>CM040117.1:118758018-120249294 GCA_022559845.1 Amorphophallus konjac | reverse complement strand
ATCATCATGCCTGTTGAACTCAATACCAAATCTCATGGTTGTCATCATCAAAACCAGGGGCGCAACACTCTCTACTCAGATGACCACTCTCTCCACCAACATGACCACCCTCACACAGAGCCATGAAGATTCCCGTGAGGCTTTTCATACTATGAACCGCACTCTCCTGAATATGCAGCGACGTGACTATGATAGAGATCAAACCACTGCCCATATCCAGTACCGCCTTCAGTTTCAGGACCACTCTATTGCGGATATTCGTCACCGTCTTGGCTATCAGCCTCCTCCAAAAGATCAGCCACCTGCTGATGAGCCATGAGGATTATCTTTTGCTTCCTACCTCTAGACTGTTGTCTTTGGGTCTACTGTTCGTCTATCCTATCCCCTCCTTTGATGATGCCAAAGGGGAGAAGTAGTTATGCAGGTCTTATATATAGTTTATGCATGCATGTCCTTGTGTTTTGCATGGATGATCATTTGTGAGGATTTCTTTTTGAGTCATTGCATCTTGTGAGTCCTTGTGTCTTGCATTTGCCTTTGTCATGATGTCTAGAAGTCTTGCATTCTCTCAAGCATCAATGTACCTTGTAATGAAATGATAAAATGAATGCAATTGGTATTTGATATCAAATGGTTGGTTCTTGTCTCTCATTTCCCATCTATCTTGGCAAATAATATATTGAATGACTTGTTTATATTGAATGGTTTGTGTTGCTTTGCATAACGAAGAATCCTTGGTTTGATGCATTACTGATACACAATTTGGTTATCAAGGCATGTCATTACTCTTATAGTCCAATGTTTTGTCATCATCAAAAAGGGAGAGATTGTTGAGTCTCTTCAAGTGATTTTGATGATAACAAAATCTTGAACTCAGTTTTCATCTCATGTCATGTCGAAGTAATCACGAGCAAGCTTTGAATGTGTTTAAGGCCACTTTGTGTAATGCTAAAAGCTTAAATGTAAGAATGGATATGAAGCTCAAATGAGCATCTCCAAATGCATAATCAAAGCCAGATTAAAACAAAATGCATGAATTGAATGGAACAAAGTGTGGTCTTACAATACATTTTATAATGATATGGTCCATGGGCTAGCAATTTTATTTCTGCAGGTTTTTCAGAGTTCGGTCGACCTGGCAAGCAGGGGCGGTCGACCTAATCTCCCAGAGCTGAAAACTCTGTAAAATTACAGAGTTCGGTCGACCGCCCACACTGGACCGGTCGATCGGATTTTTCAGCATCCAAAAGCCTTCAACCTGTAAAAGTTAGGTCGATCGCCCACCTATGCCCAGTCGACCACCCCCTTCGAAGCCCCTTTTATTGACTTTGTTTTCTCCATGAGGATAAAGCATCTATCAAAGGTTTTTTAATTCCAAAAATCTCCAGGCATCCCTGGAATTATGGATCTATGTCTTGGCTTGTCCTTGACTATCCAAGTTATATAAAAACATCTCTTGGGGGAAAGAAACCCTAATCACCAAGGGGAGATCAAGGAAGCTATCAAGGGGAGAAAGAGTGCTGCTACTGTAGCTCCATGAACAGTGCTTCGTCCAGGAGTTCTTCATATAACCCAAAGCTTTTGAAGATTAATCTGAAGTCAATCAACCCCAGATCAAGTGGAGAGTCAAGCTTCATCCAAAATATGCATCATCTACTCAGGGGGAGCTTAAATCAAAATTTTTCTTTTGTGTTTCTTCTTCCAAATTTCTTGATCTTCAAGTGTCTATTTCTTGTAATCTCTAAACATTCAAGTGTGTGTGGATCTGCTCAGATCTGTGTGTCTGTCTTGGATCTTTCAGATCCGTGTGTGTTTCGGTGTGTTTGCACCTTCGTGGGAGTTTCTCTCATCCCACGAGTGTGTGTGTGTTTTTGATCTTGTAATCCTTTACAAGATAGTGTGTGAATCCTCACAGATCATGAGGGGTGGACGTAGGTTGCCGTTGTTGCATCCGAACCACCTAAAAATCGTTGTCTCTTGTGTAGTTTGATCTTTTCTCTCCTATCTCCATTCTGTGCAAGCACACACGTAGATTAATTCGTTTGTATCTCTTGTGTTAGATCTAGCATAACTTATCATTTCTACTTTAGATCTTTGGTATATCAAAAGGTGGGTTCGAATCGACAAGGTAAACCTTGTCAGGAAGATAACACCTTATGTGAGTAGAATCTTCAGATTCACACCTTTTCCACGGTACCAAGGATCGGTTGTGTGTGATAGGTTTTGACAGAACTATTTGTTAATGCATCGGATCTATATTTCTATAAGTTGCTTCATCTTATTTCTTTAAATCTGTCAAAGTTGCTTAAAATTTTTAATCACCAAATTCACCCCCCTCTTGGGTGTCATTGATCGCGGGACTTCACTATATGTTTGATAGCACATTTGAACTTAAATGTATATTTGGTATATCAAATGATGTTTGTGGAAGATTGGATTATGTCCAGTCAGAAACTCTCACTATGTGTGAGTAGGATCTTCGGACCTTCACCTCCGCCTCGTACCAGAACTTGTAAAATCTGTTTGACTTGTGGATGATTTCTAAACTTCTGAAAAGCTATTGAAAATCTATTTTTGAATAATTTTTGAAAATAATTGGGTTGCATTACTTATTTTTGATCATTTTTGCAACCTTGTTCATAAAGGACTTGTCATAGAAAATGGTTGGTGTTTATCATTTAAATGTGAATACTTTCTTGTGCAATCTGTCATGATATTCTGAAAATCAAGCTCTTGCATTTTGCCTTTGTATCCTTTATTGCATTCTCATGTTGTTATAGGATTGCATGCATTAGAGTTCATGCATTACGTGCATTTAGTTCATTCAAATGAAAAATTGAAAATTCGCATTTTGCACCAATGTTAAATTTTGCTATGTATTTAGAACTTTCAAATAAAATCTAAAATTTTGCATCACATTGCATTTTACATTACACCATTGTATATCTTCCAAATCGTGTGCTTGCATGTTTATATATTGCTATTTACCCCCATCCTTGGAATTTCTATGACCTTATACCTTCTTGATAAATAATGTTACAATTGAGTCATCATTGAGTGTTTCATATCACACACTCAGGAGGAGTAAATATTTGAGAAGTGCATCTATTTAGGGGGAGCCGCACTATTATGTGTTCATAATATTTTTGGTGTACAATGCTGAATCAAATTCATACACTTCTTGCATAAAATGTGAAAATGAGTGTTAAATATAAGGATATAATGAATTTATTTTCCACACTCTAGAGATATTAAACTTGATGGCATATATGTTGAAGAGGCAGTTAAGGAAAAAGCTTGCATGCCTATATATTTTTGGAACGAATATGAAAGAATGCCAGAGCAATACTAAGTCTCACTGAGTAAACTGGATACACGTCACCTGAGAGTTGATGTGGTTCATGTCTGAAAAGTGTTGTACTCAAGTACCTCTGCTCAAAATGAGGTGAAACGGTTAATACTCTGAGTAACTGGGGAGTCCTGGCATGAGCTCCATGTGTCTCCTCGCGTAAAAATAAGTTATTTGAACTTAATCACTCAAGGAAAAATTCATAATGTCAATGTGATTTGCTTGAGTTGAAAAATTCTGATGAAAATCTTTGTGGCAAAAGCATTGCCTCCAATACGTTGTTCTCATAAATGAAGTGTAGTCTGTATAATCTCTCATTGTGTTGATCTGAAAATCTGAATATCCATATGCCTACAGTCGATTTTCATGTTATTCACTTACACACTTAAAATTTGATTTAATATGTATTCAGAAAATTGATTGACTGCATTGACTATTGCATGATTCTTCTATATGATTGCACAATCTCTTAGGTGTATACATGAACATTCTGGTTGCATTGACTCACTTGCACTTTTCCTACACCTATCCCATCTTTTTAAATAAAAAGGGGGAGATATGTTGCATGTACATATATATAAATATCTGCTTGGTTACATTGTATGCATTTCATATGTCATCATTTGTATGCATCAAGTTTCATGCATCCAAAAGAAAATAAAAAATCTGAAAATCAAATAAACACATTTGATATGTCATCTTGCCCATGCTTTGCTATTGCTTCATCTGAATTTCTAAAGTAGGCTATTATTGCTTCATCAATCTGTCTTGCTGAAATTTAAACTTCATTGACTTCCTCTCACTTTTTGACAATGTCAAAGGGGGAGAAAGATTTATGTTTGTGATAGGGGGAGAAGAATATCTGTGTCTTGTTGTTGTAGTATCATAAAGTTTGTCATCATTAAAAAGGAGGAGATTATTATGTGCCTTGCACATGTTTATGTTTTTGATGATAACTGAACCTTATATATGCTTGCATATGATTTTTATGATAGCGTACATTCATGATTATTGCCATGTTTCATATGTCTCAGAATCTAGAAGACTTGCCCATGCTATATGAGATTGTAATATGTGAAGGATTTGCTACATGCTATACGGTCTTCTAAATTGCAACATTTTTGATGTTCAAATATGGTTGAGTTGGCAAATGGTTTTTGAGGCTCAAACATGTTGTTTAAATTCATGGTTTTCATGGATTTTTATCATGAGCTCTTAATGTTTTGAATGTACTCAATCCATGTTCTTCAAAGAGGTTTTTGAGCTTCTTTGGTTATATGCTAAGAGTGTTCGTTGAGGAAAACTGAGTTCTTGCTTCAGCTTTCATGCATATTCTTCATGGATTTTAAGGGTCAAAATGTGCTTAAGTTATTCATTTAACTTGCGTTAGTAATTGGCTTTCTCATGCAAACCTTGGAATGAATGAGCTTGAATGAGATTTTCATGGTGTATGAAATTGGCTTATGCTTGTGGGCTTACTTCAAGAATTGTATGATAAGCTTTAATATATGCATATTTGAATTACTGAACAATGGATGTTCATGAGAATAAGTTATTTGAGATATTACTGAATGTGTGGTCTTGAAGAAGCTATTTTTGGTGATGGTTTTACAATGCTCACACATATTGCAAAAATTCATTGCTATGTGATCTTAATGCTAAGTTGTTGATGATAAGTTTTCAAAGGGCTTCAATGCATATCATTCATCTGTTTTTTATGGCTTTTGATGTATATAACTCTTGCATATCTGGGTGGAAATTGGAAAGTCAATTCAATGTGTTCATGCACTTTCTACATAGTGCTTTTGAGCTTGAATCATGTGTAAGAAATTCATTGTGTTATCCTTGATGCACAAATGTTGATTATCATAGAAATCATATATGCATATTTGAATGACTTAACAATGGATGTTCATGAGAATAAGTTATTTGAGATATTACTAAATGTGTGGTCTTGAAGAAGCTATTTTTGGTGATGGTTTTACAATGCTCACACATATTGCAAAAATTCATTGCTATGTGATCTTAATGTTAAGTTGTGGATGATAAGTTTTCAAAGGGCTTCAATGCATATCATTCATGTGTTTCTTATGGCTTTTGATGTATATAACTCTTGCATATCTTGGTGGAAATTGGAAATTCAATTCAATGTGTTCATGCGCTTTCTACATAGTGCTTTTGAGCTTGAATCATGTGTAAGAAATTCATTGTGTTATCCTTGATGCACAAATGTTGATTATCATAGAAATCAATTGATTCAACTTGTTTTTAAGCATGAAAATTCATGGTTGAATGTTTGATGTTGGTCATGTGTTTTATTAATTAAATCTTGCACGTTTGATTGCTTAATGGATTGAACTCTGCATAAATGGAATAGCAGCAGAGTTCGGTTGACGACCTAACTTCCCAGAGCTGACCAGTTTCAGCTCTGCAAAAGTTTGGTCGACCGACCCAATTTTTCGGTCAACCGGTTGCAGCGTAAACCCAAAAATGAGGATCCGAAACCCATCTAAACCCAATCCATTTGTGCTCTACTTTTACCTATTTGCCCCTAGGGTTATTATACATATCTTAGAGGGGTTTTTCATGGGTTTTGTGAAGGGTTTATGGGTCTTTTCATGTGTCTTATATATACTCTCATGTGACCTATGAATTTGAAAGAAGAACTCCATATTTTTAAGCTTATAGTTTCTTATCTTGCAGGAGAAGGAAGAAGAAAGGAAGAAAAGAGAAAGTGGAGAGGGCGATTTCATCTCCTCCAAGTGGTTTCTGGAGTTCGAGGAAGAAGGAAAAGAGCAGCGGATCGAGGTGAGGAACGAGAGGACGTCGAAATCATCATCGTTCGACTGGAGCTTCGACCAACGTTCTCTATTCATCTTGGAAATCAAAGGGGGAACAACTTCAACATCTTATTCCTGCATATTTGTGATGCTTGTCATGAGTTTTATTTCGATCTGAGCATGTTTGAATATTTGTGTTTATTTTCTAAACTAAGGCATATTGTGTGACCGTCTGCGTACGGTTGTGGATTCATTGTGATGCGGTTGTTGCAGCGTGTGTGTGTGTGTGTGTGTTTTGATCTGTGATCGGATCGTGTGGGAGACCCTGTCTCCGTGTGTGTGTGTTGGGGCGTGTCCCCGTGTGTGTTTGGAGCGCCGTCTCCGTGTTGGAGATTTATCCCTGAGTGAAGCCTTACCGGTTTGGTAAGGGGTGGACGTAGGGAGCCCGTCATGGTCCCAAACCACCTTAAAAATCCCTGTGCACTGTGGTTTTTTTTGTGCCCTTGTGTGGTTTGCATATTATATCCATGTGTGTGATCATATGAGATCGGAGAGATTGAGATAATTTAGTTACCTTGTTTAGTTAATTCTTCAATCTCGTTAAAAGTTATCTATTCCACTGCATAGTGTTTTATTTTGCCATCTAGTGTGGGGGATAATTCAACCCCCCTTCTTGTCGCTCGTCTACCCCGGGACCAACAATAGGTGATTCATTAAGGATTTCTTCAAAATCGCCGCCCCTTTGACTAGACTGAAAAGAAAGGAGAACCCTTTTATATGGTCAAAAGATTGCAAAGAGAGTTTCCTAAATCTTAAAGAACATCTCACCATTGCCCTATCTTGGCACTACCTTTTGAAGGGGGTGGATTTGAAGTCTACACGGATCCGTCTGACATTGGCCTCGGGTGCGTCCTTATGCAACATGGCAAAGTGACATGTTATGCTTCGAGACAGTTGACTCATCATGAACAAAACTATCCCATCCATGATCTGGATCTGGCTGCTGTTATATTCACCTTGAAAATATGGTGACATTACTTTTATGGGGAGAAGTTCACTATATTTTCAGACCACAAAAGTCTGAAATACCATTTTACCCAAAAGGAACTTAACATGAGACAAAGATGATGGCAATAGTACCTCAAGGACTTCGACTTCTCTATTAAGTATCATCTAGGCAAAGCAAATGCCGTAGCCGACGCTCCTAGCAGAAGACCAATGGCAACCCTATCAAGCCTCAGGAAAGGTATGACTTATCTTATAGAGGATTTTACTCACTTGAATCAAGATGTGGATGCAGAAGAAGAAAAGGGTATTATTGCCAATATCCAGTCACAACCTACATTGATCAAAGATCTAGCCAAATTATAGGAAAATGACCCCACCTTAATGGAGATCAAGACTAATATTGGTCAAAGGCCGGAGTTCTCTATCTCAATTGATGGAAGGTTATTATACAAAGATCGAATATGTGTGCCGGATCATGCCGACACTAAGAAGCTGATCAGGGAAGAAGATCATAAGACAAAATATGTTATTCACCCTAGCACTACCAATGTTATGACCGCCAATTGGGCACTGGCCAAATTGTGTATAAGTTGGGCCCATGAACTCAAGGAGCTAGAAATCTAGACAGATTATTGAAGGATCCTTAGGAAATTCGTAACTTAATGTGGGGAGAACAGAATTAGGTGAAACCAAGGTCATAATTTTGAATGGGATGTTAGATACAACTTCTCTGTTGAGATCGAGGCCAAATAATTCCGGGATACTAGAGTTATACCTGAATTACCTCGGGCTACCGAAGGGCCGCGACTGGAACAGGGGAAAATGAACGTTAATCTTTGAAAAATCATAACCCAGGCTAAGAATGACGAAATTCGATGAAACTATTGCCCAAAGTTATATCAAGAAGTCCTTTTAATTTCATGTGAAGACACCCCAACCTAATTCCCAACAGAAGAGAGCTCCCACTTGCATCTATGACCAGGTAGATGAAGGGTCACCCCTGTTCAAACCCGAAGAGGTGCTTAACATTAACTCCTCCTTAAACCAGCGACCTTGGGAGCAGGATAGAGCCTTATAGGTCATGGGTAGAATCTTGTGAGGCTTGAAAACTATATAAGGAGGTGGGTTTCAAGGATGGTAAGCCTTTAGAAACACCTATTTTCAATTTTCTACCATCTACGATTCCTATTGTGTAAGAAAGAGAGGTGAGGGACCTTGGCCCTGCGCAGGAGGGCAGACCTACAGTTCCTAGGACGACGGGCGAAGTCTTGGGAGGATCTAGGGTGTGAATCTCATCCCCGGATCGAAAGGTGAAGCTTAGGTGAATCTGGGGTGTGGATATCATCCCTGGATCATCGGTTTAACATTTCAAGGTAGGCACCTAACCTCAAGTCTTAGGGGTCAACGAAGCATTAGAATGATTTCGAATTAGTTTCTATACGTTAAAAAGGGGCTAAGGGTATGGGTGACCAACTACTATGCTTGTTGGAACTCTGGTTTTAATAATTACAGTCAATGAGTCATGTTGGGACTGAAATGCATAAGATCCTTCATATTGAACAAACCAGATTTTCATGTAAGTGTCAAAACAAAGGCCGATGCACATTCACATCTTCTTCTCATCCTGTCAGTACACCATTCTGCATGAAGTACGATAGGTCAATGCACATTTTAGGCTTAGGTCTGAAAGGTCTGTGCATAGTTTCATACTACGTCACTAAGGTTGTTGCATGTATGAGTCCTTCATCACTTCAGGTCAATGCATCCTTACTTTGTCAAAACAAAGGTCGATGCATGTTTCTGCATGAAGTAACATAGGTCGATGCACATTGCATCTGGCATAAGGTAAGGTCGATGCATGTTTTGTAGCATGGTCTACAAGGTCAATGCACATTTCTTATCATGTCTTGTAAGGTCTACGCACATGCGGCGTTCAGGTCTGTGCACATCTTCAAGTCTGTGCACATATAGGTCTATGCATGTTTTGGGTCTGTACACATTTGGAATTCAAGGTCTACGCACACGCAACGTTCAGGTCTACGCACATTTTAGGGTTTATGCACATTCAGAATTCAAGGTCTGTGCACATCTTCAAGTCTGTGCACATATAGGTCTATGCATGTTTTGGGTCTGTGCACATTTGGAATTCAAGGTCTACGCACATGCGATGTTTAGGTCTGTGCACATCTTTAAGTCTGCACATATATAGGTCTATGCATGTTTTGGGTCTGTGCACATTTGGAATTCAAGGTCTACGCACATGCAGCGTTCAGGTCTGTGCACATTTTAGGGTCTATGCGCATTCAGAATTCAAGGTCTGTGCACATCTTCAAGTCTGTGCACATATAGGTCTATGCATGTTTTGGGTTTGTGCACATTTGGAATTCAAGGTCTACGCACATGCGGTGTTCAGGTCTATGCACATCTTCAAGCCTGTGCACATATAGGTCTATGCATGTTTTGGGTCTGTACACATCTTCAAGTCTGTGCACATAAAGGTCTATACATGTTTTGGGCCTGTGCACATTTGGAATTCAAGGTCTACGCACATGCAGCATTCAGGTCTGTGCACATCTTCAAGTCTGTGCATACATAGGTCTATGCATGTTTTGGGTCTGTGCACATTTTTGGGTCTATGCATATTCAAAATTCAAGGTCTGTGCACATCTTCAAGTCTGTGCACATATAGGTCTATGCATGTTTTGGGTATGTGCACATTTGGAATTCAAGGTCCACGCACATGATAAAGTCTGTGCACATATAAGTCTGTGCATGTCCAGGGCTCTGACCCAGTTTTCAGGCTTCAAAGTGCTGGATGCATCGAAGCATCAGGCCCCAGAATGCTGGATGCATCGAAGCATCCACTGGCTGGGTTGATGCATCCGGGGCCCTATCTCAGTTTCCAGAAACTAAGAATAAGAGAATTTTGAGGGGCCATTCTAATTTAGAAAAATCTGAAAAATTGAAAAATGATAGAGGACTAAGGTAGTAACTCACTGCAAAAAATTTTATGCTCACATAAATTCCGCACTTGTGGTTATGATTTCTTTTGTATGCATGTGTAGCCTAGAAATTGAAGTCCCGCAATTAATGACAGCCAAGAGGGGGGTGAATTGGGTGTTTACAAATTTTTAGAAAACTTTTAGCCTTTTTGAAATATGTGATAAAACACTAACTAGGAGGTTGAAATATATTTAACCACAAGTTAGAATATAATATATACTAATGTTCACACATAATGGAGGTAGGAGAAATCAATCACACCACACAATCCAAACCACAATGCACAGCGATTTTAAGGTGGTTCACATGCAACAACGGCAATCCTACGTCCACCCCTCACCAAACCCGGTGAGACTTCACTCGAGGATAAATCCCCAAATGGAGACGACGCTCCAACCACACACGCAGGACGATGCATGTACACACACAGGGGGACGCACCCCAACACACACACACACACACACACGGAGACGAGGTCTGCAACACGATCCAACAGCTGGATCAACAATACATACACACGCTGCGACAGATGCAGCACTCCACACACTAAAACGACCGGATCTAAATAGATCCACACACACACATGTTGATCTAAGAAGATCCACGTACACACATGAATCAGACAAGACAACTACACACGACTACAGATCCAAAACTATCCACACACACACGAATGTTTTCAGATTACAAATAAAGGACTTGAAATTCAAAACACCAAGACGATTAGAACAGAGTTTAGAAATCTCCTAATTTCGTCTCCCCCTGAATGTATGATGTAGAACTTGGAACAATGCTTCCTGCTTCACTTGAATGGCTTGGAAATGGATGAAGATCTTGCTACACGAAGTACTTTTCACGGCTACAGTACTCTTCCTTCTTCAATTAGACAGTCTCCTCTTAATATCTTCTTGAAGCCCTTGCTTGCTTCTTCTCTTGATTGGAAGTTCCTTGGCTTCAGATGGTGCTAGAATGGCTCTAGTTGGGTGAAGAACTTGCTGGATGGAGTATTGTTCATGAGAGTTGCAGCAGCCTTCTTCTTAGATTCTTGATAGCTTCCCCTTGATCTCTCTAGGTTGGTTGCTTGGTTCTTCAGTTCATTCGAAGTTGATGGCTTTAGATAAACCTTGAATCTTCAGCTCCTGGATGAAGAGTTGATCCACGGATCACTATTACGTCTACAGTAGCACCTCTCTTCTCCCTTGATAGCCACCTTGATCTTCTCTTCTTGTTATTGGAGTGATTAGGGTTTATGACCCCAAAGAGATGTTTTTATACATCTAGGGTGGTCAAGGGACAACCCAGGAACCAGATCCATAAATCCTGGCATGATTGGGGGCAATGGGATTAAAGAAATGGGGAAGGGAATCTCTCCACGAGCTGGAAATAAAAAGTCAAAAATGGGGGCTTCGGGGCTGTCGGTCGACCGGCGTCACTGGGTCAGTCGACCAAAAATTTGCAGACAGAGCATTTTTGCACTCTGTCAAAATCGGTCGACCGACCCCTATGTGGCAGTCGACCAAAAACCTGCAGAACTTGATTTTTTAGGGTCTATCAATTCTGGTCGACCGGCCAAGGTTCGTTGGTCAACCGAAGTTGCCCAGACCTGCAAAAATGAATAGTTAGCCCAAAGAAACATATCCATAAGTCAAGATCTTCATGTCCTCATCAATTCCACGTATTTTGGGTTTGGTTTAACTTAGTTTGTACATTTGGAAGGTTCAAGGCATTAGAGCACTTGTCATTACATGAAATGTCCTTCAACAAGTTCAATGCTCACTCTTGAAGATTATATATGAGATGCATTTATGAACAATGCAAGAGACTTATAGAACCTTCATTTGCAAGCCACATTCAAGCTAAAAGGTTTCATGTTTAAGGTGCATGAATGAGGTGAATTAAGGAGAGGTATATGAGATACACATGGTGAGATCGATGCTAAGACAAGGTAAGAGTCTCACCAATGGTTCTTAACAATAAGTGACATATACCACATGTTTTGGATTGTAGAAAAGTAATGTGTTTATCCACACGTTAGGTTCAACCAGGCGATCGTCATGATGTTTGATCCTGCAATCAAGATAGACAAGGCTTAATACCATACTTGTTCACATTAAAGATGTTATGAAATCTCTTGCCTCTTATTCTTGTTCACATTTAAAGAGATTATGAAACCTCTTGCCTCTTGTACACATTAAAGAGGTTATGAAACCTTCTGTCTCTTGTTTGTATTCACATTTAAAGAGATTATGAAACCTCTTGCCTCTTGTACAACCAACTCAATCAATCCATGATCAAGACCATGTACCATTGTAATTTGCCATCACAACCATACATAAACAACAAGCGCACATGGACTCTTTTGTTATCACACAGCCAGGTAGCATCATGAATCCTCAAACCATAAGGTTTAGTTCTCATCAAATTATAAAGTTTAGTTATCATCAAAAAATATATGCAAGCCATATGCAACAATCTCCCCCTTTTTGATGATGACAAACCTTATGACTGACATATTCATACCATATTCTTACCCCCCTTTGACATGATCAAAAAGTGGGAGGAAGACAATAAAGTTCAAATTTCAGCAAGCAGATTCATAAAGCAATGAGGAACCACATCAGAAGTGCAATTGAGGCAATATCACAGTAATGATACCAATTGTTGATTATGGGCACAGAAGGGTGTGTAGACCCAGATTCACCAATCAAGATGATACCAATCAAGGTAAATACATTCAAGAACGTATTGATACCAATTGAAGATAATGGTTGGCCTCAAGATGAGGTGTTCATCAGGAAAGCATTCAAATTTTTAGAACCCATTTTAGAGTTTCACAACATGCAAGAGCAGGAGGGCATATAAAATGATTTTCTTTGATTTTCAAATTTTTTAATTTTTATATTTTTTGGAAATGCATAAAAACTCAATGCAAGCATGTGATGACACTGTGAATGTGTGCAATGCAACTAAGAAGACATGATGACACTATGAATACCAATTGAAGGCAAAAATCCCATATAGCAAGTGTAAAGAAATGGAAGTCCAAAATTTTAGAATTTTATTGATTTTTAGATTTTTTTTTACATTTTCTGTTGAAATGCATGAAGCTATGTACATGCAAATGATGACACATTAAATGCACACAATGCAACCAAACAGTAACATATAAACATACATGCAACATATCTCCCCCGTACGTATATACGAAGGGAATGGGCATAAGAAAGATGCATGAGAGTCATGACAACCGGAATGCACATGTGTAGCACATGGGAGATTGTGCAATCATATAGGAGATCCATGTATTTGCTAAAGCAGTCAATCAATTTTCTGAATACATAATAAATCAAATTTCCATATGTGTAAGTGAGTAACATGAAAAATGATAGTTGTAATATGGATATTCAGATTTTTCGATCAACACAAGGAGACATTTTACATACTGCACTTCAATCTTGAGAACAACGTATTGGAGGCTTCGCTCTACCTCAAAGACTTTCAACATCAAAATTTTTAATGATATCATAAGATAATCAGAATTTTTCTAAGAATGATCAAGTTCAAATAATTCCTTTTTACGCGAGTAGACGCATGGAGCTCATACCAGAATCCTCGGTTACTCAGAATATTGAACCATTTTATCTCTCTTGAACAAAGGTACTTTAGTCAACACTTTTCAGAAATGAACCACATCACGTCTCAGGTGACATGTGCCCAATTTACTTAGTGAGACTGAGCATTGCTCTGCCTTTCTTTTTCATATATGATTTTTTAACAAAGATAAGTAGGCAACTTTTTCCTCAACTGTCTCTTCAACATATATGCAGCAAGTTTAATACCTCTAGAGTGTTGAAATGAAATTCCTATATCCTTATCTTTAACACTCATTTTCACATTTTGTGCATGAAGTATGTGAATTTGATTCAGCATGTATACTGAAAATATCATAAACACATAACAATGCAGCTCTCCCTAAATAGATGCATTTATGAGATATAAACTCCCCCAGAGTGTATAACATGAAACACTCTAATAATGACTCAAATGCAGTATTATTTATCAAGAAGACGTAAGGTCATAGAAATTTCAAGGCTGGGGGTGAATAACATATAATAGCAAGTAATCACACATTGGGAGTATATGCAACATGCAATTCAAATATGCAATGGAATGCAAAATTGCTGATACCAATTAAATGGATATCAACTGAATGAACTAAATGCAGCTAATGCATGAGTTCTAATGCAATGCAGCCTATGAGGAGATAAGAATGCAATGCAAGATGAAAAGATATGCAATTTGAATCATTGGCCCCAAAGATACGCATGCTTAAAATGCCAACTGTATAACAATGCACACGATGAGCTTCATGTTTCAGTTGCACTATGTGGATGATATGCAGAAAATGATATGCACAAATATAGGGTGATGCAAGATTTTAGATTTTATTTGAAGGTTCTAATTACATGAAAGAGTTTAAGATGGGTGCATGATGCGTTTTGCATGTTTTTCATTTGAATGAAACAAATGCATGTAATGCATGAACTCAAATGTATGCAACCTATGACGACATGAGAATGCCGTGCTAGATGCAGGAGCAAGATGTAAAACAAGATGGGAAGGCTTGATTTCCAGAATATCAAGACAGATGGCACGAGAAGACATTCACATTCAAATGATTATCATCAAACATTTTCCATGATATGGCCTTTAAGAACAGGGGTACAAATATGATCAAAATCAAATAATGTAACCCAATTATTTTCAAGGATTTGTTCAAAAATAGATTTTCAAGATCATTTCACAAGTTGGAAACGAGAAATCATCCACAAGCCAATTATTTGGATCATTTGAGTAAAAACATATTTTCAATTGAAATAGCTCAGTTCAAGGATTCATTCACAAATCAACCATTTGACTTCTCTGAGTTCTAGTACGAGGCGGAGAACTTTGGTCCAAGGACTAACTCACGCATAGTGAGAGTTTTCAGGTGGACGTAATCCACCTTTTCACTACTCAGCATTTGATATACCAGATACTCAAATAAGCTCAAATGTGCTCAAGCAATTCAGATTGAAAGATGTTCAATGATCAACAAAATTTTTAGAATTTACAATGCTATTCAAACAATTTGACAAGTTCATCTCATCATGCTAGAAAGATAGCAAGTTAGATTTTTTAAACATTGATACCTGTCAAGTAAGCAACATCACCATAGCGGGCTAGATAAATAACAATTCAAATTTTAGAATCGATACCTGAGTTCAGCATGTATTACCATGTACCTTTAATCATGTTACCTCAGTAATAGCCTTAAAAGAGACTAGAAGTTCATTGTTAGTCCCAAAAATTGAAGTCCCAAAACTCACATAACAATGTCATGATCAACTCAGATATGACAATTAGTATGAGATGCATTTTTACAACGATCACTTCAATTTACAATTCAAAATCATTCACATGTACTTGAACCACTAAGGTGTTCTTACCTGATTTCCTCGTGAGAAGAGTATGATCAACCTTACCTCTTGAATCCATTCTCAAACAGAATGGTGTGAGCCTTTCATACTATACCTTGGATACTTACTTTAGCACATACAAGACTTTCAACAAATTGTACACAATAACGGATGTTGAGTCGATCCTGGAGGTTGTTCTACAAGAACATCCCTACCCATCTCCTGGTACCAATTAAGAAACTTCTCATCATTTTTCATCTTTGCAAGGTATTCTTCCAGTTGATTCAAACTTGGCCATGACTAGTCCATCATCATTTAGATTTTGGGAGTATAATCTGCATCCAAGGGCAAAAAGACTTGATTTGTCAATTTTGATTCAAATTTATTAACAATGTCATGACAAATTCCCTTTAACAACTAATATCCCCTTAATAGCTTCAAACTTGATGCATGACTCAGGTATGAACCTAAACACTAAGCCCATATGACGAATGTGGTTGCTCCCCCTTAGTATGTGCATGAATGCAAGATATTTAATAACATTCTAATGCTATATGATGTCATGGATGTGATGAAAGAAAAGAGAAATGCAATGCATTATGACATGAATTCATTCTAGTTGAAAAGTATTTTCTTCAACTTTCGTGCATGACATCATGTGAAGGTGTATGCAACTCAATGTATGTAGTGAAATCATGATTTGAAGAATCTTCAAGCTTCTCTACAATAAGATGCCATTTGACAAGTGATATACGCACAGATATGCAAGTAACTGCCATGAATGCAACTCATATACAACAATGAGATTATGCATTATCACAAGATTCAGGACAAGACAAAACAAGACATAGCACCTTTAATGGAGAAAGTAAGAGGGATATCACCTGAGAAATCAAATTTAGTTTTTAATTTTTTTTTCTTTCAACCTGATTTATGCCACTTGACCCGTGTGCCTTACCTTCTTAATTCAAAGCATATTTCACGCTTCATATTTCCAAGGCACACCTGCAAAACAGATTTCTCATTTGACATTCTTAGGTACCCAAATCCTTTTGGGTCCTTGTGGATTAGCAGTAACATAAGCATGTGATTTCCAATTTTTGATAACATTCAAAATATCATTTTTCATCAAAAGACAACCATGCATCATATGTCTAGATTTACCACAGTTACCACAGCATGACTTTGAATACTTAAAAGTGTGAGGATTCTTTGAAGCATGTGTTTTTTTGTTCCACTCTTGTTTCCCTTTTGCAAAAGTTTTCATTATTTTCCTACATGCTTCTAAATCATCATTTTTCATCATAAAATAATCATGCATGGCATGTCCATATTTTCCACAATAAAAACATGTGAGTTTCTTTCTAGGTGGATGTGTGTGTGTGGCAGAAGTATGTTTAACATGCATGGTGGTGCAAGCAGCATTTTTTGCTTTTTGATGCAAATTGATTTTCTAATTTTTGTTTTCTTTTTGAGTCTTTTGGACATTCACACTATTTTTCGAATCCGGTAGAGTTCTTGACATGGTGTGTTGCTGGGAGTGAGATGTGGAGGTGCTGGGTGCACAAGTGGTATGAACAAATGAAGTATGTAGTTTACTTTCAATTTTTTTTTTGTTCACAAGATTAAACCCCAGCCCTTCTCTTTGAAAGTTCACTTTCATTCCCAATAATTTGTCCAAATTTTTTTGACCATTCACAAATCTAGACAGTGAAGCATTCAAATCAAGGATTTCTTTTTCAAGTGGTGAAAAATGCAATTCATAGGAAGCCATCTCATTTTTACACGAATTGACTTGTTCATGTAAAGTAGCATTGATGATTTTATGACTTTCAATTTCTTGCAACAAAGCATGCACTTTTTCAGATTCATCAATATTCACATATTTTCCTTTTTCAAAAGTAAGTAATCTTTCAGAAATGGCCGTGTTCAATTCCTTCATTTTCTCATTTTCTTTTTCAACCTTTTTATCATGAGCAAATTCATTTTGGCCATTATTCATCAGACTTATTCTCTCTCTCAGCTCTTTATTTTTATTTCTCAAAGAAGAAATTTGATCTTTATGAATTTCAAGATCGAACACATGAGACTCAATCAATTCCTCTAGATGCAAGCATTTTTACAAAAGAAATTACACTAATTTTGTTCGGCATTCTTTTTCAAATTTTTATTTTTTGATTTTACCTTCTTGTATTTATCAGCAAGATCTACTAACGTTCACACAGAATGGAGGTAGGAGAAATGAATCACACCACACAATCCACACCACAATGCACAGCGATTTTAAGGTTGTTCGGATGCAACGACGGCAATCCTACGTCCACCCCTCACCAAACCCGGTGAGGCTTCACTCGAGGATAAATCCCCAAACGGAGACGACGCTCCAACCACACACGCAGGACGACGCCTGTACACACACATGGGGACGCACCCTAACACACACACACACACACGGAGACAAGGTCTCCAACACGATCCAACAGCCGGATCAACAAAACATACACACGATGCGACAAATGCAGCACTCCACACACTAAAACGACCGGATCTAAATAGATCCACACACATAGAGATGTTTTTAGATTACAAATAAATGACTTGAAATTCAAAACACCAAGATAAATAGCATAGCTAAATTCATCTTCATTGTCAGAATCGGAATTTACCTTTGAGTTTGATCCAGTTTGTTGATCACTCCCTTGATCACTCGTGCCTGCCACAAGACATTGGTCTTCATGCTCTTCCCAGACTTTGGTTAAGCCATCCAAGATATCCTTCGCGGATCTGCAATGGGAGACAAAAGGGAAATGATTAGAATCAACTACAGTAATAAGCAATTTTAGAACCAAACAATTTTGATCATATTTAAACTTGTAATCTGTGGTCCAGATAGATTTATTTTTAGGCAACTCATAAGGACCATGTGAGATAAGCTTCCATAGCTTAGGATCATATGAGTTGACTAGACTGCACATCCTTCCTAACCACAAATCAAAATTGCAACCATCAAACATCGGTGGAGAACTCAGGGTGTACATATTGGTAGTCATTGATATGGATCTTTCTAGATCATTAGATCTATGAAAAATCGAGCCTTAGGTCTGATACCAATTGAAGTCCCGCGATCAATGACACCCAAGAGGGGGGGTGAATTGGGTGTTTACAAATTTTAAGAAAACTTTTGGCCTTTTTGAAATATGTGATAAAACACTAACTAGGAGGTTGAAATCTATTTAACCACAAGTTAGAATACAATATATACTAACGTTCACACAGAATAGAGGTAGGAGAAATGAATCACACCACACAATCCAAACCACAATGCACAGCGATTTTAAGGTTGTTCGGATGCAACGACGGCAATCCTACGTCCACCCCTCACCAAACCCGGTGAGGCTTCACTCGAGGATAAATCCCCAAACAGAGACGACGCTCCAACCACACACGTAGGACGACGCCTGCACACACACATGGGGACGCACCCTAACACACACACACACATGGAGACAAGGTCTCCAACACGATCCAACAGCTGGATCAACAAAACATACACACGCTGCGACAAATGCAGCACTCCACACACTAAAACGACCGGATCTAAATAGATCCACACACACACAGATGTTTTCAGATTACAAATAAAGGACTTGAAATTCAAAACACCAAGATGAATAGAACACAGTTTAGAAATCTCTTGATTTGGTCTCCCCCTGAATGTATGATGTAGAACTTGAAACAATGCTTCCTGCTTCACTTGAATGGCTTGGAAATGGATGAAGATCTTACTGCACGAAGTACTGTTCATGGCTACAGTACTCTTCCTTCTTCACTTGGACAGCCTCCCCTTAATCTCTTCTTGAGGCCCTTGCTTGCTTCTTCTCTTGATTGGAAGTTCCTTGGCTTCAGATGGTGCTAGAATGGCTCCAATTGGATGAAGAACTTGCTCAACGGAGTATTGTTCACGAGAGTTGCAGTAGCCTTCTTCTTAGATTCTTGATAGCTTCCCCTTGATCTCTCTTGGTTGGTTGCTAGGTTCTTCAGTTCATTCGAAGTCGATGGCTTTAGATAAACCTTGAATCTTCAACTCCTGGATGAAGAGTTGATCGACGGATCACTATTCACCTCTCTTCTCCCTTGATAGCCACCTTGATCTTCTCTTCTTGTTATTGGAGTGATTATAGTTTATGACCCCAAAGAGATATTTTTATACATCTAGGGTGGTCAAGGGACAACCCAGGAACCAGATCCACAAATCCTGGCATGATTGGGGGCAGTGAGATTAAAGAAATGGGGAAGGGAATCTCTCCACGAGCTGGAAATAAAAAGTCAAAAATGGGGACTTCGGGGCTGTCGGTCGACTAACAGCACTGGGTCGGTCGACCGAAAACTTGCAGACAGAGCATTTTTGCACTCTGTCAAAACCGGTCGACCGACCCCTATGTGGCGGTGGACCGAAAACCTGCAGAACTTGATTTTTTAGGCTCTGTCAATTTCGGTCGACCGGCCAAGGTTCATTGGTCGACTGAAGTTGTCCAGACCTACAAAATTGAATAGTTAGCCCAAAGAAACATATCCATAAGTCAAGATCTTCATGTCCTCATCAATTCCACGTATTTTGGGTTTGGTTTAACTTAGTTTGTACATATGGAAGATTCAAGGCATTAGAGCACTTGTCATTACATGAAATGTCCTTAAACAAGTTCAATGCTCACTCTTGAAGATTATACGTGAGATGCATTTATGAACAATGCAAGAGACTTATAGAACCTTCATTTGCAAGCCACATTCAAGCTAAAAGGTTTCATGTTTAAGGTGCATGAATGAGGTGATTTAAGGAGAGGTATATGAGATACACATGGTGAGATCGATGCTAAGACAAGGTAAGTGTCTCACCAATGGTTCTTGACAATAAGTGACATATACCACCTGTTTTGGATTGTGGAAAATCAAGGTGCTTATCCACATTTTAGGTTCAACCAGGTGATCATCATGATGTTTGATCCTGCAATCAAGATAGACAAGGTTTAATACCATGCTTGTTCACATTAAAGAGGTTATGAAACCTCTTGCCTCTTATTCTTGTTCACGTTTAAAGAGATTATGAAACCTCTTGCCTCTTGTACACATTAAAGAGGTTATGAAACCTCTTACCTCTTGTTCTTGTTCACGTTTAAAGAGATTATGAAACCTCTTGTCTCTTGTACAACCAACTCAATCAATTAAGGATCAAGACCATGTACCATTGCCATTTGCCATCACAACCATACATAAACAACAAGAGCACACGGACTCTTTTGTTATCACACAGCCAGGTCGCATCAAGAATCCTCATACCATAAGGTTTAGTTCTCATCAAATTATAAAGTTTAGTTATCATCAAAAAATATATGCAAGCCATATACAACAGAAATAAACATGTCCTCTTTTATATAGTAACCTGATCATGCTCTATTCCACATCGAGTAAGCTTGTGTTTGTGATTTATCCATTTAAACCATTTGGAAGCATGCTTGTTATGATAAAATATCATACTAATATTTGAAAAAAAAATGAGTACGAATGTGAATGCGAATATGATGTGAATGTTATGAATGGAAATCAGCAGCATTTTGTGAGGTTGGACTTCGGTCCCTTCTGCGGGATGGCAATATGTAATGCTGTGGAAGTAAAAGATCCCAGGGGACGGCGATACATAACACCCTGGTCAAAAACCTATTGATTCGGCTGGTTCATTCTGTTGGACGGCGATACGTAACGCCATAGAATCCAGGGGGCGGCGATATGTAACGCCCCATATGGCAGGAGTCTAGGTGGGAGTTCGCTCCTGGGTCTACGCAGTACTCTCTCTTTCATTCGTTGTGGTGTATGGGCCTCCTGTGTTTGCGGCAGCTGTTCGGTTCCATGAATAATGAAATGTGATAATGTGTAATTGATCATTTACCATGATTTTTATGCATGCATGGGTATCTTATATGTTAGCTAAAGAATATGTATTTTTTTCATATGAGTTACCTTAAGTAGATGATAATGAATGGATTATGCTATTATTAACATCTGAATTATGTATATAATTTGGCTATATAGATGTGAGTTAACCCCAATTTGTTTAGACTGCCTACTGAGCGTCACACGCACCCCTTTGTGACACACGTTTTCAGGAGACATAGTGAAGGAGGTCGAAGAGGAGGCTGCGACCGAGGAGTAGTGCTAGTCCATACATCGTCTGGGTAGGCTATGGAGGATTATTTCTCTTATATGTATGGTTATGGGGTGATGAGCATGTGTGGGCTCATGTTTATTTTTGGAACAGTACACATGTACTCTTCTTTGGAAATTATGAATGGATGAGAAGCTATTTACATTTCATGTAATTGTGATTTCTCTCTCTCTCATGCGGGCGTATGCATGTTTATATATTTGTGCTTCCACGATACGTACGCCGTAATGTCTCGAGGTCCGATGAAAGAAAAGAAAAAAATATATGTCCATAAATTGGGAATCGGATCTCGGGGTGGTACAACAAAAATGTACCAAGACCTAAAAAGGAACTTTTGGTGACCCAACATGAATATAGAAATAGCGGACTTTGTATTACGCTGCCTCACTTGTCAACAAGTTAAGGTGGAACACCAAAAGCCCGCTGGTAAGCTACATCCCTTAGAGATTCCCTGGTGGAAGTGGGAAACTATAGGGATGGATTTCATCATGGGTCTACCTAAGACAAGAGGTGGACATGATGGTATATGGGTGATCATAGACCGATTGACTAAATCTGTACACATTCTACCTATATAAAGTCAATGGTCTATGGATATTCTTGCAGTCTTGTACATGAAGGAGATTGTCAAACTACATGGTGTCCCGGTTACCATTATTTCAGATCGAGACCCTCGATTCACATCTCAATTCTGGAAGGGTCTACAACATTCATTGGGGACACGACTCAATTTTAGCACTGCATTCCACCCACAAACTGATGGTCAAACTAAAAGGACAAATCAAGTGGTGGAAGATATGCTCAAGGCATGTGTTATTGATTTTGGTGGGAGTTGGCACGATCACTTGTCTCTAGTGAAATTTGCCTACAACAATAGCCACCAAAATAGCATACAAATGGCACCATTTGAGGCACTGTATGGGAGAAGCTGCCACTCGCCAATATGCTGGAACGAAGTTGGAGAAAGATAACTTCTAGGTCCTAAAATCATTCGAGATACTACCGACAAGATAAAGCTTATTCGAGAAAGACTCCATATGGTTCGAGATAGACAAAAATCTTATGCAGATAATAGAAGACGCGATCTGGAATTTCAAGTAGGAGACCATGTGTTTCTCAAATTTTCTCCAGGTCGAGGTATTCGAAGGTTTGGCATTAAAGGCAAGCTCACTCCGATGTAGACATGCCAAAATTGACATCATTTTGAGCATATATGGATATCGCAATGCGATGCCCCAATTTGACCCTCAAATCGACTTATTTGAGTGATTTTTCTCATTTTTCTTGAATCTTCAACTTTCCCAAACTATTCCACATGTTTTCCTATTTTTTTGAGATTTTTCTCTTTTTTTTCCAGGCCTTTTCTAGTTAATGGCAGCCTCTAAGTCGCCATTTAATGGGCGCCCCTGACCTGGGCGCCCATTACTTTGAATGGCGCCCATGACCTAGGCGCCCATTCCAATTGGCGCCCAGGTCAGGGGCGCCCATTCCAGCTGGGCCAATTTTTGGCAGTTTTTGAAATTGTTTGAATTGATGACACTCCGAAAAGTCGCCAATTGTTAAATAGCGACCGTTCGGAAGGTCGCCAATTCTTTTCTTCATATTTTGAGCCAAAGTCGGATTATTTTTGACTACACGACTGTCTGGAAGGTCGCCATTTGATAAATGGGTGCCCGGGCAGAAAGTCACCAATTTTCTTGCCATATTTTGACCTTTTAGCTCCGTTAGAAACACGTATTAATTTCTAATTGGCGACCGCCTGATGGGCGCCAATTCTTTTCAAATTTTGGAAAGTCTTAACCCGTCTTCAAATACCTTGGAATTAGTGACACTTTTATCTGTCGTCCTTTTAAATAGTGACCATCTGTCTGGTCGCCAATTCTTCCAAAATTTTGAACTCTGGCAAAACCTCCTTCTTACTCTGTTTTGATCCCCTTTTTCACTTGGGAAAGGATCCTAATGATTTCGAAGGCTAATGGGATATTTAGGCAATGTATATCTTCTTCCAAATCCAACTTAAACCTGATTTCCTAATTTCTCTTGGATTAAACTCCAAATTTCAGCCCTATAAATAGGACCCTTCTCTCCCTTGTGTGAGAGGCATCAATCTTAATCTAAGGGGAGGTGTAACTGGTTTGAAGGCTCAAGGAGGAGACTCCTATGTACCTTAAAGCTTCATCCATGGAGTTCCTCTTCCTCCCTTAAAGATTTGGAGCCTCTTCATCCTTAGAGCGTCTTCCTCTCTTGGAGGATTAAATCAATAATCCTTTCCTTTTCTCTTCTTTTATTTTTATCTAGCATTGCATGCATCATTATTCTATCTCTTTCTTTCATCTTAACATCTCAATATTGAGATCTCCATATTGAGCACTCTAGCACACCTCCCAATTGTGCAACACTTGCACATCTCCTTATTTTTCATCATACATCATCATTTCCTACCCTTTGCATAGGGGTTTAAGGGCCAACACCCAACAAGGTGTGTTCATACTCATGCTTTTCATATTGTTTATCTTAAGAACTTCATGCTACACACTATTATTTTCTAATTAATATCTTTTTCTTGTTGGTGTTTTCTTTATTTTGTAAGGGTAATCAAGTCAAAGAAGAACTCTCTTCATCGGCCGGCCGATAGGAAGAGAAGGTGCACTCACAATCTCCCCCGCACTTCAAGGCATTTATTTATGATCCCTCCTTTGCTTTATCATTATATTCTTTTGAGATAACACCTCTGGCAATCACACTCCATTAGCATACACGCATGCTCTCTTTTGATCCCCTTTTCTATCCCTTTCCCCATTCTTTTCATAACTTTATTCTTCTTCTTTCCTTAGTGGATTTTCCAAAATCTACAAATTGATGATCACGGTGGGACCACTATTGTTTTTCTTTGATTACTCTTCCCCTTTTGCACCCACGGTGCCACTCCCTTTGTGCTCCATGTAGCACTTTTCTTTTTGTTTTATCACTTGTGCACCGCGTGCACATCCCCCTCTCCTTATGTGGTTGCTAACTTGTTGGTTTTTGGAAAATTCCACTTTCTTATCTCTCCATCTTTAAAAAAAAAATTGGATGCCATGCTTCATGTTATGTTGATTGCCTTGATTTGTATGGCCATGTGAGTGTTTTACCTTATCTTTCATTGGTTTGGCTCATATCATTGTTCATACTTTCTTTTCTTTGTCTTTTGCATTAGCACTTGCATATAGAGCATTTGGCTTGGGAGACCTCCTCTCCCTACACCTTTTAGGACCTCCTACCCCCTCTTAGTGAAGGAAGGACCCTCCATTGAGCATTCTGTCTCATTGGACCGAAAATTCCTAAACCAAACCTTCATAAGTCCCCGCACCCGTGGATTCTCTCATGGACGCCGGGCAGGTTGTACCTTGAAGTTCCCCGGGTTTAGTTGGCATATACGTGGTGAGAGAGTGGACCTCATTGGCATTGAAGAAAATCACATTGAAACTAGGTTCTTACCTTGTGTGAATCATATCAAATTTTGTCAAAATCATCTAATTCACCAAGGTTTAACTAAAAATCAAGCGTAAACATCAACTTGTTTGATACCTTTGCAACATTGCCTTGATTAAAAATTGTTTGTTTGCATAATGTTTCGCTTTGATGATAAAACCAACATGTTAAATCAATCATATGTTCATGAGGATGATAAACCTAGTACATCATAAATCCTCAGTTCTATAGTTCTCACAATAATTCTTCCAAGGGACCACCTCCCCATTCCTATGGTCTTGCCTGACCCACGGGCAATTCTCACTCTTATGGCCTCATGCATCCATCGCGAGCCGCCATTCCCCCGGATCTGTCTCCTCCCCACGATGAGAAGGTTTCCCAAGTCTTGCATGCATTAGATCATCTCACCCCTCAACAAATCCAAGCCCTTAAGGCTATTATTGAGGGTGCATTTTCTCCTTCTCATCCTCCTTCCAATCCCTCATGGTGGCCCATCACCCACCTACTTCTATTCACACTCCCACTCGGGTGGCCCATCACCCGCCTCCCTCTCCTATAAACACTCCTGTTCGGGTGGCCCATCATCCACCTCCCTCTATTCCTCCTCCTCAACGGCCCCAAGGCCTTTATGTTCCTTGCAACCTGGCCCATCCGAGTCCTTTTGTGGGTCGGCCCATTAACCCTCCTCCACGGCTTTTATATCATTCCGCCCCTCCAAGGCCATCATGCCAACCTTCCGCTTCACATGTTACATCCCTCCAACAAACCTTTCTTGATAAAATCGCTTCAATGGAGGAACAATTGAAGAGGGTCACAAGTCCGTGGCCCGCTCCTCCTCATCCTCCTCAAGTCAATCCTCTTCATGCTTTTATGATGATGGAAAAAGATTGGAAGGAGAGGAGAGATAATGGCATCATAAATTCAAGTGAACAAGATGAGCCAGCAATTTTTAATGATCAAGTGGACGCCGTCTGCCCTCCACCACCTATATATCCCGCTCAGTCATGTGGCCCTCCGCCTCTACCTCCGCTTTCACATAACCCTCCACAAAATCCTCCACATTACATTCCTCCATTGCCCATTATTATGCCTCCACCACGGCGTCCGCTTGAGTTACATGATGATGAAGAATTGGAGACGGAATGTGCACAAGGTGAAGATTTTCAAGAGGCACCCACTCTGAGTTTCCTTCGCTTTCTTCTCCCTCCACTACAACAAGAAGAACCACCTGCTTACGATGAAGCCACTGTTCCTACTCCCATTTATGAAATCAATTGGTGTTACGATGATGGGTCAATACTCCAATCGCCTGCATCGACGCACCATGACCCTTCTTCTACCCTTAAAGCCTCTCACACCAAAATCTGACGTTTTCTCTGAACTAAACATCCTTTTTCTACACTTCCAAATACCATACCATTAATTTCCACTAAGTCATCCGGGCCCTCCAATGATTCCCCTCCAACCATTTTGCCTCCATCAACAACTTCACCTTCCACCAAGCCAACCAAGCTTGCCGCTTCTCCTATTTCCAAACCAATCAACTCTCCATTGCCGCCACATCGGTCCTCTATTATCCAAAAGCCAATCCTTCCTAACCCTCCACCCAGCCTTTCACCTACACCCATGGCTAATCTTGAGCAGGATCCACCTCCTTGTGCACTCGAGCCAACCCCATCCGCTTCCGAACAAGGGGAGGAGCTTGCCGCATTCCAACCTCCACTTTTACCCACCCTTCCATCAATGCCATCCACTAAACCTTCATTATGCATTAAGCTTACCACCTCCATCTCGCCATCCATCCCCCCTCAGAGTGGGTGTATTTCTACAAGTATTTGTGCCGAGAATAATCAAGATCCGGGCATATTTGAAAGGTCTCCACCAAATCTCACCATGAAAAATTCTCAAAAGTAGATGCCATGTCGGCCCAATGCCATTGTCAAAATCACTTTACTCATTGGTCGACATTCTTTTGACGCTCTCAATACCCCTCACTCCATTATTATACAACTTCCTAAGTGGTTCTCTTCATACATTACTATAACACATTCTACTGTTGATAAGAGCACTCGAGCATTGATTCCATCCTTTGAGCCGTTTGGTCGGGCACGTTCTTCACCATGAAGGGGTGGACCTTCTTTTGCTAAGGGCCATTCCGCCAATTTGCCCACTTCTTATTATATTCTATCCAACACAACTTCCTCCTTATGGGCCACTCACGGGGTGAGAAGGAGACTTCATTCCTCGCACTCCCTGCATCCTTTGCATTCCATGCATCCATCACATTCATTGCATCTCATGCATTTGCATTTATCCTTCTTTCTCGGGTTTCCAAATCCATATCTTCCCCGTCTTCCGGAACCTCTGGACTTATCGGGACATCGCGTCCCTCCTCATCTAATACTTCCAAAACCTCCGGATTTCTCACTGGTTCTCCTTGGGAAACACAGTGTAGATTATGAACAATCCACTTAAAGGAAAAGAAGAATAATATGGAAAATATAAGGGGATGAATGGGAGCATGCGTAGGATGCTAAGGGGAATGTGATCGCCAGAGGGGTTACCTCAAAGAAGAAAAGAATGATCGCATGTACCTTATGTTGAGCGGGTGAGATTGTGGATCCTTTCTTCCTCCTTCTATCGGCCGGCCGATGAAGGGGGTTCTTAGCTTTGATTACCTTGTAAGAACACACAAAACAAGCAAAGATATAGATTACCCAAAAGGGTGTAGTATCAACGTTCTAAGAATATGAAATCAATCAAATTGAGCATGAACACACCTTGTGTGTTTTGATTTTTTAAAACCCCTAAGAGGAACAACAAGGTTTGAAAAATATGGATGAATATGCTAATGCAACAAGATAGATATGATGTGGGATCTAGCAAAGAGCTAGAAGAGAAGGATGCGTGATAATGATGATATGAAAACCAACTAAATAATTAAAGAGAGGGATCCTTTCTGCTGTGCGTGCAGCAGTGAAGGGGAGAAAGAGCTTCAATATGCAAGAGGGGTAGCAGAGGATCGTCCGTAGAAAGGAATCTGCCAGGAAGAAGAGCTTGGATAAATCACCTGCAATCAAAGAAACACTCTTTACTCTGTTAACTCTGTATGTTTCTCTCTGCCTTTTGCCCCTTTTCCTCTCTTGCCTCTCTTGCCTCTCTCGCGCGAGGGGCACTACAGGGGGTATTTATAGGGCCAAATATCCTTGCAAAACAAGGATTAAAATAAGGTAATGATCCTCCATCAAGAAATACTCTTCCCAGTCGAACACAAGGTTTAAAATGGGGAAAGAATCATTACTGGAAAGAAGGAGTCAAAACGGAGACGGAATTGAAAATGACGACCCCTTTGAGGGCATCAATTAAAAATGACGCCACGACCAAAGGCGTTAATTAAAATAACGACGTCCATAACGTCGTCAATTCCTGGATTTAATTATAGAAACAATTAACTTTCCTTATTTAAAATGATGAATTGACGTCGGGCATACGGACGTCAAATAATAAACGCCTTCAAGCGAGACGTCAATTCTTCAATTTTCATTTTATTTGTAATTCGTAATTTGCAGTAAATCCAGAAAATGACTCCCGTATTGGTAGTCGTCCATTTTAAAAGAGGCGCCCATGGCCAGGCCGTCATTTTAAAAGACGGCCCTACTTAAGGCGTCAATTCCATTCAATCAACAAAAAAAAAGGCAAGAAATCACAATTAATTCATGAAAAAAAAGAAAAACTTCATATTAAATCAATATTGAAGTCCGCTTTGGGGCGTCACATGGTGACATGGGATTTACTCAACATAGCATCAATTTTGACGTGTCTACAGCTGCCCCGCCTTGGCGTCTGCTTTGCAAGGGAGTGAGACGGAATGAAGCGAAAGTGAAACAAGTGGAATGAGGTGGAACGTACTGATAAGTAGATGTCAAGGTGTGATGTGACACGCTTTCGACACTAAGCGTTTGGAAATCTTTCCAAGATTCTGAATAAAACAACTCCGGATGATTCCAAGAAAGCATCGATTAGCTGGATAAAGGAGACTAAACTAGATAAATAAAATGTGCGTGAGGGCACGACATGGAGGCACCATTGGAGAGCGGTTACCAGCCAATGTGGACGTGCTACAACCAAGGTGGGTTTGCAAAAAAGTAAAGTGAGTTGAGATAAAGATCCAGCAAAGGGATGATTTCCAAGGGACCAGCCTGAGCAGCTTCAAGGAGAATAAAGTACTCGATTTGGAATGGAATATCTTATGTCAACTCAATTAAGAGTGAGCGTCCTTCATTATTGGTGTAATATGAAAATTTTCAGCATTAAGCTCAAAGTCCTACATGATGTATGCTGGGCTAAAAGAAAAAATAAAATAAACTAAAATAAAAGATAATCAATGATAATATTGTTAAGCCATCTAGATTTGGTCAAGAATCCAGATCTCTGAGCTGATACTAAGCCGAAGCCCGTTTGTCCACGCATCAACTTAGAAAGTGGAACCATCGTCCCAAATCTTGAATGACTCAACGGCCTATCCGTGTGATCAAGAGTCCCCTAGAATTATCACTGTTTTTGATGAAGGGGAACTCAAATTCCAGGTTCATCAAAACCACAAGGTCCTTGATATGCTATAATAACGTAGATACCTTATAGTAATAATGCATACAGGAATGCATACAGGAAGATGGTGATAACATGAGCATGTGGGAACTGAGAAATGAGGTGCAGTCACCGTGGGACTTGGATGTTGAGGCCCAGTTGATGGGACCAAGAGCTTCATTAGCCATAATATAAAGATGCATAAAGCATACTGAACAACATTGATTTCAATTTGAGAATTTTTGGATCTATTTGGAACTTTTTTCTTTTTTTAGAGAATATTTTTGGAATTTTGAGAATTTTTTTTTTGAATTTTTATTTGAGTTTGGAATTTATTTGAATTTTTATTGGAATTTTGAGAATTTTTTTTGAATTTTTATTAGAATTTTGAGAATTTTTTTTTGAATTTTTATTGAAATTTTGAGAATTTTTTTGAATTTTTATTGGAATTTGGAGATTTATTTTTATTGGATTTTTTGGAATTTATTTTTATTGGAATTTTTGGAATTTATTTGAGTTTTTATTAGATTTTTGGAATTTATTTGATTTTTTATTGGATTTTTAGAATTATGCAATGTACAGACTCAGGAATGTATAGACTTAGCAATGTATAGACTTAGCAATGTATGGACTTGGCATGTACAGACTTAGCAGTGTATGGACTTATGAAATGTATAGACTTGGTGAAGAGAATGTGGATGTATAGACTTGGATGGATGAAATGTATAAACTTGGATGGATGAAATGTATAGACTTAGAGAATGTATAGAGTTAGAGAATGTATAGAGTTAGAGAATGGAATGACTTAGAGAATGTATAGATTTCAGAATGGAGTGACTTTGGACGTACAGACTTTGAGAATGGAACGTATGGACTTGGGTGAGTGCAATGTACAGACTTGTGAAGGGAATGCTTAGAGTGTATAGACTTGTGAAGAATGTGCAGACTTGTGAAGGGAATGCTTAGAGTTTATAGACTTTAGAATGGAGTGTATAGACTTTAGAACTTTGCAACCATGATGCTTAAACTTATGCAAATACTTTCCAGCTTGCACAACCTGCACTTCTGCACTTCAAAGCTCAAAAGATTATTAGCACAAAATATGATCATAAGTGCTTGATATAAACAATTTAATCATGACATGATAGCACTTAAGTTCATGAGAAATTAAGATATTAGAAAGCAGCTCAAAAAATGACGACCCTTCTGGTCGGTGTCAAAACAATAAAGGACGACGTGCTCTGAGGCGTTAGTTGCACTAAAGGTTTAACTTGGAATAAGAATGCAAATGACGCCCTCACTGGAGGCGCGGGATAAATGACGACCCTAAAGATGTCGTCAATTGAACAAATGATGCCACAAAGCACGTCGTTAATTAGCTATTTTCATTTCCTGCTCGGAGTTAAACTTCCAGCAAATCGTTTTATTCAAACACAAACCATGCTACCCGTTAACGTTCAAAACACTATAAATAGGGCAACTACTGGTGTTTCCAAACATCAGATCATCGAAGCCATAGCACCGAAGCCATCTTCTGTAGACAGACAGACAGAAGAACTAGTAGAAGAATTAGCAGCAGAAGAAAAATAGAGTAGAACAAGTAACACTATTAGAAGGATGAACCAGTTAATGCAGCAGAGGCTTTCCAAGAGGTGAAGGATTAGTTTTCCAAAGATTTGTGAAGTGCCGGGCCACATTAGTGGAAAAATTGCTAAAGACCAAGTAAGTGTTCTTATTATTATAGCTTTTATTTTGTTCTGTCTTTCTTTCTTTTCTGAATTTCTGATGTTATTCTCTTTTCCTTCTTTCTTCTTTTATATTTTATGTTTTCAGGATTAGCCCATTATTCCTGGTCCAAGAAGATTTCTGAAAATCAAATGGCTTCCATTATTGCTTTCAAAACTTTCATTAGATATGAAATCTTTCCTTTCTAGATGGAACCTCCTTGGCCTCATCACCCATGCCACTCATTATAATGACATTCACTTAGATTGGGCTTCAATCAGAGCTCTTATAGAATTATGGCACACTCATACTCACACATTCCTCTTCCCAACCTTTGAAGCTACCATACTCCTAGAAGAAGTGGAGATGCTCTTGGGTTTGAAAAGGATGAAGCAAGGAGAAGAATCAAGGATGGCTCCTATGACCAAGCCCATGACATGCTCATGAGTCTTGTCCAAAGTCCAAATTTGGTTAATCAAATGAAGGCCAATAAGGGAATCAACCTTTTGAAGTTGGCTTCATGGGTATACAAAAACATGGACAAGGTTCAAGAAGATGAAGATCTTTTGGAGAGAGTGATGAAAGGGTTTGTCATATGTGTAGCGGGAGCTTTGTTATTCCCTTCATTGGAAGACCATTTAGAGGAGCGACACCTAAGTGCTATAGCTAGCACGTGGGAGGGAAAAAGAATAGGTGGGGCAATATTAGCCAACCTATACAACGGGCTCACTTCGGCTTCACTAGGACGGCCCCTATTTGGGTCAATGCTTCTTCTAGCTTGTTGGATAGATTTCCACTTTAAATTTGATCCATGCCAAGCAAACCAAACGGCCTCCAAAATCTTCTCCAAGAGCCCACTTCGGTATATGACATACTCATTGGGCCTATGTGAAAGGGTGGCCAATAGAGTTCCCAAGCTCAAGAAGAGGAATGAATGGAGGGATTACTTCAAATCAATGTCTAAGAGCAAGTTCACATGTACACCAGGTTTTCTCAAAACCCAAGAACTTCGCTCAAGGTTATCCTCCGGCATTGAGCTCCGCTTAATTGGTGGGACCGACTTCTTCTTTTACAATGCACACCGGTGCCTCCCACAACTCGGGCTTCCTCGACATCTCTTAGAAGAACCTTCTCACCTTCCTCCAATCAAGAGAAGAGAACTATGCTCAAATGGAGATCATGAAGAAATCAAGACCATAATGGCTCAATAGAAGGTGGGACTTCTTCACAGATCCAAGACTCATGTTGAAGAAGAAGAAGATAAATGTAAAGCTTATGTACTGGCTCTCAAAAAGATAAGGCCCACAGTGGCTTAGAGAATGTAATCATGATTTCTTTTAATGAAATAAAAATTATGTTCTTATTTGAGCCAAGACAATGAATTAAAATGACCATCTCTTCCAATTTGTGCAATTCTGCCTGATAAAAATGAGTTTCGGGCTTTCTGTTCTTAATAGCACCTCCATCAACGGCGTCTCTTTATGAAACCACAACTCAGCTAATGCCGTCCATTACATTTCAAAACCATAATTGACGACCAACCGTACTGGCGTTTCTTAATTAACGTCTTTATAGAAGGCGTTACTCAATTCAAATTTTCAAATTATCTTCAAAATAATTCCTTAATTTCTCAGAAAACACGCCTTTTCTCACGTCGCGTATTCAAAAATGGACGCCCGTTCTGGTCGTCGTCAAATTAAAAGGGGCAATAATAATGCCCACTCACATCAATCAGTTCCCATTAATGCGCCTGACGACGATTACAAATTCCCATGCAAATAACAAATGACGCCCAACCTCAGGGCGTCAAATCTAAAAGCCACGCCTTTCATCAAAGCGTCAATTTACCAATTCACGACACCTATCAGGGCGCTAATTATTCTCCACCGTTAAACCCCACTTTCCCCCTTTCTTCTCCTTCCTTCGTTCATTTCTCCTTTCCTTTCTGCAAAACCCTAACCGCAACCCACGTTTCTCTCTCTCCCATTCTCACTCTCCCTACTCTCTCTCCCTATGGCTAGCGGCGCTCTCAAACGACAGAGGGTGTCTACCCCGACCGTGGTGGACCTGGAAGAAGAGCCGGCCGTGGAAGAGCTTCCTCCCGCTGAAGAGGATGGAGAAGAAGAAGACGAAGGAGATGAAGGTGAAGAGGGAGAAGATGAGGAAGACGATGGAGAAGACGAAGAAGAGGGAGAAGGTGACGAGGGAGAGGATGGCGATGGAGAATAAGAAGGAGGAGAAGAAGAAGGAAGAGAGGAACCACCAGCGGCGGTGACGGCACCTCCTCAGCCCGGGCAACTCCGGCGACCACGCCAACCACAGCAGCCCCTCCATGGAGGGTTAATTAGGCCTAAACGACAAAAGGTAAGCCCCCATGCCTCATTTTCCCATTTTATTTTCATTTTTATTTTCATTTTCTTTCATTTCCATAGCTCTCGGGAGAGGGAAAACCAGTGACTCAGAAAAATGACGCCCCCAAGGGTGTCGTCAATTTAAGTAACGTCTCGGAACGGGTCGTCAATTCCAATTATATATATATATTCAAAATAATTAATCGCATGAAAACCACGCCCTGCAGCATGTCGTTATTTTTAAATTCTATCATGTTTTACCATCATGCTGATATTTCCCTGTGATTTTATTAAATTTAAAATGCGTGTGTCTTTGTTTATTTCAATTTTGCACATTAACTACCTTAGGAAAACCACGCCCCCCATCGGGGCGTTAATTCAATAAACAACGACCAACAGCGTGGTCGTCAATTAAAAATTTCCAGAATTTCTTTTCGGGCCAAAATTATTCATTCTGAACAACGTCCCCTACAGGGGCGTTAATTAAACAACTGACGACCCAGGGATGGGCGTCAGTTCAAAAATCTCTGAGGATTTAGGAAATTAGTTTCTAAACAACGCCTCCCATAGGGGCATCCTTTAAATAAACAACGACCCAGGCTGGGTCGTCAATTCAATGATAGCATAGTAACACCGGGACCCATTGAGAAATAACGCCGCCCTCAGGGGTGTCAATTATAAAAACCACGACCCAATGTAGGTCATCAATTAACCAAATAGCACATATCTCACCAAATGAACTTAAATGAATTTCCACATAAAAACTTAAGCAAAAAATTCTTTTATATGCATGCAGGGGTTGATGAGGACGCGGATTTCTTGGGTCCAGGTCCAGGCAGCGTATTACGGCCTCCCCGAGGTCCAGAGAGCTAGGATAGGTGCCATGGGGTTTGGGGCTTTCCTTAGTATTGAGCCAGTGAGACCAGACCTACCCTTGATCCAGGTTTTGAGAGAAAGGTGGGATAGGTCTAGCCGGGCATTTCTGATGCCGTGGGGTCACATGGTTCCTAGCCTAGAGGATGTCACTAGGATTACCGGGCTGAGGGTAGATGGAGAGGCGGTGAGCGGGATCACCCTACCTGATTATAGTGAGCTTACTCAGAGGCTACTAGGGCTAGAGACGGTGTACGAGACACCGAGCGAGTGTAGGACCATCTTCCGCACTGACGTTACCATAGCTATGGGATTGGGGGACTCTAGGAAGAGATCCAAGGAGTCCTTAGAGCAGTTTTCACAGAGGTTGATAGACGGTGCTAGGGCTGCCTACTGCCAGGACCCAGCTGACAGGGAGAAAGCAGACAGAGACTTGAGGAGATTTCTATTCTTGATGCTCGAGAGGCTGCTGCTCGGCACGAAGGGTGATGTCATCAACTGTCGCTTCCTGGGGATACTCGAGGACTTGGAGGGAGTTGGTAGGTACGCCTGGGGAGCAGCGCTGCTGGTGCACTTGATAGCCGACCTGTCCACGGGGACAGGTCGAGAGACGACAGTCAGTGGCTTTTCACCTTTTCTTCAGGTATGCATTTTTTTTCTTTGTTTTGTGTTAGAATGCGCATGCATATGAATGCTTAGCTAATGTGATGCATGAATGCAGATATGGAGCCACTTGTACATGTCGATGGGGCGTGTCGACCAGTGACCTGGAGATGAGGGATTTTTCCCTCTAGCACGGCGCTGGCTACCAGTGGTGATCGGAGCCCCACTCGCCTACGAGTTGCGAGTGTTACGACGGGAGTTCCAAGACTTTCCCGCCTCACTGGTATGTATGTTTGATATGATGCAATTTTTTTATGTTTTATTATAGAATGTGATATGATATGATGGATGATTGATATGCGTGCTTGTGAATGCAGGTGAGGTGGAGGCCCTATGAGGGTATGACCGATGAGGGCCAGCCCTAGGTCGTAGCGGGCCAATCTCATTTCGGGCATGATCTTTGGGTTCATTGCCTGAACGAGATTGAGCCGCTACGGCTTAGGCTGGTGATGAGGACCCTTGACCTACACCAGGAGTGGATCGAGGTAGGAGAGCCGCGGGGGATAGGCAAGAAGACGCGCAGTCGCACGAAGGCGATCGACTATGAGGTGCGGTTCTCCGACCAGTACGCAGACTGGCAGCGTGGCGGGACCCGAGTCACTTCACAGGCGACGGACAGCTCCGAGTACCTCTGACGCTACTGGGAGGTCTACGCCGGCCGACCCCAGATGAGGGTCTTAGGGGTATGTATGAATGCACTTATTTCTAAATTAATGCAAATGCTTTGTATATCTATCATGTGACTAATATGTGGTGAATGCAGGATGCACGGGATATAGTGGCGATGGGCATGCAGACGCACCTCCATAGCTTGGAGGCCCAGTTGGCTGCCACACAGGCAGACCTCAAGACCCTGGTGAGTGTTTAAATTATCTATATGCAAATGAAATTTTGAATTATTGATGATTAGCCACTGACAATCTTAATGAATGCAGCATGCCCAGCAGGGAGAAGCAGGGAGAGAGACAGGAGAGGCCTCTAGCTCGAGAGGGCCTAGTGCAGAGACGTCTGCACTAGCAGAGCAGCTAGCCGCAGCAGTGACGCGGGCCGAGGAAGCAGAGCGCGACCTCGCCTCACGGGTAAATTTCAAACTCAAACTTAACCTTGCATTAAATTAAATTATTTATGTGATATGCTGATGAAAATTGTTGTTTACAGACTGAGGAGCTCCGGGCCGCTCTTACCTGCATCGCGGAGGGACAGCATGCGATGGCCTCTCGGGTGAGTTATTTGTTTTCAGTTGTATATTATCTATTCCATGAATTATTGAATTATGGAACTGATGATTTGTTTACCTATTTCCAGACCTCGGAGCTACAGGCATCGCTTAGCCAGACTGCCCTGGCCGGGACAGAGTTGGCGATCCTCGAGCAACGGGTCGTGGAGCTGGAGCGGGCCTTGAGGCGGCGAGAGGAGTTGCCTCAGGAAGTGGCGGAGCTACGAGTCTGATGGGAATCGACACCGAGCCTGCACTTTTTCTTTTGCATTTATGTCCTTTTAGTTTATGTTTATATCCTTGGGAAAGTATGTACGCAAATGTAAGGCTTTATAAGCCAACGAGTCATTCCCATAGATTGTGTGGGTTTTTATGCAATTATGCAGTAGGACCAGCAAGGGGGCCCTCAGCCCTTTCCCATTGGTCCATATCACCTTGTGGGCCTGGTCAACCTTCCTAGGTGGACATCTAGAAGGGTGGGCTGGTCATATGGACACATGGGGTTAAATGGGTCAAGATTCCATGGTTGGCCACCTACCCCCATTCAACCTTCTACCCTTGGTCAAGGGGGCGCCCCTCTCCCCTTATTAGTTTATTAATTTTTTTGTGTTATTTACATTCAATCCAGACCATCTATCTCTCATCCCTAGATCTAAGGGTGGAGGTTAGATTTGGTTGAAAGCATATAAAACCATGTATTTTCATGTGAAAATTAAGGAAAAATCAGAAAATTTTGTGTGTAAGCCAAGAAGGCTCTTGCGCCCCAGTCCTCTCCCCCTGGTTTCCTCTCCTCAAACCCCCCATTCTAGAGTGTTTCAATCTTCTATCTCCCCCTCTCAACCTCTGATCTTCATTGGTGCCGCCGCCGCCGCCGTTCGTGCCGCCTTCGAGCCGTCGCGAATCCGTCTTCGGTTTTCTATCCTGCCGGACAGAGGTGTCTTCCCGAAATTCCAGATACCAGCCACGGTCTCTTAGTGGTTTGTAATTTTTGTGGTGTGTTACTATCTTCCATCCCATCATCCAAAAAAAACTTCAAGTCTAAAATCCTTCGTTTGATATTTTTGCAATTTCGGTCTTCAATCACTCCCAGATCTATCCTGTCTCTGTCTACAGTGACAGTAGCTCTAAGTTTCCCATCTCCGACCTTCTTTTTTATTTTTTTAGGGCTAACAATTTTACTGGGAGCTTTCTCTATCATCCCCTACATCCACCATTTTTCTTGATTTTTGATCCTCCCTCTATCCATTTTTCAAAATTCGTGTTCTATCTCTGCTGCAGTACTTTCAACCAAGTTCCAGATCCGACCACCTTCCAGTTCAAAAATCAAAAAATATCACAGCCACCTCCAAACCTTTCATAAAAACTATGTCCGTTTTCCTAGCTTGATTTCCTACAACTTTTCTGAAGACCATAACTTTATATTCGGACGTTCACATATCGGTCAAAGGTAATTCTCAGACAAGTTCTCTGCAGATCTGAGAATCCGGTCACTGTACAACAGCAACTCAAAAATTCATTAAGGCCAAAATCCGTGCAGATCCAGACTAGATCTCTAGGCCTAGATTGAAGGATTTGAAGTTAGCTTTCCAAAGGCGCCAGTTTCGTGTCGATCCGACATCGAGGCTGATCGTCGCGTCCATTCTCGCCGGGACGCGCGCTGAAACCCAGAAGCTGCAGATCCGTGGCCGGTTGTTCCGACCGGTGCCGATCGGAGCCGCCCGGCCTCCGGCCAGTGAACCAGCGCACCTCCACTCTAGGGAGCACCCTTCCAGGCATCCTCCACTACATCAGTGCCATCGGGTCCCACACGGACCCTCTGGACAGCACATGGGCTCCACCGTCACTAGTTCGGGTGTTACCGAATCAACGAGGGAAGTCGCCCGTCAACCCGAATTCGGTCCTCCCGGACCCCATTGTGTAGCCCTCTACCTCCCTGCGTGGAGTGGGTAGTGACTTGTATTGCTGTAATATTGTGTAGTATTGTTCCGGGAGTACGAGTTTCGGCCGGGACCGTCTTCCCCACGCCGAGCGCGTGGAGGTATCATATTCGCTCCTTGCTTGGCATTTCACTTATTTTCATATATCCTTTATATGCCGCTGCTAGAGAGCATGTTTTAGAACCTCGCTTGCTATATATTTTCATATCACCACTGCTGCGAGAGAGAGCGTGACCGTCCCGTGACCCGATCCGGGCACACGAGAGAGCCGACCACCCTAGCTCAATGTCGGTTTCTCAACCGTGCACGTCCGACGCTTCCCTCGTTAAGGGACAATCACGAGCTTGTCGTGTCCGTGGTCTCGTCCCACATCAATTTGGTATCAGAGACAAGTTGAGTCTAGGGTGTCTAGAAACAAAAAAAAGATAAATAAAAAGAGTGTCATTTACATCTAACCATTAGTCGGTTTAAGTCGAGTCTAGGATCATCACATTTCTAAAACAAAAAAAAGAGTGTTTTTAAATGGCATTTCATCCCGATAATTCGGTATATCAAAAGGTGTTGTCCGAACGTTAGGCTACGCCTATTGGGAAGGCCGCACACTTGCGCGAGTGACCTTCGGGTCGATTACCTCCGCCACGTACCGGATATTGGCTTAGGTCTAGGTGCATCATATTAGTGTGTATTTGCATTAGTCGGTGTTTCCTAGTCCGTGTCGTTGCATGCCCACTCGGTGAGGTACCCAATACCATCGCCCTTCCCCTATGGCTAACCCACGAGATAGCGCCTCGGGAGACTTCCACTCCCTACACGAGGCGGTGATGGCCATTATGACTAGGTTGGACCAATTCGATGCTAACTTTCGAACTTTCTCCGATAATATGGATGGTCGCCTTAGAGCCATGGAGGGACGCATGGAGACCTCTGACAGGTCAGTCCAAGACCTCGTTGGGCGGTTAGATAGGATGTCACACGGGGACCCTCTTGGAGCAGCCCAAGGCCCACCCGCACCTCCTCCCGCGGTGGCCCAAGTCCAACCCGCTCCCATGGCCCAAGTCCAGGCCGCTCCCGCGGCCCAAAACCAGCCACCACAGGCTCCTCCACCCGCCCATCCTCGGGTTCCCAAACTACCACACCATGACCTTGGTCTCGAGGACTATGGGTCCCACAATACCTATGAGGGGTATGGTCAACGCCGTTGTGGTTTTCAGCCACAACGAGATGAGGATGATGATAGGGTCCTTAGGACCGTGCGAGCGGACCCTCCCTTTTTTTACGGGTCTTTGGATCCGAAAGTCTACCTAGATTGGGAGTTCAAGATGGACCGTTATTTTGAATGGTATGATATGTCGGAGCGCCGAAGGGTCCGATTTGCCACCATGAAGCTCATGGGGCAGGCGCAAACCTATTGGAAGAATGTAGAGAGCCTGCTACTTCAGCGGCTAGAACCCCCGATTGACACATGGGCCGAGATGAAGAATAAACTTCAGAAAAAGTACCTTCCTCCTACATACCGCCAGCGACTCATCGATAGATGGCAAAGTCTTAGCCAAGGAGATCGGTCCGTCTCCGGATACATCGCGGAGTTTGATGAGTACTTTCTACGATGTGGTGTCACGGAGGAGAGTATCATGCCTGTTTCCCACTTTCGACGTGGTTTGCGGCCACATTATCAGTATGAGCTTTTCCGCCGCAATGCCAAGACGTTGGAAGAGGCATACCAGGTTGCTCTCGAGATGGAGCAATTTGAGGGAGAGTTCGAGTCTAGCCATCGGTTGGGCCCCACCCCTCCCCGTAGTACCGAGCCCCGTCACTCCATAGGCCCACATCAGCGGCCTCCCATGGCTCGACCTCAGGAGCCCACCTGTCAGGAGCACTTCGCTCCACGGCCTTGCCCTCCTCCACCCCGGGATCTATTTCCACCCCAACCACCGGCACCCGTTGCCCGTCCCCCGGCTCCTATAGCCCATCCTCTGGCACCGGCACCCCCTCCACTATTGTCCAAGGCACCTACATCTCCCCCATTGCTGCCTACACCCCCTACCCGACGGGATGATAAGAGTAAGGCCCCTTTTATAGGAGAGAGTAGTCGGTCGAGAGTGCAGTGTTTCCACTGTCACGGGTTTGGCCACATTGCCAGCGAGTGTCCCGCTCGCACTACCCTAGCCCTAGGTGTTGGAGAATCCGTACCTCCCGAGCTTGAGTATGTCAATTATGTGGCCGATGAGGCACTAGCCGATGAGTACTATGCCATGAGGCGGGAAGAGTTGGACGGCTATCCGGCCGCCCAAGATGCCGCCACCTAGTGGGCTTGATGTCACCACCTTAGTCTAGAGTCGTGCATGAGCCAGTGTGTTTTTTTTCTTGTGTGGTTTGTTTGTGTGGTGTGTTTTGAGTCGATTGTTTGTGTGTAGTGCATAGTGCGTCTGCATGTGTCTTGTGCTAGCTCGTTGTCGTTCTCATATGAGTAAGAGGCGATTGGACTCACTCGATGAGTATGGGATCGGTTCTATATCTACACCCGGATCTAGTCATCTACAGGGACTCAGCGGTGATTCCTAGTGAGTCTTCGAGCTGCTCCCTTCCCTTTTGAGAGTGCCCCACCCAGAGTGTCCACCTTTAGCCTATAGCAGTCCGTGTATATCGAGTATATATGTAATGAGTAGGTGACGATCACTTGGAGTGGAGCGTACCCGTGTTACTCGGCACGGTGACGGATCCGCCGGAGTACTCGAGCATCCCTACTCCTACTCGACGAGGTCGAGTTCCTCCCACCCGGGGAGAGTTGATGGGAATCGACACCGAGCCTATACTTTTTATTTTGCATTTATGTCCTTTTAGTTTATGTTTATATCCTTGGGAAAGTATGTACGTAAATGTAAGGCTTTATAAGCCAAGGAGTCATTCCCATGGATTGTGTGGGTTTTTATGCAATTATGCAATAGGACCAGCAAGGGGGCCCTCAGCCCTTTTCCATTGGTCCATGTCACCTTGTGGGCCTAGTCAACCTTCCTAGGTGGACATCTAGAAGGGTGGGCTGGTCATATGGACACATGGGGTTAAATGGGTCAAGATTCCATGGTTGGCCACCTACCCCCATTCAACCTTCTACCCTTGGTCAAGGGGGCGCCCCTCTCCCCTTATTAGTTTATTAATGTTTGTGTGTTATTCACATGCAATCCAGACCATCTATCTCTCATCCCTAGATCTAAGGGTGGAGGTTAGATTTGGTTGGAAGCATATAAAACCATGTATTTTCATGTGAAAATTGAGGAAAAATCAGAAAATTTTATGTGTAAGCCAAGAAGGCTCTTGCGCCCCAGCCCTCTCCCCCTGGTTTCCTCTCCTCAAACCCCCCATTCTAGAGTGTTTCAATCTTCTATCTCCCCCTCTCAACCTCTGATCTTCATTGGTGCCGCCGCCGCCGCCGTTCGTGCCGCCTTCGAGCCACCGCGAATCCGTCTTCAGTTTTCTGTCCTGCTGGATAGAGGTGTCTTCCCAAAATTCCTGATACCAGACACGGCCTCTTCGTGGTTTGTAATTTTTATGGTGTGTTCCTATCTTCCATCCCATCATCCACAAAAACATTCAGGTCTAAAATCCTTCGTTTGATATTTTTGCAATTTCGCTCTTCAATCACTCCCAGATCTGTCCTGTCTCTGTCTACAATGACAGCAGCTCTGAGTTTCCCATCTCCGACCTTCTTTTTTATTTTTTTTAGGGCTACCAATTTTACTGGGCGTTCTCTCCATCATCCCCTACATCCACCATTTTTCTTGATTTTTGATCCGCTCTCTATCTATTTTTCAAAATTCGTGTTCTATCTCTGCTACAGTGCTTTCAGCCAAGTTCCATATCCGATCACCTTCCAGTTCAAAAATCAAAAAAAATCACAGCCACCTCCCAACCTATCATAAAAACTATGTCCGTTTTCCTAGATTGATTTCCTACAACTTTGCGGAAGACCACCACTTCAGATTCGGACGTTCACATATCGGTCAAAGGTAGTTCTCAGACAAGTTCTCTGCAAATCTGAGAATCCGGTCACTGTACAACAGCAACTCAAAAATTTATTAAGGCCAAGATCTGTGCAGATCCAGACCAGATCTCTAGGCCAAGATTTAAGGATTTGAAGTTAGCTTTCCAAAGGCGCCAGTTTCCTGTCGATCCGACATCGAGGCTGATCGCCGCGTCCGTTCTCGCCGGGACGCGCGCTGAAACCCAGAAGCTGCAGATCCGTGGCCGGTTGTTCCGACCGGTGCTGATCGGAGCCGCCCGGCCTCCGACTGGTGAACCAGCGCGCCTCCACTCCAGGGAGCGCCCTTCCAGGCATCCTCCACTACAGCGGTGCCATCGGGTCCCACACGTCCCCTCCGGACAGCACGTGGGCCCCACCGTCACTAGTTCGGGTGTTGCCGAATCAACGCGAGAAACCGCCCGTCAACCCGAATTCGGTCCTCCCGGACCCCATTGTGTAGCCCTTTACCTCCCTGCGTGGAGTGGGCAGCGACTTGTATTGCTGTAATATTGTGTAGTATTGTTCCGGGAGTACGAGTTTCGGCCGGGACCATCTTCCCTACGCCGAGCGCGTGGAGGTATCGTATTCGCTCCTTGCTTGGCATTTCACTTATTTTCATATATGCTTTATATGCCGCTGCTAGAGAGCATGTTTTAGGACCTACCTTGCTATATATTTTCATATCACCGCTGCTGCGAGAGAGAGCGTGACCGTCCCGTGACCCGATCCGGGCACACGAGAGAGCCGACCACCTTAGCTCACTGCCGGTTTCTCAACCGTGCACGTCCGACGCTTCCCTCGTTAAGGGACAATCGCAAGCTTCTCGTGTCCGTGGTCTCGTCCCGCATCAGAGTCGCCCTCGAGATGGAGCGGAGAGAGCGTGCTCGGGAGCGCGAGGAGCACCAGGCGGAGCGTGCTCGGCACCGTGAGCAGCACCAGGCGGAGCGTGTCCGGGACCGCGAGCAGCACCAGGCGGAGCGTGCTCGGGATCGAGAGGAGCGGTCAGCTTGCGAGCGGGAGCTTACAGCCTTGAGGGCCCATCTAGCCGTTACACAGGAGCGGCTACGAGCGACCGAGGAGCGGCTTCATTGAGGCCAGGAGCGGGCGTGAGCTGCGGGGTACAGCGTCGCCAGCTCTACTTTCGTGGCGAGTTCCTCTCTCCGGCAGAGGAGCGAGGCAGTGGAGCCGGCTCGACCTCCAGCTACTTCCTGAGGGTCCATGCCCCCTCCACCAGCGCCTCATCGGGAGGACGAGAGTGAGGCAGAGAGTAGGAGAGAGGAGGGTGGAGGCGAGAGCTGAGAGACTTACTTATACTCCTCCACCCTCACACCTGTACTCAGATAGTTATGTATATATATATGAGATTGAAGTTTTTGTTACTTGAGCACTTGTGTAGTTGTGTACTTGTATCTTATTTTCCTTCTCACCTTTTCTTTTGCCCTGTGCTTGTAGTTCACACTTGAACAAACAGGTTAATCCATCTGTTCGACTTGGTCCCTTGCTCAATGAGTAAGGGATGTCTTAACTGTGACCTTGATAACGGGTCAAGGGGCCAAGCCTTTAATCAATGAAGGCAAATGATAGATATAAAATGCGCCATGCAAGCAAGCAAATCCTAACTGGAAATAAAAGATGCAACCTGGCATATGAGAAACAAAGGGCTTGAAATTCCACAATTTTTTTGTTATTATTTTTATATATACTTTTTTGTTGAATTTTTGTTTTTTTGAAAGTTACACTTAATTTTGAAAAGGACGCCTATTTGAAAATTTTTGTTTTGGAGGCGAGTATAGTATAGGGCTTTGAAACCTTAACCATCATAATCTAAAATTCATTAGACTTTCTCAAGAGACTTAACAAAAGAGTCAACGTGACTTATATTTAGCCTTTTACTCATATTCTCTCGCAGCCCATCCTTCTTAGTCGGTCTTCGCCATTCTTCAAGTTTACAACCCACCATGGAGGGAGAAAAGAAGAATGATTAAGGAAGCTCGCGAAAGGTTTTCAAGAATGGGGCACGCTCCTCCCCTGCCCTAATGCCTGTTGGGATTCGGTCTTCGGCTTAGGAAAATTTTGTTGCTCTTTTTACCCTTATTCATGCATGCTTACGACCAAGGTTTTCCTTGTGGGGACTTTACCCTCTTGTCATGCTTTCTTTTATCATAACTTCCTTTTCTTTTCTTTTTTTCGAAAATGATAAAGACCTAATTGTACTTGGGCTTTAAGCATTTTGTTCCCTTTTGGGCCCTGACTTCCACCTACTAGGGCGGCAGGCAGGCTTTGTTAGTAACCCCTAACTTGTATTCCCTCTCGTGAGCCGAAAGGAAGAGAATAGGTAAGGCTTTTACATTCTTAGTTTGGGTCGGACTTTCCTCGAATTTCGGGCTGCTCGAGCTTAAGAATAAAGCGTGTAGTGTGTGTATGAATTGACCCAAGAGTTAAACCGTCGAGACTGAAGAATGAATTAAGGATTTTCATTTTTTCAGCATCGTGGCCCACGTACCATACTAGCCTCAAAGATTTTTTTTCTACTTGTTTTTCTCTCTTTTTATTACTTTTTGTTTTTCTTCTTTTTGTTTCTTTTATTTTTCTTCTTTTTTTTTGGGTTCAGGGGTAGTATTTATTCAAATAGAGACCATTCCAAGGGTGAGTTAGTTCTTCGCCTTCAGCATTAATCAATTTATAAGCATTGCCAGGATAACCATCTTTTATAACAAAAGGACCTTCCCAATTAGGTTGGAGTTTTGAACGAGGTCCACCAGGTTTTACAAAGATTCTTTTAATTACCATCTCACCGATTTTAAACTTTCTCTCAATTACTTTCTTTTGATAAAAACGTGAAAGCCTGTTTTGATAGATACGCGCATGCTCGGCGGTGGCCAGACGCTTCTCATCTAGGAGTTCCAACTGAGCAAGGAGGGATTCGCGACGCTCATCAATAGGGAGCTCCTTGTCCAATTGAACTCGTAGAGAAGGAATAAGAATCTCATAAGGAACTACCGCCTCCATTCCATAAGTTAGGGCGAAAGGGGTTTGCCCAGTAGGGGTACGAATGGAAGTACGATAGGCCCAAAGAGCTTCAACCAATTTTTCTGGCCAATCCACAAATTTGTTAGTCTCACACGTTTTCTTAACAATTTTAATCAAGGTTTTGTTAGTTGCTTCTGCTTGGCCATTGCCCTGCGGATAATAAGGAGATGAATGATGCAATGCAATGTTATACCTATTGCAGAGATCTTTAAGCTCCTGAGAGATGAATTGGGGTCCATTGTCGGTGACGATGGTACTTGGGATGCCGAACCTTGCGATGATGTTCTTCATTATAAACTTGCAAACAGTTGACGCTTTAATCTCCACGTAAGCTTCTGCTTCCGCCCACTTGGTGAAGTACTCCGTTGCTGTGAGTATGAATGACTTTGGCTTTGTGAGGAGGGTCGGATCACCAAGAGGCCCAATGATATTGAAAGCCCACATGGAGAAAGGCCATGGGGAGGATACAGGATGGAGTGAAGAAGCAGGAGAATGAATTTTTTCGGCGTGCAGTTGGCACTTAACACACCTTCGAACATAGATAGAACAATCCTCTTCTAGAGTGGGCCAATAGAAGCCTAGCCTAAGGATCTTCTTAGCAAGCATCTGGCTATTGACATGACCACCACACACTCCCGAATGGGCCTCTTCCACAACCTTCCAAGATTCATCATCATCTAGGCATCTTAACAGAACTCCAGTGAGACCTCTTCTATAGAGCACACCTTCAATCAGGGTGTATCGCTGAGCAACCCTTCTAATGGCTTTCTTTTCTTCAGCCATGGCTTCCTCAGGATATGATTGATCCTGGCAATACTTAGCAATTTCATAATACCACGACTTTTCTTCATCGTCCAATTCTTCCTCTAAGTCCAATAGCATGACCTCCTTATTCCAAATGATCCTGCCTTGCTCAACCTTCCTAAGCACCTCCTCCTTAAACCTAAGGAAAGTGGGATCTTGAATAGCGGGAGTGAGTCGCTTGTGAACAATGATGGAGTGGGAATCCTTTTCGGGGAGGAAAACCAAGGAAGATGCGAGAGAAGCAAGAGCATCAGCTAAAATGTTATGGTCACGAGGGACGTGAACAAAGATTAATTTGGTGAAAAGCTTGGTATAAGCAGAGGTCAATTCCTGATAGGGTTTGAGTTTAGGATTGAGCGTGCGACACTTGGAGAGCACTTGGTGAAGAATAAGCTGACTATCACCTACAATTCGTAATTGGGTAACTGTAACACCCCGTATAAAAATATGAAAAAAAAACAATTATTATTAATAATATTTTCCAAATAAAAAAAATTATATTAGATAAACCCTATGGGAAGCTTAAGTAAGAAGTTGGAACATGGATCTATCATATGTAAATGTTATTTACTTAACAAATAGCTTCCTAGTGTAGTTGGTTAAGTGACTTGCCTTTAAACTCAATGACCAGGGTTCAAATCCTAGCATCCATTATTTTATATGTTTTGTGCCAAATAATTATATGCTATAGGCTACTTGCACCGACACAGGGCCACAAGGCCCTATAATTTAGCTTACATGACCACAAACAAACCTGCGTTGGCATATGTCCTCTTCTCAGACATGAACAGCCCGTTTGAGCTGGCATCGCACTGAGATGCAAATTATGTAGCATCTTATCCCCTCGTGACTATCCCAAAACACTATAATACTCCCTATATCCAGACTCCCTTCATTCTTCCAAAGGGTTGCTGCTGCAGAGAAGGGGGAGCCTCCGACGTTGCAGAAGAAAGCTGCCCTTATACCTGAGGTAGGTGTTCTCAATTTTTAACTAAACTAGTAGCTAATCTAGGTAGTTAGTCTTAGTCTCATCTCCATGCGATTTTTCATATTTATACAACATGTGTTAGCCTCGTAGTTAACATGCAATAGCTTAAATCTGGAACACCTAGATAATTAACATGTATTAGCGTTATTAGCTAATCTATTAATAGCATATAGCATGTTAAATGTCGACACTTCCATGACACCCACTTACATATATATATATATATATATGACAGCAAGTGTTGACAGTTCCATGACACATGTGTCGACACTTCCATGACACATGTGTCGACACTTCATAGCATGTACATACGTGAACACATAAGTAACTCATGTGTCGACACAAGTGTCGACACCGGTGTTGACACAGGTGTCGACACACAATACTTACATGAACATATAAACATGTGTCGACACAAGTGTCGACACCGGTGTTGACACCGGTGTTGACACAGGTGTCGACACACAATACTTACATGAACATATAAACTTCATGTGTCGACATAGGTGTCGACACCGGTATTGACACCGGTGTTGACACAGGTGTCGACACATAATACTTACGTGAACATATAAGCACATATGTCGATACAGGTGTCGACACCGGTGTTGACACCGGTGTTGACACAGGTGTCGACACATAATATATGTGAACTGATTACCCGCAGAGAATCTCATGTGTCGACACCGGTGTCGACACAGGTGTCGACACACAAAATATTGTAATACGGACTGTACAACAGAGACCAAAAATGAATAGTAAGTGTCGACACTAGTGTCGACACATGCAGTGAACTCAATGAAAAACACCGTAAAGCCTCTTAACAAGTGAAATAAAGTGTGAACAATTTATGAACCTCCATTATACCTCTATTAACAGTATATATATATAACACTTGCATATGCAAGTGTGCATATATATACCCGACACCTTAAATAAATATATATATATATATATATATATATATATATATATATATATATATATATATATATACTCCCATTAATTGTATATACAAAGCACCTTCATTATATATGTATATAAATTTATATATATACTTCCATTAATTGTATATACAAAACACCTTCATTATATATTGTTAGACAAGAATATATATATATTTTTAGAATGAAATTATTTTTTTTTGAAAAAAAAATCTAATTTTCACCACATTAGTTTATACATACTAAAAATTATCTCCACCATGTTAAAACTATTTTCAGCATTTTAAAAGTGACTTCCAATATGATAGAATTATTTTATACATACTAAGATATAAAAATTATTTTCAGTATGTTAAAATCTATTTAAAGGTATTTTTGTGCATATAAAACTTACTTTCCTATTAAATAAAGTAAGAAATTGATGCATGAAAATTACTTCCAGCATGATAACATTTCTTCCAGTATGGTAAAATTATTCCAGCATGTTATAATTATTTTTGGCATGTTATAGTTATTTTCAGTGTATTAAAACTATTTTTCAGCATGATAATTCTATTTTCCTATCAAATAATTAGCAAATAAATGTAGAAAAATAAATTTTTGCATGATAAAATTATGTTGTTATCAGAAAATTTCTGTAATCAGCATGGCAACCGTATCGTATCATAATATTAGTAAGTTAATTAATTTTAGCATGTTAATAATTAATTTTAGTATGTTAATAATTAATTTTCAGCATGTAAAAAAATTAAATCTAGCATGAAATATTTATTTTTTCACCTTACCAGTAAAATAACATATGAAACTCATTCTCAACATGTTAATATCATTTTTAGCAAGTTAGAACTATATTCAACATAAAAACTTATTTTCATAATGAATTTCTGATTATTATAATAAATCATCATTTTGGCTAGCTCATATATGTATATCGGACAGAAGATATACATACCTATAACCTCCATTATATTGGATAGAATTCTATAATCGGATATATATATATACATATACATATTGGATAAAAATAATATATATATAACTAATATCGACATTTGTCAACACCAACAAGTTAGTCTCAAACTCCTATTGTCATTAGCATGTATCGAACGTTACGGGTTTTACTCCTAGTTCGTCCCTACATAACGATACGCCTTGGATTCTATTCTATAATCCACCTTATAAACATCCTACCGGGTCAATCCTTGAAATTCCATATTGGCTATAAATGAGAGTGGATGTCGACAAACACGACCAATGCTGTGCATATAGGACCCGGTCTGGTCCTGGGAGGAGCACCCGAAGGTACTTGTGCCCATGGGAGTTTATTGACCACGGTGTTTGGCGTTGCACCGGAGTACTTACTTGCTAGACTTTAGGCATTCCACTCATTCCCGTGATATTACTTGATTGATTGACTTGAGACCCGCAGAAGGGTAAAAGTGTTTACTTGAATGCATTATAAATAGCCAATTCCAGTTATACATGCTTGAAACTACTTTGCTTACAATTGCTAGCTTGATTAACATGTTGCTATTCCAGTTATTACTTCTCAGTTATCACTGGCCTGATATCATTTGCTATCACTTGCTACTGCTGCTTGAAATTGTGCAATCTATATACTCTCACTTTCTACTCCTATCGATTTTACGATTCTTTGATATCTATCTGTCTGCATGCATAGTTTACTTACATTAAATAAATGGGTAATTCACTTAAAGCATGTTAGAACTTGAGATGTAAATCCTACTGAGCGATTCGCTCATCTAGTTATTTTCTAACCTTTTCAGGTAGTTCGGATATCAGCCAGAACTCGGAAGGGAATGAGTCTGAGTGATGAGTGTAGAAATGGAGTTATCATGTTGTCTTGTTAATTGTGGTGTAGTAATTATGTCATTTGTATCTAGTTATGTCAGATGTCAGCTGTATTAGTCTAATTTATTAGAACTATAATAAGAGCTTGAAGCCTAGTAGTCGGACTCGAGAAATGTGTGTAATTATCATTTGGTTAGTGGTAACAATTGTCATCTCGGATTATTTGTATTAATTTCAAGTTAAATCTTAGTTATTTGCGCACCTTATTAACTATCAAAATGAAGAATTCCATCGAATAGCTAGCTCGCTTTGGTTCTATATAAAACTGTCGCGCCACGGGTAAGCTTCCGCGCTCGGGACGTGACAGTAACACCAAATTGATGAGCGGCCTCCAGTCCGGCCAGAAGAGCCTCATATTCAGCTATGTTATTTGTAACTGGAAATGCAAGCTGAGAGGCGAGTGGAATAGTGATACCCTCCGGTGATAGAAGAACAATGCCAATCCCTTTTCCTTTTGAATTCAAAGCTCCATAAAAATGTAACGTCCATATTGAGTCAGACTGATTGACGGACATTAGTTCCTCATCTGGAAACTCTGAGCAAACAGAGTCAAATCTAGGGAGAGGATGATGAGCAAGATGTTCTGTTATGGCATAGCCTTTAATCGCTTTTTGCTGAATGTATATGGTGTCAAACTGAGAAAGGAAGCTTTGCCATCGTGCTAATCGATCGGTGAGAATAGATTTTTCAAGAAGGAACTTGATTGGATTCATACGAGCAATGAGATGAACCTCGTGAGCTAGAAAATAATGCTTGAGTTTCTGAACTACCTAGACTAAAGCTGCACAAGTCTTCTCTATGGCTGAGTACCTCTGCTCACAGGGGTTAAGAAGTTTTGACAAGTAGTAGGCTGCCCTCTCTTTTCCTTCTTCATCAACTTGGGCTAGGACAGCGCCTACAGAGTCATCCAGGACAGTAATATAAAGAATAAGCGGTTTGCCTGGAACCGGCGGCCTCAGGACAGGAGGATTTGATAGATAATCCTTCAATCCGTCAAAATCTGCCTAACACTTGTCATCCCAAAGAAACTTGACTCCCGACTTGGCAAGCTCGTAGAACGGCCTACATCTTTGTGAATGCTGGGAAACAAATCGGCGAATAAATTGCAACCTCCCGATTAATCCCCGAACTTCCTTCAAATTCTTAGGAGGAGGCATTTCTCTTATGGCCTTCGCCTTATTGGGATCAATCTCAAACCCCTCTTACTTACAATGAATCCAAGCAACTTCCCTGATGAGACACCAAATACGCACTTCTTAGGGTTCATTTTCAATTGATACTCTTGTGCCCTTTGCAAGACTTTGGTTAGAACCCCGGGATGCTCAATCCCCGTTCTTGATTTCACTACCAGGTCATCAACATACACCTCAATATAAATGTGGATCATATCATGAAAAATAGCCATCATGGCCCTCTGATAGGTGGCTCCAGCGTTCTTAAGTCCAAATGGCATGACCACATAGCAATAAGTTCCCCATGGCGTAGTAAATAATGTTTTCTCTTGATCCTCCTCAGCCAAGCGAATCTGATTATAACCCGAAAAGTCATCCATAAAGGAGAGAGTCTCATATCCTGCCGTGTTGTCAATCAAGACATCAATATGAGGGAGGGGGAAGTCGTCTTTAGGACACGCGCGGTTGAGGTCCCGAAAGTCTATGCAAATTCGAACCTTTCCATCTTTCTTCATGACTGGGACAATGTTAGCCACCCAATTGGGATAGAGGACAACTCTAACAAATCTAGCCTTATGAAGCTTATCGACCTCTTCTTTCATTTTTAATGCCATATTAGGGTGGAAACATCGCAATCGTTGCTTGATTGGAATGGACCCTGGCTTAAGTGTAAGTCGATGTTCGACGAGCGCAGGGTCTAGTCCAGGCATATCTTCATAACTCCACGCAAACGTGTCCTTGTATTCTTGAAGTACCAAAATAAGCGCCTCCTCTTTGGAGGGCGGTAAGTTCTTACTAATGAGGACAAACCTAGGGTCTTCTTCAGTACCCAGATTTATTTCTTTGGTATGCTCTTCTACTGAGGCTGATGGTTCATCAAATCTCCTCATGCCACTGGCAAAAGCATCAGCCTCGTCCTCATATTCTTCATATCCTTCATCCCCCTCTTCAATAGGGTCTTCATCATTCATAATCTCATAAACCCCAAAACCCTCATTAAAAGCATAGGTATCCTCATATTCTATCTCTGGCAGGATAATCGGATTCTCCACAAATTTGGGAAGCGTTAAACAAGCCTGACATCTTCTAGCTAACTCCAACAAGAATCTACGGGGAATCTGCTTACCCTTGGATCTCTTATGTGAAACTACCCCATGATTTTGAACACTAGAAGAGAAAGAACAACTAGACTGATCACTAGAATTCAATAAAGATGAAGGAGGAGAGGAAAAGCTGGTACAGGAGGTGATACAGACGAAGTCCCCTCACCGGAGGGATAGGGGAGGTCACTTAATGAATCTGGGAAGAGCGGCCCCGGGATCAGGACACACTCAGGAAGCAGATAGGAGGTCTCCTCAATGTAGATGGATTGGGAAGTTTGAATTTTGGCATTTTTTTTTCATTTTCAAGGAGAAAGCAATGAGAGGGTAAAATAGGGGGGAGTGTTGAAATTGACAGATCGTCAAAGGATTGGGTGAATGATGACCCACGCGGGGGTGTAATGGAGAGGTTTGAAAATTGCTCGAGGAGCAAGGGAGGGATCGGAAGAGAAACTTGAAGTGAATTCGGAGAAAACTTTATTAAGACCGCGGGCGGTCTGGGAATATCTGAGAAAAACACTTGATCAATTAAACGGACAACAGCCGTTGGATGAATAGATTTGGTAAAGAAAATGCCGGCCCACAGCCTGTCTGTATTGAAGCCTTCCTCGAACGGCACATCAGGCTCCCTAGTATCTGTATAGTTGCTCAGAAGCTGCCTCTTGTCTGTAATTACTGCTGGCTTCTCAATTAGCTCGTGAATCAATGGTGGCCATTCTGGATCAGTCGGCATGAAGAGACGACTTAGGGCAGTGGAGATATCATTCATGTCAAACCATCTATACCAGTCACATTCAGGATCATCCATCTTTCTCCGCTTGTCTGGCCTTAATGACTCCAATGCTTTATATGTGGCTAACGGCACTATATGGCGAGCAAACTGCCGTGCATGCACATCTTGGCAATCCCGCATAGAAGTAATTACCGTTGTCTACTCATCATCATTTTGAATACCCCCTGTTACAAAATGTGTCTGTAGGGTCCATGTGAGAGGTTGCCGGTCCGTTTTGAGAGTGAAAGTCATGACGGCCCACAGCTCTTTTTCATCCTTGTTTGGTGCTTTGTACCCTAGGCCACCTCGGGGAGTCATCTTTTGAGGCTTGACAGGCTTGACTCTCCCTTCAAGATTGACACCCAGGCCTTTGCCAGTTCTATACCCCATTTTCATCAGAATGTTCCATCCTGGCGTATTCATCAAACATTTCTTCTTCTTGCTTGTGGACGGTTGTGGTAGCATTTGAGTGGTAGGAGGGGTTAAAGGGGATGATTTTACCAAATCTTGCCGCAGATCGGCAACATCCAAAACTGAAAGCAAAGGCCTATTGGAAGGCCACATAGAAGGCACTGATGTTGCAGAATGTATGTCTTCGGTCGGCAGGATGGGCATGTTAGTGACTTTAATGATGCGCCCTTTGTGTGGAAACTTTATACATTGATGATTTGTCGAAGGCACAGCATCAAGTTCTTGAATGTACGGGTGACCCAAAATTCCATTAAAGGTCGGGTCCATGTCCAGAATATGGAAATCTACTGTGACCGAGACTGGCCCCAAACCAACTTTTAAAGTGATCATTCCCAATGGCGGCTTTCTAGTGTTGTCATAAGCAGTGACGGTAATTGTGGATGGCCTGATCTGACTTTCTGGGATGCCACACATTTTCAAAGTGCTTGGCGGCAGAACATTAATGGATGCCCCAGTATCAACCAAACATTATTTCACAGCTATCTTATTGATATCAATGGTGATGCACAGTGCATACTTCCTGGCTGGATGCGGAGCCAATTCATGTTCATAAAAAGTGATGGCCAGCTGATTGTTAGCTGGATTTAAAACAGTGGAGACTTGTTCGCCTGGAATATCTTCACTCACCATTACTCTTTGCAGATATTGTTTAAAAGCTTGCTGATGTGTGGTAGATCTCTTGATTAATTCCAAGATAGAAATACGGGCCGGTGTTCTGTCCAAATGCTGCAATAAATCATATTCCGTGCCCGGTGTAGAATCTTGTTCTTGTTCTCCTTGCTCTTGTGTTAGCTCCTGCTCCCGCTGGGGAAACACTCGGTGAAACATCCGTCCGCTACGGAGCACCATTGTTCTTGGAGCCTCTGTCGGGCTTGGAGTGGGTAAAGGGGTGGAGGAAGTAGAGGGAGTAGTGTTGGGTGTAGGTGCAGGAATGGTGAGAGGAGGGGTTCTTATAAGAGGCCTCGCCAGCTGGGGGTTATCAGAATGTGGTGACGGGGATTGGGTAACAAGGAGGGGCCTTGGAATCATAGCAGTGGTAGCTGGAGGTGGAACGGGAGGAGCGACGGCTGCCGGCGAGTGGCGGATAAGGGGAGGTCTATTTGGTGGAGGATTTTGGGGTGATGGAGAATTTGTGGATTGGCGTACAAGAAGAGGTCGTGAAGGGATAAGATTGGCATTTAGTGGCCCTGAAGAACGTATGAGGGGACGTTGTGGTTGGGAAGGAAGGATAGGCTGGTGCCTTCTTAACAATGATGGAGGTTGTGGTGGGTTAGAATTTTGGTTAATAGCCCCGACAGAGGCATTTTCATTATGCCAAATTTGCCCTCTCTCCACTTCATGGATTGAGGTGACAAGATTCACTTGTTGATTTGGAACCGGGTGCTCCGGTAGCGGATTATTAACAATCCCCATATTGGGTTGGGGTGCAGGAGCCTATTGTTGTTGGAAGGCTTGTTGTTGTTGACCTTGCTGCTGATGCTGTTGAGCTGATGGTTGCCGAGGAGGCCTTCGGGTCTTTAGAGTAGCAATAACTTTCCTCATCTCATCCTAGTCAATCTCACCTTGGTCATTCATGTCATGTATGTAATCCTTGAAATGAAAGCAATGATCAATATTGTGCCCCGACTGTCGGTGAAAGACGCAATACCGGGAGGTGTCTACATGTTGCGGCCATATTGCTCTTTCCTTCGGCAATGTGAGCAGGTTGGTGGCCATGAGGGCATTAAAGATGTCTAATAAGCTTTCAGGTAGAGGGGAGTATTGTGCCCTTCGAGGACCCAATGGCTTTCTGGATTGTTGAAATTGTTGCGGTGCATAATTGGCCGGTGGGGGCATTTGATGATATTGTAGGGTTTGATTTTGTGGAGCAAAGTGAGGTTGTTGTTGAGGAGGTGGAGGAGGCCGTAAGGTCTGAGGAGGGTTGTTATTTGGCTGGTGGACTTGACTCTGGAAGGCGGGCTGTTGTGGTGACGGCCCTTGGTTCGGAGGGTGGCGGAAGGGTGTGGAATTGCCGAATGCGCCCACCAGCTCGTTTTTAACGGTACCTTCGGTGGTCGCACTAGTATTGCCAATGTTGACATTCCTCTTTATCACCTTCGGCCTTGGCTCGAACATGCCCATAATTGGTGAATCTTTCATTTGTGTCTGTATATATCTAGCTCTTTCATAGAGTTCCTCCATAGTGCTTAATTTGTTCATGGCCAAAATATGACGGAATTACGGAGTGGAGTTTGATATTATCATCTTGACTTGTTCCGTCTTCGACAATGTGTCTTTCAATTTCTCGGCCATGGCCCTCCACCTATCAGCAAATGAGATGAAGTCCTCCTCGGGCTTCATCTTCTCAACAACAAAATCTGTAACAGACAAGGAGGGACCCACACGGTCCTTATACTTCTGTATGAACTTCCGTTGAACTATATCAAAATCGCCGGCATCAGCCGGCTCCAGAGAATAAAACCATTCTAGAGCTGGGCCATCCAAAGACCGTCTAAAGAGATAAGCCAACGAATTCTTATTATCCTGCCAAAATGATGCTTCATACATAAAGTCCTTCAAGTGGATGTTCGGGTTGCCCGTGCCATTATACCGTCGGACATTCGGCATTTCAGACGGTGGTAGATGAAAAATCGGCATAGGGGGAAGCATGATCTCGGGAGCAATCTTGGATGCAGTGACCCTCTTAAGCTGTTCCTTCATACTAGCCATCTTTTGGAGGAGAAGAGCATGGCTATTAGACTCGGCTGGGGCCTGACGAAAAGAGTGTTGGTTTGTCATAGGCCTTCTTAAAATTTGGGAAACAAGGGGTTGTTGAGGCCTAGCAACGGAGTGACTTGCCGGTTGGGCCGGCATAGTCATAGCAGGGGTTGATGGGCGCGAGGGCACCCTAGGGACGACCGCCGGGTCGTTGGGGGAATTAACAGAGTGGCCACCCATGGCCTGGGGAGGGTTAGAAGATGACGGGATGAACTTTCCCTTTAGAAGGGCGGCTTGAGCTGCCTGACGCTAGGAATCATCCAGCTGAGCAATAGCCTTGAGAAACTCATTAAAATTAAAAGAAGGGGAAGTGTCCCCGGGAGTATTCTGAGTAGTAGGTTGGGCCTGGGAAGAAGGCTCAACCTCCAAAGCAGTAGTGGTGGCGTCCACCATGTGGACCTGATTAGAAGGAGAATGGTAGTTGTCCTCATAATAAACAGAATCCTGAGAAGGAATCTCATAGAACGGATCAGAGTGACCTTCCTCGTAACTGTCATAAGTGTACCCGTAGTTGGCCATATTGATAATTTTACCTGAACGCAATTTCATTCTTAAGGAGAGAGAAATAAATTTTTAGTAATGAGATATAATCAATGAATATCACCTTCTCAAGCAAAAGAAACACACAAGTTGTAATGAGCGCAAACTTTTAAGATCTCTTTTAAAAATTATGGTGAGTTCAATATTGGGTTCTGTCTTTTGAAGATGGATCCTGGTTGAAAATTCAGGCATAATCTTCGGGTTTTTAGATTTTTCTCTCTCCTTTCGAACGTGTGGGTCAACTATACTCCGGGTACTTCGATGGTACAACCAGCCTGGCGTCCGTGAGGGAATCCACGGGTGCGAGGACTTACAGAGGCTTGGCTTAGGAATTCCCGATCCAAAGAGACGGAATGCTCAATGAAGGGTCCTTCCTTTACCAAGAGGGGTGTAACTCCTAAAAAGTGTGGGGAGAGGAGGTCTCCCAAACCGTATGCAGAGATGAATACAAACAGGTAGTATCAAACACCAGATATATAATCAGTCAAGTAAACAGACAGAATGAGCAGTTCTGTGGGCACAGAACAAAAAGACTACCCAGGACAGGTCGCTAAATGAATAAACAGCGCCTGGATTGCAGGCGCTAATTACTGCGAACAGTGGAAATGATACCTCTGGGTAGGGGCGTGAAGCACTGTAAACAATATTCAGGAAATAACCAAACCACCAATAATGAAGAAAATGATGCCTTGATCTAAGGCGTCCAATGAGCAAATGATGCCCGAGAATTGGGGCGTCAAAACAAATACACAGTGATCGAGCAACGGCAGAGTGAACAGTAACAATGCAAATGACGCCTCGCTATAAGGCATTTTATGAAGAAATGATGCCTTTGTAAAAGGCGTGAATTATAAAATGACGGCAGCAGGGAGGGCGTTATTTCACTTCAAAGAACCGACAGCCCTGGCAATCAGACAGAAATCAGAAATCACAAACAAAGGCTAATCAGTGGAGGTGTGCACGCGATGCACAATGGGCAGTGTGCTACGTGGAGCACAAGGGAGGGACACGCGAGGGTGTCAAAGGAGGGGCACCGAGGGCGCCAATGGGAGGGTGCTACGTGGAGCACAATGGAGGGGTACGCGAGGGTACCAAAGGAGGGACACGCGAGGGTGTCAATGGGAGGGTGCTACGTGGAGCACAATGGAGGGACACGCGAGTGTGTCAATGGGAGGGACACGCGAGGGTGTCAATGGGAGGGGCACGCGAGGGCGCCGAAGGGAGTGTGCTACGTGGAGCACATGGGAGGGGTAATCAAACTAAAAATACAAGAGGTCCCACCGTGATCGCCAATTTGTAGATTATGAAAAATCCACTTAAAGGAAAAGAAGAATAATATGGAAAATATAAGGGGATGAATGGGAGCATGCGTAGGATGCTAAGGGGAATGTGATCGCCAGAGGGGTTACCTCAAAGAAGAAAAGAATGATCGCATGTACCTTGTGTTGAGCGGGTGAGATTGTGGATCCTTTCTTCCTCCTTCTATCGACCGGCCGATGAAGGGGGTTCTTAGCTTTGATTACCTTGTAAGAACACACAAAACAAGCAAAGATATGGATTACCCAAAAGGGTGTAGTATCAATGTTCTAAGAATATGAAATCAATCAAATTGAGCATGAACACACCTTGTGTGTTTTGATTTTTTAAAACCCCTAAGAGGAGCAACAAGGTTTGAAAAATATGGATGAATATGCTAATGCAACAAGATAGATATGATGTGGGATCTAGCAAAGAGATAGAAGGGAAGGATGCGTGATAATGATGATATGAAAACCAACTAAATAATTAAAGAGAGGGATCCTTTCTGCTGTGTGTGCAGCAGTGAAGGGGAGAAAGAGCTTCAATATGCAAGAGGGGTAGCAGAGGATCGTCCGTAGAAAGGAATCCGCCAGGAAGAAGAGCTTGGATAAATAACCTGCAATCAAAGAAACACTCTTCTCTCTGTTAACTCTGTATGTTTCTCTCTGCCTTTTGCTCCTTTTCCTCTCTTGCCTCTCTTGCCTCTCTCGTGCGAGGGGCACTGCAGGGGGTATTTATAGGGCCAAATATCCTTGCAAAACAAGGATTAAAACAAGGTAATGATCCTCCATCAAGAAAAACTCTTCCCAGTCGAACACAAGGTTTAAAATGGGGAAAGAATCATTATTGGAAAGAAGGAGTCAAAACGGAGACGGAATTGAAAATGATGACCCCTTTGAGGGCGTCAATTAAAAATGACGCCACGACCAAAGGCGTTAATTAAAATAACGACGTCCATAACATCGTCAATTCCTGGATTTAATTATAGAAATAATTAACTTTCCTTATTTAAAATGATGAACTGAAGCCGGGCATACGGACGTCAAATAATAAACACCTTCAAGCGAGACGTCAATTCTTCAATTTTCATTTTATTTGCGATCCGTAATTTGCAGTAAATCCAGAAAATGACGCCCGTATTGGTAGTCGTCCATTTTAAAAGAGGCGCCCGTGGCCAGGCCGTCAATTTAAAAGACGCCCCTACTTAAGGTGTCAATTCCATTCAATCAATGAAAAAAAAAGCAAGAAATCACAATTAATTCATGAAAGAAAAGAAAAACTTCATATTAAATCAATATTGAAGTTCGCTTTGGGGCGTCACATGGTGACATGAGATTTACTCAACATAGCATCAATTTTGGCGTGTCTACACACAGCCCATGGTGTCTTCCTCCTCCGAAACCTCCAGATCTTCCCCATTCTATCCCTCTTAATTCATCTCTATCTCCTGATATTTCCATAGTTTTCCTCTCTTTTGCCAGGGCATCACGCCCTCTCCAATTTGCTCTCTCTGGAATCTCTGAACTTTCTACCTTTTCTCCTAGGGCATTGCGCCCTTCCTTCTCATATTCTTCTGGAACTTTCGGACTTACCAGGACATCGCGTCCCTCCTCATCTCTTGCCTCTGGAACCTCCAGACCTTCCTCTCTTCCAAGGGTTGTTGCACCCCTGTGGTTTTGATGATGCCAAACACTATGACTCATCTAAGCATGATGTCATATGTGTTGATGCTGCATTTATGTGGTTTTAATGATGTCATGATATTAGTATGGTTTAATGATGCCAAACATTGATGGATGTGATACATTGCATTTTTACTGACATAATTTCTCTTAAGATGATCTGATTATAGGTAGAAGATGTGTGTTGAATTCTCCACAGAACAAGCTCAGAGAATAAGGCAAAAGGTTAAGTCAAAGTCATGAAGAAAATAGTGAAGCTGAAAGAGCAGGTTAACATACTCTGACTGAGCAAGTGTATCAGGTGGATGCAGCTAGGCGCTGCCTCGATGCAGTGCTAGTCATAGAAGCAAATATGAAGAGATTGCCTCGACGCAGTAATGGGCTGCCTCGGTGCACCTTAAGGAAGAATTCTACCTCGATGCATCTACAGCACATGCCTCGATGAGATCAACTAAGAATTGAAGTCTACACATCAGGATGATGCACTGGAAGCAGCAGTTGATCAGGTCGATGCATCTAAAAATTGAAGTCCATGTCTGTATGTTGAGGAGAGAAAGGTCGAAGCACCCTGCATCTACACATGCATCAGGTCGATGCATTTTAAATCTTCACCATGATCTGGCTGATGCAGCTAAGTACTACCTCGACATATTGATGGTAAAAGAAGCCAACTCTAAGACACTGCCTCGATGCAGTAGTATCAGCTAATAACACTCAGGTCGGTGCACATCAGCATTCCTTGATCAGGCAGGTCGGTGCACTAAAGCATTTCATAAGCAAGGTCAACGCACCTCAGTTGTGATCGGAACAAAGGTCGGTGCAGCTATTTCAAGTCTACTATAAGGTCGAAGCAGCTGAAGATGCTATGCCTATAAGGTCGATGCATCTCAACACATCTCGACAACACAAGGTCGATGCAGCAAATTTCAAATCTGCTAGTAAGGTCGATGCAGATGTTCATACGCTAAAAAGTCTGAAGATCCGAACTCCATGTTATTAACTTAAAACTGGACCCGATTGGGAAGCTCGCACCAGAGATAAAGTGGCACATGATCCAAGAAGATCTGACACACTTTTTTAGAGTTTTTTAGAGGAAGAATATTCCATAGCTAGCTGGACCAATGAGATTTTACTAGCTATTTGCCTCATCCATTTCTGGAGGCTCTGCTCTATATAAAGCTGCCCCATCCTCTAAAGAAAAATGACAAGAGGGGACTGAAGCTGCTGCCATTACTGATTGGAGAGGGGGATTCCTGCAGCCCACTCAAAGAGTAGAACCAACTAGGCCCAACAAGGCCCAACGAGGCAAGCTCGCCCAAGTGACAGCCCACAGGGCCCACTCGGAAAAGCCCAATAAAACAATGCTCGAGGAAACAACTCTCCTAGGCGGCCCCAAGGCTCGGAGAGCCTGAGCCTTGGTCAGGTCATAGGAAGACCCGCGCACGAGCTACCCCTCCGCACGAAGGGGGGAAGCGGTAGCCGGTCTATCCGGCCCATCTCCTCACCGAGCTAGGCCTATCGCCCGATAGGGCCGGCCCCCTAAGCTCGGTACGACCGATAAAATGTTCATCACTGCAGCCGTTAGAGTCCACAGCGGGCCGAACACTAAGAAGTCCAGGAGCTCCGGCTTCCCCGCGAGGATAATGCCCCCACGATGAGGCCATAAAAGCCCACGACGAGGACGTAACCTCCACCGGAGACCTCTTAGCTTGCAGGACTCCAGAGGGCAGCGCACTATTTAAACCTGGGATACCCTCCTGTGAAAGGTAAGTCTAAAAAGGGCATTGTTCCACCCCCAACTCCTGAGCAAGGATCACTTCACCCCATTGGTGGAGAGGGATCTCGCGCCTTCACCTTCTCCTCCCTATCACTGCTCCCACCATTGCTCTACTGACATGAGCGTCGGAGAGTTTTGCCCCAGGGAATCCCCCTGTGCCCTCTGACCCGTTTCCCTATCTTACAGTTCATTAACTTGGTGATTACCAGCCAGCTCAGGAACCAGCGTGAGATTTCGCCTCTTCATCTGGCGCCGTCTGTGGGAAACGCACGAAGAGCCAACATGGTGAGAAGGAGCTTAGGGAGGAGGTCCACCGGCGAAAAGGGTAAGGCCATGGCAGTAGCAGGGGATGGCCCTTCCAGGGCCTCATAGAACCCTCCCTCCAACGCCAGCATCCCCGCCGACGGACCACCCCCCCCCCCCCCCCCCGCGGCGGCGGGGCTACCCCCCTACGGTGGCGCCGAAGCCGTCTAGGCCCTCAACGCCAAACTGGATGTCCTCGTGGAGCTCATGAAGACCCAGGCAGCCAGGGATGCAAGGTCCCGCGCCCCATCAGGGAGCCCCCCCCCCCCGCAGGAGTACGTCCCAGTAAACAGCTGGGGGCCGCTTCACCCTCCGCGGCCAGCAGCTCATCCGTAACAGGGTCGGAGGACCCTCGCAAGCTCCACCTCCGGAGCAAGAGGCCTCCTCCACGCCAAGGAAAGGAAGGCGAGGGACGCAACGGCCAGATCCGGAAGCCGATGTTCCCGGAGACCGCCAAGGCGCCCCCCCAAGCCTCGCGGCACGACAACAACCGGAGTTATCCCTCCGGCTGTAAGATTTTGAAAGGCACTTCGCTGAGCAGGAGTGCGCCCTTCGCGCCCTACAGAAGGCCTCTTCCCCGGAAGATGAGGAGAAATCCCCGTTCTCTGAGTATATCTTGAAGGCAGAGGTATCTCCCAGAGCCCCCATACCAACCTTCAAGCTTTACGACGGCCAGGGCGACCCGGCCGACCATTACGATAGCTTCAACGCCCTGATGACTCTACACGGAGCGTCGGACCCCATCAAGTCCCAAGCCTTCGTGACCACTCTGGTCCAGGGCGCTCAAGCGTGGTTCCGGGCTCTCGCCCCCGGATCCATCTGAGACTTCAAGCAGTTCGGGCGAGTCTTCAAGGAGAGCTTCACCGGAAGTGCCCCCCTAAGGTCGGTAGCGGGGCTCTTGGCCCTCAAACAGGCGCAAGGGGAAAGGCTCCTGGCTTACGTCCACCGATTTAAATCGGAAGCCCTCTGAATCCCCCGCCTGGATGTGGCCTCGGCCACAACCGCACTGACCGGGGGTACCCGGGACGAGAACCTCCACCGCGAACTCGTCCTCCACCCTCCCTCGACCCTTGCCGAGCTAGTGACTCTGGCTCTACGCCACGCCGAGTGCGAAGAAGTGCTCAGCGCTTGCCGAGACGCAACCGGCTCGGGTCGAGAGGGGGACAAGAAGCGGGGTCCCGAGCCAAATCCTAGCTCGGGAAAGAAGCGAGACCGAGATGGAGAGCGCAAGCGGAAGTACGAGTGGTACACCCAGTTAACCGCCCCGGTCTATGAAATCTATGAAGACGTCAAAGACTCGGGACTTCTCCGTCGGCCCGAGCCGATGAGGTCGAAGAACCGCAAGCGAGACAGACATTGTCTATTCCACGGCGATCATGGGCATCACACCGGTGATTGCCACCAGCTCCAAGATGAAATCGAGCGCCTTATCCGCCTGGGGCACCTGGCTCGGTTCACTGCCAAGCGCAGAGAAGATCAAGGCGCCGCAGAGGAGATTGACAACGCCCCCCGAGGGGTCCACATCAACGTCATCTCTGGAGGAATAGCATCAGGAGGCGACAGCAGCCGTGGAAGGAAGCGTCATGCCGAGCTGGTGAGCCGAGCCCCAGAGCCACCCAAGGCCCCGCCCTAGGTCATAGTCTTCTCCGATCAAGACCTGGAGTGGCTGAGCACCCCGCACGATGACGCCCTCGTAATCTCGGCCACTATAAACCATTGTAACGTAGATCGGATTCTTGTGGACAATGGAAGTGCCCCTGATGTGTTGTCTTATGACTGTTTCCTCAAAATGGGAGAGGGTCCATCCAAACTCCGCCCGATCCGGACGCCCCTCTGTGGGTTCAATGGCCTGGCCACTCTCCCCCAAGGAGCCCTAAGCCTGCCGGTTACCCTCGGCACCCCACCCAAAACCATTACGGTCATGGTAGACTTCATGGAGATCAAAGGGATGATAGCGTACAACGCCATTTTCGGCCGGGGAATCCTCAGCCGGATCAAGGCAGTACCATCTACCTATCACCAAAAAATGAAGTTCCCCACCAAGAACGGAGTAGGGGAAATCCGAGGTAACCAGGCCACGGCCCGAAGGTGCTACAACATCTCGGTGGAGGCCACGAGGCCGGACGGGAATAATAAGGGCCCCCGGGAAGTCGAGGAAAAATCCGCAGCTACTGAGCCAAGTGGCGAGTTGCTGACAATTTTCCTAAATGACAACCCGACCCTAGGAGTAAGGATCGAAGCCGACCTACCACCCGAGGAACAGCAGCAATATAAGAATTTTCTTTCTGAGTACATCCGAGTCTTCGCTTGGTCCGACGATCAGCTCCCTGGGATACTAGAGGAGACCGTGCTGCACCGACTCAACCTTAACCCCACCATGAAGCCCGTGCAGCAGCGCCGAAGGAAGCACGCACCAGAGAAACAGACGATTATCAAGGCACAAGTCACCAAGGGGCAAGAGACTGGTCTTTTTAGACCGGTCCTGTACCCGACGTGGCTAGCCAATGTCGTCCTGGTACCAAAGGCTTCCGACGAGTGGCGGATGTGCGTGGACTTCACCGACTTTAATAAGGCGACCCCTAAGGACTGCTATCCCTTGCCCAGCATCGACCAACTGGTCGACTCGACATCGGGCAACGAGATGCTCAGCTTCCTGGACGCCTATTCGGGTTACCATCAGATCAGAATGAATTCTGAAGACGTCGAGAAGACCGCCTTCATCATCGACTACGGCGTGTTCTACTATACCCGGATGCCTTTCGGGTTGAAGAACGCCGGAGCCACATACCAAAGACTGGTCAACCACATGTTTGAGGAGCAGCTAGGTCAGAACGTCGAGGCCTACATTGATGACATGCTCGTCAAGACCCCCAAGGCCCAGGACCACTTCACCGACCTCGCCGAAGCCTTCGGCGTCCTCCTGAAGTACAACATGAAGCTCAATCCTGCCAAGTGCGCCTTCGGAGTAAGATCTGGGAAGTTATTGGGTTTCCTGGTCACTCAGCGTGGGATCGAAGCTAACCCCGACAAGGTCCAGGCCATCCTGGACATTCGCCCGCCCGCCTGCATCAAGGACGTCCAGCGTCTGAAAGGGCGTGTCACCGCTCTCAGCCGTTTCTTATCCCGTGCGGCCGAACGATGCTTGCCCTTTTTTAAACTATTGAAGGGGCCCAAGTTGGCATCTGCTACGTTCGAATGGGATGAGGAATGCCAGAAATCGTTCACTGAGCTTAAGGAGTTCCTGGCTTCGCCCCCGGTGCTCTCCAAGCCCGTACTGGGCGAAGCTTTGCTACTCTATCTCTCAGCGACGTCATCAACAGTCAGCTCGGTCCTAGTTAGAAATGACTCGAGAATCGAAAGACCAGTCTACTATACCAGCAAGGTGCTTAGCAAGGCCGAGAGGAGGTACCCCGCAACCGAGAAGCTCGTGCTAGCGCTGGTTACCTCCGTGAAATGCCTCCGACCCTACTTCCAGGGGCACCCCATCACCGTGCTAACCGACGAGCCGTTGAAGAAGATTTTGGCCCACCCCGAGGCCTCGGGGCGACTCGTCAAATGGGCCATTATGCTTGGGGCCTATGACATCTCGTATCGACCGCGCTCAGCTATAAAAGGTCAAGCGCACGCCGACTTCATCGCCGAAAGCACCATCCCGACCGGAGAAAGACTACTGACCATGCCCGGGCCAACCTGGGAACTGTACGTCGATGGATCTTACAACTCAGTCGGTAGTGGTGCTGGGATCCTCCTAAGATCCCCTGAAGGAGTGGAGATGCAGTACGCCTTAAAATTCAACTTTCAAGCGTCCAACAACGCTTCCGAGTACGAGGCCCTTATATCGGGAGCACGCATGGCCCGGTGGTTAGGGGCTGAGCAAGTCAGGATCCACACCGACTCTCAGCTGGTCGCAAGCCAGGTCAACGGTGAGTACGAAGCTCGAGAGGCACCCATGATCAAATACCTCCAGCTGGTCAGGCGCCTGGCCCAACAATTCGAGGGATTCGAGGTAGTCCGAATAGCCCGGGAAGAAAACTCCCGAGCGGACGCCCTCTCTCGATTGGCCTCCTCCCTAGACCCAGAAGGTACCCGATCGGTCCTCCTCGAAGAGCTAGAACGCCCGAGCATTGACTCGGAGCTCCTCGCTGTTGACTCGGCCGTACCGAGCGACTGGCGCACCCCCTACCTGTCTTGGCTTCGAGACTCCCAAGAGCCCTCCGACCCTCGGGAAGCACGCCGAATGAAGTACCAAGCCTGGCGCTTCGTCGTCCTAGACGACACACTCTACCGAAGGTCTTTCGCCGGCCCTCTCCTGATGTGCCTCGGTCCCGATGAAGCCAGCCGAGCCATTCGAGAGGTTCATGAAGGCCTGTACGGAGCGCAGTCAGGGGCAAGGTCACTGGCCAGAATCCTGTTACGACAGGGGTACTGGTGGCCCACCCTGCAGCGCGACTGCTCGGCCTATGCTCAACAGTGCGACTGATACCAGCGGTTCGACCACTTGGTCCATCAGCCGGCTACAGAACTCGTCACCCTCGGCGAGCCTTATCCCTTCGCTCGGTGGGGGATCGACATTCTCAGACCATTCCCCACTGATCAGTCCCAGAAAAAGTTCATTGTGTTCGCCATCGACTACTTCACTAAATGGATCGAGGCCGAAGCCACTGCAAGGATCACCGAGACAGTCGTCTGGAGTTTCATTTGGAAATCGATCATTTGTCGCTTTGGCATCCCCCGAGTGATAGTGAGCGATAACGGTCGGCAATTCGATTCTCGATATTTCCGAGACAGATGCGTCGACCTAAACATCTGCAACCACTTCACTTTGGTCACCCACCCTCAGGCCAACGGGCTGGTCGAAAATGCCAATAAGACTATCTTGAAAGGCATAAAGACTAGACTCGGCAAAGCCAAGGGTAGTTGGCTCGAGGAATTGCCTAGCGTACTGTGGTCGCACCGAACGACTCCCAGGACGGCAACCGGTGAAAGTCCTTTTCAGTTGGTGTACGGCACTGAGGCCGTCATTCCATTAGAGATCGCCAACCCGTCTCTTCGAGTCATCCGCTACTCTCCCGAGGAAAACAACCAAAAGTTACTCGAGAACCTTGACCTAGCCGATGAACTCCGGGATATTGCCAGCATCCGAGCGACGGAATACCAGCGACGCCTCACTCGATACTACAACGCCAGAGTCCGAAGCAGACACTTCCGACCGGGAGACTTCGTCCTCAGAAAAGCCGAAGCCTCTCGACCACTAGAGGCGGCGGGCAAGCTGTCCCCTAACTGGGAAGGCCCCTACCGAGTGGTCGAGACGCTCGGGAAAGGTGCGTATAGGTTAGCAACAATGGAAGGGGATCCCATTCCTCGGACTTGGAACGCAGCCGCACTACGTAAATTCTATTTTTGAAATTGTACAACAAGAAGGACGAAATAAATTCCTTTTCATTCAAAACTATTGATACATCAGAAAGGCAAAGGCCAGTACATTGCATGACAAAAAGTAAGAAAATCCATCTAACACCACTGCAAGGGGTTATCGCTCGGTTGACTCGATCTCGATCTCCTCGCGTCCAGCCACTGACTCTACCTCGCGTAGAAACTGGCTCGGACAAGAGGGGGCCGATCTAGTTGGCTCAGATGACCCCCGACAAAGGTGATAGAGGGACTGCAGAGAAGGTACCCACCTTCTTAAGTCGGAGAAGGCTACCTTCCAAGTTGATGGAGGCTAGGGAGAAGGAGCACCGTGAAGAACCCTTCTTTCCCAACCTACCAACTCCTTGGAAGGGAACAGAGAGCAAGCAGCCTCCGAAGAGTGAAAGAAATGAAGAGCAAAAGAGGGAAAAAGAGGCTGCAGACGGAGGAAGGCTTCGGTGAGGAGGGAACTTGATGCGCCTCCCCCCCCCATGCAGAGGGGGAGTGGCGGCAGGCATCCCTGATACCCCCATCCGTCCTCCGCCTCGGTGCCCGCCTGGAAGCCACGCCAGAACTGAGAAAGGGCAAGAGTCGTGCCCTCGCATGTCGAAGCCCTCCCCAGATCCGCGCGGCGATGGTCGGACCCGTCTCAAACCCGCGCGGCGACCGTGGGACCCGTAAAACAAGCCGGGATGGCAAAAGGTCTCTGCTCCCCGTCGGCGGCGGCGTCACCCTCCGAAGGATCCTCCATGCTCCGAATGCAACGGCACAACGCAGAGTGAAGAAGAAGGAGTGAGGGAAGACTGTTAGAGAAAATCCCAAGCGATAAAGAGGAAAGAGTGCTTTTCGGTCCTTCTTATAGGCCAAAGGAGGCTACGCGCCTTAAATGACTCCCCCCTCTAAAACACGCCAAAGGATTTCTCCCCTGAACAGTCACCCCCAACTCCTCGTTTCCCGCCCTAGCGGGATTCACGAAGCGGCCTGGCATTCAAAGCGTGAGGGAACGGAAAGGCGTCCCATCAGAAGCCTACCGAATTAGCATGCGAAAACCATGCAGGACATATCGGCACTTTTCAACTACTTCAGATACACCAGCCAAATCACGGCAAGGATGGCGATCAAACAAGTAAGTCATTTATTATCTCATAAAGAGGAAACTCTCTAAAGGAGGAAAGAGAGACAAACAAGAGAAAGGGGTAAAATACATCAGGCCTCGGGCCCACTTTGAAGCTCAGAAGCGACAGAAGTAGGCACGTCACCCCCAGCACCTTCGATGACGGCTGACCCGGGCACTGACCTCGCCTGTGCGAGAACTGTCTCGGTCGCGAGCCCTCCCGAGGCGTCCGGAGTTGGTGACCCCGCCATAGGAGACCCCTCTAGATCTTCCCCGCTCGATGCAGAAGAGCTAGAAACCGACTCATCCGAGTCATAGACCTGGCCCGAAGGGAACTCGATCTCGGAGTCTCGATCGAAGGCGTAGTCCACCGCCCGATGATAACCCTGCTTAAACCCCTTTCCGGCGCCACGGCAAAGCGCTACCTCGTAATATGGTAGGGCGACTCTCTCCAGGTCGGCTGAGTAAGCGTCCGAGCTTCTATATCGCTCGATCGCCTCCGCCTCGATCTGCTCCTTCCTTCCAACGAGCTCGACCCGAGCCCGCTCCGCCTCGGTCGCACCCTCCTCTGCTCCCGCCAGGCGTTCCTCTGCCGCGACCATCCCTCGCTCAGCCTCGCTCGACCGCCTCTCCGCCTGGACTCGGTCCGCCTCGGCCACGGAACGAAGGCGCTCCTCTACCTCCGCCCGGTCCAGTAACTCGGCCCGTTCGAGCTCGAAGCGACCGTCCAGCTCGAGGTGACGCAGACACTCCTCTTCCAAGAGTTTGCCCTTCCTCTCGAGCGACTCCCGGGCCTTAGCCGACTGCTCAATCAGCGCCTCAGTTTCTAGCAGGCTCGGCCGTGCCAAGTCCCTGATCACGGAGAACTCCCGTCGGAGCCCCTCATGCTCCTCGCTGAGGCGGGCCAGTTTCCTCTCGCACGCCCCGAGGGCCCAGGCGAGATTCGATCGCTCCGCCTCCGTCCGAGCGTACGTCTCCGCCGTCAAGGCCGCCGACCGAGCCATGACTAGGCCGCCCTCCATGAGGACGTCGAGGACGCCGGAGGGGGAGTGGCACTTGTCTCCCCCCTCGTCTTTGTAGCAACCTCTCGGCAAACCCGGTACAGGTCGCCCGAAACGCCGAGCCTTTCCAAAGCCTCCGGCATGGAGATACGCTCCCCACCGGACGCCCCGCTAGAAGGTTTGGCCTAAGTGACGGGGCAGACAGCCCCGCGCGTCGCGGTCGGTTGGGGTTGCGACGCCTCCCCGAGCGAACCCCCAACCTCGATCGATGCCACAGGATTGACTGCACCAAGAACTTCGGGCACTTGGGGCTACGACGCCCTCGCGGGCAAACCCCCATCCCTATCTGTCTCGGCCCGCGCTTCTCCGCCTGAGACAGCGCCGACCTCGACCGGTCTCCCGGTCTCGACGCCGGCCTCTACAGCGCCGGCCCCCTCCGAACCCGAGGAGGGGAGAACCGACCCATCTCCGCCCTCTGAGGGGCCCCTGGTCTCTTCGGCCCCCTCTCACCTGGTAGGTGGGGGAGCTGGCCCGGAAGGGTCGGCCCCACCTTGCCCCCGAGAGGGGAGCGCCGCCGAGCCAGAATCGCCCCCGGTAGCGGTAGGATGGCCGACCTTCTTGGTCCGTTTATTGGCCTTCGCGGCTTCCCGCAATTTTCCCTCCAGGGGATCCTTGCGCTTCGCCCCGCTTGACCGCGAAGATCCCTCGGAGGCCGCCCCCTTGCCCTTATCCCGGGCTTGGGAACGACCCGCGGGAGCGACAGGCTCATCCACCGCCGAATCATCCCCAAGATCGACGACCTCTGTGACCTCTTCCAAGGGCTCCCGCCGGATGTCTGCAATGAAGAAGAAGGTTCGGTTAGGAAACGAAAAGTCGACCCTCCGACCCCGCAGAAGAATCCGAAGAATGGTACCTGATGGCTTGAGCTGTGTAAGCAGATACCGCTCCACGTTCTCCAGCATCACCATCTCCTCAGTCGACCGGCGATTTGTCAACAAGAGAGCGGCGTACTCTTCCATGTCGGCGGGGAACTCCTCCTGGCGCAGATTCGGATGGAAGTTGGGCATAACCTGGCACCTCCAGGACTCATCCATTGCTTCCGCCTTCACCCAGAAAAACTCCCTCTTCCACCCTTTGTGCGAAGAATCCTTCACCGCTAGCGGAATACAACTCCAATTCCTGCGCGCCTGGATAAACTAGAAGCCTTTCACCACCGACGGATGTGCCTTCAGCTCGAAGAAATAATGAAAAAGATCCAGCGACGGGGGAACCCCCTGCAGGCGGCAGAGCATCCGAAAGGCAGAAAGCAGGAGATACTAGTTGGCCACCAGCTGAACAGGCGCCAACACGAAAAAATTGAGAAGCTTCAAGATGAAAGGTTCAAAGGGGAGGCAGAATCCGCTCTTCCACGCCAGGAGAAAAGTACAAATATGGCTCGTACGGCTGTACAACCTCGTCTCGTATGGGGTAGCAGCTACAAAGCTATATCGGAGAGGCAGGCGAAACTGATGCTCCAATTTCTTCACATCAGCCTCCCCCAACTCGCTGCGATTGGGGACGGGCTCCCGCCTCACCTGCTCGACTTCCGAGCGCAGATCTATCATCGAGCTGGAAGAAGAACCTTCACTAGAGCCCGAAGACTCCGGGGGAGAAGGAAGCTATCGGATCGCCTCCGTGGTTACACGCGCCAGCTCCTCAAATGTTGCCGCAAGAGCTTGCTTCCCCGCTGTATCTTCACAGCGCATCAAGGAGCCCTAGAAGCAGAGAAATGGAGGAAAGGCCAAAAACCATAAAAAGACTGGGAGGAACGAGCAGCACCCTACGCCTATAAACCCTCGCGGGAGGCGGCGCGCCGTTTCAACCTCCGAGAAAAAGGGGGCCCCTTCATTTCAAATCCGTCAGGATCATTATTACTACAGGCCCAGGCAACCGCTATAGGTGGCTTCATCACGCTAACAGAATTCCACCCACCTGAGCCACACCGGTCCAAAGCCTCGAAAAACTACTCAACCGAGCCTCCTTGGCTCGGGAGTAGGAGGGGGACAAGTGGAGAGGGGGATTCCTGCAGCCCACTCAAAGAGCAGACCCAACTTGGCCAAGGCCCAATGAGGCAAGCTCGCCCAAGTGACAGCCCACAGGGCCCACTCAGAAAAGCCCAATAAAATAATGCTCGAGGAAATAACTCTCCTAGGCGGCCCCAAGGCTCGGAGAGCCCGAGCCTCGGTCAGGTCACAGGAAGACCCGCGCACGAGCTATCCCTCCGCACGAAGGGGGGAAGCGGTAGCCGGTCTATCCGACCCATCTCCTCACCGAGCTAGGCCTATCGCCCGATAGGGCCGGCCCCCCTAAGCTCGGTACGATCGATAAAATGTTCATCACTGCAGCCGTTAGAGTCCACAGCGGGCCGAACGCTAAGAAGTCCAGGAGCTCCGACTTCCCCGCGAGGATAACACCCCCACGATGAGGCCATAAAAGCCCACGACGAGGACGTAACCTCCACCAGAGACCTCTCAGCTTGTAGGACTCCAGAGGGCGGCGCACTATTTAAACCTGGGATACCCTCCTGCGAAAGGTAAGTCAAAAAAGGGCATTGTTCCACCCCCAACTCCTGAGCAAGGATCACTTCACCCCGTTGGTGGAGAGGGATCTCACGCCTTCACCTTCTCCTCCCTATCGCTGCTCCCACTATTGCTCTACTGACTTGAACGTCGGAGGGTTTTGCCCCAGGGAATCCCCCTGGGCCCTCTGACCCGTTTCCCTGTCTTGCAGTTCATTAACTTGGTGATTACCAGCCAGCTCAGGAACCAGCGCGAGATTTCGCCTCTTCACTAACGTTGAGAGAGGCCATCGTGAAAATAAAAGAAAAAGAAGAGAGAGCCAAAGGGAAAAATCAGTGAGGAGAGTTCAAAGGAAAAGAGAGAGTGTGAAAAAGAAAACGGGAGTGATTATCGAAGAAGAGAAGGCATAGAAAGTGAGAGAAAGAGCCGTAGTTGAGAAGAAGAGTGAGAGCAGTTCCAGATATCTAAATCGAAGGAGAATTTGAGAGCATCCGAAGCTATGTGGGAACGGATTTTATTCTCTTATTTATATTGATTTTTTTATTTATATGGATTTATTTATTTATTAGTTATTTTTATTAGGCGTGCCAGTCACCGGAGTGACAATTTATTATGCGCTTGATCTGACTCAGTCAGTTGATTATGATGTTCGTGTCGAGACTCGGAGTCCGTCATACCATGAAGGTTATGTCGTTAATTACGTGATGTGACACAACTAAGGGGTATGCAGCAAAATGGACACGGGTCCTTGGACCTATTCCGCAAGCACATACATAAAGCAACAAAGTACTAGATTGGACCGAATCGCCGTCGCACACACACGAGCCCGGGTGACTTGATGATGCCAAGTGGAGATGATGGATCAAGGCCCTTGCTGGTAGAGTGCCAGAAGGTCTAGGGTTGCCCTCCCGAAGGTACGAGGCCCACACTTAAGGGGCTGGCTGGGTGCCAATCGGGGCACTAGGTCCCTCTCTCTCACAGCCCACGGTGACCGCTCGTAAGTGGAACACACGGGGTCGGGCGCTCTCTCTCTTGCTCAACGGAGCAACTCCACGAATATTAGATGAACAAGTACTAATAATGAAGCAAAGGTCAGAGCTTACCCCGGTTGGTTTGAAGAAACCAACCCCGTTCGGAGATGAGGGCGAGCGAGGAAGTGTGGGTTCCCCGGACACTGCGCCGATGAAGCTTGACCCCTATTAAATAATTACAAGCACTATGCCTCACACAGGAGGGTGGACTTGGGGTGGGGATTTCAGTATTACAAATCAAACACTACCTCCGCATAGGGAGGGGCGTTAAGCCAGCCAAGCGGGGAGGGGAGAGTCACTGAAACCCAAGAGAAGGAACCGATACGGAGTCTGCCTGCTCGCTGTGATAGGTGACAAACAGTCAGTGTTGAGGCAGTAGATCTCAGTCTGGAATTTTGTTGATGACAAGACCAGCGGAGAACTCTTCGTAACTGGAGCCAGAATGCCTCAGAATTTTGTTGAATTCTTTTGATGCCAAGGCTGGTCTTGGTGGAGGCTCGAACAGAGTGACAGAATCTGGGATTGGCAGCTTCAGATCTCCAACAGCAGATTGCAGATAGTGCCCCGACAGTTTCCGGGCTCCAAATCATGAACCGCCAGGGTTGTTGGAACCGTGGACGAGTCCTCTTCGCAAAAAAACTGACGGAGAAGCTGACTGATGCCGAAGAAGACTAGGGGAATCTGAATAGTGGTGACAGGTCGATGGAGACTGTGGGAAGCAGATCCGTGTAGCCGAGGGATAAAAATGATAACTTTGGACCATGGATGCCGATTGAAGTTCTGCTTCTTGATTCTGAAAGTAGACTGGACGAGAAAGAGCTTTGTAGAAGAGCTCTTGGCCTGATTCTTCAGCAGTTCGTCGTGGTACAACTTCGATTCTGGTTCAGGTACTCTGCAGGGGCAGCTCTGCGCAGTGGAGGGAGATCGGATCTCCCGGGCAGCACGGAGCTTGGAAGGGGATGAGACCACCTCCGTTGCAAAGCGGACTGGGAGAGCTTTCCGTCGATGTAGGCCACGCTCCCAGGAGCTCCGGGATGTGGTCGAGTGTGGCACTGCAACAGGAGGTCGTTCTGCTGGGCTTCAACTGCACACAGATTTGGAGAGAAAGGGGGTGAAGGGGGGGTTTCTTTGGTTGAAGGGTGGGGAAAATGGTTGCTTTGGTGGTGGAGAATGGTTGGGAGGAGCTAGCAGGGGAGAGGTGGATGCGCAAGAGGCCTAGGAGGAGGTGGGGGCGCAAATGGTTTGGGGGAGTGGGGTGGGTCTTCCTTTGATTTGGGTGGAGGGTTAATTGGTGGTGTTAATGGTGGCCTAGGGAGGTGGAGGGGTTGCCTTGGGGAGGGGAAAGGTTACTTGGGAGAGGGGATTCTCTCTTGGAAAAATGAAGGGTTGTATGGGGAAGGGGAAGGGTTGCTTGGGAAGTGGGGGAAATTGAAGTGGAGTTAAGGGCCTTGGGAAGGTGAAGGGGTGGAAGGCTGATGTGGCAGATGAGGTGGCAAGGGTGGGAGGTGAAGGGGCAGGTGCGCCCAAGGGAGAGAGAGAGAGGAGGAGAGAGAGAGGGGTTCGCCCCCTTTAGAGAGAGAGAGAGAGAGAGGTAGAGAGAGAGAGAGAGAAGACAATGCTAGTGGGTAAATTTACTCAATACTTCATTAGCCTCTCCAAGAGGGGATTGGGGTCCTATTTATAGGAAACCCACAATTTACAAAAAGTCCTCACATTTTGGACTAATGACAAATGACCAAGAAGGGAAGGGGGCGCCCATGGGCCAAGCCCAATGAAGTGGCCCATTAACCCACTAGGCCACTTGATGATACATAGACTTAGATAGATGACCCACTATCTTAGGTACTTGACTCAATAATTTTCTTTTTTTTTCATGTGTACAGGGGTAGGTTGAAGGCAAGATATGGTGCTTCTACCACTGAACGGTCCTCTGGAGACCATTCCATTCTCTCAAAAGGCCATCATCTGACTGTCTCATTATTCGTACGGCCTAATTCAGACCGTTTTCATCACCAGCACCTCCAAGACTCAACGGTCCTCGCTAGACCATTTATAAATCTGTGCGGTCTATCGATAGACCGTTTCACTGAATGCATGGTCTACTGGAGACCGTTCCATATCTTCTACACAGTTCGAATGCTGGCCTTTGAACGGTCTTACATAGACCGTTCTGATTAACAAACGGTCAAATCTGAACCGTCCTATCCTTTGAACGGACAAGGGAGGACCGTTTAATTATTTCTTTTAGCGGTCTAAAGAAGGCCATGTGGAGCTCTGAGCGGTCTCTTGGGTGACCGTTTAGGAACCTGAAGTCTCTTTTCGCCCTCCTTGCATCAATATCTCTTAACCCTGGTGTTTTCGTCTCTCTTTCACTCAGTTTGGTGTCTCTCTCTCACTCAGTTTGGCGTCTCTCACTCATTAGTTTGGCGTCTCTCTCTCACTTAGTTTGGCATCGCTCTCTCACTCATTTAGCGCCTCTCTCTTGCTCACTCGTGCTCGTAGTCGTCTCTCCTGCTCACTCGTGGTCGTAGTCATCTCTCGCTCACCCGTGGTCGTAGTCATCTCTCTCACTCGTGCTCGTAGTCCTCTCTCCTGCTCACCCGTGCTCATAGTCGTCTCCCTCCTGCTCACCCGTGCTCGTAGTCATCTCTCCTGCTCACTCGTGTCGAGTTAGTAGTCGTAGTTAGTTAGTTGGTGTCAAGCATTTGCATTTTCATTCATACATTCATACATTTATCCACAAAATCAAAACAAAAATACATATCATATCACTATCGTGTTCATATGTACAAAAGTCCTATCGAGGTACAAGAGTCAAGCCTCTCCCTCCCCCTCGGGTCTGTCGCTGTCACCAGCACCCTCATGCCTCTTTGGTGGAGGCATCGCCAAGGTCGCCTCCTCGCGGCGTCGCCGATGCCGCTCGTCCTCCTCATTCCTCCGGTGGCCGGAGGAACCCGTAAAGTAACTCCTTACGGAGCCGTGAGTGCCGTGGCTGCCGCTCGGGGCTATCCTGCTGTGCTCCCGAATCACCTCTCTAAGGCCCTCCACCAATCCCTCCAGCTTCGCCACCTGAAGCCAGTATCACTCTACCTCGAGCCTGTATCGCTCAGCATCTCCAGCACTGGCCCTGAGCCGCTCCAACTCGGCCCGTAGGAGTGCAATCTCCACTGCAACCGCTGGCCAGCTCTTAGCTAACTCCTCCCGGAGATGGGCCATCTCCTCCCTCAGCCGTGCGGTCTCACCCAGGGCTGGTGTCAGCTCGGTCGCCTGCATACATGCATCATTGTTAGTTAATTGCATTTTAATATAAGCATAACCAACAAGGGAAAGTGTAGGGAATGTACCCTCTCAGAGAGTGCTGCCTCAGTTGCCTCGTCCCGAACCACTAGCCGGGCAAACTCCGCCTCCCGCTCCGCTCGGTCGACTGGCGTCTGGGAGGAAGAAGAAGGAGTGTCGGCCCCCTGCCACTGAGTCCCCTCGGCTCGCTGCATCCACAACTCTAGGTCAGTCAGTCGCATGCATAATCATAATCACTTGCATAATTTAAAGAGTTTAAGGGTTAGGAAAACTCACCAGTAGGGCCAAGGCCTGTCGGGCCTCATCGCGCTCTTGGATTGTCGAGTGGAGGAGCCCCTGTAGCTCCATGATCCGTCCCTCAGGGTCGACCTGCATTTAGAAAGTTGAAGCATCAGTGCATAATCATATAGAAAGCATGATAAAAGGCATTAGAGTTTAGAAGTCATACCGGTCGGCGGGCACCGCGGAACACCTGGTCTTGGTAGTGCTTGGCGTACGCCGTGTAGTACGCCGAGTCTCTCTCCGCTCAGGTGGACACGACCCGCCCGCGTGCTGTCCAGTCGACAATCTGCTCGGCAACTCGCTCCCTCCAGTTGAGGATCGTCGCCACGCCTCGTGGGTGTCACCCCACACGTTCCTCTGGCTTCTCTGGCGCCGAGAACTCTACTACTGGCTGATGGACGCCGATCATCCTCATCACCAATCTGAAGAAGAGTGGCTCCACCACATTCATGCAATGAAGCCACACGTCGCACCCCGAGAAGGCGAGGGCCACCACTACCCAGGGCTAGCCCTCGTGCCCCTTGCCTGCATAGGGTATCCACCGAACCTGTCAAGTAAAAGAGTCGCATCAGCATCACAAACATATAGAATTGCATTTAATTAAAAAATGTTTTAGTTTAGAGTCATACCGAAGTGTACGGTAGGGTGTCCACGTCGTCCTGGAGCCCTCGGACCTGTCTCCGAAGGCCTCTGATCTCCCGAGGTGCGGTCCACCTCCTGGCTATTGGTAGGAGCTCAGGGTGAGTCTCCTCGCCCCTCCCGAGCCCACATAGGTACACGTAGGCCCACACCTACATTGCATTACACATCAGTATGTAGGGCATATATAGGTGTTGCATAATCAGGTCTAGGGGTCAGAGTCGTACCTGGAGAAGAGGGGAGAACCTGCCAATCATGGTCCGCTTGATGGTCGAGCTCAAGGTGTCAAAAAGAAATGCGAGGACAGTAGCTCCCCACGCGTAGTCGCCGACGTGGTCGAGGTCCTCGAGCAACGGCAGGAAGCGACAGCTGATGACGTCCCCTCTCATCGCAAACAGCAGCCGGCCCAACAGGAGTGTCAAAAACCGCCTCAGCACCCGGTCCGCCTCCGGTCCCGGCTCCACTGCAACTCGCGGTCTAGCTCGGTCCACGAGTCTCTGAAGATGCTGCTCGGGCAGCTCCCCCGTCGCTATCCCAGCTCACCTCAATCGTAGATGTCCTAAAGCGCCCCTCTGGTCAGGGTGGTGGACTGCCGCTCAGGGTGCAGCAAGTCCAATCCCAGGAGCTCCTGGGCCATCTCCCAGTAGTCGGGGTATGTGCTCCCGCTAATCGGGGACCCGTGCACGCGCAGGACCATGATCCGAGCCACGTCCTCTGACGTAGGGACCATGTGCCCCCACGGAAAGAGAAACGCACGGCTCACTGGGTCCCAACGATCGTGCAGAGCATAGAGGAGTGGTGTGTCAAACCGGCTAACCTCTATACTCAGGAACTCCGCAAACCCCATGGCTGCCAGCCTCTCACGCTGGAAGTCGGGCAGTGCAAGGTACACTGCCCGGACCTGCAACCAAGAGATACGGGTCCTACACTTTCCATGCATTCATTCACATAATTGCATGCATTTAATAATAGATTCATGCATGTCATATAATGAATAAAAGAAAGGAAAAGAAAAATGCATTCTGCTCACAGAGCGGTTCCCTATGAACCACTCTATACCTTGCACGGCCTGGTATGGACCGCTTAGTTTTCTAGGTTTCTACCTAATAAATAGCTTATTTTAAACCGCCCATTTATCTCACGGTTTAGGATTAACTGTCTCATTGTGCAATGTTCAGGTGCTCGCGGCCACCTTTTGGCCGCCCAGTTACTTCCACGGTAATTGACTTACCGTTCTATTCCCTCTCAGCCCCCTTCATTTCATGGATTAGCACGGCTAATCCTTAATCGTATGGTGGTCCACGGCCCTATGTGGACCGTTCTGATCGCAACATTCGGCATTATGAACGGACCAATGTGGGCCGTCCTAAATGGCCACAGTCTTCCTCAGACCGTGTTATTCCGTTGATTCAGTTCCTTTTGAATGGCCACCCATGGGCCGTGTTAATATGGAACAGTTCTATTTGAACCGTATAGTTTTGTGGGGCAGTCACTATTGAACTGCGCGAGGATCGCCGTGCCCGACGGCATCTTGCCCCATTCCCGCCATGGTTAATGGCCCTAGGGCCTTACAGCGTATTTTCGAGGGGTCGTATGCCCCTTCTAACTCCCCTAAGGTTGCATGCATGCTTTGAAATGGAAGAAAAGAGGAGGGGTTTTGATTGTGGCCTACCTCCGAAGGGCGAGGCTCCTTGGCCGGTGTCCGGGCCGCCGTCGTGGCCTCCTCTGCTAGTGGGATGACCTATATCGCTTCAATGACTAGGGAAGGGCCTTCCCCCTCGACCTCGGTCGAACACGGCGTCTTCTCCACAGGGTCCGCCGGTGGTGGTGGCGGTGATGAGGTGCTCTCTCCGGCCATCTTCCGATGGGCTAGGATACGAATAACTCGTTTCTTAACTTGCATAAGGGGTGGGAAAGCGTAGGGAAAGGAATGGAGAGAGGGTAGAATGAGAGAGTGAGATTGAGAGTGGGAAGTGGAGAGTGTGGAGGACGTGGGTGGTGGCTCTTCCGTCGGTTACGGTAGAGAGGGAGGAGGAGGAAGAGGAAGATTGTTATTTTTTTGAAACTGCCAGTGATCACACGGTCTATCGATGGACCGTCTGATACTGGACGGTCTCCAATATGATCGTTTAATCTCTAACGGTGCACTTCCATGGAACGGCTTGATTATGGCCGTTCAGTTTATTGGACGGCCTCACAGTGGGCCGTGTAGCTTCACGATCACAGTCAAACTGGCAATGCTTTCATGGCCCCAGCTGGACCGTTTACCTCTTGGAGCGATCTGTTGTTGGACCATTCGTATGCTGAAGCGATGGTAAAGATGTTTTTTGAGCCTCACTTTACTGCATTATGTAGCTGATTTGTTTTGGATTGAATGATTATTTCATGGTAATATTGCAAAGTCCTGTTCATGATCTCTTTTGTAGCATCCATCGTCTTGCCGTTTCACCTGCACAGGTAAGTCAGGTATGGCCTTCTGTCCCTATATCATTTATTGCATTACTATATGGTATCTATGATATATTATCTCGGGAACTAGTTGGTTATATATGTGTTCCAGGATCTGATGTTCCCCTTTAACAAAAATAATGATGATCCAGGTTCACGTGTTTAATCATCGGATAGGCCGTTAGGTTGGGAAAGTTGGGGGAGGACGGTTCTATCTTGCACGCTGTGGTTACGGGTAGTATCTTGACCCAGATAGTCCCAGTCTAGCAATATTATTCTTGAGTATTTTCTATTTTGTGACTTTGTTTGCATTCATTTTAATGTTTTCTTTTATTTTAGCCCAGCAAGCATCATACACATCTTTTGAGCATTCATGACCCATGGTCTGCCTGAAAGTGTCTCGTTTATGATGGACGATTGTGTGCTTATGGTTTTGAGTAAGAGGAACTATTCCAATCTGAATTGGAAGGTTTTCTCTGATTTATTCACCTGGTCTAGTTGACTAAGAGTCCCCATCTGGAGTTTTAGCCTGTTTCATTACTTTGTACTACTTGGTTTGATCTCCTCATTGGTCCGAGGGATTGTGTCCCCCATGAGGTTGGTCTTGTGTTTCTTTCCTTTTAATTTAGTTAGTTCCTCCAGACTGGCGTCATTTTGGTTCGATCATCCTTGTGTTTGATTCAGAGTTTTCTGGAAGATTCCTATCGCTCATTGGCGAGAAAATAGATGTATTTTGCCTTAATGCCCGCTTTTCAGTCCGCTCCGCTTCGTTTCCACTTCATCTCCATGTTCTATTTCACTTTTGCTTCACCTCCGCTCGCTCCCCTGCAAAGAGGTCATTAAGGCGGGGCATCTGTTGACACCCATTTTTGCCTATGAGTTGAGTCATTCCTCTTATCGTCATTTGTTGATGTCTCGAGTTGTCCATTATTCACTGGGCTATATTCAGGCACGTACTTGCGCTTATTTTATGGGTTCCTCCCTCCCTGGCTAGGTTTGCTATGGAATTGGGCATAATGGGCTTTGGTTTCGCTTGGTGTTGGGTTAAATGAGCTAATTTTTCCCATTTTTATCACTTTTAAAATGTCCAGGATTTGCACGGCCTACCAAAGGACCGTTCAAGTTATTGCACAGTCTATCTCCAGACCGTTTTATGGAGATTGCACTGACCTTGTTTTGATTGCACCGACGTTATGTTTGATTGCACCGACATTATTTTCATGGCGCGGCTTGGAAACTGACCATTCAACTAATGAGCGGTCTGTTGGGAACCATTTTATGGAAACCTGCACTGACCTTATGCTCGCCTGCACCGACCTTGCCTACGTCGACTCTGAGTTCATGGCGCGGTCTGGCGATGGACCGTTCAATTAATGAGCGGTATGTTTAAGACCGTTTTGTGAAAAGAGCACCGACCTTGGCTGAAAGTGCACCGACCTTGGTTGGGACTGCACTGATGTTGTCCTGCCTGCGTCGACTCTCATTTCATTACACAGTCGGTTGGGAACCGTTTAACTATTTATGGGACATTTATGTTAATTTTTTGGATTTATCACCGACAACCCTTTGAACGGTCCTAGCTTGATTGTTTACATACATTAAATGGCCTGGCTTTAGACCGTTCTGATCCTAGAGCCCTCAACCGGTGGCTTTTCAGATAATTATCTATTTATCTATTTTCTATGGATTTATCACCGACAGAACCCACACAGTTATCGTTGGGCCGTTTCATGCATTGAGTGGTCTACCATTGGACCCTTCAATCCAGGAGAGTCCAACGGCGAAACAATCGGTCAGTTGATGGATAACTGGATAATATTACTAATTTATTTAATTTCCACCGATAGCATTGGACGGTCCTCCATTGGACCGTGCAATAGTTTGGGCGGTCTATCGTATGACCGTGTGATTGCTCGGTTTCTGAAGTTTTAATGGGTTTTCTCTCACCATCCATGGTGAAGCCCCTAACTTCGCCCACCATTTTCTCCATGGTTTCTCAACCAAATGGGATGCCATTTGAGCCTGGTGGAAGATAAGGGGATTATCCACCAATTTTATTTTGATATCTCGCTCTAATTTTCACTAAAACCCCTAATTTCGAGGCTAGACTTTTGGGCTCTATAAATAGGACCATTAGTCCAAGCTTTGAAAAGGGGGGAGATTTAAGGTCGACGGTGAAACCCTACCGAAAGCTTGAGCGACCTTCAGCCAGGGAGGGAGGCTTTCTACATCCTCTTAAGCCTCCGGTTTAGGGAGATTTGCTTTCTTTGCGTCTTAGTTTAAGTGTTTCACCACCGTTTCTTTTCATTGCATGCTTGCTCCTTTCACATGCCATTCACGTTTTTACTACTCGCATGTCATTTCTACACCCTTCCCATTTGTTTTACGCCCTATAGGGGATTAAACATCCCCCAGGTATTCCCTATTCTATAGTGTTATGTTAGTTCTCCCCTTCTCTTCTATAGTTGCTACACTTTCCAGTTCTAATTTGGGTTTCCTTTTCTGTTGTTAACATTGTCTTGCTGGTCAACAATCACCATAGCACGAGGCCCATCCCCTCTGGCCGGCCGGAAGGGGTGGAGGATCAACTCCCACTTCTTGGCGCTTGGTAGAGCAACACGGTCTTAGTTCATCCGTATAAAGGGACACACGGCCCCATTAGGACCGTGCAACTCCTTCACGCGGCCGTCTGAGGACCGTTTGACGCCAAGTTTTGCTTCATCCCGCTTCCTTCTTCAGCGCTGTGAGCGGTCTATCGAGAGACCGTTCCATTCAGTAGGCGGTTCGTCCAGGGCCATGTATTTCTGTAGTGCTGCATATTAGGCGAGTGCTTTCTCTTTCCAAGGTACGCTTTACCATCTGGTACTCGTACTTTGGTGGCGATCACGATCATACGCTTTACCACCCTTTCCCTTTTCCTTCACTGTGCTTGTCTTTGCATATATATTTTTTGATCCAAGGAAAGGCAAGGTAAGGTAAGAAGGTAAGAAAAGAAGAAAGGCGTCGGAAAGCATGTCAACAAACGTCGGTGCACATTTATGTAGTCTGCATATAAGGTCTGTGCTGGCATGCACAGAGTCTGCTTTAGCATGTATAGTGATGCATTAAAGTCTGTGCATGTGTTGCACATAGCCTTATATGTCTGTGCATATTTATGATCACAAGGTGTTTGACAAAATGCTTCTCTTTCAAATGATAGGACTTAAGTAGGCACATGAGCTTGAACTGAGACAAGCACGTGTCCCAAGATTGTAGGAAGCTAGCACGTGAACCTAGGAGAACTAATGATAGGCACGTGAATCAAGGAAGGATGGGCACGTGATCCAAGAAATGACACGTCGCTTCAGTAGTTTCTAGAAGAATATTCAGTATGCCAAGAGGACCAATCGGAGTTCACTAGGTTATGTCTGCCTCATCCACTACGGAGCCCTTGTTCTATATAAGGGTGCCTTGTCCTTCGAAGAAGGACGCTAGCGGCGAGATGAAAAAGTGGAGAGCAGAGAAAGAGCCAGAGAGCTACTAAGAGAGTAGAAAAGAAAGAAAGAGAGAAGAGGATTAACAGTTTGAGATTGGATAAAGTTCAAGAGTGTTGAATCTTGTAATTGACCAGTGGATCAAATCCAAGGTCAATCTGCTCACTGTGAGCTACATTGCTATCTTGATCTTGATTTTGGTTTTGATTTTCATTTTCATTTTTCAAAACTCTATCAAGCTGTAAGTCAACATGCGAGGGTGACTCCTCGGTCAGCTAAGCTATAATGCTCAGTGGTTGGCGAAGGTGTAATGCCCAGCTGTTGGCAAGCTGTGAGGCCCAGCAGACGCAAGCTGAGATGCGCAGCAGTTTGTAGGCAAGCTGTGAGGCCCATCGGTTTGAAGTTATAAGTTAGCAGTAATCCACACGCTGGATTGAGTGTAGGGTGGATGTAGGTCTGGAGGACCAAACCACCTAAAAATCTTTTGTGTCCTATGGTTTGCCTTCCAATTTGTCAAAGCGTTAGATGAATGATAGGCGAGCCAGTTCTACAGTTTTGTTATTGATTGTCTTTAGCATGATCGCCTGAGTTAAATTGATTTTGCTTCCGCATAAGTCTTCTAGTTTAAAGTCCTCTTACTTGAGTTTAACTTGGGCATGTTTTTAGAGGGATTCATTCACCCCCCCCCTCTGAATCTTTACAGTACCATACTAGTGACTCAACAATTGGTATCAGAGCAGGTCTCTAACTGTTCAGATCCAGCGATCTGCAGAGGATCCTGCTATCTTATTTTGGTGCATTGTTCATTGATTGCTTAGTGCTTTAAATCCGCTTGATAAAATGACTCCTCCCTTGGTTTTTGATGGTTCCAATTTCAGCACTTGGCTAGGCAGCCTATGTGTCTATATGAACTCCATTAATTCTAATCTATGGAGTCTTGTATCCAATGGCCCACATAAATTGCCTCATGATCAAACCAAGTGGTCTAATGAGGATAGATTGAAGGATCGTGAAAATGCTATGGTACTAAATATCTTAATGGCTGCGGTTGACATTGATTTGTTTCCTTTTGTTCTCAGGTGCGCTTCTGGAAAGGAAATTATGGATAAGATAGCTACTATTCGTTAGGAGCTAGAACGAATTTGTCTGATGGCCAACCGGAGGGATCACAGTGAGGAGGCAGCGTCCCAGGTGAGCTCTGGATCTGAAGAAATTTCGTTTGATGAATTAATGAATATGCATGAAGAACTTTCTGATAGATACAAAAAATTAAAATCTGAAAATAAAAAATTAAGGAAGATGATTGATCAAAATAAATTTGACTTGTCTTGTGAAACCTGTCCAAATCTGAGACAGTCATATGATACATGTTTGGCAAATATTCACAAGCACAAGGAGCAGATTTATATAATGAAGAGTAAAAATGATGAATTGCATTGTAACATTTCTAAACTTAAAGAAAAAATGGAAGAGTGCGAAAATGTTATTTCAGAAATGAATAAAATGAAGTTTGTAAATGGAAGTCTTGAGAAAATTATTGAGAAGAATGATGAAAAGGTCAAAAGACTTCAAGAAGAGAGTCAAGCTGATGTTCTTAGGCATAAAGAATAAATTTCCTCGCTGAAAAATGAAAATAATGAATTTGCTGTTAAGATTTCTGAACTAGAGAATAAGTTGAAATCATTAGGAGGTGATCACACTCTAATCAATGAACTAGTTCAGAATGAGAAATTGATAAAATAAAATGAAGAACTTAAGCAACTGAACACGGCTATATCTGAAGGACTTTTAATGCTTGAAAAAGGAAAGAATGCATCTGAAAATGAATGTGAGAGAGTGAATGCATTGATGGAAGAGATTAACTGTCACAAGACCATCAATGCTGTGACTAATAAAAAAATAACAACATCTGGATTGCTTATTTCCTCTCTCAAAAATGAAATCATTGAATTAAATAAATCTACGTCTGATTGTGTGAAGAATAAGAAAGATTTGAAGGCTATTTCTAAAAAAAAAAGTTTCTAATGAAGGTAGTAAGGAGGAAATGAGAAATAAACTGTACACAACATTTGTGCGTATCTCTGAGTTGGCTAGCACTTCAGCTTCTTCCTCAAAACTGCCTGCTAATCAAAGAGAAAAACAGAAAGAAAAAAAATAAAAATCAGAAAAAGGAAATGATAAAACAGAATAAAAATATGCATGTTAAAAATTCTCAGGCCAACAAATCTCATGCTAAGAATGTTAAATATTTTTACTGTGGAAAATTTTGGTATGAGATGACTGATTGCTTTGTTATGAAGAAGGATGATTTGAAATTTGATAGAATTCATGCTAGGAATTCTAATGGCAAGAAACATTCTTCTGTTCAAACTAAAAAGCTTCAATGTTTTTACTGTTATAAGATAGGTCATCTCATGCATGAATGTAGACTAATGAAACAAGATGACCAGAATGCTAAGAAATTTCATGCATATCCGAAAAAAAATGTTCACTATTTTAATTGTGAAAAATTAGGCCACATTGATGCTCAATGTTGGCAGAATCAGGGAAAAAGATTCAATTCTTAATATGTTAACTTCCCTGCTAAGAAAAATATTTTTGATAGAATTACTTCTGTCTCTAAGGGAAAGTACATTAGGTGCTTTGAATGTGGAAAGCATGGCCATACAGTTGAGGACTGTTGGCGTGCTCATGGAAAAAGACTGAATTCTTAACTTGGTAAAATCCCTGTAAATAAAAGTGTTTTTGGTAGAAATAAATTCGTTGATAAAAGGAAAAATTCTTCATATTTCAATTGTGGAAAGCCAGGCCACAAGGGTGCAACCTGTTGGCTGGAAGTCTATCATAAACAAACTGGCTTTGTTAAATAGAATATTCATTCTATTAAAGGGAATTTTCATGATAATGCTCACAGGTACAATGTTCATAGTAATGTGCATAAAAGGAATTCAAAATCTACTGCATCATGCCATTACTGTGGACAAATAGGTCATTCAATGAATCATTGTTATTTGATGAGAATTGATGACCTTCATGCACAGAAATTGTTTAGTATACCTGCTAGAGGTGTCACTGTTAATTCAGGACCCAAGACATCTTGGGTACCTGTTTGTGCCAAATGAATTGTGTTTTGCAGGTGTGCCTTGGGTTGAAGAATAATTTGGGGGCAATAAACCAAGGCACTCAAGATTAAAAACCCCGTTTCTGCACACTTCAGGTAACATTCTTGCATTATTCAGGCTTGCTTTCTTCAAAAATCTTGTTTGATGCATTTTATGCGTAAGTTGTTAAATAAAATCTCATGCATACATGTTCTTAACTGCATTGTCATTTGCGCTGCACAATCTGAGTTTCTTCATATTATCAATTGTCTGCTTACACATCCTTTTGACATACAGTCATTGAAAATATGATGCATTTAGGACTGTGTTGGAACTGCATTGTCATGCATGACCATTATGGTGTATTAAATGGTAAGTTACTAAAGGGCAGATGCAATCTATCTGGAAGTTCTTACTATGCGTGAGGTGGTCTTTTTGACCAGGTCCTCTGCCCTGTACCATTGGTAAATTTGCATATAAACCAGTCTAGGCTTTCATAAGCATAATTCATGATTTTCCTTGCATACTGACTTATGTGTTTGTGGCATTTATATTTCAGATTTATATTGCATATAGTCAGGGGGAGTCTATATGTCCCATGCATGATGTTCATGCCACTCATGACCAAGCAATCTATTTAGCTAACGAAAATCATTGATTATGCACACATGTCGTTAAATGCATTGCATATCATTTATTTTGAAATTTCCAAAAAGAGATAATTCTATGCATATAGACAGGGGGAGCATTGAAACTGTTCAGTCATGTCATTATATGGATTCCTTCTATCCATTCATCTTATTCATCTTGCCATATCTTTATCAACTGAATTCTGTTAGGAGCTTCAAATCTATCATCATCTGATGTCTTAATATTTGAATATGGAAATTCTATATAGTATTCCTTGTCTTGCTGAAGGAGAGATTTAATTTAATTCAGTCATTTTTGTGCAACTCATTCCTGGCAGCTGAATAGTATATCAAAAGGCTTATCTGAAAAGATAGGTTATGCCTATCTAGAAGGTTAACCCTTGCGTGAGTAGATCCTTGGATCCCACCTCCGCCTAAGTATTGTTCTAGTTGTAAACTCTTTTACCAACTCACCCTTGACATTTTACACTGTTATTACTGCTAGGCCGGTTTAACTGGAATTCAATCCTTGCTTTGTTCAGTCTCATCCTCATAGTTTTTGCTGCATTTCTTGAAATCCTTATAAATTCAAGGATCATTGATTATGAACACATTATGGACGTCGGACAATTGAGGAGGCAAAGTGATGCGGTAGGTAACTTCGCCAACTCTTTCTAATACCTCAAAAGGTCTGATATATCTTGGCGTAAGTTTGCCCTTAACACCAAATCTTCTAATTCCTCACCCTGGAGAAATCTTAAAGAATACGTGATCTCCAACCTTGAATTCGAGATCTCTCCTTCGAGTATCAGCGTAAGCCTTCTGTCTAGATTGAGCTACTTGAAGTCTTTCTTTAATCAACTGAATCTTCTCGGAGGTATCCCTAACCATGTCAGGGCCTAGTAGTTGTTTCTCGCCAACTTCATCCCAGCACAAGGGTGGTCGACAACTCCTTCCATATATAGCTTCAAAAGGTGCCATTTGAATATTTGTCTAGTAGCTGTTGTTATTTGCAAACTTGACCAGAGGTAAGTGATCATGCCAGCTTCCACCGAAATCAATGATACAGGCTCGTAGCATATCCTCTACCACCTGATTTGTTCTTTCGGTCTGACCATCTGTTTGAGGATTGAAAGCTGTACTAAAGTTGAGTCGTGTTCCCAATGAATGTTGTAGACCCTTCCAGAAGTGAGAAGTAAAATGCGAGTCTCGGTCAGACACGATTGAAACAGGTACTCCGTGCAATCTGATAACTTCCTTGATGTATAAGGTGGCTAACACATCCACTGACCATCGGCTCTTGATTGGCAAGAAATGAGCTGACTTGGTCAATCGATCTATGATGACCCATATTCCATCATGACCTCCCTTGAATTTAGACAGGCCCATAATGAAGTCCATGTCGATATCCTCCCACTTCCTCTTAGGAATGTCTAAAGGATGTAGCTTATCGACGGGCTTTTGATATTCGGCCTTGACTTGTTGGCATGTGAGACAGCGAGACACATAATCTGCTACCTCCCTTTTCATGTTGGGCCACCAGAAGGTCCGCTTCAAGTCTTGGTACATTTTGGTAGATCCTGGATGAATTGTGTATCTTGATCGATGTGCTTCATCAAGAATCTTCTTCTTTGATTCTGGCAATCTGGTATACAAGTCCTTTCTTGAAATGATAATCTCCCATCAGATGCCAGCTTGAAATTGGGCTCTTCTCCCAACTTACCCTTTATTTCTACTAGCACTAGGTCATTGTCTTGAAGCTCCTTGATCTCGGAGAGTAAATCCAATTGTATTTTCATGTGTGATAGAGTAATACACCTACTCTCCTTGTCCATACTTATGTCTCGCTTGGAAAATTGTTCTAGCAATTTTCACTCTTGAATCATGCAGTTGGCTAGTAAAGCTCTTGGTTTCCGACTAAGGGCATCAGCTACAGGATTACTGTAATGACCCGGTTTCTTGTCGGATCTTTGTCGAATCCTTTGCAGGTCTCGTAGGATCTTTAATGGATCTTTCGGGTCTGTTTCGGATTGGTTTCGTTGAGTTTCAGTTCGCTTTGGTGGCTTCCGAGTTGAGTTGACGAGCCGTGTGGGTTTTTCTCACGTACTAGTTACGGAACCCTACGGTGAGTTTGTTTCTCAATTCTCGAACTCGTGGATGCTGCAGCGACGATGTACTCGTCGAGCCGGTCGTTTTGACTATTTTTGCGTATTTTTCTGAATTTGTGCATTTTCGGCGCATTTTCAGAATTTTCAGAAATTAGGAAAATTTCCTAATTTCTTTTCCTTTTTCTTTCCTCTTTCTCTCTCTCCTTCTCATTCGCGCGACCGTCCCTCTCTCTCACGTTCTCTCTCGTTCTCTCCCCTTTCCGGCTCCGGCTGCAGACGGAGGCGTGCGTGGGCGAGGTGGCGAGGCCGTGGAGCTGTCGAGGTGCGCGATAGGGCGAGGATCGGATCGATTCTGGCGCGATCCCGAACGGTGGATTCAAAGCCGGTGAAATCGGTTCGCGAGTGGTTTTCGGCGTGGTTTAGTCCTTTCGGGGCGCGGTTTCTTCGGTGGAGGTAGGGTGACGGATCCTTGCTTCTTCATCTTCATTTTCCCTGCCATTGCACGACGTTCGGCTAGGAAACGAGCGTGTTTGGGCTTGTTTTGCCTAAACCGTGATTTTCGTGGTTTTTAGGGTCGGCCGGTAAACGGTGACCATTTGCGGTTCAGTTAGTTTCTAAATGACCGCAGGGATGTTAGAATCCCATCCACGTAGTTTTTGTGCGATTTGGTGTTCATTCGAGGCCGGTAGAAGTCCGGGAACCTCGGTGACCCACTTAGGGTTGATTTGGTAAAATCGCTCGAATCTTGCATTTTTGTGCGTGCATGTGGGCGTTTTGGCCCTTGAATGTTGTATTTTGTCGAATGGGTTTGTATCCCCTGCGTTTCGTCGTGAATGGGGCGTGGAACGGGCCGATCCGGCCATTCCTCTGTTTTCCCGCCGTAACCGAAGTAGCGGTCTAGCCAGCGACCGTCACTTGCTTTTGACGGCCCTACGATGGACCGTTATTTGGTATGAGGGTTTATTAGCCCTTTTGCTTCTGGGTAAGCGACGGCCCTAGCTTGGAGCGTCATTCCCGTGTAACGCGCCGGTGCCTGGCCGTTACTTTGCTTTCATCACTTTTCCTTGGGGTTAAGTCAGCTGATCTAACGCGCTTGACCCAGCGCGTTAGATGGAAATAACGCGCCTTGCCCTGGCCGTTACTTTCCGTTGACTGACTTTGACCTGTTGAGGCGGTTCCTCCGACGGATGTGTTCCCATCTGTTGTTTTGAGTATAACGTGCCTGCCCTTGGCCGTTATATTCTGCGTGGACGAGGTTGGGTGGCTGTCCCGTTGGAAGCGACGGTGGAGCCCCTGTGCGTCGTTAGAGAGTAACGCGCTCACCCCCTGTCCGTCGTTTGCTGTGGTGTTGGGTTGAGGGTGGCTATGCCGTTGTGAGTAACGGATAGGCCCCCGTGCGTCGTTTGGTTCTGACGGCCCTCCCCTGCCGCGCTGTTTCGTGAGTGACGCGCCTGGCTTAGCGCGTTGCTTTGTTTTGGGTTTGGGTGGCTATGCCGTTGGGAGTAACGGTGGAGCCCCTGTGCGCCGTTTGCTTGTAACGCCCCTGGTCCCGTGCGTTACTTGGCTTTTGTGTGTTTTGTAGGTTGTTAGGGTGGTGTGAGCGACGGCCTGTGTCCGTCCGTCGTTTGGGAAATAACGCCCCTGAGCTAGACCGTCACTTGCTAATAACGGTCTAGGGCCTGTGCGTTGCTTCCCTTGTGCCTTGGTTTTCCGTCCGATGATTCTGTGTGTCTTGGCTTGTCCTTGTGGTCTGCCCGTTGTCCCGTGGATGTCTCTTGACGTCCAATGAGGGTTAAGACTACGTTGTGAGGTAGCCAGGAGTCTTCTTACTTGTGGTAGGATCCTTGATCCTACTCTTGTATGCTTTTGTTGTTTGGGTTTCGGTCAACCCGGTGTGACCCAGTGGTTGACGTGTGACCTTGTCTGTGCGTGTCTTGGCGGTTCTGTCCTATCCAAGACGCTGCTTCTGGATGTTTCGAGGTGTTGTTCTACCTCGGTTTGCATGTCCAGCTGTGCTGAGGGTTCTTGGTGCTTCCCTCAGGTCTCCGTGTGTTATTTTCTGCGGAGCGTGGTTTTTCTGGCCTAGGATTAGACCGATTGGCGGCTTGTCCCGCTATTTGTGACGATCTTGCCTTTGAGTCGTTCAACTCAGGATCGTTACATAGGAGGTCTAGTTGCTTGTCCTGAGTTGTCGGCGGTGGTGATGCTGCCATTTGGTGCTTAGAAGTACGAGTTGATGGGCGTGGTTGCCTGTCTGTACTTCGGCACTTGTGTTTTGAGCTTCTGTGTCGTGTGAAGCCTCCACTTGTGTGACCTAAGGCCTAGAGGTGCCGACCCGCTAGCGGATGGCTGAGGGGTTTTCCCGGTGAGCGGTTTTTAGTTAGTTCCGCGGGCTCCTAGTCAACGGTGGCGTCCTGCCGAGGGAGAATACTAGCTAGAGGACCTGGCTTAGACTATAGCCAGTGTGTGCACACGTGGTCAGGGACTGAGGACTTACGTCGACGGGCGTGACCCTGACTAGTTACTTGTTTGCTGTTACTGTTTGGTTCAGCTGGTGTCTACATCTCTGCTGTTGTTACAGTAGTACTGTAGGTGAGACACTTGAGGTGCAGCATGAGACGTCAGTGGACGCAGCTGACTTTTTAAGGAGGTGCTTCCGTCACGTGACGCGTAGCTCTTCGCGTTTTCTTGTGCGTTGTGACCATTGTGAGTTGCCCGTTCGTGGCTGTGCTCGAGGTCAGTGTTCTGCCGTCTGCACGATGTTCTGATCGTGCGTGGGGCTTTGTGCACGACGTTCTCTGCCGTGTTTTATCTGTTTCCCAGTGTCGGCATTCGCCTTCGCCTTTGTTTGGGCTGGTTGACAGGCCGATGTATCCTTCTGTGTGAGTTTAGGGTCATCCACCTATTGCCTTTTTGTTTGGAGTAGTTTGGGATGCCGAGGTTAGTTCGGTAGCCACTTGTTTGGTGCGTGTTCTCACCCTCTCCTGCGTGTTCCCTACTCCTACTTCCCGTCTGTTCCTTTACAGCTTTGTAGTGTAGCTTTCCTGCTTTGCTACGTTGCTGTTCTTGCTGCGTTTGTTGCTGCTTCCGTTGCTTTTGCTTTGTGTGTTTTCCAGTGGGGATCCGCGTGACCCCTACTGAGTTTCTGTTGAGACTCACCCCTGCTGCTTTTCAGGTGGGTTTCGACGTCTGCCTCTGCTGTTCCTGGCGGAGTGCTCGCTTGCTGTTGTAGCTGCCAGCTGTACCTGCGTCGGGCTTCTCCCGACTTCTGTGTACGTTTGTTTCTGTCAGACTGTACTGTGCTAGACTTGTTGTCTTTCCTTTGGGTTGGACTCTGTGTTTATTTGTTAAAAAATTTATTAATGAAGCTGTAATTTTATTTCTGCTACTTTAGCAATCCAATCTAATGAAATTTACTTGCTTACTGTTATATCTCTGTGGCTTCAATGTACTCTACACATGCCTTCCTAACCCTTCAGGGGCCTCATCAGCCTCCTGGGTGGCCTCCCCAGTTCTTGGCATCGGTGTATCGATGTTATCGGTATATCGGTATCTTGAACTCTGGGTCGTTACAGCTGGTATCAGAGCAGTGTTCTGAGATGTTCGGAGTTTTTCTTTTCTGAGCTATCAGAGCATTGTTGTGTGAAGTACATGGGAATCCGAGATATACAGTTTCCAGAGTCCTTAGGCCCAGTACAGTCTCTTGCTGGCGTAGGTGTTGCGATGGTTTATCGCAGTGCTTCTCGCGTATGGTCTTGTACGTGCTTGGTTGGCACTGTACGAGATGGTTTTTGCTCTCGTCTGGATGTGACGACGTGCTTCGTTCGGTTTTGAAGTTGGTCTCGATCGTGTTGCACTTGGCAGTGTTTGTCGGTTGGCATGAACCTGCTGTGCATTGTTCGAACTGTTTTCTGTATTTTGCTTAGGTAGCTTATGACTTTTTAGCGTTGGTGTGATGGCCATGCACGTTCTTACGTTGCTTTGGTTATCCCGGCTTGAGTCTGCTTAGCTTCTGATGCATTGTTGTTTTCATTGTTTCGGTTGTCGTGTTGCCTCGATTGAGAAGTTGCTCGAGCGAACCTAGGATTTTCCCTTCCTTGTGAGCTGTTGTTGTAGAGCTTGTTGCTTCTCGTCCCTTCTTGGTGAAGTTTTTTCGAGGTTAGCCTTGGAATTGTTGTCTTAGTGCTGCCTTGTCCTGTGTCTGCTTAAGCGTAGACAGCTTTGTGTTGAGCCTGATCTGCTCCTTGTTGTACGGTTGCTTGGCTTTGGACTCCGTAATGGTGTTAAGAGCTGTTGTGCACCGTAGTTGTCGTGTTGTGTCTAACGACCGATGCGTTGTGAAGGCTCATTTGTTGTTTTAGGACGTGAAGGTAAGCTGAGATTGATGCTTTCCTTGTGCTTTGTGCTGAAGCTGGTGCTCTTCTCTTGTTGCACTTAGGCTCCTTGAGTTCGGTTATTCGTTGGATCGGTGCGCGTGGCGTGTGAATTGCGATCTTGTTGATTGCGATAACGCTGGTGTGTGCTGAGATGCGATTTTCGATGTTGTTTTGTTGCCTGTGCGCATTGTTGAGAGTGCAGCTGAAGTGTGTGGGTTGGCTACCCGTTTGTCGAGAAGTCCTTTCCTTCTCGATGTGGCTTCGTCTTGGCTTTTTGTGCCTTGACTTTGTCGGTTGCCGTGCCATTGTTTTTGGTTTTTCGGTGTTGGCATGGGCTTGTGCGAGTGTTGGGGAATTTGTCGGCATTCCTTGCTGATTGAGTACCCTTTTTCTCTGCATTTTTCTTTCTGGGGTGTTGTGCTCTTGAGGCGTGTTGCTAGTCCTTGAGTTGCGTTCCCCGAGATTGTTGTCGTTTCTCGTTGTTGTGGGTCTTCTCTTGGTGAGCAGTTTGTTGCATGACCTGACTTTAGTGGTCGTGTGCTCAGCTGTTCTTGTGCCTTAATGTGACCCTGCTTGCAGATGTGTTCCTTGGCCCTGTGTGTTGTGCGGAGCCGGAATTCTGCAGGTGTTGCCGTTGTGATTGTTTTTGTAAGTGCTGTTTCTCTATGATTTTGTGTCCTTGCCTTTGGACCATTGTCTTGTCAGTTAGCTTTGTTGTACTCTTTTTCCTTGGAGTTAGCTTGCGACTCTATCAGATGTGATATCTGAGTGAGGATTGACTTGATGGTGTCTGTGGTCCAGTGGTGTTGTCGTCGTTGGTGTCCTGTGTGCCAGGTGTTCCCTGTTGCCTTTGGCACTAGAGCCGATGATGTGGTCGAGCTGTCAGCTGGGAGGACTGTGTCTCCTTGTGTGAGCTACTGCTTGCCGTGTTGTTATTGTGTTTTTCGGTGTTGGTTCTCGATTGTTGTGGTTGTCGTGTCTCTTGCCCTATGAGACGTAAACGACGTTGCCCTTGCTTCGGAGGTGTCAGTTGTGTTCACTTTGGTGTCATGCTCGTGCTGTGGACTTGCTGTCTTGGAAGCTAGAGTGTGTACCTGTAGTTGTGACCTGACGGTGTCCCTCTGAGCTGTGTTTTCTGAGTCTTGTATTGTTGGGTTGCTCTCCCTTGCTTCTCCTTTGCTAGTCCTTAATTTCGAGGGCGAAATTTCTTAAAGGAGGGGAGGATGTAATGACCCGGTTTCTTATCGGATCTTTGTTGAATCCTTTGCAGGTCTCGTAGGATCTTTAATGGATCTTTCGGGTCTGTTTCGGATTGGTTTCGTTGAGTTTCGGTTCGCTTTTGTGGCTTCCGAGTTGAGTTGACGAGCCGTGTGGGTTTTTCTCACGTACTAGTTACGGAACCCTACGGTGAGTTTGTTTGTCAATTCTCGAACTCGTGGATGCTGCAGCGACGATGTACTCGTCGAGCCGGTCATTTCGACTATTTTTGCGTATTTTTCTGAATTTGTGCATTTTCGGCGCATTTTCGGAATTTTCAGAAATTAGGAAAATTTCCTAATTTCTTTTCCTTTTTCTTTCCTCTTTCTCTCTCTCCTTCTCATTCGCGCGACCGTCCCTCTCTCTCCCGTTCTCTCTCGTTCTCTCCCCTTTCCGGCTCCGGCTGCAGACGGAGGCGTGCGTGGGCGAGGTGGCGAGGCCGTGGAGCTGTCGAGGTGCGCGATAGGGCGAGGATCGGATCGATTCTGGCGCGATCCCGAACGGTGGATTCAAAGCCGGTTAAATCGGTTCGCGAGTGGTTTTCGGCGTGGTTTAGTCCTTTCGGGGCGCGGTTTCTTCGGTGGAGGTAGGGTGACGGATCCTTGCTTCTTCATCTTCGTTTTCCCTGCCATTGCACGGCGTTCGGCTAGGAAACGAGCGTGTTTGGGCTTGTTTTGCCTAAACCATGATTTTCGTGGTTTTTAGGGTTGGTCGGTAAACGGTGACCATTTGCGGTTCAGTTAGTTTCTAAATGACCGTAGGGATGTTAGAATCCCATCCACGTAGTTTTCGTGCGATTTGGTGTTCATTCGAGGCCGGTAGAAGTCCGGGAACCTCGGTGACCCACTTAGGGTTGATTTGGTAAAATCGCCCAAATCTTGCGTTTTTGTGCGTGCATGTGGGCGTTTTGGCCCTTGAATGTTGTATTTTGCCGAATGGGTTTGTATCCCCTGCGTTTCGGCGTGAATGGGGCATGGAACGGGCCGATCCGGCCATTCCTCTGTTTTCCCGCCGTAACCGAAGTAGCGGTCTAGCCAGCGACCGTCACTTGCTTTTGACGGCCCTACGATGGACCGTTATTTGGTATGAGGGTTTATTAGCCCTTTTGCTTCTGGGTAAGCGACGGCCCTAGCTTGGAGCGTCGTTCCCATGTAACGCACCGGTGCCTGGCCGTTACTTTGCTTTAATCGCTTTTCCTTGGGGTTAAGTCAGCTGATCTAACGCGCTTGACCCAGCGCGTTAGATGGAAATAACGCGCCTTGCCCTGGCCGTTACTTTCCGTTGACTGACTTTGACCTGTTGAGGCGGTTCCTTCGACGGATGTGTTCCCATCCGTTGTTTTGAGTATAACGTGCCTGCCCCTGGCCGTTATATTCTGCGTGGACGAGGTTGGGTGGCTGTCCCGTTGGAAGCGACGGTGGAGCCCCTGTGCGTCGTTAGAGAGTAACGCGCTCACCCCCTATCCGTCATTTGCTGTGGTGTTGGGTTGAGGGTGGCTATGCCGTTGTGAGTAACGGATAGACCCCCGTGCGTCGTTTGGTTCTGACGGCCCTCCCCTGCCGCGCTGTTTCGTGAGTGACGCGCCTGGCTTAGCGCGTTGCTTTGTTTTGGGTTTGGGTGGCTATGCCGTTGGGAGTAACGGTGGAGCCCCTGTGCGCCGTTTGCTTGTAACGCCCCTGGTCCCGTGCGTTACTTGGCTTTTGTGTGTTTTGTAGGTTGTTAGGGTGGTGTGAGCGACGGCCTGTGTCCGTCCGTCGTTTGGGAAATAACGCCCCTGAGCTAGACCGTCACTTGCTAATAACGGTCTAGGGCCTGTGCGTTGCTTCCCTTGTGCCTTGGTTTTTCGTCCGATGATTCTGTGTGTCTTGGCTTGTCCTTGTGGTCTGCCCGTTGTCCCGTGGATGTCTCCTGACGTCCTATGAGGGTTAAGACTACGTTGTGAGGTAGCTAGGAGTCTTCTTACTTATGGTAGGATCCTTGATCCTACTCTTGTATACTTTTGTTGTTTGGGTTTCGGTCAACCCGGTGTGACCCGGTGGTTGACGTGTGACCTTGTCTGTGCGTGTCTTGGCGGTTCTGTCCTATCCAAGACGCTGCTTCTAGATGTTTCGAGGTGTTGTTCTACCTCGGTTTGCATGTCCAGCTGTGCTGAGGGTTCTTGGTGCTTCCCTCAGGTCTCCGTGTGTTATTTTCTGCGGAGCGTGGTTTTTCTGGCCTAGGATTAGACCGATTGGCGGCTTGTCCCGCTGTTTGTGACGATCTTGCCTTTGAGTCGTTCAACTCAGGATCGTTACATAGGAGGTCTAGTTGCTTGTCCTGAGTTGTCGGCGGTGGTGATGCTGCCATTTGGTGCTTAGAAGTACGAGTTGATGGGCGTGGTTGCCTGTCTGTACTTCGGCACTTGTGTTTTGAGCTTCTGTGTCATGTGAAGCCTCCACTTGTGTGACCTAAGGCCTAGAGGTGCCGACCCGCTAGCGGATGGCGGAGGGGTTTTCCCGGTGAGCGGTTTTTAGTTAGTTCCGCGGGCTCCTAGTCAACGGTGGCGTCCTGCCGAGGGAGAATACTAGCTAGAGGACCTGGCTTAGACTATAGCCAGTGTGTGCACACGTGGTCAGGGACTGAGGACTTACGTCGACGGGCGTGACCCTGACTAGTTACTTGTTTGCTGTTACTGTTTGGTTCAGCTGGTGTCTACATCTCTGCTATTGTTACAGCAGTACTGTAGGTGAGACACTTGAGGTGCAGCATGAGACGTCAGTGGACGCAGCTGGCTTTTTAAGGAGGTGCTTCCGTCACGTGACGCGTAGCTCTTCACGTTTTCTTGCGCGTTGTGACCTTTGCGAGTTGCCCGTTCGTGGCTGTGCTCGAGGTCAGTGTTCTGTCGTCTGCACGATGTTCTGATCGTGCGTGGGGCTTTGTGCACGACGTTCTCTGCCGTGTTTTGTCTGTTTCCCGGTGTCGGCGTTCACCTTCGCCTTTGTTTGGGCTGGTTGACAGGCCGATGTATCCTTCTGTGTGAGTTTAGGGTCATCCACCTGTTGCCTTTTTGTTTGGAGTAGTTTGGGATGCCGAGGTTAGTTCGGTAGCCGCTTGTTTGGTGTGGGTTCTCACCCTCTCCTGCGTGTTCCCTACTCCTACTTCCCATCTGTTCCTTTACAGCTTTGTAGTGTAGCTTTCCTGCTTTGCTACGTTGTTGTTCTTGCTGCGTTTGTTGCTGCTTCCGTTGCTTTTGCTTTGTGCATTTTCCAGTGGGGATCCGCGTGACCCCTACTGAGTTTCTGTTGAGACTCACCCCTGCTGCTTTTCAGGTGGGTTTCGACGTCTGCCTCTGCTGTTCCTGGCGGAGTGCTCGCTTGCTGTTGTAGCTGCCAGCTGTACCTGCGTCGGGCTTCTCCCGACTTCTGTGTACGTTTGTTTCTGTCAGACTGTACTGTGCTAGACTTGTTGTCTTTCCTTTGGGCTGGACTCTGTGTTTAATTGTTAAAAAATTTATTAATGAAGCTGTAATTTTATTTCTGCTACTTTAGCAATCCAATCTAATGAAATTTACTTGCTTACTGTTATATCTCTGTGGCTTCAATGTACTCTACACATGCCTTCCTAACCCTTCAGGGGCCTCATCAGCCTCCTGGGTGGCCTCCCCAGTTCTTGGCATCTGTGTATCGATGTTATCGGTATATCGGTATCTTGAACTCTGGGTCGTTACAATTACCCTTTCCAGGATGATATTGTATAGTGAAGTCGAAGTCCTTGAGGTATTTTAACCAACACCTTTGTCTCATATTTAATTCCTTTTGGGAAAATAAGTATTTGAGACTCTTGTGATCGAAGTACACGGTGAACTGCTCTCCGTAGATATAGTGCCTCCAGATCTTTAAAGCAAACACCACCGCGGCCAATTCTAAGTCATGCACTGGGTAGTTCTCCTCATGCTTCTTTAATTATCAGGAAGAGTAAGCGATGACCTTCCCTTGTTGCATTAAGACACATCCGAGGCCGATACCGGAAGCATCAGTAAACACCTCAAACTTTTCCCCTTCCATTGGTAATGCCAATACTAGGGCAGTTGTAAGATGATCCTTTAAGGCTTGAAAGCTCTTCTCGCAATCATCATTCTATTTATAAGGAATCTCCTTGCGTGTTAGCCTTGTAAGAGGAACAACTATCTTGGAGAAATTCTTGATGAATCTTCTATAATAGCTAGCTAGGCCTAAGAAACTCTTGATCTCAGTTGCATTTGTTGGTCTCTCCCAATTCCTTACAGCCTCGACCTTAGATGGATTCACAGATATGCCATTCTTTGATATCACATGGCCTAGGAAAGCTACTTCCTCAAGCCAGAATTCACACTTGCTAATCTTGGCATAAAGTTGATTTTCCCTTAATATTTGTAATGCGATCCTCAAATGTTCTTCATGCTCTTCTTCGGTCTTTGAATAGATTAATATGTCATCAATAAAGACCACTACAAATTGATCCAAATGAGGCCTGAATATATTGTTCATTAACTGCATAAAAGCTGTAGGGGCATTTGTTAGTCCGAAAGGCATAACAGAAAATTCATAGTGCCTATACCTGCTTCGGAATGCATTCTTATGAATATCTTCCTCCTTGATCCGCAATTGATGGTATCCCTATCTAAGATCAATTTTTGAGAAATACTTGGCCCCGGATAGTTGATCAAATAATTCATCGATCCTCGGCAGGGGATACTTGTTCTTTATGGTGAGATGGTTCAACTGTCGATAATCTATAGAGTCTCATCGAACCATATTTCTTCTTGATGAAAAGGACATGAGCTCCCAACGGGGAAGTACTTGGTCGAATGAACCCTTTCTTCAAAAGTTCTATCAACAGCTCCTTTAGTTCCTTAAGCTCGGTAGGGGACATTCCATAGGGTGCCTTAGAGATTGGGCCAGCACCAGGGACAAGGTCGATGGTAAAGGCAACTTCTCTTTGTGGGGGTAATCCGGGCAAATCTTTCAAAAATACATCAGGAAATATCTGAACTACTCGGATGTCCTCTATCTTGGTCTCTTTAACTTCCGTGATAGTCACAAAAGCTAAAAATGCAACACACCCTTTCTTTAAGAGCTTACTAGCTCGAAGGGCCGAAATCATGAGTGACTTGTTTCGATTCTGAGGACTAGTATAAACAAGTTCTGGAATGTCCTTAAAGGTAACCTTGCCATTCCGACAGTCGACCACTACCTGGTGTGTGGATAACCAATCGGCTCCCAATATGACATCATATTCCTTCATATTTAGGCATATTAGGTCAACAGGTAGGTTCTATCCTTTTATCATAACTTCACAATTTAAGTAGTGATGTGTGATGTCAAATTCGTTTCCGGGTGGTGTTCAGACAATAAGTCTATCCACTCCGGTTCCATAGGTAAAGGATCAGCAAACTTCTTGGAAATGAAAGAATGTGAGGCGCCGGTATCAAACAAAACATGAGCAGTCTTAGAACTAATCTTTAGTATACCTTCTATCAGTCCTCCTTCATCTTGTTTCGCCTCCTGAAGAGCTTGGAGACGTGCACTCTTCTTCATCGGGCGCTTCTCGTCTCCGGCTTGATCATTGAGTAACGGACAATCGGGAGTCCGATGCTCACGACTCCCACAACGGAGACAAGCTCTGAGTCTTCTCCAACATTCTTCAGCCTTATGCCTGGCCTTATCACAATGGTGGCAAACTACCTTTGATGGTGTGGTAATGATGGAGAAAGGCTTGCTAGCCTTCTTGAGCTTCTTTTCTTGTGAGGATTCTTCTCCGGAAGTTGTCCTCTTTTTATTGAAAATTGGCTTAAAGGTGCTCGAGCTTGTAACTTGCTCCTTCTTATCTTTCCCATGGATCTTTTCTGACAACTCCTGGCATCCTCCAGTATCTGAGCCCGACGTACAATCTCCGAGTAGACCTGGATGTCCATCGGAGCCAATTGAGTTATGAATTGTGGCCGAAGCCCATTAAGGAACCCTTGGGCCTTCATGTTCTCTGTATGTACAAGATGCGGTGCATACCTCGATAGATGAGAAAATTGAGCCTCGTATTCAGCAACAGATAATGTCCTTTACTTTAATGAGGAGAATTCCATTGCCTTCTTCTCTTGAATGCGGTCCGAAAAGTATTTATTATTGAAGTAATCAACAAACTCGCCCCATGTGACTTGTTCATGGGGCAAAGTAGCTTCTATTGAATCCCACCAGAATCGGGCATCCCGCTCTAGCTGGAAAGTTACTAACATGACCTTCTCTTCGTCAGTGCATTGCATAACATGGAATATATGCTCAATCTCCCTGATCTAATGCTCGACATCATCTGGATCAGTTGAACCAGTGAACTTGGGTGGGTTCATACTATGGAAACTCCGGTGGAGATCACCAGCTCCCTGTTGAGCTCCGCCTTGTGCCACTTGTTGACGTGCATGAGTAAGTCCTTGGACGGTCCGCTGCATTTCACGCCACTGAGCATGTTCGGCAGCCATGATCCTACAAGATGAATTAACTATATTAATATATAATTATCTAATAGTTTTAAAATCCTTAAGTTGACTTAACCCATGGCTCTACCCATCTTACCGGGTAAAAGGTACACATCTATCCTTGGACTTGGGTTTTCCAAGGAATTGAAATACCTAGGCTCCGATATCATAAAAACTGTCATGCCCCGAACGCGGAAGGAATCCGATATACGTGACGAGTTTATATCAATCATGTCAATCAGAGCGAAAGTATATTCGACACAAAGACAGAGTGCATATAAGTAATGATAACCAAGTCCTTTATAAATCATAAACTTTTAAAGTACTTCTATTACAACTCGAGATGAAAGCACTAGGACTCAAAGAAAAAGTATAATGGATGACTCAAGAAAATAGAAAAGACAGGACTAGATAACACTTCGATGGTTGGAATGACTCTAAGCTCTTCACTCATTCCCATTCCCGTTTTCATCCGAATGATCCTCGACATCGGAGTTATCTGAAAAATAGGGAAAAGCACTAGGTGAGCGAACACTCGGTAGGAAATATATCTCAAGTGCTAGCTTGCTTTAAGTAAATTACATGTTGCATGGATGCAAGTAAAGCTATGCATGTTCGCGTGAAAGGACAATAGAGAGAGAGTGTATAGCAAGGGATACTTTAGAATGAACTAGGAAGTTATCCAAGATTTCATGTAATTATATCAAGATAGGTAAACTTCTACATTTATTAAGTCATGTCGAGAATTGGCTATCACGTTATCAAGCAAGTAAGTAAATACCCTTTCCGGGCCACACAAGTCGAGTCAAGCACGAGTCAAGTACGATTCAAGTCGTGGAATGCCATTCAATCTAGCTAGTCATGCACTTCGGTGCAATGCTACACCATGATCATTACAACTCCCATGGACACAAGTACTTTCGGGTTCTCCTCCCAGGATCAGATCGGGCCCTATATGTACAAGCAATGAGTCATGTATTTTTGACATCCACTATAGTTATAGCCAATATAGAATTCCAAGGGATTTGCCCTTGTAGGAATTTTAAGGTAGATCTTGTGGAATAGAAAGTCAAGGATAGAACTTGTTACGTACGGACGTACTACGATCAAAATGGTACAGTCATGATACTCATTGAAAACTAGGTGGAATTGGCTCCCTAGTGGGTGCCATGATATCAAGAATAAGCGCTCATATACATATGGTCGCTTGTTCTTTATACATGATAAGGTAGAAAGAATTCGTGTCTACATAGAGGTACAAAATTCTTAATTGATAGCAATGGTATGGTTTTCCCGTCTCACTATCTCAAGAAACATTCTCATGGTATCCCAATAGCATACCATGAGGGCCAGTCTACCATGTTTCTTTAGAGTGACATGGCAAGTTAAAGATGTGTCATGGGTTTTAGTGGTACAACCTGCTCGACTACCTTGAGGGAATCCAAGGCTAGCGGAGTCTTACGAAGGTTTCTATGATAAAATTACCAGTCCGAAAGAAGGAATATCCCACGGAGGGTTCATCTATCATCGAGAAATAGTGGGGTAATCGATAAAATACTGAGAAACGTGGGACTATACTCACGGACTAGAATATAGTGCCAATAGATAACCCACTGAGATGAGTTACAGAGAAACAATGGAAATCAGGAAGCAAGAAAATGGTGCCTGGGGTAATGTCTTCATTTTATAAAATAGCGCCCTGGACAGGGTCACTATTTCATTAAGGAACGACCCTCCGTTGAGTCGTTGTATCTAGGTTACATATCCATTTCTATATATATATATATCAATTTTCAGAAATTCTCATGTGCAGGTGAGTGGCGTCCTGGCTTAAGTCTTCAATTCAGTATATAGCGCCCTAGTCAGGGGCACTATTTAAAATAGTGCCCTTGGTGTAGTCGTCATTTATTTCTTATGAATTTTGATATGAACAGTAGCACTTTTCCAATAAAAATAATTTTGCAAGAATGAACACATGGACAGGTAGAGAAAAATACTAAGAATCTAGAAGTGTACTCATGCATTAGATTAGACATCAGGATTCATGGTTATTAAATTTTAAAGATGGTGTACTTATTTAATTACTGAAAGAATAACGATTGTGTGTACAGTCGTTTTATAAAAATAGCGCCCTATAGAGGGGCGCCCTTTTACTGAAACTCTAAAAAATGAAGCAGAAACAACTGAAAGCCAATCTATCAGATGTATATGCATGCTCATGATCTAAAGTTATTAGGTTGTACTTGATACTTGAGATCACCTACCTTTATTGGTTGTCTGGGAACGACGAACTAAGCCGGAAAAAGATATATACATATACATACATATATATATATATATATATATATAGATATAAAACTGCAGTAGAGGCATGGGCTAAAGAAAATAACAAGAGCAGCAATAGCTCTTGATCAGGAAGTGATGAAGAGGAAGAAGCAACAACAGGGCTTCTTCACGACTATACGTCGGTCAACAATTATTGCAACGGCAATAGCCTCAGCAGCCACGCTCGTAGAAGGGAGTGGAAGTAGCACGGCTACTTCTCCTCTCAGCCACGGCAAACGATGATGAAGTAGAGGGATAGAAGCTTCTCTTCACGCCGTTGGTAGAAGCAGCATCGTAAGAAGGTGATGGAAAGAAAAGGAAGATGGTGATGATGCCAGGAACAATACGAGCAGCAAGTTGACGCTGAAGAGTATTTTCAACCGTTTTGCTTGTCCGACTGGGGTAGTATTTATAGAGAAAAAGGTTTGAACGAGGGCTTGGAGTTTGATCGGGAGTAATATTCCCATGGAAAGAATCCTATTGCAACTAGAATTTCCTTACGTAAACAACCTACTTCGATCCGATCTACTCGTATCATAGTTCGAACAAAACACTACAGTCGGCTTCCTAAAATCACTCTCAGGTATATGGAGCCCTGACCAGGGTCTCTATTTCATTGAATAGCACCCTTTCAAGGGGGCGCCCTTCACTCTACCCCTTGTTCACGAATGCTGCTATAGTCTTTAGAGAATGGTGCCCACTCAGATGGGCTTCATTTGATAAATTGGCGCCCTACCAAGGGGCGCCCTTTCCCTTAACCCATTTGGTTTTAAGGGTAAGGCCTATTTGGGTGTGCAAGAGACCTAATTGTGTATGAGGTATTGTGTGTATGGTCTGGACCTTGACTAAGTATCTATCTAGGTAGGATTTTTATTCTTTCAATTTACCAAGGTTACTACAAAAGCCACGATCAGATCGGCCTGACGAAACGTGCCATCGATTGGCTATGCCAAATTTTTAAACCTAGTTCTACTCTTATATGCTTCTAATAACCCAAACCACCAAACTAATGTAAAACATATCTTTAAGGAAGTTCTGCTCTTCAATTTATGAATGAAATGGGATTATCTCTGAAATGAATGTCAAGTACCCTTCTTGCAAGAAATATCAAGAAAATAGATAAGATAAAATGAGTCATATTCCTCCCTGAAAATAAAAGGAAGAAACTGAACATTCCAAGAACATATGTTGACGTTTAACACTTTTGAGGAAAGTAACCTTCTCTGGGAATGATGGGAGAATTACATTAACCTAACGTGAAAACTTTGTTCCACTTTTGGCAAATGGTAAAGACTCGGTCTCTGATATCTTCCTGTTAATAGATAAGACAAGCAGCAGAAGATCGTATCATTATGCTTTTTATCCTTTTGGAATAAGTAACAAAATGTTGTACAAAAGTTACACCTCTGACGTCAACGAGTTTTTGGAGAAAAACAGAAGACGAATAATGGAGATGATAGAAAAGATAAAATAGAAGAAAGGTACAGGGTCATCATGAACTGAAAAGATATTGTTTGACACATCTCTATTACCATTGATGAATCAATAAATTGACCTTGATTGTCAAAATAGTCATTCCCTATAGCATTGAAGGAGATTGATTCAACCTCTCAAACAAATACTTTGTCATTGTTGGCTTCGGGAAAATATTCTCCTACATGAAATGCAAAAGCACTCAAAAATCATGGCAGGGAACAATACAACAACAAGCTTATGAAAATCCATCATTAATATACAGAATTAAAAATAGTGCAAAGTGTAGGTAATGATATTAGCCATACTTTTCTCAAGGTAATGATAAAAAAAGATAAAGAAGCTATTCCCAGTCGAGATGTCAATCAATTTCCCTGTTTCTAACAATTTAAAAAAAATAGCCGGTCTAGTTGGTGTACCTCCAAGTAGTTATGACGGTGTCATGGATTTAATTAGTGATTTGATAAATCGTACTGACACTAAATTAAAAGTGAGGAATATGAATATGAAAAGCATACAAAGATATTTAGGCATGTATGCTTGACTGCTTGTCTAGTGTAGTTTTGTCTGAAGATCCAAGGAAGATAGCTTGGGCTACAGTTTGAAGATAGTTCCAGCAGACACACTCCTTACAAATGGTTGTTTTATAGTGTAACATTATAGCAAAACCCAGAAACAGGAATATCTACCGCAATAACTTTCTGACAGACTTGTTCAAGTTAGACACCAATATCTTGCAATGGCTTCCAAGCAGCTTCCAGATGGAAGCTGTGCAAAACTTACCCTTGCTTCTGTTAACACCGGTAGCAAAGAAACCACAAGACACATTTTCAACGTATATGCATATATATGCAATAAATTTATTTCTTTTGTGCTGATTCATGATTCAACTCTTTCATAGGAATGGTTTTGTTGTTGGACCTCAGAGAAATTAGAGTAAGTTTTGCTGAAATGTCAAGCATTCTTCAGCTAGTCCCAGTCTTATATTCCTTACAAGTATCATATGATTAAGATGAAACATGCTAATAACTCCACCATTGTCCATGAACCTAAGAGGGGGAAGGTTGAGAAGTAAACATTGCCATTTGAAGCATAAAATGCCAAATTAAGATAAAATGCTTTTATTTATGGTGTTGTTTTTTAATTTTACATATTGCAATCAGCTATTAGAATGAAACAAATTGTTTAATTTGATGTTATTAAACTTTATGTTATTTAATTACATGGGATATTCCAAATGAGCTGAGGTGCGTGGGTGTGATCTAACATTACACGCACCTTGAGATAGCGTATTAAACCCGTGTCAATGAACTTTCTTGTTCAAGACTTTGGGGTTGATGTGTATGTTCTCCTTTTTTTACGAGAATGTATATATCTTCCTCAAAGTCTTGATTTGTCCCATTTGGATAGTCTGTGAATGTTTGATCACACTTAGACAGTCATTTAATATATGTATTTGTATGGTTTGTTGAAAGTTTCGGCTGCGTCTTCTCACTCTTCTCTGATATACCTTTATTGATTTTGAGTATTTTCTTAAATACTTACTAGTAAGTGTTTAAGAAAATTTCTTAATCAATAAATATTTTTGGTGTATCGGAGAAGTGTGGGGAGATGCTACTGAAATTTACAGTAAATCGTACAACACATATAGTAAGTGATTATGTGATCAAACCTTCTTGGATGGGTTAAAAAGTGATAATCTAAATAATACACCCTTCCTCTGCAAATGGTCTATGGCGAACGATGTGAGGAAAGGGTCGGACTTCTTTTCAGGAGTAATGATTTTAAAATTATTTGTGTATTAACATTTAGTGGGTGTAGGCAAAATGTTGATAGATCGTTCATGGATGTATTGTAGAATAGTTGACCGGGTGGTGTCTGTTGAGTTAAAACATGGAGTTGAGAGTTTCATTCATTTTGCATTGAGAAATCTAAATGTTATAATAGACTGCGATGATCACATTTGATGCCCTTGTTTAGGTTATAGAAACTTGAGGTGGCGTTCACTATAGGATGTGCAGCATCATTTGTACAAGAAAGGGTTCGTGGACGATTATATGAATTGGACGTGTCATGGTGCGGATATCTTGTCGTATGAGCCTGACAATACTACAGGCACAAGTGGGTACATGGATATGGTTATAGATGCTGCTGGTCCTAGTTTTAATGTTCACGAGGAACATGCATACATGGAAGAAGTGTCGAATAAGATAGCCGAAAGATTTTATCAACTACTTAGGGATACTGATGAGCCGCTGTGAGATGGTTGTGAAAAGTACACTCGGTTGTCTACGGTCTCATAGTTGTTGAACTTGAAATCTGAATTTCACATTAGTGAGACTTCTTACCGTCTCCTCCTCTTGATCAAGAGTATGCTGCCTCGAGTCGAGAAGTTGCCAAAAAAATTTTACCATGTAAAAAAGATGGTCAATGAGGTAGGGCTTGGATATGTGAAAATAGATGCATGCTCGAGTCACTGTATGTTATATTACAACGAGAATGTAGGTAAGATATCATGTTCTATTTGTCATCATGATAGATTCAAACCTAAGAGAGGGGATAATCTATTTGTCATCATGACATATTCAAACCTAAGAGAGGGGGACAATTCAAAGTAAAAAGATGTACCTTACAATACTTTGTGATACTTCCCTCTTATGCCTAGGCTACAGAGGCTATATATGTCCTCAAAGACGGCTCGGCATATGACATGGCACACCGAAAGAGTACATTGTGCCGATGATATAATTAGTCATCCTGCCGATGGTGAAGTTTGGACTCATTTCAGCCGTACTAATTTTTCTTTCTCAAAGGAGCCACGTAATGTTAGGTTCGGTTTATGCACATATGGTTTTAATCCATTCGGGGGTTCAATGGCATCTTACTCTTGTTGGCCAGTGTTCATGACACCGTACAACCTTCCGCCGGACATGTGCATGAAGCGAGAAAATCTTTTTTTATCTTTAGTAATTCTTGATCCAAAAAGTCCGAAAAAAATTTGGACATATATCTCAGACCGTTGATTGATGAAATAAAATTTTTATGGACTGATGGAGCTATTACTTATGATGCATGTAGGAAGCAAAGTTTTATTATGAAGGCTACACTGATGTGGATAATAAGTGACTTCCCTGCATATGGAATACTATCTGGTTGGAGCACACATGGAAGGTTAGCATGTCCTTACTGTATGGAAGATACTAAATCATTTGTACTGAAACATGGTGGGAAAGCATGTTGGTTTGATTGCCATCGACAGTTTCTACCAAGTGACCATCCTTTTCGAAGGCAAAGGGACTCATTTCAGAAAAATATTGTTGAAATGGATGAAGTAGACTTACAACGGGTGTCCGGTCGACATATGGCAGCATGGGTGTAAAATTTACGAGATGTAGTACAACTATCCGGTAGCACAAGAAAACTCCCTCGATTTAGAAAGGATCACAATTGGAATAAGAAAAGTATTTTTTTGGAATTACCTTATTGGTCAACTCTTCTTGTACGACACAATCTGGATGTCATGCATATCGAGAAGAATATTTTTGATAATATGTTCAACATGATCCTCAACATAAAAAGCAAAACAAAGGACAACGCCAAAGCGCATATGGACTTGAAGATGCTTTGTAAACATCCAGAACTAGAACTATAGAACGTACATGAAAAAACTATTCAGCCTAAAGAAACTTACGTGCTTAGTGATACACAGATCAAGGAAGTGTGCCAGTGGTTGAGACAGTTGAGATTCCTAGATAGATATGTGTCCAACATAGCCCGTTGTGTGAATGTTAATGAGGGTAAAATATATGGACTGAAAAGTCATGACTGTCATGTGTTCATGGAGAGGCTAGTGCCTATTCAATTTCGTGACTTGTTGCCAAAGCCTGTATGGGGAGCACTGACCGAGCTGAGTCAGTTTTTTAAAAAATTATGTGCATCAGAACTCAGACTTTGGGATATACAAACTATTGATAAAGAAAATGTGACCATGACCATTTGCAAGCTAGAGAAGATATTTCTTCTAGCATTCTTTAATTGGATGGATCACCTGATTATTAATTTGCCACACGAGGCTATAGTCGAAGGGCCAGTACAATTTCGATGGATGTATCCATTTGAGAGGTATGTGGAATTTTTTTTTCTTTTGGCCACTACATGTATACGATGTATATGTCATTGCCATCTGAATTGTTGTTGTAGGTGCATGCATGAATTAAAAATGAAAGTTCACAACAAGGTGAAGATGGAGGGTTCGATTACTGAGACATATATTATTGAAGAAATTTTGAACTTCTGTTCTATGTACTTTGAGCCAAAGATTCAAACTCGTCATACTCGACCTCCACATAATGATGATGGTGGAGTTGCTGATTCATCCGATCGGCTCTCTATATTTAAACATCTTGGATGTGCGTTCGGACATTGCTTGACTCGGACGCTCGAAGATAGAGAGTTGTACGCTGTAAAGATATATATTCTTTTGAATTGTACTGAGATTGAACCCCATGTTGAGTAAGAATCCAAGTAACATTTCCTTATGCACATAAGTTATTTATCCTTCTTCTTGCCATTTAAGGTAGTAGTGTGTTCATATTTCAGACAATTTGATTCAGAATTAGTATAAAAATACCCAAATATCCAGGATGTGGAGGTTGAAAAAGAACGCAAGAAGTTTTTTGCCAGATGGTTGAGATATCGAGTTAGTGTCGATCGTTGAATTTATACATTCCTATTTATTTCTATTGAGGTAAGTGTTACTATTTTAACTACTCTGATTAACATATAGGTTGAACAAGGTCTTATTACTAATGAAAGAGTACTTGAGATAAGTTATAGCCCCTCGAAAGTTGCACGTGCCTATCTAGGATATATTATGAATGGATACAGATTTCACACGAGGGATTATGGACGAAATAAGCCTATGATGAACAGTGGCATATGTGTTAAGGGAAGTGCATACAATAAAAATGAACTGGACTACTATGGTATTCTTGAGGAAGTAATAGAATTGCAGTATCTGGGACAAGACAATCATATATTTCTATTTAAGTGTCATTAGTTTTATCCTAATTCTGTTCGACATGACACAACATATAGGATTGTCGATGTCAAACATAGGTATACACTTAATACATATGAACCATTCATTTTGGCTGCATAAGCCCAACAAATATATTATTCAAGCTATTCATCGTCCAAAAATAAAAATTGGTGGACAGTTTGTAGGGTTAAAGCAAAACTTTTTCCCACTTATGAGTTGAATCTGAGTGAAACCGTCTTAGAGGATGCCAATGCCGAATATTTTCAATCAGACGAAGTTGACACTGTAGGTTCCACACATCTTCATTTGGACTAATCTGATGAGCCACTGTCGTTACATGCGGGGAATGAAGTGGAAGAAGTCGATCCGATGGACCTAAATGTTGATGTTATAGGGGAGGAGGAGTCCGATGAAGATGAAGAGTTTGAATCTCATGAGGCTACTACGGATGACTAAGATGAGGTTGAGTTAGATATATCATCAGCATCTGAAGAGGAAATAGATAATATTTGATAATTTGTAAATCTTATATAATTATGGATTAATATGCATTAATTTTTTTGTTCTTAATAAAGAGATGGTCCGAGGAGGTCGTAGTGGGAGTGGGAGGAGACAGGGCAGTGGGCGGGGCTCTACTCCCACCTCTTTGTCGTCTACTTTGGGCGCAAGTATATCTATTCTATGATTTACCTATATAAGTGTATTAATTATATATCAGCTTAAAAGATTTATTTATCATCAGTCTGAGTGTCGGCTCACGCCCTGCACATGAGACACCGCCACCACCGCAACTAACAGGTATGTCTATTTTTAAAATGCAATGAAATGTTGTGTGATTATATGTTATGCTTATGATATCTAATTCTTACAGGTCCCAGTGCCCTCCCACCAGCTGTGTAGGGCACACCCCCACCACCTCTCGTTTCAAGTATGTATATTTTAATCTCTAGCAAAATATTCTTTGATTATATTCCATTTGCTTATGGCATTTAATTCTTAGAGGTCCCAGTGTCCTTCCACCAATTGTGCAGGGCACACCCCCACCACCTCCCGCTTCAGGTATGTATATTTTAATCTCTAGTAAAATATTCTTTGATTATATTGTATTTACTTATGACATTTAATTCTTACAGGTCCAAGTGTCCTTCCACCAGCTATGCAGGGCACACCCCTACCACCTCTCGCTTCAGGTATGTATACTTTAATTTCTAGCTAAATATCCTTCGATTATATTCCATTTGCTTATGGCATTTAATTCCTACAGGTCCTAGTGCCCTCCCACCAGCTATGCAGGGTACACCCCTACCACCTCCCGCTATAGGTATGTCTCTTTCAATTTATAGCCAAATATTTTTTGATTAAATGTTAAGCTTATGTGATTTAATTCTTACTGGCCATAGTGCCCCTGTCGGCTCCTCCACTCAGCCGCTACAGTCCCTCGACAGTACTCACAAGGGTGAGGGAGGCGGGGCCCATGATGGACGTCTGTTGTGCTGGATCTCTGGGTAAATTTAAATGGTTATGAATTACATTCATTATTTATCCTTCAACTGTCTAATGCCAAGTATTTTAACATTTGTAATTGCAGTGATAAATTAGAACCTATTGAGGCTATCTGTTATGCTATGAGACTAGTAATTGCACATGTTCCCGGGCCGGCAATGTCTTTCAAAGAATTTCCAATGGGCGTCCGGGATTTATTGTGCGACATGTTCACAGTAAGTAATTTAATCATTTAATTAATGTATTTCCCAAACTCAATTCAGAACACTATACTAACCCATATAACGTAATTTATTTATAGCGGACTTATCAGTTCATGAGTCGACAGGACACGATGAGAGGTCATTCTGCCTGGGAAGCTATTGTGCAGACAAATTATTGAAAGACATCGCATGAGGCCCGAGTAAGGGCTCAGAAAAATACTGGTGGGAGTCAAGATCGACAGTTGTTGAAGGAGCACAGCCCTCCTTGAATGAGGAAGGAGTATTGGGATGCTATATGTAACAAATGGGCTGAGCCCAAGTGGATAGAAAAGTCCCAAAAAGCCGTAGTAAATAGGGCGTCACAATCAGACCCAAAGGTGCATACTAGTGGGTCTATCTCTTTCATGACTCATAAACAAAAATTGGTAAGTAATCTTTCAAATTATCTTCCTATATTTTATTCATATATATAACATTTTTTTACTATGAATTGTAAAACATGTTGTGGAGCTCAATCGAGGTCCGTCGTTCCTAGAGGTGTTCGACAAAACACACAAAAAGAAGGGGACAGGCCAGTTTGTTAGTGAGAGAGCCTGATATGCACAAACACTAGTCGTTCAAAATAATGTCATGCTCAATTTTAAAATATTTAATCACACTCACTCACTAAAAATATTTTAAATCAAAGTAGAGTAATGAATACGGGTCGATCACACGAGGAGGAATATTTTTATTTTTAAGCAAGTTGGAAAACCCTTGTATTTTTAAAAGCCAAGTTTTGAATGAGTTTTTGGAAAATAGAACTAAGATTGCATGAAATTGAATCTATCTAAAGAATATTAGAGGGTTGAAGAAGAGAAATTTGGAGGTGAAGAGAGAAAGAGAGAAAATAACAATTGCAAAAATTGACTTTTTATTGCTAGAGAGGAAATATTACAACGTTATGAAAATGAAAATTACAACTTTCATGAAAGTAAACGAAAAAGAGAAGAAAGGAGAGCCAGGAAAGTGGAAGAGTAGCACCGCCCAAACGCCTCGCTGAACCTTTGAAGAGATTGCCCCGCCTTGGAGATGAACGCCGCCTTGAGAGCACCAAAGAAGAAGATCCACCAAAGGGAGTTTAGACGAATATAGAGAAGGGAGAGTAAGATAGAGAAGAGGAAGAAGATTAAAAACAATTAAAATGTGTGTGTGTTGTGTTGAAAAGTGAACAAAGAGAGGAGGGAGATTGAGAGGTTACGAGAGAGAGAAAAGAACAGTTTGAACAGTAAAAATAATGAAAATAGAATGTAAGGAAAATTGAAATGACTTTAAAACTAAGAGTAATTAGAAGATGTGAAAGAAGAAGAAGTTGGAGAAATTGAGAAGGGGAAGAACATTGGTGAAAGGAGCAGAGGGATAAAAGGAGTAGAAGAGGGAGAAAACATGAGAAGAATAAAGGAAATGCAGGTACAGATTAAGAGTAAAATGTCAAAAATTGAACTTTGAAAATGTGATTATAACTTGAAAACGAAGCAAAGCTAGTGAAAGAGGAAGAATAAGAACTTGAAGAACTTGAAAATATGAAGAACTTTTATAAAAGTAGCAGAATAAAAAGAGCAACATAAGGGGATGAAAAAGGATAAGATCCCATGTTCGGTCCTCTCGGGTTGGCTTTTATAGTGCATTAGGAGCTCTTCAACGTGGCCTTCCAGATTAGCTTTGAATCCGACTTTTCCACCATCAAAAGTGTCCTTCCGACGTAAATCAAGGAAAGATAACCCTACTTAGAAAAATGGCATTTTTCTAAACAGACGCTATATGAAATTGGCATCCCGGTCCCAGCCACTATTTCTTTATTACCTTATTTTAATATTTTTTTACTTTTTGTGCAAAAGATTTAACGTCTTCTGTTGTGCCCGGTAGATGGCAATCAAGAGGGGAGGGGTGAATTGATTGGCCTTAGAAAAATTTTCCCAATATAAAACTTCTATCAAAATTTGATGACAGATATAACCGACAGCACTCAACTTACTACGTAGATGAACTCACGATTAGTTCAGATAATAATGGCTTACAAGAACGGTTCACTCAGCTCAACAATGGCCCACACGAGAAATGCACGAAGATCAAACCATAATGGACAATCAATTTTTTAGGTGGTTCGGGTTCACCAAAGTGTCCCCTACGTCCACCCCTCACAGAGTGAGGACTCATTTCACTATTAAGTGAAAAACTACACACGTACACGCTGTGATTCTCACAGCAACACACACATCCACACCCGTTGTAAGCAGCAGACGCACACACACAACATCTCTCAAAGTTGGGATATACAATCGGATAAGCAAAATGAAGCAATAATCAAATTATGAAGCAGAGTAAACATATTTTGCTCTCCCTGTCAATTCGGAGTTCAATCTTCTAGCCTCAGATGTGTAGATGCAGGGTTGTTCTTTATGTCAGATTCAGCCGAACCACACCCCCTTGATGAACCTCATAGCAGATGGCACAGCAGGATGTCGGACGATCATTTCTTCCTCAGATGGATGAGGCTTGCACCATGGATGAAGGGGAGAGCCGCAGGAATCCCTAGTTCAGTCACCCTGTACGCCCCAAAATAGATAAACCAGATGAATGCCAAAAGGGTTCTCCTTGAGAGGTCACCCTAAATGGAAGCTTAAATACCCAAAGATAAAAGATCACACGTGGAAGGAATATTCAGGCAAGGGCCAATGGGAGGAGGCCAAAAAATTAGGGCAAGAAGGTAAAAGCAGATCACCCCTACGAACTGGCATTTTTCACGCCTGTCGGAAAGTGTCAACTCAAGGAGTTGACACTTTCAGGCGCCCATGCCAGAAAGCCACAAAATAGAACACAAGACAAAAAGTGTCGACTCAATGAGTCGACACTTCTTGCCTGGCAATAGTTAAAACACCCAGGTCGAACGCCAGCAAATAAGTGTCGACTCCTTGAGTTTACACTTTTTGCCTGGCCACCCAAAAACATCGTAGACAGAACTGATGAGGAACGGACCACGGACACGACAAGCTCGTGACTATCCCTTAATGAAGGAAGCGTCGGACGTGCGCGGTTGAGAAACCGGCAGTGAGCTAGGGTGGTCGGCTTTCACTTGTGCCCGGGTCGGGTCACGGGACGGTCACGCTCTCTCACTCACAACAGCGGTGATATGAAAATACAGTGAGCTAGGTCCTAAAACATGCTCTCTAGTAGTGGCATAAATAAGCATATATGGAAATAATCCTCCACGCGCTCGGCGTGGGGAAGATGGACCGGGCCGAACTCGTACTCCCGGGACGGTTAACACACAAATGTTACAGTAATGAATCACTGCCCACTCCATGCAGGGAGGTAAAGGGCTACACAATTAGGCCCGGGAGAACCGATTCCGGGTTGATGGGTGGCTTCACGCGTAGCTTCGGCCGCACCCGTACTCGCGACTGTGGGGCCCATGTGCTGTCCGGAGGGGCCGTGTGGGACCCGGTGGCACCGCTGTAGTGGGGACACTTGGGAAAGTGCTCCCCGGGATGGCGGCACACTGGTTCACCGGCTGGAGGCCGGGCGGCTTCGATCGGCACCGGTCGGAATAACCGGCCACGGATCTGTCAATTCTATTTTCAAGCGCGCGCTCCGGCGAGAACGGACGCTGCGATCAGCCCTGATGTCGGATTGACACGAAACTGGCGCCGTTGGAAAGCTCTCTGGAAGTACTTCAACCTAGGTCTAGAGATAGGACCTGGATCTACACGGATCTAGGCTTTATTGAATTTTTGAGTTCCTGTTGTATAGTAGTTGAACTCTCAGATTAGTAGGGAACTTGTCTGAGAACTGCCATTGACCGTGAGGTAGATGTCCGATCCAGCTCCTGAGCGCTTCACAAAAGTTATAGGATTTTTAACAAGGAAGATGGAAATATTTTGTTTGGACTGATTGGAGGTGTCTACGAATTGATATGATGTTTGCACTAGACAGAGGTCGGATCTGGAAATAGGTGGACATCACTATAGCTAGCTCTAAGAACGAATTTTGAAAAATGAATGGAAGGTGGATCAAAAATCAAGAAAATTCATGGAGTGAGGGGACGGTGGACAAATCTTCCAGTAAATTTGGGAGGGTTTGGAAAAATCAGCAAGATCGTCGGAGGGGGGATTACAGGGGTGCTGTCACACAGATCTGAAACTGGACAGAACTGGGAAACAGAAACACACAAAATTTGAAAAATAGTAAATGATGGAATTTGGACAGGTTTTTTTTTGTGGTGGTGGGGATTGAAGATAGGAACACACCATAAAATTTTCAGATCAAGAAGAGCTCGGGGATGACTTCAGAATTTTGTGGAAGGGGCTGTTGTTGGCTGAAGATAGAACTTCAACGGTGGCTCGATGGCGGTCCGATGGCGGCACGAACGGCGGCGGCGGCGGCACAGATCACAACCAGAGATTGAGGGGAGGGGATAGAGATGAAACCACTCTAAAATTGGGGGTTGGAGGAGATGAACACCAGGGGAGAGGGGAGGGGCACAAGAAGCACTCTTGATTTTCCAACAATTTTCTCTTCATTAATGCCAACAAATGGAAAATACAACTTTTTATATGATATGTATCTAATCAAATGTAGACCCTTGGATCTAGGGATGGGGAATGGAGGGCTGGGATGAAGTGTGAATAACACACACAAAAACAATAAAATAATAAGGGGAGGGGCGCCCCCTTGACCAAGAGGGGACAAGTTGGAAGGGTAGGTAGCCTACCTTGGAAAATTTATCCCCTTTGTCTCCTATGTGGTCAATTGGCATTCAACCCTTCTAGATGGCCACCTAGGATGGTTGACCAGCCCCACATGAATGACATGGACCAATGGGAAAGGGCTGAGGGCCCCCTTGCTGGTCCTACTGGTAAATTACATAGAAACCCATACAATCCGTGGGAATGACGCATTGGCTTACAAAGCCGTACAATTACGCATATACTTTCCCATGGATATACAAATAAACTAAAGGACATAAATGTAAAATAAAATGTACATGCTCGGCATCGATTCCCATCAACTCTCCCCGGGTGGGAGGAACTCGACCTCGTTGAGTAGGGGTATGGATGCTCGAGTACTCCAGCGGATCCGTCACCGTGCCAAGTAGCGCGGGTATGCTCCACTCCAAGTGACCGTCACCTTCTCATTCCATATATACTCGATATGCACAAGCTGCTATAGGCTAGAGGTGGACACTCCGGGTGGGGCACTCTCAAAGGGGAAGTGGCGGCTCAAAGACTCACTAGGAATCACCGCTGAGTCCCTGTAGGTGACTAGATCCGGGTGTAGATATAGAACCGATCCCATACTCATCGAGCGAGTCCACTCGCCTCTTACTCATAAGTGATCGACAACGAGCTTACACAAGACACATGCAGACTCACCATGCACTAACACACATATGCAAACCACACAAATAAGAAACAGACTCATGCATGACTCTAGACAAATCTATGGTTAGTCCAACCCGTACATGGATGACGACGGACCAGGACACCCGAACGTATGCCATGCATGCATCTGACGTAACCGGTGGTTGACATCATGCGGAAATCCTAGACCACCTAAGGTGGGCCATGCATGCATATGGGATGTGGATGTTGGAGGACCAAGAGTATTACCCCTAGATGATGGTGTATCTTGTAGGTGTACGGGCTTGGTGGCCGTAGATGACCCGACCCGTGGGGTAGGAGTGTGATAGTGGACTCCCTCTAAGAAGTGAAGTATATCTCTAAGGATCCACTAGGGAGTGGGTCAAAGGGATCAAAGAAGGTATGACCCCTTGTGGTGGGTTCCCACAAGTCACGGTCCCACGTGTAGAAGTTTTGAAGGTGTGGATAGTCACCTTCTTGAATTGTGACGGGTGGGACGGGGATCGTAGGCAAGAAGTATGATTCTTCCCTCAGACAAAAGGGTATGAATTCGGGTTCGTCCGGTAGCGGGAGAAGTAGAAGAACCTCCGTGGTGACACAACCCACGGTGCACTCGGAGGTAATGGACCCAAAGGCCGGATGGGTGAAGCTAAGACTAGCGGGTTGATCAAAGCCTTGGGCCAAAAGATGCGTCAACTCCCATTGCGAATCTAATCCCATGACAAGATCGTCCAATGTATCAACATGGTGACGAGATCGAAATGTGGTATGGCATGAGTTGACCGGCACGATAGGTAGGATGGGGTCCATGGATGGAAAGGGAGGTGGGACCAAGCCATCCTTGAGCCAACTAAAAAGCGGCTCGGCGATGTATAGTGTACCCGTTAGAAATACGGGTGGCTCGGGCCTTGGTGGCTCCAAATGAGATGGTTCCGAATCACGTTCGGACATAGAGGGTGGTGGCATTGGAGCTCTCGAGGGTGAAGAAGCTCTTATCCTTTCCAACAAATCTGAAGTCATTTTCTCGAATTCCTCAAAGGAGCGGGTTGGAGTAGGGACCTTGGGGTGGACTCGCTCCTCGTCCCTCGGCCTAGGTGTGGTCCTAGGCTTAGCTATAAGCGGGGCTTCCACTCGGTTGGAGGTACTTGAGAGGGTTGGGATGGGGGTGCCAAGGGGAGGCTGGTTGGAGGTGACTGGGCGGGCCACTAGATTGGGGTCGCCTTGGTGGGCTTGGACGGCGGTGAAGGGGTGGGATTGGGTAGAGGTGTGGCCCACTTGATTGTGGGTGAGTTGGTGGGGTTGGTGAGTGGTATGACCTCTGTGGTTGGAGGTAGGTGGGCGGGGAAAGTAGACCCTCCTAAGCGCTCTCTTCATTTCCCACCATGACTCGATGGGCCTTACATTCCTATCCTCCCTCCAATATTTGATGTCCCTCCATGTTTCGGCGGCTTCACCAAAAAGTCACCTTTTGGCAACATCGACTTGCATGGGCCCGTACATATTGTACACCTCGAAGTAGTCGTCCATAATGGCTTCCCACTCTAGGTAGTCACCTGGGTCATCGGACCCGTAGAAGTCCTGGGTTTTGGGCCTAGTGGGGTGATTCGGGTGGTCCTTCCATTTGAGATAGTATCGCCACCATGGATGATCCGGGTGTTCGGTAATCCATGGGACACGGAGAAGCTAGTGGATGGCCATGTCGACACTAGTAGATAGAGCAACTAGACAATGGACTACAACCCTAGACATGGCGATCAAGACTCGGTACGTGGCGGAGCTAATCGATCCGAAGATCACTCGCGCAAATGTGTGGCCTTCCCGATAGGCGTAGCCTAACGTTCGGACAACACCTTTTGATATACCGACTAATGGTATGCAAATGCAACTCCTAAGACCGACTTAGACACTTAGACTTAAATGACACTCTTTTTTTTTGACACCCTAGACTCAAACTCGCTCTGATACCAAATTGATGCGGGACGGTGTGGACACCAAAAATTGCACACCCAGATGTCCTACTCGGCCCAGCACTAACAACGGCACCAAGTGAAGAAGCCCCGTAGAGACTGGTCATCCGGACTCCCCAAATATGCACACTGCTGTGAAGCCGTCCCCGGAGTCACGGTGGCGAAGAGAAACCAACCCCCGGGAAGCTCACGACCCGTGGCCCCCGAAGAAGATCAAACAAACCATAATTTTGAGCACAAAACGGGCCCAAGTCAGCCCCAGCGGCACACCCTGGTGGCCTTCAACGGCACACCCAGGGTTGCCTTCAGCGGCACACCCTTGTGGTGGCCTTCAGCGGCACAGCCCCTGGGAGCCCCAGCGGCACACCCAGGCCTTTAGCGGCACGCCTAGTGGGCCTTCAGCGGCACACTCTTTGGTGCCCTCCAGCGGCACACTATGAAGTGCCCTCCACGGCACACTTTTTATGCCCCCAGCGGCACACTATGAAGGGCGCCCAGCGGCACACTATGAAGGTCCCTCCACGGCACGCTCTTTGCGCCCTTTAACGGCACACTTCTCTGGGCCTTCAGCGGCACGCCTTTTGCCCTCTTCAACGGCACGCTTATAGTGTCTTACAGCGACACGCTTCTTCAGCCCGCCAGCGGTACAGCGTGAAGGTTTTTCAACGGCCAAATGATGTGTAGCCCATGCCCTACATATCCTTGGCGCGCAGTGAGCTGTCCGAGGTGTCAACCAACGATTGGGCCACGCAGGCTACTCCCCTGACAGCCAGGACGAAAAAGGTCAAACGTCATCATGATGAAGCTGCTTCTCGCCTCCGACGACCGTGTTCGAAGGCTCCCGTTGCTGGGAGTATACAACCACTCCCATTCCAAGCAAAAAGGGAGGATGCAAAAAAAAAGAGAGAGGAGAGGCTGGAGAGGAACACACACATAGACAGAGGGAGAGACATACGCAAGAGAGGAAGAGAAGAGAAGGGAGAAGAAGAAGGGCTCCGGTGTGAGTCTCCTCCAACAGCCACCGGGCAGAAGAGAGAGTAAGAGAGAAGGAGAGCTGAATGTAACAGGGGAAGGTGTGAGCAGTGGACGCTCGTCCCTGCTTCAATCCCCAACACTTTCCCTTCCGTGGTTTTCCTTGTTTTCTTCCTCCCTTCATCTTGTATTTTGGTTTTCTTCCTTGCCCGTAGCCTTGACTCGGGCGTGCTCGGCAATGTATATGGATGGCCACGGCCCCTTGCTCCCCATGAATGAAAATCACCCTCCTTGAGTTTCTCTGTTATTTTTGTTGGTTTACACCAATTTTCATGGTGTATGATGTGTTGTTCGTTTTTCCTCCATTTCTCTATTTCTTCGATGCTTTTAGAGTCCCCGTAGCGACGTGATTCCTCCTATATGATCCTTGGCCTCATGGGTTCTTTGCCCTCTCCTACGGCCATCGGTTGTACCTATCTACTCGACGGGAGGGAGGCCCTCCTTCTCTTCCAGAACACCCAGTAGCCAGTAGCCCTTGGCTTTCCTCCACTGGTACGCCCCGTAACTTCCCTTCACCGATGGCCCTCAGCCCTCGGCCGGCACATCCTTGGCCCTTCCCAGCTGGCGCATCCTTGATTTCTTCAGCCTAACGCCTCTCCGGCACGCCCTCCCAGCCCTTTGACGGTACACCCCATAGTGGCCCTCAGCGGCACACTCTTTCAGCCCTCAGCGGTACACCCATAGTGGCCCTCAGCGGCACACTCTTTCGTCCCTTGGCCGGTACACCCCATAATAGCCCTCAGCGGTGCACCTCCCCCTTTTGTGCCTCAGCGGTACGCCCTTAGCCTTCCTAGCCCGGCACACCCTATGCTCGTCCTTGGCCGGTACGTCTTGGCCAATCCCCCGTCCACCCTGTCCAGTATTAGAAGCCTCACGTTCATCGTTTTCTTCGTGTTTTCCGGGGTTCTATAAAAGTGTTGCCGCCTCCGGGCGCCCACCTCCAGTTGTCGGGTTCCGCCACTCCATGTCGGTGCGTTCCCTTTACCTCCCTTACGCTGGGGTAGAGGGGAGGTGCTGCCGAATTTTCGTCAGAAAATAACAAAAATGTTAAAAAGGCAAAAGGAAGCAACAAACGCATGGAACGATTAATGATAGAACCTTCCAATTAATCAAGCCACCGCCGGCAGCTTGAGAACTGAACCGATCAACGACATGGTAGACCGAACGTCCGATTGGTGAGAAGAGTCCAAACAGAATGAAGCAAAGAAAAGAAGAAGTTTATGTAAAACTACGCGCAAATTAAGAAAGGAAGAAAAGAAAAGCCTTAAAACAAATAACAGAAGAGTGGGCCTTCACCTCCACCCTTGTTCCAACCTTCACCGTTACACTCCCACCACCCTCCGTTTTATCCTTCACCGGTACACCCCTCCTAATCCCCAGCGGTACGCCCCTTTTTGGCCTCCAGCGGTACACCCTCATCACCCCCTCCAGCAGTACACCCCCCCCAGCAGTACACCCCTTTCAACCTTCAGCGGTACACTCATCCCCTACCCCAGCGGCCTTCAGCGGTGCACTCATCCCAGGTCCTTCAGCGGTCCACTTCCCCTCCATCTCATCTACCCTTCGCCGGCACACTTGGCCGGCCCTTCGCCGGCACACTTCCTTCACCGGTACGCCCCTATCCTTCCTTCGCCGGCACACTCCATCTCCTTTCGCCGGTACACTATATGTATATATATGCATAGCATGGCAATGATAACAACAATAATGGATGAATTAATAAAAGTTATGTTGATTGAAGGGCCCCAAATGTGTAGCAGTGGTAATGACAATAAAAAAGGGGGGAGGGGATAAGAAAATAATAGTAATAGCAATAAATAAAAAGAAGAGAAATCATTCGGAATAAATGCACAAAGAGGTAATAGGCAGCGAAAGGAAAGAGAGGAACACATAATTAAAACCCCAGATAAAAAAAATGCTAGGGTCCACATTGCAGTCCCATCTCTCCCCGTGACCCGACGCGAAAGGAACAATAATGCCGCCCTCTCAGGCCGGGCCCGAGTCTCAGGAATCCACCCGACATGGCCAAGCCCCAACCTGACCTTGGGCCAACACTCCAACTAGACTGGATCCGTTTCTCGACATCGGGCCCTTCCAAGTCGTTATTAAAATTGCCGTGCATGCGGCAGACACCTGAACGGATTCGTCTCCAGTTCTCCCGTCATGTTTCTATCATGGACCCACGTCCGAATATAAAAAGGTCCGCGAGTGACCAACATGGCCGGTGGCCCGCATCCTAATGTGGACTTTGGTGTGATCTATTCCTGCCTTTTTCTCGCGCAATTAGAATTATTCTTTTCGGCCGCAGGGCCCCTAATTTCGGAAATTAATCAAGGGTGTTCCCTCGTATGGGGGATGTAAATGACGTCGCGGCCTTTATGGCGCGACGGGATTCGGTCCCGACACGAACCACACAATCGTCTGATGAAGTTAGGCCGAGTGCACCATGGGCTCTTCGGAGCCTGAATAAATCGTCACTTTGTGACTGGAACGCCCACGCACTCAATAAACGAATAAACCAACGAGAGAACGTCAGGTGGAAAAAGTGCGTCCACAAGTCTGGCACGCCCGGTGGGACCGATCCACACTTCATCTCTTTGTCGAAATTAGGGGCCCTGCGGCCCCCTTCTTGTGATACTAATTGCGTCACTTTCTCAAATATAGGAAAATCGCATCATGGTGCCGACGATGGCTGTCACTTGCGGCCCTCAAGTTGTCGAGAACCATGTCCGAGGTGACTACCTAGCGGTCCCCCTCAACTTCGGGAGCTTCCCTCCCACTGTGGGCTTCCCCAACTTCTTGGGGGTGGCTTTTGCCAACATCCTCGAGGTGAAGGCACCTGAGGAGTCCCAGATCAACGCTCTCGCTCCGAGGGCCACTGAAGCTGCCACCGGCCGAGCTGTGGCGAAGAACAACAATGGCGTCCCAGCAACGACGCTAAGCTGCAACGTGCACCACGTGCACCAAACCACCGGCCCATCCCACCAAGGGTCGGCATCCTACCGAAGAAGGCTCCGGAGGAGCAACGCCGACGCCAGCTTTGGGCGCCGCACCTCCAACTCTGGAAAGACTATGACTGTCGGGGCCCTCCGAGTCTGCCTGGACGGGCAGAGGTCCCGGGTGACACCGGACCGTGTTGTCCCGACTGTCCCAGTCCACAACTCCTTTCAAGGACTGGAGAAGGTGACGCCCACTGCGATGGCCGCATCACCGAAGGCTGCGCCGGTTCACAGGCCGGCCAAACTGAAGCAGGTCTGGGTCCCCAAGGAGGGCCAACCCATTGCACCCGCCCAGGCGGGGCCTAGCACTTTCCGCCCGAGGAGGGCTAGAAGAAATGAAAGGGTCGAGCTCACGACCCCGGCTTGCCGACCAGCACCCGTCACCCCGGTGCTGGCCGAGAAAGCTCACCGCTGTCACCACGGGCGCCGACACAACGCCGCCCGCCCGGCACCTAGGGCCTACTCTCCTCCTACCGCTATCATCGACATGCAACCGCAGGCTGCTCTCCCTGACCAGGAGTGGGAAGGGATCGAGCAGGCTATGAGGAATTACCTCCGAGGCCCAGGTAGCACCCCCACCGGCCTCCAGAGACTGCTGGGGGCAATGGCCTCCGCTTTCCAGGAAGAGGGAGCCCGGCCCGCGCCCAGCACAGAATCGAGGAACCGCTCGGAGGAGCCGCGCCAGTCCCCTGTCCGGGAGGAAGCGTCGCTCCGACGGTCGATCTTCAACAGGCTGGTGTTCCCGGGACGATCATCCAGGAGGGCGAAAAAGAGAAACAAAAGATGGCACACCTTCACCTGCCATATGGCAGGAGTTCACGGTCGGTATGGGGCCTTGCCTGCCGATCCGGAAGAAATGGCCAGACTTGCCGCCAGGCCGGGACCCCTTACTAGAAGAGGGAGAGCGGCAGGCAGCGCGACACCCACAGGTGCCGATGGGACTTTACCTAATGTGCCCCTTGCGGCCCTCACGGCCAATGTGGTCACCACCGGCGACACGAATGGCGGACCCTCTACATCATCCGAGGACGCCCCGGTCGAAGAAATAGGGGGCATGCCCAGTCTCCCCACAGCTGATCCTGCAATGCTGCTCATGATGCAACGCTTCCAGCAAGAAATTGAGTCACTTAAAAAGCAATTGAATGAGCGGAACACACCACCCCCAATGTCCTGGCAGACCAAGGTTATACCCGAAGCACCCAGGGATAGAGGGCAATCTTCAGGAGTAGCCCTTCCAGCAGCCCTCAACCCTCTCGGGGACGTGTCCCTGCAGCAGGCACACTGCACCGCACCGGCCCCGCCACAGGCCTCACTTTCCCAAGGGTCCCTCATAGCCCCCGAGGTGACCGTGCTGGCCACCCCGAGCGCACAGCCTGCTCATTTTTATCCAAGTCCGATCGACCCGGCAACAGTTAGCCGGTTGATGCTGGAACAGATGATAGATATGAACCTGGCCGAGAGAGGTGACGAGGATCAGATGCCGTTCGACGTCTACAGGGTGCCCTACCCGGCTCACTATGTTGCGAAGAAGTTGCCGGTCAGCGTCACCAAGCCACCCAAGTTCGAAAAGTTCAACGGGCAAGGGTCCCCCAGGGAGCACATTGCTTATTATGTGAACGTCATGGGGGACTTGGCTGCTGATGAGGCCTACCTCCTGAAGTTCTTCGGCTCGACACTCACCGGGCTTGCCTTTGAGTGGTACTCCGGCCTGCCACCCGGGTCTGTCGCCGACTGGCCCGACATGTAAAAGAAGTTCAAAGAAAGATTCTATGTTGCAGAACGGGAGGTCACCGTGGTGAAACTTTACGCCACAAGACAGAAGAATGACGAGTCGGCCCTCGACTATATCAAGAGATGGAGGAACCTCGGCATGAGGTGCAGGCGTCCCCCACACCAGGAGGATGCGGTGCAGATCTACAAAAAGAACTTGAAAAAGGAGATCCTGGAAAGGATGATTGGCACCGAGGTCAAGACATTTGACCACCTGAACAATGTGGTAGCAGAGATCGAGGCATTTTTAGCCCGATACTCCTCCGCCCTGGCCATGTCAAGCCAAAGAGCTAGGCAGGCCGAGAAGAAGCCAGCTCCCCCTGAGGTGCACACATTAGATTTCCAGGCTTTTGAAAAGCAGAAAGAGAAAACCAAGGGGGCTGCCAACCTTCCTCCGCCCAGAACCACAGAACTGCGGGAGGGCCCCTCACTAAGGGAGAAGATGAGAAATAAGCTGTATTCCTTTGCCCGGGACAAGTCCAAGCTCCTGTTCGAATGGGCAACCAGCTACAACAAAATTACACTGCCATAGCCGAAAAGGCCCGGCGACCTAAAGAAAAAGGATGACCCACGCTTCTGCCTGTACCACCGAGTGCTCGGGCATACCATTGAAGACAGCTATGTCTTCAAGGATGTTATTGAATCCTTAATCAAGAATGGGGAGCTGGACATGGGGGAGCATAGAGTAGACCCCCCGCAACCGCATGAGTTGCCCAACATAACCTCCACTGTCAACATGGTCTCGCTATACCAGGAGTTGCCTGAGGAGTGGGTGGAGGCCTGCGCCCGCGCCACTTATGAGACCTTCATCACGACCCCGGCTTAAGATCATGGAGGTTGGTAGACTGCAACTAGAAAGAATAGAAGAGCACACGTCCCTCGACCCAGCCCCGGAGTTCATCTGAGGGATGTGACACCCCTGCCTGCACCGCCTCCGGTAAGCCCAGTTTGCCACGACACGGCCCCTCGGCTGGTCATGAGGCGGCCCACTCACAATAAGAAAAGCTTTGTCCCGATGCGGATGCACAAGAAGACCAGCCCGGCGGTCGAAAGACTCCAGACTATTATTGATGGGCTCGAAGATCATGAACAGCCTGAAATCCAGCCCGTGGAGCTGAAGGAGTATGTCCTATGGGAGGAGTTCAAATCACTCGAACTGGCTCTAGGGGCAGAAGCTGAAGTAGAGAAAGAGCCTCCCCTATGGGCTGAACTTCCCCAAGAGCAGCCATCCGCCGCAGCAGGAAAGAAGAAGAGAGGACCCAGGGGCAAGAAGAAGAAGGAGGTCGTCGTCGCCTACAACACCCTCTCGGCGTTATTCGACACTGCCCTTTCCCTGGAGGAAACAGAAGAAGAGCCACCCCATGAGCCGCCAGAGGTGAATCAAGCTGAAGTCTCCACTTCCCAACATGCCACCAGGTCGGGAAGGAAGTGGGGGTGCCCTCCTCAAGATAACCTCAACATCATGCTCAGGGGGGAACAACCATACCAGGTTCCCGACCCTGAGGTCCGAGGCACCGAGATCCCTCCTCCGGCGGGTCTCTATCCCGTAGGGGCTTGGAGCCGAGGCACCACTTCATTCGCCAAATTCCTGTTAGCCCGAGCAGGCGGGAAGACGCGCTCCCAGGGGTCTCCTTCGACCGAAAAAGTAAGTAGCTCCCAAGCTCTACCGGCGGCAACTCTTCCATAGTGACATCCCAAACCTCGCCGTCCCCAAGCAGGGATGTCACTCTCCGTCCCCAAGCAGACAACAGTGACATCCCAAACCTCGCCAAATTCATGCGGGGGACGGAGGAAGCCCAGTAGGCCCCGCCGGCTCAACAGGCTGCAACAGAGCCCACAAAGCTGGCATCCCCTGATCTGACACCCCAGCTCCAAGGTGGGGGCAGGCGTGGCAAGCCCGAAGAGATGAAATTACTCAAGGTGCGGGCTGTCGACCGAATAGTCAGACACCTCAAAAAGATCCCGACCCGGTTTACCGTATGGGAGATGCTGTCTTTGGACGAAGAAACACGGCAAGCCATCATTGCCGCACTCCAGACGCCAGCACATCTTGAAGCTTGCCTAACAGAGATATCACCTTAGGTGGCCGTGGCTTTCACAGAAGATGACATGCTCCTGCCCACCTGCAGCCTAACAGACCCCTCTACATGAAAGGGCAGTTGAACGGCCAACCTATCAACAGGGTCCTGATTGACCCAGGGGCAGCAGTGAATATACTCCCGTACCGGGTGTACCAAAATCACTACTTTGATGTACATCTGGTTGAGGTCAAAAATATCAAGATTGCTGGTTTTAACCAAAAATGTGAGGTCCCCATGGGGGTTGCAAAATTCAACTTGACTTTTGATGATTTCACCACCAAGGTCCAGTTCCACGACATCAACTCCAACACCTCCTATAAGGCGTTGCTTGGCCGGCCCTGGCTACACCAGAACAGAGTGGTGCCCTCCACCCTGCATCAGTGCATCAAGTACCCCTGTGAGGGGAGGGAAGTCAGAATCTTCGCCGATCTCCACCCATTCGAGGTGTTTGAGTGTCATCTGTCAGATGCCAACCTATATCTAGAGAAGGCGAAGCAAGCTCCCCAAGCTGCCCAAGACAAGGGAAAGAAGAAAGTGGAGTCAGGATGCTGGTTTCCACCGTCGCCCCCAGGTTATGTGGCTCCCCCACATGTACCATTCATTGCACAAGAGGGGGGGGGTATTTAAGGCAGCCCCTCTCCCCATCTACTCTACACCGGGGACGCCTTGCCTCGAAGACCTGCTGGAGGATGTCAGAGTCCCGCCAGGGATCATCAAGCCTATTACAGAAATTGATTGTCAAGCAGCCGAGCGGCTGGGGACTTTTGAAGTGCCTAACCCGGAGGGGTCATCCACTATCTTTTATGTTGCCGGGGAAAAGCCAGTCATGGAAGATGATGATTGCCGATTTCCTGACGAGTTGCATGACCCGCATGTCCCCATTGCGGGACTCCCCCACATGACCGACCAGGCAGCCAGAATGGTCAGAAAGTAAAAGATTCCCCCCTATCAACCCTCCAGCCGGAAGGAAATGTTCGAAAGAATGTGGAACCCACCAAACCTGGATCGGCGGTTGCCGCAAATCACCAAGCACCCCGGTCTGGGCTTTTCACTAGAAGATTATTACGAAACTGATGTGATATCGGTTTCGGCCTTGTCCGGCAACGACCCCGCGAAAGCTGCAGATTTGCGGGAAGCCCACCAAGAAGTATATCCCAGGCCTCCGACTGAGGAGGCACAAGACGAAGAAGTGTTCCTTTGGAACCCTCTCCGCCACCACTGCACGGGGAAAACCTCCTCTCTCTCCTACAGGCTAGCCTCGCAAGAGCACACTGCCGAGGCGCCCTCACCTCGGCCTGCTGGCGAAGCAAGAAGCAGAAGCATGGGTCATGCCCCAAATTCCCCTCGATACAACCCCGTCATGTATGCCTTGTACCATAGGCAGCAACGGGAGATCGAGATGTTAAAAGCACGGCAGGCTGAGTTGACCTCGCTAGTTGCCGACCTCATCCAGGGTTCTCTCCGCCCATGGGGTGGCTACATGTCTCGACCCCGAGACACCAGTCCCGATGTCCCCGTCTGGTTAAGAAGGGAGACAAGAGACACGGCAAGCCCATTAACCGGGCGGCCAACCAGGCAAGGCCTGACACTCCAAGAGAAGCTGCAAAAGCCCTACTCTTTCCCAAGAGAGAAGACTCGGGGTATTTTTGACTGGGCCTGCCATTACGGCAAGGTCTCCCTCCCACGGTCCAAGAGGCCGCAGGACACCCGAAGAAGTGGGGACCCACTGTTTTGTCCCTACCACCAGATACTGGGCCACGCCATCGAAGACTGCTATATCTTCAAAGACATTGCTCAAAACCTCATTGACAGGGACGAGCTCAGAATGGGAGACTATGTGCTAGCCCCACCACGCCCCCACGTGGCGGACAACCCTAGAAGAGGAGCCTATACACTATCCATCCAGTACCAGGCGCCTGAAGATGCGACTGCCCCGGCCCCCGCCGGAGCTGTCTATGATGAGTACACAGAAGACCCCGAGGTGGCCCTGTGCCTTTCTGCACCAGCGGACCCCACGGACCCGGCGGCTACGGTCCAGGAGGAATGCGCGACAAATGCAGCCCCCGCGCCCCTTCATGAGGAACAAGAAGAGGGGGATGGCGTCCTCGAGCCCGAAGACAATGAAGATCAAGACTTCGTCGATTTGTCGCCAGCCCTGCCGGAAATTGAAAATGGCGGCCAGGCCACAGTCGACGAATTGATTGAGATCAACCTTGGCACAGAAGGTGACCCCAGGACGACCTTTCTGAGTGCTCTTATGCCCCCATAGGAGAGAGAGCAATACACAAAGTTGCTGCAAGAATTCCGGGATTGCTTTGCCTGGAGCTATAAAGAAATGCCTGGGCTCAACCCCGAGGTGACTCAGCACATCTTGGCCATTGATCCCACGGCGGAACCAGTGAAGCAGTCTCCCCGGCGTATGAGGCCGGAATTGATCAGCCAGATCTGCAAGGAAGTCGACAAGCTCATAGAGGTCGGCTTCGTGGCGGAGAACCAGTACACCACCTGGCTAGCCAACATTGTGCCGGTGAAGAAGAAGAATGGACAGATCAGGATTTGCGTGGATTTCCGTGACCTGAATAAAGTCTGCCCAAAAGATGACTTCTCGATGCCTATCACCGAAGTGATGATTGATGCAACCACCGGCCACGAGGCCCTGTCTTTTATGGACGGATCATCCGGCTATAACCAAATTTGGATAGCCGACCACGACCGGATTCACACGGCTTTCAGATCACCCAAGGGGATATTCCACTACAAGAGGATGCCCTTCGGCCTCAAGAATGCTGGTGCTACATATCAGCGGGCAATGACCAAGATCTTAGACGAGCTGCTATATAGCAAGGTCGAATGCTACATTGATGATCTAGTTGTCAAGACTAAGAAGAGAGCTGAACATCTGAGCGACCTCAGGGTCATCTTCCAAAGGCTCCGGCTGTATGGGCTGAAGATGAACACTATGAAGTGCGCCTTTGGTGTGTCCAGTGGTAAGTTCCTCGGCTTTATTGTCCGACACAGAGGGATTGAGATTGACCCCTTCAAGATAAAAGCCATTCAGGAGTTGCCCCTCCGAAGAGTCTAGGAGAGCTGAGGTCCCTACAGGGCCGTCTAGCCTACATCCGCAGGTTCATCTCCAACCTGTCGGGGCGTTGCCAACCCTTTCATAGACTGATGATAAAAAATGCACCCTTCAGCTGGGGTCACGAATGCCAGCACGCGTTCGACCAGCTAAAAGAGTACCTGAATGTTGTGCCCCTTAGGCACAAGCATGTGCTATGTTGCTTTGATGACAGCAATGCTATTTGGTTTTGATGATAGCAAAACAGTGAGTGCATTTGAGTGCATTGATATAGTGTTTTGATGACATTGTGCTTTGATGATAGCAACATGACTGTGACTGGTATATCTGATATATCAGTTTGTGTTAGACTTTTGTTATGTGCATAGTCTAGACATTGTGCATCTCGTTGACAAGTTTGCACATTCATGAAGTCTATACACTAGACTTGAAGTGTATACATTAAGCGTCTCAATGAGCATCTCATGTAAGTCCATACATTCATAGTGCATTGCATTGGCTAAGTATATACAACGTCAGTTCATGCATTGTCTTAGGCTAAGTGTATACAGCGTCTTAGGCGATGTCTGTACAGCGTCAACGCATGAAGCCTGTACATCAGTCTTAATATTCCAAGTCTGTACAGCCAGGTCATATGCTCCTAAGTCTATACATCGGACTGGTCTGCATAGGCTAAGTGTATACATCGTCCAGTACAATCATGCACTGTTCATGAAGTCTGTACAGCATTTTGCATTGGACTTAAAGTCTATACATTGCACTGTTCCTTTCATCTTCGTGCTGTTCATGTTCACAACACTTCGTGTTGATTTCCATGCTTGACAGGAAAACTTGTAGGAGGTATACTTCGTTTTGTTCTATCCGTGTCATCTTCTGTCTTCGTGTTGTTTTCACTTCGTGCAGTCTTCTCCTAGTGTTGTCCTAACTTCGAGTCGTTTCTTTGTATTCTGTCTTCGTGTTGGTTTTTCGCTTTAGACTTCGTGTCTTTCTCGCTTTGACCACACTCCGTGTCGATTCAGTTTTCGTCTTCGTGTTGTTTTCAACTCGTGTCGGTTACTATTTCGTCTCCGTGTTATTTCATGTCTTCGTGTCATGTTTCCTACACCTCGTGTCTTTGTCGCTTTGTGACTTCACCTCGTGTCGTTTTCATCGTCTTCGTGTCATTTTTGTTCTATTGTGTGCAGGACATCGCAGCACCTCGTGTTGCTTTCTGTGCCACTTCGTGTCGTTCTCTGTGTAGTGTGTGTTTCTGTCACTACTGCACTTCGTGTCGTTCTTGTTTCACTTCGTGTCGTTTCTGTGTGAACCTCGTGTCACTCTTCTGTCTTCGTGTTGTTCTTCCTAGACCTCGTGTCTTTCGTATGTTGAAACCACACTTCGTGTTGGTTTCTATTTTGTCTCCATGTTGTTCTCGTGCCGTTCTCATTACTGGTTATTATATCATGTCATTTTTACTTCGTGCTGTAGTCACCATGTGTATCTCGTGTCGTTCTTCTTTTTACCTCGTGTTATTTTATAACCTCACTTCGTGTCGTTCTCTTCGTTGTGTCTGTTCTGTCACAGTGTATCTCGTGTCATTCTTTCCTTACTTCGTGCTGTAGTCACCCTGTGTATCTCGTGTCATTCTTAGTGCATCTAGTATTACTATTACATACCTCATGCAGCTTTAGTTCCTGTGGCCCTCAGTTTTAATGGGTTGTATTTCCTTGCAGGTCCGAGGAAGAACATTTCCACGTGACTGGGCAGCACGTGATCCGAGGCTGAAGGACTGACAGAATGCTGACACGTGGCCAAATATCTGGGCGGGAAATGCGGAGGACACGCACGCCCATTGCTGCCCTCCTGCTGGCTGCTGCTATATATATGAGCCTCCTTCCACAGAAGAAGGTCGATCGAATTGGCAAGAAGAAAAGCTCATACAGAGAGCCACGATCCAGATAGAAAGAGAAAAGAGAAAGAAGAAGAGCAGAAGGAGAAGAAGAGAGGCAGAGAGCTCGAGAAGAGTGTGAAGAGAAGAAGAAGAAGAGAGAGAGAGAAGGAGTTCGTTCCTCAGATCTTTGGTTCAAAACCAGATCTGAAGTTGCTCATTGTTGAGCTATATTTTATGCTTTATTGCTTCAGCTTTCCGTTGCTGTCTTGTTCTATTTTCATTTTCCTTTATACATTTCTTCAAGCTGTTTGTCAGCGGTTTGCAGAGGTGCTGCCTCTGGACAGCAAGCTGTGTAGCTCAGCGGGCAGTGGAGGTTTCCACTGGATAGGTAAAGCTGTAATCCTCAGCTGGTGAGACTTGGTCTCGGACAGGTTAAGCTGTATTCCCCAGCGGGTTCAAGCTGTGAGTCAGCGATGGCTAAGCTGTATTGCCCAGCGGAAGTAAGCTGTGATGCTCAGCGGTTGGCAAGCTGTGAGGCCCAGCTGATTGTTGGCAAGCTGTGTTGCCCAGCGGTTAGTGAAGCCACACTCGGGTTGAGTGTGGGGTGGATGTAGGTCTGCTGGACCGAACCACCTAAAAATCCCGTGTGCATTGTGGTTTGATTGCTTATGGTTTGCTTCCGCTAGATGAATGCATAGGGACGCTCTATGTGTTTGGCTTCCGGTTGAGAAGAAGAGATAATCAGTCTTCTTAGAATGTTTTAATTTGTCCGCAGAGCGAAATCTTAGTTGAGCGATTCTTTATCTAAATCTTCCTAGTTAGCATTCCAGTGATCTCACTGTATGCGTGTTTTGTTCTGCAACTGTTTATTAGCCTTTAAGCTTGTCTAGTTAGCGAACTAGTATTTCTAGTGAGCATCATATTTTAATTGGGCGAAATTGTTTAAAGGATATATTCATTCACCCCCCCTCTGAATACATAGCACCGAACCCAACAATTGGTATCAGAGCGGGTCTCTGATCTATCAGATCTGACAATCTGTAGAGGATCCTGCTGATTTGTTTGGTGCTTTTCAGAGTGTGCTTTCAGTGCTCGATATTTTGTTTTATCGACTTGTGCATTGCTTTGCTCATCTGGTTCTGCTGCATTCCCTGTCATCTGGTCTACTGCGCTGTATCTGGTTGCCTCTTACTTAAATGGGTCGACCTCCAGTTTATGACGGTTCTAACTTTGATAGTTGGCTAGGAGGCCTATGTGTGTACGTAGATTCCATAGATCCCAAACTATGGAGCCTACTATCTAAAGGCCCACACAAACTGTCTCATGATGAGACCAAGTGGTCTAAAGAGGACAGTATAAAGAACCGTGACAACGTCATAATCCTTAACATCTTAAGAGCTGCAATCAATATTGATATGTACCCTTTTGCTCTCAGGTGCACATCTGGAAAGGAGATATATGACGGAGTCATTTCTGCGCATAATCAACAAGGTGATAGCTGCTTGATGGCCAACCGGGATGATGAAGATGAGATCTCATATCAGGTAAGCTCTGAATCAGATGGATACTCCTTTGATGAATTGATAGTGATGTATGAAGATTTGTTCAAAGTATCCAAGAAATTAAAATCTGAAAATAGAAAGGTTGAAAAAGAGATGTGAACAGATTAACTCTAATGTTCTCTGTGAAAACTGTCAAAGACTAAAAACATCTCATGATATGTGCTTAGCTGATCTGAATATGAGTAAGGAACAAATCTCTTTATTGGAAAATAAAAATGAAGAATTGAGGTTGCTAAATTCTGCCATGTCTGAGAGACTCTTAATGCTTGAAAAAGGGAAGAATTTAGTTGAAAATGAATGTGAGAGAGTGAGCACATGGATAGAAGAGATTGATAGCTACAAAGCCATTAATGTCTTACTTAATGAAAAGATCACAGATTCTGAAATGCTCATTTCTTCTCTCAAAAATGAAATCACTGAACTAAACAATTCCCTGTTTAAGTCTCTTAAAAATAAAGAAACTCCAAAGGATGTTTCTAAGAAGAAAGTCTCTGATGGAGGCAGTAATCAAGAAAATAAGAAAACAAAGGAGAAAATAAAAGTTTTGAAAAAGAATGATAACAATCAGCATGTTAAGAAAGCTCAGGTCAAACATTCTAGTGTCAAAAATGTCAAATGCTTTTACTGTGGAAAGTTTGGCCATGAGATGGCTGATTGCTTTGTGATAAAGAAGGATGAATTGAAGTATTATAGAACTCATGCTAGGAAGCCTACTGTGAGTAAACCTTCTCCTGCTCACATCAAAAGGCATCAATATTTTTATTGTCATAAAATAGGTCATCTCATGCATGATTGTAGGCAAATGAAATTAGATGATCTATATGCTGTTAGAATGCATGATAAACTGTTCCATGCTAAAACTCATGCATCTCATAAAGAGAACACTCAATGTTCTCATTGTGGCAAATTAGGCCACAGAGCTGCAAACTGTTGGCATGCTAAGGGAAGAACAATTAACTCCGAAACTGCTATAATCCCTGTAAAAAGACATGCATTCTATAAGAATCTTGACAGAATGAATTCTTCATGTTTTGAATGTGGAAAACATGGCCACACAGTCAAGGACTATTGGCATGTTCAGAAGAATCATATTAACCCCCATGCTGTCAAATTCCATGCAAAACAATTTGTGAAATTCTCTTATTTTAATTGTGGAAAATCTGGCCACAAAGCCTCTGAGTGCTGGGTGGCAGAGTTCAGAAAACAAAATGCCCATGCACACAACAGAAATTTTGATGTTCATGCACATGAATTTAATGCTTACAATAAGGTGCATAAAAGGAACTCAAATTCTGTTAGTTATCATGGTAAGTCTGGTCAATTTGGTTATTCCTTGTCCAGCTATAAGTTGATGGGCTATGTTGATAATTCTGTTAAGAGATCAGTCCGAACACCTGTTAGGGCTCATACAGGACCCAAGGCATCTTGGGTTCCTGCAAAATCACATTGAATGACATGCTGCAGGTGTGCCTTGGAAATGAATAAGAGGGGTTAACCAAGGCACTCAAGAATGAAAACCCCATGATTGAACTTTTCAAGTCAGTTCCAAAACTCTGTGTTTAAATTCCATTATCTGAAACTGTGAGCATGAAAAATGTGAGCTTCATGTTGATTTGCTTGATTGATTGTTGATGATCTCTCCATGTCTAGCTGATCAGTCTGTATTCCAGACTCAGCTATTGAATTCATTTCTGCATATATCTGATGTTCTTCTCTTGCTATATGTTGAACTGAAATTGAATGCTTCGCTAAGCATATTCAGTTGATGCACTATATATGCTTTGTGTCAATGCATTGCATGCTTGTATTTGAATGCATACTTGGACTAAGTGTGAATGGTTCATTTAGTGTACACAGTCAATGCATGTGTCTAGTGTTTGCATACATCATTTGCATGACTGTCAATGAAATTGATCAATGCATATAAGACTGATTTGCACTGCATTACATCTTGAAAAATCTGAAAAAGGATAAAAATGCTCATGACTTGGATGCATAAAGTTGAACTGATCGCATAGCATATCTCTTGCATCATGATGTCAGGGGGAGCTGAGAGTTCTATTCAATTCATTGAATCTTATTCACTTCTCAGTGTTCTCATTCAAATGATTCATATTCCTTGACATCAGTTGCTCATTGAACCATATTGCCAATTGCTATCCTTTCCCCATCTTTTTCACTGAACAGCAGTTCTGGTTCTGGTTCAGTACGTTGAGTTGTGATTATTTCAATTGTTATTTTATAAGAATCTCTCTCACAAATTGAAAAGAACTAAAGGTTTAACCTTTATAAATTGAAGAGTCAAATGTCTGCCTTCAGAATCTGAGATAAAAGGAAAACTTTTATAGCTCTTAATCTTTGTCTCATAGCTAAAATAGAAAAAGTTTTTTGTAATGCCTAAATGTGTTAATCTGGAAATGTCTAGAACAGGTGAACAAGAGTGTGTAATGTTTTTCAAACAATCACTCTAAAAGAATTAAGGGCAGCAGTAAATAAGATCATAAATGTAAAGAACTGAACATTGTGACAGAGCAATGGTTAATTACACTGAGAAACTGTGAACTCCTCCAATGATGCAGGAAAATTCACATGTCATGAAGTGCCTCAAGCTAACTCTGTTCATAGGGTCAAATCCATAGGGGGAGTCCTCACCAAGTAACTGAGAGTACTGGCCTCTAATCAAGGTGTACCCTTAATGTCAAAAGTGAAGACTATTCCTTGTAGGTCTTGATCTGAAATAGATCTAGTAGTTTATGCCTAGTAACTGGGGGTACCTGCCTCTGATCAAGGTGTACACCTAATGTCAACAGCATAAATGCCACTGATCTATTTACTTAGTTCAGGCTCTGGAATTTGAAAAATGAAAATCAAACTGCTGTAACCCCTTGAAATCAAAAGTCATTGAGTGAAAATTGTTTTTCTCAATACATGTTCAAGTTACCTCTCTTGAATTTCCTTGTTTAGACACAAAAGGGTATTATTTCAGACTTATCTATTAATACCATATGCCCTAGATTCATTGCTATAAATGGAATCTAAAACTCTTTTTCAGGGGTCAGGTGTTTTACTCTAGATTTATCACTGTTAAACCTGAATTTTTGAAAATTGTATGTTGCTGATTCTTATACTTTAACAGTGGCTCATAATCATGTTTCCTTTCTGAACCTATGATTCAGCTGTTATTAAGTGACCCTCATACCTTCTCTACCTTTTTATCTGTTCATATTCCTTCTCAAAGGGGGAGCATTTATTTAGGGGGAGAAATAATTCAGGGGAGTCTTACTTTCAGGGGGAGAATGCTCTAGAGGATTTTGCATGCATAATGCACTTTGCACTCTTATTTTTCTCTTTTTGATCATGTCAAAGGGGGAGAAAATCTTGTGTGTGACACACTGTCACATTGTGTTGCCATCATCAAAAAGGGGGAGAATGTTGTGCCCCTTTGGCACAAGCATGTGCTATGTTGCTTTGATGACAGCAATGCTATTTGGTTTTGATGATAGCAAGACAGTGAGTGCATTTGAGTGCATTGATATAGTGTTTTGATGACATTGTGCTTTGATGATAGCAACATGACTGTGACTGGTATATCTGATATATCAGTTTGTGTTAGACTTTTGTTATGTGCATAGTCTATACATTGTGCATCTCGTTGACAAGTTTGCACATTCATGAAGTCTATACACTAGGCTTGAAGTGTATACATTGAGCGTCTCAATGAGCATCTCATGTAAGTCCATACATTCATAGTGCATTGCATTGGCTAAGTATATACAACGTCAGTTCATGCATTATCTTAGGCTAAGTGTATACAGCATCTTAGGCAATGTCTGTACAGCGTCAACGCATGAAGCCTGTACATCAGTCTTAATATTCTAAGTCTGTACAGCCAGGTCATATGCTCCTAAGTCTATACATCAGACTGGTCTGCATAGGCTAAGTGTATACATCGTCCAGTACAATCATGCACTGTTCATGAAGTCTGTACAGCCTTTTGCATTGGACTTAAAGTCTATACATTGCACTGTTCCTTTCATCTTCGTGCTGTTCATGTTCACAACACTTCGTGTTGATTTCCATGCTTGACAGGAAAACTTGTATGTGGTATACTTCGTGTTGTTCTATCCGTGTCATCTTCTGTCTTCGTGTTGTTTTCACTTCGTGCAGTCTTCTCCTAGTGTTGTCCTAACTTCGAGTCGTTTCTTTGTATTCTATCTTCGTGTTGGTTTTTCGCTTTAGACTTCGTGTCTTTCTCGCTTTGACCACACTCCGTGTCGATTTCAGTTTTCGTCTTCGTGTTGTTTTCAACTCGTGTCGGTTACTGTTTCATCTCCGTGTTGTTTCATGTCTTCGTGTCATGTTTCCTACACCTCGTGTCTTTGTCGCTTTGTGACTTCACCTCGTGTCATTTTCATCGTCTTCGTGTCATTTTTGTTCTATTGCGTGCAGGACATCGCAGCACCTCGTGTTGCTTTCTGTGCCACTTCGTGTCGTTCTCTATGTAGTGTGTGTTTCTGTCACTACTGCACTTCGTGTCGTTCTTGTTTCACTTCGTGTCGTTTCTGTGTGAACCTCGTGTCACTCTTCTGTCTTCGTGTTATTCTTCCTAGACCTCGTGTCTTTCGTATGTTGAAACCACACTTCGTGTTGGTTTCTGTTTTGTCTCCATGTTGTTCTTGTGCCGTTCTCATTACTGGTTATTATATCATGTCGTTTTTACTTCATGCTGTAGTCACCCTGTGTATCTCGTGTCGTTCTTCTTTTTACCTCGTGTTGTTTTATAACCTCACTTCGTGTCGTTCTCTTCGTTGTGTCTGTTCTGTCACAGTGTATCTCGTGTCATTCTTTCCTTACTTCGTGCTGTAGTCACCCTGTGTATCTCGTGTCGTTCTCAGTGCATCTAGTATTACTATTACATACCTCATGCAGCTTTAGTTCCTGTGGCCCTCAGTTTTAATGGGTTGTATCTCCTTGCAGGTCCGAGGAAGAACATTTCCACGTGACTGGGCAGCACGTGATCCGAGGCTGAATGACTGACAGAATGCTGACACGTGGCCAAATATCTGGGCGGGAAATGCGGAGGACACACACGCCCAGTGCTGCCCTCCTGCTGGCTGCTGCTATATATATGAGCCTCCTTCCACAGAAGAAGGTCGATCGAATTGGCAAGAAGAAAAGCTCATACAGAGAGCCACGATCCAGATAGAAAGAGAAAAGAGAAAGAAGAAGAGCAGAAGGAGAAGAAGAGAGGCAGAGAGCTCGAGAAGAGTGTGAAGAGAAGAAGAAGAAGAGAGAGAGAGAAGGAGTTCGTTCCTCAGATCTTTGGTTCAAAACCAGATCTGAAGTTGCTCATTGTTGAGCTATATTTTGTGCTTTATTGCTTCAGCTTTCCGTTGCTGTCTTGTTCTATTTTCATTTTCCTTTATACATTTCTTCAAGCTGTTTGTCAGCGGTTTGCAGAGGTGCTGCCTCTGGACAGCAAGCTGTGTAGCTCAGCGGGCAGTGGAGGTTTCCACTGGACAGGTAAAGCTGTAATCCTCAGCTAGCGAGACTTGGTCTCGGACGGGTTAAGCTGTATTCCCCAGCGGGTTCAAGCTGTGAGTCAGCGATGGCTAAGCTGTATTGCCCAGCGGAAGCAAGCTGTGATGCTCAGCGGTTGGCAAGCTGTGAGGCCCAGCTGATTGTTGGCAAGCTGTGTTGCCCAGCAGTTAGTGAAGCCACACTCGGGTTGAGTGTGGGGTGGATGTAGGTCTGCTGGACCGAACCACCTAAAAATCCCGTGTGCATTGTGGTTTGATTGCTTATGGTTTGCTTCCGCTAGATGAATGCATAGGGACGCTCTATGTGTTTGGCTTTCGGTTGAGAAGAAGAGATAATCAGTCTTCTTAGAATGTTTTAATTTGTCAGCAGAGCGAAATCTTAGTTGAGCGATTCTTTGTCTAAATCTTCCTAGTTAGCATTCCAGTGATCTCACTGTATGCGTGTTTTGTTCTGCAACTGTTTATTAGCCTTTAAGCTTGTCTAGTTAGCGAACTAGTATTTCTAGTGAGCATCATATTTTAATTGGGCGAAATTTTTTAAAGGATATATTCATTCACCCCCCCTCTGAATACATAGCACCGAACCCAACACTGAAGACCCCGCCAGTCTTGGGGGCACCTGTCAAAGGCAGACTTCTTATTCTCTACATAGCGGCTACCGAATATTCACTGGGGGCAATGCTCGCCCAGAATAATGATGAGGGAAAGGAGCAGGTGCTCTACTACCTCAGCCGGAGATTGGTGGGAGCGGAGGCCAAGTACACTCCGATAGAGAAAGTATGCCTTGCTTTGGTCTTCGCAGTCAAGAAAATGAGGCATTACATGCTGTCCCATGAAGTGAGCTTAATATCCAGGGCTGACCCCATCAAGCACATTCTCTCCTAGCCTGTCCCGAAGGGGCGCCTTGGTAAATGGGCCGTGCTACTCATGGAGTTTGACATCACCTACGTGCCGCAAAAGGCCGTTAAGGGACAAGCCGTCGCTGATTTCTTCGCAGTACACCCTGTGCCCAAAGACTCCCCGTTGGCCACAGAGCTACCCGAGGATGAGACACTAGAGGTGGATCATGTCCAACAAGCTATCTGGCAGCTATACTTTGACGGGGCTTCGAGAACAGAAGCGACCCCGTCCGGACACGCCAAGGTACGGGCCGGAGCCGGCATCGTCCTAAAATCGACAGACGGAGAAGTGATGCACACTTCCTGCTGCATTAGCAAGCCCTGTACAAATAATGAAGCAGAATATGAAGCTCTGATCATCGGCCTTCAGGTGTCCCTCCAAATGGAGATCAAAATGCTCCAAGTATTCGGCGATTCGCTGTTGGTCGTCAAACAGGTCCAGGGACAGTTTGATGTCCGAAAACCTGAGCTGCTCCCTTATCACACTAAGGTAAAGAGACTCATGGAGCGGTTCTACCTCCTTGAGATAGGCCATGTCGCCAGAGGGGAGAATGCACAAGCCGACGTCCTGGCAAAACTGGCAAGCTCACTGGCAGTGCCTCCAGATGGATCTCTCAGTATCCAAGTAATAAATCAGCGCCAGATGCCCAGTATGATAGAAGAGGAACCAGAAGAAGAAGAGCTAGAAGTCACCACAGCAGAAGCTGTCGGCCTACCTGACTGGAGAGACCCCCTGATGCAGTGGTTCAAGTACCAGCAGCTGCCCAAGAAGAGAGAAGAGAAGATCAGGCTAATCAGAATTAAGGACTCTTATGAGCTCTGAAACAGAATATTATTCCGAATGGTGGCCGACGCCAAGCAAAAATTACTCCTCCGATGCTTGTCCATTGAAGAAGCCTGGAGGGTCATGAAGGAGGTCCATGCCGGGACAGCTGGCGCACACCAGGCGGGGCCGAAAAAGAAGATTGAAATAAAGAAGCTCGGCTATTATTGGCCTGCAATGTTCGACGACTACTGCAAATATGCTAAGTCGTTTCAGAAATGTCAGGAGCATGCCACCATACCCAGAAGGCCCCCCGTGCAGTTACACCCAACCGCGCCCAGTTGGCCGTTCGCCCAGTGGGGAACGGACGTCGTGGGTCCCTTACCTACATCTTCCACAGGCTGCAAGTACATTTTGGCGGCAACCGACTACTTCTCCCGCTGCACAGAGGCTGTCGCCTTACGGGAGGTCACCGGAGAGATCGTGGTCAGGTTTGTCCGCCGTAATATCATATTCCAGTTTGGCGCGCCCGACTGAGTTGTGTCAGACAACGGCAGCCACTTCCGCAACCAGAAGGTCTACCGACTGGCAGAAAAGTATAAAATTGATTGGAGGACATCGACTCCTTACAACCCACAGGCTAATGGGCTGGCCGAAGCTTTTAATAAGACACTCTGCACTCTCCTGGCCAAGACTGTCAGCTCTAACAAAAAGGACTGGGAAGAAAGGATGTACGAGGCGCTTTGGGCGTACCGAACCGTATACAAGACTCCAACAGGCTGCTCGCCCTTTTCTTGTTAGGGTGCTAGGCCCGGATACAGAGGGGGGTGAATGTATCCTTCTATGAATAATGGCCAAATAAAAACTCAGATGCTAGGCAAAATCTGGAATTAAGCTAATTCGATTAAGCAAAATAACAAGCAGGTGGAGCGAGCCTATCCAAGCATCTAGCGGAAGCAAATCAAGCAATCAAATCACTGCTCAATAGATTTTTAGGTGGTTCGGTCCTCCAGACCTACATCCACCCCTCACTCCCAACCGGAGTGAGGCTTCACTAGCAAACGCAAGAACCAAGCAGACTCAGTCTGCAAACAGTTGCTGCCACACAGCTTGACCAGGGGAACAGCCTCCCCTCTTCCTCCCAACCGGAGGGACACCCAAGTGACTCCCAGCCACTTGGAAACTAGAGGTCGCAGACCTCTCTTCCTCCAGACCAGGAGGGACCCGACCTCAGTCCAGAGGATCGGAAGTACAAAGCTAACCAAATGAAAAAGGAAAAGTAAGAAAAGGAAAAATACACAGCGATCAGAAAGCTGTAAAGAAGGATAACACAGATGTGGCTCGCATGGAGCTGACTGGCCTGGATTTGATCCACGGTCCAGTAGACAGATCTTCAGGTAAGCTTCTCTTCGTCTTCTCTTCTCTCTCACTTTCTTTTTCTCTTAACCCTCACGAGCTCTCTAACTCTCTCTTTCTCTTCTTCTCCTTCTGCTCTTCTTCTCTTTCTTTTCTTCTTCTTTCGCAGGCTCTTTTCTTCTTTTTCTCTTTCACTCTCTCGATCTCTGCTCCTCTATTCTCTTTGGCTCACTCTCTCTCTTTTTCTTTTCTGGATCGAATACTCTCTGCTGCTCTCAGACTGGATGTATAGACTTTGCTCCTTTTCTGTCGATCAGTCTTCTTTAGTGGAAGAAGGCTCATATATATAGCAGCAGCAGCAGTAGCCCCTGGGCCCGTGGCTTCCACGTTTTCCCGCCCAAGGAATTCGCCAGATCCGAGGCAGATTCATCCAGGTGTCAGCATCTGCATACCTCATCCTCCTGGGATCACGAGCCAGGTCATCAATCTCGGTAAGAATCCCTGTCAGACAAAGCATCAGATAAGTCATCAGTTTAAGTCTAAACACCCTGTACAGACTCTGTGAATGCAAAGCATTGTATAGACTTCAGACTATACAGACTTGAGCAGATAAAGCAAAAGCAATGTATATACTTGTGAGGACGAATGCATTATCAGAACAGGAGAGTGTGTAGACTTAGGCCTTCTATTCAAGACAAAAACCAATGTACAGACTTCATGCTGTACAGACTTGATGTTGATCAAAAGACCTTTGGACATCAGCCCAAGGCGTCAACGCTTCCAACGTGCAGCGTCGCCTCAGCTCCTCAAGCGAGATGCTCACGCCCTTGGCAACTAGCCAATGCGTCAACGCATCCAGTGTCAGCGTCGACGCAGTGAACAAGACAGGTGATGAACAATGCATGCACTAGCTTTACCAATGTGTAGACTTCACAAAGCTCAGCCACTGTATAGACTTCACGAAGCTGAACCAGTGTATAGACTTCAATGTAGAAACCAAGGCTGTATGGACTTCAGACTTGGACGTATGACCTGTGAGCGATGTATACACTTGGCCCTTGAAGGATGTACAGACTAGAAGGAATGAAGCCCACGATGTATAGACTTGAAGATTGAAGGCGATGTACAGACTTTGATGTAAGACGCAGAATGAGACGCTGAAGTCTGTATAGAGTTTGATGACTGAAGCATGAACAGTACGCCAACGTATGGACTTGGCCAAAGCGTGGGGAAAGCCCCCAATGTGTAGACTTCCACTGTGAATGAAACGTTGTATAGACTTGCTCAAACAGTCTGATGTATGGATTTGGAATTCCAACAGAAGGATGTATAGACTTTATGAGAATGCAGCAGCCAGTGTATAGACTTGCAGTCTTGTACAGACTAGCCAGTGTATAGACTAGACGAGCATGCAGCACACAATGTGCAGACTTCGTGCAGTGTATGGACTTCATGCAATGCAATGCAGTTTATAGACTTCATGCAATGCAATGCAATGCAATGTATAGACTTAGAAAGCATTCAGCTCGTGTAATGCATATACTTCATGCAATGCAATGCAGACAAATGTATAGACTTCATGCAATGCAAAGCAGACCAAAGTACAGACTTCCTAAATGCTTCAAGACCATGCACATCAAATGTCTAGACTTCACAAGGTGAACGGCTGTACATACTTCCTATGTGAAGACAGCTGCTGTACAGACTTGTTGAAGTGTGAAGGAGTTGAGTGTATAGACTTCACGATGTGAAGACTTGTCAAGATGTACAGACTTGAGCGAATCAAGGTCTGTATAGACTTGAAGATCATTCAGCGACCAATGTATAGACTTTCCAATGGAACGGCTGTGCAGACTTGAAATAATGGAAGACAGCGAGTGTATAGACTTTGAAGTGCAATGTAGGTAAAGGCTTCCAATGCATAGACTTTGAAGTTCACTGAATGATGTTCAGACTTTGTTCCACCGACCAGTGTATTGACTTTGCAAGCGTGAGACGCTGGATAAGACGGTGGATGTACAGACTTTAGGTGAAGGCATGAAACGATCTCTAAGACGATGAAGTCTGTATAGACTTTGCAGTGAATGGATGCTCAGTGAGACGCAAGTTGAGACGATGCAGTGTACAGACTTCATGTAATGCATGCAGACATTGAACAATAGAATGTGCAGACTTTGCCATGAGACGCTGAACAAGACACTCCAATGAATAGACTTGCTGGATGCACTGTAGACAATGTATAGACTTTGAAGGCTAACAAGCGTCCTCAGTGTACAGACTTGGGCTGTACAGACTTTGACTCAAATGTGCATATGAGACGCTGAATAAGACAATTCACTGTATAGACTTAGCCTAAGATAATGCATGAGACGGACGATGTATAGACTTGCGTTACTGTAGCAATGTATAGACTTGAGATGCACTAAGACGATGACTGTTCAGACTTTGGCAATGTGCAGACTTAGGACAGCAGCTAAGCATGTGTGTATTATGTGAGAGTGTATACACTTGAAAGCAACATATAGCCAAGTATGAACAACGTGAGAGTGTATACACTTCAAACTATTGAACACAAGTACAATGTATATACTTCATGAACAGACGATGTACCTACTTGGAATTGATGCATGCTGTGCAATGTACATACTTTGAAATCATGCAGGCTGATGTGCAGACTTCAGTTGAACCCAACCAAAGAGTGTATACACTACACTCATCTGGGGGGTCGACCCACACTATGCTGACTGTGATGTATGAATGCTTTATGTAGCAGATAACATGGCTACATCAAATATGCAATGCAAATGCTTTATGATCTGATAAACTAACAGAACAGCAATGCAATGCTTTGATAAACAGGCTGAACATCAGAATGACTGAACATATGAAGATGACTTATTTCAGCAAGATGACTCACAGTAGCTCACATCAAACACCAATCATCAAAACCAAATCAATCATCAAAACAGAACATCAATGCATGGTGACTCACAGTGTATGACTCACATCAAAACCAAACCAATCATCAAAACCACAGAGGCACAACAATCTCCCCCTTTTTGATGATGGCAACTCTACATAGTGAGTCAATCTGATGGTGAGTCAATCTGATGACTCAAACTATTCTCCCCCTTTGACTTCATCAAAAAGAAAATAGTTTGAGAAATTATAGCATGTATAAAAATTCAGACAATTTCTCCCCCTTTAGGAGTTTCAGCAAAAGCATGAGTTAGAGATGATCAAAATGAACCTGCATGCACTTATTGAATGATATTCTCCCTCTTTGGCAAACAATCTCCCCCTTTGGTATAATCAAAATAAACCATGGGAAGGGGTGAATGCAGATGCAGATACCAGAATGCAAGAACACAGTTCTCCCCCTTTAAGAGTTTCTATGCAGCATGATGCATATGACATGAAAGCTCCCCCTGAATAGATGCCAATTGATATGCATGTGTTGCATGACTCCAAATTGATATTGTTGAGAAAGAGACCACAGAGGCAGTTCAGGTCAATGAATTAAGGACAGTGAGCAGAAAAGGTTCAAATAAGCAGATTTATAAATAAGCTCCAAACAGAAATAATTCAACAAGATTTTCAAGGAGATATCAATCTCATAAATCCAAAACATAATTTTTCAAAGTCTTCCATTATAGGGGCTTATGAATGAGCTTTTTGAACAGCATGGTTTAAACATGATGTATGCAGAGTTTATCAATAAAATTCTGTATTGATATCTAAAACCATGTTTTAATAAAAATGAACCAAGCCCTCATATTTATCTTGATTGTCCTCCCTTTGTCTTACACAATCAAATTTATTGACTTCTTTCAGAATTACATGCACTAGTATTGAGATTAAGCAATTATGAAGTCATATTATTTTATCTAGGGATGTAGCAATTTGATTTTAGCATCAATATTCAAATATTGAGATATGTTCAAACAATTTTTCATGCTACAAATTTTACGAGCAGTCTAGTTCAGTGCACACCTTGTAACTAGAGAATATACCTTGATCAGAGGCCAATATCCCTAAGCACTTAGTGTGACTAACTGTCATGCTATATATGAACAGAGATAGCATTTACACATCATGACACACTCCAAATCATTTCTTGATGACTGAGTTGTATTTCTCAGTGTGCATGCCATTGCTCTGCCTAAATTTCAATGAATTCTTAATCAGAGTTAACTATGGTACCTCATGACACAATCCTTTGGACATGTGTTTCTCAGTGACCAAGGTCATTGCTCTGACAGATATTACCCTTTAGACTTTTTAGAAAAATTCATTTGCTTCAAATCAATAATAGTTTCATGTACTTAATCAGTTGAAGTCATGTATTCAAAAGTGCAGATTTCAGAAGTTTTCAAGACACAGCATGAAACAGATGGTTGATGTTTATTAAACATGCTTCAGATATTTTTAAGAGATTTTAAAGTCAACTCTTGAGTACATTAAACTTAAACCACCTGAGTTATTTCAGATATTCATAAAAACGTATAATAGAAGATTTCTAGTTCAAAATTTTCAGATTTATGATCGAGATAGCCCATTGAAATCTTCATGAAGGACTGATGGAATTCTGAACCCAAATGATACAATTGATAGGAGAAATACCAATTGTTAAGAGAGATTGTGAAGCTCAAAGTTTTCAGAATATGATTAAGGTTTGTCAACAAAATCAGTAAGAAAGGATATGCAATGAGTTCTGACACATGTATGCATTTGACAACCTATATGCAATGCATTGACTCCCCCTCACAATATGCATTCAAACTCTCTTTTTGGCATTTTCAATGTAAGGAAATGCAATGCACTATATGTATGCAGGGACATGCAAAGACTCAACATTGAATGCTATGCAAGGATATGCAACTAACTCCCCCTGAAAACATGTAATGTTTACACTGAAAATTGAACATGTGATACCAAATGATTCATGGACATTCATACTGTCATAACCAGCAAGATGACCCATGGTACTAGGAGGAGCACTTGGTCTAAAAGATCACCTCACACATAGTAAGAACCTCCAGACAGACCTCCCTGCCTTTTGGTACCTTACCATTTATATACCATTGAGGTCATGCATGATTATTCAACATGCAGTCCTATATGCAATTCAGAATTTCAGTGAGCTATTGCAACACATAAATTTCAAACAACATTCAAAAGCAGTTCAGGTTTTTCAATGTACTATACATGCAAATCACATATATGCACTTCAGATGAGGAGAGTTCAGAGGCATCAATTCAGACAATGCAGATAAAGAATGATTATGCAAAAACAGATTTAGTATGTCATGCAGTAGATGAAACTAAGAACAGGATATGCAAGAATACATCAAACCAGATATGCAATGAGTTTCAAAATGGGAAATGCAGAGAGATTACCTGAAAAGTGTGAGAATGGGGTAGTTCATTCTTGTGTGCCTTGGATCATTACCCCTTTATTCCATCCAAGGCACACCTGCTAGGCACCTTCCTATTTTCCACTAGCAGGAACCCAAGTGGTCTTGGGTCTTGCATAGTAATTAGCCCCTTTTGGGACTGCCTGCATCTTTTTCTGTGCCAAATAGTCATCAGAGTTCATGATAAAACAGTTATGCATTGAATGCCCAGACAGCCCACAATAGTGGCATGAACTAGCATGTTTCATGTTCCTCTTATGTATACTAGCATGAGCTTGAGCATTATAAGAGTGAGCATGAGGGTTTCTGTTATTATTATAAAATTTTTTCTTTTGATGACCAGCTACCCTGCAAACAGTAACTTGGTGGCCTAGTCTTCTGCAATTTGAGCAAACAAGAATTCTTTTAAAAACAAGTTTGTTCCTATCAAATTCTTTGAAATTTCTATTTCTACCCTGGACATGCCAGCAGTCCTTGACTGCGTGGCCATGCTTCCCATAATGGGAGCAGAAAGGGAACTTTCTTCTAAAAGAGCTTGCCCAACATTCAGTGGCCTTGTGCCCAAGCTTGTTACAATTAAAACATTTGACATGTTGGTTCAGAGAAGTAGTTTTGTTTATATTAAAAGCATGTTGGTTAGCATAAGATTTAGCATGATGTGAGAGTGATTTTTTCTTTCCATTAGCAAACCAACATTGAGCAAAGATGTGGCCTAATCTACCACAATGAGAGCATTCATTTTTCTTTGAATGAACAGTAGGTTTTCTATCATGATATTTTCTAGCATTCATCATTTCAGCATTCAAATCATCCAGTTCGTTTAATTCACACTCATGCATTAAATGTCCAAATCTATGACAGTAGTGGCATGACATTTTCCTTTTAGATACATGTGAGTGTGTGTGAGGACTGTGATCAACATGCACTGATGAACCCTTTTCATTTATTTTCTGATTTACAGTCCTTTTCTGATTTTTATCCTGTTTTCCTATTTTCTTAGCCTTGTACTGAATTGGAGATGAAGTAGAAAGCTTTTCCTGTTTAGAAGTTTTAATGAAAACAGTTTTCAGCTTGGATCCATCAACCTTTTTCAATTTTTCAGTTTGTTTCTGATTCTTCTGAACATTTGGTTGTTTATTTTCTGAGGTGGTGGCTACATCTGATGCTTTGATAAAAGATGTCGTCAGCTTGTTTTCAAAATCCTTTTTATTGACATTGTTGTAGCCTAACCCTTCCCTTTGAGTATTGACCTTAACTCCTAACAACCTGTCCAGATTTTCTTGTCCACTTACAAACTTTGACAGAGAGTTCTTTAAGTCTTGGATTTCATTTTCTAAAGAGATGATTTGTAACTCATAACTGGCAATCTCTTGCTTACTGCAATTCACATATTCAGTTAACACATTGTTAGCAGTTTTGTATCTTTCAACTTCCTGTTCCAGATTGCTCAGTTTATCAGAATCTTCAACACAAATACTTTTTCCTCTTTCCAAAGCTAGAAGTCTCTCCGACATAGTGGAGTTCAACATTTTTAACTTCTCATTTTCTCCCTTAAGTTTGTCATTCTGAAGTAATTCATTTATCAAAGTCTGATCTTCTGAATTAGTTTCAAGTTTTCTTCCAGCCTTGAATTCCTTCAAATCTTTTTCCTTCTTTTCAATATTTTTCTGTAATTCCACATTCACAGATTTGATGGCTTCAAGTTTTTCAGCAAGCAAGTTTTTCTCCTGCTCAAGTTTCTCAAATTTTTTATCATTTTTATTAACAGATATTCTTAGAGAATCATTTTCAGATTTCAGCTTGTTTAAATCTGAGTTCACACTTTCAAAGTTTTTCAGCAATTTTTCATACTGGTCATGATAGTCAACAAGAGTCTGATTATCATTATCTAAGTTGAATTTTTCTTTGAGTTCAGATATCACATTTATATGATCTTGATTTTCAATTTTCAATAATGAAACTTGTTTCTTCAATATTTGAAAATCAGACATACAGGCATCATGAATATTTTTTAATTCAACACAATTTCTATAAGGAGAGCTTGAACTATCTAAACCAGTACCCTTCTTCAATTTTTTATACTATTTTCTTAACAGTTCATGAGATTCAAATAATTCAGCATATGCATTCTCCCAATCTTCTAGAGAAAAATTCTCGAAGAGATTTACCTCATCATCATCATCTTCTTCAGTTTGATTGCTACCTTGATCGCTGCCACTTTGATTTCTTCTATTGGCCATCATGCAGCTTGTTTGATTTCCTTTCCCGGCTCTCTTCATCATCTCCAACATATCCCTTGCAGATCTGCAATCAAGGAAACATGAGTGAAAGGCTTTGTCAGTGGCTGCTTTCATCATATTTATAACTGTCTGATTCTCCTCATACATTGATTCGTGACTGTCAGTCCATTTGGACCTTTTCTTTGGTAATTTATGAGGACCATGTGAAATCACTTTCCACAGGTCTGGATCAACAGATTTAACATAAGCACGTAAAGCACTGTGCCACTGGTTGAAATCAGAACCACTAAAGACGGGTGGACAAGCCATTGAAACAGATAGCAGATAGATTCAATGCAACAGGAATATTGATGCAGTAAAAACAAATTAGCACCGAAGACTGCAAGATCGGATCTGTAGGTCGCTGGACCTTCTAAGCAGACACCGCTCTGATACCAACTGTTAGGGTGCTAGGTCCGGATACAGAGGGGGTGAATGTATCCTTCTATGAATAATGGCCAAATAAAAACTCAGATGTTAGGCAAAATCCAGAATTAAGCTAATTCGATTAAGCAAAATAACAAGCAGGTGGAGCGAGCCTATCCAAGCATCTAGCGGAAGCAAATCAAACAATCAAACAACTGCTCAATAGATTTTTAGGTGGTTCGGTCCTCCAGACCTACATCCACCCCTCACTCCCAACCGGAGTGAGGCTTCACTAGCAAACGCTAGAACCAAGCAGACTCAGTCTGCAAACAGTTGCTGCCACACAGCTTGACCAGGGGAACAGCCTCCCCTCTTCCTCCCAACCGGAGGGACACCCAAGTGACTCCCAGCCACTTGGAAACTAGAGGTCGCAGACCTCTCTTCCTCCAGACCAGGAGGGACCCGACCTCAGTCCAGAGGATCGGAAGTACAAAGCTAACCAAATGAAAAAGGAAAAGTAAGAAAAGGAAAAATACACAGCGATCAGAAAGCTGTAAAGAAGGATAACATAGATGTGGCTCGCATGGAGCTGACTGGCCTGGATTTGATCCACGGTCCAGTAGACAGATCTTCAGGTAAGCTTCTCTTCGTCTTCTCTTCTCTCTCACTTTCTTTTTCTCTTAACCCTCACGAGCTCTCTAACTCTCTCTTTCTCTTCTTCTCCTTCTGCTCTTCTTCTCTTTCTTTTCTTCTTCTTTCGCAGGCTCTTTTCTTCTTTTTCTCTTTCACTCTCTCGATCTCTGCTCCTCTATTCTCTTCGGCTCACTCTCTCTCTTTTTCTTTTCTGGATCGAATACTCTCTGCTGCTCTCAGACTGGATGTATAGACTTTGCTCCTTTTCTTTCGATCAGTCTTCTTTAGTGGAAGAAGGCTCATATATATAGCAGCAGCAACAACAGCCCCTGGGCGCGTGGCTTCCACGTTTTCCCACCCAAGGAATTCGCCAGATCCGAGGCAGATTCATCCAGGTGTCAGCATCTGCATACCTCATCCTCCTAGGATCACGAGCCAGGTCATCAATCTCGGTAAGAATCCCTGTCAGACAGAGCATCGGATAAGTCATCAGTTTAAGTCTAAACACCCTGTACAGACTCTGTGAATGCAAAGCATTGTATAGACTTCAGACTATATAGACTTGAGCAGATAAAGCAAAAGTAATGTATATACTTGTGAGGACGAATGCATTATCAGAATGGGAGAGTGTGTAGACTTAGGCCTTCTGTTCAAGACAAAAACTATTGTACAGACTTCATGCTGTACAGACTTGATGTTGATCAAAAGACCTTTGGACATCAGCCCAAGGCGTCAACGCTTCCAACGTGCAGCGTCGCCTCGGCTCCTCAAGCGAGATGCTCACGCCCTTGGCAACTAGCCAATGCGTCAACGCATCCAGTGTCAGCGTCGACGCAGTGAACAAGACAGGTGATGAACAATGCATGCACTAGCTTTACCAATGTGTAGACTTCACAAAGCTCAGCCACTGTATAGACTTCACGAAGCTCAACCAGTGTATAGACTTCAATGCAGAAACCAAGGCTGTATGGACTTCAGACTTGGACGTATGACATGTGAGCGATGTATACACTTGGCCCTTGAAGGATGTACAGACTAGAAGGAATGAAGCCCACGATGTATAGACTTGAAGATTGAAGGCGATGTACAGACTTTGATGTAAGACGCAGAATGAGACGCTGAAGTCTGTATAGAGTTTGATGACTGAAGCATGAACAGTACGCCAACGTATGGACTTGGCCAAAGCGTGGGGAAAGCCCCCAATGTGTAGACTTCCAATGTGAATGAAACGCTGTACAGACTTGCTCAAACAGTCCGATGTATGGATTTGGAATTCCAACAGAAGGATGTATAGACTTTATGAGAATGCAGCAGCCAGTGTATAGACTTGCAGTCTTGTACAGACTAGCCAGTGTATAGACTAGACGAGCATGCAGCACACAATGTGCAGACTTCGTGCAGTGTATGGACTTCATGCAATGCAATGTAGTTTATAGACTTCATGCAATGCAATGCAATGCAATGTATAGACTTAGAAAGCATTCAGCTCGTGTAATGTATATACTTCATGCAATGCAATGCAGACAAATGTATAGACTTCATGCAATGCAAAGCAGACCAAAGTATAGACTTCCTAAATGCTTCAAGACCATGCACATCAAATGTCTAGACTTCACAAGGTGAACGGCTGTACATACTTCCTATGTGAAGACAGCTGCTGTACAGACTTGTTGAAGTGTGAAGGAGTTGAGTGTATAGACTTCACGATGTGAAGACTTGTCAAGATGTACAGACTTGAGCGAATCAAGGTCTGTATAGACTTGAAGATCATTCAGCGACCAACGTATAGACTTTCCAATGGAACGGCTGTACAGACTTGAAATAATGGAAGACAGCGAGTGTATAGACTTTGAAGTGCAACGTAGGTAAAGGCTTCCAATGCATAGACTTTGAAGTTCACTGAATGATGTTCAGACTTTGTTCCACCGACCAGTGTATTGACTTTGCAAGCGTGAGACGCTGGATAAGACGGTGGATGTACAGACTTTAGGTGAAGGCATGAAACGATCTCTAAGACGATGAAGTCTGTATAGACTTTGCAGTGAATGGATGCTCAGTGAGACGCAAGTTGAGACGATGCAGTGTACAGACTTCATGTAATGCATGCAGACATTGAACAATAGAATGTGCAGACTTTGCCATGAGACGCTGAACAAGACACTCCAATGAATAGACTTGCTGGATGCACTGTAGACAATGTATAGACTTTGAAGGCTAACAAGCGTCCTCAGTGTACAGACTTGGGCTGTACAGACTTTGACTCAAATGTGCATATGAGACGCTGAATAAGACAATTCACTGTATAGACTTAGCCTAAGACAATGCATGAGACGGACGATGTATAGACTTGCGTTACTGTAGCAATGTATAGACTTGAGATGCACTAAGACGATGACTGTTCAGACTTTGGCAATGTGCAGACTTAGGACAGCAGCTAAGCATGTGTGTATTATGTGAGAGTGTATACACTTGAAAGCAACATATAGCCAAGTATGAACAACGTGAGAGTGTATACACTTCAAACTATTGAACACAAGTACAATGTATATACTTCATGAACAGACGATGTACCTACTTGGAATTGATGCATGCTGTGCAATGTACATACTTTGAAATCATGCAGGCTGATGTGCAGACTTCAGTTGAACCCAACCAAAGAGTGTATACACTACACTTATCTGGGGGGTCGACCCACACTATGCTGACTGTGATGTATGAATGCTTTATGCAGCAGATAACATGGCTACATCAAATATGCAATGCAAATGCTTTATGATCTGATAAACTAACAGAACAGCAATGCAATGCTTTGATAAACAGGCTGAACATCAGAATGACTGAACATATGAAGATGACTTATTTCAGCAAGATGACTCACAGTAGCTCACATCAAACACCAATCATCAAAACCAAATCAATCATCAAAACAGAACATCAATGCATGGTGACTCACAGTGTATGACTCACATCAAAACCAAACCAATCATCAAAATCACAGAGGCACAACATTTCTCTCGTATATGGCTCGGAGGCAATCGTCCCCGTTGAACTGGAGATACCGTTCCTCAGGGTTGCCATTCAACATGGGCTTGTCCTTGAAGGGCAGACCAACGTTGAACGAAGGCTCGAGGAACTCTCCAGCCTAGAAGGAAAATGGCTTCGGGCCCAACAGAACATTCAGGTCTACCAGGTCCGGATTGCACGCGCCTTTGACAAGCTTGTCAAGGAATGCGAATTCAAGAAGGGCGACCTCGTCATAGTCAAGAGAAGAGTCCTCATGGCTGCCAACCCTAAGGGTAAGCTGAATGAGAACTGGCTCGGACCCTACGTAGTCCAAAAAGTCTACGAAGGTGGGGCCTATGTAATTGTCAACCATCGCGGGGAAGTTCAGTTCCCGCCTCTTAATAGAAGGCACTTGAGACTGTACCACGCTCCGGCACCCCCGTTCAATCAATAATATAACCCTCCGCCCTATTTTGGGCGGATTGGCGTGATTAATGTCCAAACAACTTGACCACTATCCATGTGTTCAAAAAGCGAGAAGAAAAAAAAGGAAGAGGAAGGTAAAAAAAAGAGAAAAAAAAGAGAAAAAAAAAGAGATAAGAAGAGATAAGAAGAAAAGAGTGAAAGGAAGAAAAAAAAGAAGAGAAGAAGAGGAAAAGAGAGAAAAAGAAAAAAAGGGGGGGAAGAGAGAAAGAAAAAAAAGAAGAAAAGAGGAGAAAAGGAAAAAGAAGAGAAGAGATAAAGAAAGAAAAGAAAGAGAAAGAGGGAAAAAAAGGAAGTAAAAAAAAGAATGGAAAGATACAAGAGCAAGGGAAGAGTGGAAGCCGAGAAAGGGGGAACTCCCCCCATTTCCAACCGTCGCCCCGTAGCAACAGAAGTACTAAAAGAAATTTCTAAACAAACTCTTCTCTCCGTCCTCCTCGGGCGGTGAGTACCCCCTTGGCTCGGACCTCCCGTCCGGGTCATTGACTAAATAAACTCTTCTCTCCGTCCTCCCCGGGCGGTGAGTACCCCTTTGGCTCGGACCTCCCGTCCGGCTCATTGACTAAACAAACTCCCTTTGGCTCGGACCTCCCGTCCGGGTCATTGATTAAACAAACTCTTCTCTCCGTCCTCCCCAGGCGGTGAGTACCCCTTTGGCTCGGATCTCCAGTCCGGGTCATTGACTAAATAAACTCTTCTCTCCATCCTCCCCGGGCGGTGAGTACTCCTTTGGCTCGGATCTCCCGTCCGAGTCATCGACTAAACAAACTCTTCTCTCCATCCTCCCCGGGCGGTGAGTACCCCTTTGGCTTGGACCTCCAGTCCGGGTCATTGACTAAACAAACTCTTCTCTCCGTCCTCCTCGGGTGGTGGGTACCCCTTTGGCTTGGACCTCCCGTCCGGGTCATCGACTAAACAAACTCTTCCCCCCGTCCTCCCGGGGCGGTGAATACCTCTTTGGCTTGGACCTCCCGTCCAGGTCATTGACTAAGCAAACTCTCCTCTCCGTCCTCCCCGGGCGGTGAGTACCCCTTTGGCTTGAACCTCCGGTCCGGGTCATTGACTAAACAAACTCTTCTCTCCGTCCTCCCCGGGCGGTGAGTACCCCTTTGGCTTGGATCTCCCGTCCAGGCCATTGACCAGACAAACTCTTCTCTCTGTTCCCTCTGAATGAAGAGAAACCCCGTCTTTGGCCAAGGCCTCCCGCCTGAGGCCAGTGCGCAGTTCTAACGTTATGGCAAGACTAGTGAGTCGCCCATTCGGTATGGTGGAGTGGCCCCCTCGTCCTCCCCCTGGGAGGGCGAGCACTCTCCTGTGCCCTGACATGGGCTCCTGCCTGGTTCTCCCGGAGCGAATCATCGCAAAGACTCACACCCTGCCAATGTGTCTCGGCACAACAAAAGAGAGAGAAGAGGAAGAGAAAGACAATATACACAAAAGAGAAGGAAGAAGAGAAGAGCCCCCCTGGGGTGAACGCATACTGAAAGTGCATGTGGAACCATAAATGTTCTACTCTATTCAAAAAGGGATCAGACTACATATGCTTCGGGGCATACCCCGGTGTCACATTTCAAAAAGTGGGGGAGAAGAACTAAGGGGTGCGACGCTCAGTCAACACCCCGGAAGATGTCCTCGAGAGGGAGAATTCCGACGCAGGGGAAGTTCGTCATGTCGCGCAGGCGGCCCCTCCATTCTTCGAGTCGAGCGAGCTCTGCCTCCACGGACGCCGTCTCAACTTGGGCAACGGTGAGAGCCTCACCTTCCGTCTCGACCGCTTTTTTGGCTTCGGCAAGGTCAGACCTGGCCGCGGCAAGGTAGCTCTCCAGTTTCACAATTCGGCTCTTAAGGGAGCGAACATTGCTCCGGCCTTCCCCGAGAGCCCTCTCATGGCGCTCCTCATCGTGACGCCGGGCCTCCAAAGTCTGTAAGTACTCGCCGGCCTGGGCATCAAGGGCGGCACACTCGTCAGGGGCCTGGGTCTCGAGGAACTCGCGGCGCTTAACGTACTTCAATAATAGTAAGACTCGTCGCGACCATTCCCCCAGTGGACAGCCCAGCACTTGTAACGCCCCGGTCAGCTGCGTCACTATGGTGCGTACCTCCCGGTATGATAAGGAAAGGTCGGCAAAGAGCATCGTCCGCAGTGTTACCAGCATTTGATGAACCGGTGCCTCCGACAAGGTGTGACTGACCGAAGGCACGACTGGGGGAGTGAATTCCACGGTGCTGTCCACCTCCGCCCATAAATCGGCGTCCACGGCGGCTGAAGAAGACGGAAGGGCAAGAGTCAAGTCCCCTGGCCGGCCTGGCTCGACAGAGGACCTCTGGCCAACCACCGCTAGGGGAATGGGTAAGATCATCACCGAAGCATCTGGCGCCGCCATTATCCGCTGGTCTCCTGCCTCCTCTTCCCCTGCCCGGCCCGCCTCTGCCACTAGTTCAACCGGTGGGGGTGCAGGCACCGCTACTCCGGCCGAAGGAGGGGCTTCGAGTAAAGCCGGACCGGAAGCCGCTGCCCATAAACTCCTCTCGCGCGTCTGGGATCCCTACAGATGTGCGTGAAGCCCCGCAAATATCTACTTCAGGAGCGGGTCCTCCATTTGGGCCAGAAGCTTCGGGAGAGGCGGAAGTGGAACCAGCAGCTGGGGGATGCCCCCCGCTTCCACGAGCGCCGCAAGGCTCTCCACCCCTGAGCCTGAGACAGAAGCCAGCCCCTCCACCGCTATTGGGCCAATGCTTGGCCTCCGTTTCGCGACAGCCTTCCGGGCACGACCGGACGTCTTCCCTCCTGTCGGCATCACCTACTCATGGGAAGCGGAGTCAGCCACCCGCTGCCTAGAATAGATCATGCAAAGTCAAAAGGCGGGGAAGAACTATAAGCCCCATGTGCTTACCTCGGCCACCGGGATGATGCTACCTTCGGGCGCAATCTCCCCCTCCTCCAGAGGCTCGTCCGCCGTTTCGGTAGCACTTGAAGGCTTCGCGGATGCCTCCCGTTGAAGGGCGTCGAGCAAGAGGGCTAGCTTGCCCATGCCAGCAGCGCCTCCCGTCGGGCGGGCGACCGGCGCGGCTGAAGCGGCCTTCCCCACAACCTCCAGCTGGGTAAGCTCCTGAAAATCCGAGGACAACAAGAACGAGATCATTAGCCCACTATGGGAAAAACGGGGTCCGGCCCAAACAAGCTCACACTTACAGCAGCCCTCCCCATAAAACTTGAGGAGCCAGCAAGTAAGGGGGCCTTGAAGACCAGCTCGGGCAGCCCCGATGCTTCAGATGCGCCCTTGTCATAAGCCACTTCATCGGAGGAATAGTTGTAATCTACCTCTTCACCCGATGAAGATTCAGCCATCACGGGTTCCTCCCTTGCCAGCAAAGGGACCTCCTCTTCGAGGTCAATGACTGGCGCATCCCCCCGCGGGCTAGATGAGGTGGGTACGACTAACTTTAGCCTTTTCCTCATGTACAGCTGTGTCGCCGGGAGATGCAGGCGAGGCCCGAATAGCCTAGTAACTGCCCCAGCGGTGCCTGTCGCATAATAAAAAAGAAAAGAGAGGGAAAGACGGGTCACATCAAACCCAGTTGGCACCCATAGAATGAAAGGAGTCAATCAGGCCGACAAAGGAAAGTACCCTCTTCAGCTCCTACAGCGCGGGGTGACCCACGGGCTTCCTCGGTAGGCAAGGCTTTCTCGGGAGCCGCAGTCGCCCCCTAGCCTGGGATCAGCACAAGTGACGGCTCCTCTGCACCGTCTGAAAGGAAGAGAGGCAATGGTCACATGCATATAAAGGGCTCACCCGGGAAAATAAATAAATTCGGAAAGATGTCAGCGGTCGATAAGCCTCACCCGCATGGTGGCTCAGCCCGGTCTGAGTGACGTCAAATTCCTCGAAAGACGGAATGGGAGCCACCGGGGAGACGGTCGCCGAGGCCGGGGAGACCTCTACCCTCCTTCGCTTTGCCTCCTGCCGCCCGGCCACTTTGGCGGCGGCCAATGCTTTCTTAACAGGCGACTTTGCCTGGGACCTCCCCTTGGCTTGTGGTGGGGGAGTCGGAGTTGGCCTCGAGGTCGCCCCTGCCGCGACCGTAGCTTTACCCACATCAGGGACGGGCGCAGGAACCGGCTCCTCCACGTCGGGAATGGGCGTGGGCGCGAGCCCTTCCACAGAGACTGAGACAAAAAGAGACATTCAGGTGTCAGAATCTTGCCTCAAAATAAAAAAAAAGAGAACCCTTAAGACACACTGATGGTGGGAGAGGCTAACCGGCAGGTTGGCTCGGCCCGGTCCGGGCGACCTCAAACTCCTCAAAAGATCGGACTCGTGGTGCTGGGGGAGTGGTCGTCGAAGCCTTAGCCGCCTCAGTTTTTCGTCGCTTCGCGTCCCGCTGCTTGGCCGCTTTAGCAGCATCTACCGCCTTCTTCACAGGTGATTTGGCCCTGGACCTCTTCGCAGCCTTGGGCAGGGGAGCCGTGGTCGGAGCTGGTAGTGCCGCCTCAAAATAGGCGGGCTTCTGTACGAGCCGAAGGAAGTTCCGGTACGTCGCCGTCTGCACATTGTCGGGATGGTCTGTCAAAATAGACGCGCGCATATGATTAGCATCCGGCAACTTGCTAAGGTCACAGCGACGAGAATAAAGGAGATGGAAAGGTTAAATACCATGAGGACCGGTGTACAACCGAAGTGTTATTGGCCAGTAGCTCAGAGACGGCTCCTTGTCCCGACGCGCCGCCTCTCGGACCAGCCAGCATATGTCCTCGACCTTCTGGCACTGGTCTGTGAGGCTAGCCAGATCTGCATGCTTCTTCGAAGAGAGGTGGCAGAAAAGATTGAAGTGGTCCATGCCCCACCCGTCGGCATAATAATACGGGATGTGCAGGCGCTTGGCGGCCGTATGATCTTCGATCTTCAGCCCATTCACCCGCAGCAGAACATACAGCCATGTGATGTCCTTATAATTCTCAGGCTTCCTCTCCTCCCGCCTCATAAACGTGCGGTATGGGCAGATCAGGTCCCTCTCTGGACGCCAACTCTTTGCGGGGGTGCCCTCCTCCTCCATGGGGAGCGGGTAATTAATGAGCTCCAGACGGTCACTCCCTATCCGGCAAAGATCCCTCAATGTCTTCTTATAGTTGTCCTTCGCCACCGGAGGCAACTCTACTTTCGGCGTCGGCCTCGCGTCCCGGGCTTCCCGACGGGTGGCCATATATGACGCCACCTCCTTCTTCTGCTTGTTCTTGAGCCGAAGAAGATGATCTGGCTCAATGTCAAGCACCGGTACCGCCTGCCTGCTGAGGAACCTCCTCTCGGCCCCATCCCAGCAGCCGGTCTTATGCAATCGATAGAAGGCCGTCCGGGTGTTCCACCACTTGATGTAATCCTGGGTCACTCTGGGGATGCGACCCGGGGCTGGCAGCCTGAAGGAGGCAGAGTCCGCCCGGTGGAAGAAGTCCCACCAGCTCCTGGCGTGCTCGGCAGCTGAACTTCCCCGGATGTTCTGTGAGGGCAGGCCGAACTATGCATGATAGCTAGGGATATGCTGATCATATCCGAAGTTCCGGCCAAATCAGAAGGGGTAGTACGGCTCCAGTAATACATTGTTCCCCTTCCTAAACGCCAACACGCTTGGGCGAATAGACAATGACCAATCCCTCAGCTCAGGCTCCAGTAACGGGCGGACCACATTCTCCTGGTTGATAGGGTGGACGTACTTCTCCACCTGGTCGTCTTTGCATTCCCACTTGTTATTCACCAGAGGGCTTGAGTGCGCGGCCAGCGTCCAGAAGTGAATAGTGCCAGCCGCGTCCCGGGGAACCGTTGTCAACCGGCCCCGAATGTCATACATCTGCATGGAAGTAGAAGCCGGCTCTGGACTGGCGAACTCCAGCATTCTCGGCACCAGCCCCCAGTCTTGAAGAGCTCGCGGGGCGAACTCGGGGAACAGCGAGCAGACCCACGCATTGAAGAAATGCAGCGGACATATGTAGCGGGCCTGTCTCGGGAACTGATGAGTACTGACGTCCCCCAACACCTTGTAGATCAAGCAAAGGGTTGCCGGGCATAGGGAGAGTTTGATTCCCCACGCCATCTGACACGCCGGATAGATAGCGTCCGGTCGAATCACCGTCTCGTCCCCATATGGCATGGCAAATGAACATAGCCAATACACGAGATAGGCGGCGCAGTGAGTCTGCGGGTCGACACCCATCGGATTAGGCCCGCTCCGACGCCCTTTGGAGGGGATCTTCACATCAAGCTTGGGCTTCGCACGCTTCTTGCGAGCAACGGCGGTCCCGATGCAAGGAAATTCGTCATATTACTTCAGCCCATCATAGAAGTATTGTAACCACAGGGTCAGACGCACCCTCTTCCTATCTCCACGGGCGGGCTGCCTCCCACCATGTGACAACTGGTATAACTCCCGGTACGCCTTCATAAGGTACCGGTACGAATACCCGAGAGAATAATAGCCATCCCCGTTGGCTTCGTCCTTGATCAGATCGGGGAGGTATACTTCTTCATAAGGCTCCCCGTCGATGGGAAAGCCGCTCAGCTGACTGAGGTTCCACAAATCAAGTGAAGTCTCACCCTCCGCCATGTAGAAGGTGTTGGTCTCCGCACTGAACACTTCTATCATGCCACAGCAGAGACCCTTGGAAATGGGGTAGCCATACCGAGAGGCGTACACGCTGTGGTAAATGCCAACCCGGACCAGCAATGGAGCATAATTGAACAACACATACTCCGTAAACTTCACCACCCCTTCACGGAAGCTGTGTGCGTCTTGAAGCTTCAGCTCCCCGAACCAGCCCAGCGACAGCTCATACTTGAACCTGATGGCCAGGCAATCTAAGATAAATGGCTCCTCCCTGTAGCCCCATTTTAGGGAAGCGAAGAATAAGCCGAATCGGGGCGACTCGCCGTGCACCTTTCCGGCAGACATGTCCCATTTTGCCGGAGTGAATTGAGGTGCTCGCACCAGTTTGTCTTCGGCTGGCAGCACCCCCTCGATCCCCAGAACAGGCTTCCACTCCCTGGCCTCTCCCACCAGGTACATTGGGATGCTCCGGGGGACACTATATAATAAGCTGTCTCGGGCTTGCAGGATGGCCCGCTCGGCACTCTTCACAGCCCGGAAGTCTCGCCCTTCCCGCGAGCGAAAATGCTTCAGAAATCGAACCAGGTGTCTATCCTTCGGGAAGTCCTTCCTGTACTCCCCCGTGGCCCGGTCGAACGTGAAGCCGCCCTCGACCCTGGCCAGCCTGCCGAAGTCCATGGTCTCCCGTTCAAACCCCGACGACTTTGCCAAGGAGGCTATCTCCGCATGCTCTCGGTCTAGGTCCTCCACGTTGAGCCATGTGACCGCTGGCACTAGACCCCGCGGAATGAGGTCGGCACCGATAGCAGCAGCAGGAGCAGAAGACCCGCTTGGGGTAGCCATTTGTCTGCAAAGATACACAAATGGAAGACCAGAATAAGCCACAGGCAAAAGGGAATGAAAAACTGTGAAGGGACTTTACTACGAATAAAATAAATAAGATACTGCCAATTTCTAACGAAATTTCGGCAGAGTTTCCCCTAGGCCCGAGGCGTAAGTGAAACACGGGTGTGCGCCCACAAGGAGTGACGGCCCCAACAAAGTCATGGTGGGCCCCGAGAGGCAACACCAGAAGTCCGCCGATCAAAAAGTCTTCTTCCCCTGGCTTGAAGGCCTTCACCGGTATGCTGTCCAGTGCCTTCCCCGGCACACCCCGCAGCGGCCCTCACCGGTACACTACCCAGTGCCTTCCCCAGCACACCCTCAAGCTTCCCCAGCACACGTGTGCCCCGCGCTGCCCGGCACACCCTGGAGTGGCCCCTCACCGGCACACTCCACAGGCGTCCTCCCCGGCACACCCAGCAGAAGCTTCACTAGCACACCCCCCCAAGGGGTCTTCGCCGGCACACCCAAGAGGCCTTCCTCGGCACGCTCCGGGAGCTCTTCCCCGGTACGCTCCCTGGCGTCTTCGCCGGCACACCCCTGTGCCATCGTTCCCCGGCACACCCTAGTGCCCCTTCCCCGGCACGTCCTAAGTGGCCCTTGCCGGCACACTCGCTGCATCGCTCCCCGGCATGCCCCGTTGAGGGCTTCGCCGGCACGGTCGCTAGCACCCACCAGCGGCACGCTCGGATGAACCTCGCCGGCACGCTTCACGTCTCCTTCCCCGGCACGCCCAGTGCCCCCCTCACCGGCACGACGGATGCCACCGGCCCACGGCCATCCCGTGGCCCTCCCACGGAAGGCAGAGAAGGGGAGAGGAAGAAGAAGAGAAAAGGGAACGAGGGGGATGGGGAGAGGAAGAGAATGGTGGTGAGCCTAGGGCTCCACGGACCCCACCGTTACGAAAGGACGAAGAAGAAGGAAAGGAAGGGAGGAAATAGAAGAAAAGAAGGAGATAGGGGAAGAGTAAGAGAGGAGGAGGACAGAGGAGAGGCAAAGGGGGGGCCGTCGTGACCCTCTCCTCACCACGACGACGACGACGGTGGTGGCGTTGGCATCCGGCGATGGAGAAGAGAAGGAAGAGGGGGGGGACGGGGGTGCCTCGCCCGTTCGGTCACCAAGAGAGGGAAAGAGAGAGGGGAGAGGAAGAGTTTGAAAGAGGGGGTGGCCCGTTCGAGCCACCCCACTCCTTTATATAGGGGGGGGAGCAAAAAAAAAGAAGAAGAAGAAAGAAAAAAAATAGAAAGAGGGGAAGAGAAAAAATGAATAAAAGAAGAAAAAAAGGGGGTAATAAAAAAGGAGAAAAAGGTGGGAGGGAGAGAGGAAAATAAAAATGATAAAAAAAAGACAGAGAAATAAAAGGAGAAAATAGAAGAAAGGGAAGCAAAAGTATATGTAAAATATTAAATAGATAGATATATATATATATATACCTACATATGTGCATACACTTACATACTCATCCACTCACATACGTGGAGGAGTAAGTCAATAACGTACAATAATAAGTGTCTCCGGGGAAACATTCCATCCCCACAATCCTACTCGGACGGGCGTCCGCACAAGCAAGGACGACTCTACCCCTGCAACTTTACCCCGACGGTGGCGCCACTACCCCGCCAACAAACAAGTCCTTCCCTGGCACGTAGCCTCGTGCCTCAGTCGCCTCCCATTTCATACAATATTGCCATCACGGGCCTTACGCCCGAATCGGCACGACTTCTATCCTTGCGCTGGCGTTCGTCCCTTGCCAGCGAATAGACCCCTTTCCGGCGCAAGGCTCCGTGCCCTAGCCACCCACTCCATGCAATATTGCCATTACGGACCTTACGTCCGAATCGGCATGAATTCTCCCGTTGCGCTGGCATTTTTTTCTTGCCAACGAATAAGCCTTACCTTCCAGCGCAAGGCTTCGTGCCCTAGCCGACACTTGCGTATCACTCACTTGTCAAAGAAAAGAAAAAAAAAGAAAATGGGGTTAAAAATAAAGATACCCCGCCGGACTCGCCCCTGCACGGGGATGAGGGTAAAAATGGCAATAGCTCGGTTGTGGCGAAAACCTAAAAGGGCGCTACAGGCAAAATCGGGTACCCCGCCACGTGAAAACCTGAGAGGGGCGTGGGCAAAAGCAAGAGGGGGCCGGTACCGGCGAAAACCCGAAAGGGCGCTTGTATCGATAATGTGGTTCAAAAAAAAAAGAGAAAAGAAAAGAGAAAGAAAAGAGAAGAATAGATCAACAAACCAGGTCAGCTCCCGACACCCTGTCGGCACTGACGAAGAGACCAAGAGACAACAAACCAGGTCAGCTCCCGACGCCCTGTCGGCACTGACGAAGAGACCAAGAGACAACAAACCAGGTCAGCTCCCGACGCCCTGTCGGCACTAACGAAGAGACCAAGAGACAACAAACCAGGTCAGCTCCCGACATCCTGTCGGCACTGACGAAGAGACCAAGAGACAACAAACCAGGTCAACTCCCGGCACCCTGTCGGCACTGACGAAGAGACAAAGAGACCAACATATTACTTCAGTTCCCGGCATCCCGTCGGCACTGATGAAGAGACCAACATGTTGCTTCAGTTCCCGGCACCCTGTCGGCACTGATGAAGAGACAAATAGATCCAACAAACTACTTCAGTTCCCGGCACCCCGTCGGCACTGATGAAGAGACAAAGAGACAACAAACCAGGTCAGCTCCAGGCGCCCTGTCGGCACTGACAAAGAGACCAACAAACCAGGTCAGCTCCTGGCATCCCGTCGGCACTGATGAAGAGACAAAGAGACAACAAACCAGGTCAGCTCCCGACGCCCTGTCGGCACTAACGAAGAGACCAAGAGATCAACAAACCAGGTCAGCTCCCGACACCCAGTCGGCACTGATGAAGAGACCAAGAGACAACAAACCAGGTCAGCTCTCGGCACCCTGTCGGCACTAATGAAGAGACGAAGAGACCAACATGCTATGTCAGTTCCCGACACCCTGTCGGCGCTGATCATGAAGAGACAAAGAGACCAGCATGCTACGCCAGCTCCCAGCACCCCGTCGGCGTCGACAAAGAGAAAAAGAGACCAGTACACCCGCGGGCACCGCCCGGCTCATCCTTCGCCCGCGCTACCCGTGGGTGGGGGGCATTTGTGAGCACCAAACATTGCACACCCAGATGTCCTACTCGGCCCAGCACTAACAACGACACCAAGTGAAGAAGCCGCATAGAGACTGGTCATCCGGACTCCCCAAATATGCACACTGCTGTGAAGCCGTTCCCGGAGTCACGACGGCGAAGACAAACCAACCCCTGGGAAGCTCACGACCCGTGGCCCCCGAAGAAGATCAAACAAACCATAATTTTGAGCACAAAACGGGCCCAAGTCAGCCCCAGCGGCACACCCTGGTGGCCTTCAACGGCACACCCAGGGTTGCCTTCAGCGGCACACCCTTGTGGTGGCCTTCAGCGGCACAGCCCCTGGGAGCCCCAGCGGCACACCCAGGCCTTTAGCGGCACGCCCAGTGCGCCTTCAGCGGCACACTCTTTGGTGCCCTCCAGCGGCACACTATGAAGGGCCCCCAGCGGCACACTATGAAGGGCCCCCCACGGCATGCTCTTTGCTCCCTTTAACGGCACACTTCTATGGGCCTTCAGCGGAACGCCTTTTGCCCTCTTCAGCGGCACGCTTATAGTGTCTTACAGTGACATGCTTCTTCAGCCCGCCAGTGGTACAGCGTGAAGGTTTTTCAACGGCCAAACGACGTGAAGCCCATGCCCTACATATCCTTGGCACGCAGTGAGCTGTCCGAGGTGTCAACCAATGGTTGGGCCACGCAGGTTACTCCCCTGACAGCCAGGATGAAAAAGGTCAAACGTCATCATGATGAAGCTGCTTCCCGCCTCCGACGGCCGTGTTCGAAGGCTCCCATTGCTGGGAGTATAAAACCACTCCCATTCCAAGCAAAAAGGGAGGACGAAAAAAAAAAAGAAGAGAGAGGAGAGGCTGGAGAGGAACACACACACAGACAGAGGGAGAGACATACGCAAGAGAGGAAGAGAAGAGAAGGGAGAAGAAGAAGGGCTCTGACGTGAGTCTCCTCCGACGGCCACCGGGCAGAAGAGAGAGTAAGAGAGAAGGAGAGTTGAATGTAACAGGGGAAGGTGTGAGCAGTGGACGCCCGTCCCTGCTTCAATTCCCAACACTTTCCCTTCCGTGGTTTTCCTTGTTTTCTTCCTCCCTTCATCTTGTATTTTGGTTTTCTTCCTTGCTCGTAGCCTTGACTTGGGCGTGCTCGGCAATGTATATGGATGGCCACGGCCCCTTGCTCCCCATGAATGAAAATCACCCTCCTTGGGTTTCTCTATTATTTTTGTTGGTTTACGCCAGTTTTCATGGTTTATGATGTGTTGTTCGTTTTTCCTCCATTTCTCTATTTCTCCGATGCTTTTGGAGTCCCCGTAGCGACGTGATTCCTCCTATATGATCCTTGGCCTCATGGGTTCTTTGCCCTCTCCTACGGCCATCAGTTGTACCTATCTGCTCGATGGGAGGGAGGCCCTCCTTCTCTTCCAGAACACCCAGTAGTCAGTAGCCCTTGGCTTTCCTCCACTAGTACGCCCCTTAACTTCCCTTCACCGATGGCCCTCAGCCCTCGGCCGACACATCCTTGGCCCTTCCCAGCTGGCGCATCCTTGATTTCTTCAGCCTAACGCCTCTCCGGCATGCCCTCTCAGCCCTTTGCCAGTACACCCCATAGTGGCCCTCAGCGGCACACTCTTTCAGCCCTCAGCGGTACACCCATAGTGGCCCTCAGCGGCACACTCTTTCGTCCCTTGGCCGGTACACCCCATAATAGCCCTCAGCGGTGCACCTCCCCCTTTTGTGCCTCAGCGGTACACCCTTAGCCTTCCTAGCCCGGCACACCCTATGCTCGTCCTTGGCCGGTACGTCTTGGCCAATCCCCCGTCCACCCTGTCCAGTATTAGAAGCCTCCCGTTCATCATTTTCTTCGTGTTTTTCGGGGTTCTATAAAGGTGTTGCCGCCTCCGGGCGCCCACCTCTAGTTGTCGGGTTCCGCCACTCCATGTGGGCGCGTTCCCTTTACCTCCCTTACGCTCGGGTAGAGGGGAGGTGCTGCCGAATTTTCGTCAGAAAATAACCAAAATGTTAAAAAGGCAAAAGGAAGCAACAAACGCATGGAACGATTAATGATAGAACCTTCCAATTAATCAAGCCACCGCCGGCAGCATGAGAATTGAACCGATCAACGACACGGTAGACCGAACGTCCGATTGATGAGAAGAGTCCAAACAGAATGAAGCGAAGAAAAGAAGAAGTTTATGTAAAACTACACGTAAATTAAGAAAGGAAGAAAAGAAAAGCCTTAAAACAAATAACAGAAGAGTGGGCCTTCACCTCCACCCTTGTTCCAACCTTCACCGTTACACTCCCACCACCCTCCGTTTTATCCTTCACCGGTACACCCCTCCTAATCCCCAGCGGTACGCCCCTTTTTGGCCTCCAGCGGTACACCCTCATCACCCCCCCCCCAGCGGTACACCCCTTTCAACCTTCAGTGGTACACTCATCCCCCACTCCAACGGCCTTCAGCGGTGCACTCATCCCAGGCCCTTTAGCGGCCCACTTCCCCTCCATCTCATCTACCCTTCGCCGGCACACTTGGCCGGCCCTTCGCCGGCACACTTCCTTCACCGGTACGTCCCTATCCTTCCTTCACCGGCACACTCCATCTCCTTTCGCCGGTACGCTATATGTATATATATGCATAGCATGGCAATGATAACAACAATAATGGATGAATTAATAAAAGTTATGTTGATTGAAGGGCCCCAAATGTGTAGCAGTGGTAATGACAATAAAAAGGGGGGGAGGGGATAAGAAAATAATAATAATAGCAATAAATAAAAAGAAGAGAAATCATTCGGAATAAATGCACAAAGAGGTAATAGGCAGTAAAAGCAAAGAGAGGAACACATAATTAAAACCCCGGATAAAAAAAATGCTAGGGTCCACATTGCAGTCCCATCTCTCCCCGTGACCCGACGCGAAAGGAACAATAATGCTGCCCTCTCAGGCCGGGCCCGAGTCTCGGGAATCCACCCTACAGGGCCAAGCCCCAACCTGACCTTGGGCCAACACTCCAACTAGACCGGATCCGTTTCTCGACATCGGGCCCTTCCAGGTCGTTATTAAAATTGCCGTGCATGCGGCAGACACCTGAACGGATTCGTCTCTGGTTCTCCCGTCGCGTTTCTATCATGGACCCACGTCCGAATATAAAAAGGTCCGCGAGTGACCAACATGGCCGGTGGTCGAGAGTATGATGGGGGCATCTCTCACCCTTCATATTTATCGGTTGTTCACCAGCATGGTTCCATTATGTCCGTCACATTTTTCTGATTCAGTTCATGTAATTTTCATATTTTCTTTGAGTCATAATTATGCAATTTTCATTTTATTTGAGTCATGTCCCTAGGTCTTGCATTTATTTTCCTAAGTTTGAGTGTCATTAGATTGTTTAGTGTGCTATTGGGCCCAATTCATTGGGCTTGGCCCATGAGCCCCCCCTACCCCTTTGGCTATTTGTTATTAAGTCTTTTGTCAGGGTCTTATTGTAAAATGTGGGTTTTCTTTATATAGGGCCCCATTTCCTTCATTTGAAGTAATGAATCAATCAATGAAAAATTGCCATTTTGGTGAGTTCTATCTTTATTTTTATGGTGGAGTGAATCCATTAGTGAGGTGAGAAGCCTTAGGGAGAGAATCCCACCCATTCCTCTCTTAATCTCTCTCTTTCACCCCTCTTTCTCTCTCCTCTACACCCAATTTCGAAAATTTTATCTCTCCTCCCTTCCCAATCACCACTCTCCCACCTACCCCCATTAAAGACCACTCCCCTTCCCCACACATCCCATTACTCCACCCCCTAGTCCCAAGGGAGCATCCCCAATCACTAAGCCACCCTCCAACCACCTCATCCCTTTCCCAAGCACCCTTCCCTCTCCCCCATGCAACCCTCCACTTCCCTAGGCCATTTGAATTCAAAAATCCCCTTCCCTCCACAGCCCTAGGGCGCCCAAGACCCCTCCCCTTTGGTTAGGGGCCGCCCCCTCTCATCCTCTCCATCTTCCCTTATTCCCCTCCATCACCCCCACCTTCTACCATCTAGAGTAAGAGGACCTACAGAAGATCTGAAGCTTGCAGCAGCGACCCCGACCTCCTCCGAACGTTCCTAGAAGCCCAAGAGCCATCGTTGGAAGCGTCTGCCTGTCTTCTTCGCAACAGCAGTGCTCTCGTCCCCATCAGAGCTCGGTGCTGCCCAGGAAGCCCATTCTCCCACGACTGCGTATAGCTGTCCCTGCTGAGTACCAGAACCGGATTAGAAGCTCTGCCACGACGAACCTCGGAAGAATCAGCCCACAAGTTCTTCTGAAAAGTTCTTCCTCGGCCTGTCTACTTTCAGAAACAAGAATCGGAAGTCCATTCAGCATTCAGGAACAGAAGTTACCAATTTTCTTCCACGGTCGCGCGACTCTGTCTTCCACAGTCTGCACCGACCCCTCCTCACTCTTCCGGTTCTATAGTTCATCTCCGGCATCCTCTGGCATCCCCGTTTCTTTTGCTGCAAAGAGGACTTACCCACGGTACTAACGGCACTGACGGCACCTAATTCGGAGTTCAGGAGCGTCCCGGACAGCCTCTTCTTCCCACTATTGGTGATCTGCTACTGCTAGTCCGAGAATCAGAGGCCCTGTTCGAGCTCCCACCCCGACCGGCAACGACCCCAGGAGAAATTAACAAAATTTTGAAGCATCCCAGCTCCTGTAACGAAGAGTTCCCCACTGGTGTCGTCCTCGGAGAAATTCCAGAGGCAGATCTATAGCTCCGGCACCGGCTGTCTGTCCCTTTTGGCTGAAAGGAGGTAGATTCGGCATCTTCGTTGCTTCACCATCTTCGACTTAGTTTTCCCCTCCCCGCTTGGCCGGCTGAAGGCCCCTCCTTGTGTGGAGGTAGTTTTGATTGTAATCATTTAACCCCCACCCCAAGATCCCCCTCCTGCGAGAGACGTAGTGTTGTAATTGGTTTGAGCAGGTCAAACTTCACCGCCGCGGCGTGTGGGGATCCACCGCCTCCCTGCTCGCCCTCGTCTCCGAGCGGGACCGGTTTCTTCAAACCGGTCGAGTAAGTGCTCTAAACCCTTGCTCATTGTGCTTGTCTTTCAATGTTTGTTTCTTAGCTCTGCTGGTTGTGCGAGAGAGAGCCCGATCCTCAAGCCCCGTTGCCTTGAGTGATCACCGTGGGAAGAGTGAAACCGGTGCCCTTGGCACTTTGTCGGCGCCATTGAATTGCGTTCCACATCCCATTGGGAATCACATATTGGCCTTGCTGTCCCTCTACCAGCAAGGGCCCACCCCGGGCTTGGGTGAGCGACGAGAGAGCGGCGGCGCAATTCGGCCCATTTGAATACGATTGTGCTTGCTTGCATTTGGTCCGAGGTTGTGTCACATCAAGTGGTATCAGAGCAAGTCTTTGACTTGTTCTCACAAGTCAAGTCCATGGGCACGCTTGCATTAGAATTCTCATCGGATCGTTCCATGCATTATCCACCTCCCATTGTCATTGAGTCTACAGACCAAAAGACCCAAATTCCCATCATATCCCAAGCATACCTACCTAATGGGAGCCCCACAGAAATTGACTTCATCTACATGGTAGAAGATAATTGGGTATCCCCCGAAATTGTAGCCACCCTCTCTACGACCGGACAAATTGTGCACAACGGAGACCTAGTCTTCGTTGAATTCCATAAATGGTTTGGAGATATCAAATACTTTGATGGAGCATGGTGTCAAATTGGTACTTTGGAAGGCCCTTGCATAATCCTAGGGAAACAATGGCTTGATGAACGGAATATCATCTTCCACCCATTGCGTTGGTCTTGCCTAGTTCATCCCCCACATCTCCCGGGAGCCTATGGTTTCAACAACCTTTTGTTCCCTCACCCACCGGAGCCCCATACCCGGCCACCATGCCCTCTCAACCCACTTCAAAGAATGAATGAGGTCATGAGTGAACATGAGGAGAACCCGGCCCACAAGACCAAATCCCCGGGATTGGACACCAACCCAAATCCCTTCCCCACATTCAAGGAAATTCATACTCCTATCAATAAGGAAGAAGGACATCAACTCATCCCCGTCCAAACAAACACATACCTCCCCAAACCACTCAATCTCACGCAAAAGGTGGTGACCGTAGGAGAACTCATCATCAAATGGCTCAAGCAAAATCCCATCCCTCATGCCTTGTACTTTCAAACCCCAGCCATGGAGCACCCTTTCCAATTAGCACCCATTAACTCCTATCACACCACATTCCAATCCTACTATGAGGTAAATGGTTGGGATGATCTCCTCAAGGATTTAGAATGGCAACTAAAGTTGACTTACTTATTGACCATAGGAGCGGCCCACCCAAGAAGACTTAGTCTCATCCACCCATGTGATGGTTCTATCACCTCAGTCTTCACCATTGGTTGCTACACTAGTGACCTCCTTCTCATTCTCCCCATGGATGAAGAACCCATCATGGTCCACTCCACTACCATTAAGATCCCAAGTACCTTGATCGACTGGCCCACTAAAGACCTTGGTCCAGTTACCTTGGGGAAGGATGACCCACCATGCGTAGACCATGTGGACATAGAGTTCCTTCCTCTAGGAAGCCCAATCCATTACCCCTTTGATCCCTTCCAATGGGAGCCTAGTTACCCATGTGATACACCCACCTTACCCACAACTCACCTTTCCCTACCCCAACCAACCATGTTGGACCAAGATCACCTCTTCCAAGACTTGGGCCACACAAAGGGAACCATCGCCATAGACAACATATGCCTAGGAAGCAAGGAAGAGTCCCTCTCCATAATGCCCACCTTCCTAGATCCTTTTGACCCTTTCATATGGAAGTTCAAAGGCCATCCCACACCCATACACATGGAAGTCATCTTTGGGATAGGAATGCATAAGTCTTGGCACAACACATCACTTGGCATGATTCATAAGACGGGTCCATTCATTCACATCACCCACATGTCAAGTAGGAAGCATGAATGGACCATTTTCGGATGTAATGGTCCACCTCCATTCATCATGAGTCTTAAGCATGATAGGTGCATTCTTGGATGTCCGGGTCCCCCGGCATTTGCCATCCCTTTGCATGATAGAGCTACATTTGGAGGTCCAGGCCCTCCTATCCTCACTAATCTTCATAGGGAGTCTAGACATGCTAGGTCCACATTTGGGTGCCCGAGACCCCCAACATCCAATAGAGTGCTAGCATTCACCAACTATGTCTCAGGATTGCATACTTGTAGGCCCATCATCAAAGGCAAAAGGATTTGTCAAAGGCGAATTGATACCCGCAAAAGAAACCAAGACTTCCAAGAGGGTGACTATCTGATGGTCAGGATGAAGAGGCTCTTCCCTAGAGTCGCCTCTACGCTCAGGGATCGAGAGACTGGACCCTTTAAGGTCTTGGGGCGATTGAGCATAAATGCCAATGAGTTGGTCCTTCTGAAGGAATATGGGGTCAACCCTCATTGTAGTGTGGCGGACCTTGTGCCCTGCAAGGGCCCCGCGGTGGCACCTAGCGAGGATATTGAGCCCATACCCCCTTTTAAGAGTGACCCCACCAATAAGAATCCCCTTCTAACCTTGAGAGCCCGGCATGGGCACAAAGATTTGATACTAGTTAAACATAATGACACCATCAGGAGCAGGGCAATGCAGCAGTATCTTGTGAGGTGGAAGGGCCGGCCACGATGGTGGACACATGAGCAAGCTAGGAAAGACTCTTACTCGACGGAGTCGAGCTCTTCGCACCCCGGGAGTATGATGGGGGCATCTCTCACCCTTCATATTTACCGGTTGTTCACCAGCATGGTTCCATTATGTCCGTCACATTTTTCTGATTCAGTTCATGTAATTTTCATACTTTCTTTGAGTCATAATTATGTAATTTTCATTTTATTTGAGTCATGTCCCTAGGTCTTGCATTTATTTTCCTAAGTTTGAGTGTCATTAGATTGTTTAGTGTGCTATTGGGCCCAATTCATTGGGCTTGGCCCATGAGCCCCCCCTACCCCTTCGGTTATTTGTTATTAAGTCTTTTGTCAGGGTCTTATTGTAAAATGTGGATTTTCTATATATAGGGCCCCATTTCCTTCATTTGAAGTAATGAATCAATCAATGAAAAATTACCATTTTGGTGAGTTCTATCTTTATTTTTATGGTGGAGTGAATCCATTAGTGAGGTGAGAAGCCTTAGGGAGAGAATCCCACCCATTCCTCTCTTAATCTCTCTCTTTCACCCCTCTTTCTCTCTCCTCTACACCCAATTTTAAAAATTTTCTCTCTCCTCCCTTCCCAATCACCACTCTCCCACCTACCCCCATTAAAGGCCACTCCCCTTCCCCACACATCCCATTACTCCACCCCCTAGTCCCAAGGGAGCATCCCCAATCACTAAGCCACCCTCCAACCACCTCATCCCTTTCCCAAGCACCCTTCCCTCTCCCCCATGCAACCCTCCACTTCCCTAGGCCATTTGAATTCAAAAATCCCCTTCCCTCCACAGCCCTAGGGCGCCCAAGACCCCTCCCCTTTGGTTAGGGGCGGCCCCCTCTCATCCTCTCCATCTTCCCTTGTTCCCCTCCATCACCCCCACCTTCTACCATCTAGAGTAAGAGGACCTGCAGAAGACCTGAAGCTTGCAGAAGCGACCCCGACCTCCTCCGGACGTTCCTAGAAGCCCAAGAGCCATTGTTGGAAGCGTCTGCCTGTCTTCTTCGCAACAGCAGTGGTCTCGTCCCCATCAGAGCTCGGTGCTGCCCAGGAAGCCCATTCTCCCACGACTGCGCATAGCTGTCCCTGCTGAGTACCAGAACCGGATTAGAAGCTCTGCCACGACGAACCTTGGAAGAATCAGCCCACAAGTTCTTCTGTAAAGTTCTTCCTCGGCCTGTCTACTTTCAGAAACAAGAATCGGAAGTCCATTCAGCATCCGGAAACAGAAGTTACCAATTTTCTTTCACGGTCGCGCGACTCTGTCTTCCACAGTCTGCACCGACCCCTCCTCACTCTTCTGGTTCTACAGTTCGTCTCCGGCATCCTCTGGCATCCTTGTTTCTTTTTCTGCAAAGAGGACTTACCCACGGTTCTAACGGCGCTGACGGCACCTAATTCGGAGTTCAGGAGCGGCCGGGACAGCCTCTTCTTCCCACTGTTGGTGATTTGCTACTGCTAGTCCGAGAATCAGAGGGCCTGTTCGAGCTCCCGCCCCGACCGGCAACGACCCCAGGAGAAATTAAAAAAATTCGGAAGCATCCCAGCTCCTGTAACGAAGAGTTCCCCACTGGTGTCATCCCCGGAGAAATTCCAAAGGCAGATCTATAGCTCCGGCACCGGCTGTCTGTCCCCTTTGGCTGAAAAGAGGCAGATTCGGCATCTTCATTGCTTCACCATCTTCGACTTAGTTTTCCCCTCCCCGCTTGGCCGGCTGAAGGCCCCTCCCTGTGTGGAGGTAGTTTTGATTGTAATCATTTAACCTCCACCCCAAGATCCCCCTCCTGCGAGAGGCGTAGTGTTGTAATTGGTTTGAGCAGGTCAAACTTCACCGCCGCGGCGTGTGGGGATCCACCGCCTCCCCGCTCGCCCTCGTCTCCGAGCGGGACCGGTTTCTTCAAACCGGTTGAGTAAGTGCTCTAAACCCTTGCTCATTATGCTTGTCTTTCAATGTTTATTTCTTAGCTCCGCTGGTTGTGCGAGAGAGAGCCCGATCCTCAAGCCCCGTTGCCTTGAGTGATCATTGTGGGAAGAGTGAAACCGGTGCCCTTGGCACTTTGTCGGCCCCATTGAATTGGGTTCCACATCCCATTGGGAATCACATATTGGCCTTGCTGGCCCTCTACCAGCAAGGGCCCAACCCCTCAACCTCACCTTGGCATTGCCAAGTTACCCCGGGCTTGGGTGAGCGACGAGAGAGCGGCGGCCCAATTCGGCCCATTTGAATGCGATTGTGCTTGCTTGCATTTGGTCCGAGGTTGTGTCACATCAGCATCATAATGTGGACTTTGGTGTGATCTATTCCTGCCTTTTTCTCGCGCAATTAGTATTATTCTTTTCGGCCGTAGGGCCCCTAATTTTGACAATTAATCATGGGTGTTCCCTCGTATGGGGGATGTAAATGATGTCGCGGCCTTTATGACGCGACGGGATTCGGTCCCGACACGAACCACACAATCGTCTGACGAAGTCAGGTCGAGCGCACCATGGGCTCTTCGGAGCCCGAATAAATCGTCACTTTGTGACTGGCACGCCCACGCACTCAATAAACGAATAAACTAGCGTGAGAACGTCAGGTGGAAAAAGTGCGTCCACAGACGGACCACGGACACGACAAGCTCGTGACTGTCCCTTAACGAGGGAAGCGTCAGATGTGCGCGGTTGAGAAACCGGCAGTGAGCTAGGGTGGTCGGCTTTCACTTGTGCCCGGGTCGGGTCTTGGGATGGTCACGCTTTCTCTCTCGCCGCAGCGGTGATATGAAAATACAGCAAGCTAGATCCTAAAACATGCTCTCTAGCAGTGGCATAAACAAGCATATATGGAAATAAGTGAAATGCCAAGCAAGGAGCGAATACGATACCTCCACGCGCTCGGCGTGGGGAAGACGGACCGGGCCGAACTCGTACTCCCGGGACGGTTAACACACAAATGTTACAGCAATGAATCACTGCCCACTCCACGCAGGGAGGTAAAGGGCTACACAATTGGGCCCGGGAGAACCGATTTCGGGTTGACGGGCGGCTTCATGCGTAGCTTCGGCCGCACCCGTACTCGCGACTGTGGGGCCCACGTGCTGTCCGGAGGGGCCGTCTGGGACCCGGTGGCACCGATGTAGTGGGGACACTTGGGGAAGCGCTCCCCGAGATGGCGGCATGCTGGTTCATCGGCTGGAGGCCGGGCGGCTCCGATCGGCACCGGTCGGAATAACCGGCCACGGATCTGTCTATTCTGTTTTTAGGAGCGCGCTCCGGCGAGAACGAACGCTGCGATCAGCCCTGATATCGGATCGACACGAAACTGGCGCCGTTGTAAAGCTCTCTGGAAGTACTTCAACCTAAGCTTGGATATTGGACCTGGCTATGCACGGATCTGGGCTTTATTGAATTTTTGAGTTCCGATTGTACAGTAGCCGAACTCTCAGATTAGCAGTGAACTTGTCTGAGAACTGCCGTTGACCACTAGGTAGATGTCCGATCCAGCTCCTGAGCTCTTCACAAAAGTTATAGGATTTTATACAAGGAAAATGGAAATATTTTTTTGGACTGATTAGAGGTGGCTACGAATTGATATGATTTTTGCATTAGACAGAGGTCGGATCTGGAAACAGGTGGACAACACTGTAGCTAGCTCTAAGAACGAATTTTGAAAAATGGATGGAAGGCTGATCAAAAATTAGGAAAATTCATGGAGTGAGGGGACGGTGGACATAACTCCCAGTAAATTTTTGAGGGTTTGGAAAAATCAACAAGATGGTCGGAGGGGGGGATTACAGGGGTGCTGTCACACAGATCTGAAACTGGATAGAACTGGGAAACAGAAACACACGAAATTTGAAAAATAGTAAATGATGGAATTTGGATAGGATGTTTTTTGTGGTGGTGGGGATTGAAGATAAGAACACACCATAAAATTTTTAGATCAAGAACAGCTCGGGGCTGACTTCAGAATTTCGTGGAAGGGGCTACTGTTGGCTGAAGATAGAACTTCGGCAGTGGCTCGATGGCGGTCCGATGGCGGCACGAACGGCGGCGGCACAGATCACAACCAGAGATTGAGTGGAGGGGATAGAGATGAAACCACTCTAGAATTGGGGGTTGGAGGAGATGAACACCAGGGGAGAGGGGAGGGGCACAAGAAGCACTCTTGATTTTCTAATAATTTTCTCTTCATTAATGCCAACAAATGGAAAATACAACCTTTTATATGCTATGTATCTAATCAAATGTAGACCCTTGGATCTAGGGATGGGGAATGGAGGACTGGGATGAAGTGTGAATAACACACACAAAAATAATAAAATAATAAGGGGAGGGGCGCCCCCTTGACCAAGAGGGGACAAGTTGGAAGGGTAGGTAGCCTACCTTGGAAAATTTACCCCCTTTGTCTCCCATGTGGTCAATTGGCATTCAACCCTTCTAGATGGCCACCTAGGATGGTTGACTAGCCCCACATGAATGATATGGACCAATGGGAAAGGGTTGAGGGCCCCCTTGCTGGTCCTACTAGTAAATTACATAGAAACCCATACAATCTGTGGGAATGACGCATTGGCTTACAAAGCCGTACAATTGCGCATATACTTTCCCATGGATATACAAATAAACTAAAGGACATAAATGCAAAATAAATTGTACATGCACGGCATCGATTCCCATCAAGAACACTTGGATAAAAATGTCGACCCACAGAGTCGACATTTTTATCCCAGCTTACCTTTTACATGAAAGGGTAGAGACCTGTGAAAAATTAACATGAAATTTAAGGGTTTAAATGGATCAGATAACACACAATCAAGCTTACCCAAGTATCAATACCCAACAAATAGACAAAATGGTCAAATTTTACCTTTGTCTTTGATAGTTTGATGCACCTATATGCAACATGATCCACCCTTGCTGAACACAAGGAAATTCAGACTATGTTTAATTGATAGAGGATGAAATGACCCAGCAATCACATGATCCTTCAATCACATCCTAAACCAGTGCAGCGATGAAACTTGGATTACACAATCTGTGTCTTGAATGCCAGTTCCACATCAGTTTCAACGCAGCCACATTAGCACAATTTCCTGTTACACCAAACACCATTTTTCTTCTCCACCGATTCCCTGTATCCCTATCACTAAATTGCTCACAAAGAACAATGGTTAGCCATTAATCCATAGTTAAGAAAAAATCAACAACTTCAATTTAGAATAATCTCCCTCAACTTGTCCTGCACAAAAAGAGTCCATAGCCAAGTCAATCCTTTTAAGCAACGAATCAAAGGGAGTAAAAGAATCTAAATAGAAGTGTCAAGAGAATCTAATGTGTCAATCCAATATCCACGAACTCATTCAAAATCTCATTTGACACTCCATTCAACTATTTACAATTCTTTTCATTTATTCAAACTACTTTGATTTAAGCAACCCCATATTTACATAAACCATCACCACATCGTATTTGGTCATCATCAAAATTCCTTAAAGTGATATTTCGGGCACGGGGTTCAACAATCTCCCCCTTTTTGATGATGACAAAATATTATGTGCATGAGAGCAATAAAGACTCACTCAAAAAAAATTGAAGTGTGACTTACTCTATTGATCACTTCACAAAATTACTTGTAAATCTATGAAAAGAAGAATTCATGTCCTTCAACAGAACTTCTCACAAAATAACACTGACATATAAAAATCACATTCAGTTCATGTAGATTAATCCTTGGCATCATTGAAAGATTTTGCTGACCATCATGAATTAATGTTTCTTTGATCCACACCAGTTTAAACAAAAGGAGACACAACTGACAGAAGTACAGTCTGAAACCCTGCATGCCATGCCATAACATACCATTGTACATGAAGGTTCACACAAGCATACAACACGTATTCATGCAACACACATTATTGTCAACATACCATACATAGCATATCCATATCCATAGCCAGTTCTCCCCCTTTGGCTTCATCAAAAAAAGAAGGGGGGGAATTAAGGACAACAAAAGTACTTCAAACTAGACAGAACTGAAATCAAACTTCTAAAATGGATTAAGTGGAGGGAGGAGGACGACGATCGAGATCCATCATATCATTCAGTTTATAGGATTGAACACCCAGGGCCGAATGCAATGAATCAATAGAATTTGCTAAAACATCAAATTTCTGGAGATAAGTGATGTGGTAAAGCTTCAATTCGAAAATCTCCTTGGTTAGACCAACCACAGTCTCCTTGACCTGAGTGATTTTACCACCTAAGGCATCAATCTGTGAGTGCATCTCCGTGAACTCCATAGAAGCAGGCTGAACTGTGGGTTCCTTTCCTTTTCGAGAGACAACACTTTCCTCTTGTTCATGTTCATCACTTTCATCCGAGTGGACAATAGTTTTTTTTCCTTTTTGAGATTTGAGTGATCGAACTAAGCGGCCATCCTTAAAATCATAACCCATGTTTTTACAAATAGAGGGAATGGTATAGATATCTGCATCTCTGATGGTGTGACAGACTTCATTGCTTAAGTCAATATGATGATATTGAAAAATAGGGGTCAGTGCTACAGCATAGGGGAGATTTCTGTTCTTTGACTTCCGACAGCTTGTGATATACTCCAACATAACAGTAGGAAAATTAACTGGATCACCACTTAAGAAATAGATAAAAAGGAATTGTTGTCGATGTGTAACTTGTTCTCTTCCTTCAGATCGTGGGAGAAAGATAGTAGTCATCATGTGATGTAAAATTCTTTGCATTAGGGGAAAGTTGTTTGCATTCAATTTACTCATGGTCATGTCACCCATTTCTTCACCTGTCATAGCTTCAAATGCATCACCTTCATCAAATATAGCATATTCATGATGACAACCATGGTCATATCGCATGTTAAGTGCTTTTCCAAGTAGTTGTCCAATTAGGGGGATAGCCTGACCATTGATTTCAATGACAAGATCTTCATTTTTCACTTCCATGTTACCATAAAACTGATGCACAATGGAATGATACACTTTATGATGATCAGACATGAAGGATATCAAATTTGGTTGCTTCTGAAGCAACTGAACTAACTCGGGCATAGTAGTTTCAAGACTTTGAAAATCAACATCTCTGGGGCGGAGTACCTTCCTTTCGATTAGCATGAGACTCTCAGCCGCATATTTCTTCTTCTGTGCTTGCAGCTGCTTGTCCTTTCGCCGAAGCTCTTTCAGGATCAAGGCTTTTTACCGCTCCTTCAAAGAACGCTTCTTGGGAGCCATTTTAATGCACCGCGGATGTGAACCTAGCAGATGGTGAATCTGATGGTCTATTCGATGTGCAGCGGATGCCCTTGGAGAAGTCCAATCTCCACACGCCACACACAATCTCCAGAGAGCAGGCCGAACGAAAGAGGGCCGCGGGTGCCACAGGAGATGATGGGGACATCACCTCCCATGCCCACGTTCACAGCTCGTCACCGCGCCCCGGTTGCATCTGGCATGGTCTAGTTATCTAATTTTGAGTCCTACGTCATTTTTATTTGAGTCATTTGATGTAATTTTCATTTTACTTGAGTCATGTCCCTAGGTCTTGTGCTTATTTCCCTAAGTTTGAGAGTCATTATGTTGTTTAGTTAGTTATTGGGCCCAATTCATTGGGTTTGGCCCAAGTGCACCCCCCTACCCCCTCGGTTATTTGTCATTGAGTCTTTTGTCAGGGACTTATTGTAAAATGTGGGTTGCCTATATATAGGACCCCATTCCCCCCATTTCAACTTAATGAATCATTGAATGAAAAACTTGCCATTTTGAGAGTTTACACTTCTTATCTAGTGGAGAGATTCTATTTTTGGGGTGAGAAGCCCTAGGGGAGAGATTCCCCACCCTTCCCTCTCTTAATCTCTCCTTTTCACTCCACTTTCTCTCTCCTCAACACCCAAATTTGAATTTTCTTCTCCCTCCCCCCTTCCCAACCACCTCCACTCCCCACCTACCCCATTTAAGCCTCTTCCCATTCCCCACAACCCTCATCAATACTCCACCCCTTCCCAAGACCCCCTCCACCAATCCTCTCCTCACCATCCAACCCCCAACTACCCCTCCCACTTTCCCAAGCACCCTTCCCACTACCCCAAGCACCCCTTCCCTTCCCCAACACAACCCCCCCATTCCCAAGACAAAAAATTAACCCCACCCTTAAACATATTTTCAAATATCCTTTCCCTCTCTCCATTCCAACCAAATTCGCAGCCCCCACTACCACCATCTATTGGACCCTCTTCCAGACCTTATTCTCCACCTCCCACAGCTTAGAACACCCCCTCCAAGACCCCCTTACAACCAGGGGTCACTCCCACACTCATCTACCCCCTTCCCCTTCTTCTTTCTTGGTCATTGGAAGCTACTTCGAAGTTACAGTTTGCTGTCCAGAGGTTACAGATGAACCAACAACTTGTAGCGGCCACCACAACTTACTCCGGATGAGTTTGAAGACCCAAGAGCCATCGTCGGAAGCGTCTACCAGTATCGTTCGCAACAGAAGTGGTTTCATCTTCTTCTGATCTCCGAGCCGTCCAGGAGGTCCATTCTCCCACAACTGCGTAGTTCTGCCTTGGCTGAGGACCTGAGCCAGATTATAAGCTCTGCCACGACAAACCCCGAAGGAATCAGTCCACAAGTTCTTCTTCAAAGTTCTTCATCACCCAGTCTACTTCCAGAATCAAGAAACAGAACTTCATTCGGCATTCGTGATCCAGAGTTCTCATTTTTCTCCCTCAGCTACGCAGATCTGCTACTCATAGTCTGCACCGACTAGTCGCAATTGTTCTACATCCCCTAGTCTTCTCCGACATTGGTTGGCTTCCCCGTCCATTTTTTTGTGAAGAGGACTCATCCACGATTCCAACGACTTTGACGGCACTTGATTCCGAGGTCGGGAGCTGCCGGGGCATCCTCTGCAACCTGCTGTTGGAAACCAGGAGCTAGCTCTGCAGAGACCCTGATCCGAAGAGAAAGCTTCACCACAACAAACCCCGGAGGAATCAGGCCACGAGATCTTCTGTAAAGTTCTTCCTCTCCCTGTCTACTTTCAGAACCAAGAAGCAGAACTCCGTTCGGCATCTTGCAGAAGAAGTTACTAATTTTATTCCTCAGGCGTTCGACGCTGCTTCCCACTGTCTACATCGACCACTCCTCACTTTTCTGAGTCCTTTGATCTTCACCAGCATCTTTTAGCATCCCCGTTTGTTCTTTTGTAAAGAGGACTCACCCACGGTTCCAACGGTTCCAACGGCGACTGATTTGGAGTTCGGGAACGGTCGGGGCAGCCACGTCTTCCTGCTGTTGATAGTCTGTTGCAGATAGTCCGAGATTCAGCAACCCTGTTCGTACTCCCGCCCAGGCCGCCAGCGACCCCTGCAGAAATTGGCAAAATTCAGAGGCACTCCTATTCCAGAGGTGAAGAGATCCCCACTAGTCTCACCCTCAGAGAAATTCCAGAGAGATTTCTGCGGCCTCCACACCCTCTGTCTGTCAGCTATTACAGAGGGAAGACTGATTCGGTATCATCACTTCTTCATCACTCTTAGCACTAGTTTCCCCTCCCTGCTTGGCCGGCTGAAGGCCCCTCTCTGTGTGGAGGTAGTGTTTAGATGTAACTATCATCTTCCCTTCCCCACGATCCCCCCCTTGCATGGGGTGTAGTGTTGTAATAGCTTAAATAGGTCAAGCTACCCCGGCGCGGCGTGTGGGGAACCCACGCTTCCCCGCTCGCTCTCGTCTCCGAGCGGGACCGATTTCTTCAAACCGGTCGAGTGAGTGCTTCAAAACTTTGCTCTAATTCATGCTTGTTCTTTCAATATTAGTTCATAAACTCCGCTGGCAGTGACGAGAGCTCGATCCTGAAGCTCATTTGCTATAAGTGATCATTGTGGGAAGAGAGTGGAACCCGTGCCCTTTGGCACTTCGTCGGACCCTTGATTTGGGTAGACGTACCTTTGGGGAATCAAACCTTGCCTTGCTGGCCCTCTACCAGCAAGGGCCTAGCCCACACAACCTCCCCTTGGCATTGCCAAGTTACCCCAGGTCTTAGTGAGCATCGGGTGAGCGGTTGCTATTATCGGTCCCTTTTTGAATGCCTAATTGTGCATGCTTGTTGAGTCCTAGGTTGTGTCACATCAATTGGTATCAGAGCAAGTTCATAACTTGTCTCTCCACAAGTTGGTCCTAGGGCATGTTTATGTATTTAGAATCCTCGGTTGCATATCCCATGTCCACTAGAATGGCCACTTCATACCCGTCATATCCATCCCCATCAACTTTCCCAATAAGCCCAAATCCTCATGGAAGCTCCATTGCCAACAAAGTGGGTAGCAACACCTCTATCATAGAAGCCCTACCTAATGTCCTTAATTGGCTTGAAGATATCATGTCTCGACTCGACCGACTTGAAGGAAATAGCCGTGTACCAAGAGTGAATGAGAGTGACCTTTGGGGAAATCTAGAAACCATATTTTTAGAACACTTGAAAATCAAAACCCCCGCCTTTGATGGATCCAACAGCCCAAGCCTTTACCTAGATTGGGAGATTTCCCTAGACCAATTCTTTAAAGGTTGCCCCTTGAACGAAGGAAGGAGAATGAGGCTAGCCAAGGCACACCTCTCCAAACAAGCTAAAACTCATTGGTTAGTTGTGGAAGGTTTGAGAAAGATCCGTAGGGAGACTCCAATTAGCACTTGGGATGAGATGAAGACCGAGCTTAGAAAAATCTACACTCTCCAACCCTCTCCCTCCTACTCAAATCACCAAAGTCCAAGGAGCACTTCAACTCCATCATCCCCACCCAGTCAATCCAAGACTCTAATCACCCATTCCCCACCACTTCCCATCTCTCCTACCCCAACCACTACATTTACACCCCACCTCCAAGTCCACACCACAACCATAGGTCCCCATACCCAATTGGGCCCCATGACCAACTCTCCACCTAGGCCCATGGTAACCCTCACCACTACCTCTCCATCACCCCCAAAAGGGGACACTCCTCCCAAAACCAATCAACCCAAACCCCTTCAACCCACCCATCTTCCTCTCCCTACCCCAATCCAACTCCCACCAAAGCCTCCACTACTACCCTTACCTATCCTAACCCAAGTTTCCCACTACCTACCACCCCGAATACACCATTCCCCAATCATCACCACACCCTCAAAAACCCCTCTCACCTCCTTGGAAGAAGAACCCATACCCGATCTAATAGTGGTGAACACCCCAAACCCACTCCCTACCTTGGAGGAAACCCATGACCAAGAAGAAGAAGAAGCATCACATGGTGACCTTCACGTTACACCACCCTCTCTAGTTAGGGCCAAACTCATCTTAGAGGAACCCCTTATTAGTTGGCTAAAGAAGAGCCCAATAAAAGAGATCACGGCCCACGATTGCCTTCCCATAAAGGAAAATCTTCCCATAGTGCACATCTCCTCCTATCACACCATAATCCAAACATCCTACCAAGTGGAGACCTTAGAGGACCTTCTCAAGGGCATAGCATGGCAATTAGAGATGACTAGCATGATGACCCCTATGGTCGAACAACCTAGGAGCCTTAGCCTCCTACACCTATGCATAGGGTCTATCACCTCGGTTTGCACCATTTGTTGCTACACTAGCGACCTCCTTCTATTCCTCCCTACACCCGATGAGCCCAACCTTCTTCTCGATTTAGAGCTTCTTATCTCCGGTAGAAAGCCAAGCCCTCCACTCATGGCCGACCCACTTGTCAAGAACATTGGCCCAACTATCATGGAGAAGGATGACTTAGCACCTTTTAAGGATCTTGAGGACATGGAGTTCCTCCCCCTAGGTGACCCATTTTATGATCCATATGATCCATTCCAATGGGAGTCAAGGGACTGACCAAACCACCTTATCCACCACCCACCTTTCCCTATCCCAACCCACCATGTTTGATCCAATCCACCCCATCCTAGACCTGGGTTACACCTTGGGAGCCATGACCTTGGGCCACATATCCCCAGGTAATAAGGTTGTGCCCCACCCCATGATGACCATCTTCTTAGATCCATTCGATCCTTTCCAATGGGAGTTCAAAGGTTGTCCCACACCTATACACATGGAAGTCACCTTTGGGAAAAGCATGCATGTGTCTAGACTTACCATACCCCTTGGCATGAACACTATGTTGGGTCCATTCATTCATATCACCCACATGTCAAGTAGAAAGTATGAGTGGTCCATATTCGGATGTCATGGTCCACCTTCATTCATTATGGGTCTTAAGCATGTCAAAGGCATCTACGGATGTCCGGGTCCCCCAATATTTATCACCAATTTACATGATAGGGCCACTTACGGGTGCCCCGGCCCACCTAGGCTAACCAAAGTCTACACTGCATCATTACACGATAGGTCTACTTTTGGTTGCCCAGGTCCACCCATCACCCCTAGAATGTCTGCATTCACAACATTGCATAAAGAGATCCGCAAGCACATTAGCAAGAAGAATGTGACTTATAAAAGGCGAGCCGACTCTCATCGACGTCACCAAGAATTTCATGAGGGTGACTTTGTGATGGTAAGGACGGAGAGACTCTCCCCGGGAGCCATCTCCAAATTGAGGCCACGTGGGGCTGGTCCCTTCCAGGTCCTGAGGCGCATTGGTGCAAATGCCTATGAGTTAGATCTCCCCAAGGAATATGGGGTAAGTCCCACATTCAGTGTCGCCGACCTAGTGCCATACAAGGGACCCACGGTGGTACCTAGTGAGGATATTGAGCCTATTCCCTCCGTTGAGAGAGCACCCACCCGTGAGGAGAGACCACCAGCCAAGAGAGCCCAGCGTGAGCGTATTGAACAAATATTAGATGAACAAGTCACTACCACCCGGAGCAAGGTATACGAGCGCTATCTCGGCAGGTGGATGGATCGGTCTCATTCGGAAGACCTAAGGGCTGTACCACTTCTACACCCTCCGAGGAGGGAAGGACACTTACTCGACGGAGTCCAGTTCTCCGCACCCCGAGAGTATGATGGGGACATCACCTCCCATGCCCACGTTCACAGCTCATCTCCTCGCCCCGGTTGCATCCGGCATGGTCTAGTTATCTAATTTTGAGTCCTACGTAATTTTTATTTGAGTCATTTGATGTAATTTTCATTTTACTTGAGTCATGTCCCTAGGTCTTGTGCTTATTTCCCTAAGTTTGAGAGTCATTATGTTGTTTAGTTAGTTATTGGGCCCAATTCATTGGGTTTGGCCCAAGTGCACCCCCTACCCCCTCGGTTATTTATCATTGAGTCTTTTGTCAGGGACTTATTGTAAAATGTGGATTGCCTATATATAGGACCCCATTCCCCCCATTTCAACTTAATGAATCATTGAATGAAAAACTTGCCATTTTGAGAGTTTACACTTCTTATCTAGTGGAGAGATTCCATTTTTGGGGTGAGAAGCCCTAGGGGAGAGATTCCCCACCCTTCCCTCTCTTAATCTCTCTTTTTCACTCCACTTTCTCTCTCCTCAACACCCAAATTCGAATTTTCTTCTCTCTCCTCCCTTCCCAACCACCTCCACTCTCCACCTACCCCATTTAAGCCTCTTCCCATTCCCCACAACCCTCATCAATACTCCACCCCTTCCCAAGACCCCCTCCACCAATCCTCTCCTCACCCAACTACCCCTCCCACTTTCCCAAGCACCCTTCCCACTACCCCAAGCACCCCTTCCCTTCCCCAACACAACCCCCCCATTCCCAAGACAAAAAATTAACCCCACCCTTAAACCTATTTTTAAATATCCTTTCCCTCTCTCCATTCCAACCAAATTCGCAGCCCCCACTACCACCATCTATTGGACCCTCTTCCAAACCTTATTCTCCACCTCCCACACCTTAGAACACCCCCTCCAAGACCCCCTTACAACCAGGGGTCACTCCCACACTCATCTACCCCCTTCCCCTTCTTCTTTCTTGGTCATTGGAAGCTACTTCAAAGTTGCAGTTTGCTGTCCAGAGGTTGCAGATGAACCAGCAACTTGCAGCGGCCACCACGACTTCCTCCGGATGAGTTTGAAGACCCAATAGCCATCGTCAGAAGTGTCTACCAGTCTCCTTCGCAACAGAAGTGGTTTCATCTTCTTCCGATCTCCGAGCCGTCCAGGAGGTCCATTCTCCCATTACTGCACAGTTCTGCCTTGGCTGAGGACCTGAGCCAGATTATAAGCTCTACCACGATGACCCCTGAAAGAATCAGTCTATGAGTTCTTCTTCAAAGTTCTTCATCATCCAGTCTACTTCCAGAATCAAGAAACAGAACTTCATTCGGCATTCGTGATCCAGAGTTATCATTTTTCTCCCTCAGCTACGCAGATCTACTACTCATAGTCTGCACCAACCAGTCGCCATTGTTCTGCATCCCCTAGTCTTCTCCAACATTGGTTGGCTTCCCCGTCAGTTTTTCTGCGAAGAGGACCCATCCACGATTCCAACGACTCTGACGGTGCTTGATTCCAAGGTCGGGAGCTGCCGGGGCATCCTCTTCAACCTGCTGTTGGAAACCAGGAGCTAGCTCTGCAGAGATCCTGATCCGGAGAGAAAGCTTCGCCACAACAAACCCCGGAGGAATCAGGCCACAAGATCTTCTGCAAAGTTCTTTCTCTCCCTGTCTACTTTCAGAACCAAGAAGCGGAACTCCGTTTGGCATCTTGCAGAAGAAGTTACTAATTTTCTTCCTCAGGCATTCGACTCTGCTTCCCACTGTCTGCATCGACCACTCCTCACTTTTCTGAGTCCTCTGATCTTCACCGGCATCTTTTGGCATCCCCGTTTATTCTTCTGTAAAGAGGACGCACCCACGGTTCCAACGGTTCCAACGGCGACTGATTCGGGGTTCGGGAACGGTCGAGGCAGCCGCGTCTTCCTGCTGTTGATAGTCTGTTGCAGACAGTCCGAGATTCAGCAACCCTGTTCATACTCCTGCCCAGGCCGCCAGAGACCCCTGAAGAAATTGGCAAAGTTCAGAGGCACTCCTGTTCCAGAGATGAAGAGATCCCCACTGGTCTCACCCTCAGAGAAATTCTAGAGAGAGTTCTGCGGCCTCCACACCCTCTGTCTATCAGCTATTACAGAGGGAAGACTGATTCGGTGTCATCACTTCTTCATCACTCTTAGCACTAGTTTCCCCTCCCCGCTTGACCGGCTGAAGGCCCCTCCCTATGTGGAGGTAGTGTTTGGATGTAACTATCATCTTCCCTACCCCACGATCCCCCCTTACATGGGGTGTAGTGTTGTAATAGCTTAAATAGGTCAAGCTACCCCGGCACGGCGTGTGGGGAACCCACGCTTCCCCGCTCGCCCTCATCTCCGAGCGGGACCGATTTCTTCAAACCGGTCGAGTGAGTGCTCCAAAACATTGCTCTAATTCATGCTTGTTCTTTCAATATTAGTTCATAAACTCCGCTGGCCGTGACGAGAGCTCGATCCTGAAGCTCATTTGCTATAAGTGATCATAGTGGGAAGAGAGTGGAACCCGTGCCCTTTGGCACTTCGTCGGACCCTTGATTTGGGCAGCCGTACCCTTGGGGAATCAAACCTTGGCCTTGCTGGCCCTCTACCAGCAAGGGCCTAGCCCACACAACCTCCCCTTGGCATTGCCAAGTTACCCCGGGTCTTAGTGAGCATCGGGTGAGCGGTTGCTATTATCGGTCTGTTTTTGAATGCTTAATTGTGCTTGCTTGTTGAGTCCTAGGTTGTGTCACATCAGGAGATCTACGTCGGAGGCTGGATAGCTTGAGGGCGACGAAGGAATGGGTCTGGGTTTAACAGAGGCGGCACGGGGTTAGAAGAGGACTCAAGGGGCACTCGAGCGTTGCTGGGGTTAAAAGGTTCGACGTTGAGTTAAGCCCAGTCGGTCCGGTTCGCACGAAATAAGTGCCACCAGAAAGTGTCAACTCTTTGAGTCGACACTTATCCGCGCCCGTTCTGTCCCATGAAGAAACAGCGGTAGCAGGATCAGAAGTCGACTCTGTCCTGTAACCAGAGTTTTTCAAGCTAAACACAAGTGTTTGAGGTGTTGTAAATCTTATTTTGATGATTGGCAACTTGTCAGATGTTCATCTAAATGTTGCATGCTCAGTTACACCTAGTCCATGCATTAGATTGACTCAGTGCAACATCTGTCCAGTTTGCATTGAGTCTGTGCATCCTTAGCTACAGCACGTAACTAAGTCTGAGTAGAGTCTGTGCATATGGGTGAAGTTCTATGCTTGCAAGTCAGTGCATCTTTGCATTAAGCAGACACAAGTCGGTGCACATTCTGTGTCCGTCTTATACTACGTCTCATAAGGGCTAGGTCTGTACATGTGTCCATTTTATCTTGCGTCGTTTGCCTCATGATCAGCTTCTAAGTCGTTGCATTCATTGCTTATAGTGAGTCGGTGCAATATCTGTGCCATGCGTATAGAGTCTGTGCATTCCTTCTGAGTTAAGTTAATGCAACGCCTCTAGTGGCATGTCATCGAGTTAGTGCAATACTTGCACCGTGCACATTAAGTATGTGCATCTCTTATACTCGCACACACGGAGTCCATGCAAGGCTGCTCACGACCCAAGCAGGTTTGTGCAATGCTTGCACACTGCATACTCCTAGCTAGTGCATCCGTTAGTCCTATGCTGCAATCAAGTCTATGCATCTTCTAGTGCATGAATGTTAAGACTGTGCAAGTGCGTGTGATCACCACATTGAGTCGGTGCAGTTTAGCTTCTGTCAGAATACCTACTCCGTGCAATCTCTTCTCATCTCGTATAACTATCTGAAGATGACTTTTTGTCTGATGTCTTGGCAGATGTCTTTTCATAAAGATTAAGAATGGCACGTGATCCAAGATTGGAGAAGGTGCCAAGATTGTGACACGTGCAAAGCAGTAAGTTGGGATGCTGTCACGTGGGCCAAGGCATTTGGGCACAAATCGTGGAGAGGACACGCCCTAATTCTCTGCTGCTCTATAAATAAGAAGCTTCTCCCTCAAGAGAAGATTGATCGTGCCAGAAGAGCTGAAGCAGAGAGAGCAAGCGCCTGAACGATCCAGAGAGAAAAAGAAAGATAGAGAGAGAGCAGAAAAGAAAGAGAGTTCTGAGAGAAATCCCTTGAGAGAATTGAGAGAGAAAGATTATTCTTTAGTTTCAAGGTTCAGAATCGGAGCTGAATTCGCTCAGTGTTGAGCTATATTCCCTTTGTGGGTTTTTTGGTTTTTCGCGGTGTTTTGTTTTCATTTTAGATACTCGTTTTCAAGCCATTTATCAGCGGAACAAGCTGTGACGCTCAGCGGGAAGAGGTGTAGTATCCTCTGGACGGGTTAAGCTGTAAGCCCCAATGGTTGCAGAGGAGGAATCCTTTGGTCGGCATAAGCCGTAAGGCCCAGCGGTCTGTAGGGTTTGTACCCCGAAGCTATGGATCAGCGGAAGCTATGCATCAGCGGTGAAACCACACTCTAGTTTGAGTGTGGGGTGGACGTAGATCTCAGGCTTGAGATTGAACCACCTTAAAAATCATTTGTCCACTGTGCGATTGTTTGTGGTTTGGTTTTGTTCTCTATCATTATTCATCGTCCAGTAGATGATTGCTTAGGATCGCGTAAGAGCTGATCCGTTTGATCTGGTCCATTCCTGTTGTGACTGAGTGACTTTCGATCATCCTATAGCAGTTTGTTTATTTTTCGCAATTGTTTTGTTGTAGTAAGTTTTAAGTGGGTGACCGATCTATTCAGCCCCCTAGATCGTCTATAGATATTCTATCTATAGGCATTAGAGTATCCATCTGTCTCTATCAATTGGTATCAGAGAATACCATCTTTTCTATCAATTGGTATCAGAGCCTAACTCTTCTGCAGGGATCAACGTCCTGAAGAGTCAACGGCCATGGACGGTAAAGGAATGACAGCTGAGGGACACTCTACTGCCAAGCCCCCATACTTCGATGGATCAAACTATGCATACTGGAGGAATCGTATGCATGTATTTCTGAGGGTGAAAGACTATGAGATATGGAAGGTAGTCAGCAAGGGTCCGTTCGAGCTTCATGAGAATGAAGAAGTCTGGACAAGAGAGGAGATCAGAAGATCTACCCTCAATTGGAGTGCAATCAATGCTATTCAGTGCGTACTTTATCCCACCGAGTTCTCCCGAGTTTCATCATGCACCACTGCAAAGGAGATGTGGGATAAGTTGGAGGTCATCTATGAGGGAACCTCTCAAGTAAGGGAGACCAAGGTGAACTTGCTGGTCTCAGAATATGAAGCTTTTCGAATGAAGTCCAGTGAGACCATCACAGAAATGTATGCGCGCCTCATGATCATCACCAATGGTCTTAGGAGTCTGGGAAAGAATTACTCGGACTATGAAATTGTTAGGAAGATCCTTCGGTCCCTGACTCCAGTATGGCATACAAAAGCCACAATTGTTGAAGAGTTAAGGGATCTGCAGAATATGAAAGTTGACGAGCTCATCGGTTCACTAATGACATACGAGATGAATCTTCTCAAGACCGAGGAGCTGGAGAAGAAGAAGAAGCCTATTGCGTTGAAGGCCAACTTCAGCAGATCGAACAGATCCAGCCATAGTGGATCATCAAGCGAGGAAAGCCCCTCTGGGTCAGAAATCGATGGAGACCAACTGGCCATGCTGACTAGAGAATTTAGGCGATTTCTGAGAAAGGAAGGAAGAAACTTCGGCCGAAGGTAGTTTGGTGGCGGCAGGAGGCAAACAAGGTATAGATCTAACCTTGCCAAGAAAGTTGACACTAATGTTTGCTACCACTCCAGGAAGGCCGGCCATATGAAGGCAGATTGTCCCGAGCTCTAGAAGCTGAAAGAGAAGTCAAAGAAGAAAGCTCCCAAAGGAAAGGCGATGGTGAGCACATGGAGCGACGAGGATGAGGGAACATTCAGCTGCACATCGGAGAGCAAGGATGAAGAAAAGCCCATCTGCCTGATGGCAAAAGATGACGAAGAAAAAGAAGAAGACTCCGATGAGGTATCATCTCCTTTTGAGCATTATACCATCTCTGACTGGCAAGATGCCTACGGAGATTTGTTAGACAAAGTAGATGATATTAGGAGAGAGAATAGGCATTTTAAGAAGAAGGTTAACTCTGTTTTGAATGATAAAACAATGTCTGGTAAACTTGCCTATCTACAATCTAAAAATGATAGGTTAAAAAATTCTTGTTCTGAATTTGATGAACTGAAGCAAGCTTTGATTGAATATAGAAATGAAAATGAAATGCTGAAAAATGTTATTGATGATTTGAAACTGACATTGCAAAAATATGAAAATGAAATGAATATTGTTGATGAAAAGTATAAAGATGTTCTTGGTGTCAACAATGAATTAAAAAATTCAATCGAACAGCTAGAAAAAGGAAATGCTGACAAAGTGAAAATAATTGAGAATATGACCCAAGGATCTGATAATCTGAATGCTTTGTTAGGGTCAAATGTCAATTTCAGGAAGGAGGGTCTCGGGTATAATCCTACTGCTAAGAAAAGCTTTAATGTCAAGACAATTTCATTTGTAGCAGAAAAGGAGAAGAGACCTCTTATCAAAATGAATAATGAAAATTCTGTCGCTAATGTTGTTAATCTCAAAATGTCCAGTGCTAAGGACAAAGGTAAGCAGAAGGTTGGTGAGCCTAGCACACCCTGCTCTACACCTAAGGGTAAGTCTAAGGTCGGGGGCCAGTCTACTTGCACACCCAAACCCCAGAGCAAGGCAACCAAGTCTCCACCACCACCAGCAACCAAGGAGAAGACTCAATATACACATATGCACAAGCCAGGTGGGTCAAAGGTGCAAGGGAGACAGAATTTTATCAGAGGTCAACCGAGCCAGTTCTACCAACCCAATGTCCATACCTACCATTATAGACAGCCACAGCAATCCTATAGGTCAAGATGGAATAAAGGTCGAGGAAGGTCTATGTATCAGTCCTTTCCTACTCAATCTTATATACCTCAGGTTAGAAATTGGGTTGGTCAGTCCAGGACGTGGGCTCCTAGTATACAGTCTTTCTTTGGTCAGCCTACGACCAACTATGGCCACCATTTTCTGAATACTTATTGGCCTAGGCACTGGCATAAAAATGGCAAAGTTGGTAACAACAATAGGGCTAGGACATAGCACTAAAAAAAGAAGGTTAATTCTATTGGTGATGAGAAGAAAAGAAACAATGAAAAGAATGTTGGGAAATTCACCAAGTCAACCATGCTTAAACAAATGTGGATTCCCCAGAGTTTACTGTCTTGTTTAAATTGCTCTTCATATGTTTCGGAGCCCAAACACTTTTGGGTTCCAAAATCTTTTCCCTGATTGTGTTTGCAGGTATGCCTGGCAGCCAAGAACAACATGTGGTACCTGGATAGTGGTTGCTCCAGGCATATGACAGGAGATAAGGCCAAGTTTTGCTTGCTGACAGAGAAGAATGGAGGCCTTGTCACCTTCGACGGCAACACAAAAGGTAAAATCATCGGATCAGGTAAAGTAGGTAAGTGCACTACCTGCTGCATTGAGGAGGTTATGCTGCTTGAGGGTCTTGCTTAGAACTTGCTCAGCATTAGCCAGCTATGTGACAAAGGTCATAGAGTAGTCTTTGACTCTTAATGCTATAGGATTTATGAACATGATTCCGATATAATAAAATTTTCTGGTAAGAGAGTAAATAACATCTACATGGTAGATTTAGATGATCTCTCTCACTCTAACCTATGCCTCACTGTTAATAAAGATGATCTTGCATTTTTGTGGCATCGTAGGTTAGGCCATGCTAGCTACACTATTTTGCACAAATTAAATAAACATAGCATGGTTAGAGGACTCCCTGAAATATCTTTTAAGAAGGAAAACAAAGTTTGTGATGCATGTACACAGTCCAAGCAAACAAGAAAGTCATTCAAATCTAGAACTGAAGACTTGTCCTCCAATCCTTATGAGATCGTACATATGGACCTATTTGGACCCACAAGATCTGTCAGCTTATCAGGTAGGAAGTATGGGTATGTTTTAGTGGACGACTTCTCTAGGTTTACTTGGGTGTTTTTCTTGACTCACAAAAATGATGCATTCACAGAGTTTTAGGAGTTCTATTTAAAAATAAAATAGAGAAATAAAAATTTAATTGAGAATATTTTATCTGATCATGGAGGTGAGTTTGAAAACTCACAATTTGTTGATTTTTGTAGGGATAATGGGATTACTCAATGGTTCTCCTCCCCTAGAACAGCTGAGCAGAATGGAATAGTGGAGAGGAGGAACCGGACACTTGTGGAGATGGCTCGTACACTCCTAGTCGAAGGTGGCTTACTAAGAAAATTCTGGGCAGAGGCAGTTAACACTACATGCCATGTAATCAACAGAGCTATGGTAAGACCTTTCACTCAGAAAACTCCTTATGAGCTTCTAAAAGGTAAGAGGCCTTCAATTGCTTATTTCAAGGTCTTTGGCTGTAAGTGTGTTATTCATGTTAATGATAAAAGAGATCTTGATAAATTTGAACCTAAAAGTGATCTAGGAATCTTCCTTGGATATTCTGAAAACACTAGAGCATATAGAGTGTACAATCTTAATTTTAAAACTATTTAAGAATTTCCACACATTGTCTTTGATGAGTCCCTAAACAAGTCTGATGTTGGTCAATGCAGGAAAGAAGATGATGGAGAAATTATGAAGGAAGGAAAGTCTACAGACCAATCAGCCAATGAGGACGAAGCTGAAGAGAACAATGCAGAAGAGCCTGCTGTTCAGGGGGAGGTAAATGAAGATCCAGGTAACCAAATCATCAATGTCAGACTTCTTAGAGATCATCCTGTAGATAATGTCATTGGTGATTTGCATGAACCCCCTACGACTAGAGGCTACTTTGGAGCTAAGCATGAATTAAATGCATATGCATTAGTTTCTCATATAGAGCCCAAGACCATTGACTGCGCTCTCAAAGATGTGCATTGGATCAATGCCATTGTTGGCACCCAAAATATGATCGTCGGCGACCAAGCCATAAGGACGAATGACCCGGCCCGTTGAAGCACGGAAGCCGATAAAGATCAACATATTGAAGATTTCTCAAGCTGCCAGAGCCTCGAGTCACCCCGTATGGACACGGGGACTTCACCTCAGGAGAGCCGAGACAAACTCACAACCAACCGGCAGTGCGATCAAGCCTGCCCAATGAACCGGCATCGACTTTATCGTGCCGCATACACTACACCCGTTGTCCGATCAAGGACGACGGTCTACCCAGTGGCTTCCCGCCTTATGAAAGGCTCTCCTGAAGATGAAGGAGTCCCCCTGGCTTCCCGAGACGGAGGACCGAATGCTCTGACGGCAGAAGATCCCGATCACCCGGCACGGGTACGGTTTCCCGCCAAGATGGGCCCGTTACTGGCCGAATGATCGCCCAGCTCAGGCGGAACTATCCCGGGTGTTATCAAACCCCCTAAGGAGCCTTGGGCACAAGCTAGGCCGAGCTAGTAGCACGGAGCATAGAGCCGAAGGCCGTGTCAGCGGAAGGCCCGTATGATCAAATCAAAGCTATTTGAAGTCTCGCGAATGGCCGTACGTCAAACTAGGAGCTTCGACAAGACATCTCATGAAGGTTTCGATAAGCATTGGCAGGATGAATGTTCACAGTGACTCCCGGACTCATCGACTGGCTCGAAGCGCACGAGGAGCATAGCCCGGCGCGCCCTAAACCGGTGCGCCCCTCACTTGATGCCCTTTATCCCGGCGCGCTGAACCCCATCCAGGGCCTGGCTATTCCGGCGCGCAAAGACCCATGAAGCCCTTCCCGGTGCGCAGTTCTTCACGCCGCATGAGGCTTAGGGCTCGATCATGTATATATACAGATGGCTATTCGAAAGAAAAGAGAGGAGAAAGTTTAGAAAAGAAAAGAGAAAGTTTAGAAAAGAGAGAGGGGGCAGACATAAGGAAAAAGAAGATAGTCTTTCGAGAGAAGTTTTCGAGGGAGAGAGAGCTTTCTGGGAAGAAGGGAGTTTCTATCCGAGTGTCCTTCGACGTCCGTCTTCCTCTTTTCTGGTTGAAGTACTCCGGAGCCGGAGAAGGAGAAGGGGGCCGATACTCTGTTTTGAGAACAGGTGGGCGCCGGCGTCTATCTCTCTCTGCTTTTCGTGAATTTTCCTCTTTCAGGGTTTTCGTCTACCAACTGTAAGCAAGAGAGGGGAGGGATGGCAATGATATGAGCCGACCCCTCCCCTCCTCTGTGACTTCTTCTCTTTACTGTATTTTCCTCTGCAAATGATGAACGGTGACCGAGCAATGATGCCGGCGCCGGACTCTTAATGTGTAAACGATGGCCCATTCCCATTTCTAGGATGGCAATGTGTATATGAATGTCTGGACCAGTAGGTCGAATGAATGATTTGAAACTTCTGTCTCCTTCTCTATCTACATCGATGTGTATGTTTAAGGTCTTCCGCGTGTTTTCTCTGATTCTGGTCTCCCTGAAGCCCCGATCACGCCCCGAAGCACCGTGGGCTACAGAAACACCCCTCCCCGGGGTCTTCCCATCGACCGTTCTCATGTTTGATTTAAGGGTTTCCGCATCCCCTCCGTGGACAGAGCTATGCTTCTACGTATGCTTCTTTCTACTATGTTGTCGAGGGTCTAACTCCCATTGACTCTTCCCTTCACATTGCCCTGTGGCTCGCGAAGTGGGAGTCGCCCTTGGGATTGCAAGATGCATCGACTTAACATTGCGCCGTAACTGTTCAAGCATATGCCTCAATGTTTGGCTCGTCTCGCCTATGCATTGACTACCCCCCTCTGCATCATATTCATGTGAACCGTTCCGAGATTCTTTTACTTCGTTTCAATCACCCGGGGAGGGGGACATCCCCCGTTGCTTCACATAAACTACTGGATGATTGAGGGCTCTACCCCTCGATGGTTGAGGCTTCCTCAAGATCATAGCAGACAGTAACAAAGGTGTTCTAGCCCAATAAGCTCAGCCCCGACAACCTGTGACCCAATCGAGGCCAAGAGGCGTATGCTCCTCGCAGGCTAGCCCTCGGAGCTCCATTCTCCTAATGGTCAATTCCTCCACGGGATGAGTCATAAGCTGTGGGTTGTCCACCCCTCGCAGGCTAGTCCTCTGGGTGATGCTCCCATCATCAATGACCTCATCTCTCTATCTTTCCCCTTACGGAGCCTTGGTGCCCCTCGTAGGCTTGTCCTCAGGGTATCCTATCCGATGCGTTTGCTGGGTGCCTTCGTGCATACCGGTAGTTTAGGGGCTTACTCCACGAGTGAGTATGACCCCGATTCTCCCCTGCAACTCTTCATGTTCAGGGGAGATGCTGTCAAATTTTGGACAGACTCAGCATAACTAAAGCTATAATGAGATGCTCGTTCTGGACTCAATTGACTCAGTGCTCGAGTATGACCTCGCACTGACTCAATGCATCATTTCAAGAGGGTCCTGGACTTCAATCAAACGATTAGTTGGTCTAAATAACTCCATAACTTTCAATAAAAACTCAAATAAACTCAAAGGGTTTCAGAAATGCTTAAAAACAAGCTAAAACGGCATGGTCTTAGCCGACGCGCCTTAATACGGCGCGGGCCCCCCCCCCCCCCCCCCGCGCCGTATTAACTCGTGACTCATGTTTCTTCTTCTTTTCCTGGGTCAATTCCCGGCGCGCCTTTAATCGGCACGCCCCGTGCCTTGCGCGCCGTGTTAATGGGTGTTAGGGCCGCACCGGATTAGCGTTTCACCTACGCTTTACCGCGCCGGATTAACCCCCTTTACCTACGCTTTACTGCGCCATGGAAGCTATCTCTCACGCCGTTTCACTTTTTTATGTCATTCTAATCTCTCGTTCGCTCTTAGGGCAATCCTGGCCTCCCATGGTCGATATTAACTACCCTAATCAGCGGTAGATTAAGTAAGGCAAGGGTTGTTCATGCTCCGAATAACCTCTTTACCATGTTGACTATCATGTGTGTGAACACTTTGCTTTCGTCATCACCCTTGTGCTATCGTTTCCCTCTCTTCTGACGGGGATCAATGAATGTGAATAAGCATTGTTTACTGTCATAATTCTGTGTCCATGCTCAGTATAGTTATCATCATCATGTCTGCATGCTTGCATAGACCCTCGAGTATATCGAATGGCGTTGACGGAAGGTTGGGTTACGTCCGATCGGAAGTTTCCGCTATGCGCGATGGTGGTCTTCGGACCTACGTCCTCCGCCACGCACCAAAGGTCTCTAATTCAATAAACCATGCCTCTCCTGCATGACAGATAGCCGCATTTCGCATGATTCCGTCATGTTAGTAACGTTGCATCCTTTATTCCGGCCTCGACAGCCCACTATCTCGGCAATTAATGAAAGGTGTTCCCTCCTCGTGGGGGATGTAATTAATGCCATAACCTTTATGGTATGGCGGACTACTGGTCCCGACCGAACCTCACTTTTGTCAGACACGGGTCAGAATGAGCGCATAATAAACTCGTCACTCACGTGATTGGCACGCCCGCATCGTCAATCAGTCAGTTAATTACCAGTTAGTTAATTGGTTGATCGACACGTGAAGTAACAAATAAGATAAAAAAGACACGCAAACAAGTCTGGCACGCCCGGTGGGACCGATGTCACCTTTCATCTCTTTGCCGAGATATTTGGGCTTCGAGGCCCTCTCAAAGGCTACTGATCGTTGGCTTGTTTGTCTTTACAGGCGTACGATGACAACCAATGGATTAACTGGCGTTGGCTTCGGTCCTTCGATCGTTGCTGGACATGCACAAGGGTACCTGGCGGTGCCCATGGAGTTCGGTAGCTTCCCTGCCGCTGTCGGCTTCCCCAACTTCTTGGGGTTAGCCTTTGTTGATATGCTGGAAGTTGAAGCCCCGGCACCTGTCGAGGAAGCCGTGGAAAAAATGGAGCCTCTGAAGGCTCCCTGTTGCAACGACTCATCCAAGAGTCCGGCCTCGGCCGCTAGCTGTTTGGTGCACCATGTCATACGTGGGACCCGCCCCAATATTGTCAACAAGCACCCTGGAGGACGTCAACGTCGCCAAGCTTAAAGGAGTGCTGCTGTGATCACCGGGACTCTATCTCAGTCCGGGAAGTCTATGATGGTCGGTGGCATGCACGTCTTCCTCAACAGACGCAATACACGGGTGGCTCCGGATCGAGTCATCCCCACCATCCCTGTCCACAATGCATACCAGGCCCTCGCTGGAAGGAGGGCAGAAAGAGAAGAAATCGGCCACTATGGCCAAGGAAGAACGGCCCCCAGGCCGAGGAAGGTCAAACAGGTGTGGGTTCCCAAGCGGACCCAACCTGGCCACCAGCTGACTCCCATCCACCGCCGTCCTATGTATGACGGGGCGGAAGAGAAAAGAGAAAGGGGCTTGCCCCCGAAGAAGGAAGAAGAAGTGGTTGCGGACCCTCCGTGCCGCGAAAATTTCTGAGCTACTGCCCATCAAGCCAATGTCCCAGCTGCGGGACGAAGATTCTAACAACCTGCTGACAGAGCTCGGCTAGCCTATATCCCTCCTACGGGAGGTCGACAACTATCCCCCGTATTACATCTAGAACGGGGTCAAGAAGAGATGACATGTTTGGTCAGAAACTATTTTCAAGGGTTAGGCAACCCCTCACTTGGTCAACAGCGACTGATGCAAGCAGCCAATGATGAAGATTACTGCTCATCAATGGAAGATGAAGAGGGTATGGGAGAAAGAATGATGGTGTCGTTAGTCGACGACAATGGATATGATAATTGCTTCGAGATCGAAGCCGATGAAGCTGTCCCCGAGCGGGAAGAAAGAAGAAGAGTTTCTGTGTTCGAGAGGCTGACCTTCCCGCAGAAAACTAGAAGGATGGTCCATCGACAGAGGAGAAGGATGCAGGTCTTCACCTGCAATATGACTGGTATATCCAACCGATATGGGGAGCTTCCCGAAGACCCCCGAGAATTGGCTCAGCTGGCCGCACGGCCGGGGCCGAGTACTCGCAAAATAGAGGCAGCAAGGGAGCTCCTGATAATGACTAAAGGAAAACAGCCCCAGGTCTACCACCAATGGGATGACAAGGCCCCCGTCCTGACAGCTAATGTAGTGACGGCAGAGGAAGAAGATGACATCCCCCTCGACATCCTGCCCGAGGGTACGTCCAGGGATACAGCAGAAGTTATCCCCACTACAGCCACTATAGACCCATCGGTCTTGATATTACTTCAACAATATCGGCAAGAGATAGACTTGCTGAAGAAGCAGCTGATGAAGAAAACTGAACAATCCTCAGCTTCCAAGCCACCCGAAGTCCAGGGTGAATCATCTTGGGGAGCGGTCCGTCGTGACGGCCCTCCACCACTCTACACACTGCCCCAGTCGTCAGAGCCAAGCATGGCGACGATGCAACAGCGGCCACCACAGCTCCAGCCGCTGCTACCTCCGGTGCTCCCTCAAGCGCACTAGACACCTCCGCTGCTACGTCCTCCACAGGCGACCACCCTGGTCACCCCCTACCTGCAGCCGGCCCACTTCTATCTGGAGCCAGTTGACCCCGCGGTCATGAACCGGATGATGGTGGAGAGGATGATCGAGCTGAAGCTTGCAGAGAAAAGTGAAGGTGACTATATCGCATTTGATGCCTATCGGGTGCCCTACCCGCAACACCATGCGGCTAAACGACTTCCCCCGGGGGTCAACAAGCCACCTAAGTTTGACAAATTCAACGGGAAGGGGTCCCCGAAGGAGCACATTGCATATTACATGACCGTCATGGGTGATCTGGCCACCGACGAGTCATATTTGTTGAAGTTCTTCGGGTCCTCGCTGACAGGGCTCGCAATTGAATGGTATTCTAGCCTCTCGACCGGGTCGATCAACGACTGGCTAGATATGCAGAAGAAGTTCAGGGAAAGATTCCATGTCACAGAGAGGGAGGTCACAGTGGCCGAACTCTATTCAACAAGGCAGAGGGCCGATGAGACAGCCCTCGATTATATCAAGAGGTGCAGGAACCTCAGAATGAGGTGCAAGCGGCCCCCGCATCAGGAGGACGCTGTGCAAATATGCAAACAAAATCTCAGAAGGGAGGTTTTGGAAAAGATGATCGGAATGGAAATACGGTCGTTCGACCGGCTGAATAATGTCGTGGCCGAAGTGGAAGCTTTCCTGGCCAGACCTACCCCAACATCTGCTGCCAGCATGACCCAGAAGGGCAAGGTAGTAGACCGGCGCTCGTCGCCTAAAGAAGCGAACGCTCTTGATATAAAGGCGTTCGAACAACAGAAAAGTGAAGGCAAGAAGGGAGTCACCCCACAGCCTGTAGAAGCCCCAGACGGCAAAGAAGGTCCTTCGCTGAGGGACAAAATGAAGAAGGCCTATTCCTTTCCAAAAGACAAGACCCGAGTTCTGTTCGACTGGGTAACAGAATACAGCATGGTCACCCTGCCTGAGCCAAGGAGGCCGGAGGACCTAAAAAGAAAAGACAGTCCAAGATTCTGTCCCTACCACCAGATGTTGGGACATCCAATCGAAGACTGCTATGTTTTCAAAGACATCATCGAAGGGATTGTGAAGAAGAATGAAATTGAGCTGGGAGAGTACAAAGTGGACCCTCCTTAGCCACATGAAGCCCCTCGGAGGAGGGCAGCGGTCAACATGATCTCCCTCTACCAGGCATTGTCCGAGGAGATCTCTGAAGCAAGCACGCGGAACACCTACGAAGCTCATTTCTTGGAGCCCGCGAAAGAACAGCAGTGGTGGCAGCAGATCCCTGTGAAACACAAGAAGAAGAGGGCACCCCGCCCGAAAGAGGGGGCACATATCCGTGGTGTTACACCCCGGCCTACTCCATCAGTGGTAGCACCCGTATGGGTCACTCCACCTACAGCTATCAGGATACATACACATAATCGGAGGAGACAAACTCCACTGCCAGTGATTAAGGAAAACAATCCTAGAATCCTTCGACTACAAAACCTCATTGAAGGGCTAGATGAATATGTGCAGCCCAAATTGAAACCTCTGCTGGTGCTGGACCACGTCCCCTGGCAAGACTTAGAGCAGCTCTCACTTGAACAAAAGGAGGAAGCTGAAGAGGCACCCGACGGAGAGGGCAGTCTATTCTAGGGGCACCCGCCCGCAGAAGCAAAAAAGAAGAAGAAGCAGAAGAAGAGAAGAAAGGCCGCTGGAGCCAATAAAACACAGGTTGTCTCCTGTAATACCCTATCAGCGCTCTTCAACCTATCCGGAGAGGAGGAAGAAGAGGAAATTTGCTTCACACCCCATGCCGGGGGAGGCAAGACCGAGGCCGCAACTGCTGCACATGCCACCCAGTCAAGCCGAAAATGGGGGCGCCAGCCGCCACCCAACCACAATATCATGTTCAGAGGGGAGCAACCCTACAGGACACCTCCGCCGGAGGTCAAGGGAGTCCAAATCCCTCCTCCGTCAGGCCTATACAACAAGAGTGGGAGCAAGGGGGTCCCTTCATTTCTTGAATTTATGAAGATGTCCAAGGGCAAACAGCCTTGCCAGGAGGCTAACCCTACACCCGGGACCGTTCACCCGTAGCTCGCACAATCTGCTGAAGAGCCAAATACAGATGGAGCTTGCCCTACAGCAACTAACGAAGAAGACCCAGAAGTCGGCACCAGCCAGAAAGGCGTCGAATCTGAGGAAGATGAAGTAGGTCCGTCAGGGCCCGCAAATCAAAACCTCCCCAAGCCCAGATGGGTCGACGAGATGAAGCTCTCCAATGTCCGAGTCGGGAGCTGAATAATGAAGCTACTCAAGAAGCTCCCTGCTCGATTTACAATCTGGGAGATCCTTTCTTTGAGTGAAGAGACTCGACAGGCGATTATTACTGCTCTGCAAACGCCTGCTCATTTCGAGACTTGCATAGCTGAAGCTATACCGGAAGCCAGTATGACCTTCACTCCAGAAGACATGCTACTGCCTACCATCAGCCATAATAGGCCGCTGTATATGAAGGGGCACCTGAATTTAAGGGAGCTGAACAGGATTCTGGTTGATCCCAGTGCAGCGGTCAACATCCTGCCATATAGAATATATGAGAGGCACCACTTTAACATGCATCTCAAGAAAGTCGGGGATATGCGTATCACCGGCTTCAATCAAAAATACGAAGTGTCGATGGGAGTGGCAGAGTTCACACTGACCTTGGCAGATTTCACTACGACGGTGCAGTTTCATGTCATTGACTCTCGCACCTCTTACAAGGCACTGCTCGGCCGCCCATGGCTGCATGGTGGTGCCCTCCACGCTCCACCAATGCATCAAATACAGTCTCCAAGGGAAGGAGGAGAGGATATTTGCAGACCCCCACCCGTTCGAGGTGTTTGAGTGTCATTTGGCAGATGCCAACTTATATACAAGGCCTTCCCAGAAGACCTCTGAAGCTAGGACCCCTGCGGGGCCATCCAGAAGCACATCCGGCAGCAGTTGGTATCCACCACCGTCGCGCGGATATGTCAAGCCAAAGGTGGTCTCCTATATCACAGCATCCGGGGACGTGGGCAGAACAGCACCTCCAGCATTCCACCGCGAAGCTAATGAAGTGCAGATCAATCGGCAGCACAATTACATCGGAGTCCCAACTGGCCTCATCAAGACAGTCCTCGGCCTCGATGACCCCACTGTCGAGACTTTCAAGACTTGGGAGGTGACACAGGAAGATGGACCCAACAGCTTGTTCTATACAGCTGAGGAGCATCCCACTCGGGAAGACACAGACTACAGCCTCCCCGAAGATCTAAGCAACCCGCCGGTTCCTGTCCAGGGTCTAGCATTTACAACTGATCGGATGGCCATGATGTTTCAGAAGCAACACATTCCTCCTGATCAGTCGCAAAAGCGCAAGGAAGCTTTCCAGAAGATGTGGTATCCCGCAAATCTGGACAAGGAAATGAGACGTGTCTCTCAACATCCAGGGTTGGGCTTCACCCTGGAGGAATATTATTACAGTGGGCGGTACGAGGTGGACACTATCTCTGCCTTCTATCCTACTGAAGATAGCCCCCTAGGGGCAACCTTTGATGAATACCCGGTGGAAGCTGAACATGTTGAACTGGCTCGATCTGGAAATCAAGAAATAGAGACCTCGGTCCCCTACCGATGCTGGGAGCAGGTCCACCCTGAAGAAGTGGCCCTTCAAGCCAAATTTGATACGGCTAGCAGCAGTGAAGCCGAAGACATTGAAGAAGCAGGAGTTTCTCCCTCCAGCGGAGTCCTACTAATGATGACTTCAACACCCTTTCTGCCAATCAAGGAAGCCTTGGTCAACTCCAATCAAGGGGAGCCAGCTACCAAGAAAGGAAAAGACACTTCCACGGAAGGTATAACTGCTCCAGAAGGCGAGACCTCCTCAACTTCTGCTACAAAACCGGGATGCTGTCCAAGCCCGGCAATAAAAAACTACCAGCCTATCACGGCTGCAACCTTATCTACAAACACTGAAGCTGCTCTCTCATCCCTGGGAGCTGCAACGATAGTGTATTGGTTAATAAAACCCTCAGCGCAGCCGCTGGCACAAGAAATAGGGAAACCTCAAGAAGCTCTGGTGGTGTCTGACGAGGAAGTCGAAGTACTCGACCCTCAAGACGGTATTCCAGGTTTCGTTGACCTCCAACCGACACCTCCGGAGATAGAAGACAGAGGCCAAGCCACAGTCGATGAACTGATAGAAGTCAACTTGGGAAATGAGGAGGACCCTAGGCCTACCTTCCTCAGCGCCCAACTATCCCCAAAAGAATGGGAGCTGTACATCCAGCTGCTATTAGAGTACCGGGATTGCTTCACCTGGACTTACAAAGAAATGTCGGGTCTAAGCCCCACTGTCTCACAACATGAGCTGGCAATCAGCCCTGAGGCTGAACCGGTGAAGCAACCACCGCGGCGCATGAGGCCAGAACTCATCACTCAAATTTGTACTGAAGTCGACAAGCTCATTGACGTGGGATTTGTTAAAGAAAACCAGTACACCACATGGCTGGCGAATATCGTCCCCTTAAAAAAGAAGAATGGACAGATCCAGATATGTGTCGACTTCCGAGATCTAAACAAAGCCTGCCCCAAAGATGACTTCCCAGTGTCGATAACGGAAGTCATGATAGATGCTACAACCGGCCATGAGGCCCTGTCATTCATGGATGGGTCGTCCGGTTACAATCAGATTTGGATCGCGGAGCATGACCGGGTCCATACTACTTTCCGAACCCCTAAAGGCATTTATCATTACAAGAGGATGCCGTTCGAACTAAATAATGCTGGCGCAACCTATCAGCGTGCAATGACCAAAATCTTCGATGAGTTGCTCTACCACAAGGTCGAGTGCTACATAGATGACCTGGTGGTCAAAACCAGAAGAAAAGAAGATCATCTGCAAGACCTCCGATCATCTTTCAGAGGCTGAGGCAGCATGATCTGAAGATGAATCCCATGAAATGTGCGTTCGGAGTGTCGAGCAGAAGATTCTTGGGCTTCATTGTCCGATATCGGGAATCGAGATAGACCCCGCAAAAATCAAAGCAATTCAGGAGCTACCTCCACCAAGGAATATCTCTGAGCTGAGATCACTACAAGGCCGCTTGGCTTATATCCGGTGGTTCATCTCCAATTTGTCACGGCGATGCCAGCCTTTCCACAAGTTGATGATGAAAGATGTCCCCTTTTATTGGGATGAAGATTGCCAGACAGCCTTCAACAAGCTGAAAGACTATCTGAAGACTCCTCTAGTGCTGGGAGCACCGGTGAAAGGACGACCATTAATACTGTATATAGCAGCTACACATAACTCTCTGGGGGCAATGCTAGCCCAGAATAATGAAGAAGGGAAAGAGCAAGCCCTCTATTACCTCAGTCGGAGACTGGTCAGAACTGAAGAGAAATATACTTACATTGAGAAGGTCTGTTTGGCACTGGTCTTCGCAGTTCAGAAGCTTCGACACTACATGTTGTCACATGAAATCAGCTTGGTGTCTAAAGAGGATCCCCTGAAATATATTATGTCCCAGCCAGCACTCAAAGGTCGCCTGGGAAAATGGGCGGTAATCCTTATAGAGTTTGACATCTCCTATGTACCGCGCAAGGCCATCAAGGGTCAAGCTATTGCAAACTTCTTCACTAAGCACCCTGTACCTGGGGACTGCCCGTTGGAGCCGGAGCTTCCTGAAGATGAAACCTTGGAAGCCGTTCAGGTGCGGCCCTCCTTATGGCAGCTATATTTTGACGGCACTTCCAGAATTAACACCTCTGCCACTGGATCGGCCAGAGTCAGGACAGGAGCAGGCATAGTCTTGAAATCCTCAGAAGGAGAAGTGGTGCACACATCCTGCTCCAAAAACAAACATTGCACAAACAATGAAGCGGAATATGAAGCCCTAATAATCGGGTTACAAATTGCTCTATCCATGGGAATTCAGATGCTGGAAGCATTCGGGGACTCCATGCTAGTTATAAAACAACTGGAAGGAGAGTTCGATGTGCGAAAGCAAGAGCTTCTCCCCTATCACCAGCTGGCAACCCGCCTGATGTCAAGATTCTACTTCATCAGCATTAAGCACATCAACCGAGGCCAGAATGCTCAGGCAGACGCCCTCGCTAAGCTGGCCAGTTCATTGGCAGTCCCGCCAGACACAAGCTTGAATATAACAGTGATCAACCGCCGGCAGGTCCCCAGTGTAACGGAGGTCTTGGTCGACGAACAAGAGATTGAGGTGGCAGTCGTCGAAGAAGTTCAGCAGCCCGATTGGCAAGAACACCTCCTGCGGTGGTTCCAACACCAACAGCTTCCAAAAGAAAAAGAACAAAGAATGAAGCTCCTGAGGGTCAAGCACTCTTACGAGATGAGAAGCGGAACCCTGTTCCGAATAATGGCAGATGCCCGAAGGAAAGTCCTACTCTGTTGCTTGTCTTCAACAGAGGCGGGACAGGTGATGCAAGAAGTCCATGCGGGATCAGCTGGAGCACACCAGGCTGGCCCAAAGATGAAAATTGAGATAAAGAAATTGGGCTACTATTGGCCCACTATATTTGATGATTGCTGCAAGTTTGCCAAAGCTTGTCAGAAGTGTCAAGAACACGCTAACGTGGCAAGGAGACCTCCAGCGCCATTACATCCGACCCTTCCAAGCTGGCCGTTTGCTCAGTGGGGCACGGACGTGGTAGGACCGCTACCAGCATCTTCGTCAGGGTGCAAATATATCTTAGTGGCTACAGACTACTTCTCCAGATGGGCAGAGGTGGTAGCACTAAGAGATGTAACGGGAGAACTAGTTGCAAGATTCTTCCGACAGAACGTAATATTCCGGTTCGAGATCCCCAGCCGAATCATCTCTGATAATGGTAGCCATTTTAGGAACCAGAAGGTTTATCGGCTGGCCGACAAATACAAGATTGACGGGAGGACATCGTCCCCCTACAACCCTCAAGCCAATGGACTTGCAGAAGCCTTCAACAAGACACTATGCACATTGCTGACGAAGACTGTCAAGTCTAATAAAAAAGATTGGGAAGAAAGGATGTATGAAGCACTCTGGGCCTATCGTACTGTCTACAAAACCCTAACCGACTGCTCACCTTTCTCCCTCGTCTATGGGTCAGAGGCTATGGTGCCGATTGAAATGGAAGTTCCTTCACTGCGAGTCGCCATCCAGCATGGACTAGTCAGCGGTGAACAAACCAATGCAGAGAGAAGATTAGAAGAGCTCATTGAGCTCGAAGGAAAATGCCTCCGGGCACAGCAAAACATCCAACTCTACCAAGCTCGCATGGCCCGTGCTTTTGACAAGCTGGTCAAGGGTCGAGAATTCAAGAAAGGAGACCTGGTGATGGTCAAACGAAGAGAAGTGATAGCCTCCAACCCCAAAGGGAAGTTGGTCGAAAACTCTGTTGGACCATATATCATCCGCCGAGTATATGAAGGGGGTGCCTACGTCCTGGTAGACCACAAAGGAGTCATCCAGTTCTCTCCCCTCAACGGAAAGCATATAAAGCTGTATCATGTGGTGCAACCGACATTCCCCGAGTGATCGATCGGAATACCCTTATCTTGGTCCAGTGACACTCCGCCCCGATCGAGCTACCCTTATCTTGGTCTAGTGGCATTCCGCCCTAATCGAGCTACCCTTATCTTGGTCCAGTGGCATTCTGCCCTGATCAAGCTACCCATACCTTGGTCCAGTGGCACTCCGCCCTGATCAAGCTACCTCTCCTTGGTCCAATGGCATCCCGCCCTGATCAAACTACCCTTATCTTGGTTTATTGGCATTCCGTCCTAGCCGAGCTACCATTATCTTGGTCTAGTGGCATTCCGCCCTAGCTGAGCTACCATTATCTTGGTCTAGTGGCATTTCGCCCTAGCAAAGCTACCTTTCCTTGGCCTAGTGGCACTCCGTCCTAGCCTAGCTACCCTTACCTTGGCCTAGTGGCACTCCGCCCTAGCCGAGCTACCCTTATCTTGGTCTAGTGGCATTCCGCCCTGATCGACCTACCTTTCCTTGGCCCAGTGGCACTCCGCCCCAATCGAGCTACCCATACTTGGTCTAGTGGCATTCCGTCCTGATCGAGCTATCTTTCCTTGGCCCAGTGGCACTCCCCCCTAGCCGAGCTACCCTTATCTCGGTCTAGTGGCACTTCGCCCTGATCGAGCTACCTCTCCTTGGTCTAATGGCACCTCGCCCTGATCAAGCTACCCTTATCTTGGTTTAGTGGCATTCCGCCCTAGCCGAGCTACCCTTATCTTGGTCCAGTGGCACTCCGCCCTGATCGAGCTACCCTTACCTTGGTCTAGTGGCACTCCGCCCTAGCCGAGCTACCCTTATCTTGGTCTAGTGGCACTCCGCCCTGATCGAGCTACCTCTCCTTGGTCCAATGGCACCCCGCCCTGATCAAGCTACCCTTATCTTGGTCTAGTGGCACTCCGCCCTGATCGAGCTACCTCTCCTTGGTCCAGTGGCACTCCGCCCCGATCGAGCTACCCTTATCTTGGTCTAGTGGCATTCCGCCCTGATCGAGCTACCCTTATCTTGGTCTAGTGGCATTTCGCCCTAGCCAAGCTACCCTTATCTTGCTCTAGTGGCATTCCACCCGAGCCGAGCTACCCTTATCTTGGTCTAGTGGCACTCCGCCCCGATCGAGCTACCCTTATCTTGGTCTAGTGGCATTCCGCCCTGATCAAGCTACCCTTACCTTGGTCCAGTGGCATTTCGCCCTAGCCGGGCTACCCTTATCTTGGTCTAGTGGCATTCCGCCCTGATCGAGCTACCTTTCCTTGGTCTAGTGGCACTCCGCCATGGCCGAGCTCTCAAAAGAATACACCATATGGCCGTTGCGGGCCTTACGACCGAATCGGCGAAAGATCATTCCTTTGCGTTAGCATTCAACCCTTGCTAACGAATATACCGCTCTGTTCAGCACAAGGCCCGATGCTCCGGTCAATAGCCATCTACTGTCAACCACTGGTCGGATATCACGCTTCGACCTGCCGCCCTTCATAGAAATAAAGAAGAAAATAAAATAAAAATGGGGTTAAAATAGAGATACCCCGCCAGACTTGCTCCTATATTAGGACGAGTGTAAAAAATGGCTATAACCCAGCTGTGGTGAAAACCCGAAAGGGCACTACAGGCAAAATCGGGTACCCCGCCACGTGAAAACCCGAGAGGGCACATGGGCAAAAGCACGAGGGGGCTGGCTTCGGCGAAAATCCGAAAGGGCGCTTAGGTCAGTAAAGTGGTAATTTTCAAATTCCTCTTCTATTCTCCACCCAATGAAACTCCACAAGGGACAATCATCAAAAGCCGCAGAAATCCTTGGCACAAACCCATGTTTGACCCTCGTCATCATCGACGAGATCGGTCGATCTCCACCCTTAACTTAGACCTTCCGTCCCTGTTAATAACCCTACCTTTGCTTTGGCATATAACCTATGCTGATGAATAAACCTGTGTTTGACCCTCGTCATCATCGGAGAGATCGGTCGATCTCTACCCCTTAACTTGGACCTTCCGTCCTTGTTAGTTAACCTACCTTTGTTTCGGCATATAACCTATGCTGATTAATAAACCCGTGTTGCACCCTCGTTATTTTCGGCGAGATCGGTCGACCTTTACTCTTAACTCGGATCCTACATCCTTGTTAATAAACCATGTCCTTTGCTTCGGCATTTAACTAGTGTCAACGAATTAAACCCGGGACCAATCCTTGTCAACATCGACAAGGCCGGTCAGCATTCTAGTAGTCCAGTTCTTCTGTACTTTGAATTCAAAATCAAAAAAAAAGAAAGAAGAAAAAGAAAGAAAAGAAAAATGGGGTTAAAAATAGAGATACCCTGCCAGACTTGCTCCTATATCAGGACAAGTGCAAAAAAAATGCTATAACCCAGCTGTGGCGAAAACCTGAAAGGGCGTCGCAGGCAAAATCGGGTACCCCGCCACGTGAAAACCCGAGAGGGCGCGTGGGCAAAAGCAAGAGGAGGCTGGCTTCGACGAAAACCCAAAAGGGAGCTTAGGTCAGTAATGTGAATAAAAAAAAAGGAGTAAATGAATGATGAATAGTGATGATCCATTCTCCGTCCTGAAGACCCTTCACAGGGTCGAGGCAGAGCCTTCGTCCGATATCCCACCTATATGCATCTATTTACTGCCCTTTTTTGACCCTGGTCACCATCGGCAAGATCGGTCGCTACCCTTTTCTGGTTCTTATCACCATCGGCAAGATCGTCTTCCCTTTTCGACCCTTGTCATCATCGGCAAGACCGGTCGCTACCCCTTCTCGGTTCTTGTCACCATCGGCAAGACCGTCTACCCTTTTTCGACCCTTGTCACCATCGGCAAGATCGGTCACTACCCCTATCCGGTTCTTGTCACCATCAGCAAGACCGTCTACCCTTTTTCGACCCTTGTCACCATCGGCAAGATCAGTCGCTACCCCTATCTAGTTCTTGTCACCATCGGCAAGACCGTATACCCCTTTTTTGACCCTTGTCACCATCGGCAATAAACAACTACCAACCTGTCTCGGCTGCAACCTCATCTACAAGGATGGAGGCTGCCCTCTCGCCCTTGGGAGCTGCAACGGTAGTGGATTTGCTAAGGGGCAATTCGCGCAACCGCTGGTACAAGAAACAGGGAATCCTCAAGAAGCTTTGGTGGTGTCTGACGATGAAGTCGAAGTACTCGACCCTCAAGATGGTATTCCAGATTTCGCTGACCTCCAGTCGGCACCTCCGGAGATAGAAGACAGAGGCCAGGCCACAGTCGATGAGCTGATAGAAGTCAACTTGGGAAATGAGGGGGACCCTAGGCCCACCTTCCTCAGTGCCCAGCTGTCCCCAGAAGAACGGGAGCTATACGTCCAGCTGCTGCTAGAGTACCGGGATTGCTTCGCCTGGACTTACAAAGAAATGCCGGGTCTAAGCCCCGCCGTCTCACAACATGAGCTGGCAATCAGCCCTGAGGCCGAGCCGGTGAAGCAACCACTGCGGCGCATGAGGCCAGAACTCATTACCCAAATATGTACTGAAGTCGACAAGCTCATTGACGTGGGATTTGTTGAAGAAAACTAGTACACCACATGGCTGGCGAATATCGTCCCCGTGAAGAAGAAGAATGGACAGATCCGGATATGTGTCAACTTCCGAGATCTAAATAAAGCCTGCCCCAAAGATGACTTTCCGGTGCCAATAACGGAAGTCATGATCGATGCTACAACTAGACATGAGGCCCTGTCATTCATGGACGGGTCATCCGGTTACAATCAGATTTGGATCGCGGAGCATGACCGGGTCCATACTGCTTTCCAAACCCCTAAAGGCATTTATCATTACAAGAGGATGCCGTTCGGACTGAAGAATGCTGGCGCAACCTATCAGCGCGTAATGACCAAGATCTTTGATGAGTTGCTATACCACAAGGTCGAGTGCTATATAGATGATCTGGTGGTCAAAACCAGAAGAAAAGAAGATCATCTGCAAGACCTCCGGATTGTTTTTCAGAGGCTGAGGCAGCATGACCTGAAGATGAACCCCATGAAATGTGCGTTCGGAGTGTCGAGCGGAAAATTCTTGGGCTTCGTCGTCCGATATCGGGGGATCGAGATAGACCCCACAAAAATCAAAGCAATTCAGGAGTTACCTCCACCAAGGAATATCTCCGAGCTGAGATCACTACAGGGCCGCCTGGCTTATATTTGACGATTCATTTCCAATTTGTCAGGGCGATGCCAGCCTTTTCACAAACTAATGATGAAAGATGTTCCCTTTTATTGGGATGAAGATTTCCAGACAGCCTTTGACAAGCTGAAAGACTATCTGAAGACTCCTCCAGTGCTGGGCGCACCAGTGAAAGGACGGCCATTGATACTATATATAGCAGCTACACATAACTCCCTGGGGGCAATGCTGGCCAAGAATAATGAAGAAGGGAAAGAGCAAGCCCTCTATTACCTCAGTCGGAGACTGGTCAGAACTGAGGAGAAATATACTTATATTGAGAAGGTCTGTCTAGCACTGGTCTTCGCAGTTAAGAAGCTTCGACACTACATGTTGTCGCATGAAATCAGCTTGATATCCAAAGAGGATCCCCTAAAATATATTATGTCCCAGCCGGCACTCAAAGGTCGCCTGGCAAAATGGGCGGTAATCCTTATGGAGTTTGACATCTCCTATGTACCGCGCAAGGCCGTCAAAGGCCAAGCTATTGCAGACTTCTTCGCTGAGCACCCAGTACCCGGGGACTGCCCGCTGGAACCTGAGCTTCTTGAAGATGAAACCCTAAGGCTGCTCAGGTGCAGCCCTCCTTATGGCAGCTATATTTTGATGGCGCTTCCAGAATTGACACCTCTGCCACTAGATTGGCCAGAGTCAGGGCAGGGGCAGGCATAGTCCTGAAATCCGCAGAAGGAGAAGTGGTGCACACATCCTTCTCCATAAACAAGCATTGCACAAATAATGAAGCGGAATATGAAGCCCTGATAATCGGGTTGCAGATCGCTCTGTCCATGGGAATTCAGATGCTGGAGGCATTCGGAGATTCCATGCTAGTTATAAAACAACTAGAAGGAGAGTTTGATGTGCGGAAGCAAGAGCTTCTCCCCTATCACCAGCTGGCAACCCGCCTGATGTCAAGATTCTACTTCATCAGCATCAAGCACATCAACCGGGGTCGGAATGCTCAGGCAGACGCCCTCGCTAAGCTGGCCAGTTCATTAGCGGTCCCGCCAGATGCAAGCCTGAATATAACAGTGATCAACCACCGGCAGGTCCCTAGTGTAACGGAGGTCTTGGCTGACGAACAAGAGATTGAGGTCGTAGCTGTCGAGGAGATTCAGTAGCCCGATTGGCAAGAACATCTCCTGCGGTGGTTCCAACACCAACAGCTCCCGAGGGAAAAAGAACAGAGAATGAAGCTCCTAAGGGTCAAGGACTCTTACGAGATGAGAAGCGGAACCCTATTCTGAATAATGGCAGATGCCCGAAGGAAAGTCCTACTTCGCTGCTTGTCTTCAACAGAGGCAGGACAGGTGATGCAAGAAGTCCATGTGGGATCAGCTGGAGCACACCAGGCTGGCCCAAAGATGAAAATTGAGATAAAGAAATTGGGCTACTATTGGCCCACTATATTTGCTGATTGCTGCAAGTTTGCCAAAGCTTGTCAGAAGTGTCAAGAACATGCTAACGTGGCAAGGAGACCTCCAGTGCCGCTGCATCCCACCTTGCCAAGCTGGCCGTTCACCTAGTGGGGCACGGACGTGGTAGGGCCACTACCAGCATCTTCACCAGGGTGCAAATATATCTTAGCAGCTACTGACTACTTCTCCAAATGGGCGGAGGCGGTAGCACTAGGAGATGTGACGGGAGAGCTAGTTGCGAGATTCTTCCGGCAGAATATAATATACCGGTTCGGGATCCCCAGCCAAATCATCTCTGATAATGGCAGCCATTTTAGGAACTAGAAGGTTTATCGGCTAGCCGACAAGTACAAGATTGACTGGAGGACATCATCCCCTTACAACCCTCAAGCCAATGGACTCGCAGAAGCCTTCAACAAGACACTATGCACGTTGCTGGCAAAGACTGTCAGGTCTAATAAAAAAGATTAGGAAGAAAGGATGTACGAAGCACTCTGGGCCTATCGTATTGTCTACAAAACCCCAACTGGCTGTTCGCCTTTCTCCCTCGTCTATGGGTCTGAGGCTGTGGTGCCGATTGAACTGGAAGTTCCTTCGCTGTGAGTTCCCATCCAGCATGGACTAGTCAGCGGTGAACAAACCAATGCAGAAAGAAGATTGGAAGAGCTCGCTGAGCTTGAAGGAAAATGCCTCCGGGCGCAACAAAACATCCAACTCTACCAAGCTCGCATAGCCCGTGCTTTTGACAAGCTGGTCAAAGGTCGAGAATTCAAGAAAGGAGACCTGGTGATGGTCAAAAGAAGAGAAGTGATGGCCTCCAACCCCAAAGGAAAGTTGGTCAAAAATTGGATCGGACCATATATCGTCCGCCGAGTATATGAAGGGGGTGCCTACGTCCTGGTAGACCACAAAGGAGCCATCCAGTTCTCTCCCCTCAACGGAAAGCATATAAAGCTGTATCATGCAGCACAACCAACATTCCCCGAGTGATCGGTCGGAATACCCTTATCTTGATCTAGTGGCACTCCGCCCTGATCGAGCTACCCTTATCTCGGTCTAGTGGCATTCCGCCCTGATCGAGCTACCCTCACCTTGGTCCAGTGGCGCTCCGCCCTGATCGAGCTACCTTTCCTTGGTTTAGTGGCACTCTGCCCTAGCCGAGCTACCCTTATCTTGGTCTAGTGGCACTCCGCCCTGATCGAGCTACCTTTCCTTGGTTTAGTGGCACTCCGCCCTAGCCGAGCTACCTTATCTTGGTCTAGTGGCACTCCGCCCTAGCCGAACTATCTTTCTTGGTTTAGTGGCACTCCTTCCTAGCTGAGCTACCCTTATCTTGGTCTAGTGGCACTCCACCCTGATCGAGCTACCTTTCCTTGGTCTAGTGGCACTCCGCCCTGATCGATCTACCTTTCCTTTGTTTAGTGGCACTCCACCCTAGCCGAGCTACCCTTGTCTCGGTCTAGTGGCATTCCGCCCTGATCGAGCTACCCTCACCTTGGTCCAGTGGCGCTCCGCCCTGATCGAGCTACCTTTCCTTGGTTTAGTGGCACTCCGCCCTAGCCGAGCTACCCTTATCTTGGTCTAGTGGCACTCCACCCTGATCGAGATACCTTTCCTTGGTTTAGTGGCACTCCGCCCTAGCCGAGCTACCCTTATCTTGGTCTAGTGGCACTCCTCCCTAGCCGAACTTCCTTTCCTTGGTTTAGTGGCACTCTGCCCTAGCCCAGCTACCCTTATCATGGTCTAGTGGCACTCCACCCTGATCGAGCTACCTTTCCTTGGTCTAGTGGCACTCCGCCCTGATCGAGCTACCTTTCCTTGGTCCAGTGGCACTCTGCCCTGATCGAGCTACCATTCCTCGATCTAGTGGCATTCCACCCTAATCGAGCTACCCTTATCTTGGTCCAGTGACACTCCGCCCTGATCGAGCTACCTTTCCTCGATCTAGTGGTATTTTGCCCTGATCGAGCTACCCTTATCTTGGTCTAGTGGCACTTCACCCTAGCCGAGCTACCCTCACCTTGGTCCAGTGGCGCTCCGCCCTGATCGAGCTACCTTTCTTGGTCCAGTGGCACTCCGCCCTGGCTGAGCTACCTTTCCTTGGTCTAGTGGCATTCCACCCTGGCCGAGCTCTCAAAAGAATACACCAGATTGCCATTACGGATCCTACGCCCGAATCGGCGAAAGATCATTCCATTGCGTTAGCATTCAGCCCTCGCTAACGAATGAACTGCTCTGCTCGACACGAGGCCCGATGCTCCAGCCAACAGCCGTCTACCATCAACCAAGGGTCGGACATCACACTTCGACCTACCGCCTTTTATATCCTCAAAAGAAAAGAAAAGAAAAGAAAAATGGGGTTAAAAATAGAGATACCCCGCCAAACTTGCGCCTATATTAGGACAAGTGCAAAAATGGCTATAACCCAGCTGTGGCGAAAACCCGAAAGGGCGCTACAGTCAAAATCGGGTACCCCGCCGCGTGAAAACCCGAGAGGGCGCGTGGGCAAAAGCAAGAGAGGGCTGGCTTCGACGAAAACCCGAAAGGGCGCTTAAGTAAGTAAAGTGGTAATTTACAAATTCCTCTTTTGTTTTCCATCCGATGAAACTCCAAAAGGGACAATCCTCAAACGTCCCACCGGAGATACTTTAACAAACCCATGTTTGACCCTCGTCATCATCGGTGAGATCGGTCAATCTCTACCCTTAACTTGGACCTTCCGTCCTTGTTAATAATCCTACCCCTGCTTCGGCATGTGACCCATGCTGATGGACAAACCCGTGTTCAACCCTCGTCATCATCAGCGGGATCGGTCGATCTCTACCCCTAACTTGGACCTTCCGTCCCTGTTAATAATCCTACCTTTGCTTCGGCTTGTGACCCATGCTGATAAACAAACCCATGTTCGACCCTCGTCATCATCGGTGAGATCGGTCGATCTCTACCCCTAACTTGGACCTTCCGCCCCTGTTAATAATCCTACCTTCACTTCGGCATGTGACCCATGCTGATGAATAAACCCATGTTCAACCCTCGTCATCATCGGTGAGATCGGTCGACCTCTACCCTTAACTCGGACCTTCCGTCCTTGCTAATAACCCATGACCTTTGCTTCGACATTTAACCAGTGTCGACGAACTAAACCCGGGACCAATCCTTGTCACCATTGGCAAGGCCAGTCAGCATTCTCGCAGTCGAATTCTTCTGTACTCCGAATTCAAAAAAAAAATATGGGGTTAAAAAAAGAGATACCCCGCCATACTTGCTCCTTTATAAGGATAAGTGCAAAAATGGCTATAACCCAACTGTGACAAAAACCCGAAAGGGCGTCGCAGGCAAAATCGGGTACCCCGCCACGTGAAAACCCGAAAGGGCGTCACAGGCAAAATCGGGTACCCCTCCACGTGAAAACCCTAAAGGGCGCGTGGGCAAAAGCAAGAGGGGGCTGGCTTCGGTGAAAACCCGAAAGGGCGCTTAGGTCAGTAATGAGAATAAAAATATATGTATGAATGATGAATAGTGATGATCCATCCTCCGTCCTGAAGACCCTTTACAGGGTCGAAGCGGAGTCTTCATCCAATGTCCCGCCTATATGTATCCATTTTCTACTCTTTCCGGTTTTTGTCATCATCGGCAAGACCGTCTACCCTTTTCGACCATTGTCACCATCGGCAAGATCGGTCGCTACCCTTTTCGGTTCTTGTCATCATCGGTAAGACCGTCTACCCTTTTCGACCCTTGTCACCATCGGCAAGATCGGTCGCTACCTTTTTCTGGTCCTTGTCATCATCGGCAAGACCATCTACCCTTTTCGACCCTTGTCACCATCGGCAAGATCGGTCGCTACCTTTTTCTGGTCCTTATCATCATCGGCAAGTCCATCTACCCTTTTCGACCCTTGTCACCATCGGCAAGATCGGTCGCTACTCTTTCCGGTCCTTGTCATCATCGACAAGACCATCTACCCTTTTCGACCCTTGTCACCATCGGCAAGATCGGTCGCTACTCTTTCCGGTCCTTGTCATCATCGGCAAGACCGTCTACCCTTTTTGACCCTTGTCACCATCGGCAAGATCGTTCGCTACCCCTTTTCGGTTCTTGTCATCATTGGTAAGACCGTCTACCCTTTTCGACCCTTGTCACCATCGGCAAGATCAGTTGCTACCTTTTTCCGGTTCATGTCATCATCGGAAAGACCGTCTACCCTTTTCGACCATTGTCACCATCGACAAGATCGGTCGCTACCTCTTTCCGGTCCTTGTCATCATCGGCAAGACCGTCTACCCTTCTCGACCCTTGTCACCATCGGCAAGATCGGTCGCTATCCCTTTTCGGTTCTTGTCATCATCGGCAAGACCGTCTACCCTTTTTGACCCTTGTCATCATTGGCAAGATCGGTCGTTGCCCCTTCTCGGTTCTTGTCATCATCAGCAAGACCGTCTACCCTTCTCGACCCTTGCCACCGTCGGCAAGGTCGCTCGCTATCTGTTTCAGTTTTTGTCTCCCATATACCCTCTTGGGTTCTCCGGACTCTCAACTCGCACAGGCCGTTGTTTAGTCTTGAGAATAGTCACGGCGCGGTGGAGCAAACACCTCACCCCTTTGCTGAAGGCGTGAGCGCTCTCCTACCCTCGTGACCCACACACTCAGGCTAGAATCAACTGGCGAATGGAAAGAAAAAAGAAGAAGAATGATGACAGGATGGAGTCATCATTTGACAGCAAAATGAAGATTTTCATTCTACGAAATAAAGAGTACATGTTACGCGGGGCATTCCCCGAAATACATGAAGTCCATCAAAAAGAGGCAAATAGAAAAGAACTATGGCAGAGGGCGTCGGAAGATGTCCTCTAGCGCCGGAATGCCCAGGGAAGGATGGCGGGCCAGCTCCTACAGTCTGAACTCAGTGGCCTCCAGCTCGGATAATCTCTACCCGAGTGAAGCAACTTGCCCTTCGGCCATTTCTGCCTCCTCCACCCTCTGGACTTCCAGGCGTTCTACCTCTTGAAGTTCAGCCTCTGCCCTCGAGAGTTCGGCATGTAATTCCGCTATGCGGGCCGTGAGAAAGCTTCGGCGCTGCAAAGAGGCATTGGCATCGTCCCTCATCCTCGCCGTAGTCCCTTTCAGAGAAATGAGAGTGGTTCGGCATTCGGCCCGCTCCAGTGTTACGGTCGCCAGCTGGTCGGCTGCCTCCCGGCCCAAGAATTCCCTCCTGTTCACATATTTCAGGAGCAGGATCACCCGTGGGGTCTAGTCGTCCATGGGGCAACCAAAGGCCAACAGCGAGTGGGATAAATGCTCTATCAAACCCCTCAGCTTAACATAAGTTAAATCTCGACTAGCTGTTATGGTCTGCTGAAGGGTCCCTAGGAATTGCCACACGAGGTCACTTGAAGACTGGAGACCAAGCGGCGATGTCTCGGGTAGTTCAAATTCCACTCTGCTATCCACAGTGTCCCAGATATCGTCGCCCGTCCCAGAAGATGACGATGGCATGAGCTACAGTCCACTACTATGGGGAACAACCGCGCTGGCCGATACGGTGGCTGGAGCCTTAATGACAATAATTTCCTTGCCTGCCCCCTGGGATGGAGATGCGACAGGAATATCAACAGCCAAGGACGTCTGTTCTTCGACGATCTCTCCAGCTTCTATTTCGGAGGGGCCACCCTTCTCCGGAGCTGACCGTTGTGTGACTTCTAATGGCTGAAAGTCCGCAACTGCTGCCGAACTATCAACCCTCACAAGTGCTCCGGGTCCAGCTGGAGCCATTGCCGCTGCATAGTCCTTGGGGTATCGCAGCGCGATAGGCCGCAGGATGGACGAGAGAGTTGCATGGCCCGTGCCTAGAGCCGGGAGGGGTATATGCACCGTCATGGTTGGCAACACCAAATCAGTATGCACCAGAAATATGTACATTAAAAGCTAAAAGGAAGAGGAAGAAAGGGCAGCAGGCACCGACCACGGATGGGTCCTTACCTCAGCCGGTACTAAGCTCAAATCTTTAAGGGCAACTTCTCCGGCACCAGCCTCTCCGCTCACGAGCGAGCCTGACGGCCCAAGGCCACTCCACGACAACGGGGGTGGGCTGAAAGTCGGATGATCACTTTCATAGGCCGAGGACGCCCCGGCATCCTCCGTCTCTGTGTCAACAGGTGGGAACTCCTCATCACTAGAGCCACCACCATAATCAACATGTTCAGAGGAGGAAGACCCCTCTGCTCTTTCGGGATGCTCCACCATCGGGGCAGGAGCCTCGCCAGGAGGGGCATCACCCGCAGCAGGAGCTTCCCCAGTGCACTCCACGTCAGGAGCGACAGTGGATGGGATCTCAAGGGAAAATTCACGCTGCCCCTGGATAATCGCTTCTTCGGCACTCTCCGAGCCCGGAAGTAATGACGGTTGTATGTCAACTGAAATTTACGGCAAGAAATGGTCAAGACGGATAAAGACATGAAGATTCGTGAGGGCATCACAATTAAACTATAAATTGCCTTCCATTTCCTATCTGGGCATTGGAGAAGGCAGATCTCTCTCTATTGGAGCAGCAAGGATTTCCTCTACCCCTTCCTTAGTCGCGACATCTACTGTCGCCTCCAGCCCGACGACCGCGGCAACTATATCGGCAATTGTCAGCATGAGCTAGCCGAGGCAGTCAAAGTGGACTAATGAACTATGAAGAAAAGAAGAGCCTACCTTCAGCTTCTGGCCTTTGTGTCCGAGAGGCCTCAAACTCTTCAAAAGATACAACTGAAGGAAGAACGGTTGCTGATTCCCTTTCTGCAGCCTTCTTTCGGTGCGCCCGTGTCACCCGGGTCACCGCCGCTTTCGCCTTCCCGACGGCCTCTCTCAACTGGGATCGAGTCCGCTTTCTTGAATCGCCAGGAGGTAGTGGCGTCGTGGTCGGGGCCGGCTCGGGAACCTCGAAATATGCTGGCTTCTGGGCCTTTATTATCAGCTCCCTAAAGTGCCGCGTCTCCTCCGAAGTCGGTCGGACTACACATGCACACAGGTGAGAATAATGCACCACAATGAAAGAAAGAAGCTGGACGAAGGGCCTGAATGAATAAATGGAACATACTTGCCAGCCCCGTATAGAAGGGGTAGAGAGGCCAATAATATAGCGATGGTAGTTTGTCTCTTGAAGCTGCCTCGCGAATAAGCCAGCATAAATCTCCAATCTTTTCGCTCGGCTCGGCCAGCAGCGCCAGGTCCTCGTGACCACGAGAAGACAGGAGATAATATAGGCTCAGGTGGTCCAGCCCCCATCTATCAACATATTTGAAAGAGACATGAAGAGGTCGGTCCAGGATGGCTTCGTTGGGACAACCCACTAAAAGACCATGTGAGCGAAGAAGCGCGAATAGCCACGGGGTGTTGTCATATAAGGCGCCCCGCCTGTCTTCCTTGCGAATGAAGGTCCAACAGGGGTACAACCTATCCACCTTGGGACGCCAGTCGGCCATAGCCGAGATGAGCTCCTCTACCGGTAGAGGGAGTTGCTGAAGGACCACCCTCTCTCTACTCACCCGGCACAAACCCCGAAGGGTTTTCACATAGTCGTCCTTGTTGATCGGGGGCAGCTACGGGTCAACCTTCATCCTGTGACTTTTTACGACCTTGCGGGCCTCCAGATAGGCCTTCACTTCCGTATGGGTCCAGGATTTCAACTTCTTCAAATAAGAAGAGTCAATGTCAAGGACTAGCTCTGGCTGGGAATCCAGGAACCTGTTCTTAGCCAAGGCCCAGCACTCTCACCGGGAGCTCCTGTAAAACCCCATCCGCGCGTTCCACCACTTGATATATTCAGGCGTGACGCGGGGGAAACGGGCAGGGGTTGGCACCCTAAAAGAAACATCTTCTCGGCGGTGGAAGAAGTCCCAGCATATCTGGGCATCGTCAATTGAAACATGCCCGGCCCTGTGCCTGTTAGGCAACGCAAACTGTGAAGAAGAATGTGGAATGTGCTGGTCGTAGCCGAAGTTCCGACTGAAGCAGAATGGGTAGTACGGCTCCAACCACAAAAGGCCGCTCTTGCGGAATACAAGGACACTCGGCCTGATAGCCAGCACCCAGTCAACCAACTTCGGCTCAAGAATGGGTCTTGTACATTTGGCCTCGGAAAGTGGATGGATATACTCCTCAGTCTCAAAAAGCTTGCACTGCCTCGTCCTGTTCACCAGCGGGCTGGAGTGGGTAGCTAAGCTCCAAAAGTGAAGAACCCCGGGAGAATCTGTGGGAATACGGGCCACTTTGCCCCGAATGGCGAAGAGTTGCTCCGCTAGTGAGGAGGGCTCGGCACTCGCGAACTCTATCATCCGCGGAACAAGAGGAACAGACTGTAACGCCCGAGGAGCCGCCTTCGGGAACAGGGTACAGATCCAAGTATTGAAAAAATGTAACGGACCGACCGTCCGAAGATTTCTGGGGAGACGCATCTTGTGCAGGTCTCCCAACATCTTGTAAATAAGACACAAGGCCACCGAGCAAAGAGATAGCTTAGTACCCCAAGCCATGAGACAGGCTGGATAAATGGCCTCCGCCCTAATCACGCTCTTGTCACCCTGCGGAAGAGCGAAAGAACAGAGCAAGTAAACCAGATATGCGGCATAGTGAGTGACTGTGTCAACACCGGTGGTGTTTGGGTTCTCCCCCTGCCCTCCTCTCGAAGAAGATGATGAAGCGGCCTGGCGTCGCACCCTCTTCTTCCGCTTCTGAGCCACTGGCCCTATCGGGGGAAAGTCTTCATACTTATTCTTCCCATTGAAGAAATATTGAAGCCAGGTGCCCATCCGCACCCTCCGCTTCTCGCCCGGCTTCCGAGCTTCCCTCGTGTCGTGCGACGAATGAAAGAGGGTGCGGTACGCCTTCATCAGATATTGATAAGCATAACCCGCCAGATACCGACCCTCACCGTCGGTCTGATCCTTCAGCCAGCCAAGCCAGCATACCTCCTCATACGGCTCTCCATCGATGGGTAGGCCGCTGAGCTGCGAAAGGCTCCATAGATCCAGAGAGGTCTCTCCCTCCGAGGTATAGAAAGTGTTGTATTCGGGGCAAAACACCTCGATCATGCCGCAGCACAAACCCCGGGAGATGGGGTAGCGGTACCTTGAAGCATACACGCTGTGGTATATCCCGGCCTTGGTCAGGATTGGAGCATAATGTTGCAGCACGTAGTCCGTGAACTCCACTGCTCCGGGCCTGAATGCGTGGGTGTCGGTGGCCCTCAGCTTAGCAAACCACCCCACATATATCTGGTGCTTGAAGCGGATCACCAGGCAGTCCAGTAAAAATGATTCTTCCCTGTGCCCCCACTTCAACGGGGCAAGGAACAAGCCAAAGATTGGCTTCTCCCGATCCACTCTACCCGCGGAGTCATTCCACCGAGCGGGTACAAATTCAGGGGCCCTAGTCAGCAGCCCGTCTTCTGGAGCCAGATCTTGCAGTCCCAGCACGATACTCCATTTCCTGACCTCTCCGGGGAGATAAATAGGTCTTCCCCGCACCACACAATCTGTCAGACTGTCCCTCTCCACCAGCAGGGCCTGCTCTGCTTTTCGGACAAGGAACAGGTCCCTCTTCCCTTGGAGGTTGAAGCGTTGGAGAAGGGACATCAGGTGTTTGTCTTTGGGGTAGTCCCTCCTGGCGACACCTTCCCTGTCATAATGAAAGGAGTCGCCCCCAAGAATGAGGAGATGGCTGGTGTCCACAGTATCCATCTCCGAATCTGAGGATTCTGCAACCACATCCACTTGACCGTGCCCCCGATCAAGGGAATTGACGTTCTCCCACGTCACCACGGCACGAGAAGAAGAATCGGATGCCATGATAGCTGCAAAGTAGCGCATCAAACAATAAACAAAGTCAGAAAATAGTTGATCAGAGGCAGATGATGTGACACAACCTAGGACTTAACAAGCAAGCACATTTGGCAATCAAACGGACCGATATTGGCGACCGCTCACCCGATGCTCACCAAGACCAGGGGTAACTTGGCAATGCCAAGTGGAGGTTGTGTGGGCTGGGCCCTTGCTGGTAGAGAGCTAGCAAGGCCAAGGTTTGTTTCCCCAAGGGTATGGCTGCCCAATTCAAGGGGTACGACGAAGTGCCAAGGGCACGGGTTACACTCCTCACCCCACGGTGATCTCTTGAAGCAAGGGGCTCAAGGATCGGGCTATCACTCTCACGACCAGCGGAGTTTATGAACTAATATTGGAAAGAACCAGCACAAAATGGAGCTAGGTTGGAGCACTTACTCGACCGGTTTGAAGAAACCGGTCCCGCTCGGAGACGAGGGCGAGCGGGGAGGCGAGTGTTCCCTACACGCCGCGCCGGGGTAGCTTGACCTGCTCAAATTGTTACAACACTACACCTCTCGCAGAAGGGGGACCTAGGGGTGGGGGTTAACTGATATTACATCCAAAACTACCTCCACACAGGGAGGGGCCTTCAGCCGGCCAAGCGGGGAGGGGTGACGCCGAACTAGCGATCAACAAGGACGCCGACGTCGGTTCTGTCCGCTGTCTGTGCTTCAGGACTGACTGATGGTTGTCATGATTCTGTGGCCACTCCAAAATTTTTCCGAAGGCGAGACCGCTTGGAAAATCTTTTTATCTAGAACAGTATGATGCTTGAATTTTGTAAATTTCTTCGGGCACTGCTGCTGGTCAGGGTAGGGGCTTGAACAGGGTGGCAGACCCTCGGATCTGACAGCTTTAGGTTCTCAACAGCAGGAAGCAGAGGTTGCCACGGTCGCTCCTGAGCTCAGAATCAGATGCCTCTAGAGTCATTGGAACCATTGACAAGTCCTCTTCGAAGCAAGACCGACGAGGATGCCAGCTGATGTTGGGGTCGACCGGTAGGCTCTGAACACTAAGGAGGGGTTGGTGCAGACTGAGTGGAAGCAGAACCGAGCACCCGAGGGAGAAAATTGATAACTTTCATGTCTGGTAGCCAAATGGGGCTCTACTTCTTGGAGATGTTAGAAGACTCGTAGTAGAAGATGTTTGAAGAAGAACTCTCGATCCGATTCCCAACACGGTCATCGCAGTCGAGCTTCCAATCTGGCTCTAGTCTCCTACCAGGGAGAATCTGCCCAGTTGTGGGAGAATGGCTCTCCTGGTCGATCATGAACTCAGAATGGGACGGGACCACCACCATTGCGAATAAGACAGGCAGACGCTTCCATCGATATATGGTATGCCACCTGAAGCTCCCAGGGGACGACGGGGTGGCCTCTGCAACCTGCGGCCAATCTGCTGCCTGCAACCAGAACTTGAGAGGGTGGAGATAGGTAATGGGGAATGGGGTAGATGGGAGGGGAAATGAGGTGGTTGTGTGTAGGGGCAACCCCCAGCTGTGAGGGGGTCTAGAAGGGGGGGGGGGGTTTCAAGGTGTGGGAAGGGGAGAATGGGGGCTGGAAGGGGGTGTTTGCTATGGGTGAGAGAGGATCTGCGAATTTCGGCTTGAAGGGAGAGGGGAAGGTGAGGGAGGCACAAGTGGGTGGAGGGAAGGTGAGTTTGAATTTTCCTTAATGGAGGGTATTCAATGGTGGTCTTGGGGATGGGAGGGGTTGTGTTGGGGAAGGGAAGGGGTGCTTGGGGTAGTGCGAAGGGTGCTTGGGGAAGTGGGTGGGGTAGTTGGGGGTTGGGAGGTGGAACTAGGATTGGTGGGAGCTCTCTTGGGACTAGGGGGTGGAGTAATGGGATGTGTAGGGAAGGGGAGTGGCCTTTAATGGGGTAGGTGGGAGAGTGATGGTTGGGAAGGGAGGAGAGCGAACATTTTTGAAATTGGGTGTGGAGGAGAGAGAAAGGGGAGTGAAAGAGAGAGATTAAGAGAGGAATGGGTGGGGAATCTCTCCTCTAGGGTCTCTCACCCAAATAATAGAATCTCTCCACTAGATAAGAAATTTGAACTCTCAAAATGGCAAGTTTTTCATTCATTGATTCATTTGTTCAAATGGGGGGAAATGGGGTCCTATATATAGGCAACTCACATTTTACAAAAAAACCTTGACTCTTAACACAATGACAAATAACCAAGGGAAGGGGGGGTGCCCTTGGGCCAAGCCCAATGAATTGGGCCCATAAACTAATCTATCAACCTAATGACACTTAACCTAGGTAAATGACTCATTAACCTAGGTACAATACTCAAATAAAAGGAAAATTACATAATTATGACTCAAAGAAAATATGAAAGTTACATGAATTGACTCAGAAAAATATGACGGATGTAATGGAACCATGCCGGCGGGCAACCGGGGCTTTGAAAATATATGGGACGAGAGATGCCCCCATCATACTCCCGGGGTGCGGAGAACTCGACTCTGTCGAGTAAGAGTCCTTCCCTCCTCGGAGGGTGTAGAAGTGGTATCGCCCACAAGTCTTCCGAACGAGACCGATACATCCACCTGCCGAGATAGCGCTCGTATACCTTGCTCCTGGTGGTAGTGACATGTTCACCCAATATTCGTTCAATGCGCTCACGATGGGCTCTCTTGGCTGGTGGTCTCTCCTCTCGGGTGGGTGCTCTCTCAACAGGAGGAATATGCTCAATATTCTCACTGGGTAACACCGGGGGCCCCTTATATGGCACTAGGTTGGCTACATTGAATGTGGGACTTACTCCATACTCCTCAGGAAGATCTAACTCATAGGTATTAGTGCCAAGGCGTCTCAAAACCCGGAAGGGACCAGCCCCATGATGCCTCAACTTAGAGACGGCTCTCGGGGAGAGCCTCCTCGTCCTCACAATCACAAAGTTACCCACGTGGAATTCTTGGTGCCGTCGATGAGAGTTGGCTTGCCTTTTATAAGTCTCATTCTTTTTGCTGATGTGCTTGCTAAGGTTTTCATGTAATTTTGTGAATGCTGACATTCTACGGGTGATGGGTGGACCTGGGCAACCAAAAGTAGACCAATCATGCTTTGATGCCAAGAAGACTTTGATGGAATTTGGAGGGCCGGGGCAACCATATGTGGACTTATCATGCAATGTTGTCATGTAGACTTTGGTGGGCCTAGGTGGGCCGGGGCACCCGTAGGTGAACCTATCATGCAAAGTGGCGATGAATGTAGGGGGACCTGGACATCCGTAGATGCTTTTGACATGCTTAAGACCCATGATAAATGAAGGTAGGCCAATACATCCAAATATGGACCACTCATGCTTTCTACTTGACATGTGAGTGGTATGAATGAATGGACCCCTCATGGTGTTCATGCCAAGTGGTGTGGTAAGCCTAGACACATGCATGTTTTTCTTAAGGGTGACATCCATGTGTATAGGTGTGGGACAACCTTTGAACTCCCATTGGAAAGGATCGAACGGATCTAAGAATGTGGTCATCATGGGGTGGAGCACAACCTCATTACCTAGGGATATGTGGCCCAAGGTCATGGCTCCCAAGGTGTAACCTGGGTCTAGGATGGAGTGGATTGGGTCAAACATGGTGAGTTGGTGTAGGGAAAGGTGGGTGATGGATAAAGTGTTTGGGTCACATGAGTCTCTTGACTCCCATTGGAATGGATCATAGGGATCATAAAATGGGTTACCTAGAGAGAGGAACTCCACATCCTTAAAGCCCCAAAAATATGGGTCATCCTTCTCCAAGATAATTGGGCCATGATCGTTAGAGGGGTTGCCGACCAAGGCACTTGGGATCTCAATGGTAGGGGAGTGGACCGAGATGGGTTCTTCCACCATAGGGAGAAGGAAAAGAAGGTCGCTAGTGTAGCAACCAATGGTGCAGACCGAGGTGATAGACCCATCACAAGGGTGGATGAGACTAAGGTTTGTTGGGTGGGCCGTCCCTAAGGTCAATAAGTAAGTCAACTCTAGCTGCCATTCTAGGCCTTTAAGGAGGTCATCAAAACCCTCAACTTCGTAGTAGGATTGGATTATTGTGTGAGGAGTGTGGATGGACACTAGATGGTGGTCTTGCTTCATGGGTAGATGGGTCATGATTTCTCTAATCAAGCTCTCCCTTAGCCACCTAACAAGGGACTCTTCTATGATGACTTCGGCCTTGTCTAAATGGGGTGCTGTAGGGTGAAGACCATCGTGTGATGTTTCTTTTTCAACTTGGACTTGGGTTTCCTCCAAGGTGGGGAGTGGGTTTGGAGTGTTCTCAACTATTGAATTGGGTATGAGTTCTTCTACCAAGGAGGTGAGAGGGTCTTTTGGGGTGATGAGGGTTGGTGTGTGGTGCTCCCGGGGTGGAGGGTAAAGGGAAGCTTGGTTTGGGAGTGGTAGGATGGGGTTTGGGAGTGGAAGTATTAGAGGCCTATGTTGGGGTAGGATTGGGGTTGGAAGTGGAAGGTGGGTTGGGTGACGGGATTTGGGTTGGGTGGTGGTGGCCGTCATGGATCTAGATGGAGGGATGGACACAGGGTCCACTTGGGTTTGAATGGTGAGAATAGGGTGAGTGGTGGTCCTTATGGGGGAAACCGGGTCGGTTAGGGGTCTCTTCCCCTTGGGATCGGCCGGTTGTAGGGGGGGGAGGTGGGGGTCAATTGAGTTTGGATAGTGAGGTTTGCGGAAGGGGGTTTTGGCTGGAGTGTGGGGATCCTTAGGGGATTTGGAGGAGAGGTGGATGCTTGGTTTATTTGGGCCTTAAGGGAGAGGACTTGGTCGCGAAGTGTAGTTATGATGGTTGAGAGGTGATTTGTTGGGGGTGGTGGGGGTGGAGACCAAAGGTTGGTCTTAAGTTGGCCGGGTGGGGATGGAGGAGTGGTAGTGATCCTCGGGTTAGGGGTGCTTGAATAGGAGGGATGGGAATGTTTGGGGATGTAGATCTTTCTAAGTTCTACCTTTATATCTTCCCATGAGCAAATAGGTTCTTGTTTCCTAACGTCCCTTAAGCCCACTATGTTCCTCCATTTTTCCTTGGCTTGACCCCGAAGTTGCCCCATGGCAACGTGGACTCTTGCGGGTCCATAAACCATAGTTATTTCAAAGTTTTTTTCCATGGTGACCTCCCACTTTAGGTAGGCACTATAGCATGATCCATCGAAGAGGAGATCCTCAAAAGAGATTATATCAAACGGAGGGTTGATCGGACCTTTGTGGAGGGCCGAGTGGGATGAATGTGACCAAAGAGAGGTAGCCATGCTAGTGGTTGATGCACCGGAGACTCTAAATGCCATGGCCCTAGGACAAGACTTAGTAGAGACAAGTCTTAGAACTTGCTCTGATACCAATTGATGTGACACAACCTAGGACTTAACAAGCAAGCACATTTGGCAATCAAACGGACCGATATTGGCGACCGCTCACCCGATGCTCACCAAGACCCAGGGTAACTTGGCAATGCCAAGTGGAGGTTGTGTGGGCTGGGCCCTTGCTGGTAGAGACCCAGCAAGGCCAAGGTTTGTTTCCCCAAGGGTATGGCTGCCCAATTCAAGGGGTACAACGAAGTGCCAAGGGCACGGGTTACACTCCTCACCCCACGGTGATCTCTTGAAGCAAGGGGCTCAAGGATCGGGCTCTCACTCTCACGACCAACGGAGTTTATGAACTAATATTGGAAAGAACCAGCACAAAATGGAGCTAGGTTGGAGCACTTGCTCGACCGGTTTGAAGAAACCGGTCTCGCTCGGAGACGAGGGCGAGCGGGGAGGCGAGTGTTCCCCACACGCCGTGCCGGGGTAGCTTGACCTGCTCAAATTGTTACAACACTACACCTCTCGCAGGAGGGGGACCTTAGGGTGGGGGTTAACTGATATTACATCCAAAACTACCTCCACACAGGGAGGGGCCTTCAGCCGGCCAAGCGGGGAGGGGTGACGCCGAACTAGCGATCAACAAGGACGCCGACGTCGATTCTGTCCGCTGTCTGTGCTTCAGGACTAACTGATGGTTGTCATGATGCTGTGGCCACTCAAGAATTTTTACGAAGGTGAGACCACTTGAAAAATCTTTTTATCTGGAACAGGATGATGCTTGAATTTTGTAAATTTCTTTGGGCACCGCTTCTGGTCGGGGTAGAGGCTTGAACAGGGGGGCAAACCCTCAGATCTGACAGCTTAAGGTTCTCAACAGCAGGAAGCAGAGGTTGCCACGGTCGCTCTCGAGCTCAGAATCAGGTGCAGCCAGAGTCATTGGAACCGTTGACGAGTCCTCTTCGAATCAAGACTGACAGGGATGCCATCTGATGTCGGGGTCGACCGGTAGGCTCTGAACACTGAGGAGGGGTCGGTGCAGACTGAGTGGAAGCAGAACCGAGCACCCGATGGAGAAAATTGATAACTTTCTGGTCCGGTCGCCAAATGGGGCTCTACTTCTTGGAGATGTTAGAAGACTCGTAGTAGAAGATGTTTGAAGAATAACTCTTGATCCGATTCCCAACACGGTCGTCGCAGTTGAGCTTCTAATCCGGCTCTGGTCTCCTGCCAGGGGGATCTGCGTAGTTGTGGGAGAATGGCTCTCCTGGTCGATCACAAACTTGGAATGGGACGGGACCACCACCGTTGCGAAGAAGACAGGCAGACACTTCCGTCGATATATGGTATGCCACCTGAATCTCGCAGTGGACGACGGGGTAGCCTCTGCAACCTGCGGCCAATCTGCTGCCTGCAACCAGAACTTGAGAGGGTGGAGATAGGTAATGGGGAATGGGGTAGATGGGAGGGAAAATGAGGTGGTTGTGAGTAGGGGCAACCCCCAACTGTGAGGGGGTCTAATAGGGGGGGGGGTTTCAAGGTGTGGGAAGGGGAGAATGGGGGTTGGAAGGGGGTGTTTGCTATGGGTGAGAGAGGAGCTGTGAATTTGGGCTTAGAGGGAGAGGGGAAGGTGAGGGGGGCACAAGTGGGTGGAGGGAAGGTGAGTTTGAATTTTCCTTAATGGAGGGTATTCAATGGTGCTCTTGGGGATGGGAGGGGTTGTGTTGGGGAAGGGAAGGGGTGCTTGGGGTAGTGGGAAGGGTGCTTGGGGAAGTGGGTGGGGTAGTTGGGGGTTGGGAGGTGGAGCTAGGATTGGTGGAAGCTCTCTTGGGACTAGGGGGTGGAGTAATAGGATGTGTGGGGAAGGGGAGTGGCCTTTAATGGGGGTAGGTGGGAGAGTGATGGTTGGGAAGGGAGGAGAGAGAAAATTTTTGAAATTGGGTGTGGAGGAGAGAGAAAGGGGAGTGAAAGAGAGAGATTAAGAGAGGGATGGGTTGGGAATCTCTCCCCTAGGGTCTCTCACCCAAATAATGGAATCTCTCCACTAGATAAGAAGTTTGAACTCTCAAAATGGTAAGTTTTTCATTCATTGATTCATTTGTTCAAATGGGGGGAAATGGGGTCCTATATATAGGCAACCCACATTTTACAAAAAGACCTTGACTCTTAACACAATGACAAATAACCAAGGGAAGGGGTGGTGCCCTTGGGCCAAGCCTAATGAATTGGGCCCATAAACTAATCTATCAACCTAATGGCACTTAACCTAGGTAAATGACTCATTAACCTAGGTACAATACTCAAATAAAAGGAAAATTACATAATTATGACTCAAAGAAAATATGAAAGTTACATGAATTGACTCAGAAAAATGTGACGGATGTAATTGAACCATGCTGGCGGGCAACCGGGGCTTTGAAAATATATGGGGCGAGAGATGCCCCCATCAGCAGATTTCTGGCAAAATTTCGACAGAGTCTCCCCAGCACGGGAGATTGCCAAAGGAAAGCGGGAACGCGTCCACTAAGGGAATGACACCTAAAAGCAGCCATCGGTATTACACCGAGGCCAAAAGGAACACCCGGGGAAATAGCTCTGAGGGCAAGCCCTACTAGAAGCCTCCCGAGGCCCAAAGAATGGGTTTGAAACCCAAAAGGACAGCATCTCGCTCACCCCAAAGGAAAAAACCGCCGCCACTCTCGCCCTCAGCTCACTCGGCACCGCAGGTAGAGAAGAAAGGGAGGAGTGAGAAAGTCTGTTTGCAAATGAAGGATGAAGAAGAGAAAACAAAAGGTGAAAGCCTTATATAGGGGATGGCTTCGGATGTTAATCCGACGCGCTATTTAGCGCGCCGAATTAACGTCCCCCAAACCAAAAGGCGCGATGATTCTTGGCGCGCCGGATTAGCTCCCTCCTAGCAACCTCCGCACCGGATTAACAGGCAAACACCCAGGGCCGCGCCATATTAAAAACCCAAAGGGCCAAGAGCGTGCCGAAGCAACCTCGCTGCCGTATTCAAATGCAAACGGCGCCGGGTTAATGTCCATGCCGAATTAAGGGCCTTCCCAAGCTCCTGTCAACCGAAGGGGAGATCATTCCGGGTGAAATTCATCCGTCGGCCTTGCTGCACTCGTGCCTTGCTCGCAACACCCACGCCTAGGGGGCATTTGTTGGCACCCAAAATATGATCGTCGGTGACCAAGCCACAAAGATAAAAGACCCGGCCCGCTGAAGCACGGAAGTCGATAAAGATCAACATATTGAAGACTTCTCAAGCTGCTAGAGCCTCGAGTCACCCCGTATGGACACGGGGACTTCACCTCAGGAGAGCCGAGATGAACTCACAACCAACTGGCAGTGCGATCAAGCATGCCCAATGAACCGGCAATGACTCCGTCGTGCCGCATACAATACACCTGTTGTCCGATCAAGGATGAAGGTCTACCTAGTGGCTAGCCACCTCATGAAAGGCTCTCCTGAAGATGAAAGAGCCCCCCTGGCTCTCCAGGACGGAGGACCGAAAGCTCTGTCGGTAGAGGATCCCGATCACCCGGCACGGGTACAGCTTCCCGCCAAGATGGGCCCGTTAGTGGCCGAATGATCGCCCAGCTCAGGTAGAACTATCCCTAGTGTTATCCCACCCTCTAAGGAGCTTTGAGCACAAGCCAGACCGAGCCGGCAGCACGAATCATAGAGCTGAAGACGTGTCAGCGGAAAACCCGCATGATCAAACCAAAGTTATCGGAAGTTCCGAGAATGGCCGTACATCGACCTGGGGGCTTCGATAAGACATCTCGTCGAGGTTTCAAGAAGCATTGGCAAGATAAATGTTCATGGTGACCCCCGGACTCATCAACTGCCTCGAAGCGCGTGAGGAGCATTAGCACGGCGTGCCCTAAATCGGCGTGCCCTAAATCAAATGCCCCCTATCCCGGCGCGCAAAGAACCCCACCCGGGGCCTGGCTATTCCGACGAGCAAAAGGCCATGAAGCCTTTCCCGGCACGCAGTTCTTCACGCCGGATGAGGCTTGGGGTTCGATCATATATATATACATATGGCTGTTCAAAAAAAAGAGAGGGACAACAGAAGAGAAAAAAAGGAAGCGAGAGTAAGAAAACTCAACACAGAGAAGAAGAAGAAAAAGGAGGAGGGTCGGAGAGCAAACCATATTCCGAGGGAGAGAGAGCTCTTGGAGAAAAGGGGTCTCGTCTGAGTGTCCTCTGCCGGCCATCTTCCTCTGCTTTCACTAAAGATACGATACTCTATTCTGAGAACAGGTGGGCGCCGATGCCTATCTTCCTCTGCTTTCGTGGATTCTTTTCTTTTGGGGTTTCCATCTATCAGATGTAAGTGAGAGGGGGAGGGATGGTGATGATATGAGCTGACCCCCCTCCCCTTTCTCTGTGATTCTCTCTTCCCCTTTGCTTTATTGTTGTGTCTCTGCACATCCCTCTGCCTCTGCAACTGATGAACGGCGACCGAGCGATGATGCCGGCACCGGATTTGTAATGTAAATGTTAGTCCATTCCCGTTTACTGGGTGGCGATATGTACATGGATGTGTCGACCAATAGGTCGACTGAATGCTTGAAGCTTATTTCCCCGTCTCTATCTATCTATGTCAATGTATATGTATGAGTTCTTCCGCACGTGGTTCCCGGCTCCGGTTTCCTCAAAGTCCCGATCATGCCCCGAAGCATCGTGGGCTACAGAAACGACCCCTCCCCGGGTCTTTCCCATCGACTACTTTCATCTTTGATTTAAGGATCTTTGTATCCCCTCCATGGACAGAGCTATGCTCATGCGCATGCTTCTGCCCGCCATGGTATCGAGGGTCTAATTCCCATTAACTCCTCCCTTCGTACTGCTCTGATTGTTCGCAAGGTAGGAGTTGCCTTTGGGACGGCCGGATCCATCGCCCTGAATGCTGCGTCCTAGCTGTTCGAGCATATGCTTCTATGATCAGCTCGTCTCATCTGTGCATCTACTACCCCTCTGCATCATGGTCATTTGAACCGTTCCGAGATTCTTTCATCCCGTCTTAATCGCCCGGGGAGGGGGACATTCCCCATTGCTTCACGGAACTGCTGGGTGATCGAGGGCTCTACCTCTCGATGGTAGATGCTTTCTCAAGGCCATAGCAGACAGTAACAGGGGTCCTAGCCTAACAAGCTTAGCCCCAACAATCTGGAGACCCGATAGAGGCCAAGGGATGTATGCTCCTGGTAGGCTAGCCCTCGGAGCTTCACTCTCTTAATGGTCGGTTCCTTCAAGGGATGTGTCGCAAGCTGTGGGTTGTCCACCCCTCGTAGGCTAGCCCTCGGGGTGCTGCTCCCATTATCAGTGGCCTCATCCCTCTATCCTCACCAACGGAGTCGTGGTGCCCCTCGCAGGCTAGTCCTTGGGGTATCCTATCCGATCGGAATTTGCTGGCTGTCACCGTGCAGACCGGCGGTTTAGGGGCTTACTCCATAAGTGAGTATGACCCCGTTCTTTCCCTGCAACTCTTCATGTTCAGGGGAGATGCTGCCCAATTTTGGACAGACTCAGAATAATTAAGCTATAATCAGATGCTCGTTCTGAACTCAATCAACTCAGTGCTCGAGTATGAACCTCGCACTGACTCACTGCATCATATCCGAAGGATCTTGGACTTCAATCAAACAAGCAGTTGGCTCAAATAATTCTAAAACTCTCAATATAAGCTTAATAAACTTAAATGGTTTCGAAATGCATCAAAAACAAGCTGAAACGGCGCTGCCCTAATCCGGCGCACCCTAATACGACGCGGTCCCCCCCCCCCCGCGCCGGATTAGTAGTAGACTCATAACTTCTATTTTTTGGCCTGGCCAGTTCCCGGCGTGCCCTAAACCGGCGCGCCCCGTGCCCTTCGCGCCGGGCTAACGTCTGCCCATGGCCGCGCCGGTTTAGCTTATTTAGCTACGTTTTGACCGCGCCGATTTAGTCCTAGTACTCATATTATGGCTGCACCGGATTAGTTCGGTCTGCCCACGTTTGGCCGCGTCGGGGAACTCTACCCCTACGCGTGGCTGCATCGGTTTTAAGCCCTGATGTTGTTTTAATCATCCACCTACCCTCGAGGTGACCTTCGTCTCCCGTGGCCGGAATTAATGAATCCTAATAAAATGAATAAGTGGAGTGATGTTTGGATCCGAATCGCTTTACTATCTAATTTGTGCTACTATTCTTGCCTCACTTGGCGGAGATTAACAAATGTGATTGAGCACTGCTTGCTTTCATAACTCTACTGCCATGCTTAGCATAGTCATGAACATCATGCCTGCATGCTTGCATAGACCCTCGGGTATATCAAATGGCATTGACAGAAGGTCGGGTTATGCCCGATCGGAAGTCTCCGCTATGCGCGATGGTTGTCTTCGGACCTCCGCCCTCCGCCACGTATCAAGGGTCTCCAACTCAATGAACCATGCCTCTCCTGAATGATAGATAGACACATCTCGCATGATTCCGTCATGATCATAACGTCGCATCTTGTATTCCGGCCTCGACAGCCCACTATCTCGGTAATTAATCAAAGGTGTTCCCTCCTCGCGGGGGATGTAATTAACGCCATAGCCTTTATGGTATGACGGACTGCTGGTCCCGACCGAACCTCACTTTCGCCCGACACGGGTCAGAATGAGCGCATAATAAACTTGTCACGTACGTGACTGGCACGCCCGCGTCGTCAATCAGTCAGTTAATTACCAGTTAGTTAATTGGTTGATCGACACGTGAAATAAGATATATGTATATATACATATATATATATATATATATATATAATAAAATAATAAGATGGTCAAATAAAACCATCGCCAACACACCATCAAAGAGACATGAGGGAGTCGGGGACAGTGACAGGCCAGAGGGAGGGGCCTGATGTACTCATGACTTGACCTTTGTACATATGGACATGATAGTGACATGATATGTATTTTTGTTTTTTATTTTTTGAATGAATGTATGAATGAATGAATGCAAATGCTTGACACTAACCAACTAACTACGACTACTTACTCGACACGAGTGAGCGACGACCACGACCACGAGTGAGAGATGACTACGAGTGTGAGGGAGAGACGACTATGAGTGTGAGGGAGAGACGAATACGAGCGTGAGGGAGAGATGACTACGAGTGGGTGAGAGAGAGAGACGCCAAACATGAGTGAGAGAGAGACTCCAACTTGAGTGGGAGAGGGATGCCAACTTGAGTGAGAGAGGGACACCAACTTGAGTGAGTGAGAGAGAGACGACTAACTTGAGTGAGAGAGGGACGCCAACTTGAGTGAGAGAGGGACGCCAACTGAGTGAGAGAGAGACGCCAACTTGAGTGAGAGAGGGACGCCAACTTGAGTGAGGGAGAGAGGGAGTCATAGGTTTAGTGGCATAGGTGCAAAGGGGACAAAAGAGGGTGAAGGTTTATAAACGATCACCCAGAGACCGCTCAGAGCTCCACACGGCCTTCCTGTAGACTGCTAAAATAGGAATCAGACGGTCCTCCTTTGTCCGTTCAAAGTATAGAACAGTTCAGACTTGACCATTTTCTGATCAGAACGGTCTATGTAAGACCGTTCAAATGCCAGCATTCGAACTATGTAGAAGGTATGGAACGGTCTCTAATAGACTGTTCATTTAGGGAAATAGTCTATATAGATAGATCGCATAGATTTAAAATGGTCTAGTGAGGACCGTTGAGTCTTGGAGGTGCTGGAGATGTAAACAGTCTGAATTAGGCCATACAAACGATGAGACGGTCGGATTATGGCCGTTCAAAAGAATGGAATGGTCTCCAGAGGACCGTTCAGTGATAGAAGCACCATATCTTGTCTTCAACCTACCCCTGTACACATGAAAAAAACACAAGAAAATATATTAAACCTATTTTAGGCTTAACCGCTTGCCCGTGGTAAGTTAGGAAATAACTAGCTCTTGATTTTTGGTAAAGGGGGTAAGCCTTATTAAATGAAAACGAATGCAAATCATGATAATGAAATTTTTTTGAAATATTTGACTTTTTTGTGGGTTTTGAAAATATTTAATTTTTGGGGGGTTTTGAAATATTTGATTTCTTTTCTTTTAAAATATTTGATTTTTTTTTGAAATATCTGATTTTTTTTAATTTTTTGATTTTGAAATATTTGATTTTTTTCCTTTTTTTTTTTGAAATAAAGCTTTCTGCAGCAACCAAGGATGGGTTCAAACTATTGGCCAAGGGTCGGTGTTCCTACCCCTCTCATTAAAGACTTCCCTTGAGCAGGGCGTACATATGTGGGTGGCTCACCACAACCAACCACCTCCAAAGAACGGCGCCCCTGCTAAGGCCATACCCGGGATACAACTCGGCCTAAGAGGGAGAAGCAGAAGAAAAAAAATTGGAGACAAGCCTTGTGCAGGATGGGAGACATCAAAACTTGACTTCTTCCTGAGGCACTACCTCTCAAAGAGTAGGTCTGTTGCGCCGGGGCTTTGTGTCTTTGATTTTTAGGACCCTTAGGCACGCATACGACCGGGCTCATGACGTCCCGCAGGGAAACTGTACTGTCACTCTTGCCATGCCCATCAATCATAATATTTTGTTGAATTATTTTCTCATTTTGGTAGCCCTTATTGGCTAGATACATCGTGAAAGCTCACTTTCGAGGGTCAAGATTGCCCCTATTTGAGACCTCTCTCGTATTAGAGAGTGCCTGGGTTGGTCATATCATCCATCCATCTCTTGCCCTTACACTCGGCCGAGCAGAGAAAAGAAAAGACCTTTGTCTATACCCAAAGTATGGCCAAAGCAGTAACTGGTGTGTCTCAGAGGAATCAGCTATGGCTCGCCGTGTAGTGTGCGAAAAAACCCATGCTAAAAGGTCACCCACAATGATCGGGGAAAGAACTAGACTCCCAGCACGGAGCTATTACCAGCCTAAGATGCTACAGAAATGAACTCATTTGACTAAGTAAACTAACTAAGACCTAAAGCCACTCATTCATATCGAGGAACCAATATTATAACCATGTGCATGAAGAAACATAAGCAATATTGATAGTAGCATATTCTTTGCATAAAATAAAAGATACCTTTGCATATCTAAAGCGTGAAAGCAGCATCCTGAAGCATTTTCGATCATCGAGCTTTGAGGAGCGTGAGTAGCTTTGTATTCTTTGCTTGTCAGATAAAGGAGGGGAAGAATAGCAAAGGATTGGAAGATGCCTCGACACGGAAGAGCAACAGACATCAAACTGGATGAAGAAGGATAAAAAGGAAGAGAGACGAGGGCTAGAACTCCCTCATTAAGGCACAAAGGCCCTGATAACAAGGAACCAAATATAGAAAAAAACTAGATCAACTGAGATCAAGGCGGGCTAAAGCCTCAAAAATAGCAAGAAAAAGGGTGATGACCCTGAACGGGTAAAGAGAATAGGATAAACAAACCGTAAGAAAGTTTTTGCGGCAAAGATAGAGAAGGAGAGTGATCATCCGACGAGGTCGGAGAGAAGGAATAGCGATCACCCGCCGGAGGCGGGGAAGAGGAAGCAGGAACACCCGACGAGGTCTGGGAGAGGAAATGATAGACACCCGACAAGGTCAGGGAGAAAGAATCATAAACACCCGACAGGGTCGGGAATAAGCATGAAAAATACCCGACTGAGTTGGGGAAAGAAAATGAGAAGTCGATTCTGGAGGCACTAGAGAAGGAGAATCAGAAGAAGTCCTCGGATCGGGAGGATGAGATAACATAGGACGCAGCCCAGGATGCGAAAAATCGGGAGGCTCTGAACTGGGAAAAGAGAAGTGTGGGTTCACAGACCCAGGAGGAGGGGATAAAATGATCGAAGTTAGATTGGACGAAGGAAGATACACCACCCAAGGGTGGGAACTGAGTAGTAGAAATGAGGAATGAAAGGAGGGGGAAGAGGAAGAAGTGGACCCCTGAGTGCACAATCGACTGGCCTTGAATTTGCACCACCGCCTCTTCTTGGCAGGAACTATCTTGTAACAGACCCACCTGGCGTAGGCTTGGACTTTCGCCTTCTTATCATGTGACATCTTCTTAAACAACGGGCCCATCTGGCGGATGGCCTGGCCCATTCATGAATATGCAGCTTTGTCGGAGCGGTTGCCCCTAAGTACGCAGTGCTAACCATAGTAGGTGGACATTCCTGGATAGGTAACCCCTTAGAATGATGAATGTCATAAACTCTTGGGGTTTTGTCTCCCGGCACTAACAATGTGGGATTCGGCATCTCAATTCGGCAATCAGATGTGAAGCGTAACTCCCTTACCAAAAGAGCAGGATAAGACTGAGGGAGAGTAATGCGCGGCGTTGACGCCGCCGATCTGCCAATACACTAAGGGAGATTGCATAACAAGTGCAGAATGCCCCTAGACCACCATGACAATACGGCCAATTGCCCCTTGGGTAGAGAAGCTAAGAGATCCTTGGCGGCCGTATGGGTGAGCACAATCTGGGTAGAGAATCCTTTGTGGCCAGTAAACCGAACGCCAATGAAGCGAGGAGAAATAATAGCATCTATAGTGAACCCTCCGGTGAGCAAAGAGATTGCCACCGGCCTCGCTTTAGCAGAAACTGGCACTAACACAAGGGAACTCTTCTTGGCAACCGTCTCCATAGAAAATACCGGCTCACTCTCCCCAAAATAGCCAGGGACCAGGACCCGGACCGGCATGCGGCAAACGAAGTCTTGAATTTTGTAATGCCCAATTAAAGCCTAGTTTGGCTCATCATCTCTCTGGGGACTAGACCCGAGGGGCACCAAAGATAGTGAGCACCCGCTCCATGGGGTGGAAGGAGATGGGGAGTGAAGGTAGTAGGCTTAGAAGGCGTGGGTAAAGGCAATGCGAGCGGCAGAGGGATAGCGGTGATGCTAGGCTCGGGTTGAGGCAAAGGCAAAGGTGGAGGTATAGGAGAGGGTAAAGGCAAAGGTGGAGGAGTGGGAGGAGATGAAGGCAAAGGTAGAGGCGTGGGCATAGGGGTAGCTTGCTCAGGCTCGACGATGATGGTGAAGGGAGTGGCATCGGTAACGGGGATGGTTGTGCAGGTGGTGGAATAGGGATCGCTGTGAGAGGAGGTGATGATAGTGATGGTGACAGCAATGGAGATAATGGAGATAGTGATGAGGGGGATGTGTTCAATGGAGGTAGCGAAGATGGGGGTGAAGAAAGTGGCAGCGAGGCAGAAGAGGTGGCAGGTCGTGGCGCCCATCTCCGACGTGTCGGTACAACATGTCGAGCGACGTTGGGAGTAGGAGCGGAGGTGGAAATGGAGGGGGAAGGGGAAGAGTCTGTGCTGACCTGAGCAGAGGCTTGGGTTTGTGGAGATGGAGATGGGGTAGGAGGTAGCGAAGGTAATGAGGTAGGTGATGGGGATGATGGAGCGGGTGCAATACCAGATAACAAATCACAGGGGTGCCCCTAGTCTTGAAACGGAGACGGCTGCCTGGGTGGCGCTTGCTACTGCTGCTGCTGCCTACTGTGGAGATCCAAAATAATTTTATGCATAACAGCCCAATCGATCCTCTTATTGTTCTCCAGACCATAAATAAATTCCCGGAACTCGGGGCAATTCTTGACCAAATGCCCCTGTTGACGATGAAACTCACAAAACTGGAGCAAATTTCCGACCGCGGATTGGCAAGGCATAACCGGAGGAAGTTGCAATGCGCGAGTGGCCATCAAAGCCCTGAAGATGTCTGTAAAGGATTTCGGCAACAGAGGGTGAGGAGCCCGCTTCGGGCAAGGTGGATGCCGAGGGGTATGGGAAGGTAACGGGGATGGTAGTGGGGGTTGCGCAGGCAATGATAATTGCGTAGGTAGAGGCACAAGGCTAGTGAGTGGATTTGGAGGAGGCATGCATGGAGTGGGAATGTAGTGGATGGCATCCACCCGCTCAGGGTGTGGTGTTTCCTTGACCGGAAGTCGAGACGTGCACGGGCATGAAGAAGCGGAAGTCTGACTCGTGGAAGGTTGATGTGAGGAAGGATATGTAGGGGTACGTGGGTATGTCGGAGTACAAGGCTGACTCATGGAGGGATATGAGGTGGAGGGCGGACTCATGGGGGATGAGGGATAGGAGGCGTACGTGGGCGTAGAAGGTGAAGGACACTCGGGGTCAAGGGAACTTAAGAGTTGTTGGAGGATGAAGCGGGCTCGGCTATACAATTGTTGCCAGGAAGTGATATCGTTCAAGGCTAAGATGCACCGATACTCAGGTGTTGCATTAGAAATGACCATCTTGACCTGCTCTCCATCCAGAATATGCCCCGGGACTTGAGCTACCAGGCGATGCCAGCGGTCGGCAAAAGTTGAGAATTCCTCACTGGGCCTCATCTTCTCATGGGCCAAATCTACCATGGAGTACTTGGGCCCAACCTGGTCTTGAAATTGTTGAAGAAACTTTTCTTAAATGGCCTAAAAATTCACCACTTGTTTTTGCGGCAATGAAAAGAACCAATCCTGAGCCGGGCCTTCTAAAGATAGACCAAATAAATAAGCCATCAGGTGTTGGTCATTTCGAAATTGGGCCAACTCGTACAAAAACTCCTTCAAGTGCACATAGGGGTCACCTACTCCACCATAGCGACGATATGTAGGAACTTACGAGCGTGGTGGAAGCTGAAGACCTTGGAATGCGAAAGGGACACTCAAAGAAGTTTGAGGATTGATTCGACATTGTAGTTCATCAAGCTGGCGTTCAGCTTGGGCAATCATCTCCTCGGTGGGGAGAGACCGAGAAGGATGTGGGCCAGCCTGAGCAAGAGAGCGTGAGTTCGGGCCAGGATAGTGATGATGGGCCGAATAAGAGGATCCAGCCTGAGGAGAGAGGCCCGTTCCGGGGATGGGAGAAGGCATAGGCCCGGAAAGATCATAAGAACCTAGACCCGCAGGGCTAACAACAGCACAGGTGGGGTGAGAAGGCCTGCTAAGGGGAGTAAGCCCATTGAAGGGAAGGGGCCCACTAAAAGGATAAGGCCCGTTAGGTGAATGGGGTGATGGACCCGCGTGGGAAGAGGAATCCACACGAGGGTAAGAGGATAGGGAGGAGGAGGGATAACACACATGAGAAGAATGCTCCATGGGGAAAATGGAGACTTCATACAACTGAAGATAGGAGAAATACAGGGAGAAAAGAAAATGCCTAGGACAATGACTAAATGGACAGACACACAAAGATGAACTAGCCTAAATGGGCCTAACTATCAAAACAACTGCAAATGATGAGGATGCAACACAAAACGGGCCTAAGCAAGCCCAACAAACAACGTGGGTGCGAGAGAATTCAACCAAGATCAAACAAGTTGATATGATCGTTTAATTTTTTTATTCTCCCAAAACTTTGGTGGACCTTTTAATGATTTCAATTGAAAAGTAATTCCCTCAAGATAGGAGACCTATGGGAAATAAGGTCCAAAGTTTGGGTTTAATCTATGGTTAACTCCCTCACAACGTATGCAACATGCGTGCCTAAGGGTGGGAAGGTACAACCGGCCCGGCGTTCGTGTGAGAATCCACGGCTCACGGGGACTTACGGAGATCCCAGGTAAGGTCACCTAGTAGGCTCCAAGGAATATGGAGACGAGAGGATCCCCTACCTAGGTAGGAATGCAACTAAATATGATAATAATGCATGAACCTATGTGCACCGGAGTGTATGCAAAATCTAGCATAGATCTAAAAAACTATGGATAGACAAATGTGAAAGGTATGAAAAACAATCATGCAAACATCAGATAACAAACAGGGGAGATCAAGAGCACCAAATATATATATAATGATATGGAACAATGATCAAAATGCTAGCCTCAGGTGCACTATAGCATTAAAACACGGTCTGAGTAAGACCGCTGAGGGTGTGTAGACGGTATGCAAAGGACCGTGCAGGGAGGTGTTGGAAATCTGGTTTTGATAATGACAACTTATGAGTCATGTTTAGACTAAATTAAATAAAATTGCTGCAGTGTTTGCCTTGTTTGTCTTGTACTGCCTTAGGTCAATGCAACATATGTTCAAATTACATTCATGTCGGTGCAATTCTGTGTTTGATCCACATTGAGTCTGTGCACAAGCTAAGTCCGAGGATCGCATAGTCTCTGCAAGTATTCATCAGGTCGGTGCAATCCTTAAGCCGTTGCATTCATCAGGTGAGTCGGGGCAATCCTTGTCCAGCACGCGACAGAGTCTTTGCAATGTCGAGGCTAGCTACATATAAGGTCAGTGCATTTCCATCACATAAGTCCGGTGCATGTTTTTGTTTGGTCTTCATGCAAGGTCTGCATTAGAAGTTGGTGCATGTTTTGCATCTCGCATATAGCAAGGTCGGTGCTAGTTCAGGTGTTATACGCATACATAAGATAGTGCAGGATGTCATCTCGCACACAATGTCTATACAAGTCTTTTGCATCGTGCATACTAGGTCGGTGCAAGTTTGCTCTCAGCAATATTGAGTCGGTGCACTTTTCTATCTTGTCTTTCTTCCAGTCAGTGCATACTAGGTTAGTGCATATGAAGCTCACTAAGTGTGTGCATTCCACTGGTTAGAGTCAGTGCATGTCACTGTTCATGCGTAGTCTAGGCTCAATAAAGTCGGTGCAAATACCTGTCGTCGCATGTATTCAAAGTCGGTGCAACATCTATCTCTTGCACGAGCAAAGTCGGTGCAAGGTAGATCATAGCATTCTATGTCAGTGCAGCTCATGCATACTGCATACACATAGTCTGTGCAATTTATAGCTCCGCAGTCAAGGCAAGTCTGTGCATATCCTGCCTCGGTGCTAGTTGCACCTTTTGCATTCAAAGGTCTGTGCATCACTTAGCTCCACATATGCTAGAGTATGTGCAAGAGATTTTTGGCACGATTGAGTCTGTGCATTTCTTATGTCTTGCACGCATGCTGTCGATATAGTCTTTTCATCTCGCACACATGTAGTCCGTGCAATACTTGATGTGTGTATAACTTGAGTCTGTGCATGTCAGGCTATTTGTCCTATTAACATTGTGCAAACTCGTTACTTCCAGTCTTGTGTTTAATTGTCATAAGACTGACTATGAGTCTAGTATGTTTGCCAGGATGTTGGCTCGAGGATACTAAGACTGGCTCGTGATCTGAAGAAAGAAGGGAATGATGATTATAACACATGAAAGGCAATCCAAGCTGAGATGTTGGCATGTGGCTTCTGAAGACTCAGATCCGGACTGAAATCTGAGCGGGAAAATTGGTTGCTCCACACGCTTCTCATTTTCTAGATATATATATATATATAGGGAGCTGACTCTGAAAAGAGGAGAAGTAGATTGACTGAAGAATCTGAGAGAGAGGAGATCGAGCACCTAAAAAGAAAATAGATAGAAAGAGAGAGATAGCTTGAAGGGAAGCAAGAGCAGCACATTGAAGATCAGTTTTTCTATAGTGTCCTCTGGATCAGATCCGAGACACTTGGCTCCAGCGTGAGCACTTTAGTTTGGATTTATCGACAGTCTTCTATTGCTGTATTTGGTCCTTTTTGTTTGTTCTTTCTTCTTTGACATTTATTCAAGCTGTTTGTCAGCGGTTGCAGAGGATTGGTACTTCTGGACAGCAAGCTATGTTGCTCAACGGTTGTAGAGGATCGGTTCCCCTGGACAGCAAGCTGTGTTGCTTAGCAGTTGCAGAGGATCGGTTCCTCTGGACAACAAGCTGTGATTGCTCAGCGGGTGTAGGCAAGCTATGAGGCCCAGTGGTTTTTCAAGCTGTGAGTCAGCAGGAATCCACACTCGGGTTGAGTGTAGGGTGGACGTAGGTCTGAAGGACCGAACCACCTAAAAATCTTGGGGCACTGTGTGGTTTACATTGTTGTGTGTTCAACGCTAGATGCATGCTTAGGATCTCTCTCTAATTCCTTATCTGTTGACTCAACTTGAATGTATAAATCTTCTGCGTCTTCTGAGAGTGCAGGTTAAGTGTTCAGCTAGGAGCCTCTTTAGAGCATCACTTTGTTTAGTCAAGTTTTGCATAAGTTCAAGGAGTTTAGATCGATTTCATCTTTATCTGAATTTTTAATTTGGTCAAGATTTTCACTGATGGATTCATTCACCCCCCTCTGAATCCATTGCACCAGCACTAATAGTTGGTATCAGAGTTGGTTTCTGCACAGTGGGTCTAACGACCTGCAGATCCGATCCGTAATTGGCTTTGGTGCGATCTGAGTTGATCCGTTTGTTTGCAGTGGTTGATCTAATCTCTATTTAGAATTCTGATCTTGTCTGAGCATGGAATCCATAATTGATCTTCTGAGGTTTGAAGGTCTATGTTTTTACAAGTGGTTTAATCAACTTAGAGAGTATGTGATGTAGGTTAATCCAGATCTATGGATAATAATTGCACACAGCTCTTATGAAGTTCCAAAGGACAATTCCTTATGGAAGACTTCGGACCACTTGAAATTCACAAAGAATCAGAAGGCCCTAGAGCTAACTCGAAGGGCTATAAATACTGACAAGTTTCAATGTGTGCTTGATTGTTGCAGTGTGTCTGAGGCTGTCAATATGGTTGCAGCCATCAAGCGTCAGGATGAGGTGAAGTGTCTCATGGCAGCAGACGAAGATGAGAGCTATATGGAGGAGACTTTGTCACAGGCAAATTCTGACATTGGTAATTTCTCCCTTAAAATTTTGATTGTGTTGAATGAGCATTGAATTGAGAAGTACGATATACTTAAATCTGAGAAGAAGAAACAAAGAAAAGAAATATTGCATGAAGTCAGAAGCATGAAGGTGGAAAATGAAAACCTAAAGTCAGATATAAACAAAAAAGAAGATGAAATGAAACAATTAAAGTCTGAGAATGAGAGTTTAAGGAATAGGCTCGTCAAAGAAAATGATACTTGCAATGAATGTGCTCTTCTCAAAGATTTGATAAATGATATAGATCATAATGACAATTTGCAAAAGGAATTAATCAACTCCCTAAAAGAAGAAAACAAATCATTGTTGGAAAACAAAATTGAGGTTGAAGAAAGTGAAGAAAAACTGTTTGAAGAGAATGGGTACTTGAAAGATCAAAATAAGAAACTGATGGTTTTAAACATTGTGTTTTCTGAAAAACTAATGGCCATTGAAAAAGGTAAGGCAATTTCGAATGACAAAGAAGCTAATGAGAATTTGAAGATACTACAGGAAAATGAAAATTTGAAAAGACTCAATGATGATTTGCATAATCAAATAATTTCATGTGAAGAGGACATTGTGTTATTGCAAACTGAGATTGATGATCTAAAAGCTTTCTTGTCTAAATTTGTGAAAGGAAAGGATAATTTGAATAAACTGCTTGGCTCTAAGGTGAATTTTCAGAAAGAAGGACTCAGTTATGTGCCTGCCAATAAACGGACTAATGAACAGAAGAAGTCAACTGTGTTCGTGAAAAGCTCTGAACAGGCTAACCAATCTAGTCCTTCCATCTTTCAATTTACTGTAAAGAGAGCTAAAAATTCAGATAAAAATCAAAAAAAGTTTCAAAAATCAAAGAAAATGTTAATATGAATAAGCTCAAACCTGTCCCTGATTTACATGTACATGATGCTCACTGCCCACACACTCATTCACACTCTCATGCGAATGTTAATTCTGTCAATCAAGTGAATGTGAATAAAAAGGTAGTAACATGTTACTATTGTGGGAAGGTTGGACATATTATGGATGACTGCTTAACATTGATAAATGATGAAAGAAATGCTGTTAGGATGTACCCTAGAAATCATCTTCCTAGGAAACCTCCTACTGACCAGAAAAAGAAAATTCAATGTTATTGCTGTGGCAAGTTTGGCCACATTGCTGCCTTTTGTTGGCATGCTCTAGAGAAGAAACATAAGTCTGAATTTGTTTCATTCTTTGCTAAAAGAAATCTTTCAGGCCTGAATAAGGTTCCTGTGAATTATGTCTCTCATAGAACTTACCTCGGTTCTAGAGACATATATATTGAATGCTCCCATTCTGGGAAGGCTGGCCACTCAGTCAAAGATTGTTGGCATGTTCAGAAAATGAATGATTTTAGTGTAAACAGAAAGAGAAGGTTTCATGTTAACAAAAGTAGAAATCATGTTCAATCATATCCATTTCATGCACATGTTCACTTCTATAAAAAGAACATGAAATCTAGTATTTCCTGTCACCTTTGTGGATGGTTTGGTCATGTCATGTCCAACTATCACTTGTTGAAATCTGATAACCTTAATGCTCAAAAATCATGGAGAGCACCATTCAAAGGTGCCACTGTTATCTCAGGTCCCAAGACTGCTTGGGTACCTACTTGTGCAACATAAAGGCTATCTTGTAGGTGTGCCTTGGAGGAATAAAAAGGGGTAAATAAACCAAGGCATTCGAGAAGAACACCCCATGACTGCATTTCTCAGGTTAGTCTTGAAACCTCTGCTCCTATACTGCTTTCTGAATTTATCTGCCTCAAATGAATGCACATGAAGCTAAGTGTAGTTTATCTCTAAAATCTCTTGCACATCCTTGTCTTGATGCATGATTTGTTATATTCTTCACATGCTGCATTTAGAAATTGAGTTCATTGTATATCATTAAATCCTGAAAAAATCCAAAAAGAATTACTTGATTGCTTATTCATGCATCTAGAAATAAAACATGCATATAGAACCTACATTTCTGTGTATCTACAAGAAAAGCAAAGTTATGTTTGATTAGAATCTATGCACTTTGTGAGGGGGAGCAGAACTAATCTGAACAGATTTGAATCAGTGGATTGTATGTTGTATATCATGGATTTGGAAGTTGTTGCTAGTTGAGCTGATTTGTTGAGCTGCGCAGTTTGAGCTGATCACTACTTATATTGAGCTGGTTTTGTTAGAGCTAATCTGAAGATTATTGGGTCAAGTGAAGACTGAGGATGTTTTAGTCTAAGGTTGTCTGTAACTCTATAACGAATTGGACTCTTGCTCTCATGTGGCTAGACATTCCATTTCCTCATCTTCCATCAGAGTAATCTGCTCATGGTCTATCTCTTCTCATCTAATTCCTATTATTCATTCTCATATGCTGACACTTAGGAGGAGTAATATATGGAATCCTATTACCTTTACTCATTATACACTATTGGTTACTGAAACCACCCCTTTGCTTGTATAAAAATGTTGATCTTCACAATTAAGTGATCTTCGGTCTATAAAGATTATATCTTGTAATTAATTGCTCAAAATGATTCTTCAAAGTATGTTCAATGGAGTTGAAAACATTCTAATAACTGGAAGTGTCAAGCTGAAGAAAAATCATCAATCTGAAAATTGTGAGTAAAAGGATAATATGGTAGAAGAGGATGTCTTATAGGGTGCTTTAAATCATGTCTTCAAGCTGTTCTGGATGTAGACCAGGGAATACGCCATGAAGTAAAGTAAATGTAATATTGCAGAGCAATGGCAAAATTTCTGAGAAACTAGCTATCTAGATCAAAGAAATCTAGAAGTTATGTCACGAAGAATTGAGCTATCTCTGTTTATAAAAATTGGCATAAAGGTAGACTGTGCTGAGTAACCAGGGATTCTGGTGTCTGATAAACATGTCTCCTTGAGCAAAAAGGCCAGTTATACTGGAGTGCTCCAATTAAGAAAAGAAAAGAAAAGAAAAGAAAAGAAAAAGTTGATATGGTTGACTATGGTTCTACTTCAGAAGCTGAAATAGGACTTAAACGTAATATAAGATTTAATTTGAAACCAGTTTTATCTAATGAAAATAATGAGTAAAATTGATGATTCATATTTACTGGGCATTGTACTATGATTAAAATGTTTATCTCCATTGATTGTGCGTTAAAAGATGATTTTTAGAGGAATAATTATATAAGATATAAGCTTAATACGTCGAAGACCATAAAAGAGGAGAAGAAAAGTATTTTATATACGAGAGGGGTAGTTTGGGTACGAAATGTTTATCGGGTAAAGGCGATAGTATATTCTATATATTATTTAACCCTAAAGTGTCGCTTGTGTCCCCACATTCAAGCCAAGACATTTCTGTACTCATGACTCCCCGCCGTGAGCGATTCTCTGGCTTCTCCTCTCCGCGGTTCTTCTACTCGCCTCTTCACATTCTCACCACCTGCCTCATCATTTGCCGACATTGCTCTTGAAAGGCATCGCATTTTTTACAATCATCCTTCTTCACGATGTCTTCTCCGGCAACAGAGAGCAAGGGGAAGGAGAAGTCTTCTGAAGAAGCATAGCCCACAACTCCTCAAGTCAGTATGTCTGAAGAGGTGCATGCAGAAGAAGCTCCTCAAGTCATGAGATGGTTGGTATTGTCAAATTTCAAAAATGGAAAAAGTTCCTGAGCAAACACAGAGTCTATTACCCTAGACTCATTGTTGAATTCTATAATAGTCTAGTTTATGATGTTGATAAGTCTATGTTGCTTTCTAATGTCAAAGGAACTAGGATTGAGATAACAAGGCAATTTCTTCATAAAGTGTTTAGAATTCCAGAAGATGGAGTGGTTGAATTTGGATATATATTTAATCTTCATGATGCATTCTCCATCATTACTGACTTGCCAAACAATCCTAGAGATAAAGATCAGAAGAAATTTGGCTCCTTCCGTGCCAATAAATTCTCCCCTCTCAAAAGACTCCTACATCACATAATTACCACAATGTTAACTCCACAAGTTGGAGGCAGAGGGAGAGTGACAGATACTCAAAGATTTATCATGTACTATTTGTTGAAGGGTATAAAGATCTGTCTACCAGAGGTTATTATACAAATCATGAAGACATGCAAGGAGTCGAGAAGATACCTACCCTATGGAGCCCACCTGACAACTATTTTCAAGAAATCAGGGGTTTCTCTTGAGGATGAGAGCTTTGTAGAGATACCAAAAGTAAACATTTACACTATGGATTTTATCTCCACATTCATGGGATTGAAACCCACTGAAGCTAGTCAGGCAGTTAAGAAGAATCAATCTAAGAAGGCTAAGAAGGTAAAGGAAGCACAAGCTCAGGGGGAGGACTTGCCCCAAGCGAAGACATTACTTGAAAGTGGTCACAGAAGTGTACAGCCAGAAAATGTTGTGAAAGAATCTGAACAAGAAAGTGCTGAGATGCCAGCTGAGAAGCATCTTAAAGACCTCTAGCTAGAACAAGAAGTTGATGAGCTTAATCTACCTGAGGTTCAAATTAAGCACCAGCTGGATCAAACGATTGATGAAATATTTGATAAATTTGGAACATCTTTTCAAGCACAGTAGTCTACTGGTCAGTCCGAGCAGACAATATCACACATTGAAGCTGAGAAAGAATCTGCTGGACAACAAGAAGAAGTACCAGCTGAACCAGATATTAGTGAACAGTAGACAGAAGAACAAGTTCAGAAAGAGGTTGAAATGAAAGATCAAGAGGAAGAAGAGGCTCAAGATGAAGGTATTCCCCAGGGAATTCAAGAGACAGAGATAGGAGCTCCACAACATGATGAAGAAATTCCACTTGAGGAAGCTCAGGCACCAGTTCAAGGAGTAGCTGAGGAGGACATACAAGATTATGTCATGGGTCCTGCCCCTTATTACAGATTAATCCAAGAATGTCATTTGCTCAAGCTCCTGAATATGGTCCACATTTCGGGGGAGTAATCAGTCTTGGTATACCACCCATTCCACCTCCTGAACAACAGCATGCATACTACACTAAAATTCCAGAGAATAGTGCATCTACATTTAGTTCACCTGGACCCAGTGCTAAGTCTGATATTGCACAGATGCTGTCAAATTTGACTGAGATAGTGCTGAATCAAAATGAATTGATGAATAAACAGTTTGTGCTCAATACCATACAACTGGACAGAGTAGATTCCCGATTGCAACATTTGGAAAGGATTACGAAAACCCAAGGGATTGAGTTTTTGTCACGTCCCGAGCGCAGAAGATACTCGGTTGCGTGACGCGTCTATATAGATCGTGTCATTAGAGCGATAAGAATTTTAACATACAAAATTTCGGAGTGCGCAAATGACTAAAAATATAATAAATTCCAATAGTCCAAGTGATGTTTATTTGATTAATCAAAGGAAATAAAGATAGTCCATGAAAAATTTCCAAATTTAGAAAGCCAAACATTAGGCTACACGACTTAACACAAAGTTTATACCACTAACTGACATAACTGGGAATACAAGGTAGACTCAAATAAATTCAAAGACTTAACTAGCTAATGATAAATGGATGGCGTTCTAGCACTCTTCACTCGGCCTCAAACCCATTCTTGTCGCTATCCGAATCACCTGAAAATATTAGGAAGTAACTAGATGAGCGAATCGCTTAGTAGGAATTACATCTCAAATACGAGCAATCTTTACGTGATTTACAATTTGCATGTATTATCAGTATGGCCATGCATGATGTACGTATAATAAAAATCAGGTATACAGGTGAATCTAGCATGATGAATAATAAGAGATCAAGAACTGTATAAAGAGAGTATAACAAGATTTCAAGTATTTGACAAGCAGTATTTCAAGAATTTACAGATGTAAATGCCACTTCGGGCAAGCAGGGATTCGTGTACAAGTATGAACGCAGGTATGAGAAGGAACTTATGTACAAGTATATCAAGTAAAAATTCAACTCAATCAAGTATTGTCAAGTACGTATCAGTAGAATTGGCTATTATCAAGCAAGTATTTTACCCTTTCTTGGGCAACAAGTCAAGTATTGCCCGTTCCGGGCCTCGCAAGTCAAGTAAGTAAGGAGAGAGAGAGTAGGGGTGGAGTGTCTCAAGTCAAGCAAGTACTCCAGTGCAATGCTAAACACCGTGGTCAATAAACTCCCATGTGCACAAGTACCTTCGGGTGCTCCTCCTAGGAGTAGACCGGGCCCTATATGCACAGCATTTCATGTATCACATTTGACATCCACTCTAATTTATAGCCAATATGGAATTTCAAGAATTTAGAAACGTAGTATTTCAGACGAGATTAACTAGTCATTTAGTTATGGAGGATTCTAGAGGTGGCCCCTACAGGCTCAAGAGGTGGCCCCCGTCGTGTAGCACTTTGCGCCGTACGGCCTCAAGAGGTGGCTCTTACAATGTAGCACTTTACCCTGCATGGCACTTAGCTCCTACACTCCTAACTGATAGTTTAAGAGATTCAAGGTTTGAGCATGTAGGGTATACACAAGTAGATATTTTTTTTCATGGAACGGAATTTCAAAAACCCATCATACGCAGGAGTATGGATTAGGGTTGTGTTTACACAATTTTTGAGACAAATCAAGATCAGAAGTTGTAATTACTCAGTTGGCATCTAAGGGTTTGCTAATCCTTCAAATTTTTAATTTTTTTAAATATATATATCAAATTGGCACCCCTTTACCCAGCCTTCAATTAATTGAAGACTTGAGGGCCGTCTTCAATTCTGAAATTGAAGACTTAAGGGCCGTCTTCAATTCAGTAATTGAAGACTTTATGGCTATCTTCAATTCTGAAATTGAAGACTTAAGGGCCATCTTCAATTCTGAAATTGAAGACTTAAGGGCCGTCTTTAATTCAGTAATTGAAGACTTGATGGCCGTCTTCAATTCTGAAATTGAAGACTTAAGGGCCGTCTTCAATTCAGTGATTTTCACCTGGCAGATACGTTTTGTGACTCAAATCACTGTTCATTTCGAAAAAGATTCTTGAAATTTGAAAGTAAGGATCATAATACTTTATATAATTCCTCGAGAGTCCAGAAACATGTTCAGATATAATTACTGAGTTTGGTTTCACAGATATGAATTTTCTAATGTTATAACTTTAATTCCTCAAGAAACGGAATTGACGCCCCTGTGAGTAGTCTTCAATTAATTGAAGACCTGAGGGCTGTCTTCAATTCTAAAATTGAAGACTTAAGGGTCGTCTTCAATTCAGTAATTGAAGACTTGAGGGCCGTCTTTAATTCTGAAATTGAAGACTTAAGGGACGTCTTCAATTTAGTAATTGAAGACTTGAGGGCCGTCTTCAATTCTAATTGAAGACTTAAGGGTCGTCTTCAATTTACTGATTTTCACCTGACAGATATGTTTTGTGACTCAAATCACTATTCATTTTGGAAAAGTTTCTTCGAATCAGAATCCGAAGACATGGTTAGATGGAGAAAAATTCAAGGGTCACAGAAGTATATTCTGTCAAAATTATCAAGGTCCAATTTATTAGTTATAGATTTTTGAATGCGTTGATTTACTGATTTCTGAAATTCACAGAAAATTGAATTGACGACATGGTGCATGTCTTCAATTAATTAACGCCCTCTCGGGCAGTCTTCAATTCTGAAAGTGGCGCCCTGGTCATGGGTGCCAATTACAGTGAGGTATCCACTATTCATCAGTGTGAAAAAGGTCCGAATCAGGAAGTAATGGCACGAATATGTTGAGAAAAATGTCAGGATTTCAGAAACATGTTGATGCAAAAATTTCGTGATTTAGTTCGATAGTTATAGATTTTTGAATGTGTTGAATTATTAATTACTGAAATCTTCAAAAATCGAATTGACGACATGATGCATGTCTTCATTTAAATGTCGACTGCGTATGCAGTCTTCAATTTTGAAATTGGTGCCCTGGTCAGGGGCGCCAATTACAGTGAGGTGTTTGAATTATTAATTATTGAAAATTTCAGAAATCGAATTGACGACCTTGGGGGTGTCTTCATTTAAATGACGACTGTGTGAACATTCTTCAATTTTGAAAATGGCGCCCTTGTCAGGGGCTCCATTTACCAGAGGGTTGGGAGCCTCCGTCTCTTTAAACTATGAACATATTATGTGAACAAAGACTATATATTAAGATTTAAAACATGGTAATTAATACTATAAAACTGGTGTGATAAAATATGTTCAAAAACTCATAAAAATCATGGTAACAAACTAAGTTTAAACTCTTAAAGATCATGGTGATATGTAACAGGCTATCAAAATAACATGATATATACATGATTATTACTTGATTATGGTAAAGCCAGATGATATATATAGCATGGTTGACTAGTTAATCAAACTCTAACATGCATCAGTTAACCTATTTAGCTACTAGTTAGGCAATGATTTGAGAACACCTACCTCTGTGAAGTGACAGGAGTTGACAGGAGAGGAAAAAGTAGCCCTTCCCTTCCTCTGCAACTCTTCAGAGTTTGTTCCCGTATCTAGCCTTCGAACTAACCAAATAGGAAAAAATAGATTGTATTTTATAACCTTAGGGTCGACAGGATGGGAGACAAGATCCAGAATTATAGGATATTTAGTGGGTTGACAGCCTAGACAGGCTGGAGGGATAGAATGATCGTGATAGTTGTCGAAAAGAAATGACGCCCCAGAGAGGGTCGTGTATTTCATAAGTTAAGATTTCCACATTAAACTTCAAAGATTTTTATCTTTAAAAATTGATGGAATTTGTTTGTGAAATTTCAGGGGGTGAGACCCTTACATTTTTCGCTATTTTTACATAAAATATTTTTTGAAACATTCTTTTTAAATAAAAAGTGACACTATTCACGTCACTATTCACGTTTAGGAAATAACGACTTAACATATGTAGTTATTTTGAACGGAGATTTTTTTATTCACTCTACACTAACCAAAATTATCTATATACCCTTTCTCACTTTCTAAATTATGTTTATCCTTTAACACTTCATCTATATACCCTTATTTCTTCAAAATAATGATATAATGTAAAAGTTGAAATATGAAATTTTCTAGATTATGAAAATATGAATTGGCATCTTGTAAAAGTGACGTTTATCCTTTAAAACACTATCTATATAACCTATTTCCTATTTCTTTGGAATAGTGTAATATTAATTTCCTAAGTGATTGAAAATATAAATTGATATTTCCTAAAATATAATTTGGCATCTTCTAAAGCATCTATTGGTAATTAAATGTTTTAAATGGTTAATCCAATAGAATTAGAATATGAGTTCAATAATTAATTTTATATATATATATATATATATATTTCTAGTTTAAAATTCTCGGGTGTTACACCCTCCCCTACTTAAAAGAATTTGGTCCCCAAATTCAACTGTATAAGGATATGGTGGAAAGTATAAAATCCTTATAGTTTAGAATAATTCTGGGTATCTTCTTTTCATAGATTCTTCGGTCTCCCAAGTTGCTTCTTGTTCCGCGCATCGATTCCATTGGATTTTCACCATAGGGATCATCTTGCTCCTTAGAACTCGGACTTCGCAGTCGAGGATCCGCATCGGCCTTTGCTCATAAGTAAGATCTCTTTGATTACCAAATCAGCATGGTCGATGACGTGAGAAGAGTCGTGCACATATTTCTTCAGCATAGATATATGAAATACATTGTGCACTTCGAGAATTGAGGAGGTAAAGTAATACGGTAGTCCACCTCGCCCACTCTTTCCAATACTTCGAATGGACCGATAAACCTCGGTGTAAGCTTGCCCTTAACACCGAATCTTCTAATACCTCGGCCAGGAGATACCTTAGGAAATACATGGTCACCAACTTGGAACTCCAAATCTCTCATTCTATTATCAGCATAAGATTTTTGCTTGCACTGAGCTACCTTGAGTCTCTCTCTGATAAGGTGTATCTTCTCAGTCAAATCTCTAACCATATCTGGGCCTAGAATTTATCTTTCACCGACTTCTTCCCAGCATATTGGAGAACGACAACTCCTGCCATAAAGTACCTCGAAAGGTGCCATTTGAATACTAGCTTGATAGCTGTTATTATAGATAAATTTGGCTAGGGATAAGTGGTCATGCCAGCTTCCGCCGAAATCTATAATACATGCCCTTAACATATCTTCAACAACCTGATTTATCTTTTCAGTCTGACCATCTGTCTGGGGATGGAAAGCAGTGTTGAAATTAAGTTTCATCCCTAGAGAGTGTTGTAGACCCTTCCAGAAATGAGAGGTGAAGCGCGGGTCTCGGTCAGATATGATCGAGACGGGAACTCCATGCAATCTAACCATCTCCTTAATGTACAGGGCAGCAAGTACGTCGACTAACCATCGACTTTTGATGGGTAAGAAATGGACCGATTTAGTTAGCCGATCGATAATTACCCAAATTCCATCATATCCGCCCCTAGAATTGGGCAAACCCATGATAAAGTCCATGCCAATGTCTTCCCACTTCCACTTGGGAATATCCAGCGGATGTAGCTTTCCGGCGGGTTTTTGATGTTCCACCTTCACTTGTTGGCATGTGAGGTAACGAGACACAAAGTCTGCTACCTCCCTTTTCATGTTAGGCCACCAGAAGGTTCTTTTCAAGTCTTGGTACATCTTAGTGGCTCCAGGGTGGATTGTGTACCTCGATCGATAAGCTTCTTCAAGAATCTTCTTCTTCAATTCGGGACTGTCGGGCACACATGTTCGTTCATGAAATAGTAATCTGCCATCCAGTGCCAGCTTGAAATACAGTCTCTTGTCCAGCTCGCTCTTTATCTCCACTAGTGAGGGATCTTCTTCCTGTAGATTCTTGATTTCAGGTAGCAAATCTGGATGTAGGCACATCTGAGATAGAATAATACACATGTTCTTCTCATCTGTGCTGATATCAAGCTCAGAGAAATTCTCCAGCAGCTTCCATTCTTGTATCATGCAGTTGGCCAATATTGTTCTGGGCTTCCGACTAAGAGAATCAGCTATGGAATTACCCTTACCAGGATGATATTGTATAGTAAAGTCAAAATCCTTGAGATACTCGAGCCAACGCCTTTGCCGCAAGTTCAGCTCCTTTTGGGAGAATAAGTACTTGAGGCTTTTATGATCGGAGTACACAGTGAATTGTTCTCCGTAGAGATAGTGCCTCCAGATCTTCAAAGCGAATACTACCGTGGCCAGTTCTAAGTCGTGAATCGGGTAGTTCTCTTCATGTTTCTTCAATTGTCGGGAAGAGTATGCAATGACTCTTCCATTCTGCATCAATACACATCCGAGGCCAATACTCGAGGCATCGGTATATACCTCGTATTTTTCTCCTTCAATTGGTAATGATAAGACTGGAGCAGTGATCAAGAGATCCTTCAAAGCTTGAAAACACTTTTCACAGTATTCATTCCACTAATGAGGCACTTCCTTGCAGGTTAACCTGGTCAGAGGAAGGGTAATCTTGGAGAAGTCCTTGATAAAACGCCGGTAGTAACCAGCTAGACCCAAGAAACTTCAAATTTTCGTTGCATTTGTGGGTCATTCCCAGTTCTTCACGGCTTCGACCTTTGACGGGTCAACAACAATTCCGTTCTTCGAAATAATATGGCCTAAGATACTTCCTCGAGCCAGAACTCGAATTTGCTGAATTTGGCATACAGCTTGTTTTCCCTTAATATCTGCAGTGTCTTCTTGAGATGTTCTTCATGATCCTCTTCGGTTTTGGAATAGATCAGAATATCATCAATAAAGACCACAATGAATTGGTCTAAGTAGGGCCTGAATATGCTGTTCATTAACTACATAAAAGTTGATGGGGCATTTGTTAGTCCGAAAGGCATAACAGTAAATTCGTAATGCTCATACCTGATTCGGAATGTTATTTTATGAATGTCTTCTTCTTTGATTTTCAATTGGTGGTAACCAGAACGAAGATCAATCTTGGAGAAATATGAAGCTCCTGATAACTGATCGAACAGCTCGTCAATCCTCAGCAGCAGGTATTTGTTCTTGATTGTAAGGTTATTTAGCTGCCGATAATCGATGTATAGTCTCATCGATCCATCCTTCTTTTTGACGAACAGCACGGGTGCTCCCCAAGGGGAAGTACTCGGCCTGATGAAACCCTTTTTCAATAACTTCATTAGTTGTTCCTTTAGTTCCTTCAGCTCAGTAGGGGACATTCTGTATGGTGCCCTAGAGATAGGACCAGCACTAGGGACAAGGTCGATTGTGAATGACACTTCCCTTTCCGGGGGTAAGCCGATTAAATCTTCTGGAAAAATATCGAGAAAATCCTGAATTACATGGATGTCTTCAAGTTTAACCTTCTCGACTTCCGTGGCAGTCACGAATGCTATGAAAGTCATGCATCCCTTATTCATAAGTTTACTAGCTCGGAGTGCCGATATAAGAAGTGATTTACTCTGAGGGCTATTGTAAACTATCTCTGGGAAATCCACGAAAGTTACCTTGCCATGCCGGCAATCTACAGTTGCTTGGTATGTGGATAGCCAGTTGGCACCTAGTATGATGTCATAACCCTTCATATCTAGGCATATCAAGTCAGCAGGTAAATTGCTTCCCTTAATCATCACTTCACAATTTGGATAGTGATGAGTGATATCAGACTCATTACCAAGAGGTGTAGATATGACCAAATCTAACAGTTCATGTTTCTTAAAAAATGAAGCAGCAAATTACTTGGAAACGAATGAATGAGTTGCTCCGGTATCAAATAAAACTTGAGCAGTTTTAGAACAAATAGTGAGAGTACCTTCCACAATTCCGCCTTCAGTGGGTTCCGTCTCTCGGAGAGCTTGCAGGCGGCCTTGTTTCTTTACCGGACGCTTCTCGTCTTTGATGTCTTGCTCCTTCATCAGTGGGTAGTCTAGGATTCGATGTTCTTGGCTCCCGCATCGAAGACAAGCTCCTAACTTCCTCCAGCATTCCTCGATCTTATGACCAGCTTTATCATAATACTTGCAAATCTCCTTTGAGGGTGTGGTGGTGGAGAATGGCCTGTCATTCTTCTGGATTTTCTTTGCCTTGGAGGGCTCCCCCCCATGAAGAACCTTTTCTTGTTAAATGATTGTTTGAATTTTCCTGAGCTTGTGACGGGTTCCTTCTTGTCTCTTCCTCGGATTCTCTCGGATAATTCGGTGGCATCTTCTAGCAGTTGAGCACGCTGAACCATCTCTGAATAGACTTGGATGTCCATCGGTGCATGTTGTGTGATATAATGGGGCCGAAGCCCGTTAAGGAATCTTCTCGCCTTCATCTTTTCCGTACACACCAAGTGGGGTGCATACCTAGATAATCTGGAAAACTGGGCCTCATACTCGACCAATTTCAAGCCCCGTTGTTTTAGAACGGTGAATTTCGCGGCCTTCTTTTCCTGGATATGATCGAAGAAGTACTTGTTGTTGAAATGCTCTGTGAATTCATCCCATGTGACATGGTATTCTAGCAGTGTTGCTTCTATGGATTCCCATCAGCATCGAGCGTCCCGCTCTAGTTGGAATACGGCCAGTAAAACCTTCTCTTCGTCCGCGCATTGCATCACACGGAAGATTCGTTCTATCTCCTTCAGCCAATTCTCGGCATCCTCGGGGTCAGATGAACCCGTAAACCTTGGTGGGTTCATGTTACGGAAACTTCGGTGGAGATCTCTCGCTCCACGGTTTGCTCCGCCTTGGGCCACTTGCTGTAGTGCCTGTATGAGGCCTTGCACAGTGCGCTACATCCCGCGCCATTGTGCTCTTTCCGCAGCCATGATCCTACAAAGAGTTAGGTATGATAAAGACCGGGTTTACTTGTAAGGTCAAAAGTCATTATAAAACTTAACCCATGGCTCTATCCATCTCACCGGGTAAGGTATATCTATCCTTGGACTCAAGTTTTTACTTAGATTTCAATTTCTAACCTTTTATTTCTTCTAGTTCTCTAGGTTTGAAAACCTAGGCTCTGATACCACGAAGACTGTCACGTCCTGAGCGCGGAAGATACTCAGATGCGTGACACGTCTATATAGATCGTGTCATTAGAGCGATAAGAATTTTAACATACAAAATTTCGGAGTGCGCAAATGACTAAAAATCTAATAAATTCCAATAGTCCAAGTGATGTTTATTTGATTAATCAAAGGAAATAAAGATATTCCATGACAAATTTCAAATTTAGAAAGCCAAACATTAGGCTACATGACTTAACACAAAGTTTATACCACTAACTAACATAACTGGGAATACAAGGTAGACTCAAATAAATTCAAAGACTTGACTAGCTAATGATAAATGGATGACATTCTAGCACTCTTCACTCGGCCTCAAACTCATTCTTGTCGCTATCCGAATCACCTGAAAATGTTAGGAAGCAACTGGATGAGTGAATCGCTCAGTAGGAATTACATCTCAAATACGAGCAATCTTTACGTGATTTATAATTTGCATGTATTATCAATATGGCTATGCATGATGCACGTATAATAAAAATCAGGTATATACGTAAATCTAGGTATGATGAACAATAAGAGATCAAGAATTGTATAAAGAGAGTATAACAAGATTTCAAGTATTTGACAAGTAGTATTTCAAGAATTTATAGATGTAAATGCCACTTCGGGCAAGCAGAGATTCGTGTGCAAGTATGAATGCAGGTATGAGAAGGAACTCATGTACAAGTATATCAAGTAAAAATTTAATTCAACCAAGTATTGTCAAGTACGTATCAGTAGAATTGGCTATTATCAAGCAAGTATTTTCCCTTTCTCGGGCCACAAGTCAAGTATTGCCCGTTCTGGGCCTCGCAAGTCAAGTAAGGAGAGAGAGAGAGTAGGGGTGGAGTGTCTCAGGTCAAGCAAGTACTCTGGTGCAATACTAAACACCATGGTCAATAAACTCCCATGGGCACAAGTACCTTCAGGTGCTCCTCCCAGGACCAGACCGGGCCCTATATGCACAGCATTTCATGTATCACCTTTGACATCCACTCTAATTTATAGCCAATATGGAATTTCAAGAATTTAGAAATGTAGTATTTCAGACGAGATTAACTAGTCATTTGGTTATGGAGGATTCTAGAGGTGGCCCCTACAGGCTCAAGAGGTGGCACCCGTCGTGTAGCACTTTGCGTCGTACGGCCTCAAGAGGTGGCTCCCACAACGTAGCACTTTACCCTGCATGGCACTTAGCTCCTACACTCCCAAATGATAGTTTAAGAGATTCAAGGTTTGACCATGTAGGGTATACACAAGTAGATTTTTTTTTCATGGAATAGAATTTCAAGAACACATCATATGCAGGAGTATGGATTAGGGTTGTGTTTACACAATTTTTGAGACAGATCAAGATCAGAAGTAGTAATTACTCTGTTAGCATCTAAGGGTTTGCTAATCCTTCAAATTTTTAATTTTTTAAATATATATATATATATCAAATTGGCGCCCCTTTACCCAGTCTTCAATTAATTGAAGACTTGAGGGCCGTCTTCAATTCTGAAATTGAAGACTTAAGGGCCATCTTCAATTCAGTAATTGAAGACTTGAGGGCCATCTTCAATTCTAAAATTGAAGACATAAGGGCCATCTTCAATTATGAAATTGAAGACTTAAGGGCCCTCTTCAATTCAGTAATTGAAGACTTGAGGGCCGTCTTCAATTCAGAAATTGAAGACTTAAGGGGCCATCTTCAATTCAGTGATTTTCAACTAGCAGATACGTTTTGTGACTTAAATCACTATTCATTTCGAAAAAGTTTCTCGAAATTCGAAAGTAAGGATATGAATACTTAGTATAATTCCTCGAGAGTCTAAAAACATGTTCAGATATAATTACTGAGTTTTGGTTTCACAAATATGAATTTTCTAATGTTATAACTTTAATTCCTCAAGAAACGGAATTGACGCCCCTGTGAGCAATCTTCAATTAATTGAAGACTTGAGGGCCGTCTTCAATTCTGAAATTGAAGACTTAAGGGCCATCTTCAATTCAGTAATTGAAGACTTGAGGGCCGTCTTCAATTTTAAAATTGAAGACTTAAGGGCCGTCTTCAATTCTGAAATTAAAGACTTAAGGGTCGTCTTCAATTCTGTAATTGAAGACTTGAGGGCCGTCTTCAATTCTGAAATTGAAGACTTAAGGGTCGTCTTCAATTTAGTGATTTTTACCTGACAGATACGTTTTGTGACTCAAATCACTGTTCATTTCGAAAAAGTTTCTCTAAATCAGAATCTGAAGACTTGGTCAGATGGAGTAAAATCTCAGGGTCACAAAAGTATATTCTGTCAAAATTTTCAAGGTCCAGTTTATTAGTTATAGATTTTTGAATGCATTGATTTACTGATTTCTGAAATTTACAGAAAATTGAATTGACGACATGGTGCATGTCTTCAATTAATTGACGCCCTCTCGGGCAGTCTTCAATTCTAAAATTGGCACCCTGGTCAGGGACGCCAATTATAGTGAGGTGTCAACTATTCATCAGTGTGAAAAAGCTCCGAATCAGGAAGTAATGGCACGAATATGTTAAGAAAAATGTCAGGATTCTAGAAACATGTTCATGCAAAAATTTCGTGTTTTAGTTCGATGGTTATGGATTTTTGAATGTGTTGAATTATTAATTACTGAAATCTTCAGAAATCGAATTGACGACATGATGCATGTCTTCATTTAAATGACGACTGCGTATGTAGTCTTCAATTTTTAAATTGGTGCCCTGGTCAGGGGCGCCAATTACAGTGAGGTGTTTGAATTATTAATTACTGAAAATTTCAGAAATCAAATTGACGACCTTGGGGGTGTCTTCATTTAAATGACAACTGTGTGAACAGTCTTCAATTTTGAAAATGGCACCCTTGTCAAGGGCGCCATTTACCAGAGGGTTGGGAGCCTTCGTCTCTTTAAACCATGAACATATTATGTGAACAGAGACTATATATTAAGATTTAAAATATGGTTATTAATATTGTAAAACTAGTGTGATAAAATATGTTCAAAAACTCATAAAAATCATGCTAACAAACTAAGTTTAAACTCTTAAAGATCATGGTGATATGTAACAGGCTATCAAAATAACATGATATATACATGATTATTGCTTGATTATGGTAAAGCCAGATGATATATATAGCATGGTTGACTAGTTAATCGAACTCTAACATGCATCAGTTAACCTATTTAGCTACTAGTTAGGCAAGGATTTGAGAACACCTACCTCTGTGAAGTGACAGGAGTTGACAGAAGAGGAAGAAGCAGCTCTTCCCTTCCTCTGCAACTCTTCAGAGTTTGTTCCCGTATCTAGCCTTTGAACTAACCAAATAGGGAGAAAATAGATTGTATTTTATAACCTTAGGGTCGACAGGATGGGAGACAAGATCCAGAATTATAGGGTATTTAGTGGGTTGACAGCCTACACAGGGTGGAGGGATAGAATGATCGTGATAGTTGTCGAAAAGAAATGACGCCCCAGAGAGGGTTGTGTATTTCATAAGTTAAGATTTCCAATTACTGAGTTTTGGTTTCACAGAATTAAATTTTCTAATGTTATAGCTTTAATTCCTCAAGAAACGGAAGTGACGCCCCTGTGAGCAGTCTTCAATTAATTGAAGACTTGAGGGCCGTCTTCAATTCTGAAATTGAAGACTTAAGGGCCGTCTTCAATTCAGTAATTGAAGACTTGAGGGTCGTCTTCAATTCTGAAATTGAAGACTTAAGAGCCGTCTTCAATTCTGAAATTGAAGACTTATGGGCCGTCTTCAATTCTGTAATTGAAGACTTGAGGGCCGTCTTCAATTTAGTGATTTTCACCAAGCAGATACGTTTTGTGACTCAAATCACTGTTCATTTCAAAAAAGTTTCTCTGAATCAGAATCCGAAGACATGGTCAGATGGAGAAAAATCTCAGGGTCACAGAAGTATATTCTGTCAAAATTTTCAAGGTCCAGTTTATTAGTTATAGATTTTTGAATGCGTTGATTTACTGATTTCTGAAATTTACAGAAAATTGAATTGACGACATGGTGCATGTCTTCAATTAATTGACGCCCTCTCGGGCAGTCTTCAATTCTGAAATTGGCGCCTTGGTCAGGGGCGCCAATTACAGTGAGGTGTCCACTATTCATCAGTGTGAAAAAGCTCCGAATCAGGAAGTAATAGCACGAATATGTTAAGAAAAATGGCAGGATTGTAGAAACATGTTCATGTAAAAATTTCGTGATTTAGTTCGATAGTTATGGATTTTTGAATGTGTTGAATTTTTAATTACTGAAATCTTCAGAAATCGAATTGACGACTTGATGCATGTCTTCATTTAAATGACGACTGCGTATGCAGTCTTCAATTTTGAAATTGGCGCCCTGGTCAGGGGCGCCAATTACAGTGAGGTGTTTGAATTATTAATTACTAAAAATTTTAGAAATCAAATTGACGACCTTGTGGGTGTCTTCATTTAAATGATGACTGTGTGAACAGTCTTCAATTTTGAAAATGGCGCCCTTGTCAGGGGCGCATTTACCAGAGGGTTGGGAGCCTCCGTCTCTTTAAACCATGAACATATTATGTGAACATAGACTATATATTAAGATTTAAAACATGTTATTAATACTGTAGAACTAGTGTGATAAAATATGTTCAAAAATTCATAAAAATCATGCTAACAAACTAAGTTTAAACTCTTAAAGATCATGGTGATATGTAACAGGCTATCAAAATAACATGATATATACATGATTATTGCTTGATTATGGTAAAGCCAGATGATATATATAGCATGGTTGACAAGTTAATCGAACTCTAACATGTCTTGGTTTTTCTTGGCCTCTTCCTCTTTGGGCCCTTTGGCCTTGTACTTGCCTTGCCCTCTTGGGCATCTTTCCCTTCCCCTCCCTCTGTCCCCCTTTTCTGTTACTGCTTTCCTTAGTGAAAACGCTTGCCTGGCGGTCGCGGTAGTGTGTTCAACCTCTTCCGAAATGAAGGGATGAACCCCCTCCCCTGTCTACCACCTTGTAAGGATTGACTTGAGTTAAAAAAAAAAACTCTAACATGCATCAGTTAACCTATTTAGCTACTAGTTAGGCAAGGATTTGAGAACACCTACCTTTATGAAATGACAGGAGTTCACAGGAGAGGAAGAAGCAGCCCTTCCCTTCCTCTGCAACTCTTCAGAGTTTGTTCCCGTATCTAGCCTTCGAACTAACCAAATAGGGAGAAAATAGATTATATTTTATAACCTTAGGGTCGACAGGATGGGAGACAAGATCCAGAATTATAGGATATTTAGGGGGTTGACAGCCTACACAGGGTGGAGGGATAGAATGATCGTGATAGTTGTCGAAAAGAAATGACGTCCCAGAGAGGGTCGTGTATTTCATAAGTTAAGATTTCCATATTAAACTTCAAAGATTTTTATCTTTAACAATTGATGGAATTTGTTTGTGAAATTTCAGGGGTGAGACCCTTACATTTTTCTCTATTTTTATATAAATTTTTTTTGAAACATTCATTTTAAATAAAAAGTGGCACTATTCACGTCACTATTCACGTTTAGGAAATAACGACTTAACATATGTAGTTATTTTGAACGGAGATTTTTGTATTCACTCTACACTAATCAAAATTGTCTATATACCCTTTCTCACTTTCTAAATTATGTTTATCCTTTAACACTTCATCTATATACCCTTATTTCTTCAAAATAATGATATAATGTAAAAGTTGAAATATGAAATTTTCTAAATTATGAAAATATGAATTGGCATCTTGTAAAAGTGATGTTTATCCTTTAAAACACTATATATATAACCTATTTCCTATTTCTTTGGAATAGTGTAATATTAATTTCCTAAGTGATTGAAAATATAAATTGGCATTTCCTAAAATATAATTTGGCATCTTCTAAAGCATCTATTGGTAATTAAATGTTTTAAATGGTTAATCTAATAGAATTAGAATATGAGTTCAATAATTATATATATATATATATATTTCTAGTTTAAAATTCTTGGGTGTTACAGTTTTTGACTGCCAAACAAAAAATTGATGCAGCAGTCCGAGAGATCTTGGAATCTCTTATGGGAATCAGTACTAGAATTGGTGACATGGTGAGCAAAATTCAAGATACTCAAATCTCAACTTTCACCAGGCTTGCTCAAATTCTAAGCCACACTTTTGATCTTAAGATTGAGTTTGAATTGATAAAGAGCACATTGAACAACATTACAGTCAGCCAGCCTGAAATCATTAACAAATTTCAAGATGTCTAGTCCCAATTGGAGATCCTCTCATAGAGTATTAAAAAATATCTTACAAAACAAGATTCTACCACCTCCTTAGTGCACAGACTGGGGAGCATAGTACATCAAAAACTAGATGACCTGTCAGACTCCATTAGAAATCTTCATACCTCTGTGCAGAACAGATTTTCAACCCCTAGTTCCAGCTCTGCATATCATCCAAGAGACAGGGGGAGTTATCAAGGTCACTAATTGTTTCTTTGTTCCCCATTTTTTAAAATGACAAAGGGGGAGAGAATGTCATGTATAAGGAGGTTGCTACTGCTTGATGGATGGATGTTGATGATGTTTTATGGATTGCTTGCTGTTTAATGCTGCTGATGTTATTCTGCTGATTTAGATGCAAAGTTGATGTTGCTCAGCTGTAGTGTTGTGGATATTTTTATGGACATGTTTGTAAGCTGTGGATACTTGTGAATGTTTAAAGAGAAACTAATCAAACACACTTTGAATTCCCTTCTTATACACAGAAATGTTAGTGTGCATTTGTACGAATTCATATTGCAATTTATGCTGCAATGGTGTTTGTTATATGCATGGTAGCAAATGATTCTGATTGATTGATTGTGTGAATTATTATACATGACTCATTATGTTGTCATCATGAAAATGGGAGAGATTGTTGGAAATCTAGTTTTGATAATGACAACCTATGAGTCATGTTTAGACTGAATTAAATAAAGTTACTGGAGTGTTTGCCTTGTTTGTCTTGTACTGCCTTAGGTCGATGCAACATATGTTCAAATTACATTCATGTCGGTGCAATTCTGTGTTTGATCCACATTGAGTCTGTGCATAAGCTAAGTCTGAGGATCGCATAGTCTCTGCATGTATTCATCAGGTCGGTGCAATCATTAAGCCATTGCATTCATCAGGTGAGTCGGTGCAGTCCTCGTCCTGCACGTGACAGAGTCTTTGCAATGTCGAGGCTAGTTACATATAAGGTCAGTGCATTTCCATCACATAAGTCCGGTGCATGTTTTTGTTTGGTATTCATGCAAGGTCTGCATTAGAAGTCGGTGCATGTTTTGCGTCTCGCATATAGCAAGGTCGGTGCTAGTTCAGGTGTTATACGCATACATAAGACAGTGCAGGATGTCGTCTCGCACACAATGTCTGTGCAAGTCTTTTGCATCGTGCATACTAGGTCGGTGCAAGTTTGCTCTCAGCAATACTGAGTCGGTGCACTTTTCTATCTTGTCTTTCTTCCAGTTAGTGCATACTAGGTCAGTGCATATGAAGCTCACTAAGTGTGTGCATTCCACCGGTTAGAGTTAGTGCATGTCACTATTCATGCGTAGTCTAGGCTCAATAAAGTCGGTGCAAATATCTGTCGTCGCATGTATTCAAAGTCGGTGCAACTTCTATCTCTTGCACGAGCAAAGTTGGTGCAAGGTAGATCATAGCATTCTATGTCAGTGTAGCTCATGCATACTGCATACACATAGTCTGTGCAATTTATAGCTCTACAATCAAGGCAAGTCTGTGCATATCCTACCTCGGTGCTAGTTGCACCTTGTGCATTCAAAGGTCTGTGCATCACTTAGCTCCGCATATGTTGGAGTCTGTGCAAGAGATTTTTGGCACGATTGAGTCTGTGCATTTCTTATGTCTTGCACGCATGCTTTCGATATAGTCTTTGCATCTCGTACACATGCAGTCCGTGCAATACTTGATGTGTGTATAACTTGAGTCTGTGCACGGCAGGCTATTTGTCCTATTAACTTCGTGCAAACTCGTTACTTCCAGTCTTGTGTTTAATTATCATAAGACTGACTTCGAGTCTAGTATGTTTGCCAGGATGTTGGCTCGAGGATACTAAGATCAGCTCCTGATCTGAAGAAAGAAGGGAATGATGATTATAACACATGAAAGGCAATCCAAGCTGAGATGCTGGCACGTGGCTTCTGAAGACTCAGATCCATACTGAAATCTAAGCGAGAAAATTGGTTGCTCCACACTCTTCTCATTTTCTATATATATATATATATATAGGGAGCTGACTCCAAAAAGAGGAGAAGCAGATTGACTGAGGAATCTGAGAGAGAGGAGATCGAGCACCTGAAAAGAAAATAGATAGAAAGAGAGAGATAGCTTGAAGGGAAGCAAGAGCAGCACATTGAAGATCAATTTTTCTGTAGTGTTCTCTGGATCAGATCCGAGACACTTGGCTCCAACGTGAGCACTTTAGTTTGGATTTATCGACAGCCTTCTGTTGCTATATTTGGTCCTTTTTGTTTGTTCTTTCTTCTTTGACATTTATTCAAGCTATTTGTCAGCGGTTGCAGAGGATTGGTTCCTCCGGACAGCAAGCTGTGTTGCTCAGCGGTTGTAGAGGATCGGTTCCCCTGGACAGCAAGCTGTGTTGCTCAGCGGTTGCAAAGGATCGGTTCCTCTGGACAACAAGCTGTGATTGCTCAGCGGGTGTAGGCATGCTGTGAGGCCCAGTGGTTTTTCAAGCTGTGAGTCAGCAGGAATCCACACTCGGGTTGAGTGTAGGGTGGACGTAGGTCTGAAGGACCGAACCACCTAAAAATCTTGGTGCACTGTGTGGTTTACATTGTTGTGTGTTCAACGCTAGATGCATGCTTAGGATCTCGCTCTAATTACTTATCGATTGACTCAACTTGAATGCATAAATCTTCTGTGTCTTCTGAGAGTGCAGGTTAAGTGTTCAGCTAGGAGCCTCTTTAGAGCATCTCTTTGTTTAGTCAAGTTTTGCATAAGTTAAGGGTGTTTAGATCGATTTCATCTTTATCTGAATTTTTAATTTGGTCATGATTTTCACTGAGGTATTCATTCACCCCCCTCTAAATATCTTGGATGTCCTAGGAGGGCTGTGACCATGTTGTGAGGTGGCCGAGGAGTGCCATTGTCTCGCTTGGTGTTCCGCACTATTTTCAGAGTCATTGTTTGTGTCTGGTCAACCCGGTGTGATCCAGGGGTTGACATGTGACTCGTGAATGTCTCAGTGGTCCGGTGTGGATTGAGACATGGGTTTTGGACACCTTGAGGTGTTACTTTACCTCAGTTTGTGTGTCCATGTGCTTAATGGTCTTGGTGATCCCTCAAGTCTCCGTGATTCGTATTATTCGGAGGTGTGGATAGGGTGATCCTATGTCATTTCCTTTATCGGTGTTTTCTTGTGATGTGGCTTAGGGACTAGGCTGATTGGCGGCTTGTTACCGCATTGTACGATGATCTTGACCCTGAGTCTTCTGACTCAAGGATCGTTGTGTCTGTAGGTCTAGTTGTCTGTCCTGAGTCCGGTGGCAATCTGGTATGCTACCCTATGTCTGGTGCTTCGTAGTACATGTGATAGTGCGTCCTAGCTTGTCCGTACTCCAGCACTGATATTTTGGAGTCTCTGTGTGTCTTGTGAGCCTCCACTAGTCGTAGCCTGACGACTCACGCGTTCCAGTGTGTCGGCCCACCTCGGAGTGGTGGCTGGGCGAGTTCCCGATATACGATTTGTAGGCTAGTTTCTGTGGGCTCCCTTGCCTGGCAGTACCATCCTACTGGGGGACAAAACTATCTAGAGGCCTGGCTCAAGGCATTGAGCTTGTGATGTGCACACGTGGTCAAGGGCGTTTGGACGAGCACCGACGGGCGTGACCCTGACTAGTTACTTGTTACTATGGTACCGTTGTTCCTTGTTCTGTGGTACCATTGAGCCTTGTACTTGGTACAGTTGTTCCATGTACTTGGCTTTGTCAGTATCTCAGCTACCGCCATTCTAGGTGTGTGGGAGATACTTGTGACGCAGTGTAAGACGTCAGTGGATGCATCTGGTTGTTCTTCTAGTGAGGAGGTGCTCATGTCACATGACGCATGACTCTAGTGATTCTTGTGTCTCGTGACGTGTGTTTACGTCGTTGGTTTTCGAGTAGCCCCTGTATGGTTCTACTCGAGGTCCAGTATTGTGTAGCATACATGACGATCTAGTTATGTATGTTTGTGTCTTTGACTGTGTAGGTCTTTTTGTAGGGCTTTTGCCTATTTTTTATAGGCTTTAGCTTTGGAGCTTGTGTTTGGTTGACGGATCGGTAATGCCCGAGTTTGTGAGATCGGGGTTTGCCTTTCTATTGCCGTTTGGAGTAGCTTAGAGGACCGTGGTTTGGTCGGCGGCCGTGTTTCTGGTTAGTACGGCTTTCTCGTCTCACTCTTTAGTTGTTCTTCCTTTTGCTTACTCCTGCTTACAGCTTTCCTGTTGTAGTTACTGCTGTTGCTCCTGTTCTTTCCTGCTTTACTGTTTCACTATTGTTTTAGCGTGTTACTGTGTTATTTCCAGTGGAGATCCGTGTGACCCTACTGAGCCAGTGACACGAGGCTCACCCCTACTTTTCAGGTGTGGTCATCTTCTTCCTGGTGGTTCATGACGCGGTGCGTCAGTTCATTGTTCACCAGCTTTGCCAGCGTTCTCTGCGTCGAGCTTCCCCCGACTTTAGCGTACGTTTTCCTTTCTGTTGGGCTGTACTTGTCATTAATTTGGACTGGACTCTATTAATTAAATTGTAATTGAAAAAGTAATTTTATTTCTGCTACTTTAGCAAACCTGATCAATGAAATATTATTGCTTACTGCTTTATCTGGGACTTCAATGTACCACACAACCTCCTTTTATCACTTCGGAGCTTTACCACTCTTGGGAGGCCTCGCAGGATCCAAGTGTTATCGGGTTTACCCGATATCCGGAGCCTGGGTCGCCACAGATGGTATCAGAGCCGTGTTGTGTGTGAGTACATAGGAATTCAAGATATTGCAGTATTCAGAGTCCTTAAGGTCCAGTACAGCCAGCTGTCGGCATTAGCGTTGGCATCGGTTTTGCGATTGTTTGTCGCTTTGTTTCTGTGTGTTGTCTTGTGTGTGCTGTGTTGGCACTGTGCGAGATGGTTTTGCTCTCGTCAGGATGTGACGGAGTGTTCTTGTGTTGCTGTGGTATTTGTCTTGGATTATGCTGTACTTGGCAGAGTTCGCCAGTGGGCATGAATCTGTGGTGCGGTATTCGAGCTTTTCTCATAATTTGTTCAGGTGGCTGGTGACTTTCTCGTTGGTATGATGGACGTGCACATTTTTTTGCTGCTTTAGTCATCCCAACTTGAGATTTGTTCAGCTCCTGAGGTTGTAAGCTTGTGTTGTGGTGGTCTATTAGATGCCTTGTTTGGAAGACTGCTCGAGCGAACCTAGGATTTTCCTTCTTGGTGAGCTACGGTTGTCGAGATTGATTCTTCTCACCCTGTTTGGTGGCGTCTTTTCGAGGTAAGTCTTGGAAGTATTGTCTCGGTGAAGCCTTTGTCCTATGTCTGCTTAAGTGTGGACTGTGCTAATTCTGAAACTAATTTGCCTTTCTTCGACGGTTGCTTGGCTTTTGGCCCAGATTTTATGTTTGGGAGCCGTTGTGCACCATGTCCGATGTGCCCTATCTGGCTACTGTTGTGCTATGAAAGTTCAGTAATCATTTCAGGACGTGAGGATAGACTGAGATTAGTGTTCCTTTGTGCTTTGTGCTGAAGTTGGAGCTCTTCATGGTTAGCACTTTGGTGACTTGTGATCGGCTGTTACCAGGATCGGTACTCGAGGCGTGTTATATTACAGTTTGTGAATTGCGATGGCGCTATGTGTGTGCTGAGATGTGGATGCCGAGTTGTCCTTGATGCCTGTGTGTGTGTGTTGAGCGTGCAGCGGATGCGTGTGGGCTTGTAACCCATGGTTCAGGATCATGAAGTTTAAAGATTTTGGCTGGCCGAGAGGTTGTTTTCCTCGGTGTGATTGTCGTCTTGGCTATATGTGCCTTGATGTTGCTGGTTGCTATGCCATTTGCCTCCAGCATTATGGTTGTTGGCACTGGCATGTTGTGAGGATTAGGGTAATATGTCGGCGATTATGCTGGTCGAATACCCTTTTCTTCCTCTGTAACCTTTTCTTGGATGTTGCGTTCTCGGGACGTGATCATGGTCCTCGAGATGCGTTCTCTGAGATTGTAGTTGTTATGGGTCCTTGATGGTAAGTTGCTCATTGCATGGCTAGTACATTATAGTCGTGTGTTCAGCTGTGATTGTGTCTTGATGTGACCCAACTTGCAGTTGTGTCCCTTGGTTTTGTGTTGAGAACGGAGTCGAGATTCTGCAGGTGCTGTTGTTGCTATTGTTGTTGTTCGCTAATAGTTGTGTTCAGCTTGGGAGGAGTTCCCTGCGAGTCTGATTTAGCATTGTGTGGACTGAGGTCTTGTCAGTTGGTTTGTTGTGCTCTTCTATTATGATGGAGTTAGCATGCGATTCGAATCAGTTGTAATGTCTGAGTGAGGACTGACTTGATTGTGCTCGTGGTCCAATGCTGTTGTTGGCGTTCTACGTCCCAGATTTGTTGTTCTTGGTGTGAAAGCCGATGTTGTCGAGCTGTCAGTTGAGGACTATGTTTCCTTGTTAAGCTGATGCTTGTTGTGTCTGTCGTGTTTTGTTAGTAGCCGTTTTCATGGCATGGGTCGTGTCTCCTTTCCTTGTGAGACGTAAGCGACGTTGCCTTGTTTTGAAGGTGTCAGACTTGTGTTCACTTGGGTGTCGTGCTTGTTCAGTGGATCGATTTGTCTTGAGATCTAGAGCGTGTACTTGTGATTGTGGTCTGGTAGTATACCTCTAAAGTGTGTGTTTCGAGATTTGTGTTATCGTGTTTTGTGTCTGAGAGTTGGCTGATGCTTGGAGAGCGTAGCCGATGTTTGGGTTTGTTCTTCCCTGCTTCTTCTTGTTGCTCCTTAAATTTTGAGGACGAAATTCTTGTAAGAGGGGGAGGACTGTAAGACCCTGAGTCTTTCGGATCCTTATCGGAGAGTTTTGGATCGCTTTTGCGGGTCCTGGGTTGTGTTTTATGATCCGCGTGGGTTTTTCTCTCGTACTAGTTACGGAACCCCATTGTGAGTTTATTGTTCAGTTCATCGACTCGAGGACACTGCAGCTGCATTGCATTCTTTTCGAGGATCGTTTCGACTATTTTCCTTTATTTTTCTGAATTAGTGCATTTTCGGGCCAAAAATCAGATTTTACAAAAATTAAGAAATTCCTAATTTCCTTTTTCTTTTTATCCTTCTTTCTCCTTCCTCTCTCCTCACCAATGCTCACTCTCTCCCTCTCATTCTCTCTCCTCTATTCTCCACTCTCCGCGGGGCGTGTGACCGTAGCGAGATAGGCGAGGCAGGAACGTCATGGACCTGATCTGGTGCGTGATGGGGTGAAGGATTGAGCGTGGCGTTGGCATGATCCCTCGGGGGATTAAAAGTTGATGTACTGTTCGGGCTTGTGAGATGGTTTTTGACGCGGTTTAGCCACTTCGGTGTGCAAAAACTTCAGTGGAGGTAGGGAGATGGACGCCCTACTCTTCTTCTGCGTTTCCTCAGGATTTGGAGCTGAATGGTGCGCGTATGTGCGGGTTTGGCTTCGGTTTGAGTGATGCATGCTTTGGGGGGTGTGAGACAGGTTCACCTCTGTTGGTGACGGTTTCTAGCCTAAGTAGTGTTAAACGAATCCCTGGCATGTCAGCATTCTATTTCTGCTGGTTTTGTGGCGATTGGTGGTCATTTGGGATCGGTAGAAGCCCGGGAACCCATGTGACTCAATTTTGGTCGATTCGATGGAATCGCCCGTTTCTTATGTTTTTGGTGTCAAAATGATCCCTTCCGGTCTGTGGAAGGTGTATTTGGTCATTAGGGTTGTTTCCCCTTCGTTTAGATGTGATTGGCGGGTGGAACGGTCGGGATCGGCCAATCCTCTACCTGCCGTAGCGTAGTATCGGTCTTAACATAGACCATTTTTAGGCTCTTAGCGGTCCTTGGAGGACCGTTTGTGCTTTTCGCACAATAAGTCGGTTCGGGTCTTCGCGGTCACGCGATAGACCGTTTCTTGTGGTTCGCGGTCAAGCGAATGACCACTAATCTCTAATAGCGGGCGTACGATAGACCGCTAACGAGATTGAGTATGCTGGTTTGGCCAAGCGGTCATGCGATAGACCGCTAAGGCTTGGCTGGCGGTCTGAGAGATGATCGCTACCCATTGTTATGTCGGTTTAGTGATTTTAAGTCGGTTCAGGCTAGCGGTCCTAGCCTAGACCGCTTATTATCCTTGGCGGCCCCAGGGGCGACTGCCATTATCTGTGTAGTGGTCCTTGTTAGATCGCTACTATCTTTGACTGGTTTAAGTTAGTTGGCGGTTGACCAGGTTTAGCGATCATGCGGACGACCGCTATTGTCTCCTCGCGGTCATGTGATAGACCGCCTACCCCTTTTGGATTTGATATTTATTCCTTCGAGTCTCTGAGTGAAGCGGCCATGCCCTGGACTGCTTAGCTCAGCGAGACGGCTTGTTTACAGGTCGGTTGTCATGGTGCGGCTCTTTTTGACTGCCCAGTGTCTAAGTTCTCTGTGCGAAAGTAGCGACTCATTAGCAGACTGCTTGACTTACCTAGCGGCCTGGCACATGACCGTGTACTTCCAAAAGGTTTATTTTTCTGATATTTGGCCTCCTTCTGACTTGGCCTTACCTTGTGGTTTGCTCATTGTCCCGTGGATATCTTGGATGTCCTAGGAGAGCTGTGACCATGTTGTGAGGTGGCTGAGGAGTGCCATTATCTTGCTTGGTGTTCGTACTATTTTCAGAGTCATTTTTGGTGTCTAGTCAACCCGGTGTGATCCAGTGGTTGACCTGTGACTCGTGAATATCTCAGTGGTCCAGTGTGGATCGAGACATGGGTTTTAGACGCCTTGAGGTGTTGCCTTACCTCGATTTGCATGTCCATGTTCTTCAGGGTCTTGGTGATCCCTCAGGTCTCCGTGATTCGTGTTATTCGGAGGCATGGATAAGGTGATCCTATGCCGTTTCCTTTATCGGTGTTTTCTCGTTATGTGGCTTAGGGACTAGGCTGATTGGCGGCTTGTTACCGCATTGTATGATGATCTTGACCCCAAGTCTTCTGACTCAAGGATCGTTGTGTCTGCAGGTCTTGTTGTATGTCCTGATTCAGATGGCAGTCTGGTATGCTACCTTGTGTCTGGTGCTTCATAGTACGTGTGATAGTGCGTGCTAGCCTATCTGTACTCTAGCACTGATGTTTTGGAGTCTCTGTATGTCTTGTGAGCTTCCACTAGTCGTAGCCTGATGACTCACGCGTTCCAGTGTGTCGGCCCACCTCGGAGTGGTGGCGGGGTGAGTTCCCGATATACGATTTGTAGGCTAGTTTCTGTGGGCTCCCTTGCCTGGCAGTAGCATCCTACTGGGGGAGAACACTAGCTAGAGGCCTGGCTCAAGGCATTGAGCTTGTGTTGTGCACATGTGGTCAGGGGCGTTTGGACGAGCGCCGATGGGCGTGACCCTGACTAGTCACTCGTTATTGTGATACCATTGTTCCTTGTTCTGTGGTACCGTTACTCCTTGTACTTGGTACAGTTGTTCCTCGTACTTGGCTTTGTGAGTATCTCAGTTACCACCGTTCTAGGTGTGTGGGAGATACTTGTGACATAGTGTAAGACGTCGGTGGATGCATGTAGTTGTTCTTCTAGTGAGGAGGTGCTCCTGTCACTTGGCGCATGACTCTAGTGATTCTCGTGTCTCGTGACGTGTGTTTATGTCGTTGGTTTCCGAGTAGCCCCTGTGTGGTTCTACTCGAGGTCCAGTCTTGTGTAGCGTACACGACGATCTAGTTGTGTATGTTTGTGTCTTTGACTGTGTATGTCTTTTTGTAGGGCTTTTGCCTATTTTTTATAGGTTTTAGCTTTCGAGCTTGTGTTTGGTTGACGGATCGGTAATGGAGAGGGGGATTTCTGTATCCCAATTAAGAGTAGCCAAACTAGGCCCATCAGAATCGAACGAGGCTCAGCTCATCCGAGTGACAGCCCTCTAGGGCCAACTTCGGCAGAAAAGCCCAATAAAGATCACTCGGGGTCCCATCCTTCCTCGGCGGCCCTTAGGCTCGGAAGGCCCGAACGACAGAACGGAGGAAGACCTACGCCCGAGCCATCTCACCACCGAGATAAGGGCAGGCGCTACGCGCCCACTCCGATCTGACTTCATCCGAGCTATGCCCATCGCCCGGACACGGCTGGCACTTCTCATGCTTGGATCAACTGACAAATGCTTATCCATGCAGCCGTTGACAATCCTTTAAGAGTAGGAGTTCATCGGGATAAGGGTGCCACGATCTCCCAAGGTCATGAAGAGCCCACGATGAGGACGTAACTATCCCATGATGAGAACGTAACTCCCGCCTAAAACTCCTCAGCTTATGGGACTCTTCGGGGGAGCTCGCTATATAAACCATGGACTCCCACCGGCAGCAGGTAAGGCAGATACATGCCTAACACTCCCTGAGCAGGAACCACTTCACCATCTTGGTGTTGGGGAATCTCACGCATCTCTTTCAACCTCCCTCAATACCTTCCACCATTTCTCTACTAACTTAAGCATCGGAGGGTTTCCCTAGGGAACCATCCCTAGGCCCCCTGATTCGTTTCCCTTTCTTTGCAGTTCACTACCCAGTGATCATCCTCCCAGCTCAGGACCAGCGCGAGATCACGCCCCTTCATCTGGCGCCGTCTGTGGGAAATGACCAAAGAGCCAGTATGGTGAGAAGAAGTTCAGGGAGGAGGTCCACCGGTGACAGGGGAAAGGCCACGACAGCGGTGGGGGAAGGCCCCTCACAAGCCTCCCAAAACCCCCCCTCCGGTGCCAGCACTGCCGCCAATGGACCGCCCCCTCCGCCCGCAGCCGGGCTGCCGCCCCCTCCTCCCACAACGGTAGGGCTGCTGCTCAACGGCGGCGTCGACGCCTTCCAGGCCCTCAACGTGAAACTAGACGTCCTCGTGGAACTCATGAGGACCCAGGCGGCCAGGGATGGAAGGCCCATGCCCCTCCGGAGAGCCCTCCCCTGAGAACGTGTCCCAGCACACCACCGGAGGCTGCTTCACCCTCCGGGGACAGCAGTTCATCCGTAACAAAGTAGGAGGACCCTCGCAAGCTCCCCCTCCGGAGCAGGAGGCTTCCTCCATGGGGAAGCGGGGCATGCACGGGGCACGCCGTCCCCTCCCGGAGATCGAAGTCCCCAGGGAGTGCCAAGACAGCCTGCCTTCACGCCCCCTCAGCCCTACGGCGCAGCGGCAGCCAGAGCTATCCCTCCGACTGTGAGATTTCGAGAGACGTTTCGCAGAGCAGGAGCGCGCCCTGCGAGCCCTGTAGAAGACCTCTCCACCAAAGGACGAGGAGAGATCCCCATTCTCTGACCATATCTTGAAGGCAGAGGTATCTCCCCGAACCTCTATCCTGACCTTCAAGCCCTACGACGGCCAGGGTGACCCGACCGACCACTTTGACAGCTTTGACGCTCTGATGACCCTTCACGGAGCATCAGACGCCATCAAGTGCTTAGCCTTTGTGACCACCCTGGTCCAAGGCGCCCAAGCATGGTTCCAGGCCCTCGCCCCCGGATCCATCCGAGACTTCAAGCAGTTCGGGCGAGTATTCAAGGAGAGTTTCGCCGGTAGCAGCCCCCCTAGGTCGGTTGCGGGGCTTTTGGCCCTCAAACAGGCGCAAGGGGAAAAACTTCGGGCCTACATCCTCCGATTCAAATCGGAAGCCCTGAGGATCCCCCGCCTGGATGTCGCCTCGGCCATAACCGCTCTGACCGGGGGCACCCGCGACGAGAACCTCCGCCGCGAGCTTGTCCTCTACCCTCCCTCGACCCTTGCTGCTCTAGTGACTCTAGCATTGCGCCACGCCGAGTGCGAGGAAGTGCTCAGTGCATACCGAGATGCAACCGGCTCGGGTCGGGAGGGGGACAAGAAGCAGGCACCCGAGCCAAGCTCGGGCCAAGGAAAAAGGTGGAACCGAGACGGGGAACGCAAGGAACCGTCACGAAAGTACGAGCGGTACACTCCCCTAACCGCTCCAGTATACTAGATTTATGAAGACATCAAAGGATCGGGCCTCCTCCGCCAACCCGAGCCAATGAAGTCAAAGAACCGCAGTTGCAGTAAGCATTGCATGTTCCACAGTGACCACAGGCATCATACCGGCGACTGCCACCAGCTCCAGGATGAGATCGAGCGTCTCATTTGTCAGGGGCACCTCTCCCGGTTCGTGGCCGGGCACCAGGAAGACCGAGGCGCCCCAGAGGAGATCGACAACACCCCCCAGGGGGTCCACATCAACGTCATCGCCGGAGGAGCTGCATCAGGAGGAGACAGCGGCAGAGGAAGGAAGCATCACGCTGAGCGAGGGAGCCGAGCCATCGAGCCTCCCAGGGCCCCGCCAAGCGAACCCCAGGTCATAATCTTCTCCGACCAAGACCTGGAGTGGCTAAGCACCCCGCACGACGACGCCCTGGTGATATCGGCCACAATAAACTATTTTAACGTAGACAGGATTCTGGTTGACAATGGAAGTGCCCCTGATGTATTATCCTACGAATGTTTCCTTAAAATGGGTGAGGATCCGTCTAAACTCCGCCCGATCTGGACCCCCCTGTGCGGGTTCAATGGCCAGGCCACCTATCCCGAGGGAGCCCTAAGCCTACTGGTTACTCTTGACACCCCACCCAAGACCGTTACAGTCATGGTGGACTTCATAGTGATCAAAGGTATGATAGCATACAACGCAATCTTCGGTCGAGGAATCCTCAGCCGAACGAAAGCGGTGCCTTCTACCTATCACCAAAAGATGAAATTCCCCACCACAAATTGATTGGGGGAAGTCCGAGGTAACCAGGCAATGGCCCGAAGGTGCTACAATATCTCGGTCGAAGCCACAAGGTCGGACGGGAAAAATAAGGGCCCCCGGGAAGTCGAGGAAAAATCCGCAACCGCCGAACCTGGAGGCAAATTGCTAGCGGTTTTCCTAAACGACGACCCAACCCTAGGAGAAAAGATCGGAGCCGACCTAACATCTGAGGTTCAACAGTAATACAAAGAGTTCCTTTCCGCGTACATCCGGGTCTTTGCATGGTCTGATGATCAACTCCCCGAGACACCGGAAGAGACGGTGGTGCATAAGTTCAACCTCGACCCAACCATGAAGCCCGTGCAACAACGCAGAAGGAAGCATGCGTCGGAGAAGCAGACAATTATCAAGGAGCAGGTCACCAAGGGGCAGAAGACTGGCCTTTTTAGATCGGTCCTGTACCCGACGTTGTTAGCTAACGTCGTCCTGGTGCCGAAAGCTTCGGGAAAGTGGCGGATGTGCGTGGACTTCACCGACTTGAACAAGGCTACTCCAAAAGATTGCTATCCCTTACCGAGCATCGACCAACAGGTTGATTCAACCTCGGGCAATGAGATACTCAGCTTCCTGGATGCCTACTTAGGCTACCACCAGATCAGAATGCACCCCAAAGACATCGCCGCCTTTATCACCAACTTCGGCGTACACTGCTACACTCGGATGCCTTTCGGGTTGAAGAATGCTGGAGCCACGTACCAAAGGCTAGTCAACCATATGTTCAAGGGATAGCTCAGTCAGAACGTCGAGACCTATATTGACGACATGCTCATGAAGACCCCCAAGGCCGAGGACCACTTCGCCGACCTAGCAGAAACTTTCAACACCCTCCTGAAGTACAACATGAAGCTCAACCCCGCCAAGTGCGCCTTCGGAGTAAAGTCTGGAAAATTCTTGGGCTTCTTGGTCACTCAGCGTGGGATTGAGGCCAACCCCGACAAGGTCCAGGCCATCCTGGACATGCGCCAACCCACCTGCATCAAAGACGTTCAACGCCTTACCGATCGCGTTGCTGCGCTCAGCAGATTCCTGTCCCGCGCAGCTGAACGATGCCTACCCTTCTTCAAACTGCTGAGGGGGCCCAAAATGGCATCTGCTACATTCGCGTGGGACGAGGAATGCCAAAGAGCATTCACCGAGCTTAAGGAGTTCCTGGCTTCACCCCCAGTACTTTCCAAGCCCGTCCCGGGGGAAGCCTTGTATCTCTATATCTCGGCAACTCCATCCACAGTTAGCTCGGTCCTAGTCAAAAATGACTCGAGAATCGAGAGACCGGTCTACTACACAAGCAAGGTGCTCAATGAGGCGGAGAGAAGGTATCCCGTAACCGAGAAACTCGTGCTAGCGTTGGTTACCTCGGCCAAGCGCCTCCGACCCTATTTCCAAGGGCACTCCATCACCGTGTTGACCGGCGAACCATTGAAGAAAATCCTCGCTCACCCCGAAGCCTCGGGACGCCTCGTCAAGTGGGCCATCATGCTCGGGGCTTATGATATATCGTATTGGCCTCGCTCGGCTATCAAAGGCCAGGCAATTGCCGACTTCATCGCCGAGAGCACCATCCCGACTGAAGAGAGATCTCCGTCCGCACTCGGGCCAACCTGGGAACTGTTCGTTGACGGATCTTCCAATTCAGCCGGGAGCGGTGCCGGCATCCTCCTGAAGTCCCCTGAAGGGGCAGAGCTACAGTACGCCCTGAAGTTCAACTTTCAAGCATCCAACAATGCTTCCGAGTATGAGGCCCTCATATCGGGAGCCCGCATGGCCCGACAGTTAGGAGCTGAGCGAGTCAGGATTCACACCGACTCCCAACTAGTCGCTAGCTAGGTCAACGACGTATATGAAGCTCGGGAGGCACCGATGATCAAATACCTTCAACTGGTCAAGACTGTGGCACAACAGTTCGAGAGTTTTGAGGTAGTCCGGATAGCTCGGGAGGAAAACTCCCGAGCGGATGCCCTCTCTCAGCTGGCCTCCTCTCTTGACCCCGAGGGTACTCGATCGGTCCTTCTAAAAGAGCTAGAGCGCCTGAGCATAGATTCGGAGCTCCTAGCTGTTGGCTCAGCATGCCCAGGTGACTGGCGTACCCCCTAGCTGTCGTGGCTCCAAGACTCTGAGGAGCCTCCCTACCCTCGGAAAGCCTGAAGGTTGAAATACCAAGCTCGGTGATTTGTCACCCTGGATGGCGCACTTTACCGGAGATCCTTCTCTGGCCCTCTTCTGAAGTGCCTCGGTACCGATGAAGCCAACCGAGCGATCGAAGAAGTTCACGAAGGTCTATGCGGAGCGCATTGGGGGGGAAGGTCACTCGCCAGGATCTTGCTACGGCGAGGTTACTAGTGGCCCACCCTACAGCGTGACTGCTCGACCTACACACAACATTGTGACTGTTGCCAGCGATTCGACCACTTGGTCCATCAGCCAGCAACGGAGCTTATCACCCTAGCCGAGCCTTATCCTTTCACTCGCTAGGGAACCGACATCCTCAGGCCATTCCCCACGACCTAGGCCCAGAAGAAGTTCATCATTGTCGCCATCGACTACTTTACTAAGTGGATCAAGGTCGAAGCCACTGCAAGGATCACCGAGACAGTCGTCTGGAATTTCATCTGGAAGTCAATCATCTGTCGCTACGGTATCCCCGGGTGATAGTGAGCGATAATGGTCGGCAATTTGATTCTTGGTACTTCCGAGACAGATGCGCCGACCTCAATATTCGCAATCACTTCACTTCGGTCGCCCACCCTCAGGCTAACGGGCTAGTCGAAAATGCCAACAAGGTAATCTTGAAAGGCATCAAGACTAGGCTCGGCAAAGCCAAGGGCAGCTGGCTCGAGGAATTGCCGAACGTACTTTGGTTGCACAGAACGACTCCCAGAACGGCAACCGGTGAGAGCCCCTTTCAGCTGGTATACGGTACCGAGGCCGTGATCCCGTTGGAAATTGGCAACCCCTCCCTCCGAGTCATCTGCTTCTCGTCCGAGGCAAACGACCAGAAACTGCTCAAAAATTTCGACTTAGCATATGAAACCCGGGAGATTGCCAGCATCAGAGCAACGGAGTACCAATGCCACCTCACTCGATACTACAACGCCAAAGTCCAAGACAGACACTTCTAGCCGGGAGACTTCGTCCTCAGGAAAGCCAAAGCCTCTCGACCACTTGAGGCGGCGGGCAAGTTATCCCCTAACTGGGAAGGCCCCTACCGAGTGGTCGAGAGGCTCGAAAAAGGAGCATACCGTCTGACTACGATGGAAGGAGAGCCCGTCCCTCAGACCTAGAACGCAACTATATTACGCAAGTTCTACTTCTGAGTACTGAGTATTGTGCAAACGACATGAGATAAGACAAAAGGCTCCTTTCTTTTTATTCAAACAACCCGTTTGTACATCAGGAAGGCCGAAGCCAATAGAATACATGTCAAAAGAGCAAAAGATCCACCTAGCGCCGTCGCATGAGCCCATCACTCGGCTGACTCGGATGACCTTCCTGCATCCAGCCATTGACTCTGCCTAGTGCGGAAACTGGCTCGGATAAAGGATAGTTGACCCCATTGGCTCAGAAAGCTCGAGACAAAGGTGACAGAGGGATTAAGAAACAGAAGGCTACCTTCCAAGTTGAACTTGGAAGAGAAGGGGGAGAGGTAATGCATATGATGTTGTGTCCCTGATTTTGATGATGACAACCATGAGATGTGTATGTTGAATTCAACTTAAAATGTTGAACTAAATCTTGATTCAGTAACGCATGCATTTGGTTCATTTTTTATGCAAGAAAGGAACAGGGTCGACGCTGGGAGTTCAAGGTATCCATGCATCAGTTGAAGAGGCAAAATCATAAGTCACTGATATAATCTCAGTGCGTCAACGCCACACTATTACAGCGTCGACGCATCAGCTTAAGAAGCAGAGGCACTCACATATCTACTTCACTACGTCAACGCCACAGTAGAGCAGCGTCGACGTAGCAGTACAAAAGGCAGAATTATGGTTCACTGGAATACCCCAGTGCGTCAACGCTACAGCATGATAGCGTCGACGCAGCAGTTCACTCTGAGATGAAATTGGCTCTGGGTTAGCATAGTGGGTTGACGCAGTAACCCAATGCGTCAACGCATCCACCTACGAACTTAAAGCTTTGTGGATAGTTCAAGGTAGCGTAAACCCCTTTGTCACCATGGGTTGATGCCATCTGAATTCTTTCATAAAATTAGTTGGGTGGACCCCAGTCATTAGTGACGTCAAAGGCCACATCAGCCAAAAAGTGTTTCGATCTCGTTTTCCTTCGCGATTCCAGAAGGCTCTAAGGAGATCAATCAGTGGGCTAACCAGAAAATCTGGTTGGGGCCTACTAGATGTATATATTACATAGATCTGGAAGTGAGTGCGGAAACCTGAACATCGAAGAAGGTTTTTGGAGATTTCGAAGCTGCTGCAGACTAGGCTGAGCAAGAGAAGCTCACGAGAAGAACTGGGGAGTTCATCTTCTTCCTGATGGCGATCTGCGGAAGACCTAAAGAGATCTAGGAGCAGTGATCTATTGCAAGTTCATGTACATTTCAGAAGGAGAAGATCAGCTGATCGTTGAAGCTTATTCTCCCATACTTCTGAATTCAAGCCTGAGATCCGGCGGCCTCACAGATCTGAGATTGCTCCTTCAACACTGAGTGATTTCATTTATTATTTGTCTTTTCAATTTGAACTCTGTTACATTGTTTCTCCCTCGTACTGGTTTGAGTAGAGGGAAGGGTTTGATCCAGCAGATTGTGCTTGGATCAAGGGCGTTTGGGCATGTTTGCCTACAAGCTGTTCGTCAGCAGTTTAGAGGATCTTTCCTCTGGTTAAGCCAAGATGTAATGCTCAGCGTTGTTTGAGGAGGTAGTTCCTCGGTGAAGCTAAGCTGTAAAGCTCAGTAGGGATCCTCACTGGTTTAGTAAGGGGTGGACGTAGGTCTCCACAGGGAGACCGAACCACCATAAAAATCTGTGTTCCTCTTGTGGTTTGCTATTCTCACATTATCCACCTATCGTTAGATGTTTGATTAGGCACGATCTTCATACTGTCTGTTTACTGAACTTCTAATTAGCATTCTACTTTCTAAAGCGAGTGTGATCTTGCATTAACTTTTCAAAGGGTCAACCTATTCACCCCTCCCCTCCAGTTTGACCTTCCACCTAATCCAACACGTGGTATCAGAGCTTGGCTCTCTTGTCAAGGGTCTCACAACCCAGAGAGATTTAGTGGAATGGAAAACAAGGGGCTCATGTCTGAAGGGTATGCAGTGAATAGGCCACCCTTCTTTGATGGCACTAACTATGCTTACTAGAAAAATCGAATGCAGGTATTTCTGAGAGCTCAGGACCATGAGATTTGGAGAGTCGTGAGCAAGAGACCATATCAGTTAGAAGGAGATGAGGAACTGTGGGTGAAAGAGCATATTCGGAAGTCCAACGTCAATTGGCAAGCTATGAACATCATGCAATGCTCATTGCATCCCATGGAATTTTCACGAGTATCCTCATGTGCCAGTGCCAAGGAAATGTGGGACAGACTTCAAGTCATCTATGAAGGTACGTCAGAGGTAAGAGAGACAAAAGCTAATATGTTAATTTCTGAATATGAAGCTTTTAGAATGAAGCCAGAGGAAAATATATCTGAAATGTATGCTAGACTAACCCTATTAGTGAATGGTCTTAGAGGTCTGGGAAAGGTTTACACTGATTATGAACTGGTCAATAAAATTCTTAGATCCCTAACTCCAATTTGGCATACCAAGGCCACTGTTGTTGAGGAATCTAGGAACCTTCCTACCACTACCCCTGATGAGCTTATCGGATCTTTGATGTCTTATGAGTTGAACCTCAAAAGGACAGATGATGATGTGAAAAAGAAAAAGCCTCTTGCATTGAAGGCAGGACCAAGTAGCAAGGAGAGTTCAGATGACAGTCAGTCATCCAGTTCAAACGATGATTCAGGTGAGATAGCTATGCTCACTAGGAAATTCAGGAAATTTTTAAGGAAGGAAGATAAGATTGTATGGAGTCGAAGACCGCAGGTAAGAAATAGTTCAAAATTCAAATCAGAAAATTCAAAGAAATCTGACAAGGTTGTTTGTTATAAATGCAGGAAACAAGGACATCAAATCTGAATGTCCAGAGAATATGAAAAAAGCTCAGCCAAAGTGGAAAAACAAAAAACCCAAGGCCATGATAAGTACGTGGAGTGACGAGGAGAAAGATGAAGATGAAGAAGAAAGCACTTCTGAAGAAGAGAGTGATGTTAAGCTGTGCTTCATGGCTAAGGATGATGAGCAGGATGAGGTAACTTCTTCCTTCGAAAACTTCCCTTGCAGTGATTGGGAAGAAGCATTTAATCAATTGTTAGATAAGTATGATTATGTTAAGAAAGAAAATAAATCACTCAAGAAAAAGAAAAATCTGACTAGTCAAGAAAATTCATTGAATGAGATAATCAGGTGCCTAGAAGCTGAAATTACTAGTTTAAGAAAATCTCTTGATGAAAGTGACCAATGTAGAGATCAATTAATAGAGATGAAGAGAGAAAACGAATTTCTTCTGAAAGTGCATGATGAACTGAAACTCAGAATGCAAAAATTGGAGAGTGAAGTAAAAGTTGATGAAGAAAAGTATGAAGCCATTCAAGGAGTAAATCAGGAACTCCAAAAATTTTTGAAGAAACTGGAATATGAGAATTCGAGTAAACAAGCCTCACTTGAGAAATTAACACAAGGTAAAAATAATCTTGAAGCTGTCATGGGAATAAGAAGCAATTTTGGAAAAGAAGGACTTGGTTATAATCCAACCAAGAAGAAGGATCTAGGAACTAGATTTATAACATTTGTTTCTGAACAAGGTACATCTGAGCAGAGCCAAATGGTTGAAAAGAAGTCTTGTGAGAAAAATCAAGAAAAATTAAAACAGTCTGATGAAATCAGAAAAGAAAAGGGAAAAGAGAAAGTGAAGGTCATCTTGAAAGCCAATAACCACAAGAATGTGCCTAATTTCAGAAGTAAACACTCAGGTCAGCCTATAGACCCTAGCTCATCAACCCAGCATCAAGGATATAGAAATTTAGGGAGTCATAGGTCTGGTACAAGATAGTTGCGTCAACGCACTGAGTACCCTGCGTCCACTCAACCCATGTCCCAGGGGTTCTACAGAAATAATGCTAGAACAAACCATTGGCCGCGTCAACGCAGTGTCCATACTGCGCCAACGCATACACCCTTCTGGGATGGGTATTCTTTCAGAAACATGAGAATGAGTCGACGCAGCCATTACAGTGGGTCGACGCACCCTATGTACCAGAACCCATATGACAGAAGGGTTGGGTGGATGAGTCAACGCAGTCAGGAGAGAGGGTCTATGCACCGAACCTTCATCCCTTCAAGAACTCAATATTCCTCTAGAACTTCTCATCCTAGGTTCCTTAGTGCTTCTTAGAGTCATAATAATCATTGGAATGGGAACAAGAATAAAACCTCATACTTCTCTAACAACAGAAATGGTTCAAAAAGGTCATTCCAAAGGGTACCTCAACCCAATCAGAAAAATTTCAAATCTATGACCCCCACATCTCAAAAACCCTCAAAACAACAGATTTGGATTTTCAAAAGTATGTTGTCTTACTTGACACAATCATATGGTCTGATGGGACCCAAGTGTATTTGGGTTCCAAAATCTCTTGTTTGATGTGATTTGCAGGAGTGCCTTGCAGCTGTACACAATAGGTGGTATCTTGACAGTGGCTACTCAAGGCACATTACGGGCGATAAGGCAAAATTCTGTTTCCTAGTTGAGAAAGAAGGAGGACATGTCACGTTTGAGGGGAACAATAAAGCTAAAATAATTGGAAAAGGTAAAGTTGGCAAAAATCCCCTGAACTCTATTGATGATGTGTTACTTGTTGAAGGATTAGAATACAATCTTCTTAGTATAAGCCAACTGTGTGATAGGGGGCACAAAGTTGTGTTTGATTCTCATGCATGCACTATTCTTGAAATGCAGTCTGAAAGTGTCAAATTCACTGGAAAAAGAATAAATAACATGTACATGGTAGACTTAGATGATCCTGCTCATAACAATCTTTGTCTAGCTGTGAATAAAAGTGAGCTAGCTTGGCTATGGCATCGTAGACTAGGACATGCTAGCTATAGTGTCATGCATAAGTTAGCCAAATTCAGCATGGTGAATGGTCTGCCTGATGTTTCATTTAAGCAAAATGACAAAATTTGTAATGCATGCACTCAAGGCAAGCATACTAGGAAGTCATTTAAATCCAGAATTAAAAATTAGTCTTCTAGACCTCTTGAACTTATTTACATGGATCTGTTTGGACCCACTAGAACAGCAAGTTTGAGTGGCAATAAATATGGATTTGTTTTGATAGATGACTTTTCTAGGTTTACATGGGTATTCTTTTTAACTCATAAGAATGATGCATTTGAAGAATTTCAGGCATTCTTCAGGAAAGTTCAGCAGGATGGTAAGTATACTATTTCATCTATTATGTCAGATCATGGAGGAGAATTTGAAAATTCAGAATTTGATGGTTTTTGTAGGGCAATGGGAATATCTCACAAGTTCTCATCTCCAAGAACTCCTGAACAGAATGGAGTGGTGGAAAGAAGAAACAGAACCCTTGTCGAGATGGCTAGAACAATGTTGATCGAAGGACAACTCCCAAGGAAGTTCTGGGCAGAGGCGGTAAACACAGCTTGCTACATTGTAAACCGGGCAATGGTAAGACCTCTGTCCAAAAAGACTCCATATGAATTGTTGAAAGGTAAGAACCGCTCTGTTATACATTTCAGAGTTTTTGGATCTAAATGCTTTGTTCAAAATAATCACAAACGGGACTTAGATAAATTTGAACCTAAGAGTGAACCAGCCATATTTCTAGGATATTCAAATCACTCTAGGGCCTATAGAGTCCTAAATGTCAAAACTCAATCTGTTGAAGAATCTCCACATATTGTCTTCGATGAAATGAATGTCAGGTCTGAAAATGAACAATCTTGCAGGGACAAAGATGGTGGGGAGTTTCTTGAAGAAAAGGAAGAACAATACACTCAAGAGGAAGAGCCAAGGTCAAATGAGAATCTAGCAGAATCAAGCACTAGAGGTAATGCAGATGCTAATGAAGGTAACTCTCTGACCAATGTTATAATGTTAAGAGACTACCCTCTATCAAGCATTATTGGTAATCTGCATGACCCTACCAGAACTAGATCTCATTTTAGAACAATTGAAGAAATGGATAATTTGGCTCTTATATCTCAAATTGAACCTAAAAATGTAACTGAAGCCCTGAAAGATGATTGTTGGATAAATGCAATGCATGAGGAATTAAATCAATTCAAAAGAAATAAAGTGTGGCACCTTGTGCCAAGACCCAATGAACTTTCAGTAATTGGAACTAAGTGGGTCTTTAGAAATAAACAAAATAAAAATGGAATTGTGATAAGAAATAAAGCAAGACTGGTAGCACAAGGATATAACCAAGAATTTGGCATTGATTTTGAAGAATCCTTTGCACCAGTAGCTAGATTAGAAGCTGTTATATTATTACTTGCATATGCATGTTGTCATGGAATAAAACTCCATCAAATGGATGTAAAAAGTGCATTTCTTAATGGTTTAATAAAAGAAGAGGTGTATGTTGAACAACCCCCCGGTTTTGAATCTATAGACTGCCCTGACCATGTTTACAGATTAGACAAAGCTCTCTATGGGCTCAAACAGGCACCTCGAGCATGGTATGATAGACTCAGCTCATACCTCACTGAGAAAGGATATTCAAGAGGTAAAGTGGACCAAACCCTATTCACCAAGGTAAGAAATAATGACATTATTCTGGTTCAAATCTACGTTGATGATATAGTCTTTGGATCCACTAAACCAAGCATGTGTGAGGAATTTGCAAATTTGATGACCACAGAATTTGAGATGAGTCTAATGGGTGAGCTTCAATTTTTTCTATGTCTACAAATCACCCAAAGCAAGGATGGATGCTTCATCAACCAGGCAAAGTACATATCTGAATTATTGAAGAAATATCAAATGAAGAATCTGAAGGCAATCAGCACTCCAATGAGCACCAACACAACTTTGGATGCAGATCTGAAAGGTAAATCAGTAGATGCAAAGACTTATCGAGGTATGATCGGATCACTCCTCTATCTTACAGCATCTAGGCCAGACATCCAATTTTGTGTATGTATGTGTGCTCATTTTCAGTCTGATCCTAAAGAATCCCACTTGATTTCTATGAAGCGTATCTTTCGATACCTTGCTGGAACTCGAGGTTTAAGGATTTGGTATCCTGCATCTTGCACTTTTAATCTAGTATCATACTCAGATGCAGACTATGCTGGATGCAAACTTGACAGGAAAAGCACAAGTGGCTATTGTCAATTTTTGGGAGGTTGTTTGGTTTCTTGGACATCCAAGAAACAACACTCAGTGGCACTATCCACTGCAGAGGCAGAATATGTCGCTGCAAGGAGTTGTGGCACTCAAGTGTTGTGGATCAAACACCAACTCCAAGATTATCAAACTGATATTGGATGTGTCCCAATATTGTGTGATAACACAAGTGCCATTAACCTGGCAAAGAACCCCATCCAGCACTCTAGGACCAAACATATAGAAATTAGGCATCACTTCTTGCGAGATGAAGTTAATAAAGGAAGCTTTAAATTGATTTTTGTAGACTCAGAACATCAACTAGCTGACATTTTTACCAAGCCTCTGAATAATGAAAGATTTTCTTATCTTAGAAGAGAGCTTGGATTGTGCAATCCTCATCTTGATGCCTAAATTGATTGCTTGATTTCTTCTTTGAAACTTGTTTGGTTAACTGTGCCTAGGAATAAATTGATTTCTTCTATAAATTGTTTGCTTGAGTTGAAAATGCCTGATTTCTAAATAAGTCACAGATTTAGGGGGAGTTTAGTTTTGAGCATATCTTTCTAAGAACACATGATAAATAAAAAGCCATCATGTCAACAATTGCATCTTTATTCATATTTTCAGTCATGCATGAATGGAGGGAGAGTTTGCATTAGTTCTTACTTGCTAAGGAGTGCAATTCTGTCCCTTTAGATTAAGTGATCTGGGAATCTGAAGAGTAGTTAATAAGGCTGAGTTAACGTTGTTGCAAGACTGCGTCAACGCACTGACAGAAACTTTCTGGAAACAGGCTGGAAGTTGAACTGACTGGTTGAGTGAGTTAACGCAGTCACCTGGTTGAGTTGACGCACTGACATAAACCTGGTGCAAATTAGTTCTAGAATTAATTGGATTACTTCAGAAGGGTTAACGCAGCACTGGAGTTTGGTTCTCACATATCTCATTTTGTCTGAAACTTGGAGTCATCTTCTCAACCTCTCATCAACCTTGTTTCTTCTATACTCAGTTCTTCAACTTGTAGTGAAGTACCTCTCAATCTTCAGTATGAGGGAAGTTTCTTGAGATCTGAAATGTGAATTGATGTCATAGATTCAGGGGGAGCTAAAGTGATAATTCCTTTATAAGAGGTGGTGATCTTTATTGACTGGCTCTATGCAGTATTAATGGTTGGAGATCTATAAATCTTTTGTTCTTTGAATGCTAAAATTCTTGAACATAAAAGTGCTTTGCATATGGAATAGTCATGGAACTACTTAATAAAACTGGGAACTCATCCATTCTTGAACTATGATGATCAAAAGTAAAGAGACCACTTTGTGCAAATGAATTTAATATCTGTATTGACTTTAAACTCGAAATAGGTTTAATAAGAGCTGAAGAAACAAACCCTATGCAATGTATATATATATCTACATGGAATAAATTGCAGAGCAATTGCAAGCTTTCGTTGAGAAACTGTCTCTATGCACCAAAGAAGTGCTAAGGAGCATGTCATGAAGTGAGCTGTTATCTCTATTTCAAAAGAAAAATAATTCATTGTAGAGCAATGGTAACTTTCCACTGAGAAACTACCTTCATGCACCAATGAAGTGCTAAAAGGCATGTCATGATGTGAGTTGCCAACTCTGTTTCATTGGAGCAGAATAGTTAGCTATGCTGAGTAACCGGGAACTCTGGTGTCTGATAAACATGTGTACCCGTGTCAAAAGGCTAGCTACACTTGACTGCAAATGAGAATTTAAATATGTATATATATATATAGGTGGTTGACCTGAAGCTCATATAAAAACCTATAGAGTTCATCTTCAATACTGGTTAAATTCAGTTCTCTAAGGGTCTCTTGAAATTGAACAATCTAAGGGAAAGATATGAGAAAGTTCCAAGTGTGCAAATTGTTCTATCCTTATTCCATAATCATGCTCTTCTTGTTTAAGGATTTGTCTCAAATTCTTAAGATTGTTTTTCTCCACATCATTAAATGAATTAGGGGCTCTCATCATTTCTCATCATATCTCTTATAAGGGAACTTGAATTTTATCTATTAAAAATCCCCGAATGTAATTTCATCCTTTCATAATTTTAGTGTCTTTAGAATGCCTAAAATACTGTGGGTCTTCACTATTCCTAGTGTCTACTAAGTATTTCCCTCTTATTCCTCTTGGTGGCGTCGACTCAGTGTCTCACTGCGTCAATGCAGTCATGCAATAACTCCAAATTCTTCCCAGTCCGGTTCAGCACAGTGAACCGGTTCGCCCTTTTTGATTTGAACATGAGTCGTCACGTTCTTTAAAACCCCGCAGCGTAAACGCTGCCGTCTCCTTAGCTCCTTCCAAAACCTAGTGGGCTTCTACCTCTCCGAATCTTCTCTCCTGTTCCCGTTTGATTCTCGCTGCCATGGTGCCTCCGGAACAAGTGAAGAAGGGGAAGAACAAGAAGGGTTTAACGAGAAGAGCTCCCATCTTTGCTAAGGGCAAGATTGAGCCTCGAACCAAATTTCAACGTGCTCCAAAAGAGATACCTTCCCAGTCAGCTCCACGGACATGTAAAGGGAAAGAAAAGAGCTCTCTGGCAAAGACAAGGGCAGCAAAGTAGAAGGAGACTCACGATGTTCCCGTAGCAGATCCTCCAGAGGAGATACCGTCTCCTTCAGCTCCAAGGAAACGGAAAGGAAAAGAGATAGAGCTATCTCTTCGGAAACGCCGTCTCTATCCAATCCCACCAACCAAAAAGAGAAAGCTCTCTCCCGTAAGGGCAGAGGAGTAGTCCACATCTTCGGCTGCTGCGAAGGGGAAGCAAGGTGCGGACAGCTCCCATGCAAGGTCTTCTGATCCCTCTCTCACCATCAATGTGGAAGAACCTCTGAAAGTCCTTATTCCACGGTATATTGTTGCTACCGACGTTGAGATGCTTGAGGTTTTTCCGTAACTATTCCCTACTTTGGATTATCAGGGTTGGTGGTCTTTCGTTACAAATCATAAGATTTATTACCCCACCCTAGTTAGGGAATTTTACCACAATTTGAAGTATGAACCTCAGATCCCCAAAATTTCTTCAACTATTAGGAATGTTAGTTTCGAATTGACAAACAAACTGTTTGCCAGAGCTTGGAAAATACCAATGAATGGGGTTCAGCTACACAGTTTTCAGTTTGATGAACATGCAACTTATGCTCTTCTAACTGACAAACCCAGTGATCCTACAGACGTCAGGGAGACTTTTTTATCTAGTCTTAAAGTAAATAGGTTCCCTCCATTCAATAGATTGCTCCACCATATTTGCACATCCATGATAACACCTCAAAGTAGTGGTAGGGAACGGGTCACTGAGATGCAGAGATTTTTACTGTATTGCATGCTGAAAAAGATAAACATTTCATTGTCAGATGTAATCATTTAGACTATGGGATCTTGCTTGACACAATCTAGGACACTCCCATATGCTGCTCCATTGACTGCCATATTTAGAAAAGTTGGAGTAAATTTTGGAGATGAGAAGAAACTGAATATTCTAAAGGGAACGTATACTCCCTCTCTTACATTCAGAAATTCATGGGATTTAAAGTCATAAATGGAAAGCCAGTCAGGGTTTTGCCAAGTCAGAAACCTGTATCTACTTTAGTGGAAGCTGGTCATGAAGTGAGAACTGAAACACAAGATCAGCAAGAGGCCAGTCTAAACAGAATGGAAAGACTAGAGGCTAGGGCAGATAGACCTGAAGCCAGTTCAGCCAGAATGGACTACCAAGACTTCAGCAATATCCAAGATGATTACAATGTACAAGATGATACTCCTGTGTTTCCAGTTGCTTCCAGAGAGCTTGTCATTGTACAAGGTCCTCTTCTAGAACCCTCTCCACCAAGGGGACCTGCATCTACTTCTGAGGAGATTCCAGCTAACTTTCAGCATGATGCTGGTATGCCTGATTTTTCTGGCATCAATCCTACACTCATTCAATTTTTAGAAATGAAATTCAAGAGCATTGACTCTTCCATAATGCACCTAAGCTCAACAACGGATATGAGGCTGTCACACCTTGAGCAGAAATTAGATAGTAGATGGGAAAAGTTTACACATGATAAATTCAAGTCAGACAAGAAGCTTCATGAATTAATGAAATCTCTTCTTCAAGCTTGTCAGAAAGCTAGTTCAGTCATTCATAATTTACAAAGCTTGCATCACCAATGTTTGAACAGGTTATAGAGTGTGCAGACATACAACTATGATGTCAAGGAAAATCAGTCAAAGCTGAATCTGAAATATTCTACCTTGATAGACAAGAATTTGATGTTCAGTGAAATGATTCAAAACTTGTTTGAAAAGATTACATCTTTTGGTCAGGACCTTGCTAAACTATTTGAACGAACCACTCTAGTCGGTGATGATGTTGTGGATGTGTTGCATATTCTAAAAGAAAACTTCCCACCCACAATTGAAGATCAGCGTGATGTGTATTGCCTTCCACCAACAGAAGCCTCCTCTTCTGCACCTGAATGGGGATCTCAGCAGAAAGCTCAGGTGGATTATCTGTTTGATATATTACACAACTGGTTTGATGGTATCACTACCAAGGTCCAAGAATACCACAAGTTCGTGGTGCATAGAGATCAGTAGTTTTCTGAAAGGATGGACACTATGGTAGCATCCATGGCTCAGCTTCAGCAATAGTTGGATATTGTATCTGCAACTATCCTTCAGTCTTCCTCATCTACTCCCCTTCCTGATGATGTCAAAGGGGGAGAGAAATGAACTCAAGTTGGAGTCTAGTCTAGAATTACATTGCATCTGCATCAAAGCTGCATCAAATGTCATGATTGAGTGAAGTTTTTGTTTCTTTTACATATTTTGTGAAATGTTCAAAAGAAGTCGTAACATGTGAGAATCTCAATTTTTGTTAGAAAAGCCTCTCTGTTTTTCTGTTTGATGTAAAACCTTAAGCTTAACTGAATGACAAAAACTGGTGTGTTAACCTCTGAAGTGAATTCTTTATTTGATCTAAACTTCCTTGTTTGATCTGAATAATACATCTTTATTTAGATGCAATGACATTCACCTCATAGTTACCATCATCAAAAAGGGGGAGATTGTTATGCCCCTGGTTTTGATGATGACAACCACGAGATGTGTATGTTGAATTCAACTTAAAATGTTGAACTAAATCTTGATTCAGTAACGCATGCATTTGGTTCATTTTTTACGCAAGAAAGGAACAGGGTCGATGCTGGGAGTTCAAGGCGTCCACGCATCAGTTGAAGAGGCAAAATCATAAGTCACTGATATAATCTCAGTGTGTCAACGCCACACTATTGCAGCGTCGACGCATCAGCTTAAGAAGCAGAGGCACTCACAAATCTACTTCACTGTGTCAACGCCACAGTAGAGCAGTGTTGACACAGCAGTACAAAAGGCAGAATTATGGTTCACTGGAATACCCCAGTGCGTCAACGCTACAGCATGATAGCGTCGACACAGCAGTTCACTCTGAGATGAAATTGGCTCTAGGTTAGCTTAGTGGGTTGACGCAGTAACCCAATGCGTCAACGCATCCACCTACGAACTTAAAGCTTTGTGGACAGTTCAAGGTAGCGTAAACCCCTTGGTCACCATGGGTTGACGCCATCTGAATTCTTTCATAAAATTAGTTGGGTGGACCCCAGTCATTAGTGACGTCAAAGGCCACATCATCCAAAAAGTGTTTCAATCTCGTTTTCCTTCGCGATTCCAGAACGCTCTGAGGAGATCAATCAGTGGGCTAACCAGAAAATCTGGTTGGGGCCCACTAGATGTATATATTACATGGATCTGGAAGTGAGCGCGGGAACCTGAACATCGAAGAAGGTTTTTGGAGATTTCGAAGCTGCTGTAGACTAGGCTGAGAAAGAGAAGCTCACGAGAAGAACTGGGGAGTTCATCTTCTTCCTGATGGCGATCTGCTGAAGACCTGAGGAGATCTAGGAGTAGTGATCTATTGCAAGTTCATCTACATTTCAGAAGGAGAAGATCAGCTGATCGTTGAAGCCTCTTCTCCCAGACTTCTGAATTCAAGCCTGAGATCCGGCGGCCTCACAGATCTGAGATTGCTCCTTCATTACTGAGTAATTTCATTTATTGTTTGTCTTTTCAATTTGAACTCTGTTACATTGTTTCTCCCTCGTACTAGTTTGAGTAGTGGGAAGGGTTTGATCCAGCAGATTGTGCTTGGATCAAGGGCGTTTGGGCATGTTTGCCTGCAAGCTGTTCGTCAGCGGTTTAGAGGATTTTTCCTCTAGTTAAGCCAAGATGTAATGCTCAGCGTTGTTTGAGGAGGTAGTTCCTCGGTGAAGCTAAGCTGTAAAGCTCAGCAGGGCTCCTCAATGGTTTAGTGAGGGGTGGACGTAGGTCTCTACAGGGAGACCGAACCACCATAAAAATATGTGTTCCTCTTGTGGTTTGCTATTCTCACATTATCCACCTATCGTTAGATGTTTGATTAGGCACGATCTTCATACTGTATGTTTACTGAACTTCTAATTAGCATTCTGCTTTCTAAAGCGAGTGTAATCTTGCATTAATTTTTCAAAGGGTCAACCTATTCACCCCTCCCCTCTAGTTTGACCTTCCACCTAATCCAACATATGAAAGCATCTTCCCCGCCAAACTGCCAACTCTTTGAAAGAAAGAGAGTGCAGGCACCCTCCGAAGAGTGAAAGAAAGGAGGAGCAGAGCAGAAGAGGGAAAAAGAGGCTGCCAGAAAGAAAAAGAAACCAGCAGAGCTGGATGAGGAGGCAGGGGAAGGCCCGGAAGGGATGGAGCTTAGTTGGCTTCCTCCTCCCATCTGTGAAGCGAGCAGGAAGGGACGGGCAGAAGGGATGTCTGATCCCCCCATCCGTCCTCCATCTCGCCTGGTGAAGACACCCGAGCGCATGCGAGACACGAGCCGGCGAGCCACCGGTACCATACGAGGAGCACGACTCGAGCCACCTCAGCATCCCTATGGCTCGGAGATAGTCTGGAGGTTCCCCACTGAGTCATAGCATTTATCATATTTTTTGGGGATTTTTATTTGTGTGTAATGTATTTTATTTCCTTTTCGTCAGTGTGTAATTTAGATAGTTCGAGGGGCTTATGTGCAAAATGGGGATCCATGGGTCCCACGGGCCCCCACTCCACTCCCATTGGGCCACCTCAGCTCTAAGGCCCCTGTGGGGTCAGTCAACCCTCCATGGAGGCTTCTAGAAGGGTGGCCCAAGGGAGGGGGACAATGGACTTGAAAAGTCCACATGGGAGGCCACCAACCCCACCTACCATGTCCCCCCCTTGACCCTCCTTGGTCAAGGTGCGCCGCCCTCCCCTTTTGTTTAATATTTTTGTTGTATTTTGATCAAACTCCATCCTATCCATCCATCCCCAACCCCTAGATCCAACGGTGGAGGATGAGTTTGGTGGGAGTCATATATAAGGCATGTAATTACCATTTTCTTGAATTAATGCCATTTGAATTGGAAGAAAATCTTGGAGCTCCAGCTTGGTGCGCCCCCTTCTCCTCTCCCTCTCCCCCTTGGATGCTGTGAAGGCTTCCATTCTGAGGTGTGATGCCTCGTTTATCGGTTCCGACGATCGCCGCCGCCGCCACGAGCCGCCGCCGCCGCCACCATCGCCATCAACGGAGTTCAGCCTGCGCAGTACCACAGCAGCTTGTTCGAATTTCAAAGGTCTTCCCCGAGCTCATTTGGCTACCAACTTTGGAGGAGTTGTTCCTGGGAGGTTCCTCTCTACCCAAAAAAATCAGGCCAGATTCAGATCACGTTTCCTATTTTTTGATTTTCGTCCACTCTTCCATTTTGGTTCTGCCAGAGTTCTGTCCAGGTTCACCTCCGTCCTGCGTTTCATGTCTTAGATCTAATTTTTGATTTTTGTGAGTTTGCCCAATTTTACTGGGGGTTCCATCCATCCACCCCTTCATCCATAATTTTTCTCAATTTTTGATTCGCCCATCTCATATTTTCTAAAAATCGTTCTCAGACCCATCTACAGTTCTGTCCACCTGTTCCCAGATCCGACCACAAGTCACCCCCAAAATCATAACAAATCGTAACCACCTCCAAATCAAATTCAAAAAATATTCCCAGTTCCGTGGTTTGATTACCTACAACTTTTAAGATGAGCTTGAAGTCTGCATCCAACTGTACGTAGGTGGTCAACGGCCATTTACAGGAAACTGATATGCTGATCTGAGATTTCGGGAGCTGTGGAGTAGAGAATTGAAAAATAGTTAAAGCCCAGGTCCGCGCAGGTTCAGAAGAGGCCACTGGCCCTAGATTGAAGGATTTCGAATCTTCTTTCTAACGGCGCTAGTTTTGTCGCATTCTGGCGACGGGGCCGATCGCAGCGGCCGTTTTCGCCGGAGCGCGCGCTGCTAAAACAACAATATCAGCTCGTGGACAGCATCCTCTCCACTTGGGAACCGGGGCACCCGGCCTCCGGTGAGTGTCGCCGGCTGACCGTCGCCCAGGGAAGCATGCTGCCAGGGGTCCCCGTTACAGTGGGACCCACCCCGCCAGACCCGGAGGACAGGACAGCGTGTGGGCCCCACGGCCCATTGATTTCGCCGTCCAGAAAGCACGAGAACGCGGAGTTTGGCGCGTCGAGACGACATCAAGATGCTGCCCGTCAACCTGATTTGCGTGATCCCCGGGGCCCACATGTGACCTTTTACCTCCCTGCGTGGAGTGGGTCGAATCTCTTTGTACCGCTATGAATTATGTTAACCGGGGGCCCGTAAGTCAGCCGGGGTGTCTTCGCCACGTCGGGTGCGTGGAGGTAAAGGTCTTAACTCCTTGGCGTTACATTACTTAGCTAGTATATGGTCTTAGGCCACTGCCGAGAGTGTAGGTACTAGCCCGTGTGTCCATGTCACCGCTGTGAGAGTGAGAGTGACCCGTCCCGTGACTCGATCCGAGTCCAGAAGTTGAGTCGGACTACCCTTGACCTCCGCCGGTTCCTTAACCGCGCACGGTCCGCGCTTTCCCTCGCTTGGGACGACGAGTGAGCTTCCACTTCTGTTAGCGACGTTTCGCCACTAGGAGCTCGTAGTGTCGGGCTTAGTGTCTCCCTGGTGTGTGTTGCTGGTCGCGTCCACATCTAGAGTCTGAGGTCCACCCCACGTAGAGTCACCTCCCGTGTCCGTCCCGCATCAGTTTGGTATCAGAGCGAGTCGAGTCTAGGGTAGTCTTGCATAAGTCTTGCATGCATCATGGTCTAAGTCGAGTCTAGGATCATCATTATTTTCAAAACAAAAAAAAGAGTGTTTTAAAATTACATTTCATCCCGATAATTCGGTATCTTAAAAGGTGTTGTCTGAACGTTAGGCTACGCCTATCGGGAGGTCGCACACTTGCGGGAGTGATCTTCAGATCAATTAACTCCGCCACGTACCAGATATTGGTTTAGGTCTAAGTGCATCATTTAGTGAGTGTTTGTATTAGTCGGTGTCTTCTAGGTCGTGTGTCAGTTGCATGCCCACCCATCGAGGTACCCAATACTCGCCACCACCACCTATGGCGGTGATGGGAATTGACGCCGAGCATGTACTTTTTCTTTTACATTTATGTCCTTTTAGTTTGTGTTTATATCCTTGGGAAAGTATGTACGCAAATGTAAGGCTTTATAAGCCAATGAGTCATTCCCATGTATTGTGTGGGTTTTTGTGCAAATGTGTAGTAGGTCTAGCTAGGGGGCCCCCTCCCCTTCCCCATTGGTCCACCTCATCCAAGTGGGGCTGGTCAACCATCCTAGGTGGCCATCTAGAAGGTTTGAATGCTAATTGACCACATGAGAGACAAGTGGTGTAAAATGTCAAAGTTGTCCACCTACCTTACCTACCTAGTCAAAGGAGTGCCCCCTCCATATGTAATTTATTTATTTTGAGTTTTGACCACATGGGGGAAGAAAATGGCCTATTTTCCATGAAATTATCAGCCCCCCACCCCTTGCCATTTTCTATATAAGCCTATGTATAGTGCCATTAGAAATTAATGAAATGAGAAAAAGAATTGTGAAAGACCCCCCCCCTTGAGTGAATTTCGACCTCCCCTCTCTCTCCCTCTGGTTTCTTCATCCCCAACCCCCATTCTAGAGTGCTATCTTCTTCACCCTACCTCCGGTGATCATCGGTGCCGCCGCCGCCGCCGCCGCCGTTCGTGCCGCCTACGAGCCGCCGCGGAGCCATCTTCAAGGTTCTGTCCTACTGGATAGAGGTGACTCCCACGAAATTCTGCAGTCAGCCACGACGTTCTCTTGATCTAAAATTTTTAGAGGTTGTTCCTTTCTTGTATCCTCATCTCCACAAAAGCATTCAGGTCCAAAATCCTTTGTTTGATATCTTTACATTTTCGTTCATCTTTCACTCCCAGATCTGTCCTGTCTCTGTCTACAGTGACAATAGCTCTGTGTTTCCCACCTCCGACCATCTTTGTGATTTTTCCAAACCCTCCTAATTTTACTGAGCGTTCTTTCTATCATTCCCTATATCCATGAATTTTCTTAATCTCTGATCAGCCTTCTACCTATTTTTAAAAATTCGTGTTCTATCTCTGCTACAGTGCTTTTAGTCAAATTCCAGATCCGACCCACTATTAGTACTAAAATCCTATCAATTCGTAGCCACATCCCAACTTGTCAAAACTAATGTTTCCGTCTTCCTAGCTCAATTTCCTACAACTTTGATGAAGACCTCAAGAGCTGAATCGGACATCTACCCTGCGGTCAACGGTAGTTCTCAGAGAACAGCCCTGCAGATCTGAGAGTTAAGCCACTGTACAACAGCAACCTTCAAAATTCGCCAATTGGAAGTGCAGGCTTTGTTATTTTTTTGTAATCACAGAGAGTTGAAGTTCTTTGAAGCAACTTTTTAACGGCGCCAGTTTCGTCACATTCCGACATCGGGGCTGATCCCAGCGTCCGTTCTCGCCGGAGCGCGCACCAGAAAATAGAACCGGCAAATCCGTGGCTGGCCATTCCGACCGGTGCCGAACGGAGCCACCCGGCCTCCGGCCGGCGAACCAGCGTGCCGCCAACCCAGGGAACACTTCCAAAAGTGTCCCCACCATAGTGGTGACACCGGGTCCCGCACAGTCCCTCCGGACAGCACGTGGGCCCCACCATCACGTGTTCGGGTGCTGTCGAATCAACGCGAGAAGCCGTCCGTCAACCTGAATTCGGTCCTCCCGGACCCCATTGTGTAGCCCTTTACCTCCCTGTGTGGAGTGGGCAGCGATTTGTATTGCTGTAATCTTGTGTATTATTGTTCCGGGAGTACGAGTTTCGGCCGGGTCCGTCGTCCCCACGCCGAGCGCGTGGAGGTATCGTCCTTGCTCCTTACTTGGCATTTTGCTTAATTTCATATATGCTTGTTTATGCCGCTGCTAGAGAGCATGATAGGGTAATTAGCTCGCTTTCTATTTATATCACCACTACTGTGAGAGAGAGCGTTACCGTCCCGTGACCCGATCCGGGCACGAAAGAGAGAGCCGACCACCCTAACTCACTGCCGGTTTCTCAACCGCGCACGTCTGACGCTTCCCTCGTTAAGGGACGATCGCGAGCTTGTCGTGTCCGTGGTCCCGTCCCGCATCAATTTGGTATCAGAGTGAGTTGAGTCTAGGGTGTCAAAAAAAAAGAGAGAGTGTCATTTACGTCTAGTCATTTGTCATTGTCTACGTCGTGTTTAGGGTCATCATTGTTTTAAAACAAAAAAAGTGTCTTTTGGGTCGCATTTGCATACCATTAGTCGGTATATAAAAAGGTGTTGTCCGAACGTTTGGCTACGCCTATCGGGAAGGTCGCACACTTGCGCGAGTGATCTTCGGATCGATTAACTCCGCCCCGTACCGAGTCTTGGTGTCTTGTCCTTAGTATGCATGCATCCCAACCTTTGCATTAGTCGGTCTAGTGTCTTGTCTCCGTGTGTATGAATGTCCATGTCCGCTATCCATGGCCGTTCCCCAAGGCCATGCGTCCAAGTGGTCATCTCTGGTGGCCCAAGCCAAGGCCTTCCTAGCCCGACCCTATATCGTTTCTAAAGCCACTCTACCTAATGGGTCCACAACGGAACTCCATTTCACCGATAGGGAGTCGGATAATTGGTTACTTTTGATATCATGGAGTCTCTCTCCAAGACTGGCGAGATTATCCATGATGGTGATTTTGCTTGTGTTGAGTTCTATAGGAAGGTCGGCTCCGTTCTTTACACCGATGGTGCATGGTGCAGGATCGGCACACTTGCTGGTCCATGCATCATTTTAGGGCAAACGTGGTTAGGAGAAAGAAAGGCTAATCTTGACTGGGGCAAAAGGACTTGCACTTTATACCCACCTTACCTACCTAGCAAGATCATCCTTAAGGATAGGGCTCAATCGAGCACCCTCGTCTTTCCCGCCACCCAACCCCAGTGGCCCACTCCACCTTCGGATTCATGCTTGCCACCTCTCCTGGAGCCCCCTCTAGCCACCCATCATGGGAGCCACCCTCCCTTCGAGGAGCCACATTTAGATGATGTCCATCCCGAGCCACCCGTGTTTCTTACGGGTATGCTATACATAGCCAAGCCACTTCTTAGTTGGCTCAAGGATGGCTTGGTCCCACGTCCTTACCCTTCTATGGACCCCACCTTACCTATAGTGCCCGTCAACTCCTTCCACACTACCTTTCGGTCTAGTCACCATATTGATACATTGGATAACCTTGTTATGGGATTAGACACGCAATGGAAGTTGACGCACCTACTGGCCCAAGGCTTTGACCAACCCGCTAGTCTTAGCTTCACCCATCCGGCCTTCGGGTCCATTACCTCCGAGTGCACCATAGGGTGTGCCACCACGGAGATTCTCTATTCCTCCCGATGCCGGCCGAGTCCGACTTCGTTCCCTTTTGCCCAAGGGAGGAATCCTATTTTCTACACATGTCCGTCGTCCCACCGATCATAATGTATGACGGTGACTATGAATTCCAAACTTGGGACCATGTCATGTTGGAACCCACTTCATGGGGTCACACCTTCTTCGACCCTTTTGACCCCTTCACTAGTGAACCTCCCGAGTTTTCATACTCACTACCCTTCTTCCGCGGAGTTCACTATCCCACCTTTTCCACTCGGGCCAAGCAAACTCCACATAGCCATAGGTCCGAACCATCATTCAGGGGGTAAGGAAGACTTTGGTTTCCTCGATCTCTCTAAACCACTTGCACCTCCCAGACTTCCCGCATCCAAGCCCAATGTCCATGATTGGTGCATCGTAGTATGTCTAGGAGTTCCCCATGACGTCAACCTCCGGTTACGTCAAATGCATGCATGGCACACATTCGGGTGTCCTGGTCCGCCGTCACCCATGTACGGGTCGGACTAACATTAGGTATGTCTAGGGTCATAGATGAGTCGGTGTGCTTTTTCTTTGTGTGGTATGTCTGTCTGCATGTGTCTTGTGCAAGCTCGTTGTCGTTCTCCTATGAGTAATAGGCGATTGGACTCACTTGATGAGTATGGGATCGGTTCTACATCTACCTGGATCAGTCACCTACAGGGACTCAGCGGTGATTCCTAGTGAGTCTTTGAGCTACTCCCTTCCCTTTTGAGAGTGCCCCACCCGGAGTGTCCACCTTTAGCCCATAGCAGTCCGTGCATATCGAGTATATATGGAATGAGCAGGTGACGATCACTTGGAGTGGAGCGTACCCGCGTTACTTGGTACGGTGACGGATCCGTCAGAGTACTCGAGCATCCCTACCCCTACTCGATGGGGTCGAGTTCCTCCCACCCGGGGAGAGTTGATGGGAATCGACGCCGAGCATGTACTTTTTCTTTTGCATTTATGTCCTTTTAATTTATGTTTATATCCTTGGGAAAGTATGTACGCAAATGTAAGGCTTTATAAGCCAATGAGTCATTCCCATGGATTATGTGGGTTTTTGTGCAAATGTGTAGTAGGTCCAGCTAGGGGCCCCCTCCCCTTCCCCATTGGTCCACCTCATCCAAGTGGGGTTGGTCAAGCATCCTAGGTGGCCATCTAGAAGGTTTGAATGCTAATTGACCACATGGGAGACAAGTGGTGTAAAATGTCAAAGTTGGCCACCTACCTTACCTACCTAGTCAAAGGAGTGCCCCCTCCATATGTAATTTATTTATTTTGAGTTTTGACTACATGGGGGAACAAAATGGCCTATTTTCCATGAAATTATCAGCCCCCCACCCCTTGCCATTTTCTATATAAGCCTATGTATAGTGCCATTAGAAATTAATGAAATGAGAAAAAGAATTGTGAAAGACCCCCCCTCCTTGAGTGAATTTCGACCTCCCCTCTCTCTCCCTCTGGTTTCTTCATCCCCAACCCCCATTCTAGAGTGCTATCTTCTTCACCCTACCTCCGGTGATCATCGGTGCCGCCGCCGCCGCCGCCGTTCGTGCCGCCTACGAGCCGCCGCGGAGCCATCTTCAAGGTTCTGTCCTACTGGATAGAGGTGACTCCCACGAAATTCTGCAGTCAGCCACGATGTCCTCTTGATCTAAAATTTTTAGAGGTTGTTCCTTTCTTGTATCCCATCTCCACAAAAGCATTCAGGTCCAAAATCCTTTGTTTGATATCCTTACATTTTCGTTCATCTTTCACTCCCAGATCTGTCCTGTCTCTGTCTACAGTGACAATAGCTCTGTGTTTCCCACCTCCGACCATCTTTGTGATTTTTCCAAACCCTCCTAATTTTACTGAGCGTTTTGTCCATCATTCCCTATATTCATGAATTTTCTTAATCTCTGATCAGCCCTCTACCTATTTTTCAAAATCCGTGTTCTATCTCTGCTACAGTGCTTTTAGTCAGATTCCATATCCGACCCACTGTTAGTACTAAAATCCTATCAATTCGTAGCCACATCCAAACTTTTCCAAACTAATTTTTCCGTCTTCCTAGCTCAATTTCCTACAACTTTGATGAAGACCTCAAGAGCTGAATCGGACATCTACTCTACGGTCAACGGCAGTTCTCAGAGAACGGCCCTGCAGATCTGAGAGTTAAGCCACTGTACAACAGCAATCTTCAAAATTCGCCAATTGGAAGTGCCGGATTTGTTATTTTTTTGTAATCACAGAGAGTTGAATCCCTTCAAAGCAGCTTTCCAACGGCGCCAGTTTCGTCGCATTCCGACATCGGGGCTGATCGCAGCGTCCGTTCTCGCCAGAGCGCGCGCCGGAAAATAGAACCGGCAGATCCATGGCCGGTCATTCCGACCGGTGCCGAACGAAGCCGCCCGGCCTCCGGCCGGCGAACCAGCGTGCCGCCAGCCCAGGGAACACTTCCACAAGTGTCCCCACCATAGTGGTGACACCGGGTCCCGCACGGTCCCTCCGGACAGAACGTGGGCCCCACCATCACGTGTTCGGGTGCTGCCGAATCAACGCGAGAAGCCGTCCGTCAACCCGAATTCGGTCCTCCCAGACCCCATTGTGTAGCCCTTTACCTCCCTGTGTGGAGTGGGCAGCGATTTGTATTGCTGTAATCTTGTGTATTATTGTTCCGGGAGTACGAGTTTCGGCCGGGTCCGTCGTCCCCACGCCGAGCGCGTGGAGGTATCGTCCTCGCTCCTTACTTGGCATTTTGCTTAATTTCATATATGCTTGTTAATGCCGCTGCTAGAGAGCATGATAGGGTAATTAGCTCACTTTCTATTTATATCACCACTGCTGCGAGAGAGAGCGTTACCGTCCCGTGACCCGATCCGGGCACGAAAGAGAGAGCCGACCACCCTAACTCACTGCCGGCTTCTCAACCGCGCACGTCCGACGCTTCCCTCGTTAAGGGACGATCGCGAGCTTGTCGTGTCCGTGGTCCCGTCCCGCATCAGGCGGACTCCCGGGCCCGTAGCTCCGATGAGTGCTCGATGGCCGAGATGTTCCGAGCTATCATAGATCGTCTTGACACGCATATGGATGGTCTTAGTACGCGTATGGATGGCATAGGAACGCGTCTAGAAGGGCGGATGAAAGCCCTCGAAGATCGGGCCGAGTCTTTGGATCAGTCCATCCAGGGCTTAGTTGGGAGAATTGCCGTCCTCGAGAGAGGCCCAGTAGCGGCGCAACCCGCGCCGACGAATGGCCAACAAGAGCCGGTGCAGCAACCTGCTGCACCAAGAGCTCAGGCGGTAGATGTTGGGAGGCCACAGGTGCAAGAGGTGGCTGATTATGCATCTGATAACGATCAAGGGGGAAATGGTCGTCGGAATCAACGACGAAATCGTGATGATGATGATGACGACCGCATCCTTAGGGGTGTGCGTGCGGACCCTCCCACTTTTAGCGGGTCCTTGGACCCTAGGGTGTAGTTAGATTGGGAGGCCAGCATGGACCGGTACTTCGAGTGGTTTGAGATGACGGACCACCGGAGAGTCCGATACGCAAAGATGAAGCTGCAAGGGCAGGCCCAAACTTATTGGATCAATGTGGAGAGCCTGCTCAATCAGCGACGTCAACCCCAAATCGGTACTTGGGATGATATGAAAATCAAATTGAGGGAGAAATACCTTCCTGCCTCATATCGCCAACATCTCATAGACAAGTGGCAAAGCATCTCCCAAGGGAACCGATCTGTGACCGAGTACACCGCCGAGTTCGATGAGTATTACTTGTGGTGCGGGGTCACGGAAGAGAGCACCATGACGATATCCCGCTTTCGGAGAGGTCTGCGGCCCAATTATCAATATGAACTCTTTCGCCGCAACGCGACCACTTTGGAGCAGGCGTATCAGATTGCTCTCGAATTGGAGCAGTTCGAGGCCGAGTTCAAGTCACCCCACCGGTTGGGCTCTTTTCCCCTTCGTAGTGTCGAGCCCCGTGGCTCTTCTGGCACGTATCCGAGGGCCCCCATGGCTCGACCTCAGGAGCCCGCTCGTCCCGAGCCGTTTGCTCCTAGGCCTCGTCCTCCACCCCCGAGGGACCTCCCTCGTCCCCAGCATCTTACGGCCCCACCCACAGCCCGTCCACCGGCACCCACACCTCCTGCACGTCCTTTGTTGCCTATGCCTCCTATCCGTCGGGAGGATAAAGGTAAAGGACCTATGATTGGGGAGCCTAGTGGATCATGGTAGCAGTGTTATCGCTGCAATGGGTTTGGCCATTTCGCCAACCAGTGTCCCACCCACCCATCTCATCACATTGGGGACACACAGGCCGAGGATACCACCCCTACGAGCCTCGAGTTAGTCAGCTATGAGGTAGATGAAGAGCTAGCTGACGAGTACTATGAGATGGGAGGTGAGGCCCAGGATGCCCAGCATTCGGACGATACCCACGTGGGGGTCGTCAGATGTATCCTCACCCAGCTGCAGGTCAGTGATGACTGGCGACGGACTACTATCCTTCATGTATTCTGTAGGCTGGGGAAGCAAATTTGCAAGGTGGTCATCGATAGCGGGAGTTGTATCAATGCAATCTCCACGAACGCTGTCGCTCATCTTGGTCTCACACCCGTAGACCATCCTTGTCCCTATCAGGTATCATGGGTGGATTCCACTTCCATTCCGATCAGGCTGCGGTGCTTGGTCCCACTGCTGTTCTATGCCTACCGTGATGAGGTTTGGTGTGATGTTCTACCCATGGAGGTGGGCAACATTATTCTGGATAGACCATGGTTATTTGATCGGGATGCCACACTCCATGGCCGGTCGAACGCCTATACCTTCGACCATGAGGGCCAAGAGATTACTCTCGAACCCCATCGGCCCAAGAGCCCATCAGTCAGGGGTCCTACTGGCTCTAGTACTCCGAAGCCTTCCATTCCCGGGCCTAGTACCCCATCCCCAGCTCGGGCTATGACCGTTACCTCTGGCCCAGGAGAGCCCTTGACGAGGGGATTGATGATGATTAGCTCCCGGGAGATGGAGCAGGAGCTTAGTCAGGGCTGTCCGGTGTTTGCCATTACGGTCCGAGAGGTGGAGCGGGACTCCAAGGGTGAGCTCCCACCCGAGGTTGTTCCCATTCTGCAGGAGTATGCTGATGTCTTTCCCGATGAGCTTCCCGAGGGACTCCCACCTATGCGGGATATTCAGCATGCCATCGACCTTGTTCTGGGCTCTTCCTTGCCCAACCTTCCACATTATCGCATGAGTCCCACGGAGCATGCCGAGCTTAAACGGCAGGTCGATGAGTTAGTGCAGAGAGGGTCTGTTTAGGACAACATGAGTCCATGTGATGTACCCGCATTACTCACCCTGAAGAAGGATGATACGTGGAGAATGTGCATTGATAGTCGTGCCATCAACAAAATCACCGTGAAGTACAGGTTCCCTATTCCCCGCCTGGATGACATGCTAGACATGATGGCAGGTGCCACTATCTTTTCGAAGATCGATCTTAAGAGTGGCTACCATCAGGTGAGGATTAGGCCAGGTGATGAGTGGAAGACCGCTTTCAAGACCAAGGACGGTCTATATGAGTGGTTGGTCATGCCTTTTGGGTTGACCAATGCCCCTAGCACTTTCATGCGGCTCATGACTCAGGTCCTTCGACCTTTCATTGGAGTCTTTGTAGTGGTGTATTTTGATGATATCCTTATCTATAGTCGCACCACAGGGGACCACTTAGACCACCTTCGGCAGGTCTGTCTACTTCTTCGGCGAGAGCAGCTGTTTGCGAACCCACAGAAGTGTGCCTTCATGACACCTCAGCTTACCTTCTTGGGTTTTATCGTGTCTAGTACTGGGGTCTCCGCCGATCCGGAGAAGGTCCGGGCCATTGTTGAGTGGCCGGAACCCCATACGGTTCATGATGTCCTCAGCTTTCATGGCCCTGCGACGTTCTACCGTCGCTTCATCCGCGGATTTAGCTCCGTCACCGCCCCGATCACGGATTGCATCCGGAAGGGCACATTTGTATGGACGAAGGCCGCATCTGCCGCCTTCAAGGACATCAAGGAGCGCATGACCCAGACACCTATCCTTCGATTGCCTGATTTCTCGAAGGTGTTTGAGGTCTCTTGTGATGCGTCGGGTGTTGAGATTGGAGGAGTTTTGAGTCAGGAGTCCCACCCGATCGCATATTTCAGCGAGAAGCTGAATGACGCGAAACTGCGATATTCCACGTATGATAAAGAATTCTACGCAGTTGTTCAGGCTCTTAGGCATTGGAGGCACTATCTTTTACATCAGGAGTTTGTCCTATACTCCGACCACGAGGCATTGAGGTACCTCCATTCGCAAAAGAAGCTTAACTCGCGTCATAGTCATTGGGTCGAGTATCTCCAGCAGTTCACCTTTGTGCTGAAACATAAGGCTGGAGTGGAGAACAAGGTGGCTGATGCCTTGAGTCGGCGAGCATGTTTGCTTACCACCATGAGTGCCGAGGTCATAGGGTTAGAGAAGATGAAGGAGGCCTATGTTGATTGTCCTGACTTCGGTCAGATTTTTACCACTCTCCAGGCCGGACCCTCGAGAGACCTTGATGAGTATGTGCTTCAGGAGGGTTACCTCTTTCGAGGTAGCAGGCTATGTGTTCCCCGAACTTCGGTTCGAGATTTCTTAGTGTGGGAACTACATGCGGGAGGTCTAGCCGGCCACTTTGGTCGGAACAAGACTATCGAGGCAGTAGAGCATCGATTTTATTGGCCGAGCTTGAAGCGCGATGTTGCTAACATCGTGGCTCAGTGCCGTACATGTGCTACGGCCAAGATGAAGAAGCAAAGCTCGGGCCTTTATACGCCTCTTCCCGTGCCTGATGCCCTGTGGCAGGATGTTAGCATGGACTTTGTTTTGGGATTGCCACGTACCTCCAGGAAGCATGATTCGGTCTATGTGGTGGTTGACCGTTTCTCAAAGATGGCCCTCTTTATTCCTTGCTCGAAGACTTTGGATGCTTCGAGGGTAGCCCACCTTTTCCTTACGCATGTGGTGTGCAAGTTCGGGTTACCTCGCACTATAGTGTCTGACCGTGATGTTAGATTCACTTCCTATTTTTGGAAGACACTATGGCATATGATGGGTACTCACCTCAAGTTTTCTACTGCATATCATCCCCAGACAGATGGCCAGACCGAGGTAGTCAATAGGAGTCTGGGAGATCTTTTGAGGTGTCTAGTCAGGGACCGCATTGGGGATTGGGATCTCATTTTACCCATGGCTGAGTTTGCATACAATGATTCGGTGAATAGGTCTACCGGCATGAGTCCATTTGAGATTGTCACAGGTCGTAGGCCTAGGAAACCCATTGACCTTGTCCCCATGCCTATCCATGCTAGAGTGTCGGAGTCGGCCGAGTCGTTTGCTAGGCATGTTAGGAGTTTGCATGACGACATCCGTCGTCACATTGAGGCCAGAAATGCACGGTACAAGGAGTTAGCCGATGCCCACCGACACCACCGAGAGTTCCACGCGGGCGAATACGTCATGATCAGGGTAAGACCTGAACGGTTTCCCTCTAGAACCTTTAAGAAGTTGCAAGCTCGCGGAGCCGGTCCCTTTAGAGTGTTGAAACGCATTGGATCCAATGCGTATGTTGTGGACCTGCCCGAGGAATATGGTATCAGCTCTACCTTCAATGTATCGGATCTTGTTGCATATAGGGACCCAGCGGTGATCCCTAGTGAGCCTTTTGAGCCATCTCTTCCCCTTGAGAGTGATCCCACACCTGAGTGTCCACTTCCACCTCCAGCCCCTTTTTCACGGCAGCGTGAGCATATAGATCGTATACTGGACGGGCAAGTGACAGTTACCAGGAGTGGATCTTACCCGCGCTACCTAGTGCGATGGAGAGGACGGCCCGCTACTGAGGACACATGGATCACACATGGAAAGTTGCAGCGGATTGATCCGGATCTTCTGGAGCGATACCGGAGCGATGCAGACCCTTACTCGACAGGGACGAGTTTCTCCCACCCGGGGAGAATTGGTGGGGACACCCGAGCGCATGCGAGACACGAGCCGGCGAGCCACCGGTATCGCACGAGGAGCACGACTAGAGCCACCTCAGAATCCCTATGGCTCGGAGATAGTCTGGAGGTTCCCCACTGAGCCATAGCATTTATCATATTTTTTGGGGATTTTTATTTGTGTGTAATGTATTTTATTTCCTTTTCGTCAGTGTGTAATTTAGATATTTCGAGGGGCTTATGTGCAAAATGGGGATCCCTGGGTCCCACGGGCCCCCACTCCACTCCCATTGGGCCACCTCAGCTCTAGGGCCCCTGTGGGGTCAGTCAACCCTCCATGGAGGCTTCTAGAAGGGTGGGCCAACGGAGGGGGACAATGAACTTGAAAAGTCCACATGGGAGGCCACCAACCCCACCTACCATGTCCCCCCCTTGACCCTCCTTGGTCAAGGTGCGCCCCCCTCCCCTTTTGTTTAATATTTTTGTTGTATTTTGATCAAACTCCATCCTAGCCATCCATCCCCAACCCCTAGATCCAACGGTGGAGGATGAGTTTGGTGGGAGTCATATATAAGACATGTAATTACCATTTTCTTGAATTAATGCCATTTGAATTGGAAGAAAATCTTGGAGCTCCAGCTTGGTGCACCCCCTTCTCCTCTCCCTCTCCCCCTTGGATGCTGTGAAGGCTTCCATTCTGAGGTGTGATGCCTCGTTTATCGGTTCCGACGATCGCCGCCGCCACCACGAGCTGCCACCGCACCGCCATCGCCATCAACGGAGTTCTGCCTGTGCAGTACCACAGCAGATTGTTCGAAATTCACAGGTCTTCCCCGAGCTCATTTAGCTACCAAATTTGGAGGAGTTGTTCCTGGGAGGTTCCTCTCCACCCAAACAAATCAGGCCAGCATTCAGATCACGTTTCCTATTTTTTGATTTTCGTCCACTCTTCCATTTCGGTTCTTCCAGAGTTCTGTCCAGATTCACCTCCGTCCTGAGTTTCATGCATTATATATACTTTTTGATTTTTTTGAGTTCGCCCAATTTTACAGGGGGTTCCATCTATCCACCTCTTCGTCCACAATTTTTCTCAATGTTTGATTCCCCCATCTCATATTTTCTAAAAATTGTTTTTAGACCCATCTACAGTTCTGTCCACCTGTTCCCAAATCCGACCGCTAGTCATCCAAAAAATCATAACAAATCCTAACCACCTCCAAATAAAATTATAAAAATAGTCCCAGTTCAGTGGTTTGATTACCTACAACGTTTAAGATGAGCTCGAAGTCTGAATCCAAATGTACGTAGGCGGTCAATGGCTATTTACAGGAAACTGATATGCTGATCTGAGATTTCGGGAGCTATGGAGCAGAGAATTGAAAAATAGTTAAAGCCAAGGTCCGCGCAGGTTCAGAAGAGTCTACTGGCCCTAGATTGAAGGATTTCGAATCTTCTTTCCAACGGCGCTGGTTTCGTCGCATTCTGGTGACGGGACCGATCGCAGCGGCCGTTTTTATCGAAGCGCGCGCTGCTGAAACAGCAATATCAGCTCGTGGACAGCATCCTCTCCACTTGGGAACCGGGGCACCCGGCCTCTGGTGAGTGTTGCCGGCTGACCGCCATCCAGGGAAGCATGCTGCTAGGGGTCCCCATTACAGTGGGACCCACCCCGCCAGACCCGGAGGACAGGACAGCGTGTGGGCCCCACGGCCCATTGATTTCGCCGTCCGGAAAGCACGAGAACGCGGAGTTCGGCGCGTCGAGACGACATCAAGATGCTGCCCGTCAACCTGATTTGCCTGATCCCCGGGGCCCACATGTGACCTTTTACCTCCCTGCGTGGAGTGGGTCGAATCTCTTTGTACCGCTGTGAATTATGTTAACCGGGGGCCCGTAAGTCAGCCGGGGTGTCTTCGCCACGCCGGGTGCGTGGAGGTAAAGGTCTTAACTCCTTGGCGTTACATTGCTTAGCTAGTATATGGTCTTAGGCCGCTGCCGAGAGTGTAGGTACTAGCCCGTGTGTCCATGTCACCGCTGTGAGAGTGAGAGTGACCCGTCCCGCGACTCGATCCGAGTCCGGAAGTTGAGTCGGACTACCCTTGACCTCCGCCGGTTCCTTAACCGCGCACGGTCCGCGCTTTCCCTCGCTTGGGAAGACGAGTGAGCTTCCACTTCTGTTAGAGACGTTTCGCCACTAGGAGCTCGTAGTGTCGGGCTTAGTGTCTCCCTGGTGTGTGTTGCTGGTCGCGTCCACATCTAGAGTCTGAGGTCCACCCCACGTAGAGTCGCCTCCCGTGTCCGTCCCGCATCATCGCCCCCCTGCAAGCGCCGCCGGAACTGATAAAGAGAAAATGGCGTGCCTCCGCGCGTCGACCCCTTTTCAAGTATGCCCGCCGGCCGTCGACTCCTTTTCAAGTCCGGAGCAGTAGGAACTCCCTGCCCCCTGTCGTCGGCAGCCTCCTCATCTGGAGCTTCCTCCATGCTCCGAATACCACGGCACAACGTAACGTGAAGAAGGAATGAGGAAAGACTGTCAGGGAAAACCCTAAGCGGTGGAGAGGAAGGGACGCCCTTCCGTCCTTTTTATAGGCAAAGGAAGGCTACTTGCCTTAAATGATTTCCCCCCTCGAAAACACGCCAGAAGGATTTCCCCCTACAAACGGTCACCTCAAACTTCTCGTCTTCTGCCCCAGCGGGACACACACGAAGCGGCCAGGCATTTAAAGCGTGGGAAAATAGGAAGACACCCTATCAGACGCTCACCGAACCATCGTGCGAGATTCATGCAGAAAATATCGACTCTTTCCAACAACCGCAGATACGCTGAACAGAATACGGCAACAGCGGTATGGAACAGATAAGTCTTCATCACAATACCACTACCTTATTTATTTCAACACAAAAAGAAGGAAGTTTTCTCCTTCCAAAAAGAAAAAGGTATACAAAGAAAGGAAGCAAAGCGGGTACATCAGGCCTCCGGCCCACCCTGAAGCTCGAAAGTGGAAGGCTCTGATAGTCTGCCCCCGGCATGCTCAGCGACGGCTGACCCTGGCACTAACCCCACCGGCGTGGGAACTGCCTCGGTTGCGCGCCCTCCCGAGGCATCCGGTGTTGGCGATCCCTCGGGCGAAGACCCCTCCTGATCCTCTTCGTCCGGTGTCGAGACAGAGGAGCCCGAGGATGACAGATACGAGTCATAGCACTGTCCGGATGGGAATTCAATCCCAGAATCTAGTTCCCCGGCATAAGATACTGCCCGATCGTAGCCCTGCTTGAACCCCTTGCGGATGCCTCGGCGAAGCGCTAACTCGTAGTAGGGAAGGGCAGCCTCCTTAAGGTCGACCCGGTAGGCCTCTGAGCTCTTGTACTGCTCGAGAGCCTCCGCCCCGGCCGATCCCACCCTACCAGCGAGCTCGACCTCCCTCCACTCGGCCTCAGCAGTCTGCTCTTCAGCCGTCACCACCTGCTTCTCCGCCTCGGCCCGATCGGCCTCGACCTCCCGCCGAAGGCGCTCGGCTTCCTCCGCTCGATCTACCAGCTCGGGCCGCTCGGCCTCCCACTGGCCATCCAGCTCAGGGCGCACAAGGCGCTCCTCCTCGAGAAGCTTGTTCTTCCTCTCGAGCGATTCACGAGCCTTGGCAATCTGCTCGGTTAGCGCCCAGGTCTCCACCTGGCTCAACTACATCAGCCCCTTGACTGAGGAGAACTCCCGCCGAAGCCCGTCACACTCCTCGGTGAGCCGAGCCAACCTCCTATCCAACCCACCAAGGGTCCAGGCCAGGTTCGCTTGCTCCCATTCCGATCGAGCATACGCTTCCGTCAGAGCAGCCCCCATCTGGGCCAGGGCCAGACCGCCCTCCATAACCTCGGCGAGAGTCGTAGACGGGGAGTACTGCCTACCTCCCCCCCTCACCTTCGCGGCTATACCGCGGCATACCTGGTGCAGAAGGGCTTGAGATACCGAGCCTCTCCAAGGCCGCCGGAACGGAGAACCCCCTATCGCCCGGCGCCCCACCGTGTGGCTCGGATCGAGCCCCAGCCTCGGTCGCCCCTCGCGCCTCAGCCGGATTTTCTTGCGGCCCCTCAACCTGGATCGGCTCGCCACCTGCGCCACCGCCCGAAGTGCCAGCCCCGGCCGTAGTCACAACACCCCCAACTTCGGCCACGACCGTCGGCCCCGCTGCCGGTTGCGATAGGACCCTCGGTCCCCTCGGTCCCGGCCAAAGGAGGAACCGAGCCTGCATCATCGCCGCCCGCGGGGGTAGCCCCGACCTCCTCGGACCCCTCTGGCTCCCGCTAGTTGGAGAGCCTACCCGAGAGGGTCGGCCCCATTGTGCCCGGCGGAGGGGCAAGCCGCGGTAGGGTCGCCTTTGACCGTGGGTATGACCCCGGCCTTCTTGGCCCGCTTTCTGGCCCTCCCAGCGGCCCGGATCATACCCTCCACAGCATCCTTGCGCTTGGGTCCCCGCGGTCCGGAGGATTCGCCCTGGGCCGCTCCCTTGCCCTTATCTTTGGTTCGGAAGCGACCCACGAGAGCAGTCGTTTCGTCGGCAGTCGAGTCATCTCCAAGCTCGATCACCTCTGCGGCCTCCTTCAGAGGCTCCTGCCTGGTGTCTGCACAAGGAAGAAGACGTGCTCAAGAAAAGAAAGATGACCCCCACATCCGAAGGAGGATCTAAGTTGTGGCACCTGAGCCCGACAGATGCAGCCACGTAAGAAGACACCGCTCAATATTCTCCAGTGTCACCAGCTCTTCGGTGGACTGACAGTGCTTCAGCAAAATGGCAGCATACTCCTCCACATGAGGAGAGAACTCGTCTTGTCTGGGAGGGACGTTAGGGTGGAAATTGGGGATTACCGGGCACCTCTAGGTTTCCTCCACTGAGCAAATCCTCACCCAGAAGAATTAGGTTTTCCACCCTTTATGCGAAGAATCCTTCGCCGCCAAAGAGACACAACTCCTATTCCGCCTCACCTGGATGAAATAGAAGCCCTTCTCCACCGAAGGATGTGCTTTCAACTCAAAGAAAAAGTGGAAGAGGTCCATGAAAGGAGGGACTCCGCACTGACGGTAGAGAATACGAAAGGCGGAAAGGAGGAGATAAGAGTTGGCTACCAACTGAATGGGCGCCAACCAAAAAAAATTAAGAAGCTGCAGGACGAAAGGTTCGAAGGGAAGACGGAATCCACCCTTCCACGACAGAAGAAACATACAGATGTGGCCTATACGAGAGTCCAGGCTCATCTCGTTTCGAGTAGCAGCGATAAAACTATACTTGTGGGGCAGGCGATACTTGTGCTCCAGCCTCCTCACGTCCGCCTCCCCCAGTTCGCTACAGTTGGGGACCGGCGCCCTCGCCACCTGCTCATCCTCCCACCCCCCAACATCTGGGCGCTGGCCCGCCATGGAGCCAGAAGAAGACTCTGAGGGAAGATGGTCCCGAGACCCTGAAGATTTCGGGGGAGGAGGAAGCTGTTGGATGGCCTCCATGGTTATCGCCGCCAACTCCTTGAATGCCACCGCAAGCCTCTGCTCCTCCGTCGTGTCCTCACGGCGCATCGAAGAGCCCCAAAAATGAGAACGAAGGAGAGCCAAAACCCTAAGAAACGAAGGGAGTCTGGAATGACAACAAGCGCCCAACGCCTATAACCCCACGCGGGAGGCGGTGCGTCGTTCCGACCTCCGAGGAAAGGGGGCCCCTTCAGTTCAAATCCGTCAGGATCATCATTAACACGGGCATAGGTGACCACGACACGTGGCTTCCTAAACACCGCCAGATTTCCACCCACCTGAGCCACGCTGGTCCGAAACCCCAAACAGCTACTCGACCGAGCTTACTAAAACTCGGGAGTAGGAGGGGGACAAGTGGAGAGGGGGATTTCTGTAGCCCAATTAAGAGCATCCAAACTAGGCCCATCAGGATTGAACGAGGCTCAGCTCATCCAAGTGACAGCCCTCTAGGGCCCACTTTGATAGAAAAGCCCAATAAAGATCACTTGGGGTCCCATCCTTCCTCGGCGGCCCTTAGGCTCGGAAGGCCCGAACGACAGAACGGAGGAAGACCCACGCCCGAGCCATCTCCCCACTAAGATAAGGGCAGGCGCTACGCGCCCACTCCGATCTGACTGCATCCGAGCTATGCCCATCGCCCGGATAGGGCTGGCACTTCTCATGCTTGGATCAACTGACAAATGCTTATCCATGCAGCCGTTGATAGTCCTTTATGAGCAGGAGTTCAGCGGGATAAGTGTGCCACAATCTCCCAAGGTCATGAAGATCCCACGATGAGGACGCAACGATCCCATGATGAGGACGTAACTCCCGCCTAAAACTCCTCAGGTTATAGGACTCTTCGGGGGAGCTCGCTATATAAACCAAGGACTCCCTCCGACAGCAGGTAAGGCAGATACATGCCTAACACTCCCTGAGCAAGAACCACTTCACCATCTTGGTGTTGGGGAATCTCGCGCATCTCTTTCAACCTCCCTCAATACCTTCCACCATTGCTCTACTGACTTAAGCATCGGAGGGTTTCCCCAGGGAACCATCCCTGGGCCCTCTGATTCGTTTCCCTTTCTCTGCAGTTCATTGCCCGGTGATCATCCTCCCAGCTCAGGACCAGCGCGAGATCATGCCCCTTCAGGTAACACCTGACTTTGTGAGATCGGGGTTCGCCTTTCTGTTGCCGTTTGGAGTAGCTTAAAGGACCATGGTTTGGTCGGCGGCCGTGTTTCTGGTTAGTACGGCTTTCTCCTCTCTCTCTCTCTTTAGTTGTTCTTCCTTTTGCTTACGCATGCCTATAGCTTTACTGTTGTAGTTCCTGTTGTTGCTCCTGTTCTTTCCTGCTTTACTGTTTCACTATTGTTTTAGCGTGTTACTACATTGTTTCCAGTGGGGATCTGCGTGACCCCTACTGAGCCAGTGACACGAGGCTCACCCCTGCTTTTCAGGTGTGGTCGTCTTCTTCCTGGTGGTTCGTGATGCGGTGCGCCAGTTCGTTGCTCGCCAGCTTTGCCAGTGTTCTTTGCGTCAGACTTCCCCCTACTTTAGCGTACATTTTCCTTTCTGTAGGGTTGTACTTGTCTTTAATTTGAACTGGACTCTATTAATTTAATTTGTAATTAAAAAAGTAATTTTATTTCTGCAACTTTAGCAAACATGATCAATGAAATTTTATTTGGACTGGACCTGTACTTGTCTCGAGCATACTTTGTTTGATAAACAAAAATTCCATCAGCCATTTGCTTGACTTGCAAACCCAAGAAGAAAGTCAATTCTCCCATCATGCTCATCTCAGATTCACCTTGCATTAATTTAGCAAAATTCTCACTCAAGGAGTTATGATGGGGCATCAGAGGTGATTTCCTTACACGGGTGGAGTGTATTTGTGTGTTATGGCTTGTATGAGATTGTAATTGTGTCATTTATTTCATTTGGACTCCTTGTAAGGCTTATATCAAGCCAATGGGCCATTTGTAATGTAGAGTCCATGGATAGGTTGCCATTAGTAGAGTCCATTAGGAGCTTATTCCATATTGGGTCTTAAGGCCATCATTATGGACCTTAATAGCCACTTAGGCCCAAATAGGCTTCTCTCTCTCATGGGCCACCAAGGGTGGAAGAGTCTAACATGGTTAGTGGGCTTTTAACATGGCATTTGACCACACTTGGCCCAAGGGAGGCCCATGAAGGGGGCGCCCCCTTCTTTGGCTCTATTAGGCTAGTTAGGTGTGTATTAGGTGGAGTTTGAATGTAATTAGTCTAAGGTTGAATGGAGATGGTCAAGGTGAATTAAAAAATTGTATTTGGTGTGTTATTCACACCTCATCTCAGCCATTCAATCCCCAACCCTTGATCCAAGGGTCCATATTAGATTTGATTGGAGTCATATATAATGTTGTATTTTCATGAGAAATTGAATGAAAAATCAGAAAATTTGTGAGTGTTCTTGAAGCTTGGTGCGCCCCTCTCTCCTCCCTTGGTGTTCTTCCTTCCCCAACCCCAGATCTAGAGTGGATTCTATCTCCTTCCTCCCCTCTCAACCTCCGGTGATCGTTTGTGCCGCCGCCGCCGCCGTTCGTGCCGCCTTCGAGCCACCGTGGAATCGTCATCAAGTTTCTGTCCTGCTGGACAGAGGTGTGGTTCGAGAATTCCTGAAGCCATCCACGAGTTCTGATAGATTTGAAATTTTGAGGGTTGCTTTCTATCTTCTAGCCCGTTCTCCACAAAAAAATCCAGGTTCACACACCACCGTTTCATATTGTTTCCTCTTCGTTCAACTCTCAATTTCAGATCTGTTCTGTCACTATCTACAGTGACAGTAGCCCTGAGCTCACCACCTTCGACCACCCTTTTGATTTTCTTTAGCCCTCCCAATTTAACTGTGTGTTCTGTCTATCGTCCCCTACCACCACAATGTTTATTTAATTTTTATCATCCTTCTACCTATTTTTAAAAATTCATGTTCTACCGGAGCTACAGTACTTTCAGCCAGATCCCAGATCCGACCTTTGTCCACTGAACAAATCACAGAAAATCATGGACACATCCAACCATGTCCAAACCAATTTTGCCATCTTCCCATCTCAATGTATAACAACGTTGATAAAGAACACATCTTCGAATTCGGACATCCACATCACGGTCAAAGGCAATAAACAGTCAAGTCCTCTGCAGGCCTGAGTCTTCGGTTACTATACAACAGAGGATTGAAAATTCCATTAGTCAAGCTCCGAGCAGATCCAGGCCAGATCTTTCGGCCTAGGTTAAATAACTTCAAGGTAGCTTTCCAACGGCGCTAGTCTCGTGTCGATCCGACATCGGGGCTGATCGCAGCGCCCATTCTCGCCGGAGCGCGCGCTGTAAAACAGCAGCAACCAGCCCGTGGACAGCAAACCCGACGGGTGCCGATCGGAGCCGCCCGACCTCCGGGCGACGTTCCAACGTGCCGCCAGCCCGGGGATCGCCTCCACCAGTGTCCCCACCACAGTGGTGACACCGGGTCCCACACGGCCCCTCCGGACAGCACGTGGGCCCCACCGTCACTAGTTCGGGTGCTGCCGAAGCTATGCGGAAAGCCGCCCGTCAACCCTATTCGGTCCTCCCGGACCCCGTTGTGTCGCCCTTTACCTCCCTGCGTGGAGTGGGCATATTTCCATTGCTGTACTATTCATGTATTAACCGTCCCGGGAGTACGAGTTCGGCCGGGCCCGTCGTCCCCACGCCGAGTGCGTGGAGGTATCGTCTTCGCTCCTACACTTGGCATTTCGCTTATTTCATATATGCTTGTTTATGCCACTGCTAGAGAGCATGTTTTAGGACCTAGCTTGCTATAATTTCATATCACCGCTGCTGCGAGAGAGTGAGCGAGACCGTCCCGTGACCCGATCCGGGCACGAAAGTGCGAGCCAACCACCCTAGCTCTTGCCGGTTTCTCAACCGTGCACGTCCGACGCTTCCCTCGTTAAGGGACGATCGCGAGCTTGTCGTGTCCGTGGTCCCATCCCGCATCAATTTGGTATCAGAGCCAGTTTGAGTCTAGGGTGTCCAAAAAAAAGTGTCATTCATTAGTCATTTACGCCTAAGTCGTGTTTAGGGTCATCATTGTTTTAAAACAAACAAAAAAAAAGTGTCTTTTGCATTGCATCCCTTTACTCGGTATCTCAAAAGGTGTTTTCCGAACGTTAGGCTATGCCTATCGGGAAGGCTGCACACTTGCGCGAGTGACCTTCGGGTCGATTACCTCCGCCGCGTACCGCGTTTTTGTTAAGTCTAGGCGCATCATTTTGCATTAGTGTGTTTTGCTTTAGTCGGCGTCTTCTAGTCGGTGTGTTTGCATGCCCACTCGTCGGGGTACTCAGTACTCACCCCCACCACCACCTATGGCCAACCCACGGGATACCTCGGGAGACTTCCACTCCCTACAAGAGGCGATGATGGCCATTATGACTAGGTTGGACCAATCCGATGCTAACTTTCGGACTTTCTCCGATAATATGGATGGTCGCCTTAGAGCCATGGAGGGGCGCTTGGAGACCTCTGACAGGTCGGTCCAAGACCTCGTTGGGTGGTTAGATAGGATGTCACACGGGGACCCTCCAGGGGCAGCCCAAGGCCCACCCGCACCTCCTCCCGCGGTGGCCCAAGTCCAACCCGCTCCCATGGCCCAAGTCCAGGCCGCTCCCACGGCCCAAAACCAGCCACCACAGGCTCCTCCACCCGCCCTTCCTCGGGTTCCCCAACTACCGCACCGTGACCTTGGTCTCGAGGACTATGGTTCCGACAATGCCTATGAGGGATATGGTCAGCACCGTCGTGGTTTTCATCCACAACGAGATGAGGATGATGATCGGGTCCTTAAGACCGTGCGAGCGGACCCTCCCGCTTTTTACGGGTCTTTGGATCCGAAAGTCTACCTAGATTGGGAGTTCGGCATGGACCGTTACTTTGAGTGGTATGATATGTCGGAGCGTCGAAGGGTCCGATTCGCCACCATGAAACTCATGGGACAGGCACAAACCTATTGGAAGAATGTGGAGAGCCTGCTACTTCAACGGCTAGAACCCCCGATCGACACATGGGCCGAGATGAAGAATAAACTTCGGCAAAAGTACCTTCCTCCCACATACCGCCAGCGACTCATCGATAGATGGCAAAGTCTTAGCCAGGGAGACTGGTCCGTCTCCGAATACATCGCGGAGTTTGATGAGTACTTTCTACGATGTGGTGTCACGGAGGAGAGTACCATGCCCGTGTCCCACTTTCGACGTGGTTTGCGGCCACACTACCAGTATGAGCTTTTCCGCCGCAATGCCAAGACGTTGGAAGAGGCATACCAGGTTGCTCTCGAGATGGAGCAATTTGAGGGAGAGTTCGAGTCTAGCCATCGGTTGGGCCCCACCCCTCTCCGTAGTGTCGAGCCCCGTCACTCCATAGGCCCGCATCAGCGGCCTCCCATGGCTCGACCTCAGGAGTCCACCCGTCAGGAGCACTTCGCTCCACGACCTCGTCCTCCTCCACCCCGGGATCTATTTCCACCCCAACCACCGGCACCCATTGCCCGTTCCCCGGCTCCTATAGCCCGTCCTCTGGCACCGGCACCCCCTCCACTACTGTCCAAAGCACCTACATCTCCCCCATTACTGCCTACACCCCCTACCCGACGGGATGATAAGGGTAAGGCCCCTTTTATAGGAGAGAGTAGTCGGTCGAGAGTGTAGTGTTTCCACTGTCATGGGTTTGGCCACATTACCAGCGAGTGTCCCGCTCGCACCACCCTAGCCTTAGGTGTTGGAGGATCCGTACCTCCCGAGCCTGAGTGTGTTGATTACGAGGCCGATGAGGCACTAGCCGAGGAGTACTATGCCTTGGGAGGGGAAGAGCATGATGGCTCTCCTGCCGCCCTGGATGCAGCCACCTAGTGGGTTTGATGCTACCACCTTCGTCTAGAGTCATGCATAAGTCGGTGTGTTTTCCTTGTGTGGTTTGTTTTGAGTGGTGTGTTTTGAGTCGATTGTTTGTGCGGTTTGCATACGTGTGTGTATTGCATGGTAAGTCTGCATGAGTCTTGTGCAAGCTCGTTGTCGGTCTCTTATGAGTAAGAGGCGAGTGGACTCACTTGATGAGTATGGGATCGGTTCCACATCTATACCCGGATCAGTCACCTATAGGGACTCAGCGGTGATTCCTAGTGAGTCTTCGAGCTGTTTTCTTCCCTTTTGAGAGTGCCCTTTCGGAGTGACCACCTTTAGCCCATAGCAGTTCGCATATCGAGTATATATGGAATGAGCAGGCGACGATCACTTGGAACGGAGCATACCCGCGCTACTTGGCACGGTGATGAATCCACCGGAGTACTCGAGCATCCCTACCCCTACTCGACGGGGTCGAGTTTCTCCCACCCGGGGAGAATTGATGGGGCATCAGAGGTGATTTCCTTACACGGGTGGAGTGTATTTGTGTGTTATGGCTTGTATGAGATTGTAATTGTGTCATTTCTTTCATTTGGGCTCCTTCTAAGGCTTATATCAAGCCAATGGGCCATTTGTAATGTAGAGTCTATGGCTAGGTTGCCATTAGTAGAGTCCATTAGGAGCTTATTCCATATTGGGTCTTAAGGCCATCATTATGGACCTTAATAGCCACTTAGGCCCAAATAGGCTTCTCTCTCTCATGGGCCACCAAGGGTGGAAGAGTCTAGCATGGTTAGTGGGCTTGTAACATGGCATTTGACCACACTTGGCCCAAGGGAGGCCCATGAAGGGGGCGCCCCCTTCTTTGGCTCTATTAGGCTAGTTAGGTGTGTATTAGGTGGAGTTTGAATGTAATTAGTCTAAGGTTGAATGGAGATGGTCAAGGTGGATTAAAAAATTGTATTTGGTGTGTTATTCACACCTCATCTCAGCCATTCAATCCCCAACCCTTGATCCAAGGGTCCATATTAGATTTGATTGGAGTCATATATAATGTTGTATTTTCATGAGAAATTGAATGAAAAATCAGAAAATTTGTGAGTGTTCTTGAAGCTTGGTGCGCCTCTCTCTCCTCCCTTAGTGTTCTTCCTTCCCCAACCCCAGATCTAGAGTGGATTCTATCTCCTTCCTCCCATCTCAACCTCCGGTGATCGTTTGTGCCGCCGCCGCCGCCGTTCGTGCCGCCTTCGAGCCGCCGTGGAATCGTCATCAAGTTTCTGTCCTGCTGGACAGAGGTGTGGTTCGAGAATTCCTGAAGCCAGCCACGAGTTCTGATCGATTTGAAATTTTTAGGGTTTCCTCCTATCTTCTAGCCCCTTCTCCACAAAAAACTCCAGGTTCAAAAGCCACCTTTTCATATTGTTTCCTCTTCGTTCAACTCTCAATTTCAGATCTGTTCTGTCACTGTCTACAGTGACAGTAGCCCTGAGCTCACCACCTTCGACCACCCTTTGGATTTTCTTTAGACCTCCCAATTTAACTGTGTCTTCTGTCCATCGTCCCCTACCACCACAATTTTTATTAAATTTTTATCATCCTTATACCTATTTTTCAAAATTCATGTTCTACCGGAGCTACAGTACTTTCAGCCAGATCCCAGATCCGACCTTTGTCCACTGAACAAATCACAGAAAATCATAGACACATCCAAACATGTCCAAACCAATTTTGCCATCTTCCCATCTCAATGTCTAACAACTTTGATGAAGAACACATCTTCGAATTCGGACATCCACATCACGGTCAAAGGCAATCAACAGTCAAGTCCTCTACAGGCCTGAGTCTTCGGTTACTGTACAACAAAAGATTGAAAATTCCATAAGTCAAGATCCGAACAGATCCAGGCCAGATCTTTGGACCTAGGTTGAAGAACTTCAAGGTAGCTTTCCAACGGCACCAGTCTCGTGTCGATCCGACTTGGGGGTTGATCGCAGCGTCCATTCTCGCCGGAGCGCGCGCTGCAAAATAGCAGCAACCAGCCCGTGGACAGCAAACCCGACGGGTGCCGATCGGAGCCGCCCGACCTCCGGGCGACGTTCCAGCTTGCCGCCAGCCCGGGGATCGCCTCCACCAGTGTCCCCACCACAGTGGTGACACCGGGTCCCACACGGCCCCTCCAGACAGCACGTGGGCCCCACCGTCACTAGTTCGGGTGCTGCCGAAGCTATGCGGAAAGTCGCCCGTCAACCCGTATTCGGTCCTCCCGGGCCCCGTTGTGTCGCCCTTTACCTCCCTGCGTGGAGTGGGCATATTTCCATTGCTGTACTATTCATGTATTAACCGTCCCGGGAGTACGAGTTCGGCCGGGCCCGTCGTTCCCACGCCGAGTGCGTGGAGGTATCGTCTTCGCTCCTACACTTGACATTTCGCTTATTTCATATATGCTTGTTTATGCCACTGCTAGAGAGCATGTTTTAGGACCTAGATTGCTATAATTTCATATCACCGCTGCTGCGAGAGAGTGAGCGAGACCGTCCCGTGACCCGATCCGGGCACGAAAGTGCGAGCCGACCACCCTAGCTCTTGCCGGTTTCTCAACCGTGCACGTCCGACGCTTCCCTCGTTAAGGGACGATCGCGAGCTTGTCGTGTCCGTGGTCCCGTCCCGCATCAAGTTATCAGTAGAACCAAATATTATGTCATCCACCTATACTTGGACAATTAAGATCTTCCTACCATTTTCTTTGGTAAATAAAGTTTGATCAACATTACCACGTTTGAACCCATTTTCCACTAGGAAGGAACTCAGCGTCTCATACCAGGCGCTGGGAGCTTGTTTCAAACCATATAGCGCCTTGTCCAATTTGTAGACATGATCTGGGTGTGCATGATCTTCAAATCCTGGAGGTTGCTCTACATACATGTCCTCTTGTATGAAACCATTCAGAAATGTGCTTTTCACATCCATTTGAAAGAGTTTAATATCATGGTAACTTGCAAAAGCTAACAAAATTCTCATAGCCTCAAGTCTAGCCACGGGGGCAAACGACTCGTCAAAGTCAATTCCTACTTCTTGGCTATAGCCTTTGGCTACAAGCCTGGCCTTGTTCCGAATTACCACTCCTTGATCGTTTAATTTATTTCATAAAATCCATTTGGTTCCGATCACAGAGTAGTTTTTAGGACGAGACACAAGGAACCACACTTTGTTCCTTTGGAACTGGTGTAGTTCTTCTTGCATAGCCAAGATCCAAGAATTGTCTTTTAAAGCATCATCAATAGAATGTGGTTCAAACTGAGAAAATAATGCAAGATAGTCCAAGTTGTCCACTTCCCTATATGAGGATCGATTCTTGACTTTATCTTCTACATCTCCAATCACATTTTTGGCTGGATGGTCTTTGTGAAACATCCATTGCCTAGGAAGCTGCTGTTCTTGTTGATTTCCTTGATTTTTCACCTCTAATTCATCTCCTTGAGTTGCTTTTTCTTGTGCTACCTTTGGTGCATTCTCTTCACCAGCTTCTTCTCCTTCATCCTACGAATTTAAATTTTTGTTATCGATCATATTGCACGACTCATCTACTATGACATGTGGACTCTCCTCTACTACAAGAGTTCTCAGGTTATAAACCTGATAAGCTCTAGAGATAAGAGAGTGCCCAAGAAAAACACCACAATCACTTTTTGCATCAAATTTTCCCAAATCTGATTTTCCATTATTGAGAATATAGCATATAGAACCAAAAAGTTTTTAAGTAAGAAATGTTGGGCTTCTTACCTTTGAAGAGTTCATATGGAGTTTTTCTCAAGATTGGCCTTACCATGGCTCGGTTTGTAATGTAGCATGCCATGCTAACGGCTTCTGCCCAAAAATATCTAGGAAGGTTGTTCTCACTCAGCATCGTCCGAGCCATCTCAATGAGAGTTCTATTTTTTCTCTCTACAATGTTGTTTTGTTCTGGAGTTTGAGGTGCAGAAAATGTGTGCGAGTATCCATTTGTCCTGCAAAACTCATCAAAATCATTATTCACAAACTCCTTACCATGATCACTTTGTATTCTCTTGCTGACATATCCTTTCTCATTTTGCACTTTCCTGCAAAAGCCTTCAAATTCTGTTAATGCATCATTTTTGTGAGATAAAAAATATACCCAACAAAATCTAGAAAAATCATCGACAATAACAAGCCCATATAACTTTCCACCTAGACTGTGAGTCCTACTATGTCCAAATAGATCAAGGTCAAGAACTTCAAGCGGCCTAGAGGTTGTCACTGCATTTTTGCTTTTGAATGAGATTCTTGTTTGCTTACCTGTGCTGCATGCTTCACATACCTTGTCCATTTCAAATTTGAGCTTGGGCATTCCAATCACTAAACTATTTCTGGAGAGCTTCGTCAGAACGTTAAAGCTGGCATGCCCAAGACGGCGATGTCACAACCAAACATTATTAGTATTGTTAGCAACTAGGCAAAGATTATTGTGTGATGTGTCATATAAATCTATCATATATACATTATTTTGTCTAAGCCCTATGAATTTTATTTCATTTGTATCTTTATTTACAACCGTGCAGTGTGTGGAGTCAAAAAACACATTGTACCCTTTATCGCAAAGTTGACTAATACTTAGTAAGTTGTGATTGAGACCTTTTACCAACAAAATAGTTTCTACACTATGAGTAGATCCCTTACCAATCAAACCATCGCCGATTATTTTTCCTTTGTCCTTGCCCTCAAAAGCAACTAATCCACCATCCTTTTCTTTGAGGTCTGCAAATATTTCTTTGTTCCCTATCACGTGTCGCGAGCATCCACTATCGAGGTACCATTTATTTCCTTGAGCCTTCATGCAGACCTACAAAACCAACACTACAAGAACACTTCTATGATTTTGGTACCCAAGCTTGCTTGGGTCCATAATGGTTAGAAGCTCTTGATCTATTCACCCACATTGATTTTCTTGCAAATTGTTCATCATCAGCCAACATTAATCTGCATGTATACATGGTGTGGCCATACATTCCACAGTAGAAACACGAGACAACTTTCTTGTTAGAATTCCTTTTCTTGTTTTCATTCATGAAGGATTTGTGAACAGGAAAATGTTTTTCATTCTTTTTGTGTGGAGAGTATAATGAAGATGAAGTATTCATTTTCACATATGAAGTACAAATTTTGTTTTCAAAAGCTTTCTTGTTGCATGGCTCATATCCTAACCCTTCCTTCCTTAAATTCACTTTCATTGCTAGCATGGTGTCTAGGGTTTGCTTTCTTTTGACAAATTTTGCTAGTGTTTCTTTTAAATCTTTCACTTCACCTTTTAGAGTTTCATTGGCATTTTGAATTTCCATTTTATCCTTTTCCAAACCATGTATTCTAGCATTCACTTCCTCAATGGCTTCCTTTTGCTTCCCATTTTCTTCAATCTCTTTCATGAACTTTTCATCATTTCGTTATTCTTCCATTAAACATGCTATCTCTTCTTCAAACAAAGTGACTTTAGAATTAAGCAATTCATTCTCGTAAGACAATGTTTCAAGCTTGGAAGTTAATTCAACACACTTCACACTTGAATATTCATTGAGCATGCTTTGGTCAATCTTTTTCTTTAACATTCTATTTTCATATTTTAACTTTTTGCATTTTTCATACAACGCATCATATGTGATTTCCCATTGTTCACATGAGAGATCTTCAGTTTCAGAATGTACCTCATTAGAGTCTTCATCATTAGCCATCAGACATAGGGTGTGGACCAGCTCGTCCAACTCATCTTCCGATTGATCATCGGTGTCGTCTTCATCACTCCAAGTCGCCACCATTGCCTTGGCATTCTTAAACTTCCCTTTCTTGAATCTTTTCTGAAGTTCGGGGCACTCTCCACGCATGTGCCCTGGTTTTTTACATTCATAACAAATGATCTCTTCCTTCTTGCTACTTTCTCCCTTCTTAGATATCGTCTTCCTTGATGTTCTTCTGAATGGAGTTCCTGCTCTTCTAGAATTCTTAATAAATTTTTTGGCCTTTCGTGTTATCATGGCCACCAGCTCTTCGTCCTCACTATTTGAAGTAGATCTGCCTTCACTATCGTCTAAACCTTGGAGGTTGGTCTTTAGGGCTATGCTTGAGATCGGCTTCTTTTTCTTGACATATTCCTCATTACTTTTCATATTCAGCTCATAGATCATCAATGACCCTATGAGCTCATCAAGCGTCAGTGTACTAAGGTCCTTTGAGTCTTCAATGACTATGGCTTTGGTGTGCCACTGTGGAGCGAGGGACCTTAATACCTTCCTTACGAGATCCTGGTTGGAGTGATCCTTCCCGAGTGCTTTCAAGCCATTGGTCATCTCCAACAATCTAGCAAACATCTCTGAAATGATTTCGTCCGGCTTCATCATGAACAATTCATAGTCCCAAACGAGCAAATTTGCCTTGGTTTTTTTCACTTCCGATGTTCCTTCATACATCAACTGGAGTTTGTTCCACATTTCCTGCGCGGAAGCACACATAGAAATTCATGAATACTCATTGGGGTGAATTGCACATTGAATTATATTCATTGCTTTGAAATTAGCTATGCACTTCTTGATATGTTCTTCTCCCCATTCTTCCTCTTTTTAGGTAGAGTATATGGACCACTACTAATAACATGCCAAATATCAAATTCATGGGCCCTCAGAAATACATAGATTCGATTCTTCCAATATGGGTAATTAGACCCATCGAAGATGGAGGCCTATGAATTGAGTGCCCTTCGGGCAACATCCCCTTGTTCGCCATTTACTGGATCTTAATCTTAGATCGTGCGATCATTAAAAATCAGACATCTAGCTCTGATACCAATTGTTGTGCCCGGTAGATGGCAATCAAGAGGGAAGGGGTGAATTGATTGGCCTTAGAATAATTTTCCCAATATAAAACTTCTATAAAAAATTGATGACAGATATAACCGTTAGCACTCAACTCACTACGTAGATGAACACATGATTAGTTCAGATAACAACGGCTTAAAAGAACGGTTCACTCAGCTTACCAATGGCCCACACGAGAAATGCATGAAGATCAAACCACAATGGACAATCGATTTTTTAGGTGGTTCGGGTTCACCAAAGTGTCCCCTACGTCCACCCCTCACAGAGTGAGGACTCCTTTCACTATTAAGTGAAAAACTACACACACACGTTGTGATTCTCACAGCAACACACACATCCACATGCACTGCAAGCAGCAGACACACACACACACATAGTACCTCTCAAAGCTGGGATATATAATCGGATAAGCAAAATGAAGCAATAATCAAAATAAGAAGCAGAGTAAACATATTTTGCTCCCCCTGTCAATTCAGAGTTCAATCTTCCAGCCTCAGATGTGTAAACGCAGGGTTGTTCTTCGAGTCAGATTCAGCTGAGCCGCACCCCCTTGATGAACCTCGTAGTAGATGGCACAGTAGGATGTCGGACGATCATTTATTCCTCAGATGGATGAGGCTTGTACCATGGATGAAGGGGAGAGCCGTAGGAATCTCTAGTTTGGTCGCCCTGCACGCCCCAAAACAGATAAACCAGATGAATGCCAAAAAGGTGCTCCTTGAGAGGTCGCCCTAAATGGAAGCTTAAATACCCAAAGATAAAAGATGACACGAGGAAGGAATATTCAGGCAAGGGCCAATGGGAGGAGGCCAAAAAATTGGGGCAGAAAGGTAAAAGCAGGTGGCCCGTGCGAACCGGCATTTTTCACGTCTGCCGAAAAGTGTCGACTCAAGGAGTCGACACTTTCAGGCGCACATGCAAGAAAGCCACAAAATAGAACACAAGACAAAAAGTGTCGACTCAATGAGTCGACACTTCCTGCTCGGCAACAGTTAAAACACCCAGGCAGAACGCCAGCAAATAAGTGTCGACTCCTTGAGTCGACACTTTTTGCCTGGCCACCCAAAAACATCGCAGACAGAACACTTGGATAAAAATGTCGACTTACAGAGTCGACATTTTCATCCCAGCTTACCTTTTACATGAAAGGGCAGAGACTTGTGAAAAATGTGTCGACTCTTAGAGTCGACACTTTCACTAGGGGCTTTAAAACATTAAAGAACCCAAGGATTAACATGAAATTTAAGGGTTTAAACGGATCAGATAACACCCAATCAAGCTTACCCAAGTATCAATAGCCAACAAATATACAAAATGGGCAAATTTTACCTTTGGCTTTGATAGTTTGATGCACCTATTTGCAACATGATCCACCCTTGCTGAACACAAGGAAATTTAGACTATGTTTAATTGATAGACGATGAAATGACCCAGCAATCACATGATCCTTCAATCACATCCTGAACCAGTGCAGCTATGAAACTTGGATTACCCAATCTGTGTCTTGAATGCCAGTTCCACATCCGTTTCAATGCAGCCACATTAGCACAATTTCATGTTACACCAAACACCATTTTTCTTCTCCACTGATTCCCTGTATCCCTGTCACTAAATTGCTCACAAAGAACAATGGTTAGCCATTCATCCATAGTTAAGAAAAAATCAACAACTTGAATTTATAACAATCTCCCCCAACTTGTCCTGCACAAAAGGAGTCCATAGCCAAGTCAGTCCTTTTAAGCAACGAATCAAAAGGAGTAAAAGAATCTAAATAGAAGTGTCAAGAGAATCTAATGTGTCAATCCAATATCCACAAACTCATTCAAAATCTCATTTGACACTCCACTCAACTATTTACAATTCTTTTCACTTATTCAAACTACATTGATTTAAGCAACCCCATATTTACACAAACCATCACCACATCGTATTTGGTCATCATCAAAATTCCTTAAAGTGAGATTTCACGCACGGGGTTCAACATCTTCTCGAACAGGCACTGATTCGTATTTCTATTTTTTCACCCCTTTTCTTTCTATTTCGTACAACGGAATTAGCGCCTTCTCGAGCGGTCGCTAATTCTTTTTTTCATAAGTTGCTTTCAATTGGCGGCTTTTCTGTACGCCGCTATTTCTTAGAATGGCACCCTTCCAAACATGCACTGATTTTAAATGGCAACGAAGCACTGGCCGCCAATTATTTTCTTCTAAAGATGGGCTTCAAATTAGCGTTTGTCAGAACGTCGTTGATTCTTTGAATTAGTGCCTTTCCAAAAAGGCGTCGTTTAATTGACTTCTGACCTTCGATCGCTCATTCGTGTGTCTTTAAAGAAATGGCATCCAGTCTTTGGATGCTAATTCCTATAATGGTGAAAATTCATTTTAAATACCAAAATTGGTTATGCAATTTATCCCTTATGTAAATTCAAATCTTCTATAGTCATTATGTATCCCAAAATAAGATAACTTCATGCAAACTCAATTTATTTGTGAGATTGGAGTTAGTTATCTAAATTGCATAACTTTATTCTTTTAAAGCTCAAAGATGATATATGTGACACAAATTTTGATATAAAATATGATACTCATAACACCCCCCAACTTACTCATTGCTAGTCCCCTAACAATGCAAATAATTAAAATTTAGGACCAACAAGAGTTCGTAAAATTCATACCTTCATATCCAGATCTTCCTTCATAGAATCAACCAAAGATTAGAAATCTGGAAACATTAATACTTATTAGCCTTAGATTGGAAATTAAGGTACATGACTAAGAATGCATCCAAAAGTTTAGTAACACTTATACAAGTGTAATACTAAATCCACAGCGTAGACAATTGCATCCCTCATTTGCTATCCTAGATAGGCATCCTTCAATCTCTGCACCTCCTAGATCAGAGCAATAAGTATAATAACTTTTTATCTGCCTTTTTCACACAAAAATTTTAGACACATGATGCTTCACAATCCTTCACTATTTGACGTAAACTTCAACTCTTGCCTTAGGAGAAGTAGGCCCGGTTACTAGAATCAGAGGTATTTTTCATGGTGTCTTTTCTTTTTCTTTTTCTTTTCAACAATGTGCTTTTACACTTATTTGATGGATAACTTTGGCAAATAGCATTATCAAAAAGATCTCATCTCCAAGAAATATAGAGTATCAGACACCACTCTAAAATAACAGAAGGCTTGTCCTGCTTATTTCATTAGTGTCCAAAGTAATTTTTTTTCTTTTTCTTTTTATAAAGTGCTAATGAATTTTAAAGAGATTCTTAAATCAGTTTTCCATGGCTAGATTGAATAAATTTTCCATCTTTCTTCTCCCTAGTCTTTTCTATTCAAGAATTACTTTCAATTCAAGCATGAATCAAGAAACTCAATTGGGGATTTCATCTTTCCACTTTCATGCAGAAATGCAGGACAATGTGATATGCAGGACATCATGCCAGGTCGTACTATTTTTCTCTCCCTCCCAACTTGAATGACATTGTCCTCAATGGCATATGTAAGCAATATAAATAACAGAATAATGTAACAATAAATATTACTGAGTAGGAAAGAGACAACCTGATATTCCAGGTGAAACTCCATCATTGATATGGGCAGTGACAGCTTCATCTCCTGGACTTGACCTATCTACTGAGAAACACACTAAAAACAAAACATCAAATTACAAAAATAATGGGTTCCCTCCTAGAGGCGCTAAGTTTTTCATCTTCAGCCGGACGGATATAAGCTCAAAATGTTATTCCAGATCACACAAGGTAATTGATTCTTTTGACAATAATTGTTCATTTTCCAAGTAAGGTTTAAGTCTTTGACTGTTAACAGTAAAAATATGACCATTTTGGGGATTCAAGATTTTAACAGTTCCATGGTCAAATGTCTTAATAACAACAAACAGTCCATCCCATCTGGATTTCAATTTACTTGAGAACAAGCGTAGCCTTGAAGTGAAAAGCAAAACCTTCTGATTAGCATGAAAAGTTTTTCTGTCAATGTGTTTATGGTGAAAAGCTTTGACTTTGGCTTTTAAAATCTTTGAGTTCTCATAGACTTCATTACGTAGTTCCTCCAGTTCATTTAATTGTATGGCTCGTTGGGACCCAGCTTGATGCGGGACGGAGACAGGGACCGACTCTAAGTGATGCGGACCTCGGACTCTAAATGTAGACGCAACCAGCAACATACGAATCGTAGAGACACTTTGACCCGACATTAAGAGTTCCTATGGGCTATACGTCGCTAACAGAAATGCAACCTCACTCGTCGTCCCAAGCGAGGGAAAGCGTGGATCCGCGCGGTTTAGAAATCGGCAGAGTCAACGGTGGTCGACTCACTTCCGTGCTCGGATCGAGCCACGGGACGGGTCACTCTCTCGCTCATAGCGGTGACATGAACTCACGGGCTAGGTTCCTAACGCACTCACAGTGGCATATGATCAAATACTAGCTAAACAAATGTAACGCCAAGAAGTAAGACCGTTACCTCCACGCTCCCGGCGTGGGGAAGACAACCCTGGCCAAATCCGTACTCTCGGTTAACATGTTTTACTGTAGTACAAATGTTTCGACCCACTCCATGCAGGGAGGTAACAGGTCACATGTGGGGCCCTGGAGTATCGGGAATTGGGTTGACGGGCAGCATCTTGATGTTGCTCCATTGGTGCCGAAACCCACATTTTGGTGCTGTCCGGACGGCGCGATCTGCGGGTTCGTGGGGCCTACGTACTGCTCAGTCCTCCGGACCTGGAGGGGTGGGTCCTGTTGTGGATGGGACACCTAGAGGGGTGATCCCCTGGATGGCGGCCGGACTGGAACGCCGGGCAGTGGTCGATCGGCTCCGATCTCTAAGTATTGGAGTTGCTGTCCACGGATCTGAAACTCTGTTTCAGACCCACGCGCTCCGGCGAAAAGGGTTGTTGCGACCAGCACCAACGTCGGATCAGTGCGAAACCGGTGCCGTTGGAACGCTGACTTGAAATCCTTCGACCCTATGTGGTTCTAGGAATTTCATCGGGGCCGTAATTTTGATGGCAGATTTTTGAATAGGGCTATGCTCCGTCTCAGATCTGGTGAGGTAAACTGAGATCTGACTAAGAATAGGCATTGACCGTGATGTAGACCTCCGATTTAGGTGTTGAGCTCTTCATGAAAGTTGTGGAGGGGCGAGTGAGGAAAACAGGGGTAATTTGTGTAAAAATTAAGGTGGGGATTTGGATGGGGAAAAGTATTTTCTAGCATCGAGTGGTCGGATCTGGACAGCAGAGACAGAACTGAATTTGGGATCTAACCATGATTTTTAAAAATAGGTAGAGGACTCCAGAAATCCCAAGAAAATTCGTGGGTGATGGTGGTGGTGGACAGAACCTCCAATTAAATTGGAGATTCAAACAAATAAGGGGAAGGAATCAAAATGGGGAGACACAGGGTTGCTGTGACTCAGGACAGAGAACTGGCAGATCTGGAAGGAGGGGGAGCACGAAAATGAAAAAATGGAAAATAAAGGCTAGAATTTCCACCAATTTTTTTGGGATGTGGGTTGGACCTCTAGAACTCACCCTGAAAGTTTGGGCTCCAAAAGATCTCGAGGTTGAGTGTAGAAATTCCGGGAATGGCCTGCTGTCTCGCGATTGGCAGAAAACCGATGAACGCGGTGGCAGTGCAACGGCGGCTCGATGGCGGCGGTGGCGACGAACTCCACACCAGATAGATGAGGCTTCACACCTCAGATTACAGCCTTCCCAACTGCCATATGAGGAGAGGAGAGAGAAAGAGGGGCAGCCCTTGCTTGGCTCCAACAAAAATCTGATTTTTTTGCATTAATTCCAATCAAAATGGAAATACAAGGGTTTTATAGAAAATGAAAAAAGAATAATTCTATCCCTAGATCTAGGGTTGGGGAGGGGTAAAAGAGGGAGTCCACATTTTATTCTCCCATGTGATTTGGAACTAAATAAAATAAACTACAAATCCTAATATAATACTATATATGGGGGGCGCCCCCTTGACTTATGGGCTTCCAATTTTGAATTTGTTTACCCTTTGTCCCCCCTTGGTCCAACCCTTCTAGAAGCCCACCTTGGAGGGTTGACTGACCCCACATGGGCCCAAGAGCTGAGGTGGATCAATGGGGGAAGGGATGGGGGGCCCGCGGGACCCAGGTGGTCCCAAATTACAAATAAACTCCTATTACAATATGATTACAATCCGAATAAAACCAAATAAACACACATTACACACAAATAAAACCCCAATAAATATGATAAATACTAAGACTCAAGGGGGAGACTCCAGACTGTCTCTGAGGTAGATGGAAGCCGATGTAGCTCGAGTGGTGCTCCATGTACGGTACCGACGGCTCACCGGTTCGTACTTCTCGATCGCTCTGGTGTCCGCACCACAGCTTGAATGAGATCAAAGTTAACTTATTTAATGGCCCAATATGCTCTATGCTCTAATTCTATAGGGAGGTGGCAGACTTTTCCAAAGATGAGTCTATATGGTGACATGCAAATGGGAGTCTTAAATGTAGTCCTATAATGCATCATCCAGTCTATCAGACTAGTCTTTTCTATCAGGCTAAACTATTTTTTGCAAAATGTTCTTGATATCCCTATTGGATACCTCTACCTGACCACTCATTTGGGGATGATGGGGAGTGGTGAGCTTATGAGTGATGCCATATTTGCATAGTAAAGCTCAAAATTGAGAATGCGTGAAATGAGACCCCCCATCACTTATGATAGTCCTAGGACAACCAAATCTAGAGAAAATATTTTCCTTTACAAACTTCATCACAACCTTGTGATCATTGGTTCTCGTGGCTATAGCTTCAATCCATTTGGAAACATAGTCAACTTCCACCAAGATATATTCATTCCCAAAAGATGGTGGAAACGGTCTCATGAAATCTATACCCCAAATATCAAAAATGTCAACAACCAGAATGGAATTTAGCAACATCATATCTCTTTTCGAATTATTACCCATAGCTTGGCATTTCAAAAAAGTTTTTATATAGTCATATGCATCTTTAAATAAAGTGGGCCAATAGAATCCGCTCTGTAAAATCTTCGCCACAGTCTTATTAATAGAGAAGAGTCCCCCACAAACTAAATTGTCACAAAAATTCAACACATATTGTTGTTCCTCTTCAAGGACACACCTTCGGATTATGTGATCAGGACCCACATGAAATAGCTCTGGGTCCTCCCAAAAATATTGTTTGACCTTAGAGAAGAAATGATCCTTTTCATGCTTTGTCCACCCACCCGGGATTTGACCTACCGCTAGATAGTTGACTATGTGACCTTACCAGGGGGTTGAAATGTGAGAGATAGATAGAAGTTGTTCATCAGAAAAGGAATCAAACATGGGGGTACTTTCAGGGATAACAATTCTAGACAAATGGTCAGCCATAACATTTTCTAACCCCTTCTTGTCTTTGATTTCAAGATCAAATTCTTGTAGCAAAAGAATCCAGCAAATAAGATGGGGTTTAGTGTCCTTCTTGGAAATCAAATATCTAAGAGCTACATGATCAGAATAGATTATAACTTTAGCCCCTAAAGATATGAGCGAAATCTCTCTAGGGCAGAAACAACACCTAACAATTCTTTCTCCACAGTGGTGTAATTCATCTAAGCGTCAACGAGGGTGTGGCTCGCATAGTAAATTACCACGGGTTTCTTATCAACTCTTTGCCCCATGACACCTATGACATAATCTGAGGCATCACACATTATTTCAAAGGGCAGCAACCAATCAAGAGACTAAAAACTTTGGGCTTGAGTGAGGGTCGCTTTTAAGCAATGGAATGCCTTTAAACACGAATCATCCAATTGGAAAGAAGTGTCTTTAGCCAGAAGCTGAGTGAGAGGACGAGCAATGGCAAAGAAGTTTTGAATGAATCGGCGATAAAATCCTGCATGGCCAAGAAAAGAACGGATTAGTTTTACTGAAGCAGGAGGAGGAAGATTGGAAATCAAATCAACATTAGCTTTATCTACTTTTATCCCTCTCTCGGAAACAATATGGCCTAGCACAATACCTTCTCTAACCATGAAGTGACTCTTCTCCCAGCTAAGTACCAGATTAGATTTAAATGAATCACCGAATACAGAAAAGTCGTCCATAAAAATCTCTAAAAATTCTCCCACCATTTCAAAAAATATTGTGATCATAGATCGTTGAAAAGTAGCAGGGAGATTACATAGCCCGAATGGCATTATTCTAAACGCAAACATGTTGTAAGGACATGTGAAGGTGGTTTTCTCCTAATCGTCTGGGTAAATAGCAACCTGATTATACCTAGAATAGCTATCCAAAAAGTAAAAATATTTTTTTCTAGCCAATCTTTCCAAAATCTGATCTACAATGGGGAGAGGAAAATGGTCTTTCTTCGTCATAGAATTCAATTTCATATAATCTATGCAAACTCTCCACCCAGTTTGTAGTCTCGTGGGCACCTCTTCGCCTTTCTCATTTTTCATCACCATTAGTCCTAACTTCTTTGGAACTACCTGCGTCGGACTGACCCACTTGCTATCCGAAATGGGATAAATAATCTCGACATCTAGCCACTTCACTACTTCTTTCTTCACCACCTCTTTCATGTTTGGATTCAATCTGCGCTACATTTCCCTACTCAGCTTTGCATTATCCTCTAAATAAATGTAATGCATGCAAACATCAGGACTAATTCTTTTTAAGTTTGCCACTGACCAGCCTATTGCCCCCCTATGCTCCTTTAGAACATCTAAGAGTTGAGATTCTTGAGCAGAAGTAAGGTTGGAAGCAATAATAACAGGCAAGGTCTGATCGGGACCCAGATAAGCATATTTTAAAGAGTCCAGGAGAGGTTTGAGTTCAAGAGTAGGAGGATGTTCAAGAGATGGTAGGATATGTTCGGATTGAAATGCAGGAAGTGGCTCTACCCTAGAGTAGGGTGCAAAAGAGAGAGGAGAATCATGAAGCATGCTATCCTCTTCCAAGGTGTCCTTAACATCATCCGGACTTGTATCGATCAAATCCTCATATATATCAATTATATTACATTCCTCCTCTTGGTCCGGGTACTGTGATGCCTTAAAAACATTCAAAGAAACTTTCTCTCCTCCAAAAGAGATGTCCATCATTCCTGTGGCGCAATTGATGTTTGCCTTAGCCGTAGCTAGAAAAGGACATCCCAAAATAATTGGCATGTGTTTCAATTCTTGAATGAGGCCATGTCCAAGATTAAAAAGTCCACAGGAAAGTAGCATTCATGAACTTTAACAATAACATCCTATAATAAACCCCTTGGTATTTTCACTGATCGATCTGCTAATTGAACATAAGTGGGGCATTATTTTCAATGACTACTGTTTGCACTGATCCCCAACAACAGCGCCAAAAATTGATGTCAGCTTTAGCTCCCGCAGATCAAACTGCTCATAAATAAAGGTGGGTAGCAGATTCACACTGGCTCCTAAATCTAGTAATGCTCTATCAAAAGTAACTCCACCTATGTCACATGAAATTAATGGAGCTCCAAGATCCTTCAACTTCTTAGGCAAATTAAAATAGCACTCACGTCCTCAGATCAGCTAATCTTCTGAGTTATTGCCTTCAGTTCCCTCTTCGGTGTACATAGCCCCTTTAGAAATTTCGCATATGTCGGCACATGTTTGATTGCATCCAAAAGTGAAATATTTGTATTCACTTGTTTAAACAATTCCCACAATTCTTCTTGTTGAATCAGCAATTTCTTATTAGCTTTTAACCTTAATGCATTAGGAAAAGGGACCTTTGGTGTGTATTCTTGGGGTCTTTCATCAACTTTATATTTTCCTTTATCAAGCACCTTCCTCAGCCCCTCACCTTCCGGCTTCTTCTTTTCTTTAACGATCGTGGGCTCCTCCTCAACACTATCATTTGCATCTTGGGCCTCTTGGGCCGAGCTACTACCAACTCTCCTAGCCTTATAAGGATCATCTAAAATCTTCCCGCTTCTAAGGGTAGATATAGCCTTAGCGTTCTCATATTGGGGACCTACAGGAGGGGGAGGCTGAGGTTGATTCGGTTGAGGAAGAAGATGAGCTCTTTGAAGAAAGCCTGGAGCTTGATTCTTGGGGTTAGCCACAGGTTGGCTAGGAAGCTGACTTATCTCTCTCCTCATACTATTTGCGGCCAAATGCTCTATTTGACCTTCCAACTTAGAAATGGATTGATTCTGAGAAAGAATAAGTTGTTAGAGTGGGTCAAATTTTTCATCGAAGTTGGGCTGAGGAGGCTGAGGAGGAGGAGATTAGAAAGGAACTTGAGCTTTATTAAAATGGTTATGCTAATGATATTGCCCTGAAATGACTGAGCTTGATGATATGGGGCATGAGAATGCTAAAATGGAGGTTGAGATTGTTGATGTTGCTGAAAAGGTGCATAAGAAAAGTTTTGTTGAGGCTGAGCTGGAACTTGGAAGGGTTATCTTTGGATTGGTTGATGTGAGGGATTAGACGAAGGGGATGGTCCTTGCTAATTTTTTCAAGAAAAATTGGGGTGATTTCTTCAGCCCGGATTGTAAGTGTTGGAATAGGGATTGTAGGCGGGCTTGGAGACGCCCTAAGCAGCGAAATCTGTTCTTAGATGAATGGGGGAAGCTGGGTGGCTGTGGGGCAATCAGAAATAGCATGATTTGGGCTCGAGCAAAGAACATAAATTTCTTGATGATTAGAATCTGAGAATGGTTGAGATTGAGGGGCAGAATAGAAAGAAAGTTCTTGTCTATTCATAGATAGCAACTGATCTAACTTCTGAGCTACCAAATCGACCTTCTCCATCTTTTGCGCCAACATGTCCATTTTATTCAATTTTTGTGTAAGGGCATTGATATCCATCCTGTTTTCAGACTCTCCTTGATTCTTAATTTCATAAAGCTCTGCCCTCTTAGATAGCCCAATCATTTTTTCATAAGATGACAACGTGGTGCGGACACCCGAGCAGTTGAGCGGCACGACACGCCGAGCCACCGGTACCGCACACGGAGCACGACTCGAGCCACCTCAGCGTCCATCTGGCTCGGAGACAGCCTGGAGACTCCGCCTTGAGCCTCCCCATTTATCATATTTAGTTAAACTTTATTTGTGTGTAATTTGTGTTTATTTCATTGTATTCGGTTTGCTATTTTGATTGTAAGAGGGGCTTATGTACAGTTTGGACCCCGTGGGCCCCACGGGCCCCCCAGGCCCCATCCCATTGAGCCACCTCAGCCTAGGGCCCCATGTGGGGTCAGCCAACATGTCAAATGGAGGCTTCTAGAAAGGTGGGCCAAGTGGGGGACAAGTGACTTGGAAAGTCCAAGTTGGCCACCCACCCCACCTACCAATTCAACATTCCACCTCCTTGGTCCAAGGGCCGCCCCCCTCCCCTTATTTTTTATTTATTTTTTGTGTGTGTGTGTCACATGCCATCCCAGCCCTTCATCTCCCACCCCTAGATCCTACGGTTGTGGATGGATGTGAGATGTAACCTATTTAAGCTTGTATTTTCCATTTTGGAAGAATTAATGCCATTTGAAAGTTGGAAAAACCCCTTGAGCAGCCTTGGGCGCACCCCTCTTTCCCTCCTCTCTCCCCCATGGATGCTGTGAAGGCTTCCATTCTGAGGTGTGACGTCTCGTATATCGGTTCCGACGATCGCCGCCGCCGCCACGAGCCGCCACCGCACCGCCATCGCCATCAACGGAGTTATACCTGCACAGTACCACAGCAGCTTGCTCAAAATTCATAGGTCTTCCCCGAGCTTATTTGGCTACCAAATTTGGAGGAGTTGTTCCTGGGATGTTCCTCTCCACCCAAAAAAATCAGGCCAGCATTCAGATCACGTTTCCTATTTTTTGATTTTCGTCCACTCTTCCATTTCGGTTCTGCCAGAGTTTTGTCCAGGTTCACCTCTGTCCTGAGTTTCATGTCTTAGACCTACTTTTTGATTTTGTTTAGTTCTCCCAATTTTACTGGGGGTTCCATCCATCCACCCCTTCATCCAAAATTTTTCTAAATTTTTTATTCTCCCATCTCATATTTTCTAAAAATTGTTCTCAGACCCATCTACAGTTCTGTCCACCTATTCCCAGATCCGACCACCAGTCACCCCAAAAATCATAACAAATCGCAGCCACCTCCAAACTAAATTATGAAAATATTCCCAGTTCCGCGGTTTGATTACCTACAACGTTTAAGATGAGCTCGAAGCCTTAATCCAACTGTACATAGGCGGTCAATGGCCATTTACAGGAAACTGATATGCTGATCTGAGATTTCGGGAGCTGTGGAGTAGAGAATTGAAAAATAGTTAAAGCCCAGGTCCACGCAGGTTCAGAAGAGTCCACTGACCCTAGATTGAAGGATTTCGAATCCTCTTTCCAACGGCGCTGGTTTCATCACATTCCGGCAACGGGGCTGATCGCAGCGGCCGTTTTTGCCGGAGCGCGCGCTGCTGAAACAGCAACATCAGCTCGTGGACAGCATCCTCTCCACTTGGGAACCGGGGCACTCGGCCTCCGGTGAGTGTCGCCGGCTGACCACCGTCCGGGGAAGCGTGCTGCCAGGGGTCCCCATTACAGTGGGACCCACCCCGCCAGACCCGGAGGACAGGACAGCGTGTGGGCCCCACGGCCCATTGATTTCACCGTCCGGAAAGCACGAGAAAGCGGAGTTCGGCGCGTCGAGATGACATCAAGATGCTGCCCGTCAACCTGATTTACGTGAGCCTCGGGACCCACATGTGACCTTTTAACTCCCTACGTGGATTGGGTCGAATCTCTTTGTACCGCTGTGAATTATGTTAACCGGGGGCCCGTAAGTCAGCCGGGGTGTCTTCGCCACGCCGGGTGCGTTGAGGTAAAGGTCTTAACTCCTTGACGTTACATTGCTTAGCTAGTATATGGTCTTAGGCCGCTGCCGAGCGTGTAGGTACTAGCCCGTGTGTCCATGTCACCGCTGTGAGAGTGAGAGTGACCTGTCCCGCGACTCGATCCGAGTCCAGAAGTTGAGTCGGACTAGCCTTGACCTCTGTCGGTTCCTTAACCGCGCACGGTCCGCGCTTTCCCTCGCTTGGGATGACGAGTGAGCTTCCACTTCTGTTAGCGACGTTTCGCCACTAGGAGCTCGCAGTGTCGGGCTTAGTGTCCCCCTGGTGTGTGTTGCTGGTCGCGTCCACATCTAGAGTCTGAGGTCCACCCCACGTAGAGTCACCTCCCGTGTCCGTCCCACATCAGTTTGGTATCAGAGCGAGTCGAGTCTAGGGTAGCCATTGCATAAGTCTTGCATGCATCTGGTCTAAGTCAAGTCTAGGATCATCATTAATTTCAAAACAAAAAAAAGAGTGTTTTAAAATTGCATTTCATCCCGATAAATCGGTATCTTAAAAGGTATTGTCCGAACGTCAGGCTACGCCTATCGGGAGGTCGCACACTTGCGGGAGTGATCTTCGGATCGATTAACTCCGCCCCGTACCGGATATTGGTTTAGGTCTGAGTGCATCATTTTTGCATTAGTCGGTGTCTTCTAGGTCGTGTGTCTTTGCATGCCCACCCATCGAGGCACCCAGTATTCGCCACCACCACCAATGGCGGATTCCCGAGCCCGTAGTTCCGATGAGTCTTCCACGGCCGAGATGTTCCGGGCCATCATGGATCGTTTAGATACGCGTATGGATGGTCTTAGCACGCGTATGGATGGCATAGGGACGCGTCTAGAAGGGCGGATGAAGGCCCTCGAGGATCGGGCCGGGGTTTCCGAGCAGTCCATTCAGGGCCTAGTTGGGAGGATCGCAGTCCTAGAGAGGGGCCCAGTAGCGGCGCAACCCGCGCCGACGAATGGCCAACAAGAGCTGGTGCAGCAACCCACTGTGCCAAGGGCTCAAGTGGAGGATGTCGGGAGGCAACAGGCGCCTATAGTGGATGATTATGCCTCCGACAATGATCAAGGGGGTAATGGTCGTCGTCATCAACGATGGAATCATGATGACGAGGATGACGACCGCATTCTTAGGGGTGTGCGTGCGGACCCTCCCACTTTTAGCGGGTCCTTGGACCCTAGGGTGTATTTAGATTGGGAGGCCGGCATGGACCGATACTTCGAGTCGTTTGAGATGACGGACCACTGAAGAGTCCGATACGCGAAGATGAAGCTGCAAGGGCAGGCCCAAGCTTATTGGATCAATGTGGAGAGCCTGCTCAACCAGCGACGTCAACCCCAGATCGGTACTTGGGATGATATGAAAACCAAGTTGAGGGAGAAATACCTTCCCGCCTCCTATCGCCAACGTCTCATAGACAAGTGGCAAAGCATCTCCCAAGGGAACCGATCCGTGACCGAGTACACCGCTGAGTTCGATGAGTATTACTTATGGTGTGGGGTCACGGAAGAGAGCATCATGACTATATCCGGCTTTCGAAGTGGTTTACGGCCCAATTATCAATATGAACTCTTTCGTCGCAATGCAACCACTTTGGAGCAGGCATATCAGATAGCTCTCGAATTGGAGCAGTTCGAGGCCGAGTTCGAGTCACCCCATCGGTTGGGCTCCTTTCCCCTTCGTAGTGTCGAGCCCCGTGGCTCATCTGGCACGTATCCGAGGGCCCCCATGACTCGACCTCAGGAGCCCGCTTGCCCCGAGCCCTGTGCTCCTAGGCCCCGTCCTCCACCCCCGAGGGACCTTCCTCGTCCCCAGCATCTTACGGCCCCACCCACAGCCCGTCCACTGGCACCCGCACCTCCTGCACGTCCTTTGTTGCCTACGCCTCCTATCCGTCGGGAGGATAAAGGTAAAGGACCCATGATTGGGTAGCCTAGTGGATCACGGCAGCAGTGTTATCGCTGCAATGGGTTTGGCCATTTCGCCAACCAGTGTCCCACCCGCCCATCTCTTCACATTGGGGACACACAGGCCGAGGATACCACCCCTACGGGCCTCGAGTTAGTCAGCTATGAGGCAGATGAAGAGCTAGCTGACGAGTACTATGAGATGGGAGGTGAGGCCCAGGATGCCCAGCAATCGGATGATACCCACGTGGGGGTCATCAAATGTATCCTCACCCAGCCGCAGGTCAGTGATGACTGGCGACGGACTACTATCCTTCATGTATTCTGTAGGCTGGGAAAGTAAATTTGCAAGGTGGTCATCGATAGCGGGAGTTGTATTAATGCAATCTCCACGAACGCTGTCGCCTGTCTTGGTCTCACACCCGTAGACCATCCTTGTCCCTATCAAGTATCATGGGTGGATACCACTTCCATTTCGGTCAGGCTACGGTGCTTGGTTCCGCTGCAGCTCCACTCCTACAGTGACGAGATCTGGTGTGATGTTCTACCCATGGAAGTGGGCAGTATCATTCTCGGTAGGCCGTGGTTATTCGATCGGGATGCCACGCTCCATGGCCGGTCGAACACCTGTACCTTCGACCACGCTGGCCAGCGGGTCACCCTCCAACCCGTTCGGCCCAGGAGCCCATCAGTCAGGGGTCCTACTGGCCCTAGTACTCCGAAGCCTTCCGTTCCCGGGCCAAGTACCCCATCCCCAGCTCGGGCTATGACCGTTACCTCTGGCCCAGGAGAGCCCTCGACGAGGAGATTGATGATGATTAGCTCCCGGGAAATGGAGCAGGAGCTTAGTCAGGGCTGTCCGGTGTTTGCCATTACGGTCCGAGAGGTGGAGCGGGACTCCGAGGGTGAGCTCCCACCCGAGGTTGTTCCCATTCTGCAAGAGTATGCTGATGTATTCCCCGATGAGCTTCCCGAGGGACTCCCACCTATGCGGGATATTCAGCATGCCATCGACCTTGTTCTGGGCTCTTCCTTGCCCAACCTTCCACATTATCGCATGAGTCCCACGGAGCATGCCGAGCTAAAACGGCAGGTCGATGAGTTAGTGCAGAGAGGGTCTGTTCGGGACAGCATGAGTCCATGTGTTGTACCCGCATTACTCGCCCCGAAGAAGGATGGCACGTGAAGAATGTGCATTGATAGTCGTGCCATCAACAAAATCACCGTGAAGTACATGTTCCCTATTCCCCGCCTTGATGACATGCTAGACATGATGGCAGGTGCCACTATCTTTTCGAAGATTGATCTTAAGAGTGGCTACCATCAGGTGAGGATTAGGCCAGGTGATGAGTGGAAGACCGCTTTCAAGACCAAGGATGGTCTATATGAGTGGTTGGTCATGCCTTTTGGGTTGACCAATGCCCCTAGCACTTTCATGCGGCTCATGACTCAGGTCCTTCGACCTTTCATTGGAGTCTTTGTAGTGGTGTATTTTGATGATATCCTTATCTATAGTCGCACCACGGGGGACCACTTAGACCACCTTCGGCAGGTCTGTCTACTTCTTCGGCGAGAGCAGTTGTTTGCGAACCCACAAAAGTGTGCTTTCATGACACCTCAGCTTACCTTCTTGGGTTTTATTGTGTCTAGTATTGGGGTCTCCGCCGATCCGGAGAAGGTCCGGGCCATTGCTGAGTGGCCGGAACCCCGTACGGTTCATGATGTCCGCAGCTTTCATGGCCTTGCGATGTTCTACAGTCGCTTCATCCACGGATTTAGCTCTGTCACCGCCCCGATCACGGATTGCATCCGGAAGGGCACATTTGTATGGACGAAGGCCGCATTTGCCGCCTTCAAGGACATCAAGGAGCGCATGACCCAGACACCTATCCTTCGATTGCCTGATTTCTCGAAGGTGTTTGAGGTCTCTTGTGATGCGTCGGGTGTTGGGATTGGAGGAGTTTTGAGTCAGGAGTCCCACCCGATCGCATATTTCAGCGAGAAGCTGAATGACGCGAAACTGCGATATTCCACGTATGATAAAGAATTCTACGCAGTTGTTTAGGCTCTTAGGCATTGGAGGCACTATCTTTTACATCAGGAGTTTGTCCTATACTCCGACCACGAGGCATTGAGGTACCTCCATTTGCAAAAGAAGCTTAACTCGTGTCATAGTCGTTGGGTCGAGTATCTCCAGCAGTTCACCTTTGTGCTGAAACATAAGGCTGGAGTGGAGAACAAGGTGGCTGATGCCTTGAGTCGGTGAGCATGTTTGCTTACCACCATGAGTGCCGAGGTCATAGGGTTAGAGAAGATGAAGGAGGCCTATGTTGATTGTCCTGACTTCGGTCAGATTTTTACCACCCTCCAGGCCGGAACCTCGAGAGACCTTGATGAGTATGTGCTTCAGGAGGGTTACCTCTTTCGAGGTAGCAGGCTATCTGTTCCCTGAACTTCGGTTCGAGATTTCTTAGTATGGGAACTACATGTGGGAGGTCTAGCTGGCCACTTTGGTCGGAACAAAACTATCGAGGTAGTAGAGCATCGATTTTCTTGGCCGAGCTTGAAGCGCGATATTGCTAACATCGTGGCTCAGTGCCGTACATGTGCTACGGCCAAGATGAAGAAGCAAAGCTCGGGCCTTTATACGCCTCTCCCCGTGCCTGATGCCCCGTGGCAGGATGTCAGCATGGACTTTGTTTTGGGATTGCCACGTCCCTCCAGGAAGCATGATTCGGTCTATGTGGTGGTTGACCATTTCTCGAAGATGGCCCTCTTTATTCCTTGCTCAAAGACGTCGGATGCTTCTAGGGTAGCCCGCCTTTTCCTTACGCATGTGGTGTGCAAGTTTGGGTTGCCTTGCACTATAGTGTCTGACCGTGATGTTAGATTCACTTCATATTTTTGGAAGACACTATGGCATATGATGGGTACTCACCTCAAGTTTTCTACTGCATATCATCCCCAGACAGATGGCCAGACCTAGGTAGTCAATAGGAGTCTGGGAGATCTTTTAAGGTGTCTAGTCAGGGACCGCATTGGGGATTGGGATCTCATTTTACCCATGGCTGAGTTTGCATACAATGATTCGGTGAATAGGTCTACCGGCATGAGTCCATTTGAGATTGTCACAGGTCGTAGGCCTAGGAAACCCGTTGACCTTGTCCCCATGCCTATCCACGCTAGAGTGTCGGAGTCGGCCGAGTCGTTTGCTAGGCATGTTAGGAGTTTGCATGACGACATCCGTCGTCACATTGAGGCCAGCAATGCACGGTACAAGGAGTTATCCGATGCCCACCGACACCCCCGAGAGTTCCACAAGGGTGATTACGTCATGATCAGGGTAAGACCTGAACGGTTTCCCTCTGGAACCGTTAAGAAGTTGCAAGCTCGCGGAGCCGGTCCCTTTAGAGTGTTGAAACGCGTTGGATCCAATGCGTATGTTGTGGACCTGCCCGAGGAATATGGTATAAGCTCTACCTTCAATGTATCGGATCTTGTTGCATATAGGGACCCAGCGGTGATCCCTAGAGAGCCTTTTGAGCCATCTCCTCCCCTTGAGAGTGATCCCACACCTGAGTGTCCACTTCCAGCTCCAGCCCCTTTTTCACGACAGAGTGAGCATATAGATCGTATACTGGACGAGCAAGTGACGGTTACCAGGAGTGGATCTTACCCGCGCTACCTAGTGCGATGGAGAGGACGGCCCGCTACTGAGGACACATGGATCACACATGGCGAGTTACAGCGGATCGATCCGGACCTTCTGGAGTGATACAGGAGCGATGCAGACCCTTACTCGACAGGGTCGAGTTTCTCCCACCCGGGGAGAATTGGTGCGGACACCCGAGCAGTTGAGCGGCGCGACACGCCGAGCCACCGGTACCACACACGGAGCACGACTCGAGCCACCTCAGCGTCCATCTGGCTTGGAGACAGCCTGGAGACTCCGCCTTGAGCCTCCCCATTTATCATATTTAGTTAAAACTTTATTTGTGTGTAATTTGTGTTTATTTCATTGTATTCGGTTTGCTATTTTGATTGTAAGAGGGGCTTATGTACAATTTGGACCCCGTGGGCCCCACGGGCCCCCCAGGCCCCATCCCATTGAGCCACCTCAGCCTAGGGCCCCATGTGGGGTCAGTCAACATGTCAAATGGAGGCTTCTAGAAAGGTGGGCCAAGTGGGGGACAAGTGACTTGGAAAGTCTAAGTTAGCCACCCACCCCACCTACCAATTCAACATTCCACCTCCTTGGTCCAAGGGCCGCCCCCCTCCCCTTATTTTTTATTTATTTTGTGTGTGTGTGTGTCACATGCCATCCCAGCCCTTCATCTCTCACCCCTAGATCCTACGGTTGTGGATGGATGTGAGATGTAACCTATTTAAGCTTGTATTTTCCATTTTGGAAGAATTAATGCCATTTGAAAGTTGGAAAAACCCCTTGAGCAGCCTTGGGTGCACCCCTTTCTCCCTCCTCTCTCCCCCTTGGATGCTGTGAAGGCTTCCATTCTGAGGTGTGATGCCTCGTATATCGGTTCCGACGATCGCCGCAGCCGCCACGAGCCGCCACCGCACCGCCATCGCCATCAACGGAGTTCTACCTGCGCAGTACCACAGTAGCTTGCTCGAAATTCACAGGTCTTCCCCGAGCTCATTTGGCTACCAAATTTGGAGGCGTTGTTCCTAGGATGTTCCTCTCCACCCACAAACATCAGGCCTGCATTCAGATTACGTTTCCTATTTTTTGATTTTCATCCACTCTTCCATTTCGGTTCTGCCAGAGTTCTGTCCAGGTTCACCTCCGTCCTGAGTTTCATGTCTTAGACCCAATTTTTGATTTTTTTTAGTTTGCCCAATTTTACTAGGGGTTCCATCCATCCACCCCTTCATCTACAATTTTTATCAATTTTGGATTCGCCCATCTCATATTTTCTAAAAATCGTTCTCAGACCCATCTACAGTTCTATCCACCTATTCCCAGATCTGACTACTAGTCACTCCAAAAATCATAACAACTCGTAGCCACCTCCAAACTAAATTCTAAAAATAGTCCCAGTTCCTTGGTTTGATTATCTACAACTTTTAAGATGAGCTCAAAGTCTGAATCCAACTGTACGTAGGCGGTCAACGGCCATTTACAGGAAACTGATATGCTGATCTGAGATTTCGGGAGTTGTGGAGTAGAGAATTGAAAAATAGTTAAAGCTCAGTTCCGCACAGGTTCAGAAGAGTCCACTGACCCTATATTGAAGGATTTCGAATCCTCTTTCCATCGGCGCTAGTTTCATCACATTCCGGTGACGGGGCTGATCGCAGCGGCCGTTTTCGCCGGAGCGCGCGCTGCTGAAACAGCAACATCAGCTCGTGGACATCATCCTCTCCACTTGGGAACCGGGGCACCCGGCCTCCGGTGAGTGTCGCCGGCTGACCGCCGTCCAGGGAAGCGTGCTGCCAGGGGTCCCCATTACAGTGGGACCCACCCCACCAGACCCGGAGGACAGGACAGCGTGTGGGCCCCACGGCCCATTGATTTCGCCGTCCGGAAAGCACGAGAAAGCGGAGTTCGGCGCGTCGAGACGACATCAAGATGCTGCCCGTCAACCTGATTTGCGTGAGCCTCGGGACCCACATGTGACCTTTTACCTCCCTGTGTGGAGTGGGTCAAATCTCTTTGTACCGCTGTGAATTATGTTAACCGGGGGCCCGTAAGTCAGCCGGGGTGTCTTCGCCACACCGGGTGCGTGGAGGTAAAGGTCTTAACTCCTTGGCGTTACATTGCTTAGCTAGTATACGGTCTTAGGCCACTGCCGAGCGTGTAGGTACTAGCCCGTGTGTCCATGTCACCGCTGTGAGAGTGAGAGTGACCCGTCCCGCGACTCGATCCGAGTCCGGAAGTTGAGTCGGACTACCCTTGACCTCCACCGGTTCCTTAACCGCGCATGGTCCGCGCTTTCCCTCGCTTGGGACGACGAGTGAGCTTCCACTTCTGTTAGCGACGTTTCGCCACTAGGAGCTCGTAGTGTCGGGCTTAGTGTCTCCCTAGTGTGTGTTGCTGGTCGCGTCCACATCTAGAGTCTGAGGTCCACCCCACGTAGAGTCGCCTCCCGTGTCCATCCCGCATCACAGCGAGGCATGACTAACATATTTTTCACTTAACATTTCAAACAAGTCATATGTCTCATCCTCACTTTTGCTCATAAAGGCTCCCCCGCATGACGCATCCACCATTTATTGGTAATTATCAATTAATCCCTCATAAAATGCCTAAACTATTTGCCATCTTGATAAACCATGATGCGAGCATTTTCTTAATAAATCTTTCAATCTATCCCAAGCTTCATGGATCTGTTCTCCAAGGTTTTGAGTGAATCCAGTAATAGCTCTCCTCATTGTATTGGTTCGCCCAATGGGATAAAATTTCTTCAAAAACTCTTTTTGCATTTCTGCCCATATTTCAAACCAATATTTAGCTTTGTCCTTGAGAGAGAATGGGAAGAGAGTCAATTTGATAGCATCATGAGAGAAGTTCTAGATTTTGACTGTGGAACAAATCTGGAGTAACTCATCAAGATATTTGTATAGATCTTCATTCGTATTGTCATAGAAGGATGGCAACATTTGAATGGTGCTGGATTTAATCTCATATTGAATTGCTTGGTTTTGGGGTGCTTGAATATAGAAGGATGGTTGATATTGATTTGGCATGAAATAATCCTTCATTTGCATGGGAGCTTCTTGTTGATTATGGTCAGCCATGAGGTTAGGTTGATGATGATTTCTAAGATGCACTAACCTCTCTATTTCACTAATGGCCCTAGCAAGTGTAAATGTAGGGATCTCCTACCATGCATACAATGCAATAGGACCAAAAGGATGTGTGTTGCCTGTTTTTGTATTTTTGTTTTTATTTTCTCTTTTTTTTACAAAGTAATGCAAGTAATAAATCAACAACTATATGAATGATGCATGCAAAATGATGATTTTTTTAAACTTCTAAGGGCAAACTAACTCCGGGGTGCTTCGTGGTATAACATGCCCGGCGTCCATGAGGGAATCCACGGATGTGGGGACATATGGAGGTCTTGAAAAAGGAGATTCCAGTTCAATGAGATGGAGTGCTCAATTGGAGGGTCCTTCCAATTCCAAGAGGGGTGTGCCTAATTGCTGTTAAGAAGGGAGAAAGATGAGAAGAGAATGAAATTTTTTTTTAAATGATGCAAGTGGATGAAAAGAGAATTAACTAAATATAACAATGCATGTAAGAGATATAATTAACATAGAAGCATGATATCATGATGATGAAGAAATTCCTTTTTTTCAAGGTAAGATGGATATGAATGCAATTCTAAGTAGAAAACAAGACCTAAACTATTTTTATTTTTTCGGATTTTTATTTTTTTATTTTTTTAGAATTTTTAAAGAATTTTTATGGTTTTTATTTGAGTTTTCAAAATAGAACTTTTACCTTCAGATTTGGACATGTAGCGACGCTTCTTTTTCTCTGGATTTTCTTGATTTTTAGATTTCTGCTCCTCTGCACCTACATTTCTGCCTTCTGTGACAGATTTTCCGACATATCTTTTTTTCTAGATTTTTTGATTTCAACGATGACAGATTACAGCCCTTTCAGCGACGCTTTCTACAACACTTGATTTTATGAGATTTTGGGTCCAACTTTCTGCTCTTTTTTTCTTTTTTTTTCTGTAAAATAAAAAGAAAATGAGTTAGTATTCACATATACACATGAAACACAAGAACTTCCAACCAAAAAGAAATCTATCCTCCCCGGCAAGGGCGCCAAAAATTGATGTGCACAAACACTAGTCATTGAAAATAATGACGTGCTCAATTTCAAAATATTTAACCGTACTCACTCACTAAAAAGATTTTAAATCAAAGTAGAGCGATGAATACGGGTCGATCACACGAGGAGGAATATTTTCATTTTTAAGCAAGTTGGAAAACCCTTGTATTTTTAAAAGCCAAGTTTTGAGTGAGTTTTTGGAAAATAGAACTAAGATTGCATGAAATTGAATCTATATAAAGAATATTAGAGGGTTGAAGAAGAGAAATTTGGAGGAGGTGAAGGGAGAAAGAGATAAAAGAATAATTGTAAAAATTAACTTTTTATTGCTAGAGAGGAGAGATTACAACGTTATGAAAATTACAACTTGCATGAAAGTAAAAGAAAAAGGGAAGAAAGGAGAGCCAGGAAAGTGAAAGAGTAGCGCCACCCAAACGCCTCGCCGAGCCTTTGAAGAGATCGTCCCACCTTGGAGATGAACGCCGCCTTGAGAGCACCGAAGAAGAAGATCCGCCAAAGGGAGTTTAGAAGAATATAAAGGAGGGAGAGGAAGATAGAGAAGAGGAAGAAGATTAAAAATGTGTGTGTGTTGTGTTGAAAAGTGAACAAAGAGAGGAGGGAGATTGAGAGGGTACAAGAGAGAGAAAAGAACAGTTTGAACAGTAAAAATAATGAAAACATAATGTGAGGAAAATTGAAATGACTTTAAACTAAGAGGAATTAGAAGATATGAAATAAGAAGAAGTTGGAGAACTTGAGAAGGGGAAGACTTTGGTGAAAGGAGCAGAGGGAGAAAAGGAGCCGAAGAGGGAGAAAATGTGAGAAGAATAAAGGAAACACATGTATAGATGAATAGTAAATGTCAAAATTTGAAATGTGAAAACATGATTATAACTTGAAAACGAAGCGAAACTAGCTAAAGAGGAAGAAGAAGAAATTGCATAACTTGAAAAGATGAAGAACTTTTATAAAAGTAGTAGAATAAAATGAGTAGCAGAAAGGGATGAAAAAGGCTAAGATCCCCTGTTCGGTCCTCCCGGGATGGCTTTTATAGTGCATTGGGAGCTCTTCAACGTGGCATTCTAGATTAGCTTCGAATACAACCTTTTCGCCATCAAAAGAGTCCTTCCGACGTTAATAAAGGAAAGATCACCTTGCTTAGAACTGCCCGCTTCCAGCTGGGCTTCGAACATTAAATGGCGTCCACTGCAGTGGTCACTATATCCAAAAATGGCGTCTTTCTAAACAGGCACTATATCAAATTAGCGTCTCGGTCCCAGCCACTATTTCTTTATTGTCTTATTTTAATATTTTCTTTACTTTTCGTGCAAAAGATTTAGCATCTTCTCGAACGGGCACTGATTCATATTTCAATTTTTTCATCCCTTTTCTTTCTATTTCGTACAATGGAATTAGCGCCTTCTCGAACGGTCCCTAATTCTTTTTTTCATAAATTACTTTCAATTGGCGGCTTTTCTATACGCCGATATTTCTTAGAATGGCACCCTGCCAAATAGGCGTTGATTTTAAATGACGACGAAGCACTGGCCGCCAATTATTTTCTTCTAAAGAGGGGTTTCAAATTCGCATCGGTCAGAATGTCGCTGATTCTTTGAATTAGCGCCTTTCCGAAAAGGCGATGTTTAATTGGCGTTTGGCCTTCGGTCGCTCATTAATGTGTCTTTAAAGAAATGGTGTCCAATCTTTGGACGCTAATTCCTGCAATGGTGAAAATTCATTTTAAATACCAAAATTGGTAATGTAATTTATCCCTTATGTAAATTCAAATCTCCTATAGTCATTGTGGCTCCCAAAATAAGAAAACTTCATGCAAACTCAATTTATTTGTGAGATTGGAGTTAGTTATCTAAATTGCATAACTTTATTCTTTTAATGCTCAAAGATGATATATGTGATGCAAATTATGATATGAAATATGATACTCATCAGAGCCCGCTCAGTAGCGATAAGTTGATATCTCTGGGCCAGTTTTTCTTTAAGTTTTTCTTTTCATTTAAATATGATTCATTCATATTAAATTTATAAGTTTTTTTATTCAATTTGTAGGAAACATATAGCAGACAGTTAACATAGAAGTACATGGAGGGAGACGCACAGCAGCCGGAGTTAGATCCGGCGGCATGGGTGGCAACAGCTAGCGTATCGAAGAAAGGCCGACTATATGGTTTTGGGTTGAGCCTGGAGATTGGCCCGGTGATATCATCGTGTGCGAGTTCAGACGATGCCCGACCAGTAGCAGTGCCTTTACTACGACTCCACCCGACACCAGTACTTCTCCCAGCGACGTCAGAGACATCGTCCGAGTGGAGATGTCTGATTTGCAGTGATAGTTGCAACAGATGAGGACAGAGATGTCGAGCCAGGAGGGGCGCATCTTATAGTCACTCGTTGGCCTCCTCTCCCAGGTGGGAATTCTCCCTCATGGATCCACGACCACGGCACAGCCCCCTCAGGTGAGTGTTTATTATAATTTTATTTTGGTAGAATTATTCAATTCTAAAATTAATGAATATACATGAACTTAGATTCAAAGTAACAAGACCCTATTTGATATAGGAATAAATCAAGTTAAGATGGTTTATATGGGATAGAATGAGTAATTTTTTTTTAGCTGAAAAGAATAAAAATTTGATACCTAGTTTGGATTCGAAGCTCAAATTACTCAATTAAGAACCAAGTGAGTTTTTAAAGCTACCTTTGTTAAAATAATTCATATAACTAGGGATTCGGGATTCCCAAATGTAAAATACTGGCCTGATTGGCTAATTAGCTAATTCCAACGCGACCTGAGTGATGAGAGTGACTTAGGAGAGCTGACAGAATCCAAATCGGATACCCGATTTGGATTTGGGTATCCGATTTGGATTTGGGTATCCGATTTGGATTTGGCGCTCAAATTACTCAATTCAGAACTAAGTTAGTTTTCAAAGCTAACTTAGTTTAAGATAATTCAGATAACTAGTGGTTCGGGGGTCCAAATATAAAATACTGATCAAATTGGTGTGTAGATCATTCCAACGCGACTTGAGAGGTAAAAGTGACTTGTGAGAGCTGACAGAATCCAAATCAAATATCCAATTTGGGCTCGACGCTCAAATTACTCAATTCAAAACTAAGTTAGTTTTTAAATCTAACTTTGTTTAAAATAATTCATATAACTAGGGATTCAGGATTTCAAAATGTAAAATATTGGCCTGATCGACGTGTCGATCATTCTAACGTGACCTAGGTGATGACATTGACTTGGGAGAGCTGACAGAATCCAAATCAGATATCCAGTTTGGGCTTGACACTCAAATTATTCAATTCGAAACTAAGTTAGTTTTCAAAGCTAACTTTGTTTAAAATAATTCACATAACTAGGGGTTTGGGATTCTAAAATATAAAATACTGGCATGTTCGGCTAATTAGCTAATTCAAACGTGACCTGGGTGATGAGAGTGACTTGGGAGAGCTGACGGAATCCAAATCAGATACCCAGTTTGGATTCGGCGCTCAAATTACTCAATTCGGAACTAAGTTAGTTTTTAAAGCTAACTTAGTTTAAAACAATTCAGATCACTAGAGGTTTGATGGTCCAAAATGTAAAATATTGATCAAATTGGCGTATAGATCATTCCAACGTGACTTGAGAGGTAAAAGTGACTTGTGAGAGCTGATGGAATCCAAATCGGATGTCCAGTTTGGGCTCGACACTCAAATTATTCAATTCAAAACTAAGTTAGTTTTCATAGTAAACTTTGTTTAAAACAATTCACATAACTAGGGGTTCGGGATTCTAAAATGTAAAATATTGGTCTGATCTGCATGCTGATCATTCCAACACAACCTGGGTAATGACAGTGACTCGGGAGAGCTGACGGAATTCAAATCGGATATCCAGCTTGGGCTCGGCACTCAAATTATTCAATTCAAAACTAAGTTAGTTTTCAAAGCTAACTTTGTTGAAAATAATTCACATAACTACGGGTTTGGGGGTCCAAAATATAAAATACTGGTCTGATTGGCATGCCGATCATTCCAACGCGACCTGGGTGATGACAGTGACTTGGGAGAGCTGACGGAATCTAAATCAGATATCCAGTTTAGATTCGGCACTCAAATTACTCAATTCAAAACTAAGTTAGTTTTCAAAGCCAACTTTGTTTAAAATAATTCACATAACTAGGGGTTCGGGGGTCCAATGTCACGCCACGAGATATAAGTACAGTGGAAGATGTTCGGGAATGAGAACAGTCGGCTAGTACGCCACAAGCGAGCAATATAATCAGAGTGCTAACACATTCACACAAAAAGGGAATTCACAAGATAATGTACTCAAATTTTCACTTCATTGAATAATATTCAAAGTACATTGATAATTGACTCTTTTACTAGTGTGGACATACTTTTTTGGAGCATTTCTTTTGTTTATTTTGTTATTCGTTTGTTTGTTCATTTATTCAGTTTATTCGTGCGAGGGCGTGCCCGTCACCTAGGTGACGATTTATTCGGGCTTCAAGGAAGCCCGGGGTGCACTCGATCTGACTAGTTAGATGATTGTGTGTGTCGTGTTGGGACTAAGAACCCGCCGTGCCATAAAGGTCACGATGTTAATTACATCCCCTCGAAGAGGGGAAAACCCTTGATTGATCACCAGAAAAAGGGACCCTACGGCCTGAAATTCATAATAACGAAAGCGAGAGCAAAATCTCGGATTGCATTTAAACAAACCCCGCATTGGAGTGTAAATGTTCATAAATTCATGTGTGTCGGTCAATGGTGGACCATTTCTTGTTCGGACGAAAGTTCGTATCTGTAGCAAAAGGGACGGCGATGAAACCGTACAAATGTCTGCCGCATATGTGGCAAGTTTGATGTGGATGCAGGATTAGATCCCTGCAGAGACAGGTCAAGTTGACGAACTGTTGGCCCGAAATGACTTTGGATCGCGGCCATGTCAGGGAATCACCCGAGATCCGCGTCCGACTCAACGGGACATCATTGCTTTTCTTTTCACACTTAGTTCGGGGGAGCGAGGGTCTCGAGGTATGTGTGATTATGTCATTTTTTTATTGCTCTAGTTGTTAATTTTTGTGGTTTATCCACACCCATGGGTGGTTCATTTTGTTTATTAGTTTCATACCTTTTCTTTTATTGGGTTGATTTTTTTTAATTTGGAGGGCATGCTGGAATGAGGAGCAAATAGGGGCGCGCCGGTTTAGGGTGGAGCATAGGGGTGCACCGGTTCAGGGTGGAGCAAGGGGGCGCACTAGTTTAGGTGGTCAAACAAGGGGGCGTGGCAGTTTAGGTGGTCAAGCAAGGGCGCGTCGGTTTCGGGGCAAGGAATGGAGGTGGGTTTTGTGAGAGAGGTTAAACCGGTGAGGGGGTAGCGCACCGGTTTCGGGTGCAAGGGATGGAAATTGATTTTGTGAGAGGGGTTAAACCGGCGCGGGGGGGGGGGGGGGGTACCGTGCTGGTTTATGCCAAGTCGGATTAGAAATAGGCTCATTTTGCTTTATTTTTCTTTTCATTCACTTGCAGATTAGCAGATGATTAATGCGTTTGTTTGTTTAGAAAATTAGGTTGAGCAAGGGGGGGTTTAAATGTCTTGCTCTCTTGTTCGTTAATTCAGTGGGAAGATTTTAATGTCTTAACCATATGTCAAACTGAAGGTTTGAATGTTTTATCCGAAGGGTCATCGTGCAGGCACTCAGAGGTTCAGGAGCTCAGTTTGTGTTATGTTCAGGGGGATTCAAGCATCAGAAAGTTTTGTTTGTTCATTCACCCTTATGTGCATGTGTTCTTTATTCTCACTGGTTGCACCCCTGGCGAAAATTGGGCAGCATCACCCCCAGACTGAGTCTTGCCAGGGGAAATGGGGGATCATTAAACGGAGTATTCTGGGACTACCCCCAAAACTCGGAGTGGCCTAACGGCAATCCGGTGACCCAGAGGTGAGTGCAGAAGCCCGAGGACCAGCCTTCAAGGGGTTTAAACGACTCATGGGCCGTAGCTTCGCAATAGCTACAAAGGGACAGATATTTGCCATAGAAGGCTATGACTGTTCACCCTTCAGATGGATTCCTTCAAAGACCATGCCAGAGAGAGGTAGGCTTCGAAGGGCCCTGGATGATTAGAAGATAAGGAAAGGGCAGGCATAGGCTAACAATGTAGAACAATATATATATATCGCAAAAGCTTTTCTTTCATTCATCCACCATAGAAGGGGGGAAATGAAATATAGGAGGGGATCTACCCCATAACAAAAACAAAATAGTAGGAAAGGGAGAAATGGATACACCAGTGGGAGGGGAGCAGAGCACAAGCTCCTTCTCCAAGCTCACATCTCTTCTCTCACTCTCTCTTTTCTTCACCCTCAGGCGTAGGGGAAATTGCAATTCACTCTTCTCTTCGACCTCTCTGACCTTCGAACTCTCGAGCTGACGAACCAACCAACCCCTCCTAACCGAGACTATCACGCCCCGAACCGATAGCAGCGGAACGTGTCGTTTGCTTGGAACGTGGCAGTTAAACAGTCGAGTCGATCATAGCATAGCCATTCTACAAAACACAATTTGGACAAAATAACAAATTTCATTTCAAATATAGGTTTATTACAATTTGGACCCAATAAAAGAAAAAACTCAATAAAGAGAAAAATTTACAATGAGACATAAGATGCGAGATAACCAGACTAGATGATTCATCTAGATGTCAGAGTTCTCTTCACTCTTGCCATTGCCCATCATGTTCGGTCTCGCCATCACTAAGGTCATTACTTGAAAAATATTGAAAAATGCAGGGTGAGCGAACGCTCAGTAGGACTTAATATCTCATGCTCCAAGCTAGCTTTAAGTAAATTGCCATTTAACATGCTCATGCAGGTCATGCAAGATATAAGACAAAACGGGAACTATAATGACACGAGTGATAAAGCGATGATAAATTAAAACCATAAAATCGAGTAAGCAAGATGCTAGATACATTCATGAAGAGTAAGGACAATGACAATCAAGAGAGTATAGCAAGATCTTAACAAGTACTTTCTCAAGCTAGGTCAAGAGCATTCATGAGGAAATATAACATTCATCTCTCTATGACGAACACTATGACGAGAGCTTCAATGTATCCAGTATTATGAAGGATTTTCGTGACAAGATAACGAGTACTATCAATGGGATAATTCAAGAACATTTATGATGATTGATATATAAGTAGAACAATTATTTCTACAAGCACTATATAGCATTTGCCAAGACACTAAGGGAATATCAAGACGATATGACAACCCCTCCAATAAGGCAATTCAAGATCTTTTCATGATGAACAATAAGTTGTGGAAAGATGCACTATGATGGCAATTACTCCCGATCATCACTATCACGAAAGCCTTTGCACATCTAGCACTACATAGGATTGTGTACTATGATGGCAATTACTCCCGATCATCACTATCATGAGAGCGTTTGCACATCTAGCACTACATAGGATTGGCCAATGCACTAAGGGAAAAATCACGACGACATGACCACCCCTCATGTTATAGACGACTATAGGTGGTGAATGCCAGCACCCGATCAACGTATACCGGTAACGTTTGGACTTTGCCTCACCCAATAGGGTCAGATCAGGACCCGTAGCATTTAAAATATCATTTTTAGTGGGACCCATAGCCCCTGACATTTTGTCTAGACTAATTCCATATTAATGGCCAAGAATTTCAAGGATCAAGCATGTACGAACAATAGGGTAGATTTCATTGAACAGAGATTCAAGATAGACCTCGACAAGTCTAGTACGATGGCACACAAAAATCGAGATAATTTGAGAAAGCTGGGAGATTGGCATCTCATCAAAGCACCGTATATTTAGGAAGTCGCACCCACAGTGGTAATCACTCATTCTCTGAACAATGCATTGAAGAATTGGTGCCTCCACAATATAGTTGCTCTTACACTAAGCGCCCGCCAATAAGGTCACCCCTTCAACATGATCACGACAGAAAACGGCGATAACCAATGTAGTCGCTAATCAAATTAGCACCTTATGAGTCAGATAGAGATAGATCTCTCACAGAAACGCCATAATAGCGTCCTATGAGGGCCGGTGTCATGTTTTCTTTAGAGTGACATGACTAATAGAGTTCCAGGGTTCTTGTGGTACAACCAGCTCAGTCGGCCTTGAGGGAATCCAAGGCTACGAGGAGACTTACGGAGGTCCCAATGACTAACTTGCCAGTCCTGAAGGAACGGAATGTCCAACGGAGGGCTCGTATGTCACTGAGAGTTGAGGTGTATAACGTGAACCAATCATGAAAAAGGGACTCCATCTACGGACGTGAGATGAGAGTGCCAAAAGACCCGAGGTATGGGTCAAAATCGGAAGAAAACAGTGAGAACATGAATGCGTTAATTATAGAATTCACGTCCATCCAATTCTATAATTAACTATAATTAAATAAACTTATATTAATTGACGTCCGTGGGTGGTGTCAATTATTAATTAGCATTCACTTGGAGTGACATTAATTCTATGATTTTTAACTTAATTTATTTAACAAGAATTCACGTCAATATCTATTTAATTGAATAATTTCAAAATATACATTCAAAGACACATTTATTTATATAAAATAATTTATAGAAATAGAATATATGATAATTAGGAGAAAAATATGAGCATTCTAAAATTATAATTTTTATAATTTAATGTTACATAATTTGGTAGATATAGATTTTCAAAGATATAGTTACAAGATATATATATATATATATATAATGATTTAACGCCTTCGTATGATGTCGTTGAAAGAATTCGACGACTTTTGAGTGGTCGTCATTTAATTAATTGATAGGGTCCACTCTTTAAATCTCCCGTTCTCGATGTATACATGTCAGAATTACGCAATCTATATATCAAAATGAAGGGCTCTAAAAACTCTATCTAACCGGACCTTCAAAATAATTTTTCGTTGAGAGATGGGAGATCTTGAGATAAGAGACACGAAAAATGGTGCAACCACTCTCACTACCTCGGTCTCCACCCCACTAGTACGCCCATAAATTTTCATGAGCAACAGACACTCTGGTGCCCATGAAAATGATTAATAAAATGAAAGTCTATAACTGGCCGCTACAGTGTTAAACCAAAACAACGTAAAATCATATAGGAAATGCTTAGATCATGCAAGATTTAACTGCTTAATAGTTTAGCTTGGGAGATTGCCTATCTTTCGAGGTTTGATTTGGATGACGAACGAAAGGGGATATAATAGAGGATGAAGAAGATGATGGACATGGATCTACAGCAGCAGCAATATCAACAGCCGTAGCAGCATGGTGATGAGGATGATCGGTAGCAGAACGCTCACGCAAATAGGAAGCAGCAGGTTCCTCCGACCTCAAGCACCCACAATAGGGAAGAAGAATCACCTTCGAACGCAATAGCAGTAGCAAGGGCCGACAGGTTCGAAGGGATTTATTTTTATAGGGTGAGAGTCCTAATCGTGTGCTTAGAATCCTAATGAGAAGGAACTTTTCCACGTAAGATGTCCTACGAGGCTTAAACTTTCCATGCACATCTCTTCCCTACTAAACATCAGCCGCCTACCCTCATTGGGTATGAAACCCTGCTGTTGCAAGCAGGCGTCGTAACAAAATGGCCTTATGAGATATATATATATATATATATATATATATATCATATATCCGTATATACATCTCACGTCTCCTTTATACGTAATAAGGCCCATTCACTTTTTTTTAGCCAATATACGTATGTGGGTTTGGGGCTGTTAAGGCCCATTTGGTCATTCCATATTCAAATGTTTATATATATATGGCCCTTTATAGAAAAATATATTATTAATATATTTATATATATATATAACCTATTTTATGTGTTAAACGTAGGTCTCTTAAGGCCTTTAGGTTTCTTTGTTAACAAAACCTAACCCATTACTTACATGTGTTGGCTTCTAAACACAACGGTTATGCACATGGGTGAAAGCCCGTTAAGGTGTACATATACATGTGTGTGTCTTTATCCCATTTAATAGATACCCACATATTTCTTTATAGTATTTCTTTATAAACATCCTTAGCCCATACATATACACAAGTGTCTTAGCCCAACAGTACAGGACTATTAATATTTAGGTATTTATACACTCTTTTAAAAGCCAAATCATTTCTTTAAGGCCCATTATTTACATTCATTAGAATTATAAATGGTTTTACCTAAATCAATTGGTAGAACTATATATATAGACCTTATTTATTTATTTATCTCCCTTTTTACTTTCCATTGTTGTCCCGGGTATTAGGGTCGGGTCCGATCCTATAAAAATCTTTATATGTACGCATTTATCATATTTTTAATTTAAAACTCAATTAGATAAGGGCTAAACTAAATTTCCATTTTTCAATTTATTACTTATACTTTTATTATCGTTTAAGCTCATTAACTAATTTAACTAATTATAGTTATCTTATTTATTCTATATTTAAATTTTCGGGGTGCTACAGAGATAGAGCCAGCCAGCCAGCGAGAGAGCCCTCTCTCCAGTGGAGCATGCCACCATTTTATAGGAGTGGAGATGGGGAAGGCCTTTGAAACCAAACCTTCCCTTTCTCTTCCTTCTTCATCTTTTCCCGCTCGAAGGCATTAAATGGCCTGAGAATAAGGGGCCGTAGAGTAGGGGCGGTGCTTCCACGGGATAGGTCAACGGCGACCGGCGGAGAAGCGATGTTCAGTGCGGAGCTCGAAGACCTCCATTTTTGGAAGGTTGAGATGAGCAGGCGATCATCTGTCAATCTGATGTAGATGGGTTATCCATTTCAGGAAATATCTCTCTATTCATGCCTGAAAATAGGGGATCGGACTGCAAATGGGACGGCTGCCTTGGTTAAAATGGTGCGGGGGTGAGGGCGTCGGTTTAAACCCATGTGTTAGTGCACTGGTTTGATGGTCAAAGAAGGGGCGTGCGGTAGGATCCCCCCATGGGCGTGCCAATTTAGGCACCAAGGGGGGCGCCTGTTTAAGGCCACGCCAGTTTAAGCAAGATGGTGTCGAGCCGACCCGGATGAGTGTTTGACATCTGGCGCTATTTTAGTTTCTCTGTGCCACTCTCGGAGTGTTTGTTTCAAAGTTCACGGGCTTCAGTTTACAATTTCGAGTGATTTTTGACACGTGCCGAATTCGTGTCAGAATTCCTGGGTTTCTTCTGATTCGGCCTTCGGCACTACGAGTTGGAAAGCCGGGGCCATCTTTTCTACTTGGGGGGCTTCCTTGTTCTATAGCGGACCCCCAGGTAGGTATTCGTCTTGCTTGGAGGAGACATGGGATTTATTCGCCCTTTTTCATCTTTGGCTTGCTCTCCGGTGCCGAGACGTGCATGCCGTACGATCATCTTCATTTTTTGATGTCCACAAATGCCCCTAACTCGCGGGTGGCACAAGCGAGGGACGAGTGCGCGGAGCTCGTGGGTGTAGAGTTCTTTGACATGACATCTTCTCTTCTGAGCCAACGGACCATCGGTCCGGCGTGAATTCATGGGAAAGCGCCCACTCCTTCAACGAAAGGGTGAGGGAAATTCTTCACCGCATACGCACGCGGACCGAGATGTCAGAGTTGGTGTCTGGTCATCGGTATGGGGTCAATACCGAAGCAAGAATGAAGGGTTTATGTGCCATCCTAGGCGAAAGGCCTAAGTCGACTAGATGAGACCGATCCCGAGTGGGAGTTGGTTACTCATGCTGGGTTAAGGGGAGTTGTTTATTCATCGACTCAGATGGGGACGTCCAAGCCGAAGGCTTTTGAGAGGGACCTGACGGAACGGGAGGGATTTGTGCGCTAGTTGATGTGTTCAAGTGGAAGGTTTGAGCCAAGGGTTTTTTGCCAATCCTGACCTAGTGCCGTAGATTGATGTGGTATGTTCATTGACACAGAGTTGTGCCGAAGCAAGGGGTCTTTTATTCATCGACTTGGACGGGAGGTCCGAGCCAAGTAAAGAGAATCTTTTTGTTCATCGACTGGGACGGAAGGTCCGAACCGAAGTAAAGAGGGTCTTTTTATTCATCGACTTGGACAGAAGGTCTGAGCCAAGCAAAGAGAGTCTTTTTGTTCATCGACTTGGACGGAAGGTTCGAACCGAAGCAATGAGGGTCTTTTTATTCATCGACTTGGACGGAAGGTCCGAGCCAAAGTAAAAAGGTTCTTTTTATTCATTGACTTGGATGGAAGATCCGAGCCAAAGCAAAGAGGGTCTTTTTATTCATCGACTTGGACAGAAGGTCCGAGTCGGAGCAAAGAGGGTTCTTTTTGTTCATCAACTTGGACAGAAGATCCAAGCCAAGCAAAGAGAGGTTCTTTTTGTTCATCGACTTGGATGGAAGGTCTGAACCGAAGCAAAGAGGGTTCTTTTTATTCTTTACTGCACCGGGGTTGCCGACTGTATGAGGGGTCTTTTGGTTCTCTAGCCAGACGAAAGGTCCGATCTAGAGTGGCAGGGTCTTTTCGTTCACGGCTTCAGATGGGAGGTCCGAGCCACAGGCTTATTCATCGGTGGGATAGGGAAATGTAATATTGAGGTGGTTTATTCATCGGCACGGGGTTAATACCAAAGCAAGGGTCTTTTTGTTCATGGCTTCAGATGGAAGGTATGGGCCACTGATTTATTCATCGATGCCGACAGGGATTCGGGAACCGACATGGTTTATTCATTGACACGGGGTTAGTGCCAAAGCAAGGATGGGGGTCTTTTTGTTCACTGAACCCGGATGGAGGATCTGGGTCAAAGGAATGAAGTTTTTTTTATTCCTTGACCGGGACGGAAGGTCTAAGCCAAAGCGAGAGTTTTTTTGTTTACCAACCTAGACGGAAGATCCAAGTCAGAAGTTTTTATGCGTCGGTGGGACTAAAAATATTTTGATCTCTCGTGGGACATGACGAGTCGACATCCCTCGGAGGCTTTGACGGTGATTTTTTTATTTTCTTTTTTCTTTCTTTTCTTCTTCCTTTTTTCATTTTTTCCGTTTTTTCTCTTTTTTTCTCTTCTTTTTATTTTTTCTTTTCTCTTCTTTTTTTCCATTTTTTTCTTTCTTTTTTGTTGGCTTGATTGCCAATGGCTGAATATTGAACATCTGTCGGCTTGAACATCGACGGTTGAATATCTTAAATATCTTGATCATCCTTCACATCTGTTGGCACGAATGCCAATGGGTTGACATATCGATCATCATTGACCATCATCGAACATCGTCGAATCAGCTTCGAACATCATTGAACATCTTTATCATCATCGGATATCTTCGAGCATCATCGAATCAACTTCGAATCATCTTTATCATCATCAAATATCTTCGAACATCATCGAATCAACCTCAAATCATCTTTATCATCATCGAATATCTTTTGGCGAGGGCGCTAATGGTCTAACATCTTCATCTTCACATCCTCGTGTTCATTTTCATTTGTCACCTTGGACGACAATGGTTTGACATCTTCATCATCATCAGAGCATCTGTCGGCGCGAGCGCCAAAGGTTTAACATCTTTAGCATCTTCATCATTATCAAAACATCTGTTGACGCGAGCGCCAATGGTTTAACATCTTTAACATCTTCATCATTATCAGAACATCTGTTGTCGTGAATGCCAATGGTGTAACATCTTTAACATCTTCATCATCATTAGAACATCTGTTGGCACGAGCGCCAATGGTGTAACATCTTCATCTTCATATCTTCATCATCATCAGAACATCTATCGACGTGAGCGCCAATGATTTAACATCTTCATCATCACTGAACATCTTCGACCATCTCGGAACATCTGTCCGACTGAGTGCTGATAGTCGACCATCTTTAACATCTTTAGAGTCTCTTTGAACATCTATCATGCCGACTGCCGATAGTTGAGTATTTGAATAACTTAGGACATCTATCGGTATGGCCACCGATGGTTGGACATCTTGAGTGTCCTCGAACATCTTTAGACATCTATCAGGCTGAACGTCGGCGGTTGAACATCTTTGAATATTTTTGAACATCTGTCGGGCTGAACGTCGGTGGTTGAACATCTTGAACATCTTTGAGTATTTTCGAACATCTGCCGGGCTGAACACCGGTGGTTAAACATCTTGAACATCTTTGAATATTTTTGAACATCTGCCGGGCTGATCGTCGATGTTTGAACATCTTAAACATCTTTGAGTATTATTGGTCATCTTGAACATCATTTTTTTAACATCGTTGAGCATCTTTTGAACATTGTTGGGCATCTATCAGCCTGGGCGCCGATGCATTCACCATCCTCATCTTGGAGTACTACTAATCATCTATCGGCTTAAATATCGATGTGTTCATCATTTTCTCCTTTGAGTGTTACTGTTCATCCATCGGCCTAAATACCAACAAATTAACATTCTTTTGCATAGTATCGAGCATCTTCTGACCTGAACATCGGTGACTAGGTGTGCTTCTATCTTTTTTCATTCGTTCATCATTCATCATTCATTGCTATCTGGGACCTCACCATTTGGATAGCCACCCCCGACATCTGCAGCAAGCGTGCAGTGTAGGGATCTACGATAGAACGACCCTTAAAAAGCCTATATGACCAATTCATTCATCACTGCTATGAGCGATCATCGCCCCTAGTAAGGGGGAACATATCCAATAGTAGTCATGTGCACCATTATTGACATTTTATACATCTACCCCCAGAATGGGGTGCCATCTGTATCTTTCATCATGTGATATACACTTGCCCCAAGAATGGGGTATCATCAGTATCTTTCACGATTTCATCATCATCATCACCATTCATTCATTTGTTCATCATTTTTTGATATGCATCCCCCCTCAAACATGGGGTATCATCTACATCTTTCATCATTTCTTCCCTTTCTTTTTTTTTTGACATGCATCACCCCTCAAAATAGGGTGCCACATATATCTTTCATCATCATTTTTTCTTTTTTATCATTCATCATGAACCACGTGATCATTTTATCACCATCATTCACCATGATTTTCATCATTATTTCCATCGCCTCTTCATCCTCTTTTATTTTCTTCTTTTCCTTTTTTTATTGCCATCTGGGCCTTCATCACTTGGATAGCCCCTGCAATCGTCAGTTGATATCCAGTGTAGAAATCTGTGGTAGAATGGCCCCCGAAAGGCCTATATTATTACTTCATTCATCACTATTACAAGTGATCATCACCCCTAAGAGGGGGGAAGGGCATGTTTGGCAGTAGCCGTACATAGGCTTCTTGATATTTCACACATCTGTCCCTAGAATGGGGTGCCATTTACATCTTGCAGCCTCTTCTCCGGCTTCCTGCCATAGTTCGAGGTGCTTGGAATGCCCTTCAGGGCATATCATTCTCTGGCTGGTGCGGCGCGGCCGTATTAGTTGCCTTCTTCAAGTCAGGCATCTGATGGGGATGCAGTGGGTCCACCTTGTACTCACCCATTTGTAATTCGCCTCTCCTAATTAGGCCATCGATGACATCTTTAAATATATAGCAATCTTTGAGAGAATACCGCATCATTCGATGATATTGGTAGAATCGGGGGCCATCCCTTCTTTTGACATCGCTCGGTCTTTTCGACTCTGGGAGCACAATCTTGCCATGTTCTCAGGCCCACTCGAAGAGGATCCGAGTCTTGTATCTTGGGAAAGAATAGGGCTTCTTCATTTTATCCCTTAGTGAAGGTGTTTGTTCAACAGGCTTAGTGGGGGAGACCCTGGCCACCTCTTTCATCTTCTTTTTTTGTAGGTTGAAAGCCTTAAAATCTGAGGTGCATGTTTCCTCTTGCACCAGATGTTTGCTGGCCGGTTCATCTTTCCAGCTCGGGGTAGCAGTAGCAGGACAATACTTCGCCAAGAAGGCCTCAGCATCAGCTACCAGATCATTTAGCTGTTCAAAGGTTCTGACTTTAATGCCCATCACCCTTTGTAGGATTTCATCTTTCAGATTTATTTCACACCTTCGAATGGCGTCCCCGTAACTCGAAGGGCACCTGCATCTTTCATGAGGATTTCTCCCTTTTTTGCATAGTCCAGAACGGACTCATCATCTCTTTGTTTAACCATCTGCAATTCGGCCTTAGTGACTTCCCCCTCGACCAACTTCATCTTGGTCGTTCACTCGACCCTTGGCTTATTCATCATCGTCGGAGCTATCAAACTAGGGTGCGAGCCAGGTGATTGTAGAAGCGGGTTTATCCTCGACATAGTATGAGGTATCATGCCTGTCCCCTGATGCCCCCGTGAGGCTAAAGGATGTATCAAAGGCATGTGTTGTAGCTATTAAGGAGGGATGCCCCCTGCATGATCATCTGCTAGCCGAGGTGTGGCTGGCTGCTGTGAGGTTCCGAGTGGCTCAACACCACCCTGTAAAACCTCGGATGAAGGCCCGGCTTGCCCGGGTGTGGCTAAGTATAAGCCCATCTTGCTTAATTTTTTATTTATCCTTTTGACTTCTTGTAGTCTTTGATATAGCTCTGCTACCATGGCAGGATCAGGCTAGGGAAAGTCAGGAGCACTACCCCCTATCTCGATTTTAGGTGGATTCAGCGGCATCTCATCACCATTGCCGCGAACATATTGTCCCCCGGAGGTTGACATTTCTGCCCCCATGCTCTCACATGGGGGAGGGATATGATGACATGCCTCCTCATCGGACGGTGGAAGGCATGCTTCTTCATTTTCTTTTTCATCAGCTTGGCTCGAGCTGGGTAAGGTTGATAATGTATCGCAGGAGAGAATAATGCTCCTCCGTCTGCTCTTTGAGGTCTTCTTTTTCTTCTTCTCTGCACTCGGCGTATGCTCTCGTGATAGGCCATCTACTGCACGCGGCACTTTTGATTTCCTTTCAGCTTCTTGTATCGGGCCCAGGGGTTCTAAATGTCCCCATAGGATATTCTCATTAGTGTAGGCAGTGGAAGCCTTAGACACCTCTTCAGGTAATAGGTGGTACAAAGATACCATGTTGACTCCCCTCTTCAGATCGGGTAGCTCGTGTGAACGTGGAGGATCCACTTTATGTTCATCCATCTGGAGCTCCCCTTTCCAGATCAGACTTTCAATAATATTTTTAAATACATAACAATCTTCAATGGGGTGCCTAAGTGCTTGATGGTATGGGCAGAATCAGAGATCATTTTTTCTTCGGGCATCGCCGAGTCTCTTTGGCTATGGATGAGTGATTTTGTTGTGTTGAGCAGCCCATTCAAACAGGACCCGAGTTTTCTCCTTAGGAAAGGAATACGGCTTGTTCATACTGGCTCGCAAGGAGGGGCCATCCTGCCACTCAACCGGCTTGACAGGAGGAGGGTGGGTGACCCCTTCATCTTTTTTCCGCCCGAATGCCTTGAAGTCGACTGTGTGAACATCCCTAGCCTTGGGCCTTTTATCAGTTGCTTTGGCCTTCTGGCTTACAGCAGTAGGGGTAGAGGAACCACTAGAGAGGAAGTCTTCAACCTTCGCCATGACATTGTTTTATCAGCCAAAAGACCTTATTTCAATTCCGATCAGCTTTTCGACGATCTCCCGCCTCAGGTTTTGTTTGCATATTTGCACCGCATCTTCTTGATGTGGCAGACGACTGCATCTCATGCTGAGGTTCATGTTGTTTGGGAATGGTGGATCTAGAGGGGTGGGGTGAATAGATCAGCCCCCTTTTTAAAAATTAAGCATAGTGGCATGTAAAGCTAATACCCAGAAGATCTACAAGAAGGAGTCAATGAAAGATATATATATGGATGGCCTACGCATGCATCTACCGTAGAGCAATCTCATAAGCAAGCCACACAAGACAACAATTTTAAGGTGGTTAAGAATCAACCCTGAGTCCTACGTCCACCCCTCACTCAACCGAGTGAGGCTTCCTTAGTGCAACTGCACTACACACTGCTGCCACACAGCCTACGGGCCTACACAGCCAAGTGTTGATACACAGCTTACGGGCTTCACAAAGCCAACGCTGACACACAGCTTACGGGCTTCAAAAAGCCAACCCACAGACCAGAACTGCCTTCTATCTGTCTTCCTACAACTCCCTATAGGGACCAAACTAAGTATCAAATGGAGTGTTCAAATAAAGGAAAGATAACCCAAATGAAAATCCTAGACAGGATGTAAGACTCTTGAGGATAGAACAAAAGGCCCTATCTAGAATCTGGATGGCGATCCTCGCTTCTTCCAGATGGAGTGTTTCCTAGAAGGGCAGGTTCTCCTTCAAAGGAAGTCGAAGCTTCTTCTTCTTCTTCTCACAGAATGAAGAGAGAAGATGAAGACGTCTGTCTTCAGATGCTTCAGAGTTGGAGCTGGGCCTTCGCAGCAGGCTTCATGTCGCAAGGCTTCTTCCTTTGGCTGCTGGCTACCACGAGCTCTCTTGCTACACTTCTATTTTCTCCTACAGCTATCTACTCTCCCTCTATCTGCTCCCCATTTATCTTAGCTAATTCTCCTACTATTTTTGTTCCACCTTATCTCTATTCCTTCGAGCACTTGATGCCTTTTGCTCTTCAAGCTTTTCTTTCCATCTTTGAACAAAGCCACCTTTTTCTTGAACTTGCTGTGCAATCTTCTTTTGCAGGGTATGTCTCCCAGCTAATATACTTTTGGGGAAGACATACTTTTCTTCTTTCATGCAACGTACACGGCTGGTAGCTCCTGATATGGTAATCGGTAATCTGAACCATCCATTTTCATTGAAGAGGACAATAAGCCAGAACTGGGTGACCTCTGATTGGTCCAGAAGTGATAAGATTCATTAGGTTCTCATTGGCTGCCCAGACTGCTTCATACGGTACTCTGTAATTTCCATTTGCTGGCCGAACAAATCTTCATCAAGTACAAGATTTTCTCCTCAAGGATTGACCCCTTTTCTGATGGAGACCCTTTCTAGGTGACTGCCGTTGGTTCACCTGGAAAGTAGGAAGCTTTTCTGCCATTGGATCTTCCAGAACTTGTACTTTCAAAGGAGGCGACATTTGTTTAAGTAAAACAGATCCTACATAAGGATGATATGAGACAGAAGCTGGGGCTAAGATTGGTCCACCTGGCACTTGAGAATCCTTCTTTGAACTCTCTAGAGAGTGTGCCATGACATATGGGATCACGTGCCAATCTATCGCTGGTGACAGATATCCAAACGGGTCAGTCTTTAAGTTTGACCAAAATTGGGATTTTGAACTCCAGACCTATTTGATGAAATGCTTGTTCTGAGTGCACAAACCTGACATGTGCATAGACTTTCACTTGTGCTGAGAGCAAACATTGCTCAGACTTTGCTCCATCTTGGCCAAGTATGCACAGACTTTGGCTACCTGCTGGCTGAAGTAGCATCGACCTTAGCTACCTACTGGCTGAAGTAACATCGACCTTAGCTACTTGCTGGCTGAAGTAGCATCAACCTTAGATGCCTCCTGGCTCAATTAGCACCGACCATCATTCTATACAAGACTAACTAGCATCTAACTCAATTAGCATTTGACTTCAGCAAAGCAAAATAAAATGAATTTTGGAATCTAAGTTTTCTTCACATTTTTTACTTTCTTGCTTGATGGAGAGTTTCTGTTTTCTATTTTCATTTTTCTGTACTGTTCAGGAACCCTGTTACCCTTTGGCGTTTGATAGAAGTTGGAGAAGGGTTGTTTTAGGTTCCTATTGTTTGTCTTGGGCTGACAGAAATGTAGGTGGTTCATAGGGTAGTAGGTTGGGCCTGGCCTGTAGGTATAGGGAGTGTACGTGTATGCCTGCACAGGCCTATAATTGGGCCAACCATATGACTGCCTAGACCTATGGTAGCTTGTGTGTTGATACATGAATGGATTTCTACCTTTCTGACTATATAAAGACCAGGGATACCATGACCCTTGCTGTGGATGATATGGATCTGAACTCCCTTTCTGACCACTTCTACCCTTGGTATAGACTGGCTTGGATTTGTATTTCTGGTGATTCGGTTGGGATTTCTGAGGAGCCCTAATGGGAATTTCAAGATTTTTCTTTATGCGTTCTCGTACCTTTTCTTTTCCTTTATTTTGAGCAGGTTTAGTATTGGAAGTTGAGGCATCTGTTGAAGACACAAAGGTGACAATTTTTAAGACAATTTTCTTTTTATTTGTGGGAATGAAACCCAACCCTTCCTTGTTGAAATTCATTTTTGTACCTAGCAAAGCATCTAGGTTTTCCCTACCATCTACAAATTTCTCCAAAGAACTATGCTTATCTTTCAACTCCTTTTTAAGTTTTTCAGCATCTTCAAGTAATTTAGAGTTGACTTGTTTTACAGCCTCATATTTTTCATTACACAATTTGCTTTCTTTTTCATAACTTTGCATTTTTATTTTTAGCTCATCGATTTCATCCCTCAAACTTTCATTTTCAACTTCCAGATATCTCATTTCAGTTCTGCCTTATTCTAAGTCCTCAATCATTTTCTTCAAATCATCACTATTAGATTTTAGAGAAGCAGTCTTATCATCTATGCTATGATCATGCACAGTTTGATTAATTTTCTTTTTCAAAGCCTTGTTTCCCTTTTTGTACATGTCATATTTTTCCATAAGCTGAATGTAGGCTTCTTCCCAATCATCAATTGAAAAATGCTCAAAAGGGGAATGCACCTCAGATTCTTTATCCCCATTTGCCATAAGGCAAATGTCATCTGTTTCATCCTTTGAGGAGCTTGTTCCAACTTCTTCTTCTTCCTCATCACTCCATGTACATACCATGGCTTTGTTCTTCTTCTTGCCTTTCAATTTCTTGTAGGCTTTCTTCACTTTTTCAAGACATTAAGTTTGGATATGCCCTGATTTGTTGCAGGAATAGCAAATAACTCTGTCAAATTTCTTTACATTCCCAGGTTTAGATTTGTAAACCTTCTTTACCTGAGGCCTCCATTTCCTGAAGCCCTTACCTTCATTTTTAAAAAAACTTCTGAACTTACGAGTGAGTAAGGCCACTTGATCTTCATCTTGTTCACTGTAAGAGGTCTCACCTTCCTCGGAAGGAGCTTGAGTGCTTGGTCCAGCCTTTTGAGCTAGAGGCTTTTTCTTACTTATCTCAACTTCCCTATTCTTCAAGTTTATATCATAGGTCATAAGGGACCCTATGAGTTCGTCCACCTTGGTTGTTGAGAGGTCTTTTGACTCTTCCACAACAGTTGACTTCGTGTGCCAGGCCGGAGTTAGTGACCTTAAAATTTTTCTTACAATCTACTGTTCTGAATATATCATTCCTAAACCAGTCAGACTGTTAGTGAGCAGAGATAGACGAGTGTACATATCTGAAATAGATTCTTCAGGCTTCATCCAAAACATCTCATATTCTATAATGAGTAGGTTGGCCTTTGTCTCATGTACCTGAGTTGTGCCTTCATAGATTACCTCTAATCTGTCCCACATTTCTTTGGCAGTGGTACATGTAGACACTCTTGAGAACTCAGCTGGATGTGGAGAGCACTACATTAAGTGCTTGGCGCCCCAGTTGAGTGTAGATCTTCTTATCTGCTCCTAAGTCGAAAGCTTTTCATCATCAGGTAGCTCGTAGGGACATTTGCTCACTACCTTCCACATCTCATAGTCTTGTGCCCGAATGAACACCTGCATTCGGTTTTTCCAATAGGGATAGTTAGTACCTGTGAAGAAGGGTGGCATGTTCATAGAATGACCCTCAGACATTTGACCCCTTGTTGCCATTTCACCGTTTCTCTCAAGGTCGTGGGACCCTTGCATGAGAGACCCACTCTGATACCACGTGTTGTTTGGGAATGGCGGATCTAGAGGGGAGGGGTGAATAGATTAGCCCCCTTTTAAAAATTAAACATAGTGGAATGTAAAGCTAATACCCAGAAAGATCCACAAGAAGGAGTCAATGAAAGATATATATATGGACGGCCTACGCATGCATCTACTGTAGAGCTATCTCACAAGCAAGACACAGAAGGCAAGAGTTTTAAGGTGGTTCAAACTCAACCCTGAGTCCTACGTCCACCCGTCACTCAACCGAGTGAGGCTTCCTTAGTGCAACTACACTAAACACTGCTGACACACAGCTTACGAGCCTACATAGCCAAATGCTGACACACAGCTTATGGGCTTCATAAAGCCAACGCTGACACATAGCTTACGGGCTTCACAAAGCCAATGCTGACACACAGCTTACGGGCTTCACAAAGCCAACCCACAGACCAGAACTGCCTTCTGCCTATCTTCCTACAGCTCCCTGTAGGGACCGAACTAAGTATCAAATGGAGTGTTCAAATAAAGGAAAGATAACCCAAATGAAAATCCTAGACACGATGTAAGACTCTTGAGGATGGAACAAAAGGCCTTGTCTAGAATTTGGATGGTGAACCTCGCTTCTTCCAGATGGAGTGCTTCCTAGAAGGGCAGGTTCTCCTTCAAAGGAAGTCGAAGCTTCTTCTTCTTCTTCTCACAGAAATGAAGAGAGCAGATGAAGACGTCTGTCTTCAGATGCTTTAGAGTTGGAGTTGGGCCTTCACAGTAGGCATCACGTCACAAGGCTTTTTCCTTTGGCTGCTGGCTACCACGAGCTCTCTTACTACACTTCTCTTTTCTCCTACAGCTATCTACTCTCTCTCTGTCTGCTCCCAATTTATCTTAGCTAATTCTCCTACTATTTTTGTTCCACCTTATCTCTATTCCTTTGAGCACTTGATGCCTTTTGCTCTTCAAGCTTTTCTTTCCATCTTTGAACAAAGCCACCTTTTTCTTGAACTTGCTATGCAATCTACTTTTGCAGAGTATATCTCCCAGCTGATATACTTTTGGGGAAGACATACTTTTCTTCTTTCATGCAACGTACATGGTTGGTAGCTCCTGATATGGTAATAGGTAATCTGAACCATCCATTTTCATTGAAGAGGACAATAAGCTAGAACTAGGTGACCTCTGATTGGTCTAGAAGTGATAAGATTCAGTAGGTTCTCATTGGCTGCCTAAACGGCTTCATACGGTACTCTATAATTTCCATTTGTTGGCCGAACAAATCTTCATCAAGTACAAGATTTTCTCCTCAAGATTTGACCCCTTTTTTGATGGAGACCCTTTCTAGGTGACTGCCATTGGTTCACCTGGAAAGTAGGAAGCTTTTCTGCCATTGGATCTTCCAGAACTTGTACTTTCAAAGGAGGCGGCATCTGTTTAAGTAAAATAGATCCTGGGTAAGGATGAGATGAGACAGAAGCTGGAGCTAAGATTGGTCCACCGGGCACTTGAGAATCCTTCTTTGGAACACGCTGGAGAGCGTGCCACGACATATGGGATCACATGCCAATCTATCGCTAGAGACAGATATCCAAATGGGTCAGTCTTTAAGTTTGACCAAAACTAGGATTTTGAACTCCAAACCTGTTTGATGAAATGCTTGTTCCGAATGCACAGACCTGACATGTGCATAGACTTTCACTTGTTTTGAGAGCAAACATTGCTAAGACTTTGCTCCATCTAGGCCATGTATGCACAGACTTTGGCTGCCTACTAGCTGAAGTAGCATCGACCTTAGCTGCCTGCTGGCTGAAGTAGCATCGACCTTAGCTGCCTACTAGCTAAAGTAACATCGACATTAGCTGCCTGCTGGCTGAAGTAACATCGACCTTAGCTACTTGCTAGCTGAAGTAGCATCGACCTTAGCTGCCTGCTGGCTCAATTAGCATCGACCATCATTCTGTGCAAGACTAACTAGCATCAACCTTAGTTAGTCTATGAACCCACTAACATAGACCTTAGTTGCTTGGAGTCACAACTAGCATCAACCTTAGTTGCTTGGAGTCACAACTAGCATCGACCTTAGTGTGCATGTGGTCTAAACTAGCATCGACCTTAGCTCTTCTCCAACTGAGGTAGCATCGACCTTCATTCTGCAGTAGCTGAGGTAACATCGACCTTAGTTCTTCTCTAACTGAGGTAGCATCGACCTTCATTCTGCAGTAGCTGAGGTAACATCGACCTTAGTTCTTCTCTAACTAAGGTAACATCGACCTTAGTTCTTCAGGCAACTGAACTAGCATCGACCTTTGTTCTTCTCTGAGTGAGATAACATCGACCTTAGTTTTTCAGGAAACTAAACTAGCATCAACCTTTGTACTTCTCTGACTGAGATAACATCGACCTTAGTTCTTCAGGCAACTGAACTAGCATCAACCTTTGTTCTTCTCTAACTAAGGTAACATCGACCTTAGTTCTTCAGGCAACTGAACTAGCATCGACCTTTGTTCTTCTCTGACTAAGGTAACATCGAACTTAGTTCTTCAGGCAACTGAACTAGCATCGACCCTAGATGCTGGTTGAACAGTGATGTGCACAGACCTTATGTAGCATGAGTCAATCAAACTATTGTCAATTCTTGAACAGTGGTATTGACCTGCATTGACCTGCATTGACTTTTCAAGGCATATTGAACTCATGAATCTTCATCGATTATGATTATCAGAAACACTATATGAAACTCAAGAATCAAGACGTATAAAACTCAAAGAGCAAAAATCGTATGAAACTTAAGGTTCAATGTCATGTGAAATTCATGGCTCAACAACACACTTGAAATGCCATTTTCACCAATATGATCACCAATATGTGTGACTCATAGTTTAAACATCATTAAAACACATTGAAAGTATAAAAGCACAGGGACACAACAGTTCCGCCATCTTTTAATGTACTCCAAGGCTGTTTCATCATTCTTCTACTTGGAGGCATACAACTCGACCATGGTGACCTCTCTTTCAGCAACGTGGAACCATTCCCAGAACTTCTGATGCATATCTGGCCAATCACTAATAGATCCGGCCAGTAGATTTGAATACCATTCGAAGGCGTGGCCCATAAGAGAGGCCCCAAAGAACTTCAATAGGCAGGATTCTTTTGTGGCTAGGTCACCCATCACGTTGATATAGTGTGCTATATGTTCTTTGGGCGAGCCTTGCCCATTGAATTTATCAAACTTCGGTAGCTTACTAACGCCAGCAAGTAGTTTCTTGGAAGCATGGTGAGTCAGATACGGCACCTGGTAAACATCGAACGAGGCATGATCATCATCGCCTCTATTGGTCAGCTTCTCTTTGATCATCTGTTCTATCATTAATTTGTTCATCATTGTTTGGTCAACCGGCCTTGGACATAGCCGAGCTTGCTGTATGTGCGGGACCATTGGCATTGTTGCTTGAGGTGCATCGGCAATCCCCTGATGATGAGGAGCGGGCTGCGACAATGGGGTCATGCCCCCAGTGTAATTAGGTGCTAGTTGAGAGGCCATCATCAAAGGAGAAGCTTCGAATTCATCAACACCTCGTTACGAGGTTTCAGGGAGAACCTTACTCTGTCTCGAGGCTGTGGGATGTGCATTCAGCTCGTTGAGCTGCCTTCTCAGCATCTCAACTTCTTATTGATATCTTTGTAGCAGCATCATCATAGTAGCCGAATCGGGCATAGAGGAGTCGGAGGCATGACCCTGCCCTTCCAATGGCATATCTAAAGCGGGCGCTAGTCTTTCTCCATAATCTTCGGCGGTGATCACATTTGCAGTCATCGCGATCAAATCCGCGCCAGTTTCTTGAGCGTGAGCTTGTGTTATCTCGGCTACAGCTTCCATAGATGAATTCCCATAGCAGCCGGCCACTCCAGTCGTGTTATAGGTGAATATCTAGAGATGCCTACTCCTCCGAATCATCATAGATCTTAGGGATTGCAGTGCCCCGAGCGAGGTGTCTTGAATGCCATGGGATTGCCCCCAGGCGGCTTGAGTAGTATCATTTTGCCCTTTGACAGAGCATGTCATGTATTGCGGCACTTTGGCTAGTGCTGGAGACTTGTAGGTGCAGCGGCCTTGTAAGGTTACCCCACTATGCTTCTTATCATGAGAGTAGATATCTGCTCGTCGAACGCAACTCGAGGGTGTTCATTCAAGATGCGGCAGGACCGGCATCTTGGTCTTCTCTTTTTGTTGTTTTCTTCTTCTCACGGGTCGGTTAATCATGGCGGACCATAGTGTAGTTGAAATTGGGGCCCATGCTTGCTTGGGCACCCATATCTGCTTGCATTTGACTGGCTTTAAAGCTAACCAGCCCTTCATCTTGGACTCTAAGTGGTCCAACTTGTACTGGGCCGGCACTTGGAAGGTATTGCGCACCGGCACCATTGAAATCACTTTGTCGGGTGTAATCCTGGCCTGTCGGCCATTCAGAAGTACTCAGACGCCTTCGATGAGCACGGACTTGCCCGAAGTGGATAGCCGGCTTCGCAATGCGCTGGGGTTCTTCTTGGCCATCTACCTGGTGACCAGTGTGCGCTTCCTATTGGCGAGCGCAAAGGAATCGATGTGGTAGAAGTGGCAGTCCACCGCAACAGCATCAGTCGGGGTCACCTCTACAACGGCGACCGATTCCATCTCCTGGACAGGTAGGAGCTCCACGAATGCGACCCCCAAGAAGTTGGGGAAGCTGAAGATAGGTGGGAAACCACCAAATTGGATCGGCACTGCCAAATAGCCATGGGTGGCATGGCTAGCAACAACAAGGAGTCTGGACGACACGGCCATCATAGTTGTCGGAATGCAATCTGCAATGTTAAACCAAACAGTTAGAATTTTAAGAAGATGCCATTGGGCCCCTAATCCTGGCAAGGAGATGAAGGGAAGTCCAGTCCCACTGGGCGTGCCAGAGTTATGGACGCACTTTTTGGGAGCAGTTCTTTTGTTTATTTTGTTATTCATTTGTTTGTTCATTTTTTCGGTTTATTCGTGTGAGGGCGTGCCAGTCACCTAGGTGACGATTTATTCGGGCTTCAAGGAAGTCCGAGGTGCGCTCGATCTGACTAGTCAAACGATTGTGTGTGTCATCTCGGGACTAAGAACCTGCCATGCCATAAAGGTCACAATGTTAATTATATCCCCTCGAAGAGGGGAAAACCCTTGATTCATCGCCAGGAAAAGGGGCCCTACGGCCTGAAATTCATAATAATGAAAGCGAGAGCGAAATCTTGGATTGTGTTTAAACAAACCCTACATTGGGGTGTAAACGTTCATAAATTCATGTATGTCGGTCATTGGTGGACTATTTCTTGTTCGGACAGAAGTCCGCATCTGTAGCGAAAGGGACGGCGATGAAACCGTACAAATGTCTGCCGCGTATACGGCAAGTTTGATGCGGATGCAGGGTTAGATCCCAGCAGAGATGGGTCAAGTTAACGAACTATTGACCCGAAATGACTTCGGATCGCAGCCATGTCGGGGGAGTGCCCGAGATCCGCATCCGACTCAGCGGGGCATCATTGCTTTTCTTTTCACACTCTGTCCAGCGGAGCGAGGGTCTCGAGGTATGTGCAATTATGTCATTTTTTATTGCTCTAGTTGTTAATTTTTGTTGTTTATCCTCACCCACAAGTGGTTCATTTTGTTTATTAGTTTCATACCTCTTCTTTTATTGGGTTGATTTTTTTTTTATTTGGAGGGCACATCGGATTGAGGAGCAAATAGGGGTGCGCCGACTTAGGGTGGAGCATAGGGGCGCACCGGTTTAGGGTGGAGCATGGGGGCGTGCCACTTTAGGTGGTCAAGCAAGGGCGCGCCAGTTTTGGGGCAAGGAATGGAGGTGGGTTTTGTGAGAGAGGTTAAACTGGCGCGGAGGTAGCGCGTCGGTTTCGGGTGCAAAGGATGGAAATTGATTTTGTGAGAGGGGTTAAATCGGCGCGGGGGGTACCACGCCGGTTTATGCCGCACTGGATTAGAAATAGGCTCATTTTGCTTTGTTTTTCTTTTCATTCACTTGCAGATTGGCAGATGATTAAAGCGTTTGTTCGTTTAGCAAATTAGGTTGATCAAGGGGGGGTTTAAATGTCTTGCTCTCTTGTTTGTTAATTCAGTGGGAAAATTTTAATGTCTTAACCATATGTCAAACTGAAGGTTTGAATGTTTTATCCGAAGGGTCATCGTGTAGGCACTCAGAGGTTTACGAGCTCAGTTTGTGTTATGTTCAGAGGGATTCAAGCATCAAAAAGTTTCATTTGGTCATTCAACCTTATGTGCCTGTGTCCTTTGTTCTCATTGGTTGCACCCCTGGCGGAAATTGGGTAGCATCTCCCCCGGACTGAGTCTTGCCAGGGAAAATGGGGGATCGTCAAACGGAGTATTTCGGTATGACCCACAAAACTCGGAGTGGCCTAACAGTAGTCCGGTGACCCAGAGGTGAGTGCAGAAGCCCGAGGACTAGCCTTCAAGGGGTTCAAACGACTCACAGGCCGCAGCTTCGCAAGAGCTACAAAGGGACAGATATTTGCCATAGAAGGCTATGACTGTTCACCCTTCAGACGGATTCCTTCGAAGACCATGCCAAAGAGAGGCATGCTTCGAAGGGAGCTAGATGATTAAAAGATAAAGAAAGGGCAGGCAGAGGCTAACGAAGTAGAACAATATATATATATATCGCAAAAGCTTTTCTTTCATTCATCCACCAGAGAAGGGGGGAAACAAAATACAGGAGGGGATCTACCCCATAACAAAAAAAAATAGCAGGAAAGGGAGAAATGGATACACCGGTGGGAGGGGAGCAGAGCACAAGCTCCTTCCCCAAGCACGCCTCTCTTCTCTCACTCTCTCTTTTCTTCACCCTCAGGCGTAGGGTAAACGGCAATTCTCTCTTCTCTTCGGCCACTCTGACCTTCGAACCCTCAAGCTGACGAACCAACCAACCCCTCCTAACCGAGACAGAGCCAGCTAGCCAGCGAGAGAGCCCTCTCTCTAGTGGAGCATGCCACCATTTTATAGGAGTGGAGATGGGGAAGGCCTTCGAAACCAAACGCCCCCCCTTTCTCTTCCTTCTTCATCTTTTCCCGCTCAAAGGCGTTGAATGGCTTGAGAATAGGGGGCCGTAGAGTAGGGGCAGTGCTTCCACGAGATTGGTCGACGGCGATCGGCGGAGAAGCGATGTTCAGCGCGGAGCTCAAAGACCTTCATTTTCGAAAGGTTGAGACATGTAGGCGGTCATCTGCCGGTCTGATGCAGATGGGTTATCCATTTCAGGAAACATCTCTCTATTCGCGCCTAAAAATAGGGGATCAGACTGTAGATGGGATGAGTGCCTTGGTTAAAATGGCGCGGGGGTGAGTGTGCCGGTTTAAACCCATGTGTTAGCGTGCCAGTTTGATGGTCAAAGAAGGGGCGCGACAGTTTAGGATCCTCCCATGGACGTGCTGGTTTAGGCACCAAGGGAGGGGCGCGCCGGTTTATGGCCACGCCGATTTAAGTGAGATGGCACCGAGCTGACCCGGATGAGTGTTTGACATCTGGCGTTGTTTTAGTTTCTCTGCGCCGCTCTTGGAGTGTTTGTTCCAAACTTCACGGGCTTCATTTTACAATTTTGAGTGATTTCCGATACGTGCCGAACCCATGTCAGAATTCCTAGGTTTCACCTGATTCGACCTTCGACACTACCAGTTGGAAAGTCGGGGCCATCTTTTCTTCTTGGGGGGCTTCCTTGTTATATAGCGGACCCCCAGGTAGGTATTCATCCTGCTTGGAGGAGACATGGGGTTTATTCGGCCTTTTCCATCTTCGGCTTGCTCTCGGGTGCCGGGACGTGCATGCCGTACGATCATCTTCATTTTTTGACGTCCACAACTAGACTCAAATAAATGAAAAATTACATGGACGTGACTTGACTCTTGACCCTACTAGGTCTTCTATCGATCTTTAATCACTCTTGGACTTGTCACTTGAGTAGTCCGAATCCCCACTAGAATTTTTTGAAAAGATTCGTAAAGTATGGAATGATCACACTTGCCCAATAGGTATCTCCGTATCAACATGAAGGCAACGTTTAAGTATTTAACATTTTGGCTATAGAAAAGTAGAATAAATGCATACGATGAACACGTGAGCAAAACCAAAGTAACAATGCAAGTAACAAGACATGACTATGAAGATAGGAAATTTTATATAGAGATTGAGAGGATAATTATTTCAGAATGTATAGTGGCCTTTCATGTAACAAGAATATACTAGCATGTATCGAGAATGTACTTTTCATAACCATGAGGGTCATGCACTAGAATGTCATGTAATCAAGAATGTATATTTCATGTAGAGCCTCGTGATTTTCACTCGTCTATAAAAAAAGTACTCCCAGCGTAATGCGACGCCAGTGTCCATCATACCACATGGTTTATAGCATGTTTCCGGCAATCAGCCGAGGGGGCTAGTGTCGAGCCCCTGGACACAATCAGTGCCCAAACTGCATCTTCAAGTTATAAATCAAGCTACTTCCATGAGAAATATCAATAATGTAGGCCAATAACATACAAGTTCAAATAATAGTTTTATGACAACAAATATCAATGTAAGAATGCACCAATTAAAAATATGAGAGTTCAAAGATGATTTAATACAAGGTCATGCAACAGAAACAATTTGGCAGCATAACGGAATATTATTTAACTTCCATTATTCATTAAATAGCTTTGGAATAAGGTGTTAGGTTCTAGATAATCAATAGACCATCTAGAAACATAGGAAAATCAAACCTTAGGTCAAACGTTGGGTTAAGAACACTTAAGACAATTGCAGTCATGACATGACCATTTATGGGGAATAACGATCGTTTACTGGACCGTTTATACACTTTAGTGGTCAGTATAGTGCCGTTTATTGACAGGGTCGACGCTTGAAGAAAGAAAGTGTCGATGCAGTAAAATCCCTGGAACCTTGCAGTCATGGCTGGGTCGCAAGGTGACATTGGCGGTCAAGGTAATGGCCGCTACTAGCCGATTGCAGTCTCCAGAGGGCCACTAAGATCTTGAACAAAAAAATGCCGGAAAAGTGCTTTCTAGACAATTGGGCTTTAAGGGTACAACCTGCTCAGCATCCTAGTGAGAATCTAAGGCTTGCCGAGACTTAAGGAGGCCTTGAAACAAGATCACCTGGTCTAGTGGAAGGAATATCCAACCGAGAGGATCACAAGTCCAAGATTTTGTGCTTATGAGTGCAAAAGTGTATCTAATGGCCATGCACCGGGGTACGTGCCATGTACTTAAAAAAAGACTCATAGATAAGAAGGGATCACGTAAAACAACAATCAAAACATTATAAGCCAATCCATGAAGCATATAAAATATGGTCATTAGTACAATTTATAGGTTTTAGCATGAAAATAACATAAGTTTGAAATAAGTTCAAAGTGCATAAGGAAAATGAAATCTACTAAGATGAACAATTAACATAACCAAGTTTATGAATACAGTACTTTGAATAGGAATAAGACCTAATTATCTAGGCTTATCATATGATAACTAGGGTTGTTCTACATTATGTTTCAGGTTAAAAACAATATATAACTCAAAAAATTAAAGCGGTCTCGAGAGGACCGTTTTATGGGCTTTAGGGGTCTATCGCAGGGCCACTAAAGGACTCTGGCGGTCTCAGGAAGACCGTTTATTCCTATCTGTTGCAAACTACAGTAAAACTGAAGTACATGCTAATCTAGGGCAACTAGATGCATGGAAAAATATGTTAACAGGCAGATAAGGTATGATACAACCATATTAACACATGGAGATGCATAAGTTGTCATGAATTTAAGCTAAGATCATCATCTTTGCTATTAAGGGTAGAAATTATGCATGCAAAACAACCTAGATGCGCTGTGCTAATAAAACCTTAGATACTCTATGTAGAAAGCGTGAAAATTCATGAAATCAAAAGGCTTTTTTATTCCTAAGATGTTGATTAGGCCTTTTCATGAGATAACCTACCTTTGATTTAATCCCTAGACTTCGGATTTCTTACTAGAAGTAGACCCTAGTTCCTGTACGTCCTATGCCAAACGAGCAACTTCCCGTCCCTCGTTCTCCTCAACCACTTGACCTAAAACCGTGAAAATTAGAGGGTATGTAGAAGATTCGAAGGGGAATAGAAAGTTCTAAAGTCACTACATGAACTAACCTCGTTTAGGGCTTCAAATCCCCTAACCCTCACTGGACCGATGTACTTATTCCTGCACAGCCTGTAGCTAGCAAGCGACTTGTAGATGCCCTAATTCTTCAAAGGTTGGATCTTCTAGCACAAAAATTGGAGGGGAGTTAGATAAAACTAAGGAGAACAAATTCTTCTAAAGGACCAACCTGAGTAGACGTCTCCTTACCTCTGAATTACACGAGCCAACATTAGGGTTCGCATGGGTCAAAGTTAAGGTCTATTTATAGGGTTTTGAGTTAGGGCTGAGGATTTGATCAAATTAGGAGCCTTAATTAGGGGTAGGATCGATCCCCAAGAGTCCTAGGCATGCTTTCATGTCTACACACTTCGATCCATGAAGATTTGGATGCCAAAGATCCAAGCTTTTCACGTTTCTTCTATTTACAGAATCAGAGGGGTTTAGCGGTCATAGAGGGACCGCTAGCATCGCTTGGCGGTCTCGCGATAGACCACCAATTGACGTAAAATCCAAAAAATTCATATTTCCTTATTATCTCTTATTTATCTCTCAATCGGTGTATATATCCTATTTTTAAATCCATAAATTACTTAATTTACGTTTTTATTAATGGGCTTGGGTCTAAAGGTCTTGGATTTGGGTCTTATGGGCCTATTTAGATGAGCTTAACCCTTTGATGAATATAGGGCCTTTAAATGGATTGAATTATTCCATCATTCTCTTAATAGCTCATTAAGCCTTTTTAAATGCTTACTAATTATATTTAATCCCAAAAATTTCCTAGAAAATTCTCGGGCTTTACACCCTCCCCCACTTAAAAGAATTTGGCCCCAAATTCAATACATGTGATTGATAAGGAGAGTGTACTTACAATTGAATAGTTCCAGGAATCATTTGCGCATTGCCTCTTCCATTTCCCACGTCGCCTCGTGTGACAAAGATTTGTTCCATTGGACTTTGACCATAGGAATAGTTTTATTCCGAAGTTGACATACTTCTTGCTCAATTATTTTGATTGGCTTTTATTCGTATGTCAAATCCATATGTATCTCCAGACCTTCATGACTTATAGTATGAAAAGGGTCATAAACGTACCTCTTGAGCATGGATACATGAAATACGTCATGGACGCCAGACAATTGTGGAGGTTGTTGGGTCCCGTAGTGTAGGAACGCGGATCTAGAGGGGGGGGTGAATAGATCCTCCCAATAAAAACTATGTCCAATTTAAAACATAAACTAGCGCACAGCGGAATTAACAAGATTGATAAGATTGAGGAATTTAATCTAAACAGATTTAAACTTAATTCACTCACTCTCACCGAGCTCTCATGATTGCAAAGATAGAAAAGATAGTGAAGCACACAAACACAAAGATCAAACCACAAGACACGAGGATTTTTAAGGTGGTTCGGGACCACGACGGGCTCCCTACGTCCACCCCTCACCAAACCGGTGAGGCTTCACTGCTGTAAAAATAGCCCGGGGATAAATCCCCAGACACACACGGAGCCAGACTCCAACACACACATGTAGGGCGATGCCTACACAATCACACGGGAGTAAACTCCCAACCACACACGGGGAACACACCCCAAAATATGTCCAAGCACACACGCGGATATGCTCCGCACAAATCGACGCACACACGTCAACACACACACTCGGAGAACCCTTTCTCCGAACACCCACACAAAGTATTCTTACAGAAGTATATGAAATGAAGACAAATATATGCTATGACCTCCCAAACAAATTCTATAGATGGAAACTAGAAAGATGCATAAAAAATAAAGCTCCCCCTTCTTCAACAAAATCTAGTTCTCCTTGACTCCTTGATGGATGTTCACGATTTCAACATCATCTTATTCCTCTCCTCGAGGTGCTCCTCTTTTCCTTCTTCCATTCTCTTCTTCACCTAAAAGAATAGATAGAAATAATAACCCCAAACTTTAAGCTAATCTCTAACAAGAATATGGAAATGAATGGTTTAGAGATCCCCCTCTTTATCTTCAACCAAGCTTTGAGATAAGGTGGAAAGGAGCTCTAGAGATAATGAATTAGGGATTGGAAGTTGCTGCCACTGTAGATTCAACCATAAATCTGCACTCAAGGTCGTAGAGATGATCTCTTGCAACCTTCTCTTCCTCCTCCAGCAAATGCACACACCCAGATCATTTTTAGACTTGGAAGGAGCCTTCTACCTTTCACTTTCATGCCCAAAACAATGTGAAAGAAGCCCTGGAACCGCTACCTGCGTCTTGCACATACAAGGGTTAAGAACAAAACAAAATTTCAGATCTAGCTTGGTTCCTTAGGGTTTACAACCCAATAAGATGTATATAAGTTTCTAGGACGGTGAAGGGACAGCCTTGGGACAAGATCCACAAATAAGGGAGTGATTTGAGGGCGGTTTGACTGGAGTTAATGGACTTTCAGAGCAAGGACATGAAAGTCATCTTTCACGGCTCTGCATAGGTGTCGACACTTGGTGTCGACACCTTGTGCATTCCATTATACAAAAACCCCAAACAGACTGCCTGGACACTGGGTGTCGACACCAGGTGTCGACACCTGGTGTTCTGGCTTGCTGCCAGAACAAGTTTCAGGTAGGTGTCGACACCTGGTGTTGACACCTCATGGACTAGTTCCTGGAAAGGATCCTGTAGGGTGTTCTGGATGCAGGTGTCGACACTTGCTCCTACAAAATGCCCAATGGCCCATTTTGCTAAAAATGAAACCTCCAACTACACCATAGGTTTTGGCATGATTAATTGAGGTTGTGAGAAGTTCTTCCAGCCTGCAAAACACCAAGTTCAAGTCAGATTGCTTCAACATTGACTTTTCAAATCAACACATTGCAATTCACTTTCTTTAATAGATTCACGTTGACTTGTGAAATTATAACCAAGTGGGATCTTATCCAGGATTATTTCCATTGCCCATTCAAGAAGAAAATGATGAGATATATTACATAATAAAAACATATCAGTATTTACCTCATCATTTTACCTGAATTCACCATTGATCCTCAATTTCTTGTTTATTGGTTGAATCGTCCATACACAGAGTCATGAAGTTCCAAATATCATTCACCATTGCTTGATAGAATAAATTTGGAATTTAAAGAGTAAGGAGCAAAGCCACGGAAAATAATATTGAGTCACATTACATTTGATCATCATCAAATCTCATCAATCCACACATCATTACCTTGGGGGCAAACAATGGTATTTACATCTCAATCATTCATTTAGCATTACCGAAATACACATGCATAACATGAGGCTCAATATGACATTTATCCAACCATGTTTTTCACAAAAACTTTCTCATTGAGTGCAAAGTAATCTCACCAAATGTATATGCAATGTGATAACATCAAAGCACATATGAGCCTTATAGAGTCACAAATGCATTCACATGATTGATATCACAATAACAATATTTTGTAATCATCAAAATCACATACACAATAATCTCCCCCATTTTGATGATGACAAAATGTTATGCGATAACACACTCTCTCTCCCCCTTTGACATAATCAGAAATGGGGATCATGATGGGAAATCCATGATGGCAGCAAAACCAAAAATAACATTGACAGAACCCGACGGACAATGGGGTTAAAAAGAAAAATAATATGCATAATATGCATGAACTAATTGCACAACTATGAAATGCAAATGTGGATAATATGGACATGTAGAATGCAAGTAAGATGATCAAGTATGATTGATTGCCAAGCACATATATATATAAAGACATGCAATATTGCTCCCCCATTTTATTTAGAGTAAAGGGATAGGTGTACGAAAAGTGCAGGTGAGTCATTAAGATCAGAGTGCTCATGATTACACCAAGAGGAGTGTGCAGATAGATAGGAGAAGACGTACAGTAGGTCATGCAGTTAATCAAATTTTCAGAATACATATCAAATCAAATTTCTATGTGTAAGTGAGTAACATGAGAATGAATACTAGCCATATGGATAACTAGATTTTCAATTAAACACAATAATAATTGCATAGACTGCATTTCAATCTAGAGAGCAGCGTATTGGAGGTTTCGCTCTGTCTCAATCAAATTTATCATCAGAAATTTTCACACTAACAATCTGAATTTTTCTAAGAATGATCAGGTTCAAATAATTCCTTTTTATGCGAGGAGACACATGGAGCTCATGCCAGAATCCCCGGTTACTCAGAATACTGAACCATTTCATCTCATTTTGAACAGAGATACTTTAGTCAACACTTTTCAGAAATGAACCACATCACGTCTCAGGTGACATGTGCCCAATTTACTCAGTGAGACTAAGCATTACTCTACCTTAATTAACCTTTTTTTTGTATGCGGAGGCAGGTAGCTTTTTCCTCAACTGTCTCTTTATCATTCATGCAGCAAGTTGAATTACTTTAGAGTGTTGAAATGAAATTCTTATATACTTATGAATAACACTCAATTTCACATTATAGTGCATGAGGTGTGCGAATTTGATTTAACATGTATGAAGAAAATTTAACTCAAAATAAGATAGTGTAGCTCCCCCTATGTAAATGCAATAAGCATGAAATGCTCCCCCTGAGAGTTTGACATGAAGCACACTTGTTAAGACTCAGATGTAACATTATTTAACAATGGAGTATACGGTCTTAGAAGTTTCAAGGAAGGGGTTGTAGCATATATTAACATGCAAGTATACAATGGAGATATGCAATATGTAATGCAAAAGGAAAAGATATGCAATTTCAGTTCTTAAAATGTTGGCCCCAAAGATATGATACCATTATTGGAAGTATTCATTTTGGTATTTATGTAACATGAAATGTTCAAAATGATGTATTTTAAAATATGCAATATATGCATGCTAAAAATGCCAACTATGTAACAAGACACACGATGAGCTTCATCTTCCAAGAGCACTATGTGAATGATATGCAGAAAATGATATGCATATATACAATGTGATGCAGGATTTCATATTTCACATGACAACTCTATATGCATCTAATGCAACTAATGCATGACATGTAAATAAATTTTTTATTAAATGAGAGAACGCAATCTTATTTTGAAAAGAGCTTTCAGAAAATTCATTCAAAGCATCAAAATCATCACATGTTAACTTTTCCTTGAAAACATTTTTGCTTCTATCCAAAAAGATGAGTAGCACATTGGTAAAGACCACGGAACATTGATCGAATTCGGTCCTCAAAATGTTCAGCCACAGAATAACATCATCATGCTGAGAGAATGGAAAAACATCAATCTCAAACTTTTCAGGTTGCAAGACTCCCCCTTATTCAATGCATGATTTCAGAAAATTCATTTAAATTTGATGCCATATGCATAGATGATTCATGGTACTGGGCAGAGATACATTCTCACGCATGGTGATAGCTTTCAGACAGGCTTGACCTGCCCTTCCACATGTTATCATTTTATATACCATGTAGTCATTGAAATGATGATCAGAAAAATACAATGCATTCCCATATGACATCGAGGGTTTAGTAAACACATGTGATGTGACACAACCTAGGACCTAAATTGCAAGCAACACAACAATTTGGCAATGTCACACAAGCGGACTCACTCACGTTGGCACACTCGGGTCCGTAGGTGGACCGGCGATGGGGTGAGGGTCCGAGGTTGGACCGGAGGTTTCCAAGGGTACGTCTGGCTTGGGGAGGACCCCTATGGGTCAGGGGTTACCCAAATTCATAGGCGGTCAGCACGCCGAAGGCTTGGGTTGAATGATCACTCTCACAACTCACCCGCGGTAGCCACACAATTAAATGATAATTCGGGTTCGGGCACTCTCTTAACGCCGACGGCACCAAAATGCAATATTAATTAAGCAAAGGAATCCAGCAAAGAGGAGTGTTTAGTGGCTCACCTGATCAGTGTGAAGACACCGATCCCGGCCGGAGACGAGGGCGAGCGAGGAAGCGTGGGCTTACCCGCACGCCGCGCCGGAGAAGCTTCAACCTGAAATTTCAGATTACATGCACTACACCCCATGCAAGGGGGGGATCTTGGGGAAGGGAAGTTAGTGACTACACTCAAACACTACCTCCACGTAGGGAGGAGCCTTCAGCTGGCCAAGCGGGGAGGGGAGAAACCAAGCTAGAAGTAAAGACCGGTAGCCGATGCCGATGCTGTCCACCCTCTGTGCTTCAGGATAGACAGTTGGGAAAGAAGGAAAAGTGTTTGGGAAAGAGGTGGTTTGGGCGACCAAGGGCTATGGAGGGAAGGGAATTTTCAAGTTCAAATGGTCTTGAGAGGTGGAGGGTTGCATGGGGAAGAAGGAAAATTTTTTGGGAAAGAGGGAGGGGTAGTTGGGAGGTGAGGTGGGGATTGGGGGGTTCCCTATTGGGACTTGGGGAGACTTAATGTGAGGGTGTGGGAAGTTGTAGAGGCTTTCAATGGGGTAGGTGGGGGTTGGAGGTGGTTGGGAGGGGAGGAGAGAGAGTAGGGGTGCACCCCTTAGGGAAGGAGAGAGAGAGAGAGAGAAGCTCACATTTGTGGTGGATTTCAAAATTCATTCATTGATTCATTAGTCCAAAATGAGGGGAATGGGGTCCTATATATAGGAAACCCACATTTTACAAAAAGTCCCTGACATTTGAGTCAATGACGAATAACCGAGGAAGGTGGGGGGCGCCCATGGGCCAGCCCATTGAATTGGGCCCAATAACAATCTAATCAAACCCAATGACACTCAAACTTAGGTAGATGACTCAATGACCTAGGTACTTGACTCAAATAAAAGGAAAATTACAATGACATGACTCAAATAAAATATGAAAATTACATGACTTGATTTAGAAAAATATGACGGACACAATGGAGCTATGCCGACGAGCAATCAAAGCTGGGGAAAAATGTGAAGGGCGAGAGATGCCCCCATCATACCCCCGGGGTGCGAAGAACTCGACTCCGTCGAGTATAGGTCCGCCGGGGAAGAGGTCCTCCAATGTAGCTCCGGGTGAGCCACAACCTCCAAACTCAACCTCGCATCTTTATCTGGGGATTGCTCTTCATACTCTCAAGGTGGCTCGGGCACACCCTCTTGCTGGCGATGGTACCCTGCTTGCTTAGTATTGCCTCCGTGTGCACACGTCGGACTCTCAAGTTGATATGCGGAGGCTCTCTGAGGGTGTCACTCATAAAGGTGAGGGTAGGCTCAAACTGCTCACTGGGATCTACCGCGGTGCCCTTAGGGGGTGCTAGATCCGCCACGTAAAAAGTGAGGTATATCCCAAGATCCCATCGATAAATCCAACCCGTAAGCCAGGTTGCCAAAGCCACTCGGAACATGGAAGGTCCAAGTCCTCGTGCCCTCGATTTGGAGGTGACCGTAAGATAGAGCCATTCCAAAGCCACCATCGTAGGGTTGCCTACTTGGAATCCAAAGTGGCACTCGTGAGTTTTTGCCCGCTCATTATGAACCTCACCGCTCGTTGTGGTTTGCTTGCTTAAATGCTCATGCCAAGTATTATGATGCGGTGTGAGTGGGAGATGCATGATATGCCAAGGGGGGCCAAAACAACCATACGTAGACCAATCATGTAGTGATGCCATGGAGACTTTGAAGGGTGTGGGAGGGCCGGGGCATCCATAGGTGTCCCTCTCATGCGTGGGTGTGATGAGTGCCGGAGGACCCGGACATCCATGAATGTTCCTAACATGCTTAAGACTCATGATGAATGAAGGTGGATCATTACATCTGAATATGGACCACTCATGTTTCTGACTTAACATGTGGGTGATATGAATGAATGTACCCGACTTATGAATCATGCCAAGTGGTTCGAGGTGCCAAGTCACATGTTTTCCTAACCCGAAAATGACTTTGATGTGTTGGGGTATGGTTTGGCATTGGAGTTTCCATTCAAAAGGGTCAAAGGGGTCAAGGAATGTGGACATCATGGGGAGAGGCACCTCCTTGTTCCTTAGGTGTAGATCTTCCTTGGTCATAGCTACCCTTGTGTCGCCCAGGACTTGGGAGAGGTGGGCTTGGCCCAACATGGTGGGTGAGGGTAGGAAGGAGTGGGTGATAAGTGATGTGGGTGGATCACATGGGTTCCCGGGTTCCCATTGGGAGGGGTCAAAAAAATCAACATAAGTGTACCCGGGAGAAAGGAGCTCTAAGTTCATCTCAACATCCTCAAGGTCCTCACAATATGGTGCTGGATCATCCTCCTCTAATGAAATAATTGGGCCGAAGTTCTTAGTGGGTGGATCGGCTATGAAGGGAGGTTTTGGCTTTCTACCCAATATAATAAACTCCAAATTGAGGAGAAGGTCGGGCTCATCGGGTGTAGGGAGGAATAGGAGGAGGTCGCTAGTGTAGCAACCAATGGTGCAAATCGAGGTGATAGACCCGACACAAAGGTGTAGGAGGTCAAGGCTCCTAGATTGGTGGGCCATGGGTCAACAAACTGGTCAACTCAAATTGCCAAGGTAAGCCCTTGAGAAGGTCCCCTAGTGTCTCCACTTGATAAGATGATTGGATGGTGGTGCGATAGGAGTTGAAGGACACTATGGGGAGGTGTCGCTCCAAGGGAGGGTAGGCCATGATTGGGTGAGCTAGGCTCTCTTTTAACCATCTAGCCAAGGACCCAATTATGATGAGTTCACTCCCTACTAGGGGAGAGGCATAGAGTGAAGATGCAAGGCTTTGTCCTCATCTTGGGCATGTGTTTCTTTCAAAGTGGGGGTTGGATTTGGGGTGTTCACCACTATGGGGTAGGGTGTCAGGATTATAGGTTCTTCTACCAAGGAGGTGGGTAGGTACTTTGTGGGTGGGGTGATGATGATCGACACATGGTGCATCCGGGGTGGTGAACGAGGTCGGACTTGGATTGAGGTTGGAAGTGGAAGTAGTGGTGGCCTAGGTTGGGGTAAGATTGGGGTTGGAAGAGGAAGGTGGAGTGGGTGCAGAGGCTTGGTTTGATTTGTTTTGGGAGGTGGGTCCCTTTTAGGGGGCGATGGAGGGGTAGTGGTGGGGGCCAAGGGGTTTTGTGGGGTATGGGTTTGGTGAGGGATTTTGGGTTGGCCAAGGGGAAATGAAGGAGTTGAAATGCTCTTTGGGCTTCGGTGTTCGGAATGGGAGGGGAAAATATATCTAGCCCTAAGTTATTCCTTCATGTCCCCCCATGTTGTGAGGGGAGCTCCTCTTCTAATTATTCTTAAGCCTTCAATTTTCAACCAATGAGTTTGGACCCGTTTGGTAAGTTACAATTTCGCAAATCGGACTTTCTCATCCTCGGTCATGGGATACCAAGTAAAGTAATGGTCCATCGAGACTTCCCAATCTAAATAGTCACTAGGTTGAGTTCCATCAAAGATGGGAGGTGGGGGAGGAGCCCTACTATCATCCGCCCATGGGGTGGGCCCATTTTCTCCTATTGGTCGAGTCGACCCGATAGGTTATCAAGCCGCTCATTGGCATGGGTCAAGGCCTTCATGAGGTAGTTGACATGGCCAGGGAGGTCATGTGTGTTAGTGGTAGGCATCCCTTGGGGGTTTGGACTTATGGAGAGGGCCGATGGGTAAGGTCGGTAAAAGGTGGTCATGCTAGTGCACAAAAGAGATGCCACCGAGGACCCTAAATGCATACACACGCCCTAGGACCAACTTGATAGAGACAAGTTGTGAACTTGCTCTGATACCAATTTGATGTGACACAACCTAGGACCTAAATTGCAAGCAACACAATAATTTGGCAATGTCACACAAGCGGACTCACTCGCGTTGGCACACTTGGGTCCGTAGGTGGACCGGCGATGGGGTGAGGGTCCGAGGTTCGACCGGAGGTTTCCAAGGGTACGGCTGGCTTGGGGAGGACCTCTATAGGTCAGGGGATGCCCAAATTCACAGGCGGTCAGCACGCCGAAGGCTTGGGTTGAATGATCACTCTCACAACTCACCCACGGTAGTCACACAATTAAACGATAATTCAGGTTCGGGCAGTCTCTTAACGCCGACGGCACCAAAATGCAATACTAATTAAGCAAAGGAATCAAGAAAAGAGGAGTGTTTAGTGGCTCACCTGATCAATGTGAAGACACCGATGCCGGCCGGAGACGAGGGCGAGCGAGGAAGCGTGGGCTTACCCGCACGCCACTCCGGAGAAGCTTCAACCTAAAATTTCAGATTACATGCACTACACCCCATGCAAGGGGGGGATCTTGGGGAAGGGAAGCCAGTGACTACACTCAAACACTACCTCCACGCAGGGAGGGGCCTTCAGCCGGCCAAGGGGGGAGGGGAGAAACCAAGCTAAAAGTAAAGAACGGTAGCCGCCGATGCGGCCCACCCTCTGCGCTTCAGGATAGACAGTTGGTCCTCTGGATGCTGTGGACACTCCAGAATTTTTCCAATGACAAAATAACTTGGAGATTGCTCGTAGCTGGGCCGGGATGATGCCTGAATTTTGATAATTTCTTCGGGCACCGGTGTTGGTCGGAGTAGGAGCTTGAACAGGGGAGCAGATTAACAGTTCTGACTGTCTCAGGATCTCAGCATCAGGAAGCAGAAGATGCCACGACCGCTCCCGAGCTCGGAATTAGGTGCCGCCAAAGTCACTAGAACTGTGGACGAGTCCTCTTCGAAGCAAGACCAACGGTGAAGCCAAATGTTGTCGGAGCAGGCCGGTAGACTCTGAACACTGTGGTAGGGTCGGTGCAGACTGAGTGGTAGTAGAACCGCGTACTCGGGAAAGAAAAAATGATAACTCTCAGGTCCGGTCTCCAAACTAGGCTATGCTTCTTGGGGATGAAAGAAGACTCGTAGTAGAAGATTTTTGTAGAAGAACTCTTGATCAGATCCCTAACAGGTTCATCGCCGTAGAGCTTCCACTCCGGCTCTGGTCTCCTTCCAGAGTAGCTTTGCACAGTTGAGGAGGAAAGGGCCTCCCGATCAGCACGGTGCTCGGATGAGGACGAAACCACCTTGCTTGGAAAGCTCTCTGGATGACCTTTCCAAAGATATATGCCTTGCCACCAGAAGATTCAGGGAAATGTCAGAGATGACGCAGCTTTTAGGACCAAAGTTGCTGCCTGCGACCTGCAATGAAGTTGTAACCTTGTGGTGGCAAATGGTGTGGAGTGGGGGTGGACGGAAGGGCAGGGGCGACCTGACCTAGGGGAGAGGTGGTTTGGGTGACCAAGGGCTATGGAGGGAAGGGAATTTTCAAGTTCAAATGGTCTTGAGAGGTGGAGGGTTGCATGGGGAAGAAGGAAAAGTGTTTGGGAAAGAGGGAGGGGTAGTTGGGAGGTGAGGTGGGGATTGGGGGGTTCCCTATTGGGACTTGGGGAGACTTAATGTGAGGGTGTGGGAAGTTGTAGAGGCTTTCAATGGGGTAGGTGGGGGTTGGAGGTGGTTGGGAGGGGAGGAGAGAGAGTAGGGGTGCACCCCTTAGGGAAGGAGAGAGAGAGAGAGAAGCTCACAATTGTGGTGGATTTCAAAATTCATTCATTGATTCATTAGTCCAAAATGAGGGGAATGGGGTCCTATATATAGGCAACCCACATTTTACAAAAAGTCCCTGACATTTGACTCAATGACGAATAACCGAGGAAGGTGGGGGGCGCCCATGGGCCAGCCCAATGAATTGGGCCCAATAACAACCTAATCAAACCCAATGACACTCAAACTTAGGTAGATGACTCAATGACCTAGGTACTTGACTCAAATAAAAGGAAAATTACAATGACATGACTCAAATAAAATATGAAAATTACATGACTCGATTCAGAAAAATATGACGGACACAATGGAGCTATGCCGACGAGCAATCAAAGCTGGGGAAAAATGTGAAGGGCGAGAGATGCCCCCATCAACATGAGCATTGAATGACAGTTTAAAATTCATCTAGAACCAAACATTCAATTTTCTGAATTCTGGTACGAGATGAAGATTTTGGTCCGAAGGCCCAGCTCTCGCAAAGTGATGCCTTTCTGATAGGTATAACCTATCATTTCGGCAACACATTTAGATATACCAGAAATTTCAGATGGTTTCACACATACACAAGTAATTCCACTTGAAAAAGGCATTCAATGGCTACACTCTCATATATACTTCTCAGATTTTTCAATTCTTTTCAACCAAGCATTCATTTTTCACATTGTCAAAAGCAACCAAAGGGTATTCAAAATTTCATAATCACTATCTGTCAAGAGATGGCACTGGCATCAAAATCAAAGAACTTCAACCAAAAATATTTATTTTCTCACCTTTACCTTGAGCTATCTTTATTGACATTTTCAGATTCTTTACTTTATTCCCCTTGTTGTCTTCTTCATCAACAAGTTCCAAATCTCAATGAAAGTAGATCAAATCTGGCGTTGAAATCCTCTCAAGCTCCTTTCTTTCTCTCCTGCAAGAGATAGAATGATATTAGCCAAAAGAGTTCCCTTGAAACCCCAAATTCGCATCTTATAAATAGCAGCATAAGGATATGACAAGACCAAGAACCCCATGCTAGAACCCTTCTAAAACTCTTTTCGAGTATGAAGAGAAACCCTAAGGGTAATTGGGTAAACGCTCAAACCAATCGGACCTCAATATGGGCATTTCGAAACCCGATACACAGACCCGTTCCGGATCTGCCAAACCAGGTGTCGACACCTGGTGTCGACACCAACTTCAACACGTTCTGCCTCTTAACAAAAATTCACACCCAGTGTGTAGGTGTCGACACCTACTGAGGAAATATGCAAAATTGCCAAAGACAATTAATCTGAGCCCAGAAATGCTACACATGAGTTAAACTCAATCTAGGCTCATGGAGATACATTCAAACATTAAATTCTTACCATGATTTCAAGGGTTGATGGTCATAATCAAACCTACACTGTAAAGAGCTCAATTCATGTCAATATTAAGCCAATGCATATAAAGAAACTAACTTCAAGGCTTTTCATCACATATGACTCTCTCTCTCAACCTGCAGTATCATAAACTCAATTTCATACCAATCTCAATTCAATACAAATGAGAAAGCTAATTTCATTACTTTTCTTCCACAAGACAATCTCCTATGAGCTGCATGTATGTATGATGAGTTGCAGCTATCCATGCAAGTGATTCAGAACATGTCTAAAGTTCACATTCAAGTTTGATTCACTCAAGCTGACATGAGTTCAAAGTTCAGTTCAAAAATTTCAAGTTTAGCCCAATAGTGTAAAGAGTCAAGTCTATGCATATAAAGCACAAGTCTAAAAACATGAAGAACCTAGGTCTGTCCATGTGTAGCACAGGTCAATGCACATGAAGGACCAAGTCTAAGCACATGTGTAGACAAGGTTGATGCACATAAGATTGCCTCTTCAAACCTGCATATTAGAGACTTTTATTCCAGCAGTATGAACTGAGAATTCACACAATCCAGGTGCGCAAAGCATGAACAACCAACTTACAAATCAATATCAACTCATGGACTCAAGCTTTTCAACCTTGTAAAGCCACCTGTAAAACAAGATGTCAACATACCTGCATTGGCTTCAAAGCATTCCTGCATCAAAGTTCTCATTTGGTTGTTTTGGGTACCCAAGTTTTCTTGGGTCCCGAATGGTTAGTTGCACCTCTAGTGAGTGCCTTCCATAATTTTTGGACATATATATCATCAAAATGTATTAAGGAGTAATCATGCATGGTATGCCCAAACTCACCACAATAATGACAACAACCAAAAGACTTCAGATTTTTCTTGTAAGAATGAGCATGGAATTTCTGTGGGTTTGTAGAGATGTTATCATTTTTTAAACTAAAGTAATTGTTCATCCTGTGACCGAACCTTCCACAATGAAAACAGTTTAATGGAATAAATCTTTCAAATGGTCTTCTTGCATGAACACAAGAGTTATCAAAAGTTCTTTTTGTGTTCAACAACTTTCTTGGCTTTGTGAAGCCATTCATTTTCTTGCATGTTTCTAGATCTTCAGATTTTATCAAAAGGTAATCATGCATCATATGACCAAGTTCACCACAATAAAAACATGAGATTTTCTTTATGGATGCATGTGTGTGTGCAACATGATTTTTCTTGACATTCATCGTGACACCAACAACATTTTTAGCCTTTTGATGCAGGTTTTGTTTCTTTTTCAGATTTTTATTTGATCTCTTTGTTGTTTGAGGAGCAGATTGATTTGGAGACCCATTTGATGTGCTGACTATGTTTGAACTATGGACATATGATTTATAGACTTTGTTTTCAAAATTCTTTTTGTTCACAGGATTATAGCCCAGCCCCTCTCTTTCGAAATTCACCTTAGTCCCCAATATCTTATTCAAATTTTCTTTCCCATTTACAAACTTAGACAAGGATGCATTCAAGTCAACAATTTCAGATTCAAGGGATGTAATGTGTAATTCATAGTTAGCTATTTCTTGTTCAAGAACATGCATTTTATCATATTCATCAACAATCACAGATTTCCCTTTTTCAAGATTTTCAAGATTTTCAAGAGTTTTCAATCTACTTTCAAGCAGGGAGATCTGAATTAGCATCGCACTATTCTCCTTTTTAAGTTCTTCATTTTCATTTGCAAGTTTATCATTCATAATCAATTCATTACAAATATCTAGATCAATAGGGTTTGATTCCATTTTGTCTTGGATCTTTTTCAATTTTCTCAAATTGATCGATTTTATTCTTGAGGGTTACATTTTCATTTCTCAACCAAGCAATGGTTTCTTTGTGACATTCAACATCATGCTCTAAATGTTCATTGAGGTTATCAAGCTCAGAACATTTATCACAAGATCCATTTTTATGGAGCATGTTTTTAGATTTCTTTTTCAATTTTCTATTTTCCGACTTGACTTTATTATATTATTTTTCCAACTCATCATAAGCATCAACAAGACCATCAAGAGTAAATTCTTCAGAATCAAAATTTACCTCTTCTGCATTTTTGTCACTTTGTTGATCAACAACATCGACCATGAGACATTTTTATCTTTCCTTCTCTTGAGTTTTGATCAACCGGTTCATAAGCTCCTTTGCCGTCCTACAAGAAGATACAAATGGATACTTGTTAGTACTCATGGAAGCTTTCAATAAACTAAAAGAAGTAGCATTATCATGGTGCATCATCTTATCCTGATTGGACCACTTGGTCTCATCTAGAGGTAATATGTGTGGACCATGATAAATCACTTTCCAAAGACTAGGATTAATCGAATTGATCACCACACACAGTTTGCCTAGCCAAGAATTAAAATCCGAACCAGTAAAGATTGGCAAACAATTCATTGAGATATGTTCAGCAGAAAAATTCATGATTGTAGAATGCACTAGGATCACTCTGTAGATCGCAAGATCTAGGGACAACAGAGCCTCGCTCTGATACCAATTGTTGGGCCCCGTAGTGTAGGAACGTGGATCTAGAGGGGGGGTGAATAGATCCTCCTAGTAAAAACTATGTCCAATTTAAAACATAAACTAGCGCACAACGGAATTAACAAGATTGATAAGATTGAGGAATTTAATCTAAACAGATTTAAACTTAATTCACTCACTCTCGCCGAGCTCTCATGATTGCAAAGACAGAAAAGATAGTGAAGCACATAAACACAAAGATCAAACCACAAGACACGAGGATTTTTAAGGTGGTTCGGGACCACAAAGGGCTCCCTACGTCAACCCCTCACCAAACCGGTGAGGCTTCACTGCTGTAAAAATAGCCCGGGGATAAATCCCCACACATACACGGAGCCAGGCTCCAACACACGCATGTAGGGCGATGCCTACACAACCACACGGGAGTAAACTCCCAACCACACACGGGGAACACACCCCAAAATATGTCCAAGCACACACGCGGATATGCTCCGCACAAATCGATGCACACACGTCAACACACACACTAGGAGAACCCTTTCTCCGAACACCCATACAAAGTATTCTTACAGAAGTATATGAAACGAAGACAAATATATGCTATGACCTCCCAAAATAAATTCTATAGATGGAAACTAGAAAGATGCATAAAAAATAAAGCTCCCCCATCTTCAACAAAATCTAGTTCTCCTTGACTCCTTGATGGATGTTCACGATTTCAACATCATCTTATTCCTCTCCTCGAGGCGCTCCTCTTTTCCTTCTTCCATTCTCTTCTTCACCTGAAAGAATAGATAGAAATAATAAGCCCAAACTTTAAGATAATCTCTAACAAGAATATGGAAATGAATGGTTTAGAGATCCCCCTCTTTATCTTCAACCAAGCTTTGAGATAAGGTGGAAAGGAGCTCTAGAGATCATGAACCAGGGAGTGGAAGTCTCTGCCACTGCAGATTCAACCATAAATCTGCACTCAAGGTCGTAAAGATGATCTCTTGCAACCTTCTCTTCCTCCTCCAACAAATGTACACACCCAGATCATTTTTAGACTTGAAGGTGTTAGGGTGCTAGGCCCGGATACAGAGGGGGGGGTAAATGTATCCTGCTACGAATAATGCCCAATTTAAAAAATCAGATGCTAAGCAAGTTTCGGAGTTAAGCTAATTCGATTAGATAAAATAACAAGCAGGTGGAGCGAGCCTATCCAAGCATCTAGCGGAAGCAAATCAAGCAATCTGATGAACCAGTTGAAAATCCTTTTAAACAAAAGAGCAAATATGTAACTGGCTCCCAAATAACCAACTAGCGGAAGCAGCACAAATGAGAATAAGAAATCTCAAGACAATCTGTGAAGGGTGGTAGGAGATATGGAAGAACACACTACAAGCAAACCACTGCTCGAAGATTTTAAGGTGGTTCGGTCCTCCAGACCTACATCCACCCCTCACTCCCAACCGGAGTGAGGCTTCACTAGCAAACGCTAGAACCAAGCAGACTCAGTCTGCAAACAGTTGCTGCCACACAGCTTGACCAGGGGAACAGCCTCCCCTCTTCCTCCCAACCGGAGGGACACCCAAGTGACTCCCAGCCACTTGGAAACTAGAGGTCGAAGACCTCTCTTCCTCCAGACTAGGAGGGACCACTGGACTTGCAACCACAAGCCCAGAATCGAAGGACTAGCCTCCCTTCCTCGAACCAGAGGGCAACCCACAAGTGACAACCTGTCACTTGCAACCTGGAGATCAGATCTCCCTTCTCATGAACCAACAGGAGGAACCCGATCCCCAACAGGGCAATCGGAAGAACAAAGATGATCAGAAAACAAAGGAAAACAATAAAGGAAAATAACACAGCAATCAGAAAGCTGTAAATCGAAATGCACAATGTGGCTCTCAACGGAGCTGACTGGCCTGGATCTGATTCACGGTCCAGTGAAGATAGATCTTCAAGCAGCTTCTTCCTTCTTCTCCACGAGCTCTCTCGCTCACTCTCTTTCTCTCTTTCTTTCTCTTCTGCTCTCCTAATCTCTCACTCACTGCTCTCTCCTCACGGCTTCTCTCTTCTATCTCTTCTAATCTCTCACTCACTGCTTTTTCTCTTTTTCTGGATCGAAGGGCTTTCTGCTCTTCAGGCTTCTGCTTCGATCTACCTTCATCTGAAGACGAAGGCTTCATTATATACCAGCAGCAGCAGCAGCAGGGCGCGTGTGGCTTCCACAGTTCCCGCCCTGAGAATTCGGACCACGTGGCAGCATCCAGTAGGCTGTCAGAACACGTGTCCTCATCTGGGCACTCGCCTTATCCTCGGATCACGTGCCCAGCACCAGTACGCTCAGCAACTGGAGTTAGATGGCGTCAACTCACTTGCTCCAAAGAGTTGACGCAGCCATCAGAGATCTTCAACCTTTTTAACCGCTGCGTCGACTCCATCAGCCTGCTGCGTTGACGCAACGGTATCGGCAGTCCAGTGATCAAGTCTTCAACATATGGGCGTGCTGCGTCGACGTTATCAGCATGTTGCGTTAACGCATTGAAAACATATACATTTGTATACTGGCGTCTCTTAAGCCGCTGCGTCGACGCTGCTTGTTGATGGCGTTGACGCAGTGGAAGATATCGTGAAAGCTCCGTCGCTTGTAAGAGTCTCTGCTTCTTTAACTACTGCGTCGACGTTGCTTGCTTGTGGCGTTAACGCAATAGAAGACATCGTGAAAGCTTCGTCTACTGATGCGTGGACGCTTTAAGCTTCAGGCGTTGACCCTGTTCCCTTCAACAACAATAATGAAGTGTAGAGACTTAGTGTTAACGTGAAGCATTGTATAGACTTCAGAGATCAATATAGCAAGTGTGTACATAGTGAGGGAGTGTATAGACTTAGTAGTCTAGGCCTCTAACAATGAGTGTGTAGACTTGCAACTCTTCATGAGATCTTAGTGTATAGACTCAACCAATGTATATAGTTGAAGATCTAACAATCGAGTGTATAGAGTTAGTTATGTGAGCATGCATTGTATAGACTTCACACATGAAGACAAACAGGCTGTACAGACTTGGAGAGTTGAACCCAGTGTACAGACTTGTTGATATCAAACGAAGAGCTTCCAGTGTATGGACTTTGCAGTGCAAACAGCAATGTATAGACTTAGAGAAATGAAGTCTAGTGTATAGACTTGGAGAACTGTTCAATGTGTTGGGTTGGCGTTGTATAGACTTGGAGAACTGTTCAATGTGTTGGGTTGGCGTTGTATAGACTTGGCTTTGAGCACTTGGGCTGAAGGCACTGAACAGACTAAGCGATGTGTAGACTTCATTAAGAGGTGCCCGATGTACAGACTTGAAGAAGATATGCCAATGTACAGACTAAATGGATCTAGCTGGTGTATAGACTTTGTGCCCAAGCTATCAATGCTCTGATGCGTCCACTCCACTTGAACGTTGCGTTGACGCACCAATTAACCCAGGGGCTTCTTTCTTGAGTTTGCACTGCTGCGTCGACGCTTACATTTGGTGGCGTTGACGCATTGAGCACCCTGCAACCCCTTTGATCCTATTAAACATCTATTAGGAGGTTAAGTGTCTATATCCAATATCTTACTGTTGTCATCATCAAAACCAGGAGTACAACAATCTCCCCCTTTTTGATGATGACAACCCCCAAACTGTTTTAATGACATTTGCAATCACACATAGTTAGCATCAAACAAACGCATGGTTACTTGTCAGTTCAACAAAATTATGAATCACAAAAATGAGAACATATGCTATCATTCATTAACAAAACTCATGCTGTCATTCATGAACAAAACTCAACAAAACTCATGTTGTTGTTCGTTCTGCTCTCCCCCTTTGTCATCATCATTAAAGGGGGTGCATGTAGAAAACATAGTTTAAGATGGGAAGAAGCGATTGAAACGTCTGGCAGAAGATGGTTGTTGTTGCTGACGAGAAGTGTGTCCTTGAGAGGATTGAGTGCCTGGAGGTGTCTGACGAGATTGCTGTCCTGAAGTAGATTGATCCCTGATTAGTAGGTCTCTGATCTCTTGAGAGAGTTCGCTTAGCTGATGACTTAGAGTGTTGCGAACATTGTCAATTTTAGTGACAGAGTCTTTATCGTGGAGTTTGTTCTCAAGTGACTGAATGTTTGCTATTACCTTGTCAATCTTCTCTAGCACAGCTTTGAGGAATGGAGGGATTGCACTGACAGGACCTTTGATTGTTTCTATCCCTATCTTCAGATCATAACACAGGTCAATACTCTTGGCAAAAGGGGAAAAGGTTGAACCTTGTTGACTGTGCATCTCTTGTACCAGAGTGGCAAGTTTGTCAAGGAGGGATGATATTTGTTTCAAGACTTGCCTTGTTGCTTGGTCAGACACCATTTTGGTGAGTAAGAAATTTTGCCATTCGCATAAAATAGAAGTTTCAAAATGAACAATCCGAGCAGTCAGCTTGTTAAAATGAAGGGTTGTGAACTCCATCAACTTGTCCATCTTGGCCTCCTGACGCTTCATCATCATAGTCATGTTCACTAACATCTCTTCAATAGTTGCTGGGGGTGGAGCTGCATCAGAAGTTGGAGAGGTTCTTCTATAAACGTTAATGGCTCCAAACGTAGATGGTTCTACTATAGGTACAGAGCCACTCGGTTCCGCAGAAGCCTCAAAAACTTGCTCTCCTCTCATGGAGTTGTCCTCTGGCATGTCTTCACTCACCACAGGTGGAATCGGTATTTCTGCTCTGTGCACTTGACCATCATCCATAGTGGTTGTTCTTGATGCCTGACCGATCTCGGATGGAGCTGATTTCTGACTAGGAAGGGTTCTGACAGCCTTACCATCAATGACCTCAAAACCCATAAACTTTTGAATATAAGACAGTGTGTACACATTCCCTCGAGGGATGATAATTTTCTTCTCAGAGCCAAAGTCTACACCAACTTTCTGAAAAACAGCAGTTAATGGGGCAGCATAAGGAAGGGTTCTGGACTGAGATAGACATGACCCCATAGTTTGAATAGCTACATCCGGCAGGGAAATCTGTATTCTCTTCAGCATACAGTAGAGAAGAAATCTTTGCATCTCTGTCACCCTTTCTCTTCCACTGCTTTGTGGTGTGATCATGGAGGTGCAAATGTGGTGGAGCAGTCTATTTAGCGAAGGGAAATGATTGGCTTTGAGACTGCCTAGGTAGGTTTCCCTGACATCGGAGTGATTACTGGGTTTCTCAGTCAAGAGCTCATACGCTTCGTGTGCATCATATTCAAAATCATGCAGCTGAACTCCTACCTTAGGAACCTTCCATGCTCTGGCAAGCAGCTTATCTGTGATTTCAAACCTGACACCTCTAACACTGGATGTGAGTTTTGGAACAGTAGGTTCATACTTTAAGTTCTGGTAGAACTCTCTGACCAAGGTGGGGTAGTAAGTCTTGTGTGTTGAGACAAACGACCACCAGCCCTGATGGTCCAGTGTAGGAAATAACTGAGGAAAAACTTCGAGCATATTATGATCAGTAGCATCAACGTACCGGGAAATAAGAACCTTCAGAGGTTCTTCCACGGTGACTGTACGCGAGCTACCAGCATCTTTCTGACCGGTTGCAGAACCTGAAGATAAACCCTTCCGCTTCTCTTTTCTGACTGCTGATCCCTTTAACCTTTTGGTTGGCGGACTTGGATCCCGTGGACCCGTCTCTTTCCTTCTGCCCTTTTCGCGAGCTACTTGAGAGTGGGACTCCATTGTGCCTCTTGCTGATTCTGAGCCTCCTAGTTGTTCCTCTGCCCTCTGCTTCCCTTTTTGAGTGGATGCTGGAGAATCCATGGCACGGAGATGAATCGAACAGGAGAGAGAGCTGTGAGGATTCTTGGGGGACACGAGAGGTCGAATGGCAAAAAGGGTTTTGGAAAAAGTGAAGAAGAGCAGCGGTCACATTTCGCTTTTAAAGAGACTTCGAGTACCCTTTTAGTGAACGGTTCAGCCGGTTCAAGTGGGTGAACCGGGTAAAGAAAATTTGAATAAGAGGCAATGTGTGGACGCAAAGGGGGCATTGCGTCTACGCAGTGAGACATATGTGAACCGAAAACACAAGATAAGTAGCCAGAGAGGCATAATGCATTGACGCCAATGTGACATTGCGTCTACGCAGTGATGCAGATAGGAATGAGATACTCCCCCTTATGCAGCATGATGCATCTAATAATGAAACTCCCCCTCACTAAATGGAGCCTATGAAAAGATTGAGAAGGGAATCACAGTGACAATCAAAGAAAAATTCTGTTCAGAGAAGTCAAGAACAGTGAGCACAGGTATTTCAGATCGGCTTCACATGGAAGAAATTCAATTGGATTCTCAAGGGGATATTAATCTCATAAATCCAAAACATGTCTTCAAAGTCTTCCATTATAAGAGCTTATGAATGAACTTTATTAACAGCGTGATTTAATCATGATGTATGTAGAGTTCATCAATAAAATTCTGTATAAATATCTAAACCCATGGTTTAATAAAAGTGAACCAATCCCTCATACTTATCTTGCTTAAACACCCTTTCTCTTACACAATCGAATTTATTGACTTCTTTTGGAATTACATGCACCAGTATTGAAATCAAGCAGATATGAAGTCATATGAACTTGTCTAGGGTTGTAGCAATTTGATTTTATCATCAATATTCAAATAATTCAATTTGTTCAATAACTCTTCATGCTACTAATTTTACGAACATTCTAGTTCAGTGCACACCTTGTGGCTAAGGGATATACCTTGATCAGAGGCCAATATCCTTAAGCACTTAGTGTGACTAACTGTCATGCTGATATGAACAGAGATAGCGTTTACACATCATGACACACTCCAAGTCATTTCTGGATGTATGAGTTGTATTTCTCAGTGTGCATGCCATTGCTCTGCCTGATTTAGCAATCAATTTTTTATTTTGCAGAGTTAACTAGGTACCTCATGACACAGTCCTTTGGACATGTGTTTCTCAGTGACCAAAGTCATTGCTCTGACAGAAATTACCCTTTAGACACTTCAGAAGGATTCATTTGCTACAGATCAATAATAATTCCATGTACTGAACCAATTAAAGTCATGTATTCAATAGTACAGATTTCAGAAGATTTTACAAGATAATGCATGAGACAGATGGTTAAGGTTTATTTGACATGATTCAGATATGTTAAGAGATTTTAAAGTCAAACTCCTTGAATACATTAAAGCTTAAACCACATGAGTTATTTCAGACAATCATAACAACATATAATAGAAGATTTCTAGTTCAAGATTTTTCAGATTTATGATCAGGATAGCCCATTGAAATCTACAAGAAAGACTGATGGAATTCAGAAACCAGATGATACCAATTAGAGACTTAAGGCTTTCAAGAATGTGTTCGAGATCTGTCAGCAAAGTCAATGAGGAAGGATATGCAAATGAAATGGCTGCATGTATGCAAGGAGAAGTTTTCAACAGAGGGAGATATAACTCAACGTTCCACTAAGGGACAGCTACGTCAACTTAGTCACATTGCAGCGTCAACTCATCCAACTATCCCGGTTAAACAGAATAGTGCTGTTTCCAAAAGCAGATGCCCACTGCGTTAACTCCGTCCCGTAGCTGCGTCAACTCATCCAACCAGCCAGAGACACTTTTACACAAAGGGTTTTTCAATGAAGCAGCCTCAAGCGTCGACCCCATCCTCACACAACGTTAACTCATTCATTCAGCCAGCAGCTTCATCTCAGTCTGTTAAAACATCATTTAGCCAGAGATCTCCAACCCAAGCTAACTTCCCTTTTGATTATGCATGAACGGAGGTATGAATGCCAATAAGATAAATATCATGCTGAATTCTCGTTCAATATGAATTGATTGACAGAAGGATAATCATAACAAGCAAGGAAAGTAATACTCCCCCTCAGAGCAAGCAATGTTTGCCATGGAACACTGAACATTATTTTGATTCTCAGAAGCAAGTTAATTCTAATGTCTAAGCAGACAATTCAATATGAACATTGAGAGATATGAATACTCATAAAGTGCACGAATTAACAATCATGCATGAACCACAATAAACAAGATATGCAATAAATTTGAGAATAGGAAATGCAGGGAATTTACCTGAGAGATTTAATATGGGGTTTTTCTTCTTGAGTGCCTTGGTTTATTAACCCCTTTTATTCCATCCAAGGCACACCTGCAAAGCAATGTTATTTTGCACAAACAGGTACCCAAGAAGTCTTGGGTCCTGACAAAACAGTATTACTCCTAGCAGGTTTTCTCAGCACATTTCTAGGAGCAGTTTTCAGATCTGATTTATGCACATTCTTGTTAGTATGAATTTTATGTGCATAAGCATGAGATTTCTTGTTAACAGAATAAAAATTCTGTTTGTCAAAACCAGTTTGGTTTTGATATCCTGCCAGCCAACAGGTTGCAGCCCTGTGACCTGGCTTCCCACAGTTTATAACATGAAAGTTTTGCAAATTGTCTTACAGGGAATTTAGCATGTTTGAGATTCACATTTCTACCCTGAATATGCCAACAGTCCTTGACTGTATGGCCATGCTTTCTACAGTGAGAGCAATAAGAGGCATTCTTTTTAAAATTGAGTTCATTATTGCCATAGCCTCCTTGGGCATGCCAACAATCAATGGCCCTGTGGCCATCCTTTCCACATTCAAAACATGAAATAGAATTTCTTTCAAAAAAGCCTGACCAGTATTCAGAGGCCCTGTGACCCCTTTTGTTGCAATTAAAATAGATGATATGCTGGTTCATTGAAACAGATTTATTTTTATTAAAAACATGTTGGTTTGCAGGGAATTTAGCATGATATGAATAAAAAGTTTTCTTACCACTAGCAAACCAGCAATGAGCAATTGAGTGTCCTAATTTACCACAATTAGAACATGTGACACTCCTTTTCTGAGGTGAGGGATTTTTATCATGAGATCTCCTAGCATTCTTATCATCCTTCTCCATCAACTTACACTCATGCATCAGATGTCCAACTTTATGACAGTAATGACAGATAATCTTCCTTTTAGATGCATGTGAGTGTGTGTGAGGACTGTGATCAGCAAACACTGATGGACCCTTTTCATTTATTTTCTGATTTACAGTCCTTTTCTGATTTTTATCCTGTTTTCCTATTTTTTTAGCCTTGTACTGAATTGGAGATGAAGTGGAAGGCTTTTCCTGTTCAGAAGATTTAATGAAAATATTTTTCAGCTTGGTTCCATCAACCTTTTTCAACTTTTCAGTTTGTTTCTGATTCTTCTGAACATTTGGTTGTTTATTTTCTGAGGTTGTGGCTATATCAGATGCTTTGATAAAGGATGTCGTCAGCTTGTTTTCAAAAGCCTTTTTATTGACATTGTTGTAGCCTAACCCTTCCCTTTGAGTATTGACCTTAACTCCTAACAACCTATCCAGATTTTCTTGTCCACTTACAAACTTTGACAGAGAGTTCTTAAGTCTTGGATTTCATTTTCTAAAGAGGTGATTTGTAACTCATAACTGGCAATCTCTTGCTCACTGCAATTCATAGCTTCATTCAAAACTTTGTTAGCAGTTTTATATTTCTCAATTTCATTTTCCAGATTGCTCAGTTTATCAGAATCTTCAACACAAATACTTTTTCCTCTTTCCAAAGCTAGAAGTCTCTCTGACATAGTGGAGTTTAGCATTTTCAATTTCTCATTTTCATGCTTAAGTTTGTCATTCTGAATTAACTCATTTATCAAAGTCTGATCTTCTGAGTTAGTTTCAAGTTTTCTTCCATCCTTGAAATCCTTCAAATATTTTTCCTTTTCTTCAATGTTTTTCTGTAATTCCACATTCACAGATTTGATGGCTTCAAGTTTTTCAGCAAGCAAGTTTTTCTCCTGCTCAAGTTTCTCAAATTTGTTATCATTTTTATTAGCAGATGTTCTCAGGGTATCATTTTCAGATCTCAGCTTGTTTAAATCTGAGTTTACACTTTCAAAGTTTTTCAACAATTTTTCATACTGGTCATGATAGTTAACAACAATCTGATTATCATTATCTGAGTTCAATTTTTCTTTGAGTTCAGATATCACATTTATATGATCTTGATTTTCAGTTTTCAATAATGAAACTTGTTTCTTCAGTATTTGAAAGTCAGACATACAAGCATCATGAATATTTTTCAATTCAACACAATTTCTACAAGGAGAGCTTGAACTATCTAAACTAGTACCCTTCTTCAATTTTTTATACTATTTTCTTAACAGTTCATGAGATTCAAATAATTCAGCATATGCATTCTCCCAATCTTCTAGAGAGAAATTCTCGAAGAGATTTACCTCATCATCATCATCTTCTTCAGTTTGATTGCTGCCTTGATCGCTTCTGTTGGCCATCATGCAGCTTGTTTGATTTCCTTTCCCGGCTCTCTTCATCATCTCCAACATATCCCTTGCAGATCTGCAATCAAGGAAACATGAGTGAAAGGCTTTGTCAGTGGCTGCTTTCATCAGATTTATAGCTGTCTGATTCTCCTCATACATTGATTCGTGACTGTCAGTCCATTTGGACCTTTTCTTTGGTAATTTATGAGGACCATGTGAAATCACTTTCCACAGGTTTGGATCAATAGATTTAACATAAGCACGTAAAGCACTGTGCCACTGGTTGAAATCAGAACCACTAAAGATGGGTGGACAAGCCATTGAAACAGATAGCAGATAGATTCAATGCAACAGGAATATTGATGCACTAAAAATAAATTAGCACCGAAAACCAGAGATCGAATCTGCAGGTCGTTGGACCTTGTATGCAGACACCGCTCTGATACCAACTGTTAGGGTGCTAGGCCCGAATACAGAGGGGGGGTGAATGTATCCTGCTATGAATAATGCCCAATTTAAAAAATCAGATGCTAAGCAAGTTCCGGAATTAAGCTAATTCGATTAGACAAAATAACAAGCAGGTGGAGCGAGCCTATCCAAGCATCTAGCGGAAGCAAATCAAGCAATCTGATGAACCAGTTGAAAATCCTTTTAAACAAAAGAGCAAATATGTAACTGGCTCCCAAATAACCAACTAGCGGAAGCAGCACAAATGAGAATAAGAAATCTCAAGACAATCTGTGAAGGGTGGTAGGAGATATGGAAGAACACACTACAAGCAAACCACTGCTCGAAGATTTTAAGGTGGTTCGGTCCTCCAGACCTACATCCACCCCTCACTCCCAACCGGAGTGAGGCTTCACTAGCAAACGCTAGAACCAAGCAGACTCAGTCTGCAAACAGTTGCTTCCACACAGCTTGACCAGGGGAACAGCCTCCCCTCTTCCTCCCAACCGGAGGGACACCCAAGTGACTCCCAGCCACTTGGAAACTAGAGGTCGAAGACCTCTCTTCCTCCAGACCAGGAGGGACCACTGGAATTGCAACCACAAGCCCAGAACCTGAGGACTAGCCTCCCTTCCTCGAACCAGAGGGCAACCCACAAGTGACAACCTGTCACTTACAACCTAGAGATCAGATCTCCCTTCTCATGAACCAACAGGAGGAACCCGATCCCCAACAGGGCAATCGGAAGAACAAAGATGATCAGAAAACAAAGGAAAACAATAAAGGAAAATAACACAGCAATCAGAAAGCTGTAAATCGAAATACACAATGTGGCTCTCAACGGAGCTGACTGGCCTGGATCTGATCCACGGTCCAGTGAAGACAGATCTTCAAGCAGCTTCTTCCTTCTTCTCCACGAGCTCTCTCGCTCACTCTCTTTCTCTCTTTCTTTCTCTTCTGCTCTCCTAATCTCTCACTCACTGCTCTCTCCTCACGGCTTCTCTCTTCTATCTCTTCTAATCTCTCACTCACTGCTTTTTCTCTTTTTCTGGATCGAAGGGCTTTCTGCTCTTCAGGCTTCTGCTTCGATCTACCTTCATCTGAAGATGAAGGCTTCATTATATACCACCACCAGCAGCAGCAGTAGCAGCAGGGCGCGTGGGGCTTCCATAGTTCCCGCCCTGAGAATTCGGACCATGTGGTAGCATCCAGCAGGCTGTCAGAACACGTGTCCTCATCTGGGCACTCTCCTTATCCTCGGATCACGTGCCCAGCACCAGTACGCTCAGCAACTGGAGTTAGATGGCGTCAACTCACTTGCTCCAAAGAGTTGACGCAGCCATCAGAGATCTTGAACCTTTTTAACCACTGCGTCGACTCCATCAGCCAGCTGCGTTGACGCAACGGTATCGGCAGTCCAGTGATCAAGTCTTCAACATATGGGCGTGCTGCGTCGACGTTATCAGCATGTTGCGTTGACGCATTGAAAACATATACATTTGTATACTGGCGTCTCTTAAGCCGCTGCGTCGACGCTGCTTGTTTATGGCGTTGACGCAGTGGAAGATATCGTGAAAGCTTCATCGCTTGTAAGAGTCTCTACTTCTTTAACTGTTGCGTCGACGCTGCTTGCTTGTGGCGTTAACGTAATAGAAGACATCGTGAAAGCTTCGTCTACTGATGCGTGGACGCTTTAAGCTTCAGGCGTCGACCCTGTTCCCTTCAGCAACAATAATGAAGTGTATAGACTTAGTGTTAACGTGAAGCATTGTATAGACTTCAGAGATCAATATAGCAAGTGTGTACATAGTGAGGGAGTGTATAGACTTAGCAGTCTAGGCCTCTAACAACGAGTGTGTAGACTTGCAACTCTTCATGAGATCTCAGTGTATAGACTCAACCAATGTATATAGTTGAAGATCTAACAATCGAGTGTATAGAGTTAGTTATGTGAGCATGCATTGTATAGACTTCACACATGAAGACAAACAGGCTGTACAGACTTGGAGAGTTGAACCCAGTGTACAGACTTGTTGATATCAAACGAAGAGCTTCCAGTGTATGGACTTTGCAGTGCAAACAGCAATGTATAGACTTAGAGAAATGAAGTCTAGTGTATAGACTTGGAGAACTGTTCAATGTGTTGGGTTGGCGTTGTATAGACTTGGAGAATTGTTCAATGTGTTGGGTTGGCTTTGTATAGACTTGGCTTTGAGCACTTGGGCTGAAGGCACTGAGCAGACTAAGCGATGTGTAGACTTCATTAAGAAGGTGCCCGATGTACAGACTTGAAGAAGATATGCCAATGTACAGACTAAATGGATCCAGCTGGTGTATAGACTTTGTGCCCAAGCTATCAATGCTCTGATGCGTCCACTCCACTTGAACGTTGCGTTGACGCACCAATTAACCCAGGGGCTTCTTTCTTGAGTTTGCACTGCTGCGTCGACGCTTCCATTTGGTGGCGTTGACGCATTGAGCACCCTGCAACCCCTTTGATCCTATTAAACATTTATTAGGAGGTTAAGTGTCTATATCCAATATCTTACTGTTGTCATCATCAAAACCAGGAGTACAACAGAAGGAGCCTTCTTCCTTTCACTTTCACGCCCAAAACAATGTGGAAGAAGCCCTGGAACCGCTGCCTACGTCCTGCACATACAAGGGTTAAGAACAAATTGAAATTCAGATCTAGCTTGGTTCCTTAGGGTTTACAACGCAATAAGATGTATATAAGCTTCTAGGACGATCAAGGGACAGCCCTGGGACAAGATCCACAAATAAGGGAGTGATTTGAGGGCGGTTTGACTGGAGTTAATGGACTTTCGGAGCAAGGACATGAAAGTCATCTTTCACGGCTATGCATAGGTGTCGACACCTGGTGTCGACACCTTGTGCATTCCATTATACAAAAATCCTAAACAGAGTGCCTGGACACTAGGTGTCGACACCAGGTGTCGACACCTGGTGTTCTGGCGCTGCTGCCAGAACAAGTTTGAGGTAGGTGTCGACACCTGGTGTCGACACCTCCTGGACTAGTTCCTGGAAAGGATCCTGCATGGTGTTCTGGATGCAGGTGTCGACACCAGGTGTCGACACTTGCTCCTACAAAATGCCCAATGGCCCATTTTGCTAAAAATGAAACCTCTAACTACACCATAGGTTTTGGCATGATTAATTGAGGTTGTGAGAAGTTCTTCCAGCCTGCAAAACACCAAGTTCAAGTCAGATTGCTTCAACATTGACCTTTCAAATCAACACATTGCAATTCACTTTCTTTAATAGATTCATGTTGACTTGTGAAATTATAACCAAGTGGGATCTTATCCAGGATTGTTTTCATTGCCCATTCAAGAAGAAAATGATGAGATATATTACATAATAAAAACATATCAGTATTTACCTCATCATTTTACCTGAATTCACCATTGATCCTCAATTTCTTGTTTATTGGTTGAATCGTCCATACACAGAGTCATGAAGTTCCAAATATCATTCACCATTGCATGATAGAATAAATTTGAAATTTAAAGAGTAAGGAGCAAAGCCATGCAAAATAATATTGAGTCACATTACATTTGATCATCATCAAATCTCATCAATCCACACATCATTACCTTGGGGGCAAACAATGGTATTTGCATCTCGATCATTCATTTAGCATTACCAAAGTACACATGCATAACATGAGGCTCAATATGACATTTATCCAACCATGTTTTTCACAAAAGCTTTCTCATTGAGTGCAAAGCAATCTCACCAAGTGTATATGCAATGTGCTAACATTAAAACACATATGAGCCTTATAGAGTCACAAATGCATTCACATGATTGATATCACAATAACAACATTTTGTAATCATTAAAATCACATACACAATATAGGTAATGCTAGTCGATAAGCGACCTCGCCCACCCTTTCAAAAATTTCGAAGGGGCCGATAAATCTTCGAGTGAGCTTGCCTTTAATGTCGAACCTTCGAATACCTCAACTCGAGAAACCTTGAGAAACCTTAAGAAACACATGGTCTCCTACTTGGAACTCCAGATCGCGCCTTCGATTATCAACATATAATTCTGTCTATCTTGTGCCACATGGAGTCTTTCTTGAATAAGATTTACCTTTCCGGTAGTATCTCGAATGATTTCCAGGCCTAGAAGTTGCCTTTCTCCAACTTCATTCCAGCATATTGGTGAATGGCAACTTCTTCCATATAGTGCCTCGGATGGCACCATTTGAATGCTAGCTTGGTAGCTATTGTTGTAGGTAAATTACACTAGAGGTAGATGATCGTGCCAACTCCCACCGAAATCGATAACACATGCCCTAAGCATATCTTCCACTATCGGATTTATCCGTTCAGTTTGACCATCAGTTTGTGGATGGAAAGCAGTGTTGAAATTGAGTCGAGTCTCCAATGAATGTTGTAGACCCTTCCAGAATTGAGATGTGAATCGAGGGTCTAGATTGAAGATAATGGTTACAGGGACACCGTGTAGCTTGACGATCTCCTTCATATATAAGGCAGCCAAGATATCTACGGACCATCGACTTTTAATAGGTAGAAAGTGTGCCGATTTAGTCAATCGGTCTATGATCACCCATACACCATCATGTCCACCTCTTGTCTTCGGTAGACCCATGATGAAATTCATCCCTATGCTTTCCCACTTCCATGCGGGAATATCTAAGGGGTGTAGTTTACTAGCGGGCTTTTAATGTTGTGCTTTAACTTGCTAGCAAGTGAGGCAGCGAGACCCAAAATCTACTATCTCCCTTTTCATGTTGGGCCACCAAAAATTCTTTTTAGGTCTTGGTACATCTTGGTAGCAGGTGAATAGTGTATTTTGCCTTATTAGCTTCCTCCATGATCAGTTTCTTAGTGTCGACATAATCTGGCACACAGATTCGATCTTTGAATAATATCCTTCCATCATTTGAGATAGAGAATTCCAACCTTTTATCAATATTAGCCTTGATCTCTATTAGTGTAGGGTCATTTTCTTGTAATTTGACTAGATCTTCAATCAGTGTAGGTTGTGACTGGATATTGGCAATAATACATTTTTCTTCTTCTGCATCCACATCTAGATTCAAATGAGTCAAATCTTTGATAAGACAAGTTATACCTTTCCGGAGGCTTGCTAGAGTTGCCATTGGTCTTCTGCTAAGAGCATCCGCTACGGCATTTACTTTGCCTGGATGATACTGAATAGAGAATTTGAAGTCCTTAATGTATTCCTGCCATCTTCTTTGTCTCATGTTTAGTTCCTTCTAGGTGAACAGATATTTTAGACTTTTGTGGTCCGAAAATATAGTAAACTTTTCCCCATAAAGGTAGTGTTGCCAGATCTTTAAGGCGAAAATAATAGCAGCCAATTCCAGATCATGGACAGGATAGTTTTCTTCATGACACTTCAATTGCCTCGAAGCGTAACAAATCACCTTGCCATGTTGCATAAGGACGCACCTGAGGTCAATGTTAGATGCATCCGTATAGACCTCAAATCCACCACCTTTAATTGGTAGTGCCAAGACAGGAGCAGTGGTGAGATGTTCTTTAAGAGTTAAGAAACTCTCATCGCAGTCTTTTGACCATATGAAGGGATTTTCCTTTCTTGTGAGCCTAGTCAAGGGAACGGTGATTTTACAAAAATCCTTGATGAATCATAAATAGTATTCATCCAACCCGATAAAACTTGTAACTTTAGATATGGTCGTTGGTCGGCTCTAATTTCTGACAGCTTCTACCTTTGAAGGATCAACATCGATACATTCCTTTGAGATAATATGGCCAAGGAACGAGACCTCCTTTAGCCAGAACTCGCACTTGTTGAGCTTTGCGTAGAGTTTATGCTCTCTTAGAGTTTGCAAAGCTATTTTTAAATATTCTTTCATTATTTTAAAATATATGAGAATATCATCGATGAATACGACCATAAATCAATCGAGATACGGCCTGAAAACATTGTTCATGAGTTGCATAAATGCTGTAGGGGCGTTGGTTAACCCAAACGGCATTACCATGAACTCATAATGCCCATATCTGCTTCGGAAAGCAGACTTGTAGATGTCTTCATCTTTGATCTTTAATTGATGGTAACTTGACCTGAGGTTGATCTTGGAAAAATATTCTGCCCCAGAAATTTGATCAAATAGCTCAATGTTACGCGACAACGGATATTTGTTCTTGATGGTAAGTTGATTAAGTCGCCGGTAGTCGATGCATAACCTGAGAGATCCATCCTTCTTCTTGATAAACAGAATCGGCGCACCCCAAGGGGATGTGTTGGGTCGAATGAAGCCCTTATCCAGTAACTCCTAAAGTTGCTTCTTCAGTTCCTTTAGTTCTGTGGGGGACATCCTTTAGGGAGCTATTGAAACAAGTGCTGCTCCAAGAAGGAGTTCGATGGAGAAGTTTACTTCCCTTTTGTGCGGTAAACCAGGTAGGTCCGATGGAAAGATATCGGGAAACTCTTTGACAATAGGGATTTCTTCTATATGAATTTCCTTGGACTCTGTGATAATCACGGAAGCAAGAAAAGCTTCACATCTGTAGGAAATCAGTTTGCAAGCATGTAAGGAAGAAATAATGGTAGGGAGCTTCTTATAGTTGATGCCAAGGAAAAAGAAATGTGGGAGACCTAGTCTTCGAAAAGAAATTCTCCTATTGCGATAATTTATTTAAGCGTCATGGTCAACAAGTCAGTCTACACCTAGGATTGCATCGTATCCTTCCATATCAAGGCATACTAGGTTTGCTGGAAGATTATGACCTTCTACCATCACTTCACTATCAAGGTAGTGGGTTGTAAGTTTTGTTTCGGGACCTAAAAGTGTTGTGATTGCTAGGTCTGATGGTAGAGGAACAGGTGTAGCTGGTAAAGTTTTTGCGAAGGCGGTAGATATAAAAGAATGAGAGGCACCATTATCGAATAGTACAAATGCAGGATGTGAATAAATTTGAACGGTACCTTCCATCAGCCCATCCTCCCTGGGCGCTTCATCATCATCTAGAACCGCATTAAGACGCGCTTGCCGCTTGCGTCTACCGTTAGAGGGTTGTTCCTTCATAAGAGGGCAATCGGGCATACGATGCTCCCGACTCCCACAACGCAAACAAGCGCCAAGGCGCTTCTAGTATTCATCGGCCGAGTGTCTGAATTTTTCACAGAATGAGCAAGCCGTTGCGACTTGCGTTGCCTCCTCCTTTACCTTCTTGTTCTTGTGATTATCCCTACCGTTCCCATTGTGGGACCTCTTCTTGTTATCCCAAGAGTTGTAAGTGATGCTGAACTTTTCTTCTTCTCATCCTCGCTTCTCGAACTTGCGGCTAGACTCCTCGCTCTTGCCTTTGTACCTTTCGAGCTTTTCCAAGATCCTTTCACATAAATGAGCTCGTTTGACCATCTCTATATAAGTGCGGATATTCTGGGGTCTGAGTTGTTGAATGAAGCTAGGCCTTAAACCATCCATAAAATTGTTCACCTTTAGGAGGAGATCCGTGCCCACTAGATGTGAGGCATAAGGAGCTAGACGAAAGAATTGTAGTTCATACTCCGCCATGGACATCATGCCCTAGCGCAGTGCAGCGAATTCTGTGGCCTTTCTTTCCTTAACATGCTCGGAAAAATACATTGCTTGGAAGAGTGTGAGAAATCCCTCCCAAGTATGTGATGCGTTTGGAGGCGGTGCTGGAATAGCTTTCCACCAAGTACACGCATCCTTGTTTAATTGGAAGGTGGCGAGATGGACCTTTTCTTGATCAGTGCATTGCATAACGTCGAATATCATGTTCATTTCGTTGATCCTATTCTCTGCCTTGTCGAGGTTGGAGGATCCATAGAATCTTGGAGGGTTCATGCTTCAAAAATTTCCATGCATATTACCTACGCCAGCCCGTACGCCAGCTTGGGCCACAGTTTGAAGGGCCTGGGTAAGACCCGTAATAGTTTGTTGTATCTCGTCCCAGTTGACATGGTAAGCCATTATGAAAATAAGGTATCTGAGAAGAAGAGCAATTTGTTAATTCCCATAGACTATAGAGTGAAGGGGAATTAGCCTAGACATAATTGCCAAATGAACTATCTCATCCCAGGCTCTACCCAATCTTGCGTGGGTTTGGAATTTCTTTTTCCTTAATGCATAGGTATGGGTCCTTAATCCTTGGTTTTTGCCTATGACATGACATTTTCATAGGACATACTTATGCCAAGGCTCTAATACCACTTTAACTGTCATGCCCCGAGATATAAGTACAGCGGAAGATGTTCGAGAATGCGAACAGCCGGCTAGTATGCCACAAGCGAGTAATATAATCAGAGTGCTAACACATTCACACAAAAACGGAATGCCCAAGATAATGTACTCAGATTTTCACTTCATTGAATAATATTCAAAGTACATTGATAATTGACTCCTTTACTAGACTCAAATAAATGAAAAATTACATAGACGTGACTTGACTCTTGACTCTACTAGGTCTTCTCTTGATCTTTAATCACCCTCGGGCTCATCACTTGAGTAGTCTGCATCCTCACTAGAATTTCCTGAAAAGATTATAAAAGTAGGGAATGAGCACACTTGCCCAGTAGGTATCTTCGTATCAACATGAAGGCAATGTTTAAGTATTTAACATTTTGGCTCTAGAAAAGTAGAATAAATGCTTACGATGAACACGTGAGCAAAACCAAAGTAACAATGCAAGTAACAAGACATGACTATGAAGATAGGAAATTTTATATAGAGATTGAGAGGATAATTATTCCAGAATGTATAGTGGCCTTTCATGTAACAAGAATATACTAGCATGTATCGAGAATGTATTTTTCATAACCATGAAAGTCATGCACTAGCATGTCATGTAATCAAGAATGTATATTTCATGTAGAGCCTTGTGGTTTTCACTCGTCTATAAAAAAAAGTACTCCCAATGCAATGAGACACCAGAGTTCACTATACCCCATGGTTTATAGCATATTTCCGACAATCAGCCGAGGGGGCTAGTGTCGAGCCCTTGGACACAATCAGTGCCCAAACTGCATCTTCAAGTTATAAATCAAGCTACTTCCATGAGAAATATCAATAATGTAGGCCAATAACATACAAGTTCAAACAATAGTTTTATGACAACAAATATCAATGTAAGAATGCACCAATTAAAAATATGAGAGTTCAAAGATGATTTAATACAAGGTCATGCCACAAAAAGAATTTGGCAGTATAACGGCATATTATTTAACTTCCATAATTCATTAAATAGCTTTGGAATAAGGTGTTAGGTTCTAGATAATCAATAGACCATCTAGGAACATAGGAAAATCAACCCTTAGGTCAAACCTTGGGTTAAGAACACTTGAGACAATTGCGGTCATGACAGGAGCGTTTATGGGAAATAGCTATCGTTTACAGGATCGTTTATACACTTTAACAGTTAGTACAGGACCGTTTATTGACAGGGTCGATGCATGAAGAAAGAAAGTGTCAACACAGTAAAATCCCTAGAACCTTGCGGTCATGGCAGGGCTGCTAGGTGACATTGGTGGTCAAGGGAATGGCCGCTACTAGCCGATTGCAGTCTCCAGAGGACTGCTAAGATCCAAAACATAAAAACGCCAGAAAAGTGCTTTCTAGACAATTGAGCTTAGAGGGTACAACCTGCTCAGGGTCCTAGTGAGAATCCCAGGCTCGTGGAGACTTATGGAGGCCTTGAAACAAGATCACCTAGTCCGATGGAAGGAATATCAAACGGAGAGGATCACAAGTCCAAGATTGTGTGCTTATGAGTGCAAAAGTGTATCTAATGGCTACGCACCGGGGTACGTGCCATGTACTTAAGAAAAGACTCATAGATAAGAAGGGATCGTCTAAAACAGCGATCAAAATGTCATAAGCCAATCCATGAAGCATATAAAATATGGTCATTAGTACAAATTATAGGTCTTAGCATGAAAATAACATAAGTTTGAAATAAGTTCAAAGTGCATAAGGAACATGAAATCTACTAAGATGAACAATTAGCATAACCAAGCTTATGAATACAGTACTTTAAACAGGAATAAGACCTAATTATCTAGGCTTATCATATGATAACTAGGGTTGTTCTGCATTATGTTTCGGGTTAATAACAATATAGAACTCAGAAAACTAAAGTGGTCTCGGGAGGACTGTTTTATAGGCTTTAGTGATCTATTGCAGGGTCGTTAAAGGACTCTGGCGGTCTCAGGAAGATCGTTTCTTCCTGTCTATTGCAGACAGCAGTAAAATCGAAGTACATGCTAATCTAAGGCAACTAGATGCATGGAAAAACATGTTAACAGGTAGATAAGGTATGATACAACCATATTAACACATGGAGATGCACAGGTTGTCATGAATTTAAGCTAAGATCATCATCTTTACTATTAAGGGTAGAAATTATGCATGCAAAACAACCTAGATGCACTATGCTAATAAAACCTTAAAAACTCTATGTAGAAAGCATGAAAATTCATGAAATCAAAGGGCTTTTATTCCTAAGATGTTGATTAGGCCTTTTCATGAGATAACCTACCTTTGATTTAATCCCTAGAATTCGAATTTCTGACTGGAAGTAGACCCTAGTTCCTCTACGTCCTGTGCCAAACCAACAACTTCCTGTCCCTCGTTCTCCTCAACCACTTGACCTAAAACCGTGAAAATTGGAGGGTATGTAGAAGATACGATGGGGAATAGAAAGTTATAAAGCCACTACATGAACTAACCTCATTTAGGGCTTCTAATCCCCTAACCTTCACTAGACCGATGTACTGATTCCTACACAGCCTGTAGCGAGCCAGCGACTTGCAGATGTCCCAATTCTTCAAAGGATGGATCTTCTAGCATGAAAATTGGAGGAGAGTAAGATAAAACTAAGGAGAAAAAATTCTTCTAGAGGACCAACCTGAGTACACATCTCCTTACCTATGAATTACGTGCTCCAACATTAGGGTTCGCATGGGTCGATGTTATGGTCTATTTATAGGGTTTTGAGTTAGGGCTGAGGATTTGATCAAATTGGGAGCCCTAATTAGGGGTATGATCAATCCCCAAGGGTCCTAGACATGCTTTCATGTCTACACACTTCGAACCATGAAGATTTGGATGCTAAAGATCCAAGCTTTTCACGCTTCTTCCATTTACGGAATCAGAGGGGTTTAGCGGTCGTAGAGGGACCGCTAGCATCGCTTGCCGGTCTCGCGATAGACCGCCAATTGGCGTGAAATCAGAAAATTTTAGATTTTCTTATTATCTCTTATTTATCTCCCAATTGGTGTATATATCCTATTTTTAAATCCATAAATTACTTAATTTACATTTTTATTAATGGGCTTGGGTCAAAAGGTCTTAGATTTGGGTCTTATGGTCCTATTTAGGTGAGCTTAACCTTTGATGAATATAGGGCATTTAAATGGATTTAATTATTCCATCATTCTCTTAATAGCCCATTAAGTCTTTTTAAATGCTTACTATTTATATTTAATCCTAAAAAATTCTTAGAAAATTCTCGGGTGTTACATCCAAAATGTAAAATACTGGCCTGATCGACATGCCGATCATTCCAACGCGACCTAGGTGATGACAGTGAATTGGGAGAGCTGACGGAATCCAAATCGGATACTCGATTTGAGCCCAACGCTCAAAAGTGCATTCTTCAAATGCACTTAGTTTAAAATTAAAGAAGTTTGGTTCAGGGGTCCAAAATATAAAATATCGATCTGATCAGGGTGCCGATCATTCCAACACGATGTGGGAGGTAAAGTGACTTGTGAGAGCTGATGAAATCCAAATTGGATATTCGATTTGAGTCCGACACTCAGAAGTGCATTCTCTAAATGCACTTAGTTTAAAATTAAAGAAGTTAGGTTTGGGGGTCTAAAATCTAAAATATCAGTCTGATTGGCAAGCTGATCGTTCCAACATGGCCTGAGAGGTAAAAGTGACTTGTGAGAGCTGACTAAATCCAAATCGGATACTTGGTTTGAGCCGGGCGCTTAGAAGTGCATTTTTCAAATGCACTTAGTTTAAAATTAAAAAAGTTAGATTCGGGGGTCCAAAATCTAAAATACCAATCTGATCGGCCTATTGATTGTTCCAGCACGACCTGGGAGGTAAAAGTGACTTGGGAGAGTTGACGGAATCTAAATCGGATACCCGGTTTGATCCCGGCGCTCAGAAGTACATTCTTCAAATGCACTTAGTTTAAAATTAAAGAAGTTGGGTTCGAGGGTCTAAAATCTAAAATATCGGTATGATCGGTGTGTCGATCGTTCCAACATGACTTGGGAGGTAAAAGTGACTTGTGAGAGCTGGCGGAATTCAAATCGGATACCCGGTTTGAGCTCAGCGCTCAAAAGTGCATTCTTTAAATGCACTTAGTTTAAAATTAAAGAAGTTGGGTTCAAGGGTCCAAAATCTAAATTACCAGTCTGATCGGCGTGCCTATCATTCTAACAAGACTTGGGAGGTAAAAGTGACTTGTGAGAGCTAACGGAATCCAAATCGGATATACGGTTTGAGCCCGGCGCTCAGAAGTGCATTCTTTAAATGCACTTAGTTTAAAATTAAAGAAGTTGGGTTCGGGAGTCTAAAATCTAAAATATTGGTCTAATCGGCGTGTCGATCATTCCAACATGACCTGGGAGGTAAAAGTTACTTGTGAGAGCTGACGGAATCCAAATTGGATATCCGATTTGAGCCCGGTGGTAAGAAGTGCATTCTCTAAATGCACTTAGTTTAAAATTTAAGAAGTCGGGTTTGGGGGTTCAAAATTTAAAATACCAGTCTGATCGGCATGCCGATCGTTCCAACACGACCTTGGAGGTAAAAGTGACTTGTGAGAGTTGAAGAAATACAAATATCCAAATTCTTGGTTTGAGTTCAGTATTAAAATTGTCGATTTGATATTATATCTAATTCGAATTTATACAATCAAATAAAATATTTAATTTATCTTTTCAATAATTTCTCTATTTATTAATACATAATTAATGTTATTAGTTTTTCAATATAGGATTCTCCAGCGACTGGCAACGGAGGGTACGAGCAAGACGGGGAGGATGAGGACAGGGAGGATGTAGAGAATATTTCTTGATTATTTTTTTATTATAAAATTAATAATTGATGTTGTATTTTGTTTCTTTTATATCTTGGGTTTTATATGTGATGGTTAGATTTTATGTTATTTTAATTAAACAGGTTTCTATATAAATTTTGTAGTTTTTATAAAATAATTATAATCAATTTTTCTAACAGAATTGCCAACATATTTCATTTGGCGTCGGTAAATTACTGACGGTATTTTTCACGGATTTATTCCGTCGAAACCTTCTGACGGAATTTCAGATGAATTTGTTTTATCCGTCAGTAATATTCAGATGGAATCACCGACGAATTATGTTATCCATCGAAAACTATATGAACGTAAATTTTTTAAAAAATCAATGTACCATCAGAATATCAAACGGATATTTTATTCCGTTAGAATAATACCAACAAAATAATCCGTTGTAAAAATTTTTCCTACGGATTCTCATTCTGTCAGAATATTCCAACAATGAATTCCCGACGTACTATTTTCGTCAAAATTTTGCCATATTTTCATCAAAAATTATTATTCCGACGGATTTCAGACGAAAATAGTTCGTCAAAAATTGCACTTTTTCTTGAAGTGAGCATTCTTCGACAGTGTGTCCGAACTTCGTACAGAATTTGCAAGCCACCATGACTTGCTTGTCTTCTTCTTTGACTCTTTTGTTCTTGTCGTTGCTTTTCCCATTGTGGGATCTCTTCTTGTTATCACGAGATTTATAAGTTCTTGCGCACGTGAGGGGCCCTATGGTAACTAGCCTAAAAATCATCACATCGGCACAAGCTCTCCACCACTCCTACGTGGGTCCGCACTCGCGTGCGCAGGAAAGCTACAACTAGTGGGAAAAGGTCACTTCAGGTGTAAACTCTCTAAAAGTAGAAGCCGCCGGTCCTTACTAACTCTCTAAGTGCACAAAATAAACCACGAGGCGGCTCATGCCCCGAGAGCCAAAAACTCCAAACTGGATTGCTAATCCATCGGCAACCGATGCAAGGGGCACAAGCTGGAACACACGGAAGCTCGAGACGGAGAAAGATGAAGCCTGGAGGGAGAGGGGCAAGGGCGGCCAAACACCCGGGCACCCAGGGGTCTAGGCGGCCAGGGTCATGGCCATCCATCCCCTGACTCCCCAGCCTAGGCTGCCAGACTTCTGGCCACCCACATCAGGCAGGGCAGCCATTACCCTGGCCGCCCATGCCCTGGGCCAACAGACCCAGGTAGCCACCCTAGTGGCTGCCCAGATAGGGCCTAGGAGGCCATGCCTCTGGCTGCCCAACCCTAGGCAAAAATCCCTAGATGGCCACCACAGTGGCTGCCCAGAAATAGAGCCTGGGCGGCCACAGTGCTGGCCGCCCAGAGATCTGGGCGGCCAGGGCTGTGGCCACCTAGATCTCTGGACGGCCAGGGCTATGGCCGCCCAGAGAGAAGCTAAAGGCCCCTAGGCGGCCAACTCAGTGGCCGCCCAGCTCTTCAGGCGGCCAGTCATCTAGCCACCCTGCTGGGTAGAGACGGCAGCCCAGCTGGCCATCTCTGGAGCAAGAAACTTTGGGAGTCCATCCAGAAGGCTTTCCCACCCCCGTCTTGCACCCATTACGAGCGTGAGCCTCATAAAACAAGGGGGGCTACGCCCCGACGAGCTTGCATTCAAAAAACCGATCCAAACAAGAAATCACAAAGAAAGAATCGGCCAAATTCTAGCTCACAACCCCCAAACATGCTATTTTTTTGAGAAATGAATCGTACCCCACTCTCTCGCCCAAATCTGCACCGATCAAAAGGGAAATGTGAGAGGGGAGCTAGGGAATCCATCCCCCTACCTCGATCGAACTTTATCCTAAAAATGTTACTTCGAAAACCCTCCAAAACTGTTATTCCTCGCACGCGATCCCGTGAACACGCCAGTGCACGCGAGCTACCTCCGTCTCCACCCGAGCTCCGTCCCAATTGCATCTCCACCCGAGCTTCGCCCCAAGCCGCCGCCATCATCGATCATCCTCCCTAGCCCTCGCCATCTACAGCCAGTGGGAAGAGGAAGGGGCCTCGCGATCGATGCGAAAAGGATAAGAACGAGGAGAGAGAGGAGTGGGGGGCGAGTTTAATGGATAATAAAAGGTTTTGGGATTTCCCTAAAACCCCACAAGAATTGAAACTGCAAATATGCCCAAACCACTCAGATAAAAGGTCAAACACCAGCGGAAAATTACAAAAAGCCGCGGTTCGAACGGAATTCAAATTTTAATAATTAAAAATTAATTCACCTGCCAAAAATAAATATAAACTCCGATAAATAAATAAATCCAAAATTCCAGGGACATGACAGACCTCACCCCTTATAAAAATTTCATCCTCGAAATTTAGCTAGAGTACGGCTAAGCAAGGGAGGAGACTTACTCGAATAGGTTGGGAAACTACTGCAGCATCTCATCCTCATGCTCCCAAGATGCCTCGCCTCCTGAGTGACACTGCCAGACCACCTTAAATAGAGGAATAACCATGTTCTGCAGGCGTTGCTCACGCCGATCCTCAATGCGGATAGGACACTCTAGGAGAGATAGGTCTGGGGTCACCTCAAGTCACATGGAATCTTCCAAGACATGAGAATCATCCGGCATGTACCTTCGAAGCATCGACACATGAAACACATCATGCACTGCCGCCAACTCCAAGGGTAGCTGCAACCTATATGCCACCTCATCGATGCACTCAAAAATGGGAAAAGGGTCAATATAGTGGGGACTCGGCTTCCTACGCCGGCCAAAGCACATCACTCCCTTTGTAGGGGAGACCCTCAAGAATACCAGGTCTCCCATAACGAAGCTAAGGGGTTTCCTCCTTCGATCCGTATAACTCTTATGCCGACTCTGAGCTATCAGCAACCTCCGCCTGACAAGCTGCACTACCTCAATACTCTGTTGCACCAATTCTGGCCCAGCCATTACTCGCTCATCTACCTCAAACGAATCAAGTGGAGTCTGACACGGTCGCCCATACAATGCCTCATACGGAGCCATATCAATGCTGAAATGATAGCTGTTGTTATAGATGAACTCCACCAATGGCAAATGATGAGTCCAACTCCTTTGCCACTCGGGGCAATACGATCTCAGCATATCCTCTAACGTCTGGGTGGTCCTCTCTGACTGATCGGCCGACTGAGGGTGGTAAGCCGAGCTAAATGCTAACTCCGTACCTAGAGCTCTCTGAAAGCTACTCTAGAATCCTGAAGTGAAGCGGGGATCTCGATCTGACACGATGGAAATGGGGATTCCATGCAAGGGGATAATTCGCTCCACATATAATCGGGCCAATTTGGGCACACTCCAACTGACTTTAATTGGTAACGACTGACCCGTCTTCGTCAGTCAGTCTACCAGCACCTAAATACTATCATTACCACTAGGAGACCTTGGCAACCCAACCACGAAATCAGTAGTCACGTGGTCTGTAGCAACCCTGGGAATTTTCTAAAATTATCTGGAGTTAAAAAGGATTAATTTGAGCATTTAATAGGTTTAAAGGCCTAATGGGATAAATTAATGGATTATTATGAGCCAGTTATTAAAAGGTGAATAGGTCCACTTAAAATGGGCCCAAAACTCTAAAACCTAAGCCTTTTGGCCCAAGCCCAGCCCTAGAAATGTAATAGGGTAATTTCTTTATTTTAACTAGATAATGAGGGGATAATTAGGGAAGAGTTTGAATTAAAATAAAATTTTCAGCGCCCTGGCAAGACACGATCAGTCGGGCGACCGAGTTCTTGAGAAGGCGGTCTAGAGAAGACTGCGACTTAGTTCTGTAAACGGAACGTGATAAACCCTAGGAAATCTAAATTTTAATCCTCTCAAATCGCTAGGGATCAATGTGATCTGGCCTGGGAGCTTACCTAGGACTCTTTGGGATCGATCATAACCCCAATAAGGACTCCTAGTTCGATCTAATCCCTTAACTCGATGCCAATCTCTATAATTAGGCTCATACTCGTCTTACGCAAAACCTAATTTTGGATCGCATAGTTCGAAGGTAAGGCGTTGTCTTCCCAGGTTTGTCCTTTAGGGTTATTTATTCCCTACTATATCTTCTAACTTCCTTCTAAATCCCATGCTAGGAGAACAAGTCATCGAAGAGTTAGAAGGTCTCGAAGTTGCTGGTTCCACGCAGGACGCATAAGAACGGGAGCATACTTTTGGCAACAAATTCTTTGATTAGGAGCAACCCCAAAGGTAGGTTATCTCATGTATAACTTAAACAACATGTTAGGAATAAAAGTCCTCTAACCTTGCTCGATTTCATGCTCTATACACGGCGTATTTGATGCTTTTCCATGACTACACATATAGATTTTCACTGCATGTTATTTCCTACAACCTTGATTAAAAAATAAGAATTTTGCTTTAATTCATGCCTTTCACATGCACTTACTTCATTCTAAACCTACTATCATGTGTTATTTTTCTGTTCTCTATACTTTTCATGCATTTATTGCCCTAGAATAGGCTCTGCACGCTGGACTTAGCTTCTGTCTGTTGCAGACAGAAGGCGGTCTTGCGGAGATCGCTACTTGAAAGTAGCGGTCTTCGATCGACCGCTATCTGATTTCTGTAACCAAGTTAAACCATGTTCAATCCCTATTACATCTGATAGTAATCATGCTTTATTTTTGTTATTCCTGATTCTTAATCATGTCATGAGTTCATGTTTTATGTTAGCATATTTTCAAGGCTTAATTTCACTATATATTAGTTTCATGCCAAACCTTATTTAATTTGTACATAAAGAAAACATTGATTACATGAAGGTTTATGCTTTGACACATTCCTTTCTCACCCTCTTTCTGCTTTGTTACTTCACATATAGCACGTACTCCGGTACGACGCTATTAGATCACTTGCACTTGATAGAAACATCTCTTGGACTTAAGAGCATCTCTGTCGGATATTCCTTCTGTCGGACTAGGTAATCTTGTTTCAAGGTCTCCGTAAGTCTCTGCGAGCCTGGGATTCCCACTAGGGCATCGAGCTGGTCGTACCCTAAAACTCCAAAAGTCTATAAAGCACTTTGTGAACTCTACGTTTTCTGTGGACTAGATTAAACGTGGCCATCAGGTGACCGCTACTTCCAGATAGCGGTCCTGGCGCGACCACATTCTGCCAGTTAATCCTTGCGTCGACCTGTTCCTTCTTCTGCATCGACGCCATTTCTGATAGCGGTCTTAACTCGACCATTTCCTCAAGAAAGTGGTCCTTCATGAACCGCACTCTGATATCTTGCTGTCCAACTCAAGGTCTGATCTAAGGGTTGATTCTACCCTATTCTCAGATGAACTGTTGATTGTTTGGAACCCAAAACCTTATTTAATAAGTCATATATGAACTATGAAACTATGAAAATGTACTGTTAAACTGTCGGCATTCCTCCGTAGCGTAATGTCCAATTAATTCATCCTTGATCTCATGATTTTATTTTTGGTACGTTCTTACCTTGGTTTTATTGCTATGAAACGGTTGTTGAACTTGACATTATTGGTCTACATTTATATTTCTCGTGGAAGTAGCTTGATTTATAACTTGAAGATGCAAGGGCGGGCACGGGCAGTATCCAAGGGCTCCACACTAGCTCCCTCGACAGATGGTCGGAAACATGTTATTAACCTTGGGGTATGATGCTTACTGGCATCTCATTGCACCGGGAGTACTTTTTTTATAAATGGGTGAAATCCACGAGGTCTCATGCTTGATTAATACATGCTTGTTACATGATTTTCTAGTGCATAGCCTTTAAATGATATGAAAAGTAAATTCTCGTTACATGATAGTACATTCTCGTTATTGAAAGGCCATATTATAATCTTGCTTGATCATGCTCTCTTATTACTTGAAATCTCATCTCTCGATACTTATCTTGTTACTTATGGTTACTTTGGTTTTATTTGCATGTTTTATCACAATCTTTATACCTTACCTGCTAGAGGTAAAAGGTTAATTACTTTAACATTCCCATCATCTTGATACGAAGATACCTACCCGGCGACTGTGCTCATTCCCCTAATTTTTCCATCTTCTCAGGAAATTCTAGCGGGTCGGATTCAGACTACTCAAGTGGCGAGTCCGAGAGCTATTAAAGTTCGAGAGAAGACTTAGACTGTCATGAGTCCATTTATGTTAGTCAAGAGTTACGTCTATGTAATTTTTTCTTTTTATTGAGTCTAGTGAAATGTCATGTTGGAATGGTCAAGTGTCATTGTAAACGTTTGATTATTATTCAATAAAGTGGAAGTTTTGATTATATACTTGTGTTCACTCTTTTATGTGTGAATGTTGCGCTCTGATTGTCTTGCTAGCTTGAGACTTATCTTGCCGGCTATTCACATTCCTGACTTACTTCCACTGCATATCTCGGGGCGTGACAGTTAAGTTGATATCAGAGCCTATGATTACTAAATCCTAGGAAAAGTCAAGTCATAGGTTAAGTCCAAGGCTTAAGGACCCATACCTATGAACTAGGAAGAAATTCTTCAAACCCAAGTGAGATTGGGTAGAGCCCGGGATAAGATAGTTCTCTAGAAATTAATTTCTAGGTTGACCCTCATAAATTCTAAAGAAAGTAACTAGTTGTGTATTTTCTCAGGCACCTTACTCCTTCACAATGGCCACTAGCCGAGCAAACTGGGAAGCTATGCAACAAACATTGCTGGTCTTACCCAGGCCCTACAGACTATGGCACAATCTGGCGCGTGAGCTGGCGTCGGGGATCTTCATCGTAATTTTTGGAGTATGAACCCTCCACGGTTCTCGGGTTCGTCCAACCCAGATGAAGCGAAAAATTGATCGATGAAATAGACCATATATTTCATATCATGCAATGCACGGACTAGGAGAAGGTCCTACTTGCCACATTTCAACTTAATAAAGATGCATGCACATGGTGGAAGGCCACCTCGGCCCATCTTCACAATGCACAAATTACTTGGGAGGAGTTTCTTGAACTCTTCCGAGAGAAGTATTTCTTGGAGCATGTCCGGGAAAGGAAGGCCGTAGAATTTTTCTCTCTTAGGCTGGGCATGATGTCCGTGGCGGAATATAAACTTCAATTCTTCAGGTTGGCACCATATGCTCCACATCTTGCTGCTACGAAGCTCTTAAAGGCTAATCGATTTATGGATGTGCTACGTCCCATCTTTGTCAAGCAACTTGGGCCTTAAAATATCTGCACATACACAAAGATGGTCCATCGAGCTCATTTATGTGAACGGACCTTGGAGAAGGTCGAGAAGTATAAGGGCAAAGGTGAAGAGTCTAGCCGCAAGGATAGGAGAGGAAGGAAAGAAGAGAAATTTAGCATCATGGGGTCCTACCAATCCCGTGACTGCAAGAAGAGGTCCCGTAATGGCAATGGCAAAAATAAAAATAAGAAAAAGAAAGTTAAAGAGGAGGAGAAGCAAGTCATGACGGCTTGCACCTGTTGCGGAAAGTTCGGTCATTCGGTTGAGGAATGTTGGAAGCGCCTTGGTGCTTGTCTCTGATGTGGTAGTCGGGAGCATCGCATGCCGGATTGCCCCTTTATGAAAGATCAATCTTTTAAAAATGATGTAGGACACAGGCGGCAGGCTCGTTTGAATGTCGTGATGGACGATGAAACACCAAAGGATGATGGTCGACGGATTGTGAAGAGAGCTTCTTGACTCTCACGGAACACCTCACCACGGCACATGTATTAGCACTACCCGTTAAAGGGGATGGTTTTGAAGTATATATCGATGCATCAGGCATTGGCCTTGGATGCATTTTAATGCAGCATGGTACAATGATTTGCTATGCTTCAAGACAGTTGAAACGTCATGAGGAGAATTATCCAGTGCACGATCTAGAACTAGCTGATGTTATCTTCGCCCTGAAGATATGGCGGCATTACCTCTATGGGGAGAAATTCACCGTATTCTCATACCACAACAGTCTAAAATATCTCTTCTGTTGGATTTCTATGTTTTGATGATGTCAAACACTATGAGTCATAATGCATGATGTCATATGTGTTTGAACTTGTTCTGAGTTGCTGTGATGCTTTAAAGCATGGTCTGTGCAATGTTCCACATAACTGTTCATACAGGTCAATGTGTTAGTATGACTGGTCAACGCTCAGTCAAGTCAGTGCACATAGATCTAGGTCAATGCATCTACATAAAGTTTGCATGTCATTTGTATGTGCATGGCATTTCATCGAACAGCCTGTATGCATGTCAATTATGTGTATGGCATTTTATCAAACAGTCTATGTGCATGCTATTTTACATTGCACATATCATAAAGTCAATGCCTGGTCAACGCAAGTCAACCCATCATGTCATGGTCAAATCATCAGTTCTCATATCAGTATTATGTCTGCATTCATGTTTTGACAAGTCTGAGTCAGTGCATAGGCTTTACTGTAAGTCTACGTTAGTTACCTCACAAGCATACTAGAGTCGACGTTAGTATGACCAAAGTTGCTTTGTAGGTCTACATTAGTCCGCTCAAGCTTGCACTATAAGTCTACGCTAGTTTATCTCAACATGCACTGTAAGTCTACGTTAGTCTGCCTGGCATGCATTGTAAGTCTACGTTAGTCTGCCTTGGCATGCATTGAAGGTCTACATTAGTCTGCCTTAGCATGCATTACAGGTCTACGTTAGTGTGCCTTACGCAGATCAAGGTCGATGCTAGTTCAGGCTAAATGCACATACAAGGTCTGTGCTAGTCATTGTAGCATGCATACAGGTCGATGCTAGTTTAGGCTAAATGTGCATCTAAGGTCTGCGCTAGTATGCACAGAGTCTATGTCAGCATGCTTTGTGCAGCATATAAGGTCTGTGCTAGTATGCATAGAGTCTATGTCAGCATGCTTTGTAGTGCATCTAGGGTCTGTGCTAGTATGCACAGAGTCTATGTTAGCATGCTTTTTGCTGCATCTAAGGTCTATGCTAGTATGCACAGGGTCTATGTTGGTTGCATTATGTGCATGCTAAGGTGTGAGTAGTCCTATCCCAAGTCTATGTTAGTTTGCACCATGTCAGTGCTAGTCTGCACAGGTTCTTGCATAAGGTCTGTGCACGTTTTGACAAGGTATGTGCACATGTCGTCCAACAGGTCTGTGCAAACTTCATTTATGGCAGATAAGGTCTGTGCAGGGTTTGCATTGTGCTTGCATAAAGTCAGTGCATGTTTTGCATCGCACACAACCAAGGTATGTGCATGTCTTCGTACATGCAAACTGAGGTTGGTGCATATTCTGGTTTCAACATCAGAAGGTCTGTGCACATCTCACTCTGGACAAACTATAGTCTGTGCATGTTTGTATAAATACCACATTATGTCGGTGCATGATTTGTTTCAAGACATATAGGGTTAGTGCATGTTCTGTTTATGGTATGATCAAGTCTGTGCATATTGCACTTAGCTCGATCACTGTCTGTGCACATTTGCTATTAAAGTCCGTGCATGTTGCATCTAGCCTAATCTAGTCTGAGCACATTAGAGATGAGGCTGACTACAAGGCGTCGGATGAAAAGTCTCTCTTTTGATTGGCAGGTTAAAGTAATCACATGAGTTCGAACCATGAAAATATAAGTTATGGCACGTGATCCCCGGATGGCAGGTCTAGATGCACGTGATCCTAGAAGGAAAGCAGCCTGGAGCATCTGACATGTGGAAAGCGAACCCTCTCCATCTGACACATGGTCCTCCAATTATTGGCGAGAACATTCCCTCCACATTACCAGGCGATTCTTTTTGGAGATCGCTGGGATCCTACCACGTGGAACCATCTGATGAAAGGAGCGTCATCATCGTCACTGACATTACCTCCGGTGCCCCTGTTCTCCTAATAAAAGCATCTGTAGAAGCAAGAACAAAATGATGAACAACGAAGAGTGGAAGAATAGAAGAGCAGCAGAGAGCTAGCAGAAGATAAAGAAAGAGAAAAAGAAAGAGAGGGATAGCTTGAGAAGCCAGAGAATATCCTGAAAGAGCAGAGAGATCGTGAGAAAAGAAGAAGAGTGTCGTAGTAGCAAAGATCAAAGAAGGAGAAGATGGATCCTCATCTGAGGATTCTCAGCAAGAAGATTTATGACCTCTAGATCAGATTCAGACCACACTGCTCATGAGCGAGCTACATTATTATGCTTTATTTCCAGCTTTCCGTTGCTGAATTTTATCATTCTTGTCTTTCATTTTTTACCATTTTAGAAGCTGTGAATCAGCGGCAGAGGTGGATTCCTCTGGATAGCTAAGCTGTAATGCTCAGCAGCCGGCGAAGCTATAATGCCCAGCAGTTGGCAAGCTGTGAGGCCCAGCTGACACAAGCTGTGATGCGCAGCGGTTTGTAGGCAAGCTGTGAGGCCCAGTGGTTTCAAGCTGTAAGTTAGCAGTAATCCACACACTTGATTGAGTGTGGGGTGGATGTAGGTCTTGAGGACCGAACCACCTAAAAATCTTTTGTGTCCCATGGTTTGCCTTTCAATATGTCAAAGCGTTAGATGAATGATAGGCGCACTAGTTCTACAGCTTTCTGATTGAATGACTTCAGCCTGATCTCTTAAGATAAATTGATTTTGCTTCTGCATAAGTCTATTAGTTTAAAGTCTTCTTACTTGAGTTATAATTGGGCAAGCTTTTAGAGGGATTCATTCACCCCCCTCTAAATCCTTGCAGCACCATACCAGTGACTCAACATCTTCTCCCAAAAGGAGTTAAACATGAGGCAAAGAAGATGGCAGGAGTATATTAAGGATTTTGATTTCTCTATTCAATACCAGGCTGGCAAGGCAAATACTGTAGCCGATGCGCTCAGCAGAAAACCACGGGCAACTTTATCAAGTCTCAGAAGAGGAATGATAAACCTTGTCGAAGATTTTGCTCAGCTTAATCTAGATATTGACACGGAGAATGAAGCATGTATTGTCGCCAACATCTGGTCACAACCTACATTGATAGAAGATCTAGTAAAAATTTCAAGAAAATGACCCTACACTGGTTGAGATCAAAGCCAGCATTGATCAATGGATAGATTTTTCTATCACGACCAATGGAAGATTATTATTCCGGGGTCGGATTTGTGTACCTGACCATATTGAAACAAAGAAGTTAATTATGGATGAAGCCCACAAGTCAAGATATGCTATTCACCTTGGTGCTACCAAGATGTATCAAGATTTTAGAAAAAAATTCTAGTGGCCCAACATGAAAAGATAAGTGGCAAACTTTGTATCTCGCTACCTCACTTGTCAGCAAGTCAAGGCGGAACACCTAAAGCCCGCCCGAAAACTACATCCCTTAGAAATTCTCGAATGGAAATGGGACAGCATAGGGATGGATTTCATCATGGGTTTGCCAAAGACAAGAGGCGGACATGATGGTATATGGGTGATAATAGACCGATTGACAAAATCTGCACATTTTCTACCTATTAAAAGTCGATGGTCCATGGATGTTCTAACAGCCTTATACATGAAGAAGATTGTTAAATTACATGGAGTCCCTGTCACAATTATATCTGATCGATACCCTCACTTTACATCACAATTCTAGAAGGGTCTACAACATTCCTTAGGGACCCGGTTGAACTTCAACACTGTTTTTCATCCACAAATCGATGGCCAGACTGAAAGAACCAATCAGGTAGTTGAATATATGCTCAGACATGTCCAATTGATTTTGGTGGGAGTTGGCACGACCACTTGCCTCTAGTGGAGTTTGCCTACAACAATAGCTATCAAGCTAGTATACAAATGGCACCATTCGAGGCACTATATGGGAGGAGTTGTCGTTCACCAATTTGTTGGAATGAAGTTGGGGAAAGACAACTTCTAGGCCCAGATCTTGTTAGAGATACAACTAAGAGGATTAAACTAATCAGAGAGAGACTCCAAATGGCTCAATCATGGTAAAAGACATATCCTAATACTAGAAGAAGAAAACTGAAATTCCAAGTGGGAGACCACGTGTTCCTCAAAGTTTCCCGAGGTCATGGAATTCGAAGATTCGACATCAAGGGCAAGCTTACTCCAAGGTTTATTGGCCCTTTTAAAATTCTTGAAAGGGTTGGCAAGATCGCTTATCGAATAGCTTTACCTCCACAATTATTAGAGTACATGATGTGTTTCATGTGTCAATGCTCAAAAGGTACGTTCATGATCCATTTCATGTTATCAGTCATGACGATCTATTAATACAGAAGGACTTAACATATGAGCAAAGACCACTTAAAATACTAGATCGAGAGGTACGTCAGCTTCGGAACAGAACCATTCCCATGGTAAAAGTCCAGTGGAGTAAGTGCCTAGACCAAGAGGCAACATGGGAGATGGAGGAAGCTATGCGTAAGAAATTTTCGAAACTATTTGATTGTAAGTAAAAAACACTCTCCATATATTCTATGCGATGAATTTGGGGACTAAATTCTTTCTAAGTGGGGGAGGGTGTAGCAACCCTAGAAATTTTCTAGAATTATATGGAATTAAAAAAGATTAATTTGAGCATTTAATAGGTTTAAAGGCCTAATGGGAAAAATTAATGGATTATTATGAGCCTACTTATTAATAGGTGAATAGGTCCACTTAAAATGGGCCTAAAACCCTAAAACCTAAGTCTTTTGGCCCAAGCCCAACCCTAGAAACGTAATAGGGTAATTTTCCTATTTTAACTAGATAATGAGGGGATAATTAGGGAAGAGTTTGAATTAAATTCAAATTTCCAGTGCCCTGACAAGACGCGGTCAGTCGGGTAACCACGTGTGGACGTCAAAAAAAGAGAAGAAAAGAATTGTTCCTGTGGCACGGACGTCTCAACATCTCAAGATCGAGTCGAAGGTGGGAAGGCCGAATAAACTCTGTACCTCCCCTAAGCAAGAGGAATATATACCCGGTGATCTGCCACCCAACAAAGAAGCCCCTTGGGTAGAAGAGACAACCCCGGCTCTCCAGTCGGCATGGCCGAAGGCCGAATCAGAAGAAGCTCAGAAACTCGGACGCGGGTTTGGCTTGTACCAAAAATCACTCGAAGTCCCGAATCGGGATTCAAAAACCCCGAGCTAAACACCTCAGAGCAGGAGCATTGCAGCTGAAGTTCTTCAGGAGCACAACCGATTGCCTGAATGGTCGCGAAGCGGAGATGAGGTCTAAACCGGCGTGGCCTGCACTTAAACCAGCGCGCCCTTGCTTAGGCCTTAAACCGGTGCACCCCATCCAACAGCCTTAAACCGGCGCGCGCCCCCTTCTTGGCTGTAAATCGGCACGCCCTCCCCTTTGAGATGGTTAATATGGCGCCACCCCCCTTGTATGCTAAAATGATGCGCTCATTTTGAAGGCAACAAAAAATGCTATTCCGGCGCGATCACTATTCCCCCGCGCCGAATTAGGTGATTTAAACAAGCTATCCTCCTTCGAAAGTCTATACGGCGCGCAATCGACCCATCCCGTCATAACTCGGTGCTCTATTTCGCATCAAAGACATTCAATGCTCAAAGCCGTGTCTCCTCCTTCGTTCGACAGTGAAGTGGCAGCGACAGCAGCAACACGCATCGACAGCAGCAGCAGCAGAAGATCTTCTGACAAATCCACAAATGTCAGCAGAAGATCTTTCGACAAATTCGCAAATGTCATGTCCTCGGACGAACAACAGTTTACGGCACCAACCACTGGATGCCACCGCAGACGAATGAAGTGGCGAGAGTTTTTCTTCTGTCCGAGCAAAGAAAGGGCAACCCGTTCTATATATACTCCGCCTGTTCCACGGAGCATCGCTCTCGAACCCCGGAAAGGGCGACTGAAGAAAGAAGAGAAGGCCACCTGAAGAAAAGGAAACTCCATCCATCCATGCCGGAGAGGTGAAGGAAAGGGTGAAAGAGTGAGGGTGAGAGTGAGAGGTGAGCACGGAGGAGGAAGAGCTTGTGCTCCGTTCCCCCCCATCCATGTATCTCTTTCTCTTTTCTCCTTCTGCAATGTATTTCTCTTCTTTTGAGATGAAATATCTTGGGTTTGAGCCATTTTCCCCCTTTGGTGGATGAATAAACAGAAGGCCCTTTTGGCAAACGTGATTCTTTATCTTTCTTCTTCTTTCCCTATTTCATCTTCTACTCATCCAGGGCCCTTCAAAGCTTGCTTCTCCATAGCGTGGCCTTCGAAGGAGTCCGTCAGGGGATGAACATTCATGGCCTCGTGGCATACATTTGTCCCGCTTCATGAAATCACCACCTGTAAGCTGCTGGAACTCTTGAAGGCTGGTCCTCGAGTCTCTACACGCACTTATGGGTTAACGGAGGCCTCACTCCGAGTTTTGAGGTTCACCCCGGAGCAATCCGTTTGGTGTTCCCCATTTTTCTCGGGCAAACTTCAGTCCGGGGAAGATGCTGCCCAAGTTTCGCTAGGTCAAGAACACTTAAGAATAAGTGAACAAACTAAGTTGTCCGAAGATAAGAACAGCATAAAAGAAGCCCTTGATCACGATTGAATCTCTGAGTTCCTGCACAAACCCTCCTAATAAAACATTCAATCTTCATGCTAATCCACCTTAATAAAAAATTAAAACACTTAATATTCTTCTTCTCCACAAACTTAACCCACCAATCGAACGAACGAACCAATCATCAAAGCAATCTGCAAAAGAAAAGAAAGAACAAAATAAGCAAACAGAAAACCTCTTTGGAGCTAACCCGGTGCGGGCTAATCCGGCGCGCTACCCCCCGCGCCGGTTTAGCCCCACACTCAAAATGACTTTCAAAATCATGGGATGAATAGTGCACACCCCCTTACTATTCACCTTGTTAATCCTGCGCGCCATTCTTCTTGAACCTAATCCGGTGCGCCCCCCCTGTGCATCCACCTAATCCGACACGCCATTCTTCTTGAACCTAATCCGGCACGCGCCCCTGTGCATCCACCTAATCCGACGCGCACCCCATGGGTGCATTTAACCGGCGCGCCCTTTTGGCATTCCCTTAACCAGCGTGCCCCTTGCCCTTATCCGGCGTGCCCATTGGCTTCCTTAAATCGGCGCGCATCCCACTTTCCATTTAACTAGTGCGCCCCTTGTAGTATCCTTAGCCGGCGCCCCCCCCCTCCATTGGCATTCTCTTAACTGGCATGCCTCATAAAAGAAAACACAATTTAACAAAATAGAAGAAAGGGTTTGAAACTAATGAATAAAACAAAAGAAGAGACCCAAACTAATAAATGAAAACGAAAGAGCATGAATCATTCGTATAATCAAAATTTCCTTCCGGGGGCTCTGCCCCCGGAGACCCCTACAAGGGGCGCTGCCCCCTTGACCCCCGCAACCTGACTGCGCAGGTCGATCCACGTGCGAGGGCGCACGTTGACGAGTTCGGGCTCCACATTTAACAATTCACTCCCCCGGACTGCGTATGAAGAGAAAAGTAATGATGCCCCACTAGATCGGACTTGGATCTCGGGAGCCTTCACCCGGATGTGACCATGATCCGAACTTATCCCGGGCCGATAGATCATTAATCTGACCGGCTTCTACCGGGATCTAATCCCGCACTTGCATTAAACTTGCCGTACTCACGGCAGACATTTGCACGGTTTGTCACCATCTCTTACACTACAAACGCGGACTTCCGTCCGAACAAGAAATGGTCCGACCATGACCGACATGCACGCATACCATGGAACTTTCGTTTCCCTGGACTTTGTGTGAAGAGAAAAGCAATGACGCCCCATGGCATCGGACGTGGACCTCGGGAACCCCGTTATTGCCATAGTCCGAAACCATCTCGGGCCGATAGTTCATCAGCTTGATCCACTTCTATCGGGATCCAATCCCGCATCCACATTAAACTTGATGTATCCACCGCAGACATCCGTACGGCTTTGTCGTTATCTTCGATGATTCAAATGTGGACTCTCGTCCGAATAGTGAATGGTCCGTTAGTGACTGACATATACCGGGATCTAATCCTGCATCCACATTAAACTTGCCGTACCTACGACAGACATTTGTATGGGTTTATTTCCATTTACGTCGTGCCTTCAATACGGATCTTTGTCCGAACATAAAGTGGTCCATGAATGACCAACAAAATCTGAATGGAACGACATGGCTCTCATCTTCCCCTAACCCTATGTGTGGGAATATCAATAAGACCTTCGTGAGTCACGTTTGTACCTCGGGTTTGCCCCAACCATGGTCATCGCCTGACCCACATCCTAGGCCTATAGCCAGCTATCTCTGTATACGTCTTTGTTTTGGAATCTAGTCCTGGGACACTTTCCTGCTATCCTTTGGCACCGAAATATTAACGATGCCCACGCAAGCCTCGTTTAGAGCGCGGGAGGCGTCCCCGGAATGGTCCTGACTCGATCTCGCACCGGGCCAATAAACTCGCTGATTCTCGACCACTCTAACTGGGATTCAACCGAATGTCTCATATCCCTTTGAACAATAAATTTTCTGTACCCCGACATACATATGCTCCGATTTTCACCGTGACGATCATAATTTTCTGAAGTCGGACGCTCGTCCGAATATCAAAATGGTCCCTTGAGTGACCGACATATTTCGAATGCTTGCTTCCCTAGACATCGGGCTTTCCGACTGAATTGAGACCGCTATCGGCTTGTTTCTCTCGATATAGTTTCCTGGTCATGAGGCCCTGATTCTCAGTGATTAATCAAGGGTGTTCCCCTCTCTGAGGGGATGTAAATGACGTCGTGACCTTTACGGCGCGGTGGGTTTTGGTCTCGACACGAACTACACAATCGTTTAATTAGTCAGATCGAGCGCACCATGGGCTTCCTTGAAGCCTGCATAAATCGTCACCTTGGTGACTGGCACGCCCACGCACTTAATAAACCCAATAAATAAATAACCAACGATTTATTAATAAAAAGTGCGTCAACACCACATTCTTGAGAAGGCGGTCCAGAGAAGACCGCGACTTAGTTCCGTAAATAGAAGGTGATAAACCCTAGGAAATTTGGATTTTTATCCTCACAAATCGCTAGGGATCGATGTGATCTGGCCTGGAAACTTATCTAGGACTCTTTGGGATCGATCCTAACCCCAATAAGGAATTCTAATTCGATCTAATCCCTCAACCCTAGACCAATCTCTATAAATAGGCCCCAGACTCTTCCCACGCGAACCCTAATTTTGGATCACGTAGTTCAAAGGTAAGGCATTGTCTTCTTAGGTTTTTACTTTAGGGTTATTTGTTCCCTTTTATATCTTCTAACTTTCTTATAAATCCCATGCTAGGAGAACAAGCCGTCGAAGAGTTAGAAGGTCTGGAAGTTGTTGGTTCCACGAAGGACGTGCAAGAATGGGAGCGTACTTTCGGTAACAAATTCTTTGATTAAGAGCAACCCCAGAGGTAGGTTATCTTATGTATGGCTTAAACAATATGTTAGGAATAAAATCCCTCTAACCTTGCTTGATTTCATGCACTGTACACGGCGTATTTGATTCTTTTCCATGACTGTGCATATAGGTTTTCACTACATGTTATTTCTTGTAACCTTGATTAAAAGATAAGAATTTTGCTTTAATTCATGTCTTTCCTATGCACTTAATTACTTCATTCTTAACCTACTATCATGTGTTATCTTCTTGTTCTCTATAGTTTTCACGCATTTATTGCCCTAGAATAGGCTCTGCACATTGGACTTGGCTTCTATCTATTACAAATAGAAGGCGGTCTTGCAGAGATTGCTACTTGAAAGTAGCGGTCTTCGATCGACCGCTATATGGTTTCTGTAACCAGGTTATACCATGTTCAATCCCTATTACATCTGATAGTAATCATGCCTTATTTTTGTTATTCCTGGTTCTTAATCATGTCATGAGTTCATGTTTTATGTTAGCATGTTTTCAAGGCTTAATTTCACAATATATTAGTTTCATGCCAAACTTTATATAATTTCTACATAAAAAATTTTTTACATTGATTACATGAAGATTTATGCTTTGACGCGTTCCTTTCTCACTCCCTTTCTGTTTTGTTACTTCACATATAGCCCGTACTCCGGTACGATGCTATTAGATCACTTGCACTTGATAGGAACATCTCTGGGACTTGAGAGCCTCTCCATCAGATATTCCTTCTGTCGGACTAAGTAATCTTGTTTCAAGACTATTGACACCCATTTTATGACTAACGAGTTGGGTCATCTCCCTATCTATTTTTATGATGTCCCGAGTTACTCACCGCTTACTGGGTCATTTTTGGGTCATTTTTTGCCTAATTTTATGGGTCATTCTCCTTGGTTGGGCTTAGCTTCATTGATTTCTCATCACTTCACTTTATTGGGCCTAGATAAGGGCTAATGAGAATTATTTTGTGGATTAAGTTGTGGATTTGTTGGCCTTTATCTCTTTTGCCACGTCCTCTCCCCTAGCGGTCTATCGCACGACCGCTAGGTGGGCGTTGGCGGTCCATCGCTAGACCGCTAACGAGTAGAGAGTCATGGTGGGTCTCTTTGGTCTTATCTTCTTTTGGACGCATGCTCCTAGTGGTCAATTTAACGACCATTTTATTGATGTTAGTGGTCTATCGCAAGATCGTTAATGGAACAGAGAGTCCAACTATGATTGTTCTTCCTCTGTTTCACCGTGGATGAGCTAGAGTCCTTTATCCTTTGATTTCTCTCTCACTAGAGGCTCCCAGAACCTTCTGTTTGTTTCTGAGGACTCTTAGGTGTATTATCTTCAAGGATTATCTGGGTTCAGGCCTATTTTTGAGTCGTTATCCCTCCAACTCGAACCTAGGGTATTTTGAGGGCCTATAAATAGGACCCTTGAGTTCATGGCTTGAGGAGGAGATTTCTGGAGTTTGCCAGGAAGTGCTGCTGTGTCCTGGAGCCACTTTCAACCAAGGAGAAGCTATTTCTACGTCCACAAGGCTTCTGGTTAAGGGAGTATTCAATTCCATTGGTCTAGATTATGTTTTTTCCTTAGTGTTCCCTATTCCCATCATCATCATAGCATATTCCCTCTCCTTTCCTCTCATGTTCTCTACATTCCATTGCACTTTTAAAACATCCCCCCATCTTTTCCCCACAGGGGTTAAAAAAAATCAAACCTCCCAGGTATCCACCCTTTCTTTTATGCATATTAGCCTAATTGCATTATAGATACTACACTTGCCCAAGGGCTAATTGGGTAATTTTTCTTGTTGTCTACACTTCCTTGCAGGTTTACAGGACTCATTGCACGAGGCCCAACCTTTCTGGCCGGCCAGGAGGAGTGGAGATCAAAGTTCCAACTGTTGCTATGGGTGCACTAGCGGCCATCTGGAAGGCTGTTTATTAGGATAACGCGGTCTATCGTAGGACCGTTTTCTGCTGGTTAGCGGTTGGCTGTAAGACCATTTTTTTGTTCACTGCACCTGGTTTTCTCTCCCATGGGAGGGTGGCTTCAACCGACTCTTTCCAAGGTATTATTGTGGTTTTTACTGCTTTAATTACTTTGGTGGCGATCACACATCTTTATTTGGGTATTGCTCATCTTGGCCATCATCATTGCTTGCTTTCTTTTACTTTGCTTGCTCCACACCTACGGTGTGTGTTTCTTATTTTTTTTCTTTGCTCCACGCCCCGGCGTGTATTTTATTTCTTCTCTATAAGCATTGATGACATGCCCATGTTCCTGATTTTGGTGATTGTTTGAGTTGAGTTACTACTTGCGCACACACCTCATACACTTTTGTCTCTCTCACATTCATATTCACATTATTCATTACATCACATCCCATCAAACACCTCAACAACAAGAGAGGGGGAAAAACTATTAACATCCCTAATTTTGTGGCGATCACAGTGGGACGTCTAGTGCCAATCGTGCTGAGTTCCTATTTTGCCTGATGTCTTTAGTTCATCTCAGTAGCCCTTGTGTTTTCCTCGGTTTTCCCAATTCATTTCTTGTTGTTTCTGCTCTCTGGTTTCTTGGCGGTCTCTTGTCTGGCCGTTTTCGGCTTAAAAGTGGTCTAGCAATAGACCGTCTTATCTTGTTAGCAGTCTCCTAGATGACCGTTTCTCCAGTTATAGGTACGCACACCGAGGTTACATTTATTTTTGTAGTTTTTGACTGTCTTGTTTCCCTTGGGTGCTATCTGGTCTCCTCCTTTGCTGATTAGTCATTTATACATCATTGTTTGTATATTGATTGTTAGTTTCTAAGCTAGAACTTGCATGCACCCCGGTGCACATAGGGTCATTCATATTTCATATTTTAGTTGCATTTCCTACCTTGGTGTGTGAACCTCTCGTCTCCATATTCCTTGGGGATGACTAGGTGACCACATTCGGGACCTCCATAAGTCCCCGCGAGCCATGGATTCCCACACGGACGCCGAGCCGGTTGTACCATTACCCCACCAGGTCTAGGTTGCATAAGTGAGGGAGAGTTCACCCCTAGAGTTAACCAAGTCCCAAACACCCTTCCTATTAGGAACCTTGTTGGAGAGAATATATAAATTCAAATTATTAAGGTTCTAAAGAAGGAAATAAATAAAAATTGGTACATCATTATAACTTGGTTGACTTTGAGTGCCTCGCATCCCTTTCTTTGTCTTCATAACATTGGAGTCATATTGTCTAGTTGGTCATTTGATTGTTACTTGTGTTGTTTGCATTTGTGAAGGTACCACATTGCATGTGGAGTTGCTTCTGGTCCTTAGATTCATCTTCTAGGAGCAATTCCTTTTTCACCTCTTATTCCAATCCCCTCTTCGAATACACCATGTCTTCTTATGATCTCTCACGTTCCCATGAGGAATCTCTTCCTCAAGGTCTCTTAGAGGACCCACATAGGGTCACCCAATTTCAATCAGAAGAAGGGATTATCCCTCCTCCATCTGCTGTCTCCATAGAGGGCGCCCAGCCCTCCCTTTCTTCCAACAATCCTACAGGCCATATCTTGCAAATTATGGCCCAATTGGATTCGGCCCAACTTCAGGCTCTATACCAGACCTTGCAGGGGTCTAATGCCCCATCTCCCATGATTGCACAAGCTCCGTCCGCTGCTTCCATCTCACAATCTAGGGCGAATGGGCCCGGGGTCTCACCCATTCCAATTAATCTTACCCCGGTCCAGCCCAAGACCCTCCAATTCCCAATCTAGAAGCGGGCCAGTCCTCTGGGTCGGCCCACCCAGTTCTGGATAAGGGGAAGACCGTTCTTCCCACATTCACCCAGTTCGAGTCCTATAGGCCCATCCCTCCAGCGCCTCAGATTCTTATCAGCCCATCTAACTTTTCTCGCCCTCAGCAAGGGGCGGCCCCAGTCCATGCCAATCTGGGTCATCGTTCGGCCCAATGTCCTACTTATGGTCCTCCTACCCCTTTGATCTACCCTTCGGCTCCCCACCTTGAGCCCACTCCTCTTGCTTTGCCTGCCCCATCTAGAGAGAAGGAACTCCTTGATAAATGGGACACTCTTCAATAACAACTCGATTTTCTTCAAAAGCGGGTTGGCCCTCAATCTTTGGCGGATGTTCCGGTTCCTAGCTTCCACAACATCCGGTTCCCTCCACAGTCCGAGCTCCCCACATACCGCAAATACGATAGGAATAGCAATCCCCTCATTCATATGAGGGACTTTATGTATGAATCGGTGCAGTTCCAATATGATGATCGCCTTATGGTGTATTTATTCCGTCGGTCATTAGATGGAGTGGCTTTGGAGTGGTTCTATGCTTTACCACTCGAGGATGCCGAAAGTTTCAATGTAGTGAAAGAAAAGTTTATTCAGCGGTTCCAAGATCGGGTCGGCCCAGAATATTCTTTTATAGATCTCATGGCAGAGAAAATGAAAGCATATGAAGATTTTGCCACCTATGCTGACAGGTGGAGACAGATGGCCACCTACGTGCCCGGGCATATTCCGGAAGAGGAGAAAGTTAAGCTGCTTATATCAAATGCTACCCCCACCTTCCGCAATATCTTGGCCATGAATGATATTTCAAACATGCACCAACTATATAGCCGGGCGAGATTCATACAAACACAATTTAAGGACTCCCCCATCCACTCTCTTTTTGAAGCCCAAAAGCCCAAGTATAATAGAAAACCTCAGGGGCCTGTCACTGAGGGGGTCCAGACTAATGAGCAGGTACAAGCCGTTGCTTTCCCTTTCCCTAGCGAGTCAGCTCCATTCCGCTCACCACAAATTCCCCACACTTCCCAATCCTCCGCTACACCAAATGCCCTACCCTACTTCCCTACTCTACAAAACCCTCAGCCTACTTTCACACCAAACACTTCTATCACCCCACAACAACCACAACAACCCCCGTAATACCACAATGTCCCTCCACCCAGCGGCTACACCAACAACAAATGCCTGGCTCCAAGGAGAACACAATACCCTCCCCTGCCCGAGTCTCTCACCGACATTTTCTCCGCTCTCATGTCTATTAATGCAATTCAACTTCCTCCAGAAAAGCTTAATTGGAACCCTTCCATCGATCAATCCAAATACTGCATGTTCCATAGGCAGCTCAGGCACACCATTGAAGGGTGTTTTCAATTTAGAGATCTGATATACGACCTGCATGAAGGGCAGCGTATAGATTGGGTCGAGATGCACAAGACCATTATGGAAATAAAAGAGAAGAGAAGACAGCCGTAGAGGCAGCAAGTGCAGTTGCACCAGGCACCGCCGCCACAACAACAGCCACCACAGCAACAACAGCTTGCTCAAGATTTGGGGATCCATCAGAATCCCATGCCAAATCATCCTCCCGCTCCGCAGCCCCAACCACCGGTGCCAGCTCAAGTTAACCTCATCCAACCCCCGGCTCCCAGGAGGGGTGGTCTTATGACGATCACGTATCCATCCGACGGCTCATGGCCCTCCACCACAGCTATCGTGTAGCAACCCTGGTAAAAAAAAAGGAAATAAAAACCCCAATTGATTAAAATAAGATTAAAAGATTTAATGAATAAATGATAAGAGCCTAAAGAAGTAAATAATAAACCAAAATATAAATAACGCCTTGATTCAAGGCGCTACTTCAAAAAGAAACGCCCTTATACAAGGTGCGAATTCCAGAAAGGACGACAACAGCAGATGTCGTCAATTCTTAAACGGCCAAAATAATAAAAAGGGGGAAGTAAACGTGACGCCCTCCACATGGACGCATTTTACATAAGAAATGACTTTAACAAAGGCGTCAATTTAAACTAACGCCCTATGGCAAGGCGTTAATTTCGTTCGAGTTTCGTTCGACCCAAGAGACTATCCAGAGCAAGTTTCTGGATAACTACGTGGAAGATTGAATAGGGTAAGAACTCTATTAGGGAAATATTACTTCCAATACGATACTAACTCCATTAGGATCGTAAAAAAACCTATAAATAACCCTTCCTGTCGAACCCTAATAGGCAATTTGGTTGAAGGAAGCTCTGCTGTCGTGCGTGAAGAACAGGTAATGTTCTTTTTCCCTGCCTTCAGTCATAGAAGAATATTGATGTTCTTCATCTGTGTTGTAGGTTACCTGTCCAGTTTTCCTGACGTGCTGAAGAACTAAGGGTTCTTCATCAGCATCATCTTCGTCGTCTGTCACCTTCTTCCAAACGCAGTACAGAAGAGGAGCTGATATTCTCTTACGTGCATAGAAGAGAATTTCATTCAGATCCTTACTGCATCCCCTTCCGTGTGCTGCTGTTGTTGATTAAAGATCGGGAGCAGCCATCATCTTCAGGAGGCTCTGTTTAGAACAGAGCACCGTTTTTCCTTCACGCATCTTCATCCAGAATATCATCAGGTAGGTTTTCTCAAGAACGTAGCCCAAACTAGTTTAAGATCTTTAATAATATCATCGGTCATCCATGCATATAGTTTTACTGTGGTTTCAAATGTTTCGTATGAAATTTCAAAAGAAACGCCCTTGAAAAGGGTGCTAATTTAAAAGAAGTGACCCACACTAGGACGCTAATTCTTGTTTTGACGCCCTGCCCAGGAGTCATCAACTTCACTTAATTATTAATTACCCATGTTTAAAATTCTATATCAAGTAAACCATGTATCTAATCTAATGCATGATCATACCTGTTGAATCTTGCTATTTTTCTTGTCCTGACCATGTAACTTGTTTTCCTGAAATTTTATTTATCTGGAAATTCTACTGTTCATGTGAAAACTTGGTAAATCCTGAAATAACGACCTCCTGTAAGTCGTCTCTTATAAAAGTGACGCCCTGAACCAGGGCGCGAATTTGAAAGTAACGCCCCTGTTAAAGGTGCTTTCCACTAAAATTCCAGAATTTAGAGAATGTGCAAAATAGAAATGTATAATGGACGACCGCTGTAAAAGTCATCAAATCATAAATAAACGCCCCTATAGAAGGCGTTAATTTGATAAGTAATGACTTAGATTAAGTCGCTATTTTCCTGTGTTACTATTTTGAACTGTTTTCTGTTAACCAAGGGTTTTTGATATATATATATATAATTATATTATCTGGCACTATATTTCCATTCTGTGAATATAGTCCCATGTTTCACGATGGTTTATCGCATTACCCCTCAATTCTCAGTGACATACAAGCTCTCCATTGGACATTCCGTTCCTTTGGACTAACGAGTTAGTCATAGAGACCTCCATAAGACTCCTCGAGCCTTGGATTCCCTCAAGGCCGATTGAGCGGGTTGTACCATGAAAACCTATCACACTACTTTGCCATGTCACTCTATAGAAACATGGTATACCGGCCCTCATGTTATGATATGTGTATGATATGAGAATTATCTTAATGAACGGGGAAAACATGCCATTATTGTGATGTTTTTGTGGACCCCAATTCTATATCAAACATTATTATGATGTTCTTGTGGACCTCAATTCTATATTAAAGGAGTGACCATCTACTTATGGGCACTTACTTATCATGGTACCCAAGTTAGGGAACCAATTCCGCCTAGTTTTATCGATACTCGTGATTACACCGTTATTATCGTCATTATTGTCATGTTCAAATCCTTGAAATGCTATCTACCTCTAAGTTCATACAAGTTCTTTATCCTTGAAACTCCATATTGGCTATACACAAAGTGGATGTCAAAATACATGATCAATGCCTACGCATATGGAGCCCGATCTGGTCCTGGGAGGAGCACCCAAAAGTATTAGTGCCCATGGGAGTTGTAATGATCACGATATGGCATTGTACCGAAGTGCATGACTAGCTTGATTGGACATTCCACAAAAATCTCGTACTTGACTCGACTTGACATGACATGACTTGCGTGACCCGAAAAAGGGTAATTTATATACTTGCTTGCTTGAAACGTGATAGCCAAGTTCTCGACATGACATGATGAAATTACTTGCTTGAACATCCTGACATCTATTACTTAAAAGTTCATGAATAGTTCACCTTGTTATCTTGTTGATATACTCTCTATCTTGTCGTTTTATGCGAGCATGCATAGCTATAGTGCATTCATAAAAATGTAATTACTTAAACCCCTTGCTAGCTCTTGAGATATAATTTCCTACTGAGCGTTCGCTCACTCAGTGTTTTCCCTACTTTTCATGTAAGTCCGATGACGAGACCCAAACAGACTGGGAAGGTCAAGAGTGAAAGAGATTAGAGCTTCTCAAAGCGTCAACTAGTCTTGTCTTTTCTATATTCTCTTAAGTTAATTTTGTAGCTTTCTTTTTATTGAGTCTAGTAATTGCAAGGGTTTGTAATAGAAATATTCTTATTAAAGGAAGAAATGGATTGGGTTATCTTTATTTTTGCGTATCTCTAAGTTTTGGTGTCGAATACACTAATCCTCTGATTGACATGAATGATATAAACTCGTCACGCATCTCTGAGTATCTTCCGCACTCGGGGCGTGACAGTTTTTGTGGTATCAGAGCCTAGGGTATTCAATTCCTGGGAAACCCAAGTCCAAGGATAAGTCTGAACCTCTAACTAGTGAGATTGGGTAGAACCAAGGGTTAAAGTCAACATAGAATTAAAAGCCTTTTAACGCCATCACATACTAATATAGCTATCGAAATTGTAGGACAATGGCTGCCGAATGTGCTCAATGGCGCAACATGCAACACACTCTCCAAGGCATGACCCAGGCACTTCAACAAGTGGCACAAGGAGGTGCACATCGTGGAGCAGGAAATCTCCACCAAAGCTTCAAGAACATGAACCCTCCAAAGTTCATGGGATCCACTGATCCAGATGATGCCGAACACTGGATCCGAGAGACGGAACGTGTTTTTAGAGTCATGCAATGCTCGGACCAAGAGAAGGTCCTGTTAGCCACATTTCAATTAGAAAGAGACGCCCGATGCTGGTGGGAGTCGGTAGAAGCCACATTAGATCAAGGACAAGTTACTTGGGAGGAGTTTGTTGAACATTTCAACAATAAATATTTCTCAGATCGAGTTCAAGAGAAGAAAGCCGCTGAATTCACCGCACTTAAGCAACGATCTTTGTCGGTGGCTGAATATGAAGCGTAGTTCTCTAGGCTGTCTCGGTACGCTAAACACTTAGTTAGTACTGAGAAGATGAAAGCTCGAAGATTCCTTAATGGGCTCAGGCCCCAATATATCACACAATTGGTACCGATGGACATACAAGTCTATTCGGAGATGGTTCGACGAGCCCAATTACTAGAAGATGCCACGGAACTATCTGATAGGATCCGTGGGAAAGACAAGAAGGAGAATGTTACTAGCTCCGGCACCTTCAAACCTAATTTCAAGAAGAGGCCAAGTAATGGAGGCATTCCCTCCCAGGAGCAAAAGTTCAAGAAGACCAAACCTTTCTCCATCACCACTACACCTGCTAAGGTGGTATGTAAGCACTGTGATAAGGCCGGGCACAAGGCCGAAGAATGTTGGAGGAAACTTGGAGCGTGTCTCCGTTGCGGGAGCCGTGATCATCGGATTCCCGACTGTCCCCTACTCAACGATCAAGCCGGTGATGGAAAGCGCCCGGTAACAAAGAATGCTCGTCTCCACGCAATTAAGGAGACCGAAGAAGACGAAGGCGGACTAGTAGAAGGTACACTGAAAGTTTGTTCCAAATCTACACATGTCTTATTTGATACGGGCGCATCACATTCTTTTATTTCCAAGAAGTTTGCTTGTCACGCCCCGAGAGCGGAAGATACCCGGAGACGCGTGACGAGTTTATATCAATCATGTCAATCAGAGTATTAGTGTATTCGACACCAAAATCAGAGATGCGCAAAAGTAAAGATAACCCAATCCTTTATTCCTTCATAAGAATATGTCTATTACAAACCTTTGAAGTACTAACTAAAATAAAGGAAAAATACAAGGTTGACTCAAGAAAATATGAAAAAGACTAGATAACACGGGAGAAGCTCTATCTCATTCACTCTTGATTTTCCCCATCCGTTTGAGTTCCCTCATCGTCGGACTTACCTGAAAAGTAGGGAAATACTAAGTGAGCGAACGCTCAGTAGAAAATTATATCTCAAGAACTAGCAATGGGTTTAAGTAATTACATCTTTCATGAATGCACTATAGCTATGCATGCTCGCATAAAACGACAAGATAGAGAGAGTGTATAACAATAAGATAGCGACGAGAACTAGTCATGAACTTTCAAGAACTTATATCAAAAGATATCAAGATATTCAAGCAAGTGTATTCATCATGTCATGTTGGAATTTGGCTATCACGTTCAAGCACGCAAGTATGCAATTACCCTTTTCGGGTCACGCAAGTCATGTAATATCAAGTCAAGTACAAGTACAAGATTTGTGGAATGTTCAATCAAGCTAGTCATGCACTTCGGTATAATGCCAATACCGTGATCAATCAACTCCCATGGGCACAAGTACTTTCGGGTGCTCCTCCCAGGACCAGATCGGGCCCTATATGCGCAGGCATTAATCATGTATTTGAACATCCACTTTTGTGTATAGCCAATATGGAATTTCAAGAATAAAGCTTGTAGACATGTAGGATAAACTTGGATAGAGTAGAGTCCAAAAATATGACACTTGACATAGAATGGCGATAATAACGGTACAATCACGATTATCGATAAAACTAGGTGGAATTGGTTCCCTAACTTGGGTACCATGACAAGCAAGTATGGACATTGTTTATATAGAATTGAGGTTCACATGAACAGCACATCAATGGCAAGACGTCCTCATTCTTAATATAGAATTGAGGTCCACAAGAACATCATGTTGAATATAGAATTGGGGTTTACAAGAACAGCATCAAATGGCATGATAACCTCATCCCATTAAGAGAATTCTCATGATACACACTTTGCATAACATGAGGGCCGGTATACCATGTTTCTATAGAGTGACATGGTAAAAATAGGGTGATAGGTTTTTATGGTACAACCCGCTCAGTCGGCCTTGAGGGAATCCAAGGCTCGAGGAGTCTTACGGAGGTCTCTATGACTAACTCGCTAGTCCAAAGGAACGGAATGTCCAATGGAGAGCTTGTATGTCACTAATAATTGAGGGGGTAACGTTAAAACATCATGAAACGTGGGACTATATTCACGGAGTGGAAATATAGTGCCAATATATATATACATAAGTATGAAACCCTCGGATAACAGAAACAGTGAAAAAAATAGTTTTACAGGAAAATAACGACTTTAGTTAAGTCATTAATCACGTAATTAACGCCTTACATAAGGGCGTTTCTTGAGATTTTGACGACTCGTGAAGCAGTCGTCCAAACTATATTTCAATTTTTACAGAATTTCAATATTTCAGAATTTTAACCAAAATGCGCCCTGGACAGGGGCGTTACCTCTCAATTAGCGCCCTGGTCTGGGGCGTCAGTTCAGTAGGAGACGACCTAGACAAGGTCGTGAATTCAAGAATTTACCAATTTTCAGATAATAAAATTTCAGGAAAAAAAAAGGGTACATGGTCATGACAGGAAAAAAAGCAGGATTTCACAGGTATACTCATGTAATATATTAGATTCATGGTTACATAGATATTAAATTTTAAACGTGGGTATTTATTAATTACATGTAATTGACGACTTCTGGGCAGGGAGTCAAAACAATAATTAGCGCCCTAGTGTGGGTCGCTTCTTTAAATTAGCGCCCTTGCCAAGGGCGTTTCTTTTTGAAATTACATAGAAAACATCTGAAACCACAATAAAACTATATGCATGCACGACCGATGATATTATTAAGATCTTAAGCTAGTTTGGGCTACGATCTTGAGAAAACCTACCTTGATTAAGATTAACTGGTGAACTGATGAAGGTTTGGAGAAGAAAACGATGCTCTGTTCTCGAACAGAGATAACTTGCAGGAGATGAAAGAGACAGAAGTCCTTGGTCTGATGCAGCTGAAAGTAGGTTCCCCACAGAAGATTTGCCTTCTGTTCAGCAAGGAGGAAGGAGAGGAAGACAACAGTCTTCACGTCCCTCCTGCAGGGAGAATATGGACGAGGACACTCGTTCTTCAGTCAAAAGGATGATCGTCTTCACAACACAGACAACCTGTATAGGAAGATGAGGAAGGAAAAGAACATCAACGTTCTTTCAACACACACAACCAGAAATAAAGAGGAAGAACATTACCTATTCTTCACGTCGATGACAGCAGCAGCAGATCGCCAAATAGCGATCAAGGGTTGATTTAGGAGGGTATTTATAGGGTTTTTTAGGATCGTAATGGAGTTAGTGTTATATTGGAAGTAATATTTCCCTAATAGAGTTCTTACCATATTCAATCTTCCTCGTAGTTATCCAGAAACTTGCTCTGGATAGTCTCCTGGGTCGAACGAAACTCAAACTGAATTAACGTCCTAAGTGAGGGCGTTAATTTAAATTGACGCCTTGTCAAGCGTCGTTTCTTGTATAAAACGCGCCCAGGTGGAGGGCGTTTCCTTTCCTTTCCTTAATTTTATTTCCCGTCGTTTGAAATTTGACGCCCTATGGTGTAGGCGTCCTTTTTAAATTAACGCCTTAGACAGAGGCGTTTCCTTTTGAATTAGCGCCTTGATAAAAGGCGTTATTTTCCTCTTGATTAATGATTTACTCATTTAGGCTCTTTGTCATCTATTTACTTATCTTTTATTTTAATTTGATTTATTTAAAAATCTTATTTTTCTAGGGTTGCTACACCCTCCCCCACTTAAAAGAATTTGGTCCCCAAATTCCATAGTATATATATATTTTGGAGAGTGTAGAGTATATACCTTAAAATAATTCTGGAAATTGCTTCCTCATGAATTCCTCGGTCTCCCATGTGGCTTCATGTTCGGAGTTCTTATTCCATTGTACCTTAAGCATGGGAATAACCTTACTCCTTAGGGTACGTACTTCACGATCTAGTATCTTCATAGGCTTCTGCTCATATGTGAGATCCTTTTGGATAACTAAGTCTCCATGTTCAATAATATGTGATGGATCGTGTACATATTTCTTCAACATAGATATGTGGAACACATTATGAACATCGACAATTGAGGAGGCAATGCGATGCGATAAGCAACCTCGCCAACTCTTTCCAGTATCTCGAAGGGTCCGATGAATCTTGGTGTAAGCTTGCCCTTAACACCAAATCTCCGTATGCCACGTCCAGGCGATATCTTGAGAAATACATGATCTCCAACTTGGAACTCAAGATCTCTCCTTCTTGTGTCGGCATAAGCCTTTTGTCTAGACTGAGCTACTTGCAGCCTTTCTCGAATCAATTGTATTCTTTCGGTGGTTTCCCTTACCATGTCTGGTCCTAATAGTTATTTTTCTCCAACTTCGTCCCAGCATAAGGGTGATCGGCAACTCCTTCCGTATAAGGCTTCGAAAGGTGCCATTTGTATACTTGCCTGGTAGCTATTATTGTATGCAAATTCAACCAGAGACAAGTGATCATGCCAGTTTCCACCAAAATCAATGATGCAAGCTCTAAGCATATCTTCAATGACCTGATTAGTTCTCTCGGTCTGACCATCCGTTTGAGGATGAAAAGCTGTACTAAAGTTAAGCCTTGTTCCCAACGAATGTTGTAGTCCCTTCCAAAAATGAGAAGTAAAACGGGGATCTCTGTCAGACACGATTGAAATAGGAATACCGTGTAATCTGACTATGTCCTTGATGTATAATGCAGCCAAAACATCGACTGACCATCGGCTCTTGATTGGCAAGAAATGCGCCGATTTAGTCAATCGGTCAATAATAACCCATATTCCATCATGTCCTCCTTTTGATTTAGATAAACCCATGATGAAATCCATACTAATATCCTCCCACTTCCATTTAGGGATATCTAGAGGATGTAGTTTTCCAGCAGGCTTTTGGTGTTCCGCCTTGACCTGTTGGCATGTGAGACAGCGCGACACGTAGTCCGCTATTTCCCTTTTCATGTTGGGCCACCAAAAATTTCTTTTCACATCTTGGTACATTTTGGTAGATCCTGGATGAATCGTGTACCTTGATCTATGAGCTTCATCTAAGATCTTCTTCTTTAACTCGGGACAATCCGGTATACAAGTTCTGTTTTGGAATAACAACCTTCTATCTGATGCTAATTGGAAATCAGACTGTCCTTCTAGTTTGCCCTTGATTTCCACTAATATTAGGTCATCATCCTGAAGTGCTTGTATTTCAGTTAATAGGTCTGGATGAATGCTTATATGAGACAATGTGACACATTTGAAGTTCGTGTCCATGCTTATATTGAGCTTAGAGAATTGCTCCAGCAACTTCCATTCTTGAATCATCCAATTGGCTAACAGTGTTCTCGGCTTTCGACTAAGGGCATCTGCTACATGATTACCCTTTCCGGGATGATATTGTATATTGAAGTCGAAGTCCTTGAGATATTCTAGCCAACGCCTTTGCCTCATAATTAGTTCCTTCTGTGAGAAGAGATATTTGAGACTCTTGTGGTCGGAGTATACAGTAAACTGCACTCTATATAGGTAATGTCTCCATATTTTCAGTGCAAACACTACCGCAGCCAATTCTAAGTCATGGACGGGGTAGTTCTCTTCATGCTTCTTTAATTGACGAGAAGAATAAGCTATAACCTTTCCTTGTTGTATTAGAACACATCCGAGGCCAATGCCAGAAGCATCAGTGTATACCTCGAATTTCTCTCATTCCATTGGTAAAGCTAAGACAGGAGCTGTAGTAAGATGATCCTTGAGAGTTTGGAAGCTTCTTTCACATTCCTCACTCCATTCGTAACGGATCTCCTTGCGAGTTAACCTCGTAAGTGGTACGGCGATCTTAGAGAAATCTTTGATGAATCGCATGTAATAGCCAGCAAGACCTAAGAAACTTCGGATCTCGCTAGCATTGGTCGGTCTTTCCCAATTTCTTACAGCTTCAACTTTTGATGGATCTACTGATAAGCCATCCTTTGATATAACATGTCTGAGAAAAGTCACTTCCTCAAGCCAGAATTCACACTTGCTGAGTTTTGCATATAATTGGTTTGCCCTCAATATTTGTAATGCAATCCTTAAATGCTCCTCATGCTCTTCCTTGGTCTCGGAATAAATCAATATATCATCAATAAAGACCACCACGAATTGATCCAAATAAGGCCTGAATATACTATTCATTAACTGCATAAAGGCAGCAGGGGCATTCGTTAGTCCGAAAGGCATAACAACAAATTCATAATGGCCGTACCTGCTTCTGAATGCAGTCTTATGAATGTCCTCATCCTTGATTCTTAACTGATGATATCCCGACCTAAGATCAATTTTGGAAAAGTACTTGGATCCTGAAATTTGATCAAACAACTCATCGATTCTCGGCAGTGGATACTTGTTCTTGATAGTGAGATGATTCAACTGTCGATAGTCGATGCATAACCTCATGGATCCATCTTTCTTCTTTACAAATAACACAGGCGCTCCCCATGGGGAAGTACTTGGTCTTATGAATCCTTTCTTAATGAGTTCCATCAATTGCTCCTTTAACTCCTTGAGTTCAGCAGGTGACATTCTATACGGTGCCTTAGAAACTGGACCCGCACCAGGAACTAAATCGATGGTGAAGGCCACTTCTCTTTGTGGGGGTAATCCAGGCAAATCTTCCGGAAATACGTCGGAAATTCTTGTACCACCGGAATGTCTTCTATCTTAGTTTCCTTAGCCTCCTTAATCGTGACGAATGCAAGGAAAGATACACATCCTTTCCTGATGAGCTTGCTAGCTCGGAGAGCCGAAATAAGAGGGGTTTTGCTTCGCCTCTTGGGGCTAGTAAAGATCAGTTCTGGAAATTCCTCGAAAGTAACCTTGCTATTGCGGCAATCGACCGTTGCCTGATATTTAGATAACCAATCCGCTCCTAGTATGACATCATACTCCTTTAGATCTAAACATATAAGATCAATAGGGAGATTCTTACCATGAACCAATACTTCACAGTTCTGGTAATGGTGTGTAATATCAGTCTCGTTTCCTAGAGGAGTATACAAGACTAATTTTATCCATTCCGGTTCTAGGGGTAACGGATCAGCGAACTTCTTGAAACAATTGAATGTGAAGCACCAGTATCAATTAAGACATATGCAGACTTGGAACAAACTTTCAATGTACCTTCTACTAGTCCGCCTTCTTCTTCTTGTTCGGTCTCCTTAATTGCATGAAGACGAGCATTCTTGGTTACTGGGCGCTTCCCGTCCCCGGCTTGATCATTAAGTAATGGGCAATCGGGAATTCGATGATCGCGACTCCCACAGCGGAGACATGCTCCTAGTTTCCTCCAGCATTCTTCTGCTCTATGGCCCGCCTTGTCACAATGCTTGCACACTATATTTGATGGGGTAGTGGTGATGGAGAAGGGCTTGGTCTTCTTAAACTTCTGATCTTGTGAGGAAGTACCTCCATTGCTAGGCCTCTTCTTGAAGTTGGGTTTAAAGGAACCCGAACTTGTAACTTGTTCTTTCTTGTCCTTCCCACGGATTCTATCAGATAGTTCCGTGGCGTCTTCTAATAGCTGAGCTCGGCGCACAATTTCCGAGTAGACCTGGATATCCATTGGCGCCAGCTGTGTGATATATTGGGGCCTGAGCCCATTTAGGAACCTCCTAGCTTTCATCTTCTCGGTGCTAACTAAGTGCTTAGCATACCGAGATAATCTAGAAAATTGGGCCTCGTACTCGGCCACTGTCAAGGACCGTTGCTTCAGTGCAGCAAATTCTGCAGCTTTCTTTTCCTGTACTCGGTCCGAAAAATATTTAGCGTTGAAATGTTCAACGAATTCTTCCCAAGTAACTTGGTCTTGATTTAAAGTAGCTTCTATTGATTCCCACCAGCATCGGGCATCCCTTTCCAACTGAAAGGTAGCTAATAAGACTTTATCTTGATCCATGCACTGCATAACACGGAATATACGTTCCGTCTCCCTGATCTAGTGCTCTGCGTCGTCCGGATCAGTAGAACCCGTGAATTTAGGCGGGTTCATGTTTTTAAAGACTTGGTGGAGACTCCTGCTCGTTGTGCTCCTCCTTGTGCTACCTGTTGCAGCACCTGAGTCATGCCTTGAAGTGTACGCTGCATGTTGCGCCACTGAGCACGTTCGGCAGCCATCGTCCTACAATTACAATAACTAGATTAATACGCGATCTCACTTAGACGCTAGCATTTCTATGTTAACTTAACCCTTGGTTCTACCCAATCTCACCGGTTAAAGGTTAAACCAATCCTTGGACTTGGGTTTTCTAGGAATTGAATACCCTAGGCTCTGATACCATAAAAACTGTCACGCCCCGAGAGCGGAAGATACCCGGAGACGCGTGACGAGTTTATATCAATCATGTCAATCAGAGTATTAGTGTATTCAACACCAAAATCAGAGATGCGCAAAAGTAAAGATAACCCAATCCTTTATTCCTTCATAAGAATATATCTATTACAAACCTTTGAAGTACTAACTAAAATAAAGGAAAAATACAAGGTTGACTCAAGAAAATATGAAAAAGACTAGATAACACGGGAGAAGCTCTATCTCTTTCACTCTTGATTTTTCCCATCCGTTTGAGTTCCCTCATCGTCGGACTTACCTGAAAAGTAGGGAAACACTAAGTGAGCGAACGCTCAGTAGGAAATTATATCTCAAGAACTAGCAATGGGTTTAAGTAATTACATCTTTCATGAATGCACTATAGCTATGCATGCTCGCATAAAACGACAAGATAGAGAGAGTGTATAACAATAAGATAGCGACGAGAACTAGTCATGAACTTTCAAGAACTTATATCAAAAGATATCAAGATATTCAAGCAAGTGTATTCATCATGTCATGTTGGAATTTGGCTATCACGTTCAAGCACGCAAGTATGCAATTACCCTTTTTCGGGTCACGCAAGTCATGTAATATCAAGTCAAGTACAAGTACAAGATTTGTGGAATGTTCAATCAAGCTAGTCATGCACTTCGGTATAATGCCAATACCGTGATCAATCAACTCCCATGGGCACAAGTACTTTCGGGTGCTCCTCCCAGGACCAGATCGGGCCCTATATGCGCAGGCATTAATCATGTATTTTAACATCCACTTTTGTGTATAGCCAATATGGAATTTCAAGAATAAAGCTTGTAGACATGTAGGATAAACTTGGATAGAGTAGAGTCCAAAAATATGACACTTGACATAGAATGGCGATAATAACGGTACAATCACGATTATCGATAAAACTAGGTGGAATTGGTTCCCTAACTTGGGTACCATGACAAGCAAGTATGGACATTCTTTATATAGAATTGAGGTCCACATGAACAGCACATCAATGGCAAGACGTCCTCATTCTTAATATAGAATTGAGGTCCACAAGAACATCATGTTGAATATAGAATTGGGGTTTACAAGAACAGCATCAAATGGCATGATAACCTCATCCATTAAGAGAATTCTCATGATACACACTTTGCATAACATGAGGGCCGGTATACCATGTTTCTATAGAGTGACATGGCAAAAATAGGGTGATAGGTTTTTATGGTACAACCCGCTCAGTCGGCCTTGAGAGAATCCAAGGCTCGAGGAGTCTTACGGAGGTCTCTATGACTAACTCGCTAGTCCAAAGGAACGGAATGTCCAATGGAGAGCTTGTATGTCACCGAAAATTGAGGGGGTAACGTTAAAACATCATGAAACGTGGGACTATATTCACGGAGTGGAAATATAGTGCCAATATATATATATATACATAAGTATGAAACCCTCAGATAACAGAAACAGTGAAAAAAATAGTTTTACATGAAAGTAAAGACTTTAGTTAAGTCATTAATCACGTAATTAACGCCTTACATAAGGGCGTTTCTTGAGATTTTGACGACTCGTGAAGCAGTCGTCCAAACTATATTTCCATTTTTACAGAATTTCAATATTTCAGAATTTTAACCAAAACGCGCCCTGGACAGGGGCGTTACCTCTCAATTAGCGCCCTGGTCTGGGGCGTCAGTTCAGTAGGAGACGACCTAGACAAGGTCGTGAATTCAAGAATTTACCAATTTTCAGATAATAAAATTTCAGGGAAAAAAAAGGGTACATGGTCATGACAGGAAAAATAGCAGGATTTCACAGGTATACTTATGCAATATATTAGATTCATGGTTACATAGATATTAAATTTTAAACGTGGGTATTTATTAATTACATGTAATTGACGACTTCTGGGCAGGGCGTCAAAACAATAATTAGTGCCCTAGTGTGGGTCGCTTCTTTAAATTAGCGCCCTTGCCAAGGGCGTTTCTTTTTGAAATTACATAGAAAACACCACAATAAAACTATATGCATGCACGACCGATGATATTATTAAGATCTTAAGCTAGTTTGGGCTACGATCTTGAGAAAACCTACCTTGATTAAGATTAACTGGTGAACTGATGAAGGTTTGGAGAAGAAAACGATGCTCTGTTCTCGAACAGAGATAACTTGCAGGAGATGAAAGAGACAGAAGTCCTTGGTCTGATGCAGCTGAAAGTAGGTTCCCCACAGAAGATTTGCCTTCTGTTCAGCAAGGAGGAAAGAGAGGAAGACAACAGTCTTCACGTCCCTCCTGCAGGGAGAATATGGACGAGGCACTCGTTCTTCGGTCAAAAGGATGATCGTCTTCACAACACAGACAACCTGTATAGGAAGATGAGGAAGGAAAAGAACATCAACGTTCTTTCAACACACACAACCAGAAATAAAGAGGAAGAACATTACATGTTCTTCATGTCGATGACAGCAGCAGCAAATCGCCAAATAGCGATCAAGGGTTGATTTAGGAGGGTATTTATAGGGTTTTTTAGGATCGTAATGGAGTTAGTGTTATATTGGAAGTAATATTTCCCTAATAGAGTTCTTACCCTATTCAATCTTCCTCGTAGTTATCCAGAAACTTGCTCTGGATAGTCTCCTAGGTCGAACGAAACTCAAACTGAATGAACGTCCTAAGTAAGGGCGTTAATTTAAATTTACGCCTTGTCAAGCGTCGTTTCTTGTATAAAACGCGCCCAGGTGGAGGGCGTTTTCTTTCCTTTCCTTTCCTTAATTTTATTTCTCATCATTTGAAATTTGACGCCCTTTGGTGTAGGCGTCCTTTTTAAATTAACGCCTTAGACAGAGGCGTTTCCTTTTGAATTAGCGCCTTGATAAAAGGCGTTATTTTCTTCTTGATTAATGATTTACTCATTTAGGCTCTTTGTCATCTATTTACTTATCTTTTATTTTAATTTGATTTATTTAAAAATCTTATTTTTCCAGGGTTGCTACATTGCTAACCCACTGCCTATGGAACTGGAATGGATGAAAATATTTTTATCTACTCCTCTCGGAAACGAAACCGATATTACTCACCATTATCAAAACTGTGAAGTCTTAGTAAAAGGAAGAAATCTTCCTATCAACCTCATATGTTTAGACCTAAAGGAATACGATGTCATATTGGGAGCAGATTGGTTATCTAGGTATCAGGCAACTGTGGATTGCCATAACAGCAACGTTACTTTCAAGGACTTTCCAGAACTAGTCTATTCTAGCCCTAAGAGTCGAAGCAAGTCACCTCTTATTTCGGCTCTCTGAGCTAGCAAGCTAATAAGGAAAGGCTGTGTATCTTTCCTTGCGTTTGTCACGATTAAGGAGGCTAAGGAAATTAAGCTAGAAGACATCCCTATTGTGCAAGAATTTTCGGATGTGTTTCCGGATGATTTGCATGGATTACCCCCACAAAGAGAAGTGGCCTTCACCATCGATTTGGTCCCTGGTGCTGGACCAGTTTCTAAGGCACCATATAGGATGTCCCCTGCCGAACTCAAGGAGCTGAAGGAGCAATTAATGGAGCTTCTCAAGAAGGGATTTATTAGACCAAGCACTTCCCCGTGGGGAGCACCTGTGCTATTTGTAAAGAAGAAAGATGGATCCATGAGGTTATGCATCGACTATCGACAGTTGAATCATCTCACTATCAAGAACAAGTATCCACTGCCGAGAATCGATGAGTTATTTGATCAAATATCTAGATCCAAGTATTTTTCAAAGATTGATCTCAGGTCAGGTTATCACCAACTAAGGATCAAGGATGATGACATTCATAAGATCGCATTCAGAAGCAAGTATGGCCATTATGAGTTTGTTGTTATGCCTTTTGGACTAACAAATGCCCATGCTGCCTTTATGCAGTTGATGAATAGTATATTCAGACCTTATCTAAATCAATTCGTGGTGGTTTTCATTGATGATATATTGATTTACTCCAAGACCAAGGGAAAGCATGAGGAACATTTAAGGATTGCATTACAGATATTGAGGACAAATCAGCTATATGCAAAGCTCAGCAAATGTGAATTTTGGTTAAGAGAAGTAGCTTTCTTGGGGCATGTTATATCAAAAGACGGTTTATCCGTAGATCCATCAAAGGTTGAAGCTGTAAGGAATTGGGAAAGATCGACCAATGCTAGCGAGGTCCGTAGTTTCTTGGGTCTTGCGGGATACTATCGGCGATTCATCAAGGATTTCTCCAAGATAGCCGTACCACTCACTAGGCTAACTCGCAAGGAGATACGCTATGAATGGAGCGAGGATTGTGAACGAAGCTTCCAAGCTCTCAAGGATCACTTGACTACTGCCCCAGTCTTAGCTCTACCAATTGAAGGAGAAAAGTTCGAGGTATACACCGATGCATCTGGCATTGGCCTCGGATGTGTTTTAATACAACAAGGGAAGGTTATAGCCTACTCTTCTCGCCAATTGAAAAAGCACAAGGAGAACTACCCAGTTCATGATTTAGAATTGGCTGCGGTAGTATTTGCACTAAAGATATGGAGACATTATCTGTAAGGAGTGCAGTTTCTTGTATACTCTGACCATAAAAGTCTTAAGTATCTCTTCTCTCAGAAGGAATTGAATATGAGGCAAAGACGTTGGCTAGAATATCTTAAGGACTTCGACTTTACTATACAATATCATCCTGGAAAGGGTAATCCTGTAGCTGATGCCCTTAGTCGAAAGCCGAGAGCATTATTAGCCAATTGTATGATTCAGGAGTGGAAATTGCTAGAACAATTCACTAGACTTAATATAAGCATGGACAAGGACAGTGGGTGTGTCACCTTATCACATATGAGCATACAGCCAGACTTGCTATCTGAAATACAAGGACTTCAAGGTAGTGACCCGGTATTAGTGGAAATCAAGGGCAAACTAGAAGGACAATCTGTGTTCCAACTAGCTTCAGATGGAAGGTTGTTATGCCAAAATAGAACTTGTATACCGGATTGTCCAGAATTAAAGAAGAAGATCTTAGATGAAGCTCACAGATCAAGGTACACAATTCATCCCGGATCTACTAAGATGTACCAAGATTTAAAAAGGACCTTCTGGTGGCCTAATATGAAGAGAGAAGTCGCGGACTTTGTGTCTCGCTGTCTCACCTGCCAACAAGTTAAGACTGAACACCAGAAGCCTGCCGGAAAGCTACATCCTATGGATATTCCCAAATGAAAGTGGGAAGATATTGGTATGGATTTCATCATGGGTCTAACTAAATCAAAAGGAGGATATGATGGAATATGGGTTATCATTGATCGATTGACCAAATCAGCGCACTTCTTGCCAATCAAGAGTCGATGGTCAGTGGATGTTCTAGCTGCATTATACATAAAAGAGATAGTCAGATTACATGGTATTCCTGTCTCGATTGTGTCTGACAGAGATCCCCGTTTTACTTCGCATTTTTGGAAAGCACTACAACATTCGTTGGGATCGAGACTTAACTTTAGTACAGCTTTTCATCCTCAAACGGATGGTCAGACCGAGAGAACTAATCAGGTGGTTGAAGATATGCTCAGGGCTTGCATCATTGATATTGGTGGAAGCTGGCATGACCACTTGCCTCTGGTTGAATTTGCATACAATAATAGCTACCAGGCAAGTATACAAATGGCACCTTTCGAAGCCTTATACGGAAGGAGTTGCCGATCACCCTTATGCTGGGACGAAGTTGGAGAGGAACAACTATTAGGTCCAGATATGGTAAGGGATACCACCGAGAAGATACAGTTGATTAGAGAAAGACTGCAAGTAGCTCAGTCTAGACAAAAGACTTATGCTGATACAAGAAGAAGAGATCTCGAATTCCCAGTCGGAGATCACGACTTTCTCAAAATATCACCTGGACGTGGAATAAGGAGATTTGGTGTTAAAGACAAGCTTACGCCAAGATTTATCGGACCTTTTGAGATACTAGAAAGGGTTGGCGAGGTTGCTTATCACGTCGCTTTACCTCCTCAATTGTCCGAAGTTCATAATGTATTCCACATATCAATGTTGAAGAAATATGTGCATGATCCGTCACATATCATTGATCATGGAGACCTGGTGATTCAAAAGGACCTTACTTATGAACAAAAGCCCATGAAGATCCTCGATCGCGAGGTACGAACATTAAGGAATAAAGTTATCCCCATGCTAAAGGTGCAATGGAGTAAATGTTCAGAACACGAAGCCACATGGGAGACCGAGGAGTCTATGAGGAAATGATTCCCGAACTTATTCTAAAAAGGTATATACTCTACACTTTCCACATATATATAAATATATGCGATTGAATTTGGGGACCAAATTCTTTTAAGTAGGGGAGGGTGTAGCAACCCTGGTAAAAATAAAAGGAAATAAAAACCCCAATTGATCAAAATAAGATTAAAAGATTTAATGAATAAATGATAAGAGCCTAAAGAAGTAAATAAGAAACCAAAATGTAAATAACGCCTTGATTCAAGGCGCTACTTCAAAAAGAAACGCCCTTATACAAGGCGCGAATTCCAGAAAGGACGATAACAGCAGATGTCGTCAATTCTTAAACGGCCAAAATAATAAAAAAGGGCAAGTAAACGTGACGCCCTCCACATGGACGCGTTTTACATAAGAAATGACTTTAACAAAGGCATCAATTTAAACTAACGCCCTATGGCAAGGCGTTAATTCCGTTCAAGTTTCGTTCGACCCAGGAGACTATCCAGAGCAAGTTTCTGGATAACTACGTGGAAGATTGAATAGGGTAAGAACTCTATTAGGGAAATATTACTTCCAATATGATACTAACTCCATTAGGATCGTAAAAAACCTATAAATAACCCTTCCTGTCGAACCCTAATAGGCTATTTGGTTGAAGGAAGCTCTGCTGCCGTGCATGAAGAATAGGTAATGTTCTTCTTCCCTGCCTTCAGTCATAGAAGAATATTGATGTTCTTCATCTGTGTTGTAGGTTACCTGTCCAGTTTTCCTGACGTGCTGAAGAACTAAGGGTTCTTCATCAGCATCATCTTCGTCGTCTGTCACCTTCTTCCAAACGTAGTACAGAAGAGGAGCTGATATTCTCTTACGTGCATAGAAGAGAATTTCATTCAGATCCTTACTGCATCCCCTTCCGTGTGCTGCTGTTGTTGATTAAAGATCGGGAGCAGCCATCATCTTCAGGAGGCTCTGTTTAGAACAGAGCACCGTTTTTCCTTCACGCATCTTCATCCAGAACATCATCAGGTAGGTTTTCTCAAGAACATAGCCCAAACTAGTTTAAGATCTTTAATAATATCATCGGTCATCCATGCATATAGTTTTACTGTGGTTTCAAATGTTTCGTATGAAATTTCAAAAGAAACGCCCTTGAAAAGGGTGCTAATTTAAAAGAAGCGACCCACACTAGGGCACTAATTCTTGTTTTGACGCCCTGCCCAGGAGTCGTCAACTTCACTTAATTATTAATTACCCATGTTTAAAATTCTATATCAAGTAAACCATGTATCTAATCTAATGCATGATCATACCTGTTGAATCCTGCTATTTTTCTTGTCCTGACCATGTAACTTGTTTTCCTAAAATTTTATTTATCTGGAAATTCCACTGTTCATGTGAAAACTTGGTAAATCCTGAAATAACGACCTCCTGTAAGTCGTCTCTTATAAAAGTGACGCCCTGAACCAGGGCGTGAATTTGAAAGTAACGCCCCTGTTAAAGGCGCTTTCCACTAAAATTCAAGAATTTAGAGATTGTGCAAAATAGAAATGTATAATGGACGACCGCTGTAAAAGTCGTCAAATCATAAATAAACGCCCCTATAGAAGGCGTTAATTTGATAAGTAATGACTTAGATTAAGTCGCTATTTTCCTGTGTTACTATTTTGAACTGTTTTCTGTTAACCGAGGGTTTTTGATATATATATATATAATTATATTATCTGGCACTATATTTCCATTTCGTGAATATAGTCCCATGTTTCACGATGGTTTATCGCATTACCCCTCAATTCTTAGTGACATACAAGCTCTCCATTGGACATTCCGTTCCTTTGGACTAGCGAGTTAGTCATAGAGACCTCCATAAGACTCCTCGAGCCTTGGATTCCCTCAAGGCCGATTGAGCGGGTTGTACCATGAAAACCTATCACACTACTTTGCCATGTCACTCTATAGAAACATGGTATACCGGCCCTCATGTTATGATATTTGTATGATATGAGAATTATCTTAATGAACGGGGAAAGCATGCCATTATTGTGATGTTCTTGTGGACCCCAATTCTATATCAAACATTATTATGATGTTCTTGTGGACCTCAATTCTATATTAAAGGAGTGACCATCTACTTATGGGCACTTACTTGTCATGGTACCCAAGTTAGGGAACCAATTCCGCCTAGTTTTATCGATACTCGTGATTACACCGTTATTATCTTCATTATTGTCATGTTCAAATCCTTGAAATGCTATCTACCTCTAAGTTCATACAAGTTCTTTATCCTTGAAACTCCATATTGGCTATACACAAAGCGGATGTCAAAATACATGATCAATGCCTGCGCATATGGGGCCCGATCTGGTCCTGGGAGGAGCACCCAAAAGTACTAGTGCCCATGGGAGTTGTAATGATCACGGTATGGCATTGTACCGAAGTGCATGACTAGCTTGATTGGACATTCCACAAAAATCTCGTACTTGACTCGACTTGACATGACATGACTTGCGTGACCCGAAAAAGGGTAATTTATATACTTGCTTGCTTGAAACGTGATAGCCAAGTTCTCGACATGACATGATGAAATTACTTGCTTGAACATCCTGACATCTATTACTTGAAAGTTCATGAATAGTTCACATTGTTATCTTGTTGATATACTCTCTATCTTGTCGTTTTATGCGAGCATGCATAGCTATAGTGCATTCATAAAAATGTAATTACTTAAACCCCTTGCTAGCTCTTGAGATATAATTTCCTACTGAGCGTTCGCTCACTCAGTGTTTTCCCTACTTTTCATGTAAGTCCGATGACGAGACCCAAACAGACTGGGAAGGTCAAGAGTGAAAGAGATTAGAGCTTCTCAAAGCGTCAACTAGTCTTGTCTTTTCTATATTCTCTTAAGTCAATTTTGTACCTTTCTTTTTATTGAGTCTAGTAATTTCAAGGGCTTCTAATAGACATATTCCTATTAAAGGAAGAAATGGATTGGGTTATCTTTATTTTTGTGTATCTCTGATTTTTGGTGTCGAATACACTAATCCTCTGATTGACATGAATGATATAAACTCGTCACGCATCTCTGAGTATCTTCCGCGCTCGGGGCGTGACATATCGCAATCTATCCACCCCAGTCATCTTCAACCCGCAAGCCTCTCCATCCTCCACGTCCACCAAACCCCTCATCTTACCATTTGCCCCTTCCGTAAACCCATCTCTCTCCACTCCACCACCGTCTACCACCACACCTTTAGCCAACCATTCACCCATCATCCTTCCTCCGTCTACTTCTACCCCGTCACCAATACCCATACAACTTATCACCCCTCCTTCATCAAAACCCTTGCCCCTCATCCCTGTTACCCACATTACGCCTTCCCCCACGTCACTCAGCTACTCCAGTGAGCCCGTTAAGCCAATAATCTTGAGCCCATCAGATGTCATGCTAGCTCACAACCTTGCCCTTCGGAGCGGGCGTTTATTTCATAGGAATTATCCTTCCACTAGTGCACCCACACCCAATCTCCAGTCCTCTCAGTAGGCTGTTGATCAGGAGCATGTAGATCCGCTGCTAGATACATAATATGATTTATTACATCACTTGGACAGAGTACCCGCCAAGATCTTCGTGCTGGAGTTGATAAAGAGATCCACCCTTCATCAAGATGCACTCAGAAATTTTCTACAAAAGGTGATTTTAAATGAAGATATGGCAGTAGATAGCCTGCCGATAGCATTGGCCACAATTTCTAAACGGCCTGCAATTACATTTTCTGAAACTGAACTGGCACCCCCGGAGGCAAGACAGATGCCACTGTGCATTTCTATAACTTTGAACAAAGTCAACATAGATGCGGCACTGGCAGATACAGAGGCATCTATTAATGTCTTCCCTCTCAGCACTTTAAGAGCCTGTAATTTATCGGAGGATCTGTTAAGGCCGACCCCGACAACTATAGCAGCATATGACAACTCCCGAATGGCATGTCATGGGGTGGTCACAATTCAGGCCGAGCTTGGGCTTTTAACTATGCCGATTGAATTCTATGGGCCGGATATCGACCCTATGTTTAAGACTATTTTGGGTCACCCATGGATAGACAACCTCAACGCCGTACCATCCACTGCTCATCAATGTCTCAAGTTCCTTTCCAAGGGAGGGTGGTTAAGGTGAAGAGCATGTCCACGGTACAGTCTGTCAAGGCCGTATCCGAGAAGATTCTACCAACACTATGGCCTAGCAATCGGCCTGTTATTTCGATGCTGGATATAAACTTTCCATGGGCCTACACACCGCTCAAGCCCGTCTCTGCCTTAGTCAATATTAAAGAGAAGCCCAAGATTAGGGATTCAAAGGGCTAGTCCATTATACTGAAATTAGGCTATCAGTCGGGGAGAGGCCTTGGTGCACAACTGCAAGGGCGGACCAAGCCGGTCCCTAGAGGTTAAAAGGTGAATAGGAGGGGCCCCGGCTATCGAGAATTCGCATTCTCAATTCTGGGCGATTCTGGGCCCTTGACCTGGGACTATCGTCAGCACTTTGTTAAAGGCCCTCTCCAACCCGGCACATTAAACCGAGTCAACTCAAGTAGGAAGATACCGTTCGGATATTTGCCAGTCCGCCACCATTGCCCAGGGGGCCAGTTGATGACATGACTGACTTTAGCCAGTCATTTGAAAGGTTGTTCTATGAAGAAGAAAGTCAGGAGGTACGGCTTGTATGTTGTCAGCCGAAGGAGCCAACTTACCGTCCGCGGGAAAGGGGGAGCTCACTCATTATCTTTACTTGGTCTTCCTCCCGTCTCATGTCTCTCTTTCAAGAGCTGTACTTTCTACCCCGATCACCCCCCCATCATCATCAGGACTTGCACTTGCTGTCCTCCAATTAATTTGTGTGCTCCATTCTTCTCTCTTCATAATCCTTCCCTCAATCTCTCCTGTCCTCTCAGCCTCCCTCCGCCACCTTCCTCTCCCTCCTGCTACATGATCTCCACTGACTCTCTCAAAAAAAAAACATCAAATTTGAAATAGAGATCTCAGTGGAAGATTACGCTATCTTTTCTCAATCCTCCTCCCGGGGCATGAGGCTCTGGCGGCCTCCTTCCCATTAGATTTTCTTTCTCCTAGGTTAGACGTAGGCTCCGTCGAGTCTAGGGAGGTTAGGTCTAGAGAAGTAGGGTCGTGTTCTAGGTCGTCCAACCCTTCCTCACCTGAGATACGCTCGCTTGCGCATCATTCTAAATTAGTTCCTGATAGGTTCTTGCAGGATTTAGTTCAGCGATGTCATAGTCTTCTAAAGTGCCCAGAGTTTATCGCCACGGCGATTGTGATAAAAGAAGAAGAGGAACAAGATGGGGCATAGGGAGATGACGGGTTAGGTGTTTATGAAATCATGGATGAAAAAGACCAGGTGGATGCTGAGGATAGCGACGTAGATGACACCACCGATCTGTATGCACAAGGGTTAAGGAGATTCGATGTGCCATCGTCGGCGGTGGATTAACCTATGAAGGAAATAAATCTAGGAACTGATGAACACCCCAAGCCCATAATTATTGCCGCTAATCTCCCTCTATAAGTTGAAGAAGAATTGATCAAGGTTCTAAGGGAGTATAGCGATTCTTTCGCCTGGTCTTACGAGGACATGCCGGGTCTTGACCTCTCTTTGGTAGAACACCGACTAGTGCTTAAACCAGGGGCAACACCCGTAAAACAAAGATCAAGGAGGTTTCACCCCCACATGGCCTTAAAGATTAAGGAAGAGGTCGATAAATTGTATAGGGCCAAGTTCATTAGAGTTGTCTTATATCCCCAGTGGGTAGCAAACATTGTCACGTCCCGTACTCTATACCCTCGAGGTATTGTCTGCTTTTGGTTTACAGGTCTCACGGTTTTATCCCTTTCTAACAACGATCGGCTCCATAATGGGAGACTTCTCGGGCAGGTCACCCATCCTAGTACTACTCCCCATTAAGCACGCTTAACTTTGGAGTTCTTTTCAAGAACTGAGCCGATACTTCAAAAGGCGCCTCGGTGATATAGAGTACAACTTAGCTTGAGGGTGTTACAATCTACCCCTTTTATATAGGCGACGTCCTCGTCACTGGGCACATATAGCACGCAATCAAACCCCCAAGTAGGTAGGACTCTAGAGGTTGCCCCTACAGGCTTAAGAGGTGGCTCCCACTATGTAGCACTTTGTCCCATTGCGGGTTCAAGAGGTTGCTCCCATAGTGTAGCACTTTGTCATGCATGACACTTAGTTCCCACACTTTCGGAACTGATGAAGACCCCAGGCCCATAATTATTGCCGCTAATCTCCCTCTAGAAGTTGAAAAAGAATTGATCAAGGTTCTAATGGAGTATAGCGATTCTTTCGCCTGGTCTTACGAGGACATGCCAGGTCTTGACCCCTCTTTGGTAGAACACCGACTAGTGCTTAAACCAGGGGCAACACCCGTAAAACAAAGATCAAGGAGGTTTCACCTCCACATGGCCTTAAAGATTAAGGAAGAGGTCGATAAATTGTATATAAGGCCAAGTTCATTAGAGTTGTCTTATATCCCGAGTGGGTGGCAAACATTGTCATGTCCCGTACTCTATACCCTCGAGGTATTATCTGTATTTGGCCTACCGGCCTCACAGTTTTATCCCTTTCTAACAACGATCGGCTCCATAATGGGGGACTTCCCGGGCAGGTCACCCATCCTAGTACTACTCCCCATTAAGCATGCTTAACTTCGGAGTTCTTTTCAAGAACTGAGTCAATACTTCAAAAGGCGCCTCGGTGATATAGAGTACAACTTAACTATATTTGAGGGTGTTACAATCTACCCCTCTTATATAGGCAACGTCCTCGTCGCTGGACACATATAGCACGCAATCAAACCCCTAGGCATGTAGGACTCTAGAGGTGGCCCCTACAGGCTTAAGAGGTGGCTCCCACTATATAGCACTTTGTCCCATTGCAGGTTCAAGAGGTTGCTCCCATAGTGTAACTCTTTGTCATGTATGGCACTTAGTTCCCACACTTTCGGCTGGGGTATAGCTCTGATACCATTCTGTCACGCCCCGTACTTTATACCCTCGAGGTATTGCCCGCTTTTGGCCTACCGGCCTCATGGTTTTGTCCCTTTCTAACAAGGGTCGGCTCCATAATGGGGGACTTCCCGGGCAGGTCACCCATCCATGTACTTCTCCCCATTAAGCATGCTTAACTACGGAGTTCTTTTCAAGAATTGAGCCGATACTTTAAAAGACGTCTCGGTGATATAGAGTACAACTTAGCTATATTTAAGGGTGTTACAAACATAGTCCTTGTCATCAAGAAGGATGGAAAGGTGCGCATTTGTATTGATTTCAGGGATCTTAACAAAACATGTCCCAAGGATGATTTCCCGCTGCCTCATATAGATGTCTTGGTGGACAACACCGCTGGTTACGAAGCACTATCATTCATGGATGGTTACTCAGGATACAACCAAATCCGTCTGGCCCCCGAAGATCAAGAGAAAACCTCCTTTACCACGCCCTAGGGTACATATTGCTATGTAGTGATGCCGTTCATGTTAAAGAACGTCGGCGCCACTTATCAACGGGCAATGATGGCTATCTTCCACGATATGATGCACGTTTACATAGAGGCTTATGTGGATGACATCTTGGTGAAGTTGAGAACCAAAAAAGAACACCCCACTGTTTTAGCTAAAGTGCTTCAAAGAGCTAGGGAGTATCAGTTGAAAATGAATCCAAAGAAGTGTGTTTTCGGAGTCTCTTTTTGGAAGTTGCTAAGCTTTATAGTTAGCAAACGGGGGATTCAGATTGATCCTAACAAAGTAAAGGCTATCATGGATATGCCCCTGCCTAAGAATATCACGGAACTTCGAGGTTTGATTGGTACATTGCAATTCATTAGAAGATTCATATCCCAACATTCTCAGAGGTGTCGCCCGTTTTATGAATTACTAAAGGCGGGGGTTAAATTTGAGTGGAATAAAGATTGTCAAAAGGCCTATAAGGATCTTAAAGGATATTTGTCCAATCCCTCGGTTTTGCAACCTCATGTCCCTGGGAAACCCCTAATCCTATACATTTATGTCATTAAGGACTCCCCAAGGGCGGTCTTAGCACAAGTAGATGACGAAGGCAAAGAGCGGGAAGCTTATTACCTCTCCAGGTTATTTAACCCAGCTGATGCTAAGTACACTGCCATGGAAAAGACTTGTGTCATCTTAGTATGGGTAGCTCAAAACTGAAACATTATTTTCTAGCCCACCCGATTAGGCTGATCTCTAGAACGAACCCGATCCGCTATCTCTTAGAAAAGCCTATCCTTTCTAGCCGGTTTGCTCACTGGCAAAGCTTCCTCTCTCAATTTGACATCACATTCGTCGTTCAGAAGGTAATCAAAGGATATGACATCGCTGAACATCTAGCCCATCTTCCTATCCCCTGCACTGATTCCATTCAGGATGATTTCCCTGATGAGCATCTCTCTGTTCTCACCCATCATCCCTTTTGGTCTTTGCACTTCGACGGTGCACTCAACTCTCAAGGCCAAGGGATAGGTGTTGTCCTGCTCACTCTGGAAGGGGTGACGATCCCTTAGCTCCACTTTTCTGCTACCAACAATATTGTCGAGTATAAAGCTCTCCTGGCAGGATTGAAGCACGCCTACCTCTTAGGTGCGCGCTATTTGAACATTATAGGATATTCCCAGCTCGTGCTGCGGCAAGTGCTATCTACTTACCGCACCCGTGATCCAAAGCTCAAGCCCTATCATGATTTGGTCACTCTCCTAGCAAGGCAATTCCGCAAATTGATCTACATCCATACCCCTCGATCTCAGAATATCCTTGCCGATACTTTGGCATCACTTGCTTCCTCCCTATCTTTTTTTCTCAGTCGAAGCACTGAGACTATTATCATCCAAAAACTGGATGTGCCGTCTCTTCAGGATCCTTGGTATGACAACCTTAGGAAAACTGTAGAGGCAAAGGCTGAGAAGGAAGATATGAAGGAAGTATCTTTAACAGAATTAGAAGAGATCTTGAAGGAAGAAGAATTGCCATGGTATCATGAAATCGAACTGTATTGCAAAGATGGATCGTTCCCAGAAGGAGCGAATATCAAGCAATGTAAGGCAATTAGAAGAGCTGCCTCGTGGTACACTATCATTGCAGGAGAATTGTATAGGCGTGCTCTTAACGGAATGCTCATGAGATGCCTAGATGACAATGAAGCTTGGAAGGTGGCCGAGTGGTGCGGACACCAGAGCACACGAGCGGCACGAGTCGGCGAGCCACCGATACCGTACGCGGAGCACCACCCAAGCTATAGCGGCTTCCATCTGGCTCGGAGATAGCTTGGAGACTCCCCCTTGAGTCTCGATATTTATAGTTTACTGGGACTTTATTTGTGTGTATTGTGTGTTTTATTCGGATTGTAATTCAGATTGTAAGAGGGGTTAATATGTAATTTGGGACCACCCGGGTCCCGCGGGCCCCCCTACCTCTTTCCCATTGATCCACCGCATCTCTAGGGCCCATGTGGGGTCAGTCAACCTTCCAATAGCGGGCTTCTAGAAGAGTGGACCAAGGGGGAGACAAAGGGAACAAAATTTCAAAGTTGGAATGGCCTTCAGTCAAGGGGGCACCCCCTTTATATAGTATTATATTAGGATTTGAATTTTTATTTTATTTGATTCCAAATCACATGGGAGAAATAAATTTGAACTCCCTCTTTTACCCCTCCCCAACCCTAGATCTAGGGATAGAACTAGTCTTTTTGTATTTTCTATAAGAACCTTGTATTTCTATTTTGTGTGGAATTAATGCATATGAAATTCAAAAATTTGTTGGAGCAAGCAAGGGCCGCCCCCTTCTCTCTCTCCTCTCTCCCCCTTGAGTAGCTGGGAAGGCTGTGATTCTGAGGTGTGAAGCCTCCTCTATCAGTTCCGGAGATCGTCGCCGCCGCCGCCACTGCCACCGTGCCGCCATCGCACCACCGTCGTGTTCACCGGAGTTCTATCCATCCAGGATAGATCCCCCTTACACGAATTTCTGCTCCCAGCCATGGACTCTTCTTGAGCTCAAACTTTCAGGGTGAGTTTCAGAGGTTCCCCCCACGTCTTAGAAAAATTAGTTTGGCCTCTAGTTTCAGAATTCTATTTTTCCATTTTCGTCCATCGTTTCCTTCCAGATCTGCATGTTTTCAGTCAAGATCCACAGCCACCCTGAGTTTCCCATCTCCGGACCTCCTTTTGATTTTTGTTGGAACCCTCAAAATTACTGGAGCTTCTACCCACCATCCCCACCACCCAAGAATTTTCGTGGAATTTCCACAAGCCTCCACCTATATTCTAAAAATCATTTTCCTATCCCCTTCAGTTCTATCTGCTCCTGTGCAGATCCGACCACCCTCCAGTTTAAAATAGCTTTCCCCATCCAAATCTCCACCAAATCGATCATAAAAATTAGTTTCGTTTTCCTCTCTATCCCCTCTACAATTTTTATGAAGAGCTCGAGATCTGAATCTGAGTTATACCCCACGGTCAACGGTAGTTCTCAGGAAACTTCATTGCTGCTCTGAGATTTCGGACCCTGTCCAACAGCAACTTCAAAAATTGACTAAGGCTAGATCCGTACAGATCCAATTTGTCTCTCTGGCCCTAGATCGAACTACTTCAAAAGAGCTTTCCAACGATACCTTCTGTGCGTCGATCCAACCTCAGGATTGATCGCAGCATCCGATCTCGCCGGATCGCGCGCTGCAAAATAGAAGCAACCAGTCCGTGGGTAGCAACTCCAAAGCTTGGAGATCGGAGCCGATCAGCCTCCGACCGGCGTTCCCGCCTGACCTCCTTCCAGGGAGGTGCGCTACCAGGGGTATCCATCACAGTGGGACCCACTCCAGCAGACTCGGAGGACAGAGCGTTCCTTGGGCCCCATAAACCCGTAGATCGCGCCGTCCGGACAGCACGAAAACGCTGATTTGGCACCGCCGGAGCGACATCAAGATGCTGCCCGTCAACCCAATTCACGTGACTCCCGGGCCCCACATGTGACCTTTTACCTCCCTACGTGGAGTGGGTCAAAACCATTGTACCACTGTAATAATTGTTAACCGGGAGTTCGGAGTTGGCCGGGGTTGTCTTCCCCACGCCGGGTGCGTGGAGGTACGATCGTAACTTCTTGGCATTACATTGCTTAGCTAGTATATGGTCATATACCGCTGTGAGAGCGTAAGATTCTAGCCCGTGAGTCCATGTCACCGTTGTGAGCGAGAGAGTGACCCGTCCCGTGACTCGATCCGAGAACGGATGTGAGTCGGACTACCCTTAACCCTGCCGATTCCTCAACCGTGCACGATCCGTGTTTTCCTCGCTTGGGACGATGAGTGAGCTTGCACTTCTGTTAGCGAAGTATAGCCCATAGGAGCTCTTAGTGTCAGGCCTAGTGTCTCTCATGCTCGTATGTTGCTGGTCGTGTATGCATTTAGAGTCCGAGGTCCATATCAATTAGAGTCGGTCCCCGTGTCCGTTCCGCATTAGTTTGGTATCAGAGCGAGTCGAGTCTAGGGTAGTCTTTGCATAAGTCTTGTATGCATCATGGTTTAAGTCTAGTCTAGGATCATCATTATTTTCAAAACAAAAAAGTGTTTTTAAATTTGCATTTCATCCTGATAATTCGGTATATTAAAAGGTGTTGTCAGAACGTTAGGCTACGCCTATCAGGAAGGCCACACACTTGTAGGAGTGATCTTCGGATCGATTAACTCCGCCACGTACCGGATATTGGTTTAGGTCTAGGTGCATTAGTCGGTGTTTGCATCAGTTTGTGTCTCCTAGTTCATGTGTCATTGCATGCCCACCCGTCGAGGTACCCAATACTCGCCACCACCACCTATGGCGGATTCCTGAGCCTGTAGCTCCAATGAGTCCTCGACGGCCGAGATGTTCTGAGCCATTATGGATCATCTTGACACACATATGGATGGCATTAGTACGCGTCTAGGGTGCGTAGGGACGCATCTAGAAGGGAGGATGAAAGCCCTCGAGGATCGGGCCGAATCTTCGGACCAGTCCATCCAGGGTCTTGTAGGGAGGATTGCCATCCTCGAGAGGGCCCCAGCGGTAGCGCAACCTGCGCCAACCAATGGTCAACAAGAGCCGACCCAGCAACCTGCTGCGCCAAGAGCTCAGGTGGTAGATGTTGGGAGGCAACAGGTGCATGAGGTGGCTGACTATGCATCTGATAATGAGCAAGGGGGATATGGTCGTCGGAATCAACGACGGAATCGTGATGACGATGATGGCGACCGCATTCTTAGGGGCGTGCATGCGGACCCTCCCACTTTTAGCGGGTCCTTGGACCCGAAGGTATATTTAGATTGGGAGGCCGGCATGGACCGGTACTTCGAGTGGTTTGAGATGACGGACCACCGAAGAGTTCGATACGCGAAGATGAAGCTGCATGGGCAGGCCCAAACTTATTGGACCAATGTGGAGAGCCTGCTAAATCAGCGACGTCAACCCCCGATCGGCACTTGGGATGACATGAAAATGAAATTGAGGGAGAAGTACCTTCCTGCCTCATATCGCCAACGTCTCATAGACAAATGGCAAAGTCTCTCCCAAGGGAACCGATCCGTGACCGAGTACACCGCCGAGTTTGATGAGTATTATTTGCGGTGTGGAGTTACGGAAGAGAGCACCATGACCATATCACGCTTTCGGAGAGGTCTGCGGCCAAACTATCAATACGAACTTTTTCACCGCAATGCGACCACTTTGGAACAAGCGTATCAGGTTGCTCTCGAATTGGAGCAATTCAAGGCCGAGTTCGAGTCTCCCCATCGGTTGGGCTCCTTCCCCCTTCGTAGTGTCGAGCCCCGTGGCTCTTCTGGCACATATCCAAGGGCCCCCATGGCCCAACCTCAGGGGCCCGCTCGTCCCGAGCCTTTTGCTCCTAGGCCTTGCCCTCCACCGCCGAGAGACCTTCCTCGTCCCCAACATCTTACGGCACCCACAGCCCGTCCACCGGCACCCGCACCTCCTGCCCGTCCTTTGTTGCCTTCACCTCCTATCCGTCGGGAGGATAAGGGAAAGGACCCATGATTGGGAGCCTAGTGGATCACGGCAGCAGTGTTATCGCTGCAATGGGTTTGGCCATTTTGCCAACCAGTGTCCCACCCGCCAGTCTCTTGTCATTGGGGACACACAGGCCGAGGATACCACCCCTACAGACCTCGAGTTAGTCAGCTATGAAGCAGATCCGGAGCTAGCTGACGAGTACTATGAGGCCGAAGGTAATGGCCAGGATGCCCAGCATCCGAACGATACCCACTTGGGGGTCGTTAGGTGTATTCTTACCCAGCCACAGGCCAATGATGATTGGCGACGGACCACTATCTTTCATACATTCTGTAGGCTAGGCAAGCAAGTTTGTAAGGTGATTATCTATAGTGGGAGTTGCATCAATGCAATCTCCACGGGCACTGTCTCCAGTCTTGGTCTTACACCCGTGGATCATCCTTGCCCCTATCGAGTATCTTGGGTGGATTCCACCTCCATTCCGATCAGGCTGCGGTGTCTGGTCCCACTGCAGTTCCGTGCCTACCGTGACGATATCTGGTGTGATGTCCTTCCCATGGAGGTGGGCAGCATTATTCTTGGTAGGCCATGGTTATTTGATCGGGATGCCACGCTACATGGCCGGTCGAACACCTGTACCTTCGACCATGCTGGCCAACGGATTACTCTCCACCCCCATCAGCCCAAGAGCCCATCAGTTAGGGGTCCTACTGGCCCTAGTACTCCGGAGCCATCCGTCCCCGGGCCCAGCACCCCATCCCCAGCTCGGGCTATGACCGTTACATCTGGCCCAGGCGAGCCCTCGACTCGGACGTTGATGATGATTAGCTCCCGAGAAATGGAGCGGGAGGCTAGTCGGGGCTGCCCTGTATTTGCTATTATGGTCCGAGAGGTGGAGCCGAATCCTGAGGGTGAACTCCCACCCGATGTCATTTCTATGCTGCAGGAGTTCGCTGATATTTTTCCTGAGGAGCTTCCCGAGGGACTCCCACCCATGCGGGATATTCAGCATGCTATCGACCTGATTCCGGGCTCCTCATTGCCCAACCTTCCCCATTATCGCATGAGCCCCACGAAACATGCCGAGCTAAAACGGCAGGTCGATGAGTTGATGCAGAGAGGGTCTGTTCAGGATAGCATGAGTCCATGTGATGTTCCCACATTACTCACCCTAAAGAAGGATGGCACGTGGAGAATGTGCATTGATAGTCGTGCCATCAACAAAATCACCGTGAAGTACAGGTTCCCTATTCCTCGCTTGGATGACATGCTAGACATGATGGCCGGTGCCACTATCTTCTCGAAGATTGATCTTAAGAGTGGCTACCATCAGGTGAGGATTAGGCCAGGTGATGAGTGGAAGACCGCATTCAAGACCAAGGATGGTGTATATGAGTGGTTGGTTATGCCCTTCGGGTTGACCAATGCCCCTAGCACCTTCATGCGACTCATGACTCATGTCCTTCGACCATTCATTGGAGTCTTTGTGGTAGTGTACTTCGCTGATATCCTTATCTATAGTCGCACCACGGGGGACCACTTAGACCACCTTCGGCAGGTCTATCTACTCCTGAGGCGAGAGCAGCTATTTGCGAACCCACAGAAGTGTGCCTTCATGACACCTCAGCTTACCTTCTTGGGTTTTATTGTGTCTAGTACTAGGGTCTCCGCCGATCCGGAGAAGGTCCGGGCCATTGTTGAGTGGCCGGAATCCCGTACGGTCCATGATGTCCGCATCTTCCATGGCCTTGCGATGTTCTATCATCGCTTCATCCGCAGATTTAGCTCCGTCACCACCCCGATCACGGATTGTATCCGGAAGGGCACATTTGTGTGGACGAAGGCCGCAGCTGCTGCCTTCAAGGACATCAAGGAGCGCATGACCCAGACACCTATCCTTCGATTGCCAGATTTCTCGAAGGTGTTTAAGGTCTCTTGTGATGCGTCGGGTGTCGGGATAGGAGGAGTGTTGAGTCAGGAGACCCACCCGGTCGCATATTTCAGCGAGAAGCTGAATGACGCGAAACTGCGATACTCCACTTATGATAAGGAATTCTACGCAGTTGTTCAGGCTCTTAGGCATTGGAGGCACTATCTATTACATCAGGAGTTTGTCTTATACTCTGATCATGAGGCTTTGAGGTACCTCCATTCCCAAAAGAAGCTTAATGTGCATCACAGCCGTTGGGTTGAGTATCTCCAGCAGTTCACATTTGTGCTAAAACATAAGGCTGGAGTGGAGAACAAGGTGGCCGATGCCTTGAGTCGGCGAGCGTGTTTGCTTACCACCATGAGTGCCGAGGTCATAGGGTTAGAGAAGATGAGAGAGGCCTATGTTGACTGTCCTGACTTCGGTCAGATTTATACCACTCTCCAGGCCGGACCCTCGAGAGACCTTAATGATTATGTGCTTCAGGAGGGTTACCTCTTTCATGGAGGCAGGCTTTGTGTTCCCCGAACTTCGGTTCGAGACTTCTTAGTCTGGGAGCTACATGCGGGAGGTCTAGCCAGCCACTTTGGTCGGAACAAGACTATCGAGGCTGTTGAGCATAGGTTTTATTGGCCGAGCTTGAAGCGTGATGTTGCTCATATTGTGGCTCAGTGCCGTACATGTGCTACGGCCAAGATGAAGAAGCAAAGCTCGGGCCTTTATACACCTCTTCCCGTGCCTGATGCTCCGTGGCATGATGTTAGCAGGGACTTTGTTTTGGGATTGCCACGTACCTCCAAGAAGCATGATTCAGCCTATGTGGTTGTTGACCGGTTCTTGAAGATGTCCCTTTTTATTCCCTGCTTGAAGACTTCGGATGCTTCGAGGGTAGCCCGCCTATTCCTTACTCATATTGTGTGCAAGTTCGGGTTGCCTCGTACCATAGTGTCTGACCGTGATGTTAGATTCACCAGTTATTTCTGGAAGACACTGTGGCATATGTTGGGTACTCACCTCAAGTTTTCCACTGCATATCATCCCCAGACAGATGGTCAGACCGAGGTGGTCAATAGGAGTCTGGGTGACCTTTTGAGGTGTCTTGTCAGGGACCGTGTAGGGGATTGGGATCTCATACTACCACTGGCAGAATTTGCATATAATGATTCGGTTAACAGGTCTACCGATATGAGTCCATTCGAGATTGTCACAGGTCGTAGGCCTAGGAATCCAGTGGATCTTGTTCCCATGTCCATCCATGCACGAGTGTCGGAGTCTGCCGAGTCGTTTACTAGGCATGTTAGGAGTCTGCATGACGACATTCGTCGTCACATTGAGGCCAGCAATGCACGGTATAAGGAGTTAGCCGATGCCCATCGACACCACCGTGAGTTCCAAGAGGGTGAATATGTCATGATCAGGGTAAGACCTGAACGGTTTCCCTCGGGAACCGTAAAGAAATTACAAGCTCACGGATCCAGTCCGTTTAGAGTGTTGAAACGTGTTGGATTCAATGCGTATGTTGTGGACCTACCCGAGGAATATGGTATAAGCTCCACTTTCAATGTATCGGATCTAGTTGCCTATAGCGACCCAGCGGTGATCCCTAGTGAGCCTTTTGAGCCATCCCCTCCCATTGAGAGTGATCCCACACCTGAGTGTCCACCTCCAGCCCCTTTTCCACAGTAGCGAGAGCATATCGATCATATACTGGATGAGCAGGTGACAGTTACCAGGAGTGGATCCTACCCGCGCTACCTAGTGCGTTGGAGAGGGTGACCCGCCACCGAGGATACTTGGATCACACGGGCTGAGTTATAGAGGATAGATCCGGACCTACTGGAGCGGTACCAGAGTGATGCAGACCCTTACTCGATAGGGTCGAGTTTCTCCCACTCGGGGAGAATTGGTGCGGACACCAGAGCACACAAGCGGCACGAGTTAGCGAGCCACCGATACCGTACGCGGAGCACCACCCGAGCTACAACGACTTCCATCTGGCTCGAAGATAGCTTGGAGACTCCCCCTTGAGTCTCGATATTTATAGTTTATTGGGACTTTGTTTGTGTGTATTGTGTGTTTTATTCAGATTGTAAGAGGGGTTAATGTGTAATTTGGGACCACCCGGGTCCCGCGGGCCCCCTACCTCTTCCCCATTGATCCACCTCATCTCTAGGGCCCATGTGGGGTCAGTCAACCTTCCAATAGTGGGCTTCTAGAAGAGTGGACCAAGGGGGGACAAAGGGAACAAAATTTCAAAGTTGGAATGGCCTTAAGTCAAGGGGGCGCCCCCTTTATATAGTATTATATTAGGATTTGAATTTTTATTTTATTTGATTCCAAATCACATGGGAGAAATAAATTTGAACTCCCTCTTTTACCCCTCCCCAACCCTAGATCTAGGGATAGAACTAGTCTTTTTGTATTTTCTATAAGAACCTTGTATTTCTATTTTGTGTGGAATTAATGCATATGAAATTCAGAAATTTGTTGGAGCAAGCAAGGGCCGCCCCCTTCTCTCTCTCCTCTCTCCCCCTTCAGCAGCTGGGAAGGCTGTGATTCTGAGGTGTGAAGCCTCCTCTATCAGTTCCGGAGATCGTCGCCGCCGCCGCCACCGTGCCGCCATCGCACCACCGTCGTGTTCGCCGGAGTTCTGTCCATCCAGGATAGATCCCCCTTCCATGAATTTCTGCTCCCAGTCACGGACTCTTCTTGAGCTCAAACTTTCAGGGTGAGTTCCAGAGGTTCCCCCCACATCTCAGAAAAATTGGTTTGGCCTCTAGTTTTAGATTTCTATTTTTCTATTTTCGTCCATCGTTTCCTTCTAGATCTGCCTATTTTCAGTCAAGATCCACAGCCACCCTGAGTTTCCCATCTCCGGACCTCCTTTTGATTTTTGTTGGAACCCTCAAAATTACTGGAGGTTCTACCCACCATCCCCACCACCCAAGCATTTTCGTGGAATTTCCACAGGCCTACACCTATATTCTAAAAATCATTTTCAGATCCCCTTCAGTTCTGTCTGCTCCTATGCAGATCCGACCACCCTCCAGTTTAAAATAGCTTTCCCCATCCAAATCTCTACCAAATCGATCATAAAAATTATTTCCATTTTCCTCTCTCTTCCCTCTAAAATTTTCATGAAGAGCTCGAGGTCTGAATCTGAGTTCTACCCCACGGTCAACGGCAGTTCTTAGGAAACTTCATTGCTGCCCTGAGATTTCGGACCCTGTCCAATAGCAACTTCAAAAATCGACTAAGGCCAGATCCGTATAGATCCAATTTGTCTCTCTGGCCCTAGATCGAACTACTTCGAAAGTGCTTTCCAACGGTACCTTCTGTGCGTCGATCTGACGTCAGGATTGATCGTAGCATCCGATCTCGCCGGATCGCGCGCTGTAAAATAGAAGCAACCAGTCCGTGGGCAGTAACTCCAAAGCTTGGAGATCGGAGCCGATCGGCCTCCGACCGGCGTTCCCGCCCGACCGCCTTCCAGGGGGCCGCACCACCAGGGGTCTCCATCACAGCGGGACCCACTCCAGCAGACCCGGTGGATAGAGCGGTCCGTGGGCCCCACGAACCCGTAGATCACGCCGTCCGGACAGCACGAAAACGCTGATTCGGCACCGCCGGAGCGACATCAAGATGCTGCCCGTCAACCCAATTCACGTCACTCCCGGGCCCCACATGTGACCTTTTACCTCCCTGCGTGGAGTGGGTCAAAACCATTGTATCGCTGTAATAATTGTTAACCGGGAGTTCGGAGTTGGCCAGTTTTGTCTTCCCCACGCCGGGTGCGTGGAGGTACAATCGTAACTTCTTGGCATTACTTTACTTAGCTAGTATATGGTCATATGCCGTTGTGAGAGCGTAGGATTCTAGCCCGTGAGTCCATGTCACCGCTGTGAGCGAGAGAGTGACCCGTCCCGTGACTCGATCCGAGCACGGAAGTGAGTCGGACTACCCTTAACTCTGCCGGTTCCTCAACTATGCACGATCCGCGTTTCCCTCGCTTGGGACGACGAGTGAGCTTGTGTTTCTGTTAGCGACGTATAGTCCATAGGAGCTCTTAGTGTCGGGCCTAGTGTCTCTCATTCTCATATGTTGCTGGTCGTGTATGCATTTAGAGTCCGAGGTCCATATCAATTAGAGTCGGTCCCCGTGTCCGTTCCGCATCACCGAGGCAGCCCATTCTAGTGAGTGTGGAGGTCATGTCAATGGCCAGGCTGTAGCAAAGAAGATCCTTAGGTAGGGTTATTATTGGCCCACTCTAGGGGAATATTGATCCCTCTATGTCCAAAGGTGTCTTAAATGTCAACTCCACGCTGACAAGATCCATGCTCCAGCTTCATCTCTTCATCCTCTCTCTGCTCCTTGACCTTTCTCCATGTGGGCTTTCGTCATTGTTGTCCTGCTGGGTGATCCCAGTTCTCAGACTAAGTAGAAATCCTTCATCCTCACCGCCATTGAGTACTTCACCAAATAGGCCGAGGCGGAAGCATATGCGGAGATTAAAGCTACTACGGTGTGCCACTTCATCCTAAAAAATATCATTTCGCAGTTCGGAGTGCCGAGCAGCATCATCACCGATAATAGACCCCAGTTCGTCTCTCAAGAGCTCCAGGACCTATGTAAGAAGTTCAATATTACATTACACCATTCATCTCCATATTATTCTCAGGGAAACGGTCAAGCTGAGGCCACTAATAAAACCTTCTTAAAATCATAAAGAAAACATGCGAATCTCACAAATTTTCTGATTGGCCTGAACGGCTAGTGGAAAATCTATGGGCTTATCGCACCTCCGTCTGTACTCCTACTGGGCAAACCCCCTATGCTCTTACCTATGGGATGGAGGCAGTGCTCCCATATGAGATCTTAATCCCTTCCCTAAGAGTACAGCTCGATAAGGAACTTAATCTCGATGAACATCGAGAGGCGTTGCTTGTCCAGCTGGAACTCTTGGATGAGAAGAGGATGAATGCGGCCGATCACGCGTCCGTTTATCAAAAGAGAGTTCCACGTCATTTTCAAAAGAAGGTAATTGAGCACAAATTTTAAATAGGAGATATGATTTTGAAACGTAAATTCATTAGGTCCGGAGGTCCTAGGTCCAAATTACAACATAACTGGGAAGGCCCGTTCGTTGTTAAAGAGGCTTATCCAGGGAACGCATATCATTTGGTCAATGCCGAAGGTGAGGAGCTGTCTCATGCTTGGAATCGGTTGCACCTTAAGCATTTCTTTCCTTAGAGTCAGGCTAATGAAAGCCCGGTAGCAAACTGTCCCTTTCCTCGATCACAAAGGAGGATCCCGAGTTTGGCAAATCACACACTTCACAACGTCCCTGGTCGGGTTCCCCAACTATGTAAGACACTGTTTCTCCCTGGCCATGCCTGGGAGAAGTCAAGGTCCCTCTCCATTTCTCTTCTCGGCCAAATCTAGGGGCAAAAGGTGAATAAGGGGGCGATGACTGATCTAGACACCCTGATGAGAGAATGTCTCAAATAGGGGCAGTCTGTTATGACCTGATTCCACAAAGAAAAAGTAACACATCAAAAGAAAAAAGAAAAGAAGCAACGCTCATGGCAAAAACAAAGCCTATTTCAAAAGTATATTCTAAATCTCAAAAGTTCAAAAGCTCCAAGAATATAAAAGACTAGGCATGGCAAGAGTGACAGTACAGTTTTCCCGCGAGACGTTATGAGCCCGGTCGTATGTGTGCCTAGGGTGGATAAAGGTTCGATGACGGACACAAAGCCCCGATGCAACAGGCTGAATCTCTGAACGGGTTGTCATGAGAAGGATTCAAGCCCTAAACACCTCCATACCTGGCCTAGGCTTATCCCCTAAATTCTATTTTTTTTTTAGGACCAGACAGTACCCTAGGTATGGCCTCGGAAGAAGTACCGTCATATAGATTGGCCCTGGCTAGGGATTGTCACTTTAAAAAGTAGGCTGACCTCAGGAGATTCCTAGGGATCTAGGTAGGGCTCTTTATTGTCAGGACGGAATTGGCTTTCAAAACCCAAATAAATTATATATTTCAAAAACCAAAAAAAATCAGATATTCCAAAATCAACAAAGATCAAATACTTTCAAAAATCCAAAAATACCACCATCATTGCATAGCATGCATTTGCATTTGTTTTCCATTGTTGTATTTTTTGCCTATTTAATAAGGCTCTACCCCTTGACCAAATATCAAGAATTGGTAATTCACTAACTCGTTGCAGGCAAGGGGTTGAGTCTAAGAACATATCTAACTTGTTTCTTGTTTTAAGTGTGTGTAGATACATGTCTAATTCCCCAAGATTCGAAGCTCTCAAATCTCCTTTCCCTAGCGGTCCTTGGTTAGACCGCCAGCTACGCCCTTGCAGTCATAGGAAATACCGCTATTCTCACCCCAGAACCAATTTCTCAGGGTTCTCTGTTTTCCCTCCTTAGCGGTCCTTCGATAGACCGTTTATCCTTCCCTGGCAGTCTGATGCCGACCGCTAGCGATCCCCGAGAACCAGAAAACTGAGTTTTTTCTCAGCACTATTCTTAGTGGTCTATCGCTAGACTATTTTCTTCTCCTAGCAGTCGTTTGCTAGACCGTTTACCAGATAGAAAACTCTGCTTCACTCAATTAATCATGCTAGAACACGAGTCCATTGCACATCTTTTTAAACAAACTTCTCATTTATTCATCCAAGGTTCATGATACATCATTGTATCAATAAAAATGCAAAGTTTACATAATGAAGATCAAAATACATTCAATTTCTTGTCCGCGCAATGCCAAATCTTGCATAACTCCTTCACATAAACTCGATACTCCTCTTCCTTCTCTATCACCTCCGCTGGTAAGGCACGGATGCGGCTAATCTCCCACATAGTCAGAGCGCCCCGGACTGCTTGCCCGTCCTCCTCGGTCCCAATTCTTCTAGCTTGAAGGGGAGGGTGGTGTTATAGTAATGGAACCTTAGTGCAGGGTAACCCGATTTGCAAATTGCACCGGTGCGGGTTGTAGATCGCCAAAGTGGTATCTCCCACTAGCTGTAGGTCCAGGCCCAGTCGTCGGGGTAACCTCAGAGTCATGCCTTGAAGAAGCCGATGTCGCATCATGAACTTATCAATTGGCAAAGTGTTCAAGAAAAGGCGCCATTCATCCCTTGTTTTCTTGTCCGCCGTCCGGCACTCAACCTGTGAAGAAAATCCAAAGGTGCCTCCGATATAGAAGAGTGAGTGGTTCCTGAATATGCGGCTAGCTGAAGGCACGTCCTCCTTGGGTAAGAACTTTAATCTAATTCCCAACCAACACTCTAGGACAATCATGAAACCAAAGAGAGGCCCTTCTAAACAAGCTGAGCTAAGGCCTTCATAAAGGTATGAAAGAATGGCCTGAGAAATAGATAATCCCTGCCACAAGCCACTGATGATGCTAATGTTTTGGATATCTAAAAGGTGGTCCATGGTAGAAAAGTGGAAAACCCCGCATAAGCAAACTGAGGTAGCCTTGGCAATGGCTTCATATCTCTCCCACTTATTCCTACAATGGGAGACTATCCATTGAGCCATGGGGATCAAATGAATATGGCGTGGGCTAATCATTGTTCTAACATCCTTTGGGTTGCAAATGAAATCCCCTAGAATTAAAGAATGGTCTATTGGTTCAACCGTGTGACACACTAAGTTTTCATCCCCCACCTTAGTCTTAGGAAGGGTTAGGTTGGTTTCTACCTCTTCCATAAGGAGGGTGGCTTCAAAGGATGGGAAGATGAATGTGTGAGTTTGGGGGTGCCACAACTCCACAAGGGATGAAATGCTTGATGAGGGCATCTCACGACACTCCCTCTAGCTTTGGTCGTCTACACACTCTTGATATGGGTCTCCACTTGTTATCTTCATTTTCCCTGGTTCATTTTATGTATTTTCCTTTTATTGAGTCCTATCTTATGTATTTTCCTTTATTGAGTCATGTGGTTCTAGTTCATTTCCCTTATTTTGCTTAATTGGGCCTTATTTCCTTAGTTATGGGCCCATAGGATTGAGTCTAGGTTATGCTTGGTCTTTTATCCTATTGTCAGGGACATTTTGGTCATGTAAAGAGTGGTTGCCTATATATAGGCCCCATCTCTCCACTTGTACTCACTTTTGATGAAATTATTGAAAACTACTTCATTCCACCTCTCTAGATCTCTCTCTTGTACTCTCTCTCTCTCATTACCTCTCTCTCTCTCCCAAGGGGCATAGTTCGCCCCCTTCCCTCTCTCTTCCCCCTCTCTCATTCAAATCCATCCCCCACCTACCCCCATTACTACCCCACAACTTCCCACAACCCTCCTTAACTCTCCACCTATTCCCAACAACCCTCCACCTATCCAAGCTCTACTTCCCAACCACCACCTACCTCCCTTCACTTCCCAAAGCATCTTCCCACCTCCCCAAGACTGACTCCACTTCTCCCAACACCCCAAATTCGAATCTCCCACCCATCTCCCCTTCCCCCTTGCTCCCTAGGTCGCACCCCTCCTCTCCCCTCAAGCCAAGTTCGCCCCCCACCTTCCCCCACACTCATCTTCTCTCTTGTGCACACCCACTCCCCCATCTCCACCTATAGCAGCTCCAGCCCCCTTTCTCCCTCCATCACTGCCGTTCCTAACCTCCTGGATCCCTAGCCACGTCCTCCCCCTCTCCCTAACCCTTCAGCCATCATTCACAAGGTGTGCTAACTCCCCTTGCCCTCCCCTTGTTCTTGTAAGTTGCAGCTTCAAGTATCAGATCGCAGGCAGCAGAGTAAGGCCCTGAAGTCGCATCATCCCCGGCCTCCCCCTGCTCCTCCTGGTGGCAAGGCCTACATCTCTGGAAAGGTCTTCCAGAGAGCTTTCAAGGCGACGTGGTTTCGTCGGCATCCGAGTTCGGTACTGTCCGCAGCAACCATTCTTCCCCGACTACGCAGAACCTCTCAGACCAAAAGCCAGAGCGGCAGAGAAGACTCTCCCACGACGAACCTTGAAGGAATCAGCCTTCAGGGTCTTCTACAAAGATCTTCCTCCCCCTGTCATCGTCCAGGAAAAGAAGGCGGAACTCCGTTCGGCATCAGACAACCAGAGATATCAATTTTCTACCACAACCACGCCGGTCTGCCTCCTCACAGTCTGCCCCGACCACCGTCCACTTCTCTGGACACCCAGCTCATCTCCGACATCAAAAGACTTCACCGTTTGTTTTTCTGAAAAGTAGACTCGTCTACGATTCCATCGAGTCCAGCGGTGCCAGATTTGGAGCTCAGGAACGACCGTGGCTGCTTCTGCAACCTGCTGTTTCAGACTGAGCTCGGCCAGAGACCAGAGCTGCATCCATCTTCCAGTCGCCGGAGCAGTCAGCCCCCAGATCAGAACATCGTCCAAAAATTCAGGCCACACCCCCCTCCGGTTAGCAATCTTTTGGCACAAGTCTCATCAGATTCTGAGCTCGGTGGATTTATTGGCTGCATCAACATCGACTCCCTGTCCAGAATTACAGAAGCTAGACAGAATCGGCGAAGCTCGGAAACTCGGTTTCCTTTGCATCTCTCCCCACTCCGCTTGGCCGGCTGAAGGCCCCTCCCTGCGTGGAGGTATTTTTGAATGTATTAAGCATAACCCCCACCCCAATATCACCCCTCCTGCGTGAGGAGTAGTGCTGTACCGTTTGCAATTTCAGGTCAAGCTACATCGCCGCGGCGATCGGGTGCATACCCTCGCCTCCCGGCGCGCCCTCGTCTCCGACCGGGATCGGTGTCTTCACATCGATCAGGTGAGCTTCTGATACTATCCTTAGTAGCCTTATTCCTGCTAGTTTAGTATTGCTTTGATTGCTCATCGGCGGTGAGAAGAGGGCTCGAACTTGCATGCTAGTTTGTTAGTGTCCACCGCGGACCGTGAGTGAGTGCCACCAAGCCCCCGCCTTGCGGGCCAGCCGCTCACAAAGTTCGGTATCCTAGACTCATTTGGGGTCAGCCCTAGCATTGTAAGTCCATTAGAACAATTGGGTCCCGCCCCGGACCCTCATCATTATCTCCCGGACCCACCGGGTGAACGTGTGAATCGGGTGAGCAAAAATCGTCATTGTGAGAATCATTGAGCGCTTGTATGCTTGCGGGCCTAAGTCCTAGGGTCATCTCATCATGTTTAGTGGTCTTTGGGCTGTGCCACATCAATGCTAGGCCAATCATATGAGAGTTTTTGGAAGTTCTTGGCCAAGACTAATAAGGGTTGTAAGTTCCATGCCCTTAGGATAGAAGTGACCTCTAAAGGAAGCTCTTTTATCAAGGGAACCACCCACTTCAGGTTGGAGTAACACCTTAGGCCAAGAAGAAGCTAAGAAAGAGAAGAAAAAAAAGGTAAAGGAGAAGAAGAAAGGTCATATAAAGAGAAAGCCCAGAAAATTCAAAATTTTGGAAATTGATATGAACTTACTTCTCTTGAAGAGCTTGTGCTCAAGTGCTTGGGGATGGATGTTAGCCTTTGCACCTCCTCATGTTCCTTTCTAGCAAGCTTTGGCCCTGTGTAGACCACCTCTCCCATGGTGCTAGCCTCAAAGCTTCTTTTCATGATGATTTGGATGACCTAATGGGAGTTTTCAAGGTTTTCTTGAGAAGAAATCTATGAGCTGCGAATTCTATGTCTATTCCTAGTTATAGGACTTTGGTTTTAGTCTTAACACGGTAGGATTGGGGCTGGTTAGCTTTAAATTAAAATAGGATAAGTCTTACAGCTGGTTAAGTGTCTTTTGTCTCAAGTTCAGACTCTCACGGAGAGTCCCGCTTGGATTTCACTGAGTTTTCTCCTTAGCGGTCTATCGAGCAATCGCTAACGTCCCGTAAATGGTCATAAGGCGACCATTTTCCATCTCCTTCCATCGCCTTATTCCCCAATCCCAAACGGTCATGATGTGACCATTTCTTCTTCTATCGATCGTATAGATGACCATTTTTAGTCTGTTTTCATATTTTAACTGAAACTCTCTCTCTCTCTCTCTCTCGCTCGCTCGCTCGATTTCTGTGTCAGTCATAGTCCTTGTTAGTGAGTCAGTATTCACATTGTCACGTCCCGAGCGCGGAAGGAACTCGGAGACGCGTGACGAGTTTATATCGATCATGTCAATCAGAGCGTTAGTGTATTCAACACAAAGACAGAGTGCGCAAAAGTAAAGATAACCCAATCCTTTATTCAATCGCAACCTCAAAAGTACTTCTATTACAATCCACTTAATGAAAGTGCTAAGACTCAATAAGGGGAAAAGTACAACGATTTACTTAAAAATATAGAAAGATAAGACTAGTAGACGTTAGGATAGACGGAGTAGCTCTAATCTCTTCTGATGTGACACAAATATGCAGCAAGTGAAATGATCCTTGGACTTTATTCGCAATCACAACAACAAGGTTGGGAGCAACTTGAAAGTCGCCGTCACACCGCGCACACCCGTTTCCCGTGGTGACTCGGGGATGCCGAGTCGAGGCAGTGGAGAAAGCCCCTGGCTGGCTAGAGGACCAGCACCGCTAAGGTTGTCCCTCCTGCGGATAGGAAGCCCAAAAACAAGGGCGGCCGGGTGCCTTGGGGGCACTAGGTCACTCGCTCACTATCACCCACGGTGACCACACAAGGGTTGGTGGCTCCGGGATCGGGCACTCTCTCACCGACCAGCGGATAAATTTTGCAGATATGAAATGAACAAGAGTAATGGAGCAAGGGCAGAGGCTCACCTGGTTGGTTTGAGGAAACCAACCCCGTTCGGAGACGAGGGCGAGCGGGGAAGTGTGGATTCCCCGCACACTGCGCCGATGAAGCTTGACATGTTTATCGGTTACATCCACTACGCCTCACACAGGAGGGTGAACTTGGGGTGGGGGCTTTGATGTTATAATCAATTACTACCTCCACACAGGGAGGGGCGTTAAGCCAGCCCGGCGGGGAAGGGAGAGTCGCCGATAAGTCCGAGAGGAGGCCGCTGTCGGATAACCCGGCTTGCTGTGGAAGATGACAGTCAGTCGGTGTCGCAGCCGTAGATTCCGATCAGGAATTTTTCTGATGACGAGACCAGAGGGGTTCTCTTCGGACAATGAACCTGGACTTCCCAGAATTTTACTGATTTCTTCTGATGTCGTCACTGGCCGCGGCGGGGGTTCGAACAGGGCGGCAGGATCTGGGACTGGCAGCTACTAATCTGATGCAGCAGGATGCAGAAGTTGTCCCAATGGCTCCCGGACTCCGAATCACAAACCGCTGGAGTTTCTGGGTCCGTGGACGAACCCTCTGTGCAGAAAAACTGACGGGGCAGCCGTCTGACATCGGAGGAGATGGGGAGATTCAGAAGAGTGAAGGTCGGTCGCTGCAGGCTGTGGGATTCAGACCCGACCAGTCGAGGGAGAAAAAAGGGAACTTTGGCCTCTGGGCGCCGAATGCAGTTCTGCTTCTTGATCCGGACCGAAGACTGTAGGAAGAAGAACTTTGTAGAAGGACTTGAGGCCGAATTCTTCCGTGGTTCGTCGGGGTACAGCTTCAAAGACAATTCAGGTACTCTTCAGGGGGGTCCTGCGCAGTCAGGGGAGAATGGCTCTCCCGGACGGCCCCGAACTCGGAATGGGATGAGGTCACCTTGCCTGCAAAGCTAACTGGACGACCTTTCCATATTGGTATGGTACGCCTTCAGATGTTGCCGTATAAATCCGGGGTGGCTTCTGCAAGTCGAACCTTCTTCTGCCACCTGCAGACTTGGCCAAATGAAAGGGATGGTGGTGGAGCTAGGCTAAAGGGAATGGAGATTTAGCAATGGTGGGAAGGCTGGTGGTGATGGTAGATGGGGGTGGGATGTTTGGGGATGATGAGTGGGGTGGAGCAGGGGATGTGGAGTTCCAAGAGGGTGGAGGGGAGGGGTGAGGGTCGCAGCTATGAGAGGGGGATGGAGGGATCGGCCAAGGCAAGGGGGGTGAGTAGATGGGGAGGGTTGGTGCGCAAGTTGTGGTGGGATAGGGGTTTGATGGCCCTGGGGATATGAATGGATGTGTGGGGGAGTGGAATGGTTGCTTTGGGAAGAGGGAAGGTTGCCTTGGAGGTTGAGAAGTTGTATGGGGAATGGGAAGGGTTGCCTAGGGTAGGGGAGGTATTGAAGGGAGTTATGGGCCTTGGGAAGATGAAGGGGTGGAGGGTTGAGGTGGCAGCTGAGGTGGCAAGGGGGAGGGGAGGTGAAGGGCCATGTTCGCCCAAGGGAGGGGAGAAGAGAGAGAGTGGGGTTCACCCCCTAGAGAGAGAGGAAGAGAGAGAGCTAGTGAGGGAGAGAGAGAGGCACTCAAGTGGCAAATTTTCTTCAATATCTCATTAGCTCAAAATGGAGGGTTTGGGGCCCTATTTATAGAGAATCCCCAATTTACAATAAGTCCTTGCAAAATAGATAACTGACACAAGACTAGGGGAAGGAAAAGAGGAAGTGGGCCAAGCCCAAGGATTCGGGCCCAGAACCCACATGAAGACTACTAAACATAGGGAAATAAACACGTAACCTAGATACTGGACTCAAATAAAAGCAAATTGCATCATAATGACTCAAAATAAAGGTAACAAGTGCACAAAGATGATCCTCAAGGTCATGCAGTGAGCGGTGAAGTGATGGAGCTCAGGACTGGATCTCGTCGGAGGGGAGGGAGGTCCCGAGCCAGAGGGAATCGTGAGTGATGCCCTCATCAATTCCCCCGGGCCGCGAAGAGCTCGACTCTGTCGAGTAGAGGTCCTCCCTGCTGTGATACTGCTCCAAGAGGTCGGGGTCCAACCGCTGGAGGTCCTCCCGACTCACCCAGGCGTCATCCGAAGGGGGTCGTCCCTTCCACCTGACCAGGTATCGCTCATACGCCTTGCTCCGTGTATTGGTGACCTGTTCATCTAATATCCGCTCCACTTGATCACGCTGGTTTCTCAAGTTGGGTGGAGCTCTCTGAGGTGTGGGGGCGCTCTCAAGGGGTGGAGTAGGCTGGATCTCCTCACTGGGTGTCACCGTGGGGCCCTTGTAGGGTACCAGGTCAGCCACATTGAATGTGGGACTTACTCCATATTCTTCAGGGAGGTCCAACACATAAGCATTGGTGCCAAGTCGTCTCAGTACCTGGAAGGGGCCGGCTCCACGAGACCTCAACTTTGAGGTATTCCCAGGGAATAGCCTCTCAGTTCTCACCATCACAAAATCACCAGTTTGGAACTCTTGGTGGCGGCGGTGGGAATCAGCTGACTTCTTGTAAATCTCATTGCTCTTGTTGATGTTTTTGCGAATATTCTCATGTAACTCTCTAAGGTGTTGTGCAAAAGACTCAGCAGTGATGGATACCCTAGCATGAGGGGGTAGGGGAATGAGATCTGTTGGTTTCCTGGGCTTGTAGCCATGCACAGCTTCGAAGGGACTCATGCCTATGGACCTATTGGTGGAATTATTGTTTGCAAACTCGGCTTGAGGTAGAATGAGATCCCAATTTCCAGGGCGGTCCTCAACAAGGCACCGCAGGAGATTCCCTAGGCTCCGATTGACAACTTCGGTCTGGCCATCGGTTTGAGGGTGATAGGCCGTGGAAAATTTAAGCAGGGTCCCCATTAGATGCTAGAGGGTCTTCCAAAAGTAGCTGGTGAATTTGACGTCCCCATCTGAAATGATGGTTTTGGGCAAGCCATGGAGGCGGACCACCTCATCAAAGAACAGACGGGACACATGGGAGGCGTCAGAGGTTTTAGAACAGGGAATGAAGTGGGCCATTTTTGAGAATCTGTCCACTATGACATAGATGGAGTCATGTTTTCTCTGGGTCTGAGGTAGTCCTAACACGAAGTCCATGCTCAGGTCCTGCCATGGCCGATCCGGGACGGGTAGAGGGGTGTAGAGGCCTGTGTTCTGTTTGACTTGTTTAGCAGTCGCACATGTACGACATTGCCCCACAATTTTGGCCACATCCCTTTTGAGGCTGGGCCAATAGAACTGTCCTTCAACCAAGGCAATGGTTTTGTGAACCCCAAAGTGCCCAGCCAAGCCTCCTGCATGTAATTCCCAAACTAATAAATCCCGCAGTGAAGTTCTAGGTATGCAAAGTCTATGCCCTTGGAAGATGAATCCGTCCTCTAGGATAAAACCCTGGTGTTCTTGGGGTGAGTGGGTGATTAGGTCGGCATGGACATGTCCAAAATCGAGACAGTTTGGGTATTCCTCCTTAACCCGATCGAACCCTATTACTTCTACCCGAATGGTAGCTAGCAGGGAGATCCTCCTACTGAGTGCATCAGCAGCACGGTTTTCACTTCCGGCCTTATGTTTGATCACAAATGTGTAGGCCTGGATGTACTCGACCCATCGGGCATGCCGGGCATTCAGTTTCTGCTGGGAGTTGAGGTATTTTAGGGCCTCATGGTCGGAGAATATGACAAATTCATTGGGAAGGAGGTAGTGCCTCCAATGGCGGAGGGATTGCACCACCGCATAAAATTCCTTGTCATAGGTAGAGTATTTCATCATGGCATCACACAACTTCTCACTAAAGTAGGCCACTGGGTGTCCCTCTTGGCTGAGGATCCCGCCAATTCCTACCCCGGAGGCATCACAAGTCACCTCAAAGACTTTGGAGAAGTCAGGGAGGCACAATACAGGGGCTTGGGTCATCCTCTCTTTGAGTTCTTGGAAAGCCCTAGAGGCCGACTTGGTCCAAACAAAGGTCCCCTTCTTAAGGCAGTCGGTGATAGGGGCTGTGACTGTGCTAAATCCACGGATGAATCTCACGTAAAAGGTGGCCAATCCATGGAAACTCCTGACCTCATGGAGGGTGCGGGGCTCCGGACAGTCAATGATAGCTCGGACCTTCTCGGGGTCCATGGATACTCCCTTAGTGGAAACCATATACCCAAGGAAAGTAATGGACTCTGTCAGAAAGTGGCACTTTCCTGGGTTGGCATAGAGACTCTCTTTCCTAAGGACAGTGCAGACTTGCCTGAGGTGGTTGAAGTGGGCCTCCCTAGTTTGACTGTAAATAAGGATGTCATCGAAATAGACCACTAGGAAGACTCCTATGTAAGGTCTAAGGACTTCCGTCATGAGACGCATGAAGGTACTCGGGGCATTTGAAAGCCCGAAAGGCATCACTAACCATTCATAGAGCCCATCTTTGGTTTTAAAGGCAGTTTTCCATTCATCCCCGGGCCTTATCCTCACTTGGTGGTAGCCACTCTTAAGGTCTATTTTTGAAAAAATGGTGGCTCCAGCTAACATGTCTAGCATATCGTCAAGTCTAGGTATGGGGAACCTATATTTGACGGTAATCTTGTTGATGGCCCTGCTATCGACACACATTCGCCATGTCCCATCTTTCTTAGGTGTGAGGAGGGCTGGGACAGCACAAGGACTTTTGCTGAGACGGAGGAAGCCTTTTCTAATGAGTTCCTCCACTTGCCTCCTTGTTGAACATGTGTGCAACATGATTAAATCATTTTATGGTTTTGATGATGTCTGCCTCTTTAGTTGGTTTTGATGATGTCTTCCTCTTTAGTCATTAATGAACTATACCTGCATTTGATAATGTTAATATTCATACATTTCAGGTCATTATACTTCCAGTGTAAAAGCTCAAGAATGGCACACCAATCTAGACAACTGAATTGACAGATGTCAAGGCATATGACAATATTGGATGCACGAAAATATAGCATGTTTCAAGCACAGAAATCAAGCTGAATAGCATCACACATAAGCATGCTACAAGATGTCAAAGCTCAATGCAAATGTCAAAGCTCAATGCAAACGTGAAAGCTCAATGCAAATGTCAACGCTCAATGCAAATGTGAAAGCTCAATGTTGTGCCCTCGCACGCGGATCGACTTGCGCGGTCAGGTCGCGGGGATCGACCTGCCCGGTCAGGTCGCGGGGATCGACCTGCCTGGTCAAGTCGCGGGGGTCAAGGGGGCAGCGCCCCTTGCGGGGGTTTCCGGGGGCGGAGCCCCCGGAACAAAAATTTGATTGAAGACTCAATAATAAAATCTTCAAGACAATCAAGGAAGATGCCACGGACATGACCGGGCTGCTAAAGAAGTTGAACGACGGAGCTGACGCGGATAACGGACCAACCTGGGATGGGCCGGATTCTGCCCAGCTGGCGGTCGACCGCCAGCACAGGGGCGGTCGACCGCCCCAGCCAGAGCCTCACCGTCTACAGGCTTTTTCAGTAGCGGTCGACCGCCAGCCAGTGGCGGTCGACCGAAATTCCCAGAGATCACCCGAATGAATGTTTTACAGTAGCGGTCGACCGCCAGGAACCTTAGGTCGACCGCCAGCCCCGAGCCAACCTTATTTGACTTCGAAATCCATCTCGTGGCCAGCCCCTTTCCATGGTTTTGTTTAATCAAATCTCACCTAACTTCCCATGATTTGTGGATCTGGTCTGGGGCTTGTTTATAGACCATTCAAAGTCTATAAAACCATTACAAGAGGGTTAGAAACTCTAGTTGATGGAGTTGATGAAGTGAATCAAGGGAGGCCATTTCGAGAGCACTGTAGCACCTCCGTGAACAGTGTTTCGAGCAGAACATCTTCATCCTTCCAAGAGATTCAAGCCTAGATCTGAAGCTATCTCAATATCCAAGGAAGCAAGAAGCATTCAAGCCTCTCAAAGGTGATCAAAGCTGCATCCATAAACCGCTTCATCAACTCAAGAGGATCAAGAGAAGATCAAAGCTACATCCAATATCCTCTCCATCAACTCAAGGTGATTCAAGTTCATATCTCAATCCAGCAACCTCCAAGGAAGAGTAAAAGCAAGAAAGGCTAACAAGGGAAATCAAAGGAGGCTGCAAGGGTCGGTTCAAAGCAAGAGGAGTTCGAGTTACTGTTCACGTGAACAGTACTCCGTGAAGAACATCTTCATCCAATCCAAGGTATTCAAGCTCATATCAAAGAGATCATCTTCCAAGATCTGTGAAGAAGGAAGCAAGGATCAAGGTAGCATCTATTCACTTCTTCATCCATTCAAAGAGATCAAAAGGAAGATCAAAAGAGGAGGATTGGAAGAACAGTTACTGTTCACATGAACAGTACTCCGTGAAGAACAATCATCCATTCAAAGGTGATTACAAGAAGATTGATTTGCAAGAAGAAGAGATCCCTGCTGCTGATCAACAAAGCATATCGATACAAGGGCCAATTCCTTCTTACTCAATCTCTTGTTTTAATTCCTTCACATTTGTTTTACTTTCAATATTGTTAAACATTGAAGTCGTGATTCGTTCCTACCGGTGGTTAGTAAGAAGGCAATTGGAGGGTGTTCCAATTTGCGATTGACGTCCCTACCAGGTGGTTAGTAGGAAGGCAATCGGGAGTTCTCCGATCTGCGGTGTAGACGTCCCTGTCGGCTTTGTGTGTAAGAAGACAGAAAGAGAGTTTTCTCTGTTCTGTGGTTTGGGGCGTGTCCCCGGGTCAAGCTGTGAGTCAGCAAGGAAGCCTCACCGGGTTTTGGTGAGGGGTGGACGTAGGTTGCGGGGTTGCAACTGAACCACCTTAAAAACCCCTGTGTTGTGGGTTGTTTATTGTATGTGATTGATCTATATCTTCTAACCCCATTCGCAGGTTCGTGTGCTTCCACACTTGGTTATATTGCTCACACACATATGCACTTTGAGTGATCAACATAGCATACACACACACACACACGGTTGTTGCAAGCTATTGCATGTTCATCTATGTGTTATGCTTTGTAATTCACTTAAAGAAGTGTGGACGTTTCATAGCTTACAATTCAAGTCTTTTCATTTGAGCCACTCTACTTAATTCCGCTGTGCATCGTGCCTAAGTGATTCATTCACTTAAAAAGAGTGGTTTAAGTTTCTATTAGCTAAGAGTTTTAAATAGGCCAAAGTTTCTGATAGGATCTATTCAACCCCCCCCCTTCTAGATCCATTTACACCTCACGGGACCCAACACTCCTCAATTCATCATGCTCAGTGGGGTTGAGGCGATAGTGGGGGAGGTTTGGCAGGGTGGCCCCTGGGACAAGGTCAATAGCATGTTGGACATCCCTCATGGGTGGCAGTTGATCAGGGAGCTCTTCGGGGAACACATCCTTGAATTCTTCTAGGAGAGGGTGGATTTCCATGGGATGAGGGTTGGAGGGGGTGGGTTCCCCGAGGCATATGACTATAGCGTATACGGGTGTTCCGAGAGCTACCTCTTCCTCGAGTTCTTGTCTAGTGATGAGGTGTAGGCTCTTGGTGGGGCTCTCATGGGTGGACGGTTGACTTGTTGGTTGAGTTGGGGGTGATGAGACCCCTGGGCTTTGAGGTGGTGTAGGGAGAATTCCCTTGGAGGGTGGTTCCTTTCGGGGTGGGGAAGGGTTGAGACGAATGGTCTTCCCCTTGTGTTCAAAGGTGCATGTGTTCGTTTTCCCATAGATGGTAGCATTAACATCATATATCCAAGGTCTCCCTAGTAGGATGCTTCCTACCGCCATAGGTATGATGTCACACCATATTTGCCCTTGGTAGGATGAAAAGATGATGGGGATAAGACAACATGTGTTGACGGGTAGGGAATGGTTGTTTATCCATGATACCCGATATGGTTTGGGGTGGGGTGTTGGGGTAAGCCCTAGGAGCTTGACGGTGTCCGGGGACACGGCGTTGACACAACTTCCGTTGTCTAGGATGACCTTCCTAACATGGTTCCCGATTTTGATGAAGGTGTGAAAAATGGAAGCCCTCCGCCAGTCGTCCTCTTAAGGTTGGGTAAGGGTGCACCTTATCACCCCTAGGTGGGTGGAGTGGGGGTCATCTTCTACACCTTCCTCAAAGAATTGCTCCTCGTATTCCTCTTCCCACCCTAAAGCAGCCTCGTGTTCCTCAATAGTATTCTCATGGGTTTCCTGGGATGTGGTAGGTCCGCCCTCAATAACAAGGCTCGACAACCCCTTGGAAGGGCATTGGGAGGCTATGTGGCCATAACCATGGCACTAAAAACACTTAACCGTACTACTCCCTGGGGTCTTCCCTTTGGAGGCTTCCTCCCTTCGGGGAGGAGGGTTGGATGGAGTGGCCTTTGTGGGGGTAGGATTGGTTGGCTAGGGGTAGGGCCGAGTGGGGGTTCCCCCACTGGGAGGAGGTGTTCTCAACAGGGGAGGGAGGTTGGGTCGGGGTCCCGGGCCCTTGGGGGGGGGGGCAAACCTTGGGTTCCTAGAAAACCTTTCTACATCCCGGGCTATTTGATAGGCGACCTCAAGGCTATGAGCTTCCCTCATGAAAAGTTCCCGTTTGATGTGGGGAAGGAGACCATTCCTAAACTGGGATAAAGTGACGGCTGGCTCTTCGATGACACCACACCTTAAGAGGTATGAGTCAATTTTTTCTATATACTCTTCCACGGTCTTTCCCTCTTGGGTAAGGCTTTGCCACTCGTCAAGGAGGAGTTGGCTATAGGAATTGGGAAGGTATTTACTTCTGAGTTGGGTTTTCATGTCAAGCCAAGTGTCAATGGGTTCCTCCTGCCTAATCCTCCTTTGACTCTCTACCTTTAACCAATATGTCTTGGCTAGTTTGAGAAGGTGCATCTTGGCCAACCTAACCTTTCTCTCCTCGGACATGGGGTACCAATCAAAGTATTGGTCCATGCCATGCTCCCATTATTCATAGGCACTTGGGTTATGGGACCCATCAAAATTCGGAGCATCTACCTTGATCATCCTTAAGAGGAAGTCATCCGGATCCTCTCGTGGGCGCCTCTCTTGGTACCGAGGTTGTGGGGCTCTCTCTTGCTCACGATACCACTCATTCTCTAGGTCTTCCCTCTGATGTTCAACCCGTGGAGGAGGAGCCATGTGGACATGATTCCTAGGTGGGGCCCTAGCTTCTTCTAATCTCTCTAATCGGGTGGAAAAACCATTCATTTGCTCCGTGAGGGCTTGAATGGCAGCCTCAAGTCGATCCGTAGGAGCTTGGGAATTTTCCCTAGGGATGTTTTGGTTGCCTTAGAAATTGGAATCCATGGGTGGATCGGAAGTAGAAGGATCGGTCCGGTATATAGTACCCCTACGGGTGGACATGCACAAAGGCAAGGTGACCGACACGGGATGGTAATGCAATTGCCCTAGGACCTAGGCTTGTAGAGACAAGTCTAAAACTTGCTCTGATACCACTTGATGTGACACAAATATGCAGCAAGTGAAATGATCCTTGGACTTTATTCGCAATCACAACAACAAGGTTGGGAGCAACTTGAAAGTCGCCGTCACACCGCGCACACCCGTTTCCCGTGGTGACTCGGGGATGCCGAGTCGAGGCAGTGGAGAAAGCCCCTGGCTGGCTAGAGGACCAGCACCACTAAGGTTGTCCCTCCCGCGGATAGGAAGCCCACAAACAAGGGCGGCCGGGTGCCTTGGGGGCACTAGGTCACTCGCTCACTATCACCCACGGTGACCACACAAGGGTTGGTGGCTCCGGGATCGGGCACTCTCTCACCGACCAGCGGATAAATTTTGCAGATATGAAATGAACAAGAGTAATGGAGCAAGGGCAGAGGCTCACCTGGTTGGTTTGAGGAAACCAACCCCGTTCAGAGACGAGGGCGAGTGGGGAAGTGTGGATTCCCCGCACACTGCGCCGATGAAGCTTGACCTGTTTATCGGTTACATCCACTACGCCTCACACTGGAGGGTGAACTTTGGGTGGGAGCTTTGCTGTTACAATCAATTACTACCTCCACACAGGGAGGGGCGTTAAGCCAGCCCGGCGGGGAAGGGAGAGTCGCCGATAAGTCCGAGAGGAGGTCGCTGTCGGATAACCCGGCTTGTTGTGGAAGATGACAGTCAGTCGGTGTCGCGGCCGTAGATTCCGATCAGGAATTTTGTCGATGACGAGACCAGGGGGGTTCTCTTCGGACAATGAACCTGGACTTCCAAGAATTTTACTGATTTCTTCTGATGTCGTCACTGGCCGCGGCGGGGGTTCGAACAGGGCGACAGGATCTGGGACTGGCAGCTACTAATCTGATGCAGCAGGATGCAGAAGTTATCCCAATGGCTCCCGGACTCCGAATCACAAACCGCCATATTTTATGGGTCCGTGGACGAACCCTCTATGCAGAAAAACTGACGGGGCAGCCGTCTGACATTGGAGGATACGGGGAGATTCAGAAGAGTGAAGGTCGGTCGCTGCAGGCTGTGGGAGGCAGACCCGACCAGTCGAGGGAGAAAAAAGGGAACTTTGGCCTCCGGGTGCCGAATTCAGTTCTGCTTCTTGATCCTGACCAAAGACTGGAGGAAGAAGAACTTTGTAGAAGGACTTGAGGCCGAATTCTTCCGTGGTTCGTCGGGGTACAGCTTCAAAGCCAATTCAGGTACTCTTCAGGGGGGGTCCTGCACAGTCAGGGGAGAATGGCTCTCCCGGACGGCCCCGAACTCAGAATGGGATGAGGTCGCCTCGCCTGAAAAGGTAACTGGACGACCTTTCCAGATTGGTATGGTACGCCTTCAGATGTCGCCGTATGAATCCGGGGTGGCTTCTGCAAGTCTAACCTTCTTCTGCCACCTGCAGACTTGGCCAAATGAAAGGGATGGTGGTGGAGCTAGGCTAAAGGGAATGGAGATTTAGCAATGGTGGGAAGGCTGGTGGTGATGGTAGATGGGGGTGGGATGTTTGGGGATGATGAGTGGGCTGGAGCAGGGGATGTGGAGTTCCAAGAGGGTGGAGGGGAGGGGTGAGGGTCGCAGCTATGAGAGGGGGATGGAGGGATCGGCCAAGGCAAGGGGGGTGAGTAGATGGGGAGGGTTGGTGCGCAAGTTGTGGTGGGATAGGGGTTTGATGGCCCTGGGAATATGAATGGATGTGTGGGGGAGTGGAATGGTTGCTTGGGGAAGAGGGAAGGTTGCCTTGGAGGTTGAGAAGTTGTATGGGGAATGGGAAGGGTTGCCTAGGGTGGGGGAGGTATTGAAGGGAGTTATGGGCCTTGGGAAGATGAAGGGGTGGAGGGTTGAGGTGGCAGCTGAGGTGGCAAGGGGGAGGGGAGGTGAAGGGCCAGGTTCGCCCAAGGGAGGGGAGAAGAGAGAGAGTGGGGTTCGCCCCCTAGAGAGAGAGAAAGAGAGAGAGCTAGTGAGGGAGAGAGAGAGGCACTCAAGTGGCAAATTTTCTTCAATATCTCATTAGCTCAAAATGGAGGGTTTGGGGCCCTATTTATAGGGAATCCTTAATTTACAATAAGTCCTTACAAAATAGATAACTGACACAAGACTAGGGGAAGGAAAAGAGGAAGTGGGCCAAGCCCAAGGATTCGGGCCCAGAACCCACATGAAGACTACTAAACATAGGGAAATAAACACGTAACCTTGATACTGGACTCAAATAAAAGCAAATTGCATCATAATGACTCAAAATAAAGGTAACAAGTGCACAAAGATGATCCTCAAGGTGCTGCAGTGAGCGGTGAAGTGATGGAGCTCAGGACTGGATCTCGTCGGAGGGGAGGGAGGTCCCGAGCCAGAGGGAATCGTGAGTGATGCCCTCATCATCTTCACTCTTGACCTTCCCCATCCGATTGAGTGTCGTCATGGGACTTACCTGAAAAATAGGGGAAAACACTGGATGAGTGAATGCTCAGTAGGAATTATATCTCAAGAGCTAGCTTGCTTTAGGTAAATTACATGTTGGATGAATGTAATAAAGCTATGCATGTTTACGTAAAACGACAAGAGAGAGAGAGAGTATAACAAGAGATAATTGAGTGAACTAGCATGTCTTCCAAAAACTTATATCAATAAATGTCAAGATATTCAAGCAAGTATATTCATCATGTCATGTCGAGAATTGGCTATCATGTTACAGGCAAGTATATAAATACCCTTTCCAGGTCACGCAAGTCATGTCATGTCAAGTCGAGTGTGAGATTGTGGAATGTCTAATCAAGCTAGTCATGCACTTCGGTACAAAGCCATACCGTGATCATTACAACTCCTATGGGCACTAGTACTTTCGGGTGCTCCTCCCAGGACCAGATTGGGCCCTATATGCACATGCATTGGTCATGTATTTTCGACATCCACTTTAGTTATAGCCAATAAAAGAATTCCGAAGGAATAAGCTTGTAGGAACTTTAAGGTAGATCTTGGGGAATAGATTTTTCAAAGAACATGATGTGTAAGGACGTACTATGATAGTAACGGTATAACCACGATTCGCATTAAAACTAGGTGGAATAGGCTCCCTAATTGGGTGCCATGATATTAAGAATAAGTGCTCATATAGAGATGGTCGCTCGTTCTTGGACATGAGAAGCTAGATAGAATTGAGGTCCATAAGTATGGCACATAATGGCATGGTTTCCCATTCCATTAATTTTAAGGATATTCTCATGACATCCAAATAACATGTCATGAGGGCCGGTATACCATATTTCTTTAGAGTGACATGGCAATCAAGTATGGTTGTAGGTTTTATTGGTACAACCCGCTCGGCTGCCTTGAGGGAATCCAAGGCTAGCGGAGTCTTATGGAGGTCTTTATGATAAAGTCACTGGTCCAAAGGAACGGAATGTCCCATGGAGAGTTCATCTATCACCGAGAAATAGGGGGTAATCGATAAAACAACGTGAAACATGGGACTATACTCACGGAATGGAATATAGTGCCAACACACATAACCCATTGTCAAAGGGTTACTGAAAAACACGAAAATCAGAAAGTCAGAACTATCAGTCAATTGACGCCTGAGCTTGAGTCTTCATTTTATGAATTGACGCCCTTGTCGGAGTCGTCAGTTCAAAAATTGACGACTGTTCACTCAGTCGTTTTCTCCATGTACTGCTGATATTCACATCTGTAAATAATTTCAAATTCCAAATATTAAGTAGTTGACGACTTACATTAAGTCTTTATTTCATTAAACAACGCCCTAGTCAGGGGCGTCATATATCAAATTAAAGGGTAGGTTGTATGTTGTTAATTCCTGTATCCAGGAAACTATAAACATTTCAGAATTTCATATTTTATCACTAATTTGGCGCCCATGTATAGGGGCGTTCATTCAATTAACGACCCAGAAGCAGTCGTTATTCTTTGTCGTTTGATTTGTGCCGTATAGGTACAATCACAGACACAAGGTTTTTGAAAATATGTCTGATCAGGAAACAAATGGCATGTACAGGTAGAGAAAAATAACAGGAATTCACTAGTATGATCATGCATCAGTTTTTATGTAGGGGTTCACAATTATTAAATTTTGAACAATATATAATTATCAACTATCTAGATAAAAGATTACTGTTTGCACGGTCGTTGAATTTAAATAACGCCCTAACTTGGGTCGTTATTTTCATCCATGTAGTAAACAGGGAAAATTTCATTCTAAAAACAAAATCTGTAACCCTGCGGACCTATATGCATGTATTCACTTGGTAACTACGGGATTTTGCTACGTCTTAAGAAAACCTACCTTGGTTGGGTGATTTGGGTTGATGATCGTACGTGAAGAAAAGAACCACGCACGATACTCTGTTCTGAATACAAACAGAGACAGCAGCAGTAGGTAGAAGAAGATGAAGAAGCTTGGATGAAACCAACAAGAGCAGCAGCTCTATCATGCGCAATAACAGCAGACGGCAGAAGAGAGGACGCAGCAGGATGAAGCATGAACGATGATCTGAAGAGTAGCACGCAGCAGCTCCTTTGGTTCAAAAGATTTAAGTAGCAGAGAGAGAACGGCCTTCCCCTTCCCTTCAAGCCTTCATGCAGCAAGGAAGAAGAAGAAGATGACGAAGAACTCCTGCGTTCTTGAGCAAGAGGAAGATGAACTTCCACAGTAGGACTTCTTTGATCACTATTGACAACAAGAAGTTCGACGGAAGGGTGGGTATTTTTAGGAGAAGGAATCCTAATAGGTTCTAGGAGTTCGATTAGGACTAAAACCACAGATATCCACGTATGGATCCCTTTCCTTAAACCAAACTTACCCAAATAATATCCATGTTCGAACCAAACACCAACGGGTCGGTTTGTAAATGACGCCTAAGGTTGGGGCGTTATTTCAATAAATGACGCTTGTATGCACAGTCGTCAAAATTAAATGACGACTTGCTCGGAGGCGTCATTCACCTTTCCCTATTTGTTAATTTAAGGTGTAATGATCTTTCTGGATTTTTATCTTTTTTTCTTGATGTGATCTAGATGGGAAATTTTAGGGGTACAAGTTTTCTATTTTTCTCTATTTTTTCATATAATTAGTTTTCAAAATTTCTTTTAATTCAAAAAGTGGCACTATTCATCATTTTTTTGAAATAACGACTTTCATTAAGTCGTTTGCTACGTTGCATGCGCATGAACAAATGGGCGTCATTTTAACTTGTCCCTTTCTCTTCAACCTCAAAAAGACCGATATTACATATATACCCACTCCATCTCCCTTTTAACTATCTATAATGTATTTAAAGCTTATATATATATCCTTCTTCCTTCTAATAAAATTATAATATAATAAATGTGGAATATTAAAATTTCTAAATTATTAATAAAATACAATTTGATGTTTTCTTCAATATTTATTGATTCTTAATTCAAATAAAATTATTTTGTGCATTAAATGCCTACTTAAAAATAACATGTTATTCTAAAATTTATTATAATACAACGATAGTGTCCATGAGTTCTTTTGTCAGACTTTTTAGGACGTAAGAGGGTCATGTACAAGGTCTGGGCCTTGTTTAATTATTGTTTTTAATTTATTTAGACTTTCTAGTCCGTTAATTTACCAGGGTTGCTACACACATTGCATTTGAAAAGAAAAAAAAAAGAACATCTATTTCGTAAGAGTCATGTACATGGGTGCATAAACATACAAAAGAAGCAAAAACAAATAAAAATGAGAAAAGTACAACTCATGCCCCGATGGGTCCCTCTCCTGGACCGCCGCTATCCTCGGTCCCCTCATGCCTCTTTGTCGACGGGGCCATGGAGGTGCTCCCCTCCTCTCGGTGACGTCGCCGCTGCTCCTCCTCGTTCCTCCGATGGCCGGAGGAACCTGTAAGGTAATCATGGTGCACGCTACGTGCACCACTCTGCGACACGCTATGGGAGGATCGACCCCCCACTAGTCGAAGTGCTCTCTCCAACACTCGGATCTTGGCCCTCAACTCTGCCGCTACTGCTGCCCCGACTCGGAGTCTCTCTACCTCCACACGAAGAGGAGCCACCTCAGCTACCTCTACCCGTAATCTTCCCACCTCCGCGCGAAAGTAAGCCACCTTGGCCGCTTCGGCTAGGAGACGGTCTGCCTCAGCTTGGGCTTGCTCAGCCTCGGCTAGCACTGTGGTCAGCTCTCTTGCCTACATAAGCATTCATTCATCAGGTTAGTCATTTGCATATCATAAGCATTTAATAAGAAGGAGTCGATCAGTTGCTTACCCTCTCCGCGAGTGTGGCCTCGACCTCCTCGGCTCGGGTGACTGCTCACATGAAGTCGGCGTTCCTCTCAGCCAGATCTGTCACTGGCTGTGAAGACGACGATGGCGCATCCGGTCCCTACCGCTACGACCCCTCGGCTCTCTGTATTTTAGGAATCAAGTCAGTCACGTTCATAATCATTTGCACATTTAAGTCTAAGGTTTAGAACTCACCAGTAGGTCCAGCGCATGCTAGTACTCGTCCCTCTGCTGGATGGTGGAGTGGAAGAGACCCTGGAGCTCGGCTATGCGTCCCTGGGGGTCTAGCTGCATGTAGAAAGTCGAATGGTCAGCACATCATAGTAAGCATCAATGCATTTTAAGTAATTTAGAAAGTTTGGGTTTGGGAGTCATACTGGTCGGCGGGTGCCCCGGAACACCTAGTCCCCGTACCTCCGGGCGTAGGCCTTTAAGTAGGCCTCGTCGCTGGTCACCCTAGCTCGTACCACCCTGCCTCGGTGGGTCCAATCTCCAACCTGGTCCACTGCCTGCGTCACCCAGTCGATGTCGCTGCTCATACCCCTGGAGGATCACCCGATCCGCTCATCATCTCTGGTTGGGAATTCTACCTCAGGCTGGTGAACCCCGCACGTCCTCATGATCAAACGAAAGTGCAGAGGCTCGACAATGTTGAAGTAGTGCAGCCAGATCTCTCATCCTCCATATGCTAAGGCCACCTCTACCCAAGGCTGCCCCTCATGGCCCTCATCCCAGTACGGTGTCCAGCGCACCTGAAAAGTCAACATTCAGCATTCATAAGCATATAAGAGTCATTTAAGAGCATTTAATTGCATTTCAAGCGGGTTTAAGTTTAGAAACTTACTGATGCATACGGGAAGGCGTCTATATCATCCTGAATCGCCCGCACTAAGCGTCGCAGTGATCCTGTGTCCCTTAACCTCATCCACCGCCTCACGATGGGCACTCGGTAAGGGTGTACTTCCTTGCCCCGCCCTAGGCTCGGGAGGTGTAGATAGCTCCAAACCTGTAGGAGTTAGATGTCAGCATGTCATATCATAGGCATAAGCACATTCATAAGAATGGGCATTAAAAGTCAAGCATTTACCTGAAGAAGAGCTGTAAACCCGCCTAGCTTGGTCTGCCGGTCGGTCGTGCTGAGGGAGTCGAACAAAAATGCCAACACCGTAGCTCCCCATGCATATCCGCCAGCTCCATCTAGATCTCTCAAAAGAAGGAGGAGTCTGACGCTCACTCCATCTGCCCTCATCGCAAAAAGGAGCTTCCCGAATAGTAGTATCAGGAAGCGACGAAGGGTGATGTCCCCCTCTGGCCTCGGTCCTGCGGACACTCTCTCTCGTGCCTGATCAGTCAATCTCCATAAATGCTCCTCTGGCAGCTCACTAACGCTGATCCCTGCCCCTCTCAGTCCAAGACTCTCTTGGAGAGTCGCCCGTGCCAGCATGGAAGAGTGTCGACCCGGCCTCATCAACTCTAATCCCAAGAGCTCCTGTGCCATCACCCAGTAGTCTGCGTATGTCCAGCCGGTCACTGGTGCTCCTTGTACTCTCAAGCATGTGATCCGAGCAACATCCTCTAAAGTCAGGATCATATGACCCCATGGAAATAGGAATGCCCTGCTGACTGGATCCCATCCATCATGAAGTACATACAGCAGCACTGTGTCGATCCACATCACTTCTATGATGAGAAGTTCCCCAAACCCCATTGCTGCTAATCTCTCCCTCTGGTAATCCGAGAGTGCAAAATAGACTGCCCGGACTTGCAGCCATGAGATGCGGGTCTTCCTCTTCCTCTGCATTCATTTAAAATAAGTTTGAGTCAGTCATCCATAAAATTCATCCATAAAAGCATTGCATTGCGTTTTAAAATCAAAACTTAGAAATCTCTCTGTTTCCCTAGTGGTCATCCATAGACCGTTTCTTTCCTGTTAACGGTGGTTCCCAGACCGCAACCTTCCCTAGCGGTCACTGGAAGGACCGCTAGGAACCCAGAGAATGGGCAATGTTTGCCTCATTTCCCCAGTTCGTGAAAATGGCCCAAAAGGCCTACAAATTGTATTAAAGGGTCTCCAGACCCATTTTCTCATCCATTCACCCACATGCATGGTCTTTAAAAATCAAAAAGTAAACTTTTAAGGATGTCAGCCTACCTCCGATGAGCGCCCGGCCGCCGCTGCCAGAGCTTACTCTGCTGTGGGGGCTTCCCCCTCTCCATCTCCAGCTTCTTCTGGTCCCTCTGCTGCCGTGGGGGGTGCTTCTTCCTCCATTTGGGCCGACGGTCCTTCTTGTCTCTCCGATGGGCTTGCCGCCACCGGAGGTACCTCATCTTCTTCCAAATGCCGTTGGAAACGGCGCATTACACGCTTTTTCACCATTTCTAGGTGAATGGGATGTGTGGGAGCGGTGGTCGCCAGTGAGGGTCGCCGATGGGGTTCGGTGAGAGATGAATGCAGTGGGCAAAATGGGGGGAAATCGAACAGGCGTTTCTATTTTTGAAATCTCCCAGGAATTAGCGATCTATCTCTAGACCGCTATTTTTATCCTTCGCGGTCGTTCCTAAGACCATTTCTTATCTGAGCCATTTTTTCAAAGAATGTGAACTGTCTTTGATAGCGGTCTATCTCTAGATTGTTGTTTAGTTCTTAGTGGTCATTCCCTAGACCGTTTTCTATTTGGTCACCCACCTTGAAGAATGTGAACCGCCCGTGTTCTAGCGGTCTTTTACTAGACAGTTTTCCATAGTTACATGTTGGTGGGTTTGAAACGAAATATCTGCTTGATTTTTGATGCTATTTTGATAGGGTTCACATCTTGATTAATGCTCAGGCTTATTGTGTGGATATTATTGTTGATGACTAACCTTCTCATTGTCAAATTTTCAAACACCATCGCGCGTTACGTCATCATATCCCGTCTCGCCAGGCAGGTAAGTCAGGTAAGTATCTCGATCCTTAGTCTCTTAATGCATTGCTATATGGTATCTATGATGTATTGCCTCGAGAACTGGCTGGTCATTCATGTGTTCTGGGATCTGATGTTCCCCTTTAACAAAAATGATGATCATCTAGGTGCACATGTTTAATCGTTGGATAGGCCATTATGTTGGAAATTTTAGGGGACGATGGCTCTATCTTGCACGCCGTGGTTGCAAGTAGTGTCTTGACCCTGATTTCTCTAGTCTAGCAATATTATTCTTGAGTATCTTCCTATTTGATTCTTTCTTTGCATTCATTTTGATGATTTCTTTTATTTTAGCCCAGCATGCATCATGCGCATCTTGAGCATTCACATGCCCTTATATGCCTAAGTGTCTTAGTAATGGTGGGTAGCTATGTGTTCATGGTCCTGGGTAAGGAGAATCATTCCACTCTAAGTCGGAAGGTTTCCTTCGGTCTATTTGCTTGGTTTGGTTGGCTGAAGATTCGTGTTTGGAGTTTAGTTACTCATCTTTTACTTTTTCCGCTTGTTCCGACCGCCTATCAGCTGTGCGTTCCAGTGAGGAGGTTGGTCGTGTTTTACTTTCTTTAGTTAGTTCCTCTAGGCATGTGTCATTCGGGTTTGCCGTTCCTTGTGATTAGTTCGAAGATTTCTGGAAGATTCCTATCACTCCTTCATTAAGGACGGGTGTCGGTTTACCTTAACGGTCACTTTTCAGTCCACTCCGCTCCATTTCTGCTTCACCTCCATGTTCCATGTCGCTTTCACTTCACCTCCACTCGTTCCCCTGGAAAGAGGACGTTAAGGAGGGGCATCTGTTGACACCCGTTTTAGGACTAACGAGTTGGGTCATGTCCCTATCTATTTTTATGATGTCCCGAGTTACTCACCACTTATTGGGCCATCTTTTGGTCATTTTTGGCCTAATTTTATGGGTCATTCTCCTTGGTTGGGCTTAGCTTCATTGATTTCTCGTCACTTCACTTTATTGGGCCTAGATAAGGGCTAATGAGGATTATTTTGTGGATTAAGTTGTGGATTTATTGGCATTTATCTCTTTTGCCACGTCTTCTCCCCTAGCGGTCTATCGCACGACCGCTAGGTGGGCGTTGGCGGTCCATCACTAGATTGCTAACGAGCAGAGAGTCCTGGTGGGTCTCTTTGGTCTTATCTTCTTTTGGATGCATGCTCCTAGCGGTCTATTGCACGACCGTTTTATTGAGGTTAGCGATCTATCGCAAGACCGCTAATGGAACAGAGAGTCCAACTATGACTGTTCTTCCTCTATTTTACCGTGGACGAGCTAGAGTCCTTTATCCTTTGATTTCTCTCTCACCAGAGGCGCCCAGAACCTTCTGTTTATTTCTGAGGACTCTTAAGTGTATTATCTTCAAAAATTATCTTGGGTTCAGGCCTATTTTTGAGTCATTATCCCTCCAACTCGAACCTAGGTTTTGAAGGCCTATAAATAGGACCATTGAGTTCATGGCTTGAGGAGGAGATTTCTGGAGTTTGCCACGAAGTGCTGCTGCATCATGGAGCCACTTTCAACCAAGGAGAAGCTGTTTCTACATCCACAAGGCTTCTGGTCCAGGGACTATTAAGTTCCATTGTTCTAGATTGTGTTTTTTCCTTAGTGTTCCCTATTCCATCATCATCATAGCATATTCCCTCTCCTTTCCTCTCACGTTCTCTGCATTCCATTGCACTTTTAAAACACCCCCCATCATTTCCAAGTCCCACAGGGGTTAAAAAAAACGAAACATCTCAGGTATCCACTCTTTCTTTTTTGCATATTAGCCTAATTGCATTATAGATACTACACTTGCCCAAGGGCTAATTGGGTTATTTTTCTTGTTGTCTACACTTCCTCGCAGGTTTACAAGACTCATTGCACGAGGCCCAACCTTTCTGGCCGGCTAGGAGGGGTGGAGATCAAAGTTCCAAACTGCTGTTCTGGGTGCACTAGCGGTCATCTGGAAGGCCGTTTATCAAGATAATGCGGTCTATCATAGGACCATTTTCTGCTGGTTAGCGGTTGGCTGTCAGACCATTTTTTCGTTCACTGCACCTGGTTTTCTCTCCCATGGCAGGTGACTTCAACCGGCTCTTTCCAAGGTATTATTGTGATTTTAACTGCTTTAATTACTTTGGTGGCGATCACACATCTTTATTTGGGTATTGCTCATCTTGGTCATCATCCTTGCTTGCTTTCCTTTACTTTGCTTGCTCCACACCTACGGTGTGTGTTTCTTATTTTTTTCTTTGCTCCATGCCCCGGCTTGTGTTTTTTTTCTTCTCTATAAGCATTGATGACATGCCCATGTTCCTGATTTTGGTGATTGTTTGAGTTGAGTTATTACTTGCGCATAAACCTCATACACTTTTGTCTCTCTCACATTCATATTCACATTATTCATTACATCACATCCCATCAAACACCTCAACAACAAGAGAGGGAGAAAAAAACTATCAACAAAGGCCTCCATAAGTCTCCACGAGCCTGGGATTCCCACTAGGACGCCGAGCTGGTTGTACCCTAAAATCTCAAAAGTCTAGAAAGCACATCGTGAACTCTGCATTTTCTGTGGACTGGATTAAACACGGCCATCAGGTGACCGCTACTTCCAGATAGCGGTGTTGTGCTCATTTGAGTCATTTGACATTCATGGTTTTGATAATGGCTAAACACTATAAGTCATTGATGTTTCCCACTCTCATATGCCTAAAATGCTTGATGTTATTCCTTGACAGATAAGCCAAGGAATGAAGTGAAAATGGCAAAAGTGAAAGCTCAATGATCGCTCCCAAGCAAGGATGGAAATCCTTTCTACAAGCAAGAGTCGACACTTCATATAGCCAAGGTCAATGCACAATAAAGAATAGCCAACACAAGGCCATGCACACTTGATTTCAACGTCCCAAGGTCTAAAGAGTTTGATGCCACAGACTGGAATGGACTGCAATCGAGTTTAAGGGGCTAAATGAAGCAAAACTGGGAAAATTCCAAGTTTCGGTCGACCGCCGGTCATAGAGCGGTCGACCTGAATTTCCAGCGATGAAAAGTTACAGAATTTACAGGAACCGGTCGACCGCCCCACTAGGTCCGGTCGACCGACCCAGTTCCGGTCGACCGCCCCCATGTTGGCGGTTAACCAAAATTACCAGAAACGAAAAGTTTCAAACCTGAAAATTTAAGGTCGACCGCCCCAACCTACAGGCCGATCGCCAGCCCCGATGCAGCCATTGTTGACTTCATTTTTCACCTCGTGGGCAGCTTTTCTTCTTGGATTTGTTTAATCCAAAAGTCACCCAATCTTCCATGATTTGTGGATCTGGTCTGGAGCTTGTCTATGGACCATTCAAAGTCTATAAAAACACATAAGAGGGTTAGAAACCCTAATAATCAAGAGGGATTAAGAGAGATCAAAGGAGTCTAGTGGAGGGTGTCCAAAGAAGAGCTACTGTAACCATGAATAGTACTCCGTGCAGAAGTTCTTCATCCATTCTAAAGTGATTCAAGCATAGATCTGAAGCAAGCAACCTCCAAGGAAGCTAGAAGCTATCAAGGCTCTCAAGGGTGATCAAATCTGCATCCATACACATCAACTAAAGAAGATCCAAGGAAGCTCATTTCACAAGGAAGAAGAAGAAGCCATTGTTGCTGAATCAAGAGGAGAGCTTTGTGAAGAAGAAAGAAGCCTTTGTTGGTGATCTACAATGTGTGAAGAAAAGAAGATTCAGGGTCTCGCATTTCAGACAAGATATCTTTGATTTTAGCATATCTCCATATCTTGTTTGATCATTTTCATTTTGTTCTATTTTCATTTTGTTCAAACTTTTGGAACTGAGAATCGTCCCTACCAGTGGTTAGTAGGAAGGCAATCGGAAGTTCTCCGATATGCGGTGTTGACGTCCCTACCGGTGGTTAGTAGGAAGGCAATCGGAGATTTTTCCAATCTGCGGTTTGGTGCGCTGCACTAGTGAATCCTCATCGGGTTTGGTGAGGGGAGGACGTAGGACTAGGGATTCAGTCCTAACCACCTTAAAATCTCATGTGTTATGGTTTGATTGTGTGATTGTTTTGTGCTAGATGCATGCTTAGGTTCAATCTCTATATTACTTGTTTATCTTGCTAAGCAAATCGTTGTGTTCGTCGTTAAGCTAGTTATATTCCGCTACGATTCTATTTATCTAGCTTTAAAGAGGGGTGTTCTGCGAAAAGAAGGGCAGATCTATTCACCCCTCCCCTCTAGATCCGCTATCCACTACTCAACAAGTGGTATCAGAGCCTAGCTCTGCCATTCCCAGATCCTACGATCTACAGGGAAAGATCCTGGTGCATCCTATTTAGATGGCTTCTCCGCCCATTTATGATGGTTTAGATTTTTTTACATGGGTAGGGAGAATGTTCTTCTATGTTAGCTCCATAGACCCACAATTGTGGACTCTTATATACAATGGTTCTCATGAGCTGCCATTAAATTCTATTGAATGGTCAACCGAATATGAGAACAAACACAATGATAATCTTGTTGCATATAACTTAATTACAGTTACAGTTGATCTCAGACTAACTCATCTTGTGTCCTCCTGCAGCACAGTCAAGCAAGTACTGGACAAGTTGGTGAAAATCCATGAAGGAAAGGAACAAGAACAAGAATGCTTCATGGCCGACCGTGCAGAACAGTCTAGCAATACATCCTCATCACAGGTAAACTCAGACTCCGAGGAATTCACTTTTGAAGAGCTTATGGAAGCCTATGATGAGTTGATTACACAATACAAAAAGGTAAAATTAGAAAATAAAAATTTTAAAAAGGATCTCAAGAAAAGTAACCAGAATGAAAGCTCTTTTTGTAAAAATTGTTCTACTTTTGAAGAGCTTAACGACACTCTTTCTTCTGATCTAGATACGCATAAACAAAGCATTGCATGTCTAAGGGATGAAAATGAAAATCTTCATGATGAAATTACTAGGTTGGAAGAAATTGTAATAGAACTTCAAAACCAATCTAAGTCAATCTCTAATGATCAAACTATGGCCGATGGGCTAATTCATGATGAGAGGTTGATTGAAGAAAGTAAAAATTCTGAAACTCAAAGTGAAAAGGTCTTAAAAGAAACTGAAGTTTCATGCTCTGCTAATATTGCATGCGAAGAATGGTTGTTATTGAAAAATATAAATATGGGTCTCCATGATGATCTTGAATGGCAACAAAATCTGATTGATTCTCTGAAAGAAGAGAATAGAGAATTGTTGAAAAAGAAAATTGAACTTGAACAAGATGAAGAAGAACAGAATGTAAAACTGGTTGCACTTGGAAAAGGCAAGACTGTCATTGATGATTGCTCTAAAACATTGCATGCTTTAGAACAAGAAAATCAAAATCTTAAAGCGGTAAATGCCATGCTCAATGAGCAATTGGCAGCATGCGAAGAGGGTCTTGATGAATCTAAACAGCATATTTCCTCACTTGAAAATGAAATTCAAGGTTTGAATGATTTCCTGTCAATGTTTGCCCAAGACCAAGATCCTGGCTCATTAGAAGCCACCACTTCCTGTGGTCACCAAAAAGGGCATACTGCTCGAAAGAAAAGCAAAATTCAGCATGCTCATCCAAACATGCACTACAACATGCCCAATGCTAAATACCATGCTTTCCACAAAACGAATGTCCATTGTTATTATTGTGGTAGACATGGTGACACTATGCATGATTGTTTCATCTTGAGAAATGATGAGCTTAGAGCAGGACAGCAAGTGAAAGGGCAAGGAAAGAAACAGGTCAACACTAGCAGAGGACTTGCTCAGCAGAACTCTACACGGAATCGCATGGAGAATCAGAAGTGTCGACATTCCTATCCAGACAGGTCAACACTCCCCATGGCCTTCAACAAAAATGCTTCTCTTTGCTGCTTTCATTGTGGTAAGACTGGTCACACTGACCAGGAATGCTGGCATCTGAAAGAAAGACACCACCCTCATACCATAAAAGGTAAGAATCATGCTCGCCCACAAAAGCATAGTCCACATGCACATGGACATGAACATAAAAAGATTAATTAATTGTTTGTGTGTTGTTTCTATTATGGAAAAAATGGGCATGAGCTATATGATTGTCACACAATGAGGGAGGATGATGTGATTGCCCTGAAAAAGATGAGCCAAGATGCTAAACATGTTGCTAACCCACAAGGACCCAAGCAAGCTTGGGTACCTAAAAATTTTAAATGAGAATTTTGGTGCAGGATGCCTTGGAGCTGAGAAATGAATGGTCAGGTAAATAAAAGCTCAAGGCACAAGTATGTAAATAATTTTTTTCATTTCCTATCATTTTGCATGTTTAGTCTTAACATGTAGATAGTACATCATCAATTTGCCCATTTTGTTCAATAAAATTCAGCAAACTGAATTGCTTGTTTAAAATGATGAGTTATCCCCCATGGTGTGAAGATGAATACATGAGCTAGATTAATTGCTCACACCATGCTTGACCTCTGGTATTTCAAATGGTCTAGAGTAGAAAGGCAAGTCATGCTTGCCCAGAACTCTTACTATGCGTGAGAAGGATCTAAGATCAAAACCTCCGCCGTGTACTAGAGATAAATTATTTCAGCTGTTTAATTCATAAGAAACTTGTTATGCTGATGAAGTTGATGTGATGATGAGTTGTTTGGTACCTGACATCAGCCACATGAAATTCTTGGATTTTGGCTTTGATGATGCATACCATGGCTGCATTTTCAACTCGTTATTCATGTTAGCATTGTTCAAAGGGGGAGTCTAGCAATTTGCATCATCATGTTGCATTCAGTTCAAAATTAATTGTGAATGATTTGTGTTTGCATCATCTTGTGATCTCATATACTTTAATGCAAATCATGTTTAGGAAAACATAAAAAATGTGCAATCATCATGCAGCATCTTCATAGCATTGTGCATTCACATAAGTCTTAGGCTGCATAGTTCATTGCCAACCCATGCATGCTTTCAGTGGGAGTCAACATCTAAAACCAAGCATATTGAGATTAGGCATCACTTCATTAGAGATGAGATCTTTAAGAAAAACTTTGAACTGCATTTTATTGATACTCTAAATCAGATTGCTGATATCTTTACCAAGTCCTTGTGTAATGACAGGTTTACAACACTCAGAAGGGAGCTTGGTCTTTGTAGACCTCCGTCTAATAAAAATTGAAATGATGATCTCCTTCAATTTGGTTGTGTGTTTTTACTGATTGGTATCCATGCATTGTTCATCCGTAAATATGTCATTTTGTATGTGGTGTAGCATTGCATGTGGTCACGATGCATAATAAAGTTGAATTCATGTTCACGATGCATTGCATGTGGTGTAGCATCATTCTTGCATAGCCATGGTATATTAAATGCTACAGTGTGGAAAGGCAGGTTATGCTTGTCTAGAAACACTCACCATGCATGAAGACTCACCTCCGCCAAGTACCATGCACCACTGTCGCATATAGGCCATATAATAAGGGGGAGTTGTCTCTTTGAAGCATTCATGCATATAATTCATCTTCATTCCGTTACCCTTAATAAGTGTACAACCATTGGCCAAGTCATGCATTTCATTTCTGCCAACTTCATAAGTGACTAGGTCAACCTCATTTGTCATTCCACTTTCTTACAAACATAACTCCTTCAGTGCATCCACTGCATATCTTTAGGGAGAGTCTTGCTACTTTTCTTAATCCCTTGCAATCTGAACTTCAATGGCTTCCAGTTTGAATATGAGATCATGCGACAGAAAGAATAATGGCATAAGAGCTTTCTATTATATGAACTGATGATTGTCCATCCAATGAAAATGGTTCAGATTTAATTATTTCCTTGAAGTTCTAATATATCTTTTGAAATCATCTATGTACTGTGCTTTTAATAGGCTTTAACTAGAAATTGCTTGTTGTGCCTTGAATGACTATCCTGAAATCTGAAAAATTCAAAATTCATGGCAACCTTGGTGATACACTAAAGCTTTGTATTTTTTTTAAACATCTTGATGAGCTGGAATTCCTGAAAGTCAATTTGACATAGCAATGATATTGTTGCACGGAGAAATATGTCACGTCCTCAAAACAAGTGACGAATGATATGTCATGATGTGCTCATGTTACCTCTGTTTTAATTATAATGGACTCTAGGCAGAGTAATGGTACAGTTGCTGAGAAATATATCTCCTCATCAAAGAAATGAGGCCAGATATGTCATGAGGTGACATTGCTATCTCTGTTCAATCTGAAGCTTAATAGTCAATCTTACCAAATACCTAGGAATACTGGCGTCTAAACAACGTGTATTCTTACGGATAGGAGGCATGTACAAGACTCGATTGCTCGTACAATATGAGTCGTGTGCATACAAATGTAAAAGATCATGAAAACCAGTACTGAAGTCATAAAATTCCATGCTTTAGTCATGCTTGTTTAACCTCAATACTAGTTTGTGCAACTCCCAATGACGTTATTGAATATGGATGTATAAGATAAGAGAAGGTTAAACACTGCCATGATATGTATTTCTGGTTCATTTCTATTAAAACATGGATGTAGATGCTTTTCGAACTCTATTGTTGATCTCAAATTTCATTAGCTTTGAACCATGTATATTGCTCATGGCATGTTTCAGATTTGCATATAATGGCTTGCTCTCAACACCTCCTCAGCTCTGCTCTCTATGCCATTGGTCACTGACTCTGCCCTATCCTTCCTTTTTGTTATTGTCAAAGGGGGAGAAGAACTTTGTGAACTTTGTGAGTGTGGGTGTGGGGAGAATATCACTTCATATGTGATGGGGGAGACTTTGTGCATGGAGCCTTTGTCAAAGGGGGAGAATAATGCTCTGATCATCCATGCATACATATTAGCATTCACATGCTCATGCATACATATTAGCATGAGCATGTGAATGCATACATATTCGCATTCACATGCTTTGATCATTCATGCATAGCATAATCATCTTTATCATCTATTTGATGCATATGTTATAACATTTATCATCTTGGACACTACTGCCACATAATGACTCACAGTGTTGCCATCATCAAAAAGGGGGAGAATGTTGGGCCCCTAAGGTCATTTGAGTCATTTGACATTCATAGTTTTGATAATGGCTAAACACTATAAGTCATTGATGTTTTCCACTCTCATATGACTGAAATACTTGATGTTATTTCATGATAGATAAGCCAAGGAATGGAGTGGAAATGGCAAAAGTGAAAGCTTAATGATCACGCCCAAGCAAAGATGAAAATCCCTTCTACAAACAAGAGTCAAAACTTCATATAGCCAAGGTCAATGCACAATGAAGAATAGCCAACACAAGGCCGTGCTCACTTGATTTCAACGTCCCAAGGTCTAAAGAGTTTGATGCCACAGACTGGAATGGACTGCAATCGAGTTTAAGGGGCTAAATGAAGCAAAACTGGGAAAATTCCAAGTTTCGGTCGACCGCCGGTCATAGAGCGGTCGACCTGAATTTTCAGGGATGAAAATTTACAGAATCTACAGAACCGGTCAACCGCCCCAGTAGGTCCGGTCGACCGACCCAATTCCGGTCGACCGCCCCCGTGTTGGCGATTAACCGAAATTGCCAGAAATGAAAAGTTTCAAACCTAAAAATTTCAGGTCGATCGCCCCAACCTACAGGTCGACCGCCAGCCCCGATGCAGCCATTGTTGACTTCGTTTTTCACCTCGTGGGCAGCTTTTCTTCTTGGATTTGTTTGATCCAAATGTCACCCAATCCCCCATGATTTGTGGATCTGGTCTGGATCTTGTCTATGGACCATTCAAAGTCTATAAAAACACATAAGAGGGTTAGAAACCCTAATAATCAAGAGGGATTAAGAGAGATCAAAGGAGGCTAGTGGAGGGTGTCCAAAGAATAGGTACTGTAGCCGTGAACAGTACTCCATGCAGAAGTTCTTCATCCATTCTAAGGTGATTCAAGCATATATCTGAAGCAATCAACCTCCAAGGAAGCTAGAAGCAATCAAGGCTCTCAAGGGTGATCAAATCTACATCCATACACCTCTTCATCAACTAAAGAAGATCCAAGGAAGCGCATTTCACAAGGAAGAAGAAGAAGCCATTGTTGCTGAATCAAAAGGAGAGCTTTGTGAAGAAGAAAGAAGCCTCTGTTGGTGATCTACATTGTGTGAAGAAAAAAGATTCAGACTCTCACATTTTAGACAAGATCTCTTTGATTTTAGCATATCTCAATATCTTGTTTGATCATTTTCATCTTGTTCTCTTTTCATTTTGTTCAAACTTTTTGAACTGAGAATCGTCCCTACCAGTGGTTAGTAGGAAGGTAATCGGAAGTTCTCCGATCTGCGGTGTTGACGTCCCTACCGGTAGTTAGTAGGAAGGCAATCGGAGGTTTTTCTAATTTGCGATTTGGTGTGCTGCACTAGTGAATCCTCACCGGGTTTGGTGAGGGGTGGACATAGGACTGGGGATTCAGTCCGAACCACCTTAAAATCTCGTGTGTTGTGGTTTGATTGTGCGATTGTTTTGTGCTAGATGCATGCTTAGGTTCAATCTCTATATTACTTGTTCATCTTGCTAAGTAAATCATTGTGTCCATCGTTAAGCTAGTTATATTTCGTTGCGATTCTCTTTATCTAGCTTTAAAGAGAGGTGTTCTACAAAAAGAAGGGCAGATCTATTCACCCCTCCCCTCTAGATCCGCTATCCACTACTCAACAAGTGGTCCTAGCGTGACCGTATTCTGCCAGTTAATCCTTGTGTTGACCTGTTCCTTCTTCTGTGTCGACTCCATTCTTGATAGCGGTTTTAACTCGACCGTTTCCTCAAGAAAGTGGTCCTTCACGAACTGCGTTCTGCTATCTTGTTGTCCACCCCGAGGTCTGATCCAAGGGTTGATTCTACTCTGTTCTTAGATGATCACTTGATTGTCTAGAACCCAAAACCTTATTTAATAAGTCATATATGAACTATGAAACTTTGAAAATGTCCTGTTAAACTGCCCGCATTCCTCCGTAGCGTAATGTCCAATTAATTCATACTTGATCTCATGATTTTATTTTTAGTACGTTCTTACCTTGGTTTTATTGCCATGAAACGGCTGTTGAACTTGACATTATTGGCCTACATTTATATTTCTCATGGAAGTAGCTTGATTTATAACTTGAAGATACAAGGGCGGGCTCGGACGATGTCCAAGGGCTCCACACTAGCTCCCTTGGCAGAGGGTCGGAAACATGTTATTAACCATGGGGTATGATGCTTACTGGCATTGCATTGCGCCAAGAGTACTTTTTTATAAACGGGTGAAATCCACGAGGTCTCATGCTTGATTAATACATGCTTGTTACATGACTTTCTAGTGCATAGCCTTTTAAGGTTATGAAAAGTAAATTCTCGTTACATGATAGTACATTCTCGTTATTGAAAGGCCATATTATAATCTTGCTTTATCATGCTCTCTTATTACTTGAAATCTCATCTCTCGATACCTACCTTGTTAATTATGGTTACTTTAGTTTTATTTGCATGTTTTATCACAATCTTTATACCTTACCTACTAGAGCTAAAAGGTTAATTACTTTAACATTGCCATCATGTTGATACGAAGATACCTACTTGGCGAGTCTGCTCATTCCCCTACTTTTTCCATCTTTTCAGGAAATTCTAGCGGGTCGGATTCGGACTACTCAAGTGTCAAGTCCGAGAGCTATTAAAGTTTGAGAGAAGACTTAGAGTGTCATGAGTCCATTTATGTTAGTCAAGAGTTGTATCTATGTAATTTTTTCTTTTTTTGAGTCTAGTGAACTGTCATGTTGGAATGGTCAAGTGTCATTGTAAACGTTTGATTATTATTCAATAAAGTGGAAGTTTTGAGTATATACTTGTGTTCACTCTTTTATGTGTGAATGTTGCACTCTGATTGTCTTGCTAGCTTGAGGCTTATCGTGTTGGTTGTTCACGTTCCTGACTTAATTCCGCTATATATCTCGGGACGTGACATGGTCCCATTTCCACGTAAGAATCTCCAAGGGTTGAAGTGTACTACCAGGTCGCTGGTATTCCTCTTTTACCTGCGGGCAGATCAAACACCTGTCCACAAATCCAATAACATCTCTCTTCATGCCAGGCCACCAAAATTGCCTCTTCAAATTCTGGTACATCCCTGTCGCTCCTGGATGAATAGTGTATCGGGTGCCATGAGCCTTTTACAACACGGCACTCCTTACCTGCTCCTCGCCAGGAACATACAACCTACCTCTGAATCTCACTGCCTCATCCTCCCCGAACTCTACCTCGGCAAAAGATAGAATATGAGGTAGCTCGGGGTCCACACACTGAGCCTCCATCACCCGGTGACGGATAGCTGGCGTGACTGTCAAACTTGCGAGAATGGCCAACCCCTAGTCCCGTGGGACCTTGAGCCTAAAGGTAACAGTCGGTACCTACTCCCATAACCTCCATTTCCCCATCATCATCTGACTGACCACTACCTTTCTGCTCAAAGCATCCGCTACAACATTCACCCTGCCCGGCTGATAAGATAGGGTGAAATCATAGTCCTTCATGAACTCCATCCACCTCCTCTGCTTGAGGTTAAAATCCTTCTGGGTAAACACATACCTCAAACTCTGGTAGTCAGTAAAAATCTTGAACTTCTCCCCATCCAGATAATGCCTCCAGATCTTCAGAGCAAAGATCACCGCTGCAAGCTCAAGATCATGAGTAGGGTAGTTCTCCTCATGTGACTTCAACTGGCCGGATGCATACGCCACAACGCTACCATTTTGCATCAGCACAGCACCCAGTCCTACCCCAGAGGCATCTATACAAACCACAAAACCTCCTGATCCAGAAGGTAACACTAACACTAGAGCGGTAGTGAGCAATCTCTTCAGCTCCATGAAGCACTACTCACTTATCCATCCAGATAAAAGGTACATCCTTCCGCATGAGCCTAGTCATCGGGGTGGCAATACGAGCAAAATGTAGGATAAATCTTCTATAATACCCTGCTAGCCCCAAGAAGCTCCTGATCTCTGTCACCGTTCTCAGGCTCGGCCACTGCACCACGGCTTCCACCTTGGCCGGATCCACCAAAATACCATCACTAGAGATCACGTGCCCAAGAAAATGCAGCTCCCGTAGCCAAAACTCACATTTGCTCAGCTTGGCATATAGTTGGTGATCCTGCAAGGTCTGCAATATGATCCTCAGATGGTACGCATGCTCCTCCTCAGACTGTGAATAAATGAGAATGTCATCCACAAACACAACCACGAACTGATCTATATAGGGATGAAACACTCTATGCATCAAATCCATAAACGTCGCGGGGGCATTGGTGAGCCCGAACGACATCACCAAGAACTCATAATGCCCATACCTCATACTAAACGTAGTCTTGTCTACATCCGAGTATCTAATTTGCAGCTTATAATAACCAGATCTCATATCAATCCGCGCAAACACCTGAGCTAACTGAAGCTAGTCGAACAAGTCATCAATTCGAGGTAGTGGATACTTGTTCTTAACAGTCACTTGGTTCAGCTTCTAGTAGTCAATGCATAGCCTCAGACTACCATCTTTCTTCTTCACAAATAACACAGGCGCACCCCAAGGGGAAAAGCTAGGGCGGATATAGCCCTTAGCGAGAAACTCTTGCAACTGCGCCTTTAACTCTCTCAACTCTTCCGGTGCCATATGATAAGGCACCTTAGACAAAGGCGTGGTGCCAGACACAATCTTAATGACAAAGTCAATGTCCCTTTTCAAAGGTAAACCTGGTAACTCCGCAGGGAAGACATCGGGAAACTCACACACAATAGGAATGTCCTCGGCATCCTATCGACGATGATCAATCATCACCACAAAAGCAATAAATTCTTGACATCCAGAATCAAGCAATCTACGGGCTTTAATGGTTGAAATAAGAAAGCAGGAGGAAGAAGACCGAATACCTTGGAAGTAGAATGCGGGTCTATGGGGACGCTGGAAATAGACCCTCTTCGAATAGCAATCTACCATGGCACCATGGGCCTCAAGCCAATCCATGCCCAAAATCACATCAAAATCGCTAAGCTGCAATGCATGGAGCCTATCCGGCAAGCTCTGACCCTCAATCCATAGTGGCACCTTCTTGAGGCAATACAGGGTGAACATGAAATCGCCAGTGGGCAACTCTACTGCAAAATCACAAGACATCTTGGTAGCGGACTCCTCGGCACAGTGAACGAAATCCTCAGATATAAAGGAATGCAAAGTGCTGAAACCAAACAAAACTCGAGTCGCACAACCCAAAATCATGATTGTACCTTCCACTAACTGAGACGCCTCTACCTCTGCCCTGGTCATATGCATCACTCTACCTCGGGACCTCTGCCTCCATGTACTGGCTGACCGTGGCAGTGGCAAAAACTGACCATGGTGTTGCTGCGGTGGTGGTTGCTAGGGCTGAAATTGTTGTTGCTAGAATTGGTGTGGTCGACGCAGCCTTTGAGGATAATCACGTGCCATGTGCCCCACCTGGTTACACCAAAAACACGTCAAGGGCACTGAGCACTGTCTGCCTAGGTGAGAGTTGCCACACTGAGGACACGCCCCTCGCTGACTATTGACTGAACCCTAACGCTGGAGTGGAGAAGGCTGCTGCACACTACCCACTGATGCCTACCTTTGCTCTCTATGATCCTGATGCCTCTGACCAAAACCAACCCTCCTGAACATCTTCTTATGCTTGGACCCAAAGGACGTAGAACCGATGGTCGATGCTGCAGATGGGGATGCTCCTGTCCCTAGGCTGGAAGGAACTCTACTGCTGCACACCCGACTATTGACCATGGCCTGATTGAGACTGCCCAACGCTGGTCTGCTCCCGTGTCCTCTGCAAATCCTCCTCTAAATCTGCTGCTACCTGGTAAGCTACCTCTAGGTCTAAAACACGGCTCCCAAACACAACATGCCAAAGCTCTGGCCTCAGTCCCCTCACAAACTGTCGTGCCTTCATCTTCTCATCTGCCATAATATGAGGAGCATACCGACCCAACTCTATGAATCAGGACCTATACTGCATCACTGACATGTCACCCTAGGTCAGCTCTAGAAATTGATACATCTTCTTTGCTTTGACATGCTTGGGACTAAAAATATGCTCAAAAGCTTCAAGGAACTTGATAAGTGTTCATTTGTTTATTTTAATTCATATCACACTCATTATTTTTGGGCTTTATCGAAGTTAATTATACAATTTTTACGTGATAATCTCAGTCTCACATAAAATGATGATTTTTCTGTAATTGATGGGACTTGAGATATGTTTAAAATAAATAAATAAAATTGTATAATTAAACTTTGATAAAATCATTTCATAAGAAACATTGCTACAAATTGTTTCTTTTTACATAAAATTAATTATCGTAAAAATCAATTTGTGTGAACAAAATAGAGGAATCAATATAGAATTATTTTATTAGGGTTGGCTTATAGTTTTCTTTATCTCTCAAAACCTTATGTATAGGGAGTTGCATGGGCCCCCGCCTTCATGCATGTGCGAGCGACCGCAGAAGTGTGCAGGAGAGCACGAAAACACCATGGCAGGCAGTGGCATGCGGGCGTGGCTCCCCTTCGATGTGGACAACAACACGACAGTGTGTAGCATAGTGTAGGGACAGAGGCAAGGAGTGGCGGACGCGCATGGGCACATGCACGCGTGGGCTGTGCACCTGCGTGACGGTAATGACAAGGAGTGGGTTTGGCATGGCGTGTGATGGTGACCGCAGCATGGGCGAACAACGGCTGGGCACTATGTGTTTGCAGGCGGAAGTGGGTTGTGGCATGTGCGTGCATGGGTGGGGCAGCAACCCCTCACCCCTACAAGACTCTCCTCTTCTTCACACCAGACGGCTCTCTCTTCTTCCCCATCTTCTTCTTCTCCTCTTCTTATTCTCCTTTCTCTTCTTTCCCCACCCCTCTTCTTTTTTTCTTCCCCTCCTTCACTCCCCACTCCCAGGTCTGGCGCCCCTGTTTGGAATAGGGGCATCGAAGCCTCTCTTCTCCCTACTAACTCTCCCCCTTGTTAGGTGCAATGTGGGATCTAGAGGGGGGGTGAATAGATCCCCTACAAAATTTAGCTCAATTTAAGATACTGACCCAACCCAAATCAAAACACAACGGAAGCCAACATTATGGACTCACTCACCAAACTGCTTACTGATTAGGTCTTAGCGCATGAGTAAACATTGACATCTCACAGATATACTCGAGCTGTAGTATGCTATCAATTGATGACAATTTGACTTACTAAGTAGTGTGCATAATGGATGAAAGATTCAAGTATAACCCAGTAAAATATATAGCAAATCAAGCTGAATATATATATCAGCTCACACGAGACAATACTCGAACACTTAATCCACGATGAGAATGCAAACTAGAATGTGCAGGCAATAACTTTTCACATATGACTTGAATTGCATCATGCCAAGTAGTATGCGGAATGAATTATGGATTCAGCCAAAAACTACTTAGAAAACTATCAGTTCATACTGAACATGCTGATCAAAATAGTTAACAAGACAATGTGGCATGCACAACAATTCTCAAACACTTGGCACATAGTGCGATAGTAAGGAGGAGTTGATCACATAACCTGTGAAGGGGGTAGATGAGAAGGAGCAATCACACATAAGGTCAACCCACGATGCACACAGAAGTTTTTAGGTGGTTCGATCTGCCTAGCAGATCTACATCCACCCCTCACCCAAACCAGAGTGAGGTTTCCCCTTGCAAAAGCAAGAACACAGACTCAGTCTGCAACAACCGCTGATTCCACAACATGACATCAAGAGAAACAAATCCCTTGAACCAATCCTGCTCCCAGCAGGGATCAACCCACTACACAATGCAGTGACCAGAGGAATAATCCTCTCTTCTTCTGAATCCTCAGAAGGAACCCCCAGTCTCCCTTCCTCTGACTACGCAGAGGGAACACCGGGAGACAATCTCCCTTCCTCTGTCTGTATAGAGGGAAAATCCCGAAGAACAATCTCCCTTCCTCTGATACAATAGAGGGAACACCTAGACATACACTCTCCCTTCTTCTGATCACTCAGAAGGAAATCAATCCCCAACAGAGTATCGAAAGAACACTAAGGAAATGGAAAAATAACAAACGAAAACACAAAAAGGAAAACAACATAATGTAGCTCCAAGGAGCATGATGGCTCTGGATTTGATCCACGAGACCAATCTTTAGGCAGATCTTCAAGTATAAGCTCAATTGCACTCTGATATGGCTCTCACTTGAACTGGGCTGTAGATCTGGGCTCTTGATCTTTCTTTCTTCTTCTTTTTCTTCTCTCAAACTCTCACTCATATTTATCTTCGAACTGATCTACCCAGCAGCTCTCAGATATCCCACATAATTCCTTCTATAGCAGCTCCTCTCCGCATCACCTTCTTCGTTTTGATCGGCTGCTATATATATAGCAGAGAAAAATGTTCTTCACTCAGAAAATCTGATCCATATCCAAATTATTTCATTGGTCCAGGTGTCAGAAGAAATATTCTGACTCTTATGAACTTTCCAGAAATCAGCCAGGTGGATTGGACTACGTGCCAAAATTTCCACGGAAGCAAGGCATGTGATTCACTTGGGTTCATCACGAGCTCAGGATGATTTTCTGCTTGGTGATGTAGATCTTCCTTAAGTACCCTTCACTGACACTCAAGTGAATATAATTAATCCTTAGAAATCCTTTAATCACACTTGATGTATTAGATAATGATGTTTCCTTTAGTGCATTGAAAAGGTGAATGAGAAGTGTCGAGGCATATGCCATCAGGTCGAGGCAGAATGTAATGACTCATCTGCTGATGACTGATGCATCGGATCAGTGGTGCGCGACTTTGACCTACCCTGTTGACAGTATTTACTCCTTCTTCTAGTGCTTCAACCTTGCAATCTTCCAATTGCTAGTTGCGAGCTAGATGTGTCGATGCATTATCTTGAAGCTTTGACGTGGTAGTTCTCAACTTTTGATCCTGGACTTGATGCGTCGGTGTAGTAGTGAAGATAAAAGGCTTCCAGATATCTTTTCGATTGCTTGCCATTTGGTGCGTTGATGCAGCTACTTGTGCATTGAGGTGATGTTCTTTCGTAGACCAGATTTGAATCTTCATGCATCGAGGTAGTATTCTGATGCGTCAAGGTAGAGCTTTGGAGTTGTTTCGTTAAACATCTCTGTGTCGAGGCAGTTGTTTGTCGCATTGGTGCAGAACTCTTAAAGCGACTTCTTTGAGTATTACTGCGCCGAGGCATAGCTTTGTTACATCGAGGCAGGAAACTGGAAGTAGCTCCACTTGATATTACTGTCTCGAGGAAGTGGTGATCTAGCTTCGACCTCTTCAACTGACCAAGTCTTCTGGCCACTTCATCTTCTCTTCTTGAAATCTTCAACTGTTGACTTCTGCTGATCTACTGTACCAATCCTCTTATTCCACTGAATGTACCACTGCCATGGCTTCATAGTTAGCTTGAATTCTGCTGACTTGACTTTGCTTTAGAACCCTTTTGAGACATGTTCTTTTTAGTATACAAACACATGCTTCTACACATGAATCAATTGCATATAACATCAACATGTAAACATGGTAATGCATCACAAACCAATGCACCATTAACACATATGACTTCATCATAACATTCTCATGCAGACTCATAATGAGTCATAGTGTTTGTCATCATCAAAATCATAGGGATATATAACAATCTCCCCCTTTTTGATGATGGCAACACTATGAACACTATGAGTCATAAAACACATAAAACATCATGCTGGCTCATATCAAACTATTCTCTCCCTTTGACTTTATCAAAAAGAAAATAATAGTTTGATAAAAATATTAGAAAAATTCTGTGTGAACACATGTTGACATGATAATTTTGGCAAACTATTCTCCCCCTTGAAATGAGAAGAAAATTTCTCCCCCTTAATAAATGAACACAACTCCCAGACAAATCAATATATCTCCCCCTTTATCAATGTAGAAGAATTTGAATGGGGATATAAGAGCTGGAGTTATGACAGTGAAAGACATGATACCACTGCAGACGCACAGTTTATGAGGATATCAACAAAATCATAGGGAAGAATTGATCTAAAGCAATGACAATTCAAGTTATGAGACAATAGTGGATATGACATGATCAAGCAATTGATTTTTAGCAGATGTGAAAACTGGATACATGGATTTCAACTGAAGTTCCAAATCAATGTATAGTTCAAGAAGATTTTCAATGAGATACCAATTTCATAAATCTAAAAGTAAATAATTTTCAGACTCTTCTATTATAAGGGCTTATGACATGATCTTTATTGGATAGCATGGTTTAAATCTGATGTGTTGAAGGTTTGTCCATAAAAATTTCTGTATTCATATCTGAATTTAAATTTTAATAAAGATGAACCAAACCCTCATGTTTACATCTTATTTAACCTCCCTTCATCTTACTCATTTAAAATTTCAATGAATCCTTTAGGAGTTACAAAAGTTAGTATTGAGGTTAAACAAACATGATTACATCTGATTTTGTCAAGGTTTTCATCAATTTTTTCTTTTGTAGCCATTTCAGATTTTTCTTTTGTTCAATAATATCTTTCATATCTATCTTCTAGGAGCAATTTAGTATAGTATACACCTTGTAACTAGAGGATACACGGTGTTTAGACGTCAGTATCCTTAAGTACTTGGTATGACTAACTTTCATGCTTCATAAAAAATATAGGTAGTATTGACACCTCATGGCATACCTCAATCCATTTCATTGATGAGTGAGATATATTTCTTAGTGTACAAGCCATTGCTCTGCCTGATTTTTTAGTCATTTTTCAGCAGAGTTAACTATAGTACTTTATGACACAGTCCTTTGGACATGGTTTCTCAATGACCAAAGTCATTGCTCTGACAAGTTTTGACCTTTAGGAACTTTTCAGATTGTTCAGATGTTTAAAAACAATACTTACTACATGAATCTCAACCAAAGAAGGTCATGATTTCAAAATTTTCATATTTCAGAAGATTTGACATGACTCAACATGAAGCATCCGGTTAAGGTTTATTAAAATTGACTTAGATATTTTCAAGATAATAATATCCAAACTCAAGGAATACTGTGGCGACCCAGATCCGGATCGCCACAGGTGGTATCAGAGCGAGCTTAAATTTTTGAGCTGGTTTTGAGAGCTAGCTTGAGTTGTTTTTGAGATGGTTGTGTAAAGTACATGGGAATTCAAGATATCGCAGTACTCAGAGTCCTTAAGATCCAGTACAATCGACAGCTGCCATAGGTTTTGCGATTGTTTATCGCTTTGCTTCTTGCGTGTTGTGTTGGCACTGTGTGAGATGGTTTTGCTCTCGTCAGGATGTGACAGAGTGTTCCTCTTTCATCATGATGTTTGTCTTTGTTATGCTATACTTGGCAGAGTTCGCCTGTAGGCATGAATCTGTGGTGCGGTGTTCAAGATTTTTCTATGATTTGTTCAGGTGGCTGGTGACTCTGTTGTTGTTGTGATGGCCGTGCACATTCTTATGTTGCTTTGGTCATCCCAGCTTGAGATTTGTTCAGCCCCTGAGGTGTTAAGGTTGTGTCGAGATGGTCGATTGGATGCCTTGTTTGAGAGAATGCTCGGGCGAACCTAGGATTTTCCTTACTGGGGAACTACTATTAGTCGAGCTTTATTCTTCTCATCCTGTCTGGTGGTGTCTTTTCGAGGTAAGCCTTAGAAGTTCTATCTCTATAAAGCCTCTGTCCTGTGTCTGCTTAAGTGTGGATTGTGTTAGTTTTGAACCTGATTTGCACTTGTTCGACGGTTGCTTGGCTTTGGACCCAGTTTGTGTTTGGGGGCCGTTGTGCACTATGTTCGGCATGCCGTGTTTGGCAGTTGTTGTGTTGTGAAGGTTTAGTAATCGATCCAGGATGTGAGGATAAGCTGAGATTAGCATTCTTTGTACTTAGTGCTAAAGTTGGTGATCTTCCTAGTTTGCACTTTGGTGACTTATGATCGGCTATTAGCAGGATCGGTACCCGAGGTGTGGTATATTGCAGTTTCATGAATTGCGATGGCGCCGAGGGTGTGCTAAGATGCGGATGTCGACTTGTCTGCGATGCCTGTGTGCGTTGTGTTAAGTGCGCAGTGGAAGCATGTGGGCTCATAACCCACAGGTCGAGATCATTTGGTTGGAAGATTCTGGCTGGCCGAGAGGTTTATTTCCTCAGTGTGACATCATCTTTGCTATGTGTGCCTTGATGTTGTTGGTTGCCGTGCCATTGCTGGAAGCTTTGTGGTTGTTGGCACTGGCATGTTGTGAGGATTGGGGGAAATTGTTGGCGTATATACTGGTCAAGTACCCTTTTCTTCTTCTATATTTTCTTGGGAGTTGTGCTCTCGGGACAGATCGTGGTCCTCGAGATGCGTTCTCTGAGATTATTATTATTGTTGTTATGGGTCCTTGTTGGCAAGCCGCTCGCTGCATGGCTAATATATTTTAGTCATGTGTTCTACTATAATTGTGCCTTGATGTGACCCAGCCTACAGCTATGTCCCGTGGTTCTGTGTTGAGAACGGAGCCAGGATTCTGTAGGTGTTGTTGTTACTGTTCGTTGGTGGTTGTGTTCAGCTTGGGAGGAGTTCCCTATGAGTTTGATTTGGCATCGTGTGGATTGTGGTCTTGTCGGTTGGTTTTGCTGTACTCTTCTATCATGGTAGAGTTGGCATGCGACTCGAATTAGATGTAATGTCTAAGTGAGGACTGACTTGATTGTGCTCGTGGTCCAGTGTTGTCGTTGGTGTTCTACGTGCCAGATTTGTTGTTCTTGGTGCAGAAGCTGATGTTGTGGAGCTATCAGCTAAGAGGACTGTGCTTCCTTAGTTAAGCTGATGCTCGTTGTGTCAGTCGAGTGTTTTATCGGTAGCTATTTTCGTGGCATGGGTCGTGTCTCCTTTCCCTGTGAGATGTAAGTGACGTTGCCCTATTTCGGAGGTGTCGGACTTGTGTTCACTTGGGTTCCATGCTCGTTCTATGGATCGATTTGCCTTGAGATCCAGAGCATGTGCCTGTGATTGTGGTCTGGCAGTGTCCCTCTGAATTGTGTTTCTCGAGAATTATGTTATCGTGTTTTATGTTTAAGCTTTGGCTGATGCTTGGAGAGCGTAGCCAGAGTTTGGGTTTGTTCTTCCCTTGTTCACTTGTTAGCTCCTTAAATTTTGAGGATGAAATTCCTAAAAGGGGGGAGGACTGTAACATCATGGATTCTTCGGATCGGAATTGGAGAGCTATTGGATCGCTTTCATAGGTCCTGATGCGTGTTTTACGATCAATGCGGGTTTTTCCCTTGTATAACTTGCGGAACCCTGTGGAGAGTTGACCGTTGAGTTCTGCTACTCAAGGACGCTACAGGTGCGTTGTGCTCGTTCCGAGGATCACGAAGACTATTTTTCTATTTTTTTTAAATTTACAGATTTTCATGCCGAAAATCAGATTTTAGGAAAATTACTAATTTCTGAATTTCTTTTCCTTTTATTCCTTCACCTCTCTCCTCTCTCTTATCTCGCCATTCACCTCTCTCCCCTCCATTCTGTCTCCTCTTTCCCCCTCTGCTCCGGCTGTAGACGGAGGAGGCCCGGGGATATCGTGGAGATGCCGTGGAGGTGGTCTGGAGCGTGCTGGCATGAAGATTGGAGCGTGGTGTTGGCGCGATCCCATTCGGTGGATTCAAAGTTGACGGGTAAGTTCATGTGATGGTTTTCGGCGTGGTTTATTCATTTCCATGTGCGAGAACTTCTGTGGAGGTAGGGGGACAGATGCCTTACTCTTTTCCTACGTTCTCTCGCGATTTGGAGTCGAATAATGTCAGTTTGAGCGGGTTTTGCTTCGGTTGGGCGAAACGCATGTTCGGGGGGTGTGATCCGAGTTTGCTTCAGTTTTAATGGTTCCATTTGAACTCCTGGCATATTGGGATTCATTTCCCGCCAGTTTCATTGAATTTGGTTGAGAACCGGAGTCGGTATGAGCCAGACTATCCCCGTGACTCGTTTTGGGTCGATTAATGGGAACCGCCCGTTTCTTGCATTTTTGTAGTTGGTTTGGCCCCTTCTGGCTTGTAGAAGGTTGGCGATGTGGTTATGGGTGTTTCCCCGTCGTTCTTACGATGATTGGGGTGTGGAAATTGGGTTTTCGTGCGGATTTTTTGATTTTTGCTCTGTGGCGTGAACGTGTTGGTCGTGTGCGTCATGTTCTCAGTAGGAATGCGCTACAATGATGCACCACGTTCCATGAAGGAGACGAATAGTTAGGCGGTTGGGAACGCGCCCTATGTAATAGGCATGATCCTGTTGAACGCGCTACAGGTAGTGAGCGCGATCTTCGTTAGGCGGTTGGGAATGCGCTACATGAGGTAGGCGTGATCCTATTGAACGCGCTATATAAGGTGAGAGCGATCCGATTATTAACGCACTACATCAGATGAGCATGATCATTTTATGAACGCCCTGCATGAGGTGAGCGTGATCTTCGTATTGGCGGTTTGGAACGCGCTATAGGATATATGCGCGATCCTTTGGTTAACGCGACCCTTTGTGGTAGCACGTTAATAAACGCGACATAGGGGATAGGCGCGTTAATGCCTGTCATTTCTCGTGTTTTGGTTGAGCTGTCTTAGGCTCCAGCGAACCCAAGATTCAATGCCTTGTTGGCATTTGGCCCGATGGATGCCTTGGGTATTCTGTGAGAGCCATTTGTGTCTTAAGGGATCCCAAAGAGGCGGTTTTATCCCAAGCAGTGTGTGTTCTCTTCTTTCTAGTTAATGTGGCTTTGACTCCTTTGTTAGCCCACTGTTCCGTAGATGTCTTGGATGTTCTATGAGGGCTGTGACTGTGTTATAGGGTGTCTGAGGGTGCCACTGTACCGAGTAGTGTTTTGGATTATTCGAGGGTCATTATGGTTTCTGGTCAACCCGGTTATGACCCAATGGTTGACACGTGACCTCGTGAGTGTCTCATCTATCCTGTGAGGATCGAGACATAGTTTTGGGTGCTTAGAGGTATCTTCTTACCTCGATTTATGTGCCATGTGATTTGAGGGCTTCTGGTGATCTCTCATGTCTCTGCGATTCGTGTTATGCGGATGTGTGGATCCGACGATCCTGTGTTGTATCCTTTATCAGTGTTTTACCATGGATTTTGGCATAGGGACTAGGCTAATTGGTGACATGTTACTGCTTTGTGCGATGATCTTGACTCGAGTCTTGTGACTCAAGATCGTTGTTAGCAGGTCTAGTTGACTGTCCTGAGTCTGGTAGTAGTTGTATACTGCATTGTGCTCCATAGTACATACGACAGGTGTGTGCTTGCATTGTCTATACTTTGGTGTTCATTGTTTTGGAGTCTTTGTGTCTAGTGAACCTCCACTAGACGTAGCCTGACGACACTTCCATCTGTCGGCCCACCTGGGAGTGGTGGCGGGGCAGTTCCCGGTTGACGATTTTTAGGCTAGTTTCTGTGGGCCCCGTTACTTTGCGGTAGCGTCCTACTGGGGGGGAAAACTAGCTAGAGGCCTGGCTCCAGGCATTGGGCTTGTGTGTGCACACGTGATCATGGGCAGTTGGACGAACGCCGATGAGCGTGACCCTGACTAGTCACTCGTTACTATTGTTCATTGCACTTGGTTCGTGTCTCAGTACCACATTCGAGGCGAGTGGGAGACACTTGAGGCGCAGAGTAAGACGTCAGTGGACACATCTGGCTGTTCTTCTAGTGATGAGGTGCTTCTATCACTTGACACATGACTTTTATGACTTGTGTTTTCATGACCGGTTTCTGAGTAGCCTGTGCGTGGCTTCACTCGAGGTCTAGTCTAGTGTAGTGTACACGACGGTGAGATCATGTATGCGCGTGCCTTTGACTATGTAGGTCTTTGGCAGGCTTTACCTATTTAGGTAGGCTTTTCACAATAGAGTTTCATGATTTGACAATGGATCGGTAACGTCAGACTTTGTGAGATTGCCGTTTGCCTTTCTGTTGTTGTTTGGAGTAGTTTAGAGGGCCGAGGTTCCTTCGGCTGTCGTGTTTCCTTGTTATGGCTTTCCTCTTTTCCTGTTGTTACTCCTACATTGTTGCTCCTGCTTTGCTTTAGCGTAGCACTGCTGTTAATGCGTTGTTTTATGGTAGGGCTCTCTGGCTTAAACCACTTGCATGATTTAGTCATTCATAATCTTATATAATAGAAGATTCCTTTTTAAGACAATTTTCAGATTTATGTTTAAGGTATGCAAATTGAAATCTCCCAACATTTAAGATCAAGGAATTTTTATGAATAGCCAGACATAGTGCAAACAGGAGTGACCATCTCAGAATTATGGCAACAGAATCCAAGCAAATAACTGACATGAGTGAATTTTAGGATGACCAGTTCAAACATGTGACAAGGATAGCCATCAATGTCAAAAATGTGAAGTATGTGCAGCATTAAAAGTGAACCAAGGTGAACAGGCTGATCATGAAATCACAAATATCGGAATTCAGATGAAGCTTGAATTTTACACAGACAAGTCAACTTGAGTTTAATAAGGAGTCGACTTTGAGATTCTCACAGTGAAGCTTATGGTTTAGAATTATGTAGTACTCCCCCTAAATGTGTGCATGAGCTAGCAAACACTAACAGCCAATGATGCAGCAGGTAGGCAGTAGGTGAATGAGTTTTTCACAGAAGAGCAAAGTTGAATGATTTGAAGGATTTGAACTGTCAGGTTTAGTTCATCGACTCAGGACTATTTACAGAAGTCAAAAAATTGAGAGATTTGAATCACTAGGTCGAAGCAACATAATCATGGCATCGACTCATTCAACCTAGACAGAGTGTGTTAAAAGGAATGAGCATAGATTCTGAACAAGAACAAGTTTATTTCAATGTGCAGCAACCTTTAACATCCACCAAATATTTATTCAATGTAATTACCTCTAAGAACATGCATGCATTTCAGATAATCTTTTGGAGTTTTTGACACGGTTCATATGCAGATGAATGTACAGAGACTATGTGTATGAAAACACACAAGTGAATGTAATGACTCCCCCTATCTAGATGCACTCTATGCATGAGGGATATGCTAATCAATTGATACTCTTGCTCTCCCTATGTGAATGCATTGATGCATCAAATCTGACATGAAGTGCATGTAGAGGATCATTGAATTATGCCTATGAAAGCCTAGACTGCTCTATATGCTACTCTGATCCATGGTACTTGGTGGAGGACTTGGTCTAAAGACCACCTCACACATGGTTAGAGCCTCCAGACAGACCTCATCTACCCTTTAGCACTATACCATTTGATATACCATGTGATCATGCATGAAAGTGCTTAATAATTATAGTGCAGTCCTATATGCAATTTTTAATTTTCCAACTTATGCAAGACAATTCAAATTTCATATGCAAATATAAAGATATATGCATTCGGTCGACCAAGCACACTTGTTCAGTCGACCATTTTTCCTAATTTTCAGAATAAGCATGCCAGTGCACATTGCATATGCATATGTGAAAAAAAATCTATGCCACATATTTTCAATGATTGTATATGATATGTAATTAGCTTCAAACTATTTTATGCATGAGCAGACCAACATATGGATTGACTTTCTCTATCTAAATGCATTGAGAGACTCATGCAAATGACATATGTAGATGTAAACATGTGTGCATGAGATTTTAGCTGACATACAAAGCATGAAGTGCATATTCTGAGACGAAAATTTTTCAACACATCAACTAAAACAGCAGAAACAAAAATGGGGCTTTACCATACTTCATGTGCCTTGATTTTATTGAACCCCTCTTATTCTATTTTCCATTTTCTTCAAGGCACACCAGCAAAACACAGATCTCATTTTTGTATACACAGGTTGTAGCACCTCGGATAAAAATAATCTAGAATTCTACATTTTTCCTAAAATAAAATAAATAAAAAAACTCCATGGCTTATGTGTGAAGAAGGTGCTACATTAACTAACTAATATAAACATTATAAGGATTTTTTCAAGCAAACGGAAATAGTGCCTTCTCATAGGAGTGCTAATTCCATAAGGAGGCCCCCTCGCACAGGCGCTAATTCTTTTGAACCAAGACTAATGGACGCCCCCTCACGCAGGCGCCATTTACATTTGACTGGTCAAAGTCACATAATTAGCAGCTCTTCGCAAAGTCATGAATTTCACCTACTAAATATGGAAGATGCCTCTATATGCAGGCGCTGATTTAAAGGGCGACCCTCTCTTGGTCACCAATTTCTAAATAAGGAAACTATTAAAAATAGTATGTGTTGAGTTTCAGAAATACTTAAAAGTGGTGTGATAACATAAGGCAAGATGGCTTTCGATGATGAATACATTTGGTAGGGAAAATAATATCACATGGAAAGTTGTAAAACCTTCCCAATAGTATTAATCAAATCTTTAGAAACCCCACAACTCTATAAATACTCCAACCCGTCGAACAAGCCTGGGTTGTTGATGCTCGTGCATTCGGAGGTGTTGCCGAGACCTTCTTCCTCCTATTATAGTTCTTTTTGTTTCCTGCGGTTGCCGTAGCTGATTCAAAGTCTAATGCTGCTACCGCTATTATTTTCCATCGGTTGCAGTGTGTTGTTGAGTTCTTTTCTCCCTGCTTCGTTCTGTCATCCAAACCATCTATCAAAGGTAGGTGTTCTCAAGACACTAAGCCCAACGTGTTAACTAGAAGTAAAATCATGCATGAAAGTTATTAGAATTGGATTTACATAGCTTTCTATTTCGAAGTTTCAATGTTACTGAATTATAGTAAATAGCGACCTTGACTAGGGTGCTATTTGAATACGCGACCATACACACCGTCGCTAATTCGTTAGATATTTAATAAATGCGCATGCTTTAAAATTTAATAACTATGTAACTGGAGACTGAATCTATTGCATGAACATGTTTATAGAATCGGCATATTTTTCTCTACCTATACATGTATCCTGTTATCAATTTTGAAGACCTCCAAATTTTCATGTGTCTGTGAACGTACCGGCCTAGTGCATATCACATGACAAAGAAAGGGCGACACCCTCAAAGTCGTTATTTTAGTGATGAACGTCCTGTGCTAGGATGCAAATTAGTAATTAATGATAGATTTGTGAATTTTTAGAAGAATATGGAAAATTATGAATAAGCGACTAAGATCAGGGCGCTATTTAAAGAATTAACGCCACTGCAAACTATCGCTATTTGAGGAATATAGATATTAGTTTCTGAAAATCCTGTAATTAACGACTTTACATATTGTCGCTATTTGAAATCTTAATTGTTAAATACTAAAAAAATGTTATAATTCATGCACTTATACACTGTCATTATTTTTAATTATTACTGTGATAAACCTGCTATAAATATGGAATGGATGATCTCTCAGAAGGGCGCTATTTCATTGAATAGCGACTTCTATACAGGCGCAATTTATCTGTCTCACAGTTTTACCAGTTTTTTGGCTCATATCGTGGGTCATTTCGGCACTACATCTCAGTCCGTAGACGCAGTCCCATGTTTCACGTTGGTTTCACGTACTACCCCTCAACTCTTGGTGACGAATGAGCCCTCCACGAGATATTCCTTCCTTCGGACTGGCAAGTTTATCATTGGGACCTCCATAAGTCTCCTCATAGCCTTGGATTCTCTCAAGGTCGATTGAGCTAGTTGTATCATAAAAATCTTGTTACCCTTGAATGCCACGTCACTCTAGAGAAACGTGGTAACCCGGCCCTCATATGGTGCTATCCCCCAGCCTATGTGAGAAGTTCTTTAGTCTGTGGAATGGGTGACCATTCCAGTAAGTGCCAATTTGAATTGGGTGACCGTATGAATAGTCGTCAATTCTTTACCTTACTCTGTTCACTAAATCGGCGACCGTCTTGTCAGTCACCCATTCAGTAATTCGTGGCAGCCTCCTGGGCGCCATTTCCACCCAGTTTTGTATATTGTCACGCGTGTTTCACGTGATTTTGTCATCGCCCATCTTCTCGTGAATGATCTACCTTGAATTGTTGTATTCCAAGAGGAATCTACCTGTTTATCCTACATGAGCTTGTTCCTTGGAAATCTATGGCCATAACTAAGTGGATGTCTAGAAACTTTACATGACCCAATGCCCGTGCATATAGGGCCTGGTCTGGTCTTAGAAGGAGCACCCGAAAGTACTTGTGCCCATGGTGTGGCATTGCACCGAAGTACTTGTCTTGCTAGATTTGTTCTATGTCATTCCACTCACTATCTCTCTAGTGCTTGACTTGCGTGCCCGGAATGGGCAAGGTACTTGCTTGATCAATGGCCATTATATTTTGACATGTTGACACTTACTTGGAACCCTTGATAATACTTGTTAAGTGCTTGAATCTCTTGATCAGTCAATTTCACTTGTTATCATGCCCTATGTCATATGTCGTTATCTTGAATGATCAACATGCATAGCTAGACTTGCATTTGCATGAAAAATGTAATCACTTAAAGCATTGCTAGTTCTTGAGATTTAAATCCTACTGAGCGTTCGCTCACCTAATTTTTCCCCACTTTTCAGGTAACTCAGACACCGACTCGCAACCGGATGGGGATGACCAAGAGTGAGGAGCGTAGAACCTCCAGGTGTCATGATGTCTTGTCGAGTCTTACTGTGTCACTTTCCTTTCCTTCGGAGTCTTAGCTCTTGTATCTTACATTTAATTGGAGTCGTGATGTAAACATTTAAAGGCCTATGGCCTCATGGTAATAATGATGGATGGTGCATCAATACATTGTGGTTTTGGAAAACTCTAGAGTTATGTGGTGGATGTGGTTATGAATCTGGTTTAAGTTATAGGATGGATTATGGTTGATATTAATAAATCTTGTACTCTATCTTTATGTCAAAATTCTTATTGCTCTGATTGACATGAATGATATAAACTTGTCATGTATACCGAGTTCCTTTCACGTTCGGGGCGTGACAGTTTTGTGGTATCACAGTCTAGGATTTCAAATTCCTAGGGAACCCAAGTCCAAGGATAGGTCAAACCCTAAATCGGTGAGATCGGGTAGAACAATGGGATTAAGTCAACATAGGACGTCCAGCCTTGAAATTTCAAATATGAAACTAATTAGAATTTAAAACTCTTGTAGGAGCATGGCCGTCGAACGTGCTCAATGGTGTGAAATGCAACACACGGTCCAACGTCTTACTCAGGCGTTACAACAGGTAGCGCAAGGCGAAGCTTACCATGGAGCAGGAGATCTCCACTGAAGCTTTAGAAACATGAACCCACCGAGGTTCGTTGGGTCAACAGACCCTGATGATGCGGAGAACTAGTTGAAAGAGATATAGAGGATTTTTCATGTCATGGAGTGCACGAACGATGAGAAGATTCTATTAGCTACGTTCCAACTGGAACAGGATGCTAGGTGCTGATGGGAATCGATTGAAGTGACTTTAATGGAAGAAAATATTACTTGGGTGGATTTTGTTGAACACTTCAACAACAAATATTTCTTCGACCATGTCCAAGAAAGGAAGGCCGCGGAATTTACTGCACTGAAGCAAAGAACCCTGACAGTGGCCGAATATGAGGCTCATTTCTCAAAGCTATCAAGGTACGCACCTCACTTGGTGTGTACGGAGAAGATGAAGGCAAGACGGTTCTTGAACGGGCTTCGGCCCCAGTATATCACCCAACTCGCTCCAATGGATATTCAAGTGTAACCAAAGATGGTCCGACATGCTCAATTACTCGAAGATGCCATGAAATTGTTTGATAAGATCCGTGGAAGAGATAAGAAGGAAAATGTTATAAGCCCCAATAGTTACAAACCTTATTTTAATAAAAAGCGACAAAATAAGGGAGGAGAGTCCTCCAATTAAAAGAAGCCCAAGCAAAGCAGCAAGCCTTTCTCCATTATCGCACCTTCTAAGGAGGTGTGTAAGTACTATGACAAGGCTAGCCACAAGGCCGATGAATGCTGGAGAAGACTGGGAGCGTGCCTCCGATGCGGGAGTCGGGACCACCGGATCCTGGATTGCCCATTATTAAATGAACAAAATGAGCAAGCGACTAAAGAGGAAAAGCGTCCAGCCAAAAAGCAAGGACGTCTTCAAGCTCTACTGGAGATAGAACCAACTGAAGGCAGATTGGTGGAAGGTATTTTGACTATCTGTTCCAAGTCTGCTCATGTTCTATTTGACACTGGCGCAACACATTCTTTTGTTTCAAAGGAATTTATCGCATCTTTTTCCAAAGAACCCGAATGGTTAGATATGGTCATTTCTACTCCTTTCATAAACAAGTCCGAGATTACACATCATTACACAAACTGTAAGGTCATTGTTAAGAGCCACAACTTGCCTGCCAACCTAATATGCATAGATCTAAAGGGGTACGATGTCATTCTAGGTGCTTATTGGCTATCCACCTATCAGGCAACTGTAGACTGTCGGAATGGGAAAATAACTTTTGTAGATTATCCGGAGCTGACTTACAACAGCCCTCAGCATAGATCACTAGTTATCTTAGCTCTCTGAGCCAGCAAACTCATAAATAGAGGATGCGTAGCATTCTTAGCATTTGTGACAGCCACGGAGGCTAAGGTGGCTAGATTAGAGGATATCCAAGTAGCCCAGGAATTTTCTGATGTTTTTTCAGAAGACTTACTTGGCTTACCTCCAGAGAGGGAAGTGTCCTTTCACTAGCAGAAAAAGCGGGATTACAGACGGAAATTTCAGACGGAAATTTGTGACGAAAATTTCCGTCTAAAATTTGTGACGGATTAATTTCCATCGGAAATCCCGTCTGAAATATGCAACTACACACCAAATTTCAGACGGAAATTTGTGACGGAAAATATTCCGTGTGAAATTTCAGACGGAATTTGTGACGGAATTATTAAACTGTCAGAAATGTGTAACCAAGAATTTGTGACGGCCACCTCCGTCTGAAATCCGTCTGACAATCCATCACAAATGTGTCTTCTCACGGATTTTAAGACAGAAATTAATCCGTCACAAATAGGGCCTTTGCGACGAATTTGGGGTGCACTTAGTTTTGTGACGGATTAATTTCAGTCTAAAAATCTGTGAGAAGACACATTTGTGACGGATTGTCAGACGGATTTCAGACGGAGGTGGCCGTCACAAATTCTTGGTAACAAATTTCTAACAGTTTAATAATTCTGTCACAAATTCCGTCTGAAATTTCACACGGAATATTTTCCGTCACAAATTTCCGTCTAAAATTTGGTGTGTAGTTGCATATTTCAGACGGGATTTCCGACGGAAATTAATCCATCACAAATTTTAGACGGAATTTTCCGTCACAAATTTCCGTCTGAAATTTCCGTCTATAATCCCGCTTTTTCTAGTAGTGTTTACTATAGACCTGGTTCCTGGTGCTGGACCTATTTCAAAAGCACCTTATAGAATGTCCCCCGCTGAACTGAAGGAGTTGAAGGAGCAACTAATGGAGTTAGTGAAGAAGGGGTTCATTAGACCAAGTACCTCCCCGTGTGGAGCACCTGTATTGTTTGTGAAAAAGAAGGATGGATCGATGAGACTCTGCATCGACTATCGACAGTTGAATCACCTTACGATCAACAATAAATATCCACTGCCGAGGATCAATGAGTTATTCGATCAGATTTCGGGAGCAAAATATTTCTTAAAAATTGATCTTCGTTCAGGGTATCACCAACTGAGGATCAAGGAAGAGGACATTCACAAGACTGCATTTCGAAGCAGGTATCGGCATTATGAATTTACCGTTATGCCTTTTGGACTAACAAATGGCCTTGTAGCTTTCATGCAGTTAATGAACAATATTTTTAGGTCTTATTTGGATAAATTTATCATGGTTTTTATTGATGACATCTTGATATATTCAAAGTCTGAAGAAGAACATGAAGAGCATTTAAGGATAGCATTACAAGTACTAAGGGAGAACAAGTTATATGCAAAATTTAGCAAGTGTGAGTTCTGGCTAGAAGAGACATCCTTTCTAGGCCATATAGTCTCGAAGAATGGAATTTCCGTAGACCCTACAAAAGTCGAGGCCGTGAAGAATTGGGAGCGACCAACCAATGCAACGGAAATTAGAAGCTTCCTGGGTCTAGCCGGTTACTACCGTCGTTTTATTAAGGATTTCTCCAAGATTACTGTGCCACTCACTAGGTTGACTCACAAGGAGACACCTTACGAATGGGATGAAGAGTGTGAAAAAAGTTTTCAAGCTTTGAAGGACCATTTGACTACTACTCCGGTCTTGGCCCTTCCTATTGAAGGAGAGAAGCACGAGGTATATACTGATGCTTCCGGTATTGGCCTCGAATGTGTTCTGATGCAACAAGGGAGAGTCATAGCATACTCCTCCAGGCAACTGAAGAAGCATGAAGAAAACTACCCGGTGCATGACTTAGAACTGGCCGTGGTGGTGTTTGCCCTAAAGATCTGGAGACACTATCTCTACGGAGAGCAATTCACTGTGTACTCCGATCACAAGAGCCTCAAATACTTATTCTCTCAGAAGGAGCTTAACATGAGGCAGTGGCGTTGGCTCGAATACCTTAAGGATTTTGACTTCACTATTCAATATCACCCTGGTAAGGGTAATTCAGTTGTAGATGCTCTTAGTCAGAAACCAAGAGTGGTGTTAGCCAATTGTATGATTCAGGAGTGGAAAATACTAGAGAAGTTTTATGAGCTAGATATAGGCCCAAACGAGAAGGGGTGTATTACTTTATCTCATATGAGTGTACATATGGATTTGCTATCCGAGATTGTGAAGCTACAAGGAGAAGACCCTATACTAGTAGAAATAATAGATAAGTTGAATGAGAAACCAGACTTCAAGGTTTCCGCCAATGACAGGTTATTATTCCATGATAGGACATGTATACCAGACTGTCCTGAGCTGAAGAAGAAAATTCCGGAAGAAGCCCATCGCTCAAGGTACACTAAACACCCTGGAGCAACCAAGATGTACAAGGACTTGAAATGAACTTTTTGGTGGTCGAACATGAAGAGGGAGGTAGCAAACTTCGTGTCTCGCTTTCTCACATGCCAGCAAGTAAAAGCGGAACAATAAAGACCCGTCATAAAATTACATCCTCTTGACATTCCCAAGTGGAAATGGGAAGACATTGGTATGGATTTTATCATGGGCTTGCCTAAGTCTAGGGGCGGACATGATGGTATCTGGGTAATCATCGACTGTTTGACCAAGTTGGCTCACTTTTTGCCTATTAAAAGCCATTGGTCGGTTGATGTCCTAGCCTCTCTATATATCAAGGAGATCGTAAGGCTACATGGAGTTCATGTACCGATCATGTTTGACCGAGACCTTTCTGGAAGGGTCTGCAACACTCTTTGGGGACCAAGCTCAAATTTAGCACTGCTTTCCATCCCCAGACAGATGGTCAGACTGAGAGAACCAATCAGATTATTGAAGACATGTTAAGGGCATGCGTCATTGACTTCGGCGGAATCTGGCATAACCACTTTCCCCTGGCCGAGTTTGCTTACAACAACAACTACCAGGCCAGTATCCAAATGGCTCCATTTGAAGCACTTTATAGCAGGAGTTGTTGATCTCCTATATGTTGGGGTGAAGTTGGTGAAAGACAAATACTAGGTCCAGACATGGTAAGAATTACAATGGAAAAGGTAGAACTTATCTAGAAAAGGCTCAAGGTAGCTCAATCTAGGCAGAAGTCGTATGCAGACAATAGAAGACGAGACCTAGAATTTCAAGTAGGAGATCATGTTTTCCTTAAAGTCTCTCCTGGTCAAGGTATTAGAAGATTTGGAGCCAAGGGAAAGCTTACACAAAGGTTTATATGTCCATTTGAGGTGCTAGAAAGAGTTGGTGCATACCTGCTTCCTTTGCCTCCACAATTATCAAAAGTTCATAACGTATTGCATGTCCCCATGATGAAGAAGTATGTGCACGATCCCTTCCATGTCATTGACCATGATGATTTGGTAATTCAAAAGGACCTTATCTATGAGCAGAAGCCATTGAAGATCCTCAACCAAGAAGTCCGAGTACTAAGGAACAAGACTATCCCCATGGTGAAAGTGCAATGGAATAAGTGCTTAGAGCAAGAAGCTACATGGGAAACTGAAGAGTCAATGCGAAGAAGATTCCCAGAACTATTTTAAAAATGTAAGTATTCTGCACCCTTCATATTTTCATACACGTGAATTGAATTTGGGGACCAAATTCTTTTAAGTGGGAGAGGGTGTAGCACCCCGGATAAACATAATCTGGAATTCTACATTTTTCCTAAAATAAAATAAATAAAAAGAAACTTCATGGCTTATGTGTGAAGAAGGTGCTACATTAACTAACTAATATAAACATTATAAGGAATTTTTCAAGCAAAGGGAAATAGTGCCTTCTCACATGAGATCTAATTCCATAAGGCGCACCCCCTCGCGCGGGCGCTAATTCTTTTGAACCAAGACTAATGGACGCCCCCTCACACAGGCACCATTTACGTTTGACTGGTCAAAGCCACATAGTTAGCGACCCTTCGCAAAGTTGCGACTTTCACCTACTAAATATGGAAGAAGCCTCTATATGCAGGCGTTGATTTAAAGGGTGACCCTCTCTTGGTTGCCAATTTCTATATAAGGAAACTATTAAAAATAGTATGTGTTAAGTTTCGAAAATACTTAAAAGTGGTGTGATAACGTAAGGCAAGATGGCTTTCGATGATGAATACCTTTGGTAGGGAAAATAATATCACATGGAAAGTTTAAAAACCTTCCCAATAGTATTAATCAAATCTTTAGAAACCCCACAACTCTATAAATACTCCACCCCATTGAACAAGTCTGGGTTGTTGATGCTCGTGTGTTCGGAGGTGCTGTCGAGACCTTCTTCCTCCTATTATAGTTCTTTTTGTTTCTTGCGGCTGTTGTAGCTGATTCGAAGTCTGCTACTGCTACCACTATTATTTTCCATCGGTTGCAGTGTGCTGCTGATTTCTTTTCTCCCTGCTTCGTTCTGTCATCCAAACCATCTATCAAAGGTAGGTGTTCTCAAGACACTAAGCCCAACGTGTTAACTAGAAGTAAAATCAAGCATGAAAGTTATTAGAATTGGATTTACGTAGCTTTCTATTTCAAAGTTTCAATGTTACTGAATTACAGTAAATAGCGACCTTGACTAGGGCACTATTTGAATACGCGACCATACACACCGTCGCTAATTCGTTAGATATTTAATAAATGCGCATGCTTTAAAATTTAATAACTATGTAACTGGAGACTGAATCTATTGCATGAACATGTTTATAGAATCTGCATGTTTTTCTCTACCTGTACATGTAGCATGTTATCAATTTTGAAGACCTCCAAATTTTCATGTGTCTGTGAACGTACCGGCCCAGTGCATATCACATGACAAAGAAAGGGCGACACCCTCAAAGTCGTTATTTTAGTAATGAACGTCTTGTGCTAGGATGCCAATTAGTAATTAATGATAAATTTATGAAATTTTAGAAGAATATGGAAAATTGTGAATAAGCGACTAAGATCAGGGCGCTATTTAAAGAATTAACGCCACTGCAAACTATCGCTATTTGAGGAATATAGATATTAGTTTCTGAAAATCCTGTAACTAACGACTTTACATATTGTCGCTATTTGAAATCTTAATTGTTAAATACTAAAAAAATGTTATAATTCACGCCCTTATACACTGTCGTTATTTTTAATTATTACTATGATAAACCTGCTATAAATATGGAATGGATGATCTCTCAGAAGGGCGCTATGTCATTGAATAGCGACTTCTATACAGGCGCAATTTATCTGTCTCACAGTTTTACCAGTTTTTTGGCTCATATCGCGGGTCATTTCGGCACTACATCTCAGTCCGTAGACGCAGTCCCATGTTTCACATTGGTTTAACGTACTACCCATCAACTCTTGGTGACGAATGAGCCCTCCGCGAGATATTCCTTCATTCGGACTGGCAAGTTTATCATTGGGACCTCCATAAGTCTCCTCGTAGCCTTGGATTCTCTCAAGGCCGATTGAGCTGGTTGTACCATAAAAATCTTGTTACCCTAGAATGCCACGTCACTCTATAGAAACGTGGTAACCCGGCCTTCATATGGTGCTATCCCCCGACCTATGTGAGAAGTTCTTTAGTCTGTGGAATGGGTGACCGTTCCAGCAAGCGCCAATTTGAATTGGGCGACCGTATGAATAGTCGTCAATTCATTAGCTTACTCTGTTCACTAAATCGGCGACCGTCTTGTCAGTCACCCATTCAGTAATTCGTGGCAGCCTCCTGGGCGCCATTTCCACCAAGTTTTGTATATTGTCACGCGCGTTTCACGTGATTTTGTCATCGCCCATCTTCTCGTGAATGATCTACCTTGAACTGCTATATTCCAAGAGGAATCTACCTTTTTATGCTACATGAGCTTGTTCCTTGGAAATCTATGGCCATAACTAAGTGGATGTCTAGAAACTTTACATGACCCAATGCTTGTGCATATAGGGCCCGGTCTGGTCTTGGGAGGAGCACCCAAAAGTACTTATGCCAATGGGAGTTAATTGACCACGGTGTGGCATTGCACCGAAGTACTTGTCTTGCTAGATTTGTTCTACGGCATTCCACACACTATCTCTCTAGTGCTTGACTTGCGTGATTTGACTTGCGTGGCCCGGAATGGACAAGGTACTTGCTTGATCAATGGCCATTATATTTTGACATGTTGACACTTACTTGGAACCCTTGATAATACTTGTTAAGTGCTTGAATCTCTTGATCAGTCAATTTCACTTGTTATCATGCCCTATGTCATATCTCATTATCTTGAATGATCAACATGCATAGCTAGACTTGCATTTGCATGAAAAACGTAATCACTTAAAGCATTGCTAGTTCTTGAGATTTAAATCCTACTGAGCATTCGCTCACTTAGTTTTTTCCCACTTTTTAGGTAACTCAGACATCGAATCGCAACCGGATGGGGATGACCAAGAGTGAGGAGCATAGAACCTCCAGGCATCATGCCATCTTGTCGAGTCTTGTTGCGTCATTTTCCTTTCCTTCAGAGTCTTAGCTCTTTTATATTACATTTAATTGGAGTCGTGATGTAAACATTTAAAGGCCTGTGGCCTGATAGTAATAATGATGGATGGTGGATCGATACATTGTGGTTTTGGAAAACTCTAGAGTTATGTGGTGGATGTGGTTATGAATCTGGTTTAAGTTATGGGATGGATTATGGTTGATATTAATAAATCTTGTACTCTGTCTTTATGTCAAAATTCTTATTACTTTGATTCACATGAATGATATAAACTCGTCACGCATGCCGAGTTCCTTCCACGCTCGAGGCATGACACAGGTACCTAAGACTTCTTGGGTCCTTGTGGGTTAGTAACACTCCTAGTAGGTGTTTTCCGTGACTTTAAGGCATTAACATCATCAACTCGTAACAAATGACAATCATGCATTGTGTGCCCAAACTTGCCACAATAATGACAATAAACAGAAGACTTGACATTTCTCATGTGCATGGGAAAATTTAATTTCTGTTTATTGACAGTGAAATTCTTATTTTCTTTGACATGCCAACAGTCTTCCATGACATGTCCAGCCTTGTCACAGTGATGGCAACTCACAACAGATTTCACATTCCTGTGATGAAAGTGAACATGAAATTTCTTGTTTTCTACTCTAGCATTTTTCTTGCCCGTGGCCAGCCAACATTCAGAGGCTTTGTGGCCAGTCTTCGCATAGTTAAAGCACATAGTAGCTCTACCATTGAAAATAGATTTATTTTTATCAAAAACATTCTTCTTAGTAGGGAATTTGACTGATTTAGCGTGAAACTCTTTTCTTCCTTTGGCAAACCAGCAATTTGCAACAATGCGACTTGACTTACCACAGCAGAAACAATGAGTGTTCTCATTCCTAGTCACACGATTTCTAGGGTGATTCTTCTTAGCATGTATTCTAGTTTGTTCATCTTTTCGCATGATAAAATAATTATGTATTAAATGACCATATTTCCCACAATAGAAACATACAATGATCCTTTTCTGAGCATTAGTGAATTTCCTAGCCTTAGAATTTTTTACATACATGATATCAACATTTTGATCATCTTCTCTCATCACTCTACACTCATGCATCAAATGACCAAATCTACCACAGTAGTGACATGATATTTTCTTTACATGTGCATGTGAATGTGTGTTAGAATTTTGAACATGCACAGTGGTAGCATGAGTGTTTGTGGCCTTTTTCTTCAAGTTATTGCTCTTTTTCATCTTTTTAATTTATTTTCTAAATTTTTGAGCAGTAAACTGAAAGAATTGTGGAATTGAAGTGGTCTTTGTCTCAGAGTTGCCAACAAAAGAAGTATAGAGTTTGTTTTCAAATTTCTTTTTGTTCACTAGGTTGTAGCCCAACCCTTCTGTAATACCCCGTAATTAATTAAAAAAAATTTATTTGAATTATTACTGTTAAATTAAAATTTTTGGGAATTAATTAGGATTTAATTGAATTTATAAATGAAAAGAAATTGAAATAAACCCTTAATTTTAAATGAAAATGAAATGAAATTAACATGAAATGCAAACCTAAATGAAAATGAAATTTTAGGTGAAATGAAACCTAAATGAAATAGGGTTTGGAATGAAATAGAAATGAAATGGGTGAATTTGAAATTTGAAATTTGAATCTATTATTTTATTATTTGATGAATAGTGAATGAATAGTGAAAGTGAAATTTCGTTAACCTTATTAAAATCCTGCAAAATGATAGTTAGGAAAAAGACAACTCAATTAACAAATTTATCTTCTGTGATTAAGCTTAATAAAATCATTAACCTAGTCAAATTGAGGGATTAAATCGGGTTTTCGAATTTGATTATTTTATTATTTAATGAATAGTGAAGTGGAAATTCGTTAACCTTATTAAAATCCGAAAAATGGTAATTAGGAAAAAGACCATTCGATTAGCAATTTTGTCTTCTATGGTTAACCCTGATTAAATCATTAACCTGGTCAAATTAAAGGTTTAAATCAGATTTTTACACTTACCTACCCAATAGTGAACGCAATAGTAAACCTCATCTTAAAACCTTAAATTCGCGCTCAATTCTCAACCAAATGAGGTGATATTTGAGGCAAATGAAAGATCTTAATGGGTAGATTAAATTCCCCCAACTAATTTCATAGGACATTAACCGTCGTAGAAGTTATTAGTCGAGCTTTAGGTAAGTCAAATATTTCGGCGGCGTTTCAAACACGCCTCTTGCAACGCGAAATACTCTCTTCTCGAAGGATCCAAAGGTGTATAGGCTATTAAAAGAAAGCTGAGGATGTCTATTTTCTTTTGGTAGCTGGGGTTTTCGACGAGGTGGCCAGATCTAGGAGAAATCGACGATTTGGTGGAAGGGTGTCGGCAGCTCGACGTCCATCTTAGCTCCATCTTCTTCCGTCGATTAAGGTTAGTGTTCTCAACCAAATTAGAAAGTAAATATAGCATCTTGTTCAGCTCGATGAGATCTTTCCATTGGTAGTAAAAGCCCTAATTTTTATAGGGTATCCAGGAAGATCTCGGGGCATCTTTGAAGGACTATCAAGGATCGTCCTTCGTTCTAGGTCGTGGTTTTATCCCTCCAAATCAGGTTGGTAATCTTAACCAAAATTCATAAATAGATAGTCTATCTCGATCAGCTCGACGAGATCTTTCATTTGGTAGTAAAAGCCCCAATTTCTATTGGGTATTCAGGAAGTTATCGAGAGATCTTTGAGGGCTATCAAGGATCGTTGGGCGTTCTTGTTGCTGGGTTTTGATCTTCGATTGAGGTAGGTTCTAACAGACCTAACTTTAATTATTATACATGAATGAATCCTCATCATGTTAGCTTCCTTTTAACGTAGAAAGCCCTAATTTCTATCAATCATACTAGGATAATTTCTCGATTTAGTAAGCATATATCCATGTTAGGGTTTTAAGTGTACCCTTTAGGTTAAAGCACGATTTCACGTGGATAATCACAGGTTAAACTTAAAATTGAGCATGTCATCTTGTTCATCTTCCTCTTATCATTCTATTGATATCTTGTTTGTTGAATTTTATCAAGAAATAAGGAAGATATGGCCTTTTTAGTGCAAGGTTTACCCAACTCGTGTAAAATCTGGGTTCTGTTATGAACACGGTGCATAGCAGGACCGTGTTCTTAACGCGGTCGTGCGATATGCCGCGTCCATAACAGAATTAAATATGTTATACACTTAATGATATTTTTAGCTTATAGAAATATATTTTTCTCCATATAATAGAAAATAAACGCATATAAAATATATATCTAGCATGCTAAAATATTCCAAATGTCTGAAATTCATGAAAAACATATTCTGATATTATCAGCATGTTGAAAGTTATTTTCTGTGAATTAATGATATTTTTAGCTTATAGAAATATATTTTTATCTATATAATAGAAAATAAATGCATATGAAATTATGTTAGCATGTTAAACTATTCTTACAGCATGATAAAATTCCTCACAGCATGACAAAAATTCTTCCAACATATTAGGATGATAACAGCATGATATAAATGATTTTTAGTATATTAAACTATTTCTCAGCATATTTCTCCTATTAAATGGAGGGTAGAATATTGTAGAAAATTACTTTCAGCATGATAAAAATCTTATTGTTATCAGGAAAAATGAATAATCAGTATGATAACTTACTCCTATTCACTTATCTAAAATTTATGTGGAAAACTCATTATAGCATATTAAGTGTTAGTTTTAACGTCTAATAATGTATTTTTAGTGTGTTAAAAAATTAACTTCAGCAAGAAAATATATATTTCTATCATCTTACCGGTAGAATCATGTGCTGGAGCTATTTTAAACATGTTAGAGATATTTTCATCATGCTATGATTTATTTCTATGAATTAAACTAAATTCTTAGCAATTCACTAAGATAATACAAAATAAATCATTTTTTGGCATTTTGGCATCCAATTAGATTAAGTCATTTCCAGTATGATAAAAACATTGACCAGAAACCCCTGAAATTAGAATCACAAGAGATGATAATCATACTAAGGTATTTCAAGAATATGGCACTTACCCCCACCATATTCTTAAAAACACTCCCGAATTTCCTTAATAGGAAATTACATTTTTAGCTTAAGTAAGCTAGTTCCCTGATATTAAAAGATCCTAAAACAACCCTAAAAACTTGTTAAACCAACGGAATACAATGTTAAACTATGGAATTAAGAGTATTCTAATGATTGCATTTTCCTACTTACCATTCGTTCTTGAATTCCACGACTTAATTATCGTTAAACATGATGCCTAAATTTAATTCTCTACTCTTCTTGTTATTCTGATGTTTTGTCAGATCTGTACTTTTTACAATTTAGTTTATTCCTTGAAATTCATTGGCCATGATTACTTGAGAAAATGTCTAGACAACTTGGGATCTTCGATCCAATAAATCAATGCCATCGCATCATAGGGGCCCGGTCTGGTCCTGGGGAGAGCGCCCGAAAAATTAGTGAGCCCATGGGATGTTAATGACATGGTGAGGCATTGCACCGAGTACTTGACTAGTGTGACGTCTACGACATTCAATCTATTATTATTTCTTGTACTTGATCTTGAATTATTTCATGTTTAAAATACTTGCTTGTTGGCCAATTATTATTGCAATTGCTCTTATTAAAATTCTTGTACTTGTCATTATTGTTAATTGTCATCTTTTAATTCTTGACCTTGCAAGATCTTATTACATTGTCCTTGATCTCGTTATTTATTTCCTTGCTTATCATTGCATACAACATGTAATTAAGTCATTAACTACGTAAACTTGCCTGTTATTACCTACTGAGCGTCAGCTCATAGTGTTGTTTCCCCCCTTTCCAGGTTATTCAGGTGGTGACGTTCACACAGACGGGGAGGGACATGAGTGATTCTAGAGTGTACTTGTACCTAGATGCCGAGTTGGCATAGTTGTTACTTCCAGTTATTTCCTTAGTGTTGTATTAGTGTTCTGTTACTGTAGTAAATCAGTTGTTGTATTAAATTAGTTTTGGAAGATATGTTTGATCGTGTTTAAACAGTGATGATCATTGTAATAAAAGTTTAGAATCCTTCCTTGATCGATAGAGTTTCTTTCCTTCCTTAGCAAATTTTTATTGTTTAGTTTAGAATAAATGTTATTTCTAGCTCGTTACTGACTGTACGTCCCGATATTCCGCGTCGGGGCGTGACAGTTTAGGTGGTATTAGAGCGTAGGTTTAATAATCCTATGTTTTCTAAGTTCTAGGGTTCTAAGTGTCATCATAGGACCCCGACCTTGTTAAAGTTTAAAGACCCGACCTGGTGAGATTGGGTAGAAACTCAGGTTAAGTTAATACCTTGCTTGTGAAATTAACTATCTTAATGACCCTAAATGATCTATTCCACATGTAGGCATTTGAATTGGCAGCTGAACGTGCGGAGTGGAGGAACTTGTAACGCACGGTTCAAGGCCTCACGCAGGCATTGCAACAAGTGGCTCAAGCTGGAGCTGCAAATCATGGCACCGGTGATCTATACCGGAACTTCCGAGGGATGAATCCGCCAAGGTTTGCTGGTTCGACCGACCCCGACGAAGCCGAGCACTGGCTAGATGAGATGGGAAGGATCTTCGAAGTTATGCAATGCACCAACCAAGAGCGTGTCCTTTTATCTACATTCCAACTGGAACGTGATGCACGTACTTGGTGGGATTCTATCAAGGCGACTCTCGGTGATCAGCAGGTTACGTGGGAAGAGTTCGAGGAATTTTTCAACGGCAAGTATTTTTCTGACCGGGTACAAGAGAAGAAAGCGGCGGAGTTCGCGGCCCTGAAACAGCGAGGTCTGTCCGTGGCGGAGTATGAGGCTCAATTTTCACGGCTTTCTCGTTATGCTACACACCTTATTTCCACCGAGAAGATGAAGGCGAAGCGTTTTCTCAACGGTCTGAGGCTGCATTATATTAATCAGTTGGCACCGATGAAATCTCTACATATTCTGAAATGGTGAGGAAAGCGCAAGTCCTGGAAGATACCTTAGAGATGACGGAGCGAATCCGTGGAAAAGGCACCAAGAAGGAGCAACCGAAGGATTTCAAGAATGCTAAACCCGGACATGGCATTGGCAAGAAGAGGCCCGTGAGTGGGTCTAGTTCATGGACCGGATCTGGAACGTGGAAGGGCAAGATGCCAAAGCATGAAGACAAGAAGCCTGGCCCTGTTGTACCGTTCAAGGGCGTATGCAAATTTTGTGATCGTCCTGGTCACAAAATGGAGGAGTGCTGGCGCAAGCTAGGCGCCTGTTTGCGTTGTGGAAGCAAGGAGCACCGTATTCCAGACTGTCCTTTGATATCGGAGCAAGCTACCCCGGCGAAACCTCAAGTCTTCAAGAAACCACAAGGCAAGCTCCAAGCTCTGCATGCAAATGAAGTGGAAACAGCCGAGGATGGTGGACTCGTCGAAGGTACTCTTATTATACTCGACAAGCCAGCATTTGTTCTTTTTGATACTGGTGCAACGCATTCATTTATTTCTCGGAGATTTGCTAAGTCTTTAGCTATGGAACCTGTTCTGATGAATTCTCTGTTAGAGATATCAACCCCTATTGGTTCTAGATCGGCAATTCAGATTTTCTATCCTTCTAGTAAGGCTATGATTGATGAGCAGAATTTACTAGCTGATTTAATTTGCATGGACATGAAGGATTACGATGTAATCCTAAGAGCTGATTGGTTGGCTAAGTATGAGGCCAATGTTCATTGCAGTTCTAGCTCGGTGTCTTTTAGTAGGCACCCGGGATTATCATTCATAAGAGTTAGACATCATAGCTCTATGTCGCTTATTTCGGCCCTTTGTGCTGATAAGCAAATGAGGCGAGGATGTGAGGCATTTCTAGCCTTTGTCTATGCAACTCCTGAGCAGCAGATCGAGATTAAGGACATTCCTGTTGTCCGAGAATTTCTCGATGTCTTTCCAGAGGAACTAACTGGACTTCTGTCTGAGCGGGAAGTAATCTTCTCTATTGATGTTTTTTCTGGCTCATCTCCTATTTCTAAAGCTCCTTATCGTATGTCTTCTGCGGAGCTGAGAGAATTGAAGCAGCAATTAATGGAATTATTCGAGAAGGGTTTCATTCGTCCGAGTACTTCCCCTTAGTGAGCCCCTGTATTATTCGTCAGAAAGAAGGATGGTTCGATGAGGCTGTGTATCGATTATCGGCAATTGAATCAGTTGACTATCAAGAACAAATATCCATTGCCAAGGATTTATGAATTATTTGACCAGATAGCGGGAGCTCATTATTTTTCTAAGATTGATCTTCGATCGGGATATCACCAGTTACGGATTAAGGAGGAGGATATTTTTAAAACGGCTTTCCGCAGCAGGTATGGTCACTTTGAATTTGTCGTTATGCCTTTTGGTCTAACGAATGCACCAGCAGCTTTCATGCAGTTGATGAAAAGTGTGTTTAGACCCTATCTTGACCAATGGGTCGTGGTATTCATTGATGATATTCTGATTTATTCTAAGAATAAAGAGGAGCATGCCGAACATCTGAGAACGGCATTGCAGTTATTAAGAGATCATCAGCTGTATGCCAAGTTTAGTAAATGTGATTTCTGGCTACAAGAGGTGTCCTTTCTAGGGCATATTATTACCAAAGAGGGCATTTCTGTTGATCCTTCGAAGGTTGAGGCAGTGAAGAATTGGGAGCAGCCTACTAGTGTGACTGAAATCAGAAGCTTCTTAGGCCTGGCAGGCTATTATCGCAGATTCATTCAAGATTTCTCCAAGATTGCGGTACCTCTTACTAGATTAACCCGCAAGGAGAACAAGTTTGAATGATCAAAAGATTGTCAACGAAGCTTTCAGACTTTGAAGGAATGCCTGACTACGGCACCTATATTGACTTTACCTTCTAGTGAAGGAGGTTTTGTGGTCTATACTGATGCATCTGGGATTGGTCTAGGCTGTGTACTTATGCAGCATGGAATGTGATTGCCTATTCTTATAGGCAGTTGAGGAAGCATGAAGAGAATTACCATGTTCATGATCTGGAACTTGCAGCAGTTGTGTTTGCTTTGAAGATTTGGAGGCATTATTTATATGGAGAATCCTTCACGATATTTTCAGATCATAAGAGTTTGAAGTACTTATTCTCTCAGAAGGAACTCAATATGCGACAGCGTAGATGGTTGGAGTATTTGAAGGACTTCGACTTCTCGATCGAGTATCATCCCGGTAAAGGCAATGTTGTGGCTGATGCATTGAGTCGGAAGCCTATAGCTAAATTGTCCAGTCTTATGTTGCATGAATGGAGGCTACTAGAACAGTTAGCTAGCCTGGATCTTAATGTTGACAATGATCGGGTGATGATTGCACAGATTCAACTTAAGCCCGAATTGTTGATGGAAATCAAGTCTTTGCAAGATAATGATCTCGAGCTGGTAAAAATCAAGGGAAGCTTGAGCAGTAGACCAGATTTCATGATGGCTGATGATGGAAGACTGCTATTTCGAGGACGAACGTGTGTACCTGATGTAGCTGAAATCAAGAACAAGATTCTTGACGAGGCTCATAGATCCAAATACACGATTCATCTTGGAGGCACTAAAATGTTTAAATATTTGAAAAGATCTTTTTGGTGGCCGAACATGAAAAGGGAAGTTGCCGACCTCGTGAGTAGATGCTTGGTATGTCAGCAAGTCAAGGCTGAACATTTCAGACCGGCAGGAAAGTTGAAACCGCTCAACATACCCCAATGGAAATGGGAAAGCATTGGCATGGATTTCATTATGGGTCTACCTAGGACTCGTGGTGATTTTGATGCAATTTGGGTGATCATCGACAGATTAACAAAATCAGCCCACTTCTTACCCATTAAGTCTAAATGGATAGTTGATGTCTTGGCAGCATTATATATGAAGGAAGTTGTGAGACTTCATGGCATTCCAGTCAATATTGTATCTGATCGAGACCCCAGATTCACTTCACATTTCTGGAAGGGATTGCAAGAGTCTTTGGGTACTCGTCTGAATTTCAGTACGGCTTTTCATCCACAGACAGATGGACAGACGGAAAGGACCAACCAGATAGTAGAGGATATGCTCCGAGCCTGCATGATTGATTTTGGAGGCAGTTGGAGTGATCATTTGGCATTAATTGAATTCGCCTACAACAACAGCTATCAGTCCAGTATTCAGATGGCTCCATTTGAAGCTTTGTATGGAAGAAGCTGTCGATCCCCATTGTGTTGGGACGAGGTAGGCGAGAAGCAATGGCTTGGACCGGACCTTATTTCGGAATCGTCGCAGAACATCCGTATTGTTCGAGACCGGTTACAAGTGGCTCAATCAAGACAGAAGAGTTATGCCGACAATAGAAGAAGGGCATTAGAATTTCAGGTTGGCGAGCATGTATTTCTGAAAGTCTCTCCTACGAGAGGGATTCACAGGTTTGGCATTCATGGCAAGCTGAGTCCAAGGTATATTGGTCCGTTCGAGATACTGGATAAAGTGGGAGAAGTCGCTTACAGACTGGCGTTACCGCCTCAATTATCAGGCGTACATAATGTTTTTCATGTATCAATGTTGCGAAAATATGTGTACGACCCCACTCACATTATTCAGCAAGTGGACTTCGAGTTGAAGGAGGATTTGACCTATGAGGAAAGACCGATCAAGATTTTGGACCGGAAGCAGCAGCAACTCCAGAATCGATCTATACATATGGTCAAGATTCAGTGGAGTCGGCGTGGAACTTAGGAAGCTACCTGGGAGTCCGAAGATACCATGCGGAATCAGTATCCCGACCTATTCTAGGTAAGCTTGTTATCCCCTGTTTTTCGCATTATAGTGCAGTGAATTTGGAGGACCAAATTCCTTTAAGTAGGGGAGGGTGTAATACCCCGTAATTAATTAACAAATTTTATTTGAATTATTACTGTTAAATTAAAATTTTTGGAATTAATTAGGATTTAATTGAATTTATAAATGAAAAGAAATTAAATAACCCTTAATTTTAAATGAAAATGAAATGAAATTAACATGAAATGCTTACCTAAAGGAAAATGAAATTTTAGGTGAAATGAAACCTAAATGAAATAGGGTTTGGAATGAAATAGAATTGAAATGGGTGAATTTGAAATTTGAATTTCGAATCTATTATTTTATTATTTGATGAATAGTGAATGAATAGTGAAAGTGAAATTTCGTTAACCTTATTAAAATCCCGCAAAATGATAGTTAGGTAAAATATAACTCAATTAACAAATTTATCTTCTGTGATTAAGCCTAATAAAATCATTAACCTGGTCAAATTGAGGGATTAAATCGGGTTTTTGAATTTGATTATTTTATTATTTAATGAATAGTGAAGTGGAAATTCGTTAACCTTATTAAAATCTTAAAAAATGGTAATTAAGAAAAAGACCATTCGATTAGTAATTTTGTCTTCTATGGTTAACCCTGATTAAATCATTAACCTGGTCAAATTAAAGGTTTAAATCAGATTTTTACACTTACCTACCCAATAGTGAACGCAATAGTAAACCTCATCTTAAAACCTTAAATTCGTGCTCAATTCTCAACCAAATGATGTGATATTTGAGGCAAATGAAAGATCTTAATGGGTAGATTAAATTCTCCCAACTAATTTCATAGGACATTAACCGTGGTAGAAGTTATTAGTCGAGCTTTAGGTAAGTCAAATATTTCGACGGCGTTTCAAACACGCCTCTTGCAACGCAAAATACTCTCTTCTCGGAAGGATCCAGAAGGTGTATAGGCTATTAAAAGAAAGTTGAGGATGTCTATTTTCTTTTGGTAGCTGGGGTTTTCGACGAGGTGGCCAGATCTAGGAGAAATCGACGATTTGGTGGAAGGGTGTCGACAGCTCGACGTCCATCTTAGCTCCATCTTCTTCCGTCGATTAAGGTTAGTGTTCTCAACCAAATTAGGAAAGTAAATATAGCATCTTGTTCAGCTCGATGAGATCTTTCCATTGGTAGTAAAAGCCCTAATTTTTATAGGGTATCCAGGAAGATCTCGGGGCATCTTTGAAGGACTATCAAGGATCGTCCTTCGTTCTAGGTCGTGGTTTTATCCCTCCAAATCAGGTTGGTAATCTTAACCAAAATTCATAAATAGATAGTCTATCTCGATCAGCTCGACGAGATCTTTCATTTGGTAGTAAAAGTCCCAACTTCTATTGGGTATTCAGGAAGTTATCGAGGGATCTTTGAGTGCTATCAAGGATCGTTGGGCGTTCTTGTTGCTGGGTTTTGATCTTCGATTGAGGTAGGTTCTAACAGACCTAACTTTAATTATTATATATGAATGGAATCCTCATCATGTTAGCTTCCTTTTAACGTAGAAAGCCCTAAGTTCTATCAATCATAATAGGATAATTTCTCGATTTAGTAAGCATATGTCCATGTTAAGGTTTTAAGTATACCCTTTCGGTTAAAGCATGATTTCACGTAGATAATCACATGTTAAACTTAAAATTAAGCATGCCATCTTGTTCATCTTCCTCTTATCTTTCCATTGATATCTTGTTTGTTGAATTTCATCAAGAAATAAGGAAGATATGGCCTTTTTAGTGCAAGGTTTACCCAACTCATGTAAAATCTGGGTTCTGTTATGAACACGGTGCATAGAAGGACCGTGTTCTTAACGCGGTCGTGCGATATGCCGCGTCCATAACAGAATTAAATATGTTATACACTTAATGATATTTTTAGCTTATAGAAATATATTTTTCTCCATATAATAGAAAATAAACGCATATAAAATATATATCTAGCATGCTAAAATATTCCAAATATCTAAAATTCATGAAAAATATATTATGATATTATCAGCATGTTGAAAGTTATTTTCTATGAATTAATGATATTTTTAGCTTATAGAAATCTATTTTTTATCTATATAATAGAAAATAAATGCATATTAAATTATGTTAGCATGTTAAACTATTCTTACAGCATGATAAAATTCCTCACCGCATGACAAAAATTCTTTCAGCATATTAGGATGATAACAGCATGATATAAATGATTTTTAGTATATTAAACTATTTCTCAGCATATTTCTTCTATTAAATAGAGGGTAGAATATTGTAGAAAATTACTTTCAACATGATAAAAATCTTATTGTTATCAGGAAAAATGAATAATCAGTATGATAACTTACTCCTATTCACTTATCCAAAATTTATGTAGAAAACTCATTATAGCATATTAAGTGTCAGTTTTAACGTCTAATAATGTATTTTTAGTGTGTTAAAAAATTAACTCCAGCAAGAAAATATATATTTCTATCATCTTACCAGTAGAATCATGTGATGGAGCTATTTTAAACATGTTAGAGATATTTTCATCATACTAGGATTTATTTCTATGAATTAAACTAGATTCTTAGCAATTCACTAAGATAATACAAAATAAATCATTTTTGGCATTTTGGCATCCAATTAGATTAAGTCATTTCCAGTATGATAAAAACATTGACCAGAAACCCCTGAAATTGGAATCACAAGAGATGATAATCATACTAAGGTATTTCAAGAATATGGCACTTACCCCCACCATATTCTTAAAAACACTCACGAATTTCCTTAATAGGAAATTACGTTTTTAGCTTAAGTAAGCTAGTTCCCTGATATTAAAAGATCCTAAAACAACCCTAAAAACTTATTAAACCAACGGAATATAATGTTAAACTATGGAATTAAGAGTATTCTAATGATTGCATTTTCCTACTTACCATTCGTTCTTGAATTCCACGACTTAATTGTCGTTAAACATGATGCATAAAGTTAATTCTCTACTCTTCTTGTTATTCTGATGTTTTGTCAGATCTGTACTTTTTACAATTTAGTTTATTCCTTGAAATTCATTGGCCATGATTACTTGAGAAAATGTCTAGACAACATGGGATCTTCGATCCAATAAATCAATGCCATCGCATCATAGGGGCCCGGTCTGGTCCTAGAGAGAGCGCCCGAAAAATTAGTGAGCCCATGGGATGTTAATGACATGGTGAGGCATTGCACCGAGTACTTGACTAGTGTGACGTCTACGACATTCAATCTATTATTATTTCTTGTACTTGATCTTGAATTATTTCATGTTTAAAATACTTGCTTGTTGGCCAATTATTATTGCAATTGCTCTTATTAAAATTCTTGTACTTGTCATTATTGTTAATTGTCATCTTTTAATTCTTGACCTTGCAAGATCTTATTACATTGTCCTTGATCTCGTTATTTATTTCCTTGCTTATCATTGCATACAACATGTAATTAAGTCATTAACTACGTAAACTTGCCTGTTATTACCTACTGAGCGTCAGCTCATAGTGTTGTTTCCCCCTTCCCAGGTTATTCAGGTGGTGACGTTCACACATACGGGGAGGGACATGAGTGATTCTAGAGTGTACTTGTACCTAGATGCCGAGTTGGCATAGTTGTTACTTCCAGTTATTTCCTTAGTGTTGTATTAGTGTTCTGTTACTGTAGTAAATCAGTTGCTGTATTAAATTAGTTTTGGAAGATATGTTTGATCGTGTTTAAACAGTGATGATCATTGTAATAAAAGTTTAGAATCCTTCCTTAATCGATAGAGTTTCTTTCCTTCCTTAGCAAATTTTTATTGTTTAGTTTAGAATAAATGTTATTTCTAGCTCGTTACTGACTGTACGTCCCGATATTCCGCGTCGGGGCGTGACACCTTCTCTCTGAAGGTTTATTTTAGTTCCAAGAAGCATATACAGGTTATTCTTCCCATCAACAAATTTGGACAAGGATTCATTAAGATCATCAATTTCTTGTTGAAGGGATGTGATATTAAGCTCATAGCAAGCCATTTCTTTTTCACATCCAGTAACTCAGATTTTTAAGGCTTCATTCACAGATTTATAATCATCATTTTCTTTTTGCAACAATGTCAATCTTTTTTATTCATTAATAACCAGAGATTTTCTTTTTTCCAAAGTTAATAGCCTATCAGAAATGGCAGTGTTCAATTCTTTTAGATCTCCATTTTTCAATCTCAGTTTTTCGATCTCTTCAATAGGCTTATCATCATTAGACACAAAACTTAACTTTTCACTTAACTCCTCCTCTCTTTGTTCAATTTTTAAGTTCTTGTCTAATAGATTTTTATTTTCTTCTCTTAGGGAAACAATTAAGTCCTTCTGCCAGTCTAAGTCTGAGTGAAGACTTTCATTTATCTCTTTTAGAAATTGACATTCATTACAAGCAGATTTAACAGAACATGTTGTTTCAGCTTTGAGTTTTTTACAATGTTTCCTAAGACATTCATTCTCAGATTTCAGAATTTCCAGTTCAGAATGAACATCATGAATATCTTTCAGTTGCTTTCTCAGACTGGCATTTTCGAATTTTATTTGATCTAGTTATGAATTGATAAGATCAAGATTGTTCAGTTTTCTTCTAAAAATCTCATTTTCAGTTTTTAAAACTTCATATTTATCATGTTCAGAGCCAGAACTCATGACATCATTCATTTTGATTTTTAGGGATTTATTTCATTTTCTTAGTTTTTCATTAGCTTCTAGCAATACATCATATGCATCCGCCCAATCTTCTAAAGAGAAGTTCTCGAATGGATTTACCTGATCTTCATCCTCATTTTGATCACTTCCTTCAGCCATCATACATTTGTTCACTTCTTCTTTGTTGATGCAGACCAACTCATCAAATATCTCTTTAGCAATTCTGCAGGTTAAGACGAAAGGAAAAACGTTAGAGTCAACTGCTGCTTTCAATAAATTTAAGATCCTAGGATTATCACAGTTCTTCGATCTGTGATCATCAATCCACTTGGACTTTTCTTTGGGCAATTTATGTGGCCCTTGAGTGACTAGAGTCCAGAGATTTTGATCAACCTTACTAACAAAAAGAGTCATGCTGGCTATCCATATATAGAATCCAGATCCATTAAACATAGGTGGGTAAGCCATCGAAGCAGTTCAAATTAATAATGCGAAAACAACAATGCACCAAGGCAGTAGTAGCAAATAACAGGAAATGCACCAATTAAGCAGGATTCTCTTTGCAGTTCATTGAATCTGATGAATCAGAGAACCGCTCTGATATCAATTGTTAGGTGTAATGTGGGATCTAGAGAGGGGGTGAATTGATCCCCTATAAAATTTAGCTCAATTCAAGATACTGACCCAAACCAAATCAAAACACAACGGAAGACAACATTATGGACTCACTCACTGTAGACACTCATTTTCGACCCATAAGTCAAGCCATTTTCTTGTTTCCTTGTTAACGCCCCAATTGGTCCTTAATTGGTTGATTTTCTGGTCTTTTTGTGAGACATATCTCTCCATTTTCAGCCCTTGGATTCAACTTTTGTACCCCGGCTATCAATCCCAAGATCTTGGCCAATTTATCAATAACGCGCCTATCACTAATGCCGCAATCTTTAATATCGCGCTATATAGTACTGACGCATTCTTCTTGAAGCATTGATTGAGCGACCTTATGCAAGGGTGCTATTTCTTCAGCTATTGATTGGGCGACCTCCCACAAGGTCGCTTATTCTTTTGGTAACGCGGCATTATCGCGCTCAATGCCTATGGCGCGTTCTTGAGGCTTTTATTTTTGACCAACCGACTTTGACCGGTCAATCTGGATCGCGGCATATCGTGGTTGTGCATTCCTAATTATCGTGGTGCTCGTTCTGAGTGCATTCTCAGACGAAAACTCTGTCCAGCCGAAACCCTCTCTTTCCGATTTTTAATCCTTATCTCGATAAGCTTCGAAGCTCGATCCATTCAGGGAAGGTTCCTAATCCTTCTAGGAGTCTTTCCCCCTCAATAATTGGCAGGATTACCCGATCTTGGGCCTCCAAATCTTTGGATCTCTGGGAACTCCGACCTAGGGTTTCTAGTCCACTTTCTTCTATAAATTGGGTCAATGGCCATCGATCTAAAGGGATGCCACTCTGGGATTTCGATCATAGGAGAGAGGGCGAGGCGGTGCTTCATCAAGGATCTTTGATCCCCCGCCCTCCTCTCATATAAGGGAGTATTTAGGGCTTTTTATTATGTTCTTCTCTGTTCTTCATTTTCCCCCTTTCCCTTTGTCTTTTAATCCCTCGATTCTTCGCATAGCATAGCATGCTCTTCTCAAACTCACTCCTTTTTTCAAATACACGCATACACACACACCAACCTATTTTTTGGCCCTTCCATAGGGGTTTAAAAATCACCCAAACCCCCAGGTGATCTAGCCCTCCTTTTACATGCTTTTTATTGAAAATAGAGATAGATTCTGCACTAATCTCGTTCTAATGGGCTGTTTCTCTGTGATTTTCATTATTTTGCAAGCATAAATAGAAGAAGACGTGAGGCCCTTGCACATCCCGCAATTTTCTATGATAACGTACCCTAAGTCCTTACCGCGTTATATAGAATGTGCTCATTCGAATTGGCACGTTCAAAAGGAACGCGCTCATCTCCCTTAGCGTGTTATTCATCAGGCCCCCCCTCAGCTTCTCTTTCAATTTTCCAAGGTAAGTAGTGTGCCCCCTCTTTTAATCTTTTATTATTTGGCACGTTATAGTCCTTGGTGGCGATCACAGATTTATTTCTGTATCATATATCGCATGCACCCCACCCCCTTTATTCATTTATCATCATTATTTTGTGCCCTATTTTTCATCCTTATTATTCATCATCTTTGGGGTGGTCGATTTTACCATCTGCATCTTTTGGCGATCACGGTGGGACACCTTGTGCCCATCACGTCTGTTCTTCTATCTACCTGCTTATTAGTTGTCCATGTGTGTGTGATTGTTTTAGTTTTGTCAGTTTTCTTCTCTGTGTATTATCGCGGCTAGTATCAGTGTCACGTCTATTGACGCGCTTACCTTTTACACTGCATTAATTGTGTCTCTATGCGTCGACGTTGCATTCTGCTCCTATGTTTTTCCATTTCCTTCTATTGTTCTTTTGAGTTCTCAGGAAACGCGCCTGGTGTCTCTGGCGCGACAATGTCACGCTCCTTGGTTACAGCACATTCAGGTGAGTCCCTACCCGAGAGTTCTTTTGTTATATCATTCATCGGGTTTCTGTTTGTCATTCTCTCTGGTTGCATCTTGTATATTTTTTGTATATTGTTATACATTCAATTTTCCATATTCTCCTTACTATCTTCTAGATTTAGCTTAGATTTCCTTGCATTCATAGCGCATTTAGGGCTTGGGAGACCTCCTCTCCCTACACTTTTAGGAGATCATACCCTCTCTTGGTTAAGGAAGAACCCTCCATTGAACACTCCGTCTCTTTGGAGCGGAATTTCCTAAACCAAACCCTCCGTAAGTCTCCGCACCTGTGGATTCCCTCATGGAAGCTTGGGCTGGTTGTACCTTTGAAGTTCCTAGAGTTTAGTTGGCCAACGCATTGTGAGAATTAACCTAGTTGGCATCGGAGTTAAACCACATTGAAACTAGGTTCCCACCTTGAGTAATTTGCATACACTTGTTAAAAGTCATTTATTCATATCAAGGGACACGTAGAACAAGCATAAACACTCACTTGTTTGATATCTTTGCAAAGTTGATTGGAGTTGATTGATGCATGGTGTTTTGCTTTGATAATCAAATCAACATGTCTAATAATTTTCATGATCAAGATGATAATCAACCTAGCACATCTTATGATCCACATTTTTGTAATTCTCACCGCAATCTTCCTAAGGGACCACGTCCTCACTTTCATGGTCTTGCCCGACCCATGGGCAATGTCCAATCTCATGGTTCCCCCCATCCATCGCGAGCCACTATTCACCAGGAACCATCTCCTCCCCATGACGAGAAGGTCTCCCAAGTCCTTCGTGTGTTGGATCATCTCACCCCTCAACAAACACATGCCCTTAAGGCTGTTGTTGAGGGTGCATCTTCTTCTTCTCATTCTCCCTCCAATCCTACTCGGGTGGCCCATCACCCATCTTCTTCATCTCATATTCGGGCAACCCATCACCCGCCTCCATCTTATCATCTGCCGCCTCCTTCTATTCGTATTCCTCCTCGGGTGGTCCATCCCCTACCTCCTTCTATTCCTCCTCTGTCACAGCTCCAAGGCCCTTACACTCTTTGCAATCCGGTCCGTCCGGGTCCTTCTATGGGCCGGCCCATTCACCCTCTTTCGCAGCCTTCATGTCAAGCCGCTCCTCCACCGCCTCAATGCCAACCCTCTATTTCTCATGGTACATCCCTCCAAGCTCTCGTTGATAAAGTCGCTTCATTGGAGGAACAATTAAAGAGGGTCACGAGCCCGCAGCCGCCACCTCCTCCTCCTCAAGTCAATCCTCTTCATGCCTTCATGACCAATATTACGAATATGGAGTAAGAATGGAAGGATAGGAGAGATGCTTACAGCGTCAACGATTCAAGTGAGCAAGAGCCGACAGGTTTTGATGATCAATTGGACGACGTCCGCCCTCCACATAACCACACCGCTCACTCATATGGCCCTCCGCCTCTGCATACGCATTTACATCCACAAAATCCTCCACAACACCATTACATTCCACCACCCATTAATACGCCTCCATCACGGCGTCCACTTGAGTGTGATGATTATGAAGAATTCAGCACGACTTGTGGAGAGTTAAAGACATCACGTAAAGATGAAGCTCTGCAAGCACTCACTCCGAGTTTCCTTTGCTTTCCTCTCCCTCCATTACCACCCGAAGGATTCCCTACTCAGGACGATGCCACCGTCCCTAATCCAACCCCATTGTTGAGACCTATTTGTGTTACGATGATAGGTCGATACTTCAATCACCCACACCGGCGCATCAAGATACGTCTCCTACCCTTCAAACCTCTAGCACCGCCGCTAAAATATGATGTTTCCAACACGTCAAACCCTCCATTATCACACCCCCAATGCCTACACCATCAATCTCCGCAACACCGGCCTTCACCGAACCCCATACTAAATCCCCACCAACTATACCTTCATTAACCTCCATGCCATCGGCCCCTGCCAAGCCCACCTTCAAACCTTCTCCAATTAACCCTCCATTGCCACCACCTCGACCTGCCACTCTTCCCATAACCCAAAACTTGGCTTTGCCTATCCCTCAACCTTCACCCGAACCCGTGACAGATCTTGAGCAAGGTCCACCCCTATTTACACTCGTGTCAACCCCGTCCGCTTCCGAGCAAGGGGGGAAGCCCGACGTGTTTGAGCCTCTGCCTCCGCTTATCCTTCCGCTAATGTCATCCATTAGACCTTCATTATACATTGAGCCTACCGCCTCCACCTCATCTCTCATGACCCCTCGGAGTGGGTGTGTTTCTGTAGGTATATGTGCCGAGGATGTTCAAGAACCGGGCAAGAAGGAATTGGCCGTGGCTTTGCTATTCAAGAGTCAACATTTTGTTTGTTGGATGTCGATCCGCATACTTGTGCCGCGTAATTTTGAAAAGTCTCCACTGAAGCTCATTAAAGAAAATTGCCAAGAATTGATGCCATCAAGGGCCAAGGTCTCACTTCCTTGTATGACATTGCTCATTGACCAAGCTATTTTTGATATCCTCATTACCCCTTATTCCGTTATGGTGCATATGCCTAAGAAGGGGTTCTCCTCCAAAATCGTCATGACACATGATATTGTCGAGGACATGATAATTGAGGGCAGGCCAAGGCACCTCTTGCTAGAAGCTCTCAAGTTTATTTCATATTTGCTTCCGTGCAAGGGGTAAGCAGTTCCAACAATAAGCATGCCAAAAGGGGAGTCTCCATGTGTTGACATAACAAGTCTATCAAGAGGATTTATACAAGAGATTTGCTATGACAAGAGTATTATTTCATGAGTAGGTCTCCTCAATGCTCCCCATATTTGTTTGCCAAAGAAGGGTGCTGTGAATATCAAAGGCCAAGGGGAAAGGATTGCACCGAACATTTATCTGAAAGGAGCCAGGCCTTCTGCACGGTGGGCCCGTTATGAAAAGAGGCATTTGGGCCGAGCTGCTACAACAAAGTCATCTGCCTTGAAGAAAAGGAAGTTCAAGACTCGAAGAATGTGTGATGGGTGCCCAGTTAGATCACCTCTTCCTTGTTCTCCTCCCTCCTCCTTCATTTTATTAAGCTCCTCTCCTTGGGTCATCTATCTCCCCTCTTCCAAATCCATTCCTTCATCTTTTCTAAATCATGTTCTTCTTTCTCAATCTTCCCTTTTTCAACCCTCTCACCATGTTTTCCAAGAATCCTCTCACTCTCACCCACCTTTCTCCCCGGGTCCTCCTAATAGTCCCAGCTTTATGCCATCATTCCAATACCTTTTCCCTCTAGATCATTCACATAATCCATCCGCCTCTCAAGGGGGTTCGGATCCTTTACCCCCCATTCGTTGGGATTCTTCTTCAAACCTGTGTTACATCAGTCTCCATCTCTCTCCCAATCAGGGCCTCCGCCTTTTCTCATGCTGCTTTCGGGGCTTTAGTCCCCCATAATTACATCTGATGCTGGCATCTTCTATAGACCCTCATGTGTTCAAGGATTCATGCCCTAGCACAGGAGTTCAAGCCCTGCCTCTTTCCCTTTTATCCTTCTTTGGCTGTGTCTGTCTAATCATCACTCTATCATGTTGATTTACCTCCGACCTTCATCCTATCCTTCATCTTGCGAGCTGCCAAGACAAGGAATGCAAGCGCAAGGGGCAACATGTTGACCGCCTCAGGGTTACAAGTTACCTTCATTAAAAGATGCAAGGTATGATTTAATTGCGCATCTTTGATTTTCATATTTCATTTCTAAGCATAAAAGTGAGGTTTTCAACATGATAACGAGTGATTAGTTCAACCAAAAAAAATAAAAAACAAAATAAAACAAAACAAAATAAAAAAAAATTCGTGTCTCAGTCAAGGTTGCACTTTGCTTCTGGAACGTCTAAAGGTATAATGAACTCTATGCTAGGAGTCCGACATTCTCTCCCCAGTCGTTAAGGGCTATCCATTTGCACGGGTTGCACACACTACACGGCATCCTTAGCCGGCTCCCTTGGAAAACACCATTCCTACTTTGGCCATGTCCAAGGGGCATGAAGGTCCTTTTTTCCTCCTCACTCGGCTCAGGTGTAGGGGCTAACAGGCAGAATAAGTAAGACAACCAAACTAAGCACTCCCCGAAAGGAAGAAGTCTCAAATAGGGACAGTCTATTAGGACCTTGTTCTCCATTAGCAAATTCCAAAAGTCAATGTTTTGATTAAAGTCCAAAGGATAAACCAAAAAAAAAATTGGCATGACAAGAGTGGTAGTACATTTTCCCCGCGGGACGTCATGAGCCCAGTCGTATGCGTGCCAGAAGGAAAACTAAGGTCCGATGATATGACAAAAAGTCCTGGCGTAACAGACCTAATCCCTAGGGGGGTGCCGTGTGTGGAAGTCAAACTTTTGATACCCTTATAACCTGCACCGAGCTTGTCCCCAAATTTTCTTCCATCTCTCCCTCTAAGGCCGAAGTGTTCCTCGGTATGGCCCTTGTAGGAGCACCAATGACCAAGGACAGTTGGTTAGGGGATGCCACCCTCTAATACACCCCCACCCTCTGGGTATCTTTTAGTGAAAGGGGAAGGAACAAGGATCCTTGGCCAGTAGCTTAATTAGCCTTGATTTTGTAGTTTGCAAAGTTAAATATAGCATTATGTTCCTTCAAAAAGAGAGATAGAGAGAGAGAGAATGAGAAGAGTAATCATGTGCATAGTTTCTCATACTAGCATGTTGCATTTGCATTCTGCCTTAATTGATAAGGGCTTAGCCTTTTGACCCACCTGCTTATTGAGCAAGAGGCCAAGTCAGAACAGTGGAACTAACGCATTTTATGAAGTGTTCTACAGGGACAGGTACACAAGCAAAGCAAAGTAAAAGAACAACCACAAGAACGCAAGAAGCAACAAAATCTATTCCATTCCACTAATATCTGTCAAATGTACAAAAGTGAGGGTGGATGTACAAAAATCTCTCTAACTCTCTCCTCCACCCTCCTTATCTCCATCTCTCCATGAACTCTCAGCCTCTCCCTATCCTCCACCCTGAGGAGGAACCCTAGGTGGAGCCATCGATCCCTGCGAGGCCGCACTCCTGTCACCCTGCGCTCTCCTCTCAACATCCACATTCCTCTGATGCTCAAAGGAGGTAACAAGGTAGTCTGTGCTCAAGTAGGCACTAGCACGTCCCTCACACTTAGCACGCTCGTGCCAACGCCAATAGCGCTCCTCTGTGTCTCTCGCCCGCTGCTCGACAATCCCCAATCTGGTGCTCAGCTGCACCCTCTCCATCTTCCGCTCTAACCTCTCTCTCTCCCTCTCTCTCTCCCATCTCTCCCTCTCTCTCTCATGCTTCTCCCTCTCTCTCGCCCTCTCGCTCCTCTCCACGCCTAGGAGGATGCACAGCTCTGTCGCCTCTCGAGGCAACTCCTCCGCGTCTCGTCGCCTCAGCTCTGCCTCTGCTGTCCATAGCTCTCGCTCCTGCACCCGAAGTCTTGGTCAATGAATAATATTAATGAATCTTTTTAAATACTAAGCGAAGGGAGTAGGTTGCTCACTCTCTCTTAGAGGGAGGCCTCTGCCGCCTCGGCGCGAGCTAGTGCACCGGCAAGCTGACTCTCAACCTCGGTGTTATCGCAGGCGGGCTGCGTCGAAGAAGAGGCACCATGGGAAGATCGTACCCTCTCTAGCTCCTCTCGTTGAAACAACAGGATTAACAACAATTAGCAAAGCTAAAGCCAAAGTCATTGTGAAGCTACAAGTGAGGATCTTACCAGCTCATCTACGGTGCGATGGAGGTCATCACGTTGTTGCACTGTGGAGTCAACGAGCCCCTACAGCATGGCTAGTCTGCCCTCTAGATCAAACTGTGAAAAAACAATAAAAATGTTAATCACACAATTATGAATTCTTAAGGTTTGGAAAACGCTTAAGGAAGGAACTCACCTGTCAGCGCATGCCACGATAGATCCGAGTGTCGTAGGTCTGTGCATAGGCCCGATGGTAGGCCTCATCTGAGTCTACTCCCTCGGGGACTGGTCATCCACACCGCTCCCAGTCGACCAACTGGTCGTGGGATCACTGACGCTAGTCGTCCACTCCCTGAAGGCCACAGAACCTCCGCCCGATTTGAGGTACTATCACCCGAGTTGGGAACTCCACTACCGCCTGGTAGATCCCCAGTGTCCTCATGATCAATCTATAGTGTAGCAGCTCCACTAGGTTGAGGGCGTGCAGCCATATCTCTCTCCAGAAGTAGGGGACGGCGGGCTCTACCCATGGCACCTCCCCAATCTCCCTCTGATAGGGAGTCCATACCACCTACAAGGAAGATGATTAGTGTTCATGCCATCATAATATAACAAAATTTGAAATTTCAATTCTTAAAATCTTACCTCTACATGTGGCATCACATCTATCGTGTCCTGGATCTGGGCGACCTGGTCCTTCAGAGACCGACTGTCTCGTAACGGGGTCCACCGCCGCGCCAAGGGAAGTAGCTCTCCTCGATCTTCCCATGCTCGCCCGAGGGTGGGTAGGTAGAGTAGCTCCAAACCTAAAAAGTATTTCACATTTGATCAATATAAGGAACAAATGCATAATTTAACAAGTTTAAGGGTAAAAAGCTTAATTGGAGTAAAGGGTAGAAACCATCGAGAGAGGACTGGCAGGTAGAGATGCCTAAGCTGTCGAATAGGTGGGCTAGCATTGCCGCACCCTAAGCATATGATAGGATGCAAGGCCTGGATACAGAGGGGGGGGGGTGAATGTATCCTGCTCTAAATATCGCCCAATTAAAACTCTAATGCTCAAGTATGCGGAATTAAAAGCAGTTGATGAAAATGTGCTGAAAATACTTAGAAGCAACTCAGCAAGACAACACAAATCTATTAGCTCTCACACGCTCCTAAGCAAACATCTAAAGATCACAGCAGAGAAAATAACATATAAGGAAAAACAAACCACAAGTAAACACCAAGATTTTTAGGTGGTTCGGTCCAAAGACCTACGTCCACCCCTCACTCCAAACCGGAGTGAGGCTTCCACTAGCTAGGCTAGAAACTGCAGACTCAGTCTGCAACAAATTGCTGCCACACAGCTTGACCAGGGGAACAACCTCCCCTCTTCCTCCCAACCGGAGGGACACCCCAAGTGACTCCCAGCCACTTGGAAACCAGAGACGCAAGTCTCTCTTCCTCCAGACCAGGAGGGAACACCTAGTCTTGCAAACCACAAGACCAGAACCGGAGGACCAATCCTCCCTTCCTCCAAACCGGAGGGGAACCTAGAGACCTAAGTCTCTCTTCCTCTGAAACCCAGAGGGAAGCACAGGTGACACCAAGTCACTTGCAAACTAGAGGTCTCGGACCTCTCTTCCTCCCAACCGGAGGGAACCCGACCTCACACAAGAGAATCGGAAGAACAACTGGTGAATGGTTAAAAAGAAAAACAAAACCGCAGCAACAGAAGGCTGGAAAAATAAAATCAAACTGTGGCTCTCGCAGGAGCTGGCTGGCCTGGATTTGATCCACGGTCCAGCAGAAACTGATCTTCAGTTGAAGCTTCCTTTGGTCTAGCTCTCTCTTCTTCTCACTCTTCTTTTTCTTCTCTTTCGCAGGCTCTCTCTCTGTCTCTTCTTTCTTCTTTCTTCTTCTTCTGCTCACTGCCTTTCTGCAGCTCTATCTTCTATCTCGACACACTCTTTCTCTTTCTTATCTGATCTCTTATCCTTCTTCATCAGATGGAGGCAACTGTGTATTTATAGCTACCGTAATTAGGGCGTTATCCTCGGATCACGTGCCAGGTGCCAACCTCGGATCATGTGCACTTCAAGGCTTTACGAACAGTACCTGTCACACAGACATAAGAAGATATCAGTTGGATGTATATACTTGGTTCAGGCTATTAACAAAGTGTGTACAGGCAAGATGCAGCTTGAGTGTATAGACTTGAAGGTTAACTGAGTGTACAGACTTCGTGTGAAGGATAGAGTGTATAGGCTTGAACACTTAACAATCGAGTGTATAGACTTGAGGTTCACAATCGAGTGTATAGGGTTGAAGGCCTAACAATCGAGTGTATAGACTTGAAGGTGATATCGAGTGTATAGGGTTGAAGGTTAACTGAGTGTATAGACTTGAAGGTGATATCGAGTGTATAGGGTTGAAGGTTAACTGAGTGTATATAGTCTTCACAGAAGGATGTTCAGACTTTAACTTCTGAAGAGTATATACTCTGTTGAAGAACATTCAGTTGATGTACAAGCCACAGGCTGTATAGACTTCATACAAGACACATGCTGTATAGACTTCGATGCAAAGGCTTAACAACTAGTGTGTAGACTTGAATGCTTGGAAGGATGTATACACTTCGTCTTTGAAGGGGATGCATATATGATGAAGTGTGTATAGACTTGCTGATCAAAGGAACAGAATGTATAGACTTGGTTGAGGACAATGCAATGTATGGACTTTGATGAACATATGCATTGTATGGACTTAACGACCCAACCGATGTATAGACTTAGAAACAGCAATGAAGCAAGTGTGTACAATGTGAGAGAGTATATAGACTTAACGAACTTGAGACACTGTACAGACTATGATGCACAAGCAATGTATAGACTTCGTGATGCCAACAGACAATGACTGTGCAGACTTGTTTTGAACAATTCATGCTGTATAGACTTGCAATGCAAAGGCTGATGTATAGACTTGATAGTCTGGGGGGTCGACGCATCAAAGAAAGGGGTCGACCCATGATGCATGGATGTATGGACTTGAAGATTCGAAGCCCCACAATGTTTAGACTTTAAGATGCATACACCAAGGCTGTACATACTTGAAGAGATGATGCACTATAGGCTGCCAGACTCTGTACAGACTTGCAGCTTGAGACGCTGACAGAGACGGACCACTATATAGACTTCAAGTCCAAGTGAGACAATAATTGTACAGACTTGGGAGGCTTGACACAGTGATGTACAGACATTGTGATGTATAGACTTAGGAGCATTTGTCAAGACTGTACAGATATCAGGCTGAACGTGTGTGCTGTGAGCAATGTATAGACTTGGTGAGCTACAAAGCACAATGTGTAGACTTGAAAAGGGAAAGGGCTGTACAATGCAAAGGCAATCGGATGTATAGACTTCAAGATGGGTAGACATGCCAAAGTAACTGAACCGTGTACAGACTTGAACAAGCAAAGTCTGTACAGACTTGAAGATTCACGATGTATAGACTTTGGCAAGAGACTGGCTGTACAGACTTCAACACAGCTGCGATGTACAGGCTTTGAAAAGGCAGCGTTGTACAGACTTGATGAAGCTTCAGATGAATAAATGTATAGACTTCCCAAATGAATGTATAGACTTCAGAAGATGAAGACTCTGTATAGACTTGAGTGCCTGAAACAGTGCTCTGTACAGACTCGCCACCGACCAATGTATAGACTTGAAGAAGCTGAGTGAACAATGTATAGGCTTTGAACTCTGTACAGACTTGAAGACCCTGAGCCAATGTATAGACTTTGCCTTAAAAATGAATGTATAGACTTTGAAATAGAAGTCAGGCAAGCGATGTGTAGACTTGGCCAGAACGTAGGGAAAGGCGCCAATGTGTAGACTTGATCATCCAGCAGTGTACAGACTTTGTTTCGAGCAACGTAGGTAAAAGAGACAATGAATAGACTTTGCACAGGAGTGCCTGAAGCGATGTATAGACTTGGAGAATAGCTTGAGACACATAGACGCTGCTCGCTGTACAGACTTGATCAAGGCAGCTGAACAATGTACACACTTCCAATGTATAGACTTCTCATGAACAGTCCGATGTGCATACTTCCCTTTGATGCATCTACAGTGCAATGTATTGACTTTGAAGAATATGTACATGGCGCTGTACAGACTTTGAATGAAGAGCCCAATGTACAGACTTGGATGCCCAAAGGTAATGTATAGACTTGTAAGATAGTCATGCACTGAAGATGTATAGACTGAGAATATGAAGAATGTACAGACATGAGATGTGTGCTGTCTAGACAGACTCTGTACATACTTAAGTAATGTATGGACTTCTTCCAACAAAGTTCAAGCATGCAGAGACTTTGAACGAGTATGCTGGTAGTGTATAGACATTGAGATATGATGCATGAACAATGTGGCGTTGTATAGACTTGTAGATCTGGGGGGTCGACCCATCAGGAAAGGGGGGTGCGACCCACTACTATCCAGACAATGCTAAAAGGGTATAGCAGCATCTAACATCAAACAATCCAGATTAAATGCAATTATGAAATGCATCAACAACTATGAAATGCACCAATACACACACCACACAGCCTCAGCCTGTTCGTTGGTTATGTCATTCAGATAAGATGTTCAATGAAACATGCTTATGCAACACAAACAGATTTATATGCAGATTCCAACAGATTATGACTTATAGTGTTTGCTATCATCAAAATCACAGGGACACAACAATCTCCCCCTTTTTGATGATGGCAACACTATGAGTCATATTGACTTGATCAAATTATTTCTCCCCCTTTGACTTCAGCAAAAAGACATGAATTGAAGAAGGAAGAATAAGACTGCATAATATGAGTGAATTAAGAACTCCCCCTTTGACTAAGCTCCCCCTTATCAGAAACGATTTGATGGATGAAACCAAATGAGATGTCGGGAGAATATCAACAAAAGCACAGGGACACTCAAAACTGCTAACTAGATCTCCCTCTTTATGAAAATACTCAGCATGACATGGAAACTCCCCCTGATTAGATGGAGTGAAAGAGGTGAAGAGCATCTATCAGCAAAACACATGGGTATCCAAGAATTACCACAGACTGTAATCACAGTGAATAAGTGAGGAGGATAGATTTTCATTAGCACACTACAAGGATGAACTCTGGTTATCCAAAGACTACAAGTGTACAAGTTAAACTGAGAGAAGTGCCTCTCATATATGACAACCAGTCTGAATCAAAACACAGTGATGAAGAGCCATAGGATGAGCAGATTCAACAATTAGTGATAATTGAGATATTGAACACTTCAACAAGATACCAACTTCGTAGAGCAGAATTTGAAGTTTTAGATTCCTCCATTATAAAAGCTTATGAAACCTTGATTGTCAGATGTGGTTTAAGAATGATGTAAACTAAAATTTTTCAAAGAGAAATTGTACTCATATCTGAAGCAACTCTTAATAAAAATGAACTACAAGCTCATATAAGATTCTAGTTCAACCAACTTCCATCTTACTTAGTTTACTTTCCATGACAGCTTTAAGAGAAACATAAGTGAATGCACCTGAATTTTAATTGTTCTTTCAAAAATTGATTTACACATATTCAAAAAAATTTAATGAACAATTTTGGTTTATCAGCACCTTTTGACGTTGGGAGACACCTTGATCAGAGGCCAGAATCCCCAGTTACTCAGTGTGACAACCGTATTGCTTCTTCCTTTTTAGAGAACAGAGGTAGCATTAAAAGTATCTTTGGCATGAGGATACACCTTGATCGGAGGCCAGAATCCCCAGTTACTCAATACAACTATGTCATTGCTCTGCCATATTTTCACAATTATTTCCCATCATCTCTTTAAGCAGAGTTAACCATGGTACTTCATGACACAATCCTTTGGACATGTTTCTCAGTAACCACAGTCATTGCTCTGTCCATACTTTTACTCAAAATGGATTCAGAACAAATTAGATGTTTAGGAACAACCACATACACTATGTATCTCAGTCAACATAGACATGGATTTCAACTTTTCAGATTTCAGAAAGTCTTACATGAATTTACATGAAGCAGACAGTTAAAGTTTATTAAGAGGTTGAAACAGATATTTTCAAGTTCCTTGTGACCAAACAAGAGTACATAAGACTTAAACCAATTCCAGTTAACAAATGTTCTTAAGCATGTATAATGGAAGGTTCCTCTATAAAGATGTTTTAACTTTTATGAAGTAGTATACAGGCTGAAAGTTTACTTCATATCTCAGCTCAGTAAATCAAGTGAGAATATTCAACAGACAGCATGGATTTTGAAAAAATGTAGCAAAGGTGTTGCTCTTGAGTATTGAAGTTCAAAGTTGACTGAATAGAGGTGAAGCTCTCCTTCAGCAGATTTAGGAGAGGCAGACATATACCAATAAGGTATTAATTCAGATTTTGAACAACTTCAGAAGCAGTCAAGAAATGTCATTTGATACCACTTTGATGATGGAATCACTGACACTACAGATATGACAAGGTGAATTAAATAAATGGACAGGAAGAGTTCAGACAAAGACACTATTGAACGGATTAAGCATGCTATGCAATGACTCCCCCTACCAAAAAACACTGAACATCCTATATGTCATGAAGACAATGCAGATGATGAATGACTATACAAGAACAGATTTAACATGCTATGTAGTAAATCTAAAAATAGTTGTGTGATTTCAAGAGTATGAATAATGCTCCCCCTAAATGTATGCATTCAATCTATCTTTTTGGCATTTTCAATGTAATGAAATGTAATGCAATTAACTACATGTATGAACGGGCATGAAGCAAAATATTCACATGAAGATGCAGACATTCTCTGATATGCAAATTTGACCATTGGTACTTGACGGAGAACTTGGTCTAAAAGACCATCTCACACAAAGTAAGAACCTCCAGACAGATTTCCTCTGCCCTTTAGTAGCTTACCATTTGATATACCAAAGTGGTCATGCATGATAATGTAATACCAACAGTCCTATATTCATCAGATTTTCAATGATTGTATGTCAAGTGCATGATTATGCAATACTCATATATGCACTCAGCTCAAAGTACAAACAAGAAAGCCCACAAAGCTCAATGCAAGAGTCAAACCAAATAAAAAGTATGTATGCATGAAACTATGACTTATCAACTCAACCATAAATTTCATTTGAACAGATGTGAGGAATTTACCTGAATGGGGTTTTATAAACTTGGGTGCCTTGGTTTATTTCCCCCTTTTTTATTCTTCAGCTTCCAAGGCACACCTGCAAGTTAGCACACTATGTTGCATGGGCAGGTACCCAAACAGTCTTGGGTCCTGCATGGTTAATAGTGACACCTTGGGCAGGTGTTCTAAATAACTTTTTAGCATGTAGGTCATCAGATCTCATCAAATGGCAATTATTCATTGAATGACCTAATGTACCACAATAATAGCAAGATGGAGTAGATTTAAGATTTGATTTATGCACATTCTTATTAGCATGAATTCTATGTGCATATGCATGAAAATTTATGTTAACAGAATTAAAATTCTGTTTACCAAAATAAGCCAGCCAACAGTCAGCAGCTTTATGGCATGGCTTCTCTCATTCAAAACATGTAAATGTTTTCCTTTCAAACACAAATCCATTTCTACCAGAAATGTTTCTATTGACTGGGAATTTACTAAATTTATTGTCAAACTTCCTTCCCTGAGCATGCCAACATTGGGCTGCAGTGTGGCCCATCTTGCCACAATGAAGACATGAGTTAGAATTTCTTCCAACAGCCCTCAACCAGCATTCGGATCTCTTATGACCCAATTTTCCACAGTTGAAGCATGTCATATGCTGGTTTATTGAATCAAATTTGTTCTTGTTAACAGCATGACTATTTGCATGAAATTTAGCATGATATGAATGTGATTTTTCCTTATCACTTGCAAACCAGCACTGTGCAATTGTGTGTCCTAATCTACCACAATGGAAACATTCAATTTTCTTTTTCTGAATTGAAGGATTTCTATCATGAATTTTCCTAGGAGTCATATCATCCTTCTCCATCAATTTACATTCATGCATCAGATGACCAAATTTATGACAATAATGGCATGACATTATCTTTTTAGATGCATGTGAATGTGTGTGAGAACTGTGATCAACATGCCCTAGTGAAACCTTTTTATTTATTTTCTATTTTCCAATCTTTTTCTGATTTTTGTTCTATTTTTCGGTTTTCTGAACAATGGGCTGTTTATCTTTTGAAGTGGTGGCTACATTTGAAGCTTTTACAAAAGATGCCATCAACTTGCTCTGAAATTCTTTCTTGTTAGCATTATTGTAGCCCAGCCCTTCCTTCCTAGTGTTGATTTTTACACCTAGTAGTTTGTCTAGGCTTTTCTGCCACTTACGAATTTTGACAAAGAATTGTTCAGATCATTTATTTCAGATTGAAGAGAAGAGACCTGATGTTCATAGTTGACTATATCTTCTTCACAGACCAGAATTTGTTGATGCATCACATCATTCAAAGTTTTAAGGGTATCAATTTCTGATTTCAGTTTGAGCTCATTTTGATTTTCATCAACATATTTTCCTTTTTCAAATGTCAGCAATCTCTCTGACATGGTGGAGTTCAACTGTTTTAGTTTCTCAATTTTCTTCTTTAGACTAGTGTTCTCCTGCTCAAGTTTATCATCATCAAACAAAACATCAGTTAGGAAACTTGGATATTCTGATTTACAGTTTTCAAAATTTTCCTGAAACTTTAAGTTCGCAACACTAACAGCCTTGAACTCTTCATTGATCAATCTGTTTTCATTCTCAAGACTGGTTAGTTTTTGTTCAGATTCCTGACATTGTTTTTTGAGTTTAGTGTTTTCAGATTTAACATGATCAAGTTCTGATTGGATTCCATCTAGTTTCGACACTTGTCTTCTGAGTATTTCATTTTCAGTTTTCAGAATTTCAAGATTTTCAAGATTTTCAGTTCCAGAAATAGGATCCCCTAGACTTGTTAACTTCTTTATCAGACTTTTATTCTTCTTCCTCAATTTTTCATGGGAGTGTAACATATTAGCATAGGCATCTTCCCAGTCATCTAAAGTGTAACTATCAAAAGGATTGATTACCTCTTCAGCATCTTCAAATTCATCTTGATCAGTGCTATGGTCGCTCTTATCAGCCATCAGGCAGCTGTCCTCATTCATCCTCTGAGATAGCTTCAACTGATCCAGAATGTCCTTAGCGGACCTGCAGTCATAAAATAAGAATGTAGAGCCTTGTCAGTAGCTTCTTTCATTAATTTCAAAACTTTCTGATTCTCTCCATTTCTTGATCTGTCACTTTTAGTCCATTTGGACTCTTCCTGTGGTAGTCTATGAGGACCATGTGAAATTAACTTCCACATATCTGGATCCATTAAATTCACATAGTTATGTAGACTGCTAACCCATGAGTTAAAGTTAGAGCCATTGAAAGCCGGTGGGGAACCCATTGATTAAATCAGCAAGCAAATTAATGCAGCAGAGAGAAAATTCAGAAATACACCAAAGACAACAAGATCCTCTGCAGATCGTTGGATCTGTTCAGTCGGAGACCTAAGCTCTGATACCAATTGATAGGATGCAAGGCCTGGATATAGAGGGCGGGGTGAATGTATCCTGCTCTAAATATCGCCCAATTAAAACTCTAATGCTCAAGTATGCGAAATTAAAAGCAGTTGATAAAAATGTGCTGAAAATACTTAGAAGCAACTCAGCAAGACAATACAAATCTATTAGCTCTCACACTCTCCTAAGCAAACATCTAAAGATTGCAGCAGAGAAAATAACATATAAGGAAAAACAAACCACAAGTAAACACCAAGATTTTTAGGTGGTTCGGTCTAAAGACCTACGTCCACCCCTCACTCCAAACCGAAGTGAGGCTTCCACTAGCTAGGCTACAAACTGCAGACTCAGTCTGCAACAAATTGCTGCCACACAGCTTGACTAGGGGAACAACCTCCCCTCTTCCTCCCAACCGGAGGGACACCCCAAGTGACTCCCAGCCACTTGGAAACCAGAGACGCAAGTCTCTCTTCCTCCAGACCAGGAGGGAACACCTAGTCTTGCAAACCAAAAGACCAGAACCGGAGGACCAATCCTCCCTTCCTCCAAATCGGAGGGGAACCTAGAGACCTAAGTCTCTCTTCCTCTGAAACCCAGAGGGAAGCACAGGTGACACCAAGTCACCTGCAAACTAGAGGTCTCGGACCTCTCTTCCTCCCAACCGGAGGGAACCCGACCTCACACAAGAGAATCGGAAGAACAACTGGTGAATGGTTAAAAAGAAAAACAAAACTGTAGCAACAGAAGGCTGGAAAAATAAAATCAAAATGTGGCTCTCGCAGGAGCTGGCTGGCCTGGATTTGATCCACGGTCCAGCAGAAACTGATCTTCAGTTGAAGCTTCCTTTGGTCTAGCTCTCTCTTCTTCTCACTCTTCTTTTTCTTCTCTTTCGCAGGCTCTCTCTCTGTCTCTTCTTTCTTCTTTCTTCTTATTCTTTCTTCTTCTTCTGCTCACTGCCTTTCTGCAGCTCTATCTTCTATCTCGATCACACTCTTTCTCTTTCTTATCTGATCTCTTATCCTTCTTCTCCAGATGGAGGCGGCTGTGTATTTATAGTTGCAGCAATTATGGCGTTATCCTCGGATCACGTGCCAGGTGCCAACCTCAGATCACGTGCACTTCAAGGCTTTATGAACAATACCTGTCACACAGACATAAGAAGATATCAGTTGGATGTATATACTTGGTTCAGGCTGTTAACAAAGTGTGTACAGGCAAGATGCAGCTTGAGTGTATAGACTTGAAGGTTAACTGAGTGTACAGACTTCGTGTGAAGGATAGAGTGTATAGGCTTGAACACTTAACAATCGAGTGTATAGACTTAAGGTTAACAATCGAGTTTATAGGGTTGAAGGCCTAACAATCGAGTGTATAGACTTGAAGGTGATATCGAGTGTATAGGGTTGAAGGTTAACTGAGTGTATAGACTTGAAGGTGATATCGAGTGTATAGGGTTGAAGGTTAACTGAGTGTATACAGTCTTCACAGAAGGATGTTCAGACTTTAACTTCTGAAGAGTATATACTATGCTGAAGAACGTTCAGTTGATATACAAGCCACAGGCTGTATAGACTTCATACAAGACACATGCTGTATAGACTTCGATGCAAAGGCTTAACAACGAGTGTGTAGACTTTAATGCTTGGAAGGATGTATACACTTCGTCTTTGAAGGGGATGTACATATGCTGAAGTGTGTATAGACTTGCTGATCAAAGGAACAGAATGTATAGACTTGGTTGAGAACAATGCAATGTATGGACTTTGATGAACATATGCATTGTATGGACTTAACGACCCAACCGATGTATAGACTTAGAAACAGCAATGAAGCAAGTGTGTACAATGTGAGAGAGTGTATAGACTTAACGAACTTGAGACACTGTACAGACTATGATGCACAAGCAATGTATAGACTTCGTGATGCCAATAGACAATGACTGTGCAGACTTGTTTTGAACAATGCACGCTGTATATGTTGGGGAGAATGTTGTGTTAAAGTTGGGCATGTGTGGAACGTGAGTGTTTCTATTGTTTTGATGATATCCAACTATGACTCATATAATGATTGGTTCTATTATTTTGATGTGATTCCAACTATGACTCAACTATGACTCATTTCTAGTGTTTTGATGATGTATGTCTTTAGAGTCATTTTGCTATTCATTATGCATTTGCTATGCATTTGATAAAATCAATTTGATATGCATTTTACTTTTGCTATGCATTTGATAAAAACCATTTGCATACAATTCAGGTCATTATATTGCCAATTCAACATATCAAGAATGGCTTGCAACGCTTAACCAATTGACCGCACAGAAATCAAGATCAATCCAAAGGAGCAAGCCATCCCAGGAGGACGATCAAAAGTCACTCATGATGCCAAGTGCATGATGCCAAGTACACTTTGATTGGAGTGGAAATATCTACTGTGCAAGCTCAACAAAATGCAACCAAAGAATGGAATGGAGGTGGCGAAATGAAAGTGAAATGAACACGTCTAAGCAACGCCAAGCAAGGAAGAAAAGGGTCTAGCTACGCAAGGCCAAGCAAGAAAGAAACAGCTCAAGCAATGAAGCAAAGTTTCTACAAAGGACCGAGCATTCATCCAAGATGATCAAGGTTCAAATCCATGGTTCAACATGTTCTAAACACAAAGAAATATAGCCAAGAGAATCCAAGGCCATAAACACAATTGATACCTTTTGGTCTATCAAGGGAGATGCCACGGACATGAACAGGTTGCAAGAGAAGTCAAGCGACGGAGCTAAGGAGGTTCATGGACCGACCCGGGCAAGAATGGGCTCTGCCCAGCTGGCGGTCGACCGCCAGCATAGGGGCGGTTGACCGCCCCAGCCAGGGACCGCCCAGGCCGAAGATCTTTCAGTGGCGGTCGACCGAAATTCCCAGGGATCACCCGAATGCAAGTTTTACAGTAGCGATCGACCGCCAGGAGCTGCAGGTCGACCGCCAGCCCCGAGCCAACCTTGTTTGACTTCGAATTCCACCTCGTGGGTTGCCTAATTCTCATGATTTCTTTAATCCCAAAGAACCCCAAAGTCTCCCAATCACCCACAAATTGTGGATCTGGTCTAGGGCTTCTCCAAGGACCATTCAAGGTCTATAAAACCAACACATTGGTGGAGGCAAACCCTGATGCTTCATTTGGGATTAAGGGTGGCTGCAAGAGGGGTCTTCAAGAGAGAGGAGACGAAGTACTGTTCATATGAACAGTAGTTCGTGAATGAGTTCTTCATCCACTCAAGAGTTTCAAGTAAAGATCTGAAGCAATCCTGAAGCAATCACCTTCTACTCTTCAATCAACTTCCAAGAAGGAGAAGAAACAAAGCTTTCAAGGCGATCCAAGAAGCTCATTTCTCAAAGTGATTTTCTTCATCCTTTCAAGTTCATCCAAGGTGATTTTTGAAGCAATCAATCTCCTACAAGCTATTGAAGAAACAAGATTCAAGGTAGAATCAATTACTCTCTTCATCCACTTCAAGAAGATACAAAGAGAAGATCAAAAGAGGATATTGAAGAAAGAGTTACTGTTCACGTGAACAGTACTCCGTGAAGAACATCTTCATCCAATCCAAGGTATTCAAAGTTCATATCAAAGCAATCATCTTCCAAGATCTGTGAAGAAGGAAGCAAGGATCAAGGTAGCATTTATTCACTTCTTCATCCATTCAAAGAGATCAAAAAGAAGATCAAAAGAGGAGGATTGGAAGAACAGTTACTGTTCATATGAACAGTACTCCGTGAAGAACATTCATCCATTCAAGGGTGAATCAAGAAGATTGATTTGCAAGAAGAAGAGATCCCTGTTGCTGATCAACAAATCATTTCCATTCAAGGGCCAATTCCTTCTTACTCAAATCTCTTGTTTTAGTTCCTTCACATTTGTTTTACTTTCAATATTGTTAAACATTGAAGTTGTGATTCGTCCCTACCGGTGGTTAGTAGGAAGGCAATTGGAGGGTGTTCCAACTTGCGGTTGACGTCCCTACCAGGTGGTTAGTAGGAAGGCAATCGGAGGTGTTTCTGATCTGCGGTGTTGACGTCCCTACCGTTGGTTAGTAGGAAGGCAATCGGTGGTTTCCGATTTGCGGTTTGGTGCGCTGCACTAGTGGAGCCTCACCGAGTTTGGTGAGGGGTGGACGTAGGGCTGAGGATTCAGTCCGAACCACCTTAAAATCCATTGTGTTCATGGTTTGTTTGTGTGATTGCTTGTGCTAGATGCATGCTTAGGTTTAATATTCATATTACTTGTTCATCCTGCTAAGCAAATCATTGTCTTCTTCGTTAAGCTAGTTATATTCCGCTGCGATTCTCGTTGTCTAGCTTTAAAGAGGGTTGAATTGCGAAAAGAGGGACAAATCTATTCACCCCCCCCTCTAGATCAGCCATCCACTACCCAACAAGTGGTATCACAGCACACTACAAGTGGTATCAGAGCTAAGCTCTGTCATTCCCAGATCCAACGATCTGCAGGGAAAGATCCCGGTGTTTATTATTTAGATGGATTCACATGCTACACTTGCTTCGATGGTTTCTCCGCCCATTTATGATGGTTTAGATTTTTCTACATAGGTTGAAAGAATGTTCATCTATGTTAGCTCCATAAATCCACAATTGTGGACTCTTATATAATGGTCCTCATGAGCTGCCATCAAATTCAATTGATTGGTTAGCCGAACATGAGACCAAACACAATGATAATCATCTTGCATATAACTTAATTACATCTGCAGTTGATCTAAGACTAACTCATCTTGTGTCTTCTTGCAGCACAGCCAAGCAAGTGTTGGACAAGTTGGTGAAAATCCATGAAGGAAAAGAACAAGAACAAGAATGCTTCATGGCCGACCGTGCAGAAGAGTCAAGGAAATCATCCTCATCAAAGGTAAATTCTGATTCCGAGGAATTCACTTTTGAAGAACTTATGGAATCCTATGATGAGTTGTTTACACAATACAAAAAGGCAATATCAGAAAATAAAAAGTTGAAAAAGGATCTCAACAAAAATAACCAACATGAAAGCTTGAATTGTAAAAAGTGTTCTACGTTTGAAGAGCTCTCTTTTGATCTAGACACACATAAACAAAGCATTGCATGTCTAAGAGATGAAAATGAAAATCTTCATGATGAAATCACTAGGTTGGAAGAAATTGTAATAAAACTTCAAAACCAACCTAAGGCAATCTCTAATGATCAAACTATGGCCGATGGGCTTATTCATGATGAGAGGTTGATTGAAGAAAATAAAAATTCTGTTTCATGCTCTGCTAATTTTGCATGTGAAAAATGTTCATTCTTGAGAAACATAAATGCTGGTCTCCATGATGATCTTGAATGGCAACAAAATTTGATTGATTCTCTAAAGGAAGAGAATAAAGAGTTGTTGAAAAAGAAAATTGAATGTGAAAAAGTTGAAGAAGAATTGCATGAAAAATTGGCTGCACATGAAAAAGGCAAATCTATCATTGATGATCACTCCGAAACATTGCATGCTTTAGAACAACAAAGTCAAAATCTTAAAGCTGTAAATGCCATGCTCAATGAGCAATTGGCAGCATGTGAAGAGGGTCTTAATGAGTCTAAACAGCATATTTCTTCACTTGAAAATGAAATTCAAGGTTTGAATGATTTCTGTCAATGTTTGCCCAAATCCAAGATTTTGGCTCACCGGAAGCCACCACTTCATGTGGTCACCAAAAAGGGCATACTGCTCGAAAGAAAAGCAAAATTCAGCATTCTCATCCAAACATGCACCATAACATGTTCAATGCTAAATATCATGTTTTCTACAAAAAGAATGTCCATTGTTATTATTGTGGTAGACATGGTCACTCTATGCATGATTATTTTATCTTGAGAAATGATGAGCTTAGAGCAGGACAGCAAGTGAAAGAACAAGGAAAGAAAGAAAGACACCACCCTCATACCATGAAAGGTAAGAATCATGCTCGCCCACAAAAGCATAGTCCACATGCACATGCACATGAACATAAAAAGGATAATCAATCTTTTGTGCGTTGTTTCTACTGTGGTAAAAATGGGCATGAGATGTATGGTTGCCATACAATGAGGGAAGATGATTTGATTGCCTTGAAAAAGATGAGTCAAGATGTTAAACCTGTTGCTAACCCACAAGGACCCAAGCAAGCTTGGGTACCTAAAAATTCCAAATAAGAATTTTGGGTGCAGGATGCCTTGGAGCTGAACAAATGAATGGTCAGGTAAATAAAAGCTCAAGGCACATGTATGTACATAAACTTTTTAATTTCAATCATCTTGCATGTTTAGTCCTAACATGTAGATAGTGCATCATAAGTCTGCCAAATGTCATTAAATTCTGCAAACTGAATTGCTCTTTGAAATGCTTTACCCCCATGGTGTGAGATGAACTTTTGAGCTAGATTTCTTGCTCATACCATGCTGGACCACAGCTGCTTAGTTCATGAAATACTTATTTTGCTGATGTTGCTGATATGATGATGAGTTGTTTAATTTTTGCTACCAACCATGTGAAATTCCTAGATTTTGGTTTTGATGGTGTATACCATGGTTGTAATTTTCAATTCATTAATTCACGATTAGCATTGTTCAAAGGGGAGTCTAGCAATTGGCATCATCATGTTGCATTCAGTTCAAAATAACTTATGAATGATTTGTGTTTGCATCATCTTGTGATCTTATATACTTTAATGCAAATCATGTTTAGAAAAATAAAACAAAACAAAAATTTGTGTGCAATCATCCATGCAGCATCTGCATTGCATTGTGTATTCATATAGTTCATAGGCTGCACATTTCATAGCAAACCCTTGCATAGATCTAGGGGGAGTCAACATCAAAACTCTGTTTGCATCATTCTACACATTGTTGACATCCTTGCATAGAATGCATAACCTCAGGAGGAGTGTTCCTTCATTCATTCCTGTTTATCATTCATGCAACACTCTCTCTCATTCATACCAACCAACTGTATTTTATTGATACACTAAATCAGATTGCTAAACCTCAGGCTAATGGAAATTGAAATAATGATCTTCTTCAATTTGATTGTGTGTTTTTGCAAATTGGTTTCCATGCATTGTTCATCTGTAAAAATGTCATTTGTATATGGTGTAGCATTGCATGTGGCTGCATAATAAAATTGAATTACTTGTTTGAGAATGATTTAAACTTGCATTGCACCCGGTATATAAAAAGGTGTCGCCCGACCGTTAGGTTACGCCTATCGGAGAGGTGATTCACTTGCATGAGGGGATCCTTGGATTCTGTAACTCCGCCGAGTACCGGATAGGTCTAGGTGCATCATATTGCATAGTCCGTGCTTGTCTAGATGCACTCACCATGCGTGAAAATTCTCCTCCGCTATGTACCATGTGTCATCCTTGCATATAGGCCATATCGTTAGGGGGAGTTGTCTCCTTGACGCATTCATGCACATGCTACATACCATGAGTCGGGTCATAGCATTCATGCATATTTCTTTTTGCCCATCTCATGAGTGATCTAGCTATTCCATGCACATCCTAAGGGGGAGTCTTGCAATCTGAACATTCTTGGGTAATTGTCTGATAATGGTGTAAGAGCTTTCTATTATATGCACTGATGATTGTCCATCAAATAACAATGGTTCAGATTTAATGATTTCTTTGAAATTCTGATAAATATGTTTTTGAAATCATCTATGTCACGTAGTCTTTAATAGACTTTAACTAGAGGTTGCATGTTGTGACTTGAATAATCTTTCTGAAATCTGAAAATTCAAATGTCTTAGTCAAGTTGGTTGAGTTGCTACAGTCTCATATTGTTTTTAAACAACTTGACATATTGGAATTCATAAAGGCAAAACTTTAGACAAAGCAATGACATTAGGTCACTGAGAAACATGTCTTCTCATCAAGGAAATGAGGATAGATATGTCATGAAGTGCCTTTGTTATCTTTGTTATCTATAGCTTAGACTCAAGGCAGAGCAATGGCTACATTGCTGAGAAATATATCTCCTCATCAAAGATATGAGATCGGGTATGTCATGAGGTGATTCAGCTATCTCTGTTCAAATCTGAAGCATAACAGTCAGTCTTACCAAATACCTAGGAATACTGGCGCCTAAACAACGTGTATTCTTACGGCTAGGCGGTATGCACTAGACTCGCTTGCTCGTAAAATATGGGTCTAATGATATGAATTTCATTGAAAAGGATATATGGGAAAAGGTGCTGCAACATAGAATTCATTATAATTGTCATGGTTGTTTAACCTCAATACAAGTTGTGCTTTTCCCGATGACGATTATGAATATGGTTGTGTAAGATAATGGAGGATTACCATTGCTAGAGCATGCACTTTTGGTTCACTTCTATTAAACCATGGATATAGCTGTTTTTCAAATTCTCTTATTAATTCAGAATTCATTAGCTTTGAACCATACATATGCATTACGGCATGTTTCTAGTTGCTTATAATGGTTTGCTCTATATTCCTCTTTCCCTCAGCTTCCTACATAATTTGTTCATTCATTTAGATAGGAGGAGAAAGTTTGCATTCATTTCTATAGGGGGAGAAGGCTTGGTGACTTGGTGAGTCATTCATCATACAAGGGAAGAATGTTTGCATATATTCTTGTCCCCAATTTTGACCTATCCCTCTTTTTTTGCTGTTGACAAAGGGGGAGATGGCTTGGTAAGTCATTCATTTCGATAGGGGGAGAATGTCTGATAGGGGGAGAATGTTTCTTGTATGTGTTTGCATATGTGGTTTGGTGAGCGTCATATATAGGGGGAGAAGACCATGTCATCTTGTGAGCATTTCATTGTCAAAGGGATAGCATGTTTTCATGATTCATGTCATAGCATAACATGTTCATATATCATTGCATAGCATGTGTAAAGCATGTTTTCATAATTCATTACAAAGTATGTGTTGAAACTTCAAAATTCATTGACATTGCATAGCATGGTTTCATTCATTTTAGAGCATATCATACATTGAACTCTTTGCATTCACATGCTCTACTTCATCTATGCATATCTGTGTTCACTTCATGCATACATAATTGGGAGAAATCATTTTGTGCTCATGCATACATATTTGCATTCACATGGTTTGATCATCCTTGCATTGCACATATGTCTTGCATCTTGCCTTCCCATGCATTGCATAGAAAATCCTGAAAATCATAAAAAGCTAAAATCTTGAAAACCTCTAAAAATTGAAAAATCTGAAATCAAAATTACTTTATGGCTGTCTTATCTATCTCTTCTTTTGGACCATGTTGGCATACTTTATCTCATTCCTTGGTCTCACAAATGCACAAGGGGAAAAGATTTGATCCCTTCTTGCTGATGGCAAAGAGGGAGAAGATTTGATGTGCCATTTCAAAGATTTTGGTATTCTTTGTGTGGAGTTGATTTGGTTGAGCCATATGCCATATGACTATTTTTAATGAGCCCCATAATGTTCTTGAATATTTTTATGACTCATAGTTGCCATCATCAAAAAGGGGGAGAATGTTGGGGAGAATGTTGTGCTAAAGTTGGGCATGTGTGGAACGTGAGTGTTTCTATTGTTTTGATGATGTCCAACTATGACTCATCTAATGATTGGTTCTATTGTTTTGATGTGATTCCAACTATGACTCAACTATGACTCATTTCTAGTGTTTTGTTGATGTATGTCTTTAGAGTCATTTTGCTATTCATTATGCATTTGCTATGCATTTGATAAAATCAATTTGATATGCATTTTACTTTTGCTATGCATTTGATAAAAATCATTTGCATACAATTCAGGTCATTATATTGTCAATTCAACATATCAAGAATGGCTTGCAACGCTTAACCAATTAGCCGCACAGAAATCAAGATCAATCCAAAGGAGCAAGCCATCCCAGGAGGACGATCAAAAGTCACTCATGATGCCAAGTGCATGATGCCAAGTACACTTTGATTGGAGTGGAAATATCTACTGTGCAAGCTCAACAGAATGCAACCAAAGAATGGAATGGAGGTGGCGAAATGAAAGTGAAATGAACACGTCTAAGCAAGGCCAAGCAAGGAAGAAAAGGGTCTAGCTACGCAAGGCCAAGCAAGAAAGAAACGGCTCAAGCAATGAAGCAAAGTTTCTACAAAGGACCGAGCATTCATCCAAGATGATCAAGGTTCAAATCCATGGTTCAACATGTTCTAAACACAAAGAAATATAGCCAAGAGAATCCAAGGCCAGAAACACAATTGATACCTTTTGGTCTATCAAGGGAGATGCCACGGACATGAACGGGTTGCAAGAGAAGTCAAGCGACGGAGCTAAGGAGGTTCATGGACCGACCCGGGCAAGAATGGGCTCTGCCCAGCTGGCGGTCGACCGCCAGCACAGGGGCGGTCGACCGCTAGCACAGGGGCGGTCGACCGCCCCAGCTAGGGACCGCCCAGGCCGAAGATCTTTCAGTGGCGGTCGACCTCCAGCCAGTGGCGGTCGACCGCCAGCCAGTGGCGGTCGACCGAAATTCCCAGGGATCACCCGAATGCAAGTTTTACAGTAGCGGTCGACCGCCAGGAGCTGCAGGTCGACCGCCAGCCCCAAGCCAACCTTGTTTGACTTCGAATTCCACCTCGTGGGCTGCCTAATTCTCATGATTTCTTTAATCCCAAAGAACCCCAAAGTCTCCCAATCACCCACAAATTGTGGATCTGGTCTAGGGCTTCTCCAAGGACCATTCAAGGTCTATAAAACCAACACATTGGTGGAGGCAAACCCTGATGCTTCATTTGGGATTAAGGGTGGCTGCAAGAGGGGTCTTCAAGAGAGAGGAGACGAAGTACTGTTCATATGAACAGTAGTTCGTGAATGAGTTCTTCATCCACTCAAGAGTTTCAAGTAAAGATCTGAAGCAATCCTGAAGCAATCACCTTCTACTCTTCAATCAACTTCCAAGAAGGAGAAGAAACAAAGCTTTCAAGGCGATCCAAGAAGCTTATTTCTCAAAGTGATTTTCTTCATCCTTTCAAGTTCATCCAAGGTGATTTTTGAAGCAATCAATCTCCTACAAGCTATTGAAGAAACAAGATTCAAGGTAGAATCAATTACTCTCTTCATCCACTTCAAGAAGATACAAAGAGAAGATCAAAAGAGGATATTGAAGAAAGAGTTACTGTTCACGTGAACAGTACTCCGTGAAGAACATCTTCATCCAATCCAAGGTATTCAAAGTTCATATCAAAGCAATCATCTTCCAAGATCTGTGAAGAAGGAAGCAAGGATCAAGGTAGCATTTATTCACTTCTTCATCCATTCAAAGAGATCAAAAAGAAGATCAAAAGAGGAGGATTGGAAGAACAGTTACTGTTCATATGAACAGTACTCTGTGAAGAACATTCATCCATTTAAGGGTGAATCAAGAAGATTGATTTGCAAGAAGAAGAGATCCATGTTACTGATCAACAAATCATTTCCATTCAAGGGCCAATTCCTTCTTACTCAAATCTCTTGTTTTAGTTCCTTCACATTTGTTTTACTTTCAATATTGTTAAACATTGAAGTTATGATTCGTCCCTACCGGTGGTTAGTAGGAAGGTAATTGATGGGTGTTCCAACTTGCGGTTGACGTCCCTACCAGGTGGTTAGTAGGAAGGCAATCGGAGGTGTTTCCGATCTGCGGTGTTGACGTCCCTACCAGGTGGTTAGTAGGAAGGCAATCGGTGGTTTCCGATTTGCGGTTTGGTGCGCTGCACTAGTGGAGCCTCACCGGGTTTGGTGAGGGGTGGACGTAGGGCTGAGGATTCAGTCCGAACCACCTTAAAATCCATTGTGTTCATGGTTTGTTTGTGTGATTGCTTGTGCTAGATGCATGCTTAGGTTTAATATTCATATTACTTGTTCATCCTGCTAAGAAAATCATTGTCTTCTTCGTTAAGCTAGTTATATTCCGCTGCGATTCTCGTTGTCTAGCTTTAAAGAGGGTTGAATTGCGAAAAGAGGGACAGATCTATTCACCCCCCCCTCTAGATCAGCCATCCACTACCCAACAAGTGGTATCACAGCACACAACAGTATAGACTTGTAATGCAAAGGCTGATGTATAGACTTGGTAGTCTGGGGGGTCGACGCATCAAAGAAAGGGGTCGACCCATGATGCATGGATGTATGGACTTTAAGATTCGAAGCCCCACAATGTTTAGACTTTAAGATGCATATGCCAAGGCTGTACATACTTGAAGAGACGATGCACTGTAGGCTGCCAGACTCTGTACAGACTTGCAGCTTGAGACGCTGACAGAGACAGACCACTGTATAGACTTCAAGTCCAAGTGAGACAGTGGTTGTACAGACTTGGGAGGCTTGACACAATGATGTACAGACATTGTGATGTATAGACTTAGGAGCATTTGCCAAGGCTGTACAGACATCAGGCTGAACGTGTGTGCTGTGAGCAATGTATAGACTTGGTGAGCTACAAAGCACAATGTGTAGACTTGAAAAGGGAAAGGGCTGTACAAACTTGAGCAATGCAAAGGCAATCGGATGTATAGACTTCAAGATGGGTAGACATGCCAAAGCAACTGAACCGTGTACAGACTTGAACAAGCAAAGTCTGTACAGACTTGAAGATTCACGATGTATAGACTTTGGCAAGAGACTGGCTGTACAGAGTTCAACACAACTGCGATGTACAGGCTTTGACAAGGCAGCGTTGTACAGACTTGATGAAGCTTCAGATGAATGAATGTATAGACTTCCCAAACAAATGTATAGACTTCAGAAGATGAAGACTCTATATAGACTTGAGTGCCTAAAACAGTGCTCTGTACAGACTCACCACCGACCAATGTATAGACTTGAAGAAGCTGAGTGAACAATTTATAGGCTTTGAACTCTGTACAGACTTGAAGACCCTGAGCCAATGTATAGACTTTGCCTTAAAAACAAATGTATAGACTTTGAAACAGAAGTCAGGCAAGGGATGTGTAGACTTGGCCAGAACGTAGGGAAAGGCGCCAATGTGCAGACTTGATCATCCAGCAGTGTATAGACTATGTTTTGAGCAACGTAAGTAAAAGAGACAATGAATAGACTTTGCACAGGAGTGCCTGAAGCGATGTATAGACTTGGAGAATAGCTTGAGACACATAGACGCTGCTCGATGTACAGACTTGATCAAGGCAGCTGAACAATGTACACACTTCCAATGTATAGACTTCTCATGAACAGTCCGATGTACATACTTCCCTTCGATGCATCTACAGTGCAATGTATTGACTTTGAAGAATATGTACATGGCGCTGTACAGACTTTGAATGAAGAGCCCAATGTACAGACTTGGATGCCCAAAGGTAATGTATAGACTTGTAAGACAGTCATGCACTGAAGATGTATAGACTGAGAATATGAAGAATGTACAGACATGAGATGTCTGCTGTCTAGACAGACTCTGTACATACTTAAGTAATGTATGGACTTCTTCCAACAAAGTTCAGGCATGCAGAGACTTTGAACGAGTATGCTGGCAGTGTATAGACATTGAGATATGATGCATGAACAATGTGGCGTTGTATAGACTTGCAGATCTGGGGGTCGACCCATCAGGAAAGGGGGGTCGACCCACCACTGTCCAGACAATGCTAAAAGGGTATAGCAGCATCTAACATCAAACAATCCAGATTAAATGCAATTATGAAATACATCAACAACTATGAAATGCACTAATACACACACCACACAGCCTCAGCCTGTTCGTTGGTTATGTCATTCAAATAAGATGTTCAATGAAACATGCCTATGCAACACAAACAGATTTATATGCAGATTCCAATAGATGATGACTTATAGTGTTTGCTATCATCAAAATCACAGGGACACAACAGCATACTGTCCAACTCTCTCCAAGTCCTCGAGGAAGGGTAGAAACTGGAAACTCACGGCGTCACCCTGTGTCACTAGCAGTAACCTCTCAATCATCATGATGAGGAACTGGCGTAACTCCATGTTTGCCCACGGCCCAGCCACTGCAGAGAAACTCCCTCTCGCCTCGGTAACTAGCTTCCTCTTATAATCTGCAGTAGACTCCCCTACCTCCCTCTATGTGTGGTAGAGACCCAAACTCTTCTGTAGGGCTACCCTCTGAACTAGAGAAGTCCGACCCGTACCCTCCAACTCCAAGTCCATCAGCCTGCGTGCCATCTCTTGATAGCAGGTGTAAGACATGTTCTTTAACAGATCCTTAGCGATATTAAAATAGAATTTATTTCATGAATTTAGGAATTTTCTGGGATTTAATGGCTATTTTTATGCATTTAATCCCTTGAGTTAAAGCTTTTAAGCAAATAAAAAGGGCATTTACACAATTTTTCCTTTTTGAGGCTTAAAGTGCAAAAGGAGGTTAAAAATCAATAAAATATATATATTATAACAAAAATTTTAACCCACCGTCGACCCCTCTCCCTCCCCATTTCTCTTTTCTCTCTCTCTCTCATGCGGAACCCTCTCCCCTCTCTTGGTGGCGCGGCCAGATCGGGTCGTGGATGGAGGCGTGGAGGACGTCAAATTGCTCGCGATGCGAGGATCGCGTTGACGCCAGCCTTGCCTCGAACCACGGAGCGTGGAGGCATGTGCAGGTGAGAGGACGGCGCGGCTTCTCTCGGCCATTCGGCATCGAATCGGCGGTTTCATCGCGAAATAGGTAGGGGGATGGAATCCTCTCCTCATTAGGATCACTCCCATACCCCATGCATGCCCACTGTCCTTCGTTTTCCTAGGTTTCTGTGCAAAATTCTATGGGCATTGTATTTTTGTTTTAATTCATGAAAATTATACCATGGCTATTGTCCTTATGTTTTATGGGCTTGGTATGAATGTATGATGGTTGTGGGTTGAGGTTTGGCAGGTTAGAACAGGTTTTTCATCCATATAGACCGACCGGGATGGTTTCCCATGGGTTTCACCCCGTTTTCGCCATCACGGTAATGGCACGGTCCTACTAGTGACCGTTTAGACTTAACGGTCTTCGTCTTGACCGTTTAAACCCTTAGCACGGTCCATAGTGAGACCGTTTATCCCTTAGAACGGTTTACCCTAGACCGCTTAATCCCTTTAAACAGTAAGGCGGCGTAGGTAGCACGGCCCAACAGGGTCCCTCCAATTGCATGGCACGGCCCAAACCGGTCCGTTCAGTCCATTGAACGGCCAGTCATGGGACCGTTCAAGTAACCCCCCCCCCCATTGAGCGGCTAGTCGATGGACCGCTCAGGCCATTGAACGGCCTAGAATGAATCACGTACACCCTTAAACCCCGTAAAGGGCTTGTTTTGAACGGCTCAGCCGTGACCGTTCAGGCCCATTGAGCGGCCAGTCGTCCGACCGTGTACGACTGGAGCGGCCCCTATTAAACCGTTTAATTCCGGTAGAATGTAATTGTTGGTATATTAATTTATTTATGCATTTGATCGTTGCATATTCGCCATGTTTAAGTTATTTTATACACTGTGGCATATTTTTAGATCTCAATAGAGTTACTTTTTCTTTCCTTGTGATAGAACCACTAGTCGTAGCCTGATGACCTCTAGGGTCAGCCCACCTGGGAGAGGTGGCGGGGTTTCCGGCTTACGATTTTTAAGCTAGTTTCCGTAAGCCCCTGCTTAATAATAGCCTCCTACTGGGGGGGAAAACTAGCTAGAGGCCTGGCTCTAGGCACGAGTCGGTGTGTGCACACGTGGTCAGAGGTTTGGACTGACACTAACGAGTGTTACTCTGACTAGTACTTGTTTTTGGTACTGTTACGCGTCTCGCTTGTCACGATCCAGACTTGCGTAGATGCTTGAGACATAGTGTAAGCCGTTAGTGGATACATCTGGTTTCACTTTCTGGTGGTCCTTCTCTCTCCTATCACTTGGAAACATAGTGGTTTATTCTATTGGTAGATTTAGTTACTCTCGTCTTTAAATTGGCATTTTAAACTATTTAGATGGTTTCCAGCTTTACTAAACTGTTATTCCTTATGCCATTACATGTTTAATTATGTCAATGCATGCTTTACTGTTTGCATGTTTAGTTGCGAGGTAGGGATCCGCGTGACCCCTATTGAGTCTGGTTGTGACTCACCCTTACTCTTTTAGGTGAGCAGCAGCAGCCGTCTTCCGGAGCCTCTCGTGTTTTTGACGGCAGGTCTTAGCAGCCAGCAGTGGTTTGTATGTCTGTGTTAGTCCTTCTCTTGTACTTTTGGCCGGGGTATGCCCCGTGTAGTTGTACATTTGGACTTGTGTTTAGTTGTCGGACTTGTGGATATTGTGGATCTGGACTATTATATATATTTACCACTCTGCTATATTTAAATTGCTTTCGCATTAAAGTTTAAATTATGGCTTTAATTAATAATGCGCATGTAATTTCCATCCGTTATGCATCCCCTCAACAACACTTCCTAACCCTTACGGGACCTCATCAGCCTCTTGGGTGGCTTCTCCGAGTTCTTGGTATCGGTTTACCGGTATCCGGATCTCCTGGGTCATCACAGCAGGGGTATGTGAAGCCACTCACTGTTGCTCCATGCACCCGCAATCTTGTGATGCGGGTGATGTCCTCCAAAGTCGGGATCATATGACCCCAGGGGAAGATGAAGGCCTTGCACTCAGCATCCCACCTGGCCTTTAAGGCCCGAATCAAGCCAATATCTACCCTCAGTACCTCAATGTCTAAGAACTCACCAAACCCCATCCCACAGAGACGAGTCTGCTGAAACTCCGGTAACGCAAGGAAGGCGGCCCGGACTAGGGTCCATGAAATTCGAGCATGAGTTGCACCCTGCATTATCCAAAAACAAATATATAGTTATGACATTATGTTATCACAAATAAAACAAAAAAAATAATCAAAAAACTTCTTTTTTCTAACGTGTTGGGTCATGGCAGCGCGTTTATGAACGCGCTACCTGTTAGCGTCGCGTTCCAATATAGACCGTCGCCGGTGACTCCCATTCTTTTGAGCCCTCTCCAGGGACATCCAGCCCTCTACAACATGCCAAGGAGGGCGGGCGGCCATTTTTGAAGGTTTTTGCGTGTTGAATGCGGTAATGGGTAATACCACGATACTTAAATTATCGGGGTGTTACGTATAGGCGCGTCCAATAAAATTCAAAAAAAAGAAAAGGAAAAGGAAAAAAAGAAGAAAAAAGTTGTCATTCGTTGTTTGAAGCTTGCTTTATTATGTTTTCTGTAGCATTTCACCTTGTTATGTCTATGTTGGTCTGCTTTCCCCTACTATGCCATCTACCATTTTTTATTATCCATCCATTGTGCACTCATCATTATTATGTTTGTTACCACTTCCTCATTTATTTGCTGGTTTATTATCTTACCCTTTTGTTGAAAAAGGAAAAAGAGAAAAAAAGAGAAAAAAAATGTTAATTGGCATGCCATCATGTAAGTATTCCTTGCCCTTCCTCTTATTGCATTACTATATGATACCTACATTATTATATTATCTCAAGGACCGGCTGGTTCTCTGTGTGTTCTGGGATTTAAGTTCCCCTCTACCAAAAATAATGATGATCTAGGGACATGCAGTTAATCACTGGATAAGCCGTTGGGTCAACTAAGGCTTGGGGCGATGGTTCCAATTTCTAAGTTGATGCGTGGATAAACGAGCTGCGGCTTAGTGTCAACTTAGAGATCTGGATTCTTGACTAGGTCAGGATGGTTTAGCAATATTATCCTTGAGTGTTTTATATTTTAATCTTTCTTTGCATTTATTTTGATGATTTTTTTATTATTTTAGCCATGCATGCATCATGTCATCTTTGAGCATTCATGACTCACAATGGTCTCAATTTCCCTCCAATTGATGATCAATCATGCTTAAATTCTTGAACAAGAAATCTCATTCCACTCTGAATTTGAAAGTCTACTTCTGTTTGATTGCTTGATCTTGTCAGTCAGTGTGACCTTTGTCTGGAATTTTTCTATCTCCATTCAATCAAATTTCAGTTGTTCCTTCCTTGGTTCGCTCATTAGCTGTGAACTATACGATGGCGTTGATAGATCCACCAGGCTAACTTCTATTCCACTAACTGAGTGAAACCCTCAGTTGCTATGCACTGTGGGTGCCTCCTTTGCGCAAGAGGTTGATCATCTTCCTTTTTCTTTGTTCCTTGTCTGTCATTCGAGGCCGGAGTCACCCGTGCTAGCTTGACCTTGTGGTTAGTTCGGTGTTTTTTGCATTATTCCTATCACTTGTCGGTGGTGACAGGTGTCTTTTTTTCCTTGATGTCCACTTATCAGTCCGCTTCACTACATCTCCACTCCATCTCTGCTCTGTCAACACTTAGTGTCATCTCCGCCTCACCTCCGTTTCACCTCCGCTTGCTCCCCTGCAAAGTGGAAATCAAGGAGGGGCATCTGTAGACACCCATTTTCGGCCCATAAGTTAAGCAATTTTCTTGTTTTCCTTGTTAACGCCCCAATTGGTCCTTAATTGGTTGATTTTTTGGTCTATTTGTGAGACATATCTCTCTATTTTCAACCCTTGGATTCAACTTTTGTACCTTGGCTATCAAGCCCAAGACCTTGGCCAATTTATCAATAACGCGCCAATCACTGATGCCGCGTTCTTTAATATCGTGCTATAGAGTACTGCCGCATTCTTATTGAAGCATTGATTGAGCGACCTTCTGCAAGGGCGCTATTTCTTCAGCTATTGATTGGGCGATCTCCCACAAGGTCGCTTATTCTTTTGGTAACACGACGTTATCGCGCTCAACGCCAATGGTGCATTCTTGAGGCTTTGGTTTTTGACCAACCGACTTTGACCGGTCAATATGGATCGCGGCATATCATGGTTGTGCATTCCTAATTATCGCGGTGCTCGTTCTGAGCGCGTTCACAGACAGAAACCTTGTCCAGCCGAAACCCTCTCTTTTTGATTTTTAATCCTTATCTGGGTAAGCTTCGGAGCTCGATCCATTCAGGGAAGGTTCATAATCTTTCTTAGAGTCTTTCCCCCTCAATAATCGGCAGGATTACCCGATCTTGGGCCTCCAAATCTTTGGATCTCTGGGAACTCCGACCTAGGGTTTCTAGTCCACTTTCTTCTATAAATTAGGTCCATGGCCGTCGATCTAAAGGGATGCCACTCTAGGATTTCGATCATAGGAGAGAGGGCGAGACTGTACTTCATCGAGGATCTTTGATCCCTCACCCTCCTCTCATCTAAGGGAGTATTTAGGCTTTTTATTGTGTTCTTCTCTGTTCTTCATTTTCCCCCTTTCCCTTTGTCCTTTAATCCCTCGATTCTTCGCATAGCATAGCATGCTCTTCTCAAAATCACTCATTTTTTCAAATACAGGCATACACACACACCAACCTATTTTTTGGCCCTTCCATAGGGGTTTAAAAACCACCCAAACCCCCAGGTGATCTAGCCCTCCTTTTACATGCTTTTTATTGAAAATAGGGATAGATTCTACACTAATCTCGTTCTAATGGGTTGTTTCTATGTGATTTTCATTGTTTTGCAGGCATAAACAGAAGAATACGTAAGGCCCTTGCACCTTGGCCGGTCTTGGAGCAAGGAAGGAATGGACTATACACATCCCATAGTTTTCTCTAATAATGTGCCCTAAGTCCTTACCGCGTTCTATAGAACGCGCTCATTCGAATAGGCGCGTTCAAAAGGAACGCGCTCATCTCCCTTAGCGCGTTATTCATCAGGCCCCCCCTCGGCTTCTCTTTCCATTTTCCAAGGTAAGTAATGTGCCCCCTCTTTTACTCTTTTATTATTTGGCACATTATAGGCCTTGGTGGCGATCACAGATATATTTCTATATCATATATCGCATGCGCCCCACCCCCTTTATTCATTTATCATCATTATTTTGTGCCCTATTTTTCATCCTTATTATTCATCATCTTTGGGGTGGTCGATTTTACCATCTACACTCACTAGACTACTTACTGATCAGGTCTTAGCGCATGAGTAAACATTGACATCTCACAAATATACTCGAGCTGCAATATGCTATCAATTGATAACAATTTGACTTACTAAGCAGTGTGCAGAACGGATGAAGGATTCAAGTATAACCTAGTAAAACATATAGAAAATCAAGCTGAATATATATATCAGCTCACACGAGACAATACTCGAACACTTAATCCACGATGAGAATGCAAACTAGAACGTGCATGCAAGAACTTTTCACAGATGACTTGAATTGCATCATGTGCGGAAGGAATTATGGATTCAGCCAAAAACTACTTATAAAATCTATCAGTTCATACTGAAATGCTGATCAAAACAATTAAGAAGACAATGTGTCATACACAACAATTCTCAAACACTTGGCACATAGTGCGACAGTACGGAGGAGTTGATCACATAACCTGTGAAGGGGGAGATGAGAAGGAACAATCACACACAAGGTCAACCCACGATGCACACAGGAGTTTTTAGGTGGTTCGATCTACCTAGCAGATCTACGTCCACCCCTCACCCAAACCAGAGTGAGGCTTCCCCTTGCAAAAGCAAGAACGCAGACTCAGTCTACAACAACGACTGATTCCATAGCTTGACACCAAGGGAAACAAATCCCTTCAACCGATCTTGCTCCCAGCAGAGATCAACCCACTGAATAATGCAATGACCAAAGGAATAATCCTCTCTTCTTCTGAATCCTCAGAAGGAACCCCCGGAGACAACTCTCCCTTCCTCTGACTATGCAGAGGGAACACCCGGAGACAATCTCCGTTCCTCTATCTGTATAGAGGGAAAAGCCCAGAGAATAATCTCCCTTCCTCTGATACCACAGAGGGGACACCTGGAGATACACTCTCTCTTCTTCTGATCACTCAGAAGGAAACCGATCCTCAATAGGGTATCGGAAGAACACTAAGGAAATGGAAAAACAACAAACAAAAACACAAAAAGGAAAACAACATAATGTAGCTCCAAGGAGCAGGATGGCTCTGGATTTGGTCCACGAGACCAATCTTCAGGTAGATCTTCAAGTATAAGCTCAACTGCACTCTGATATGGCTCTCACTTGAACTGGGCTACAGATCTGGGCTCTTGATCTTTCTTTCTTCTTCTTTTTATTCCCTCAAACTCTCACGCACATTTATCTTCGAACTGATCTGCCCAGCTGCTCTCAGATATCCCACACAATTCCTTCTATAGCAGCTCCTCTCCGCAGCACCTTCTTCGTTTTGATTGGCTGCTATATATATAGAAGAGAAAAATGTTCTTCACTCAGAAAATCTGATCCATATCCAAATTATTTCATTGGTCTAGGTGTCAGAAGAAATAATCTGACTCTTATGAACTTTCTATAAATTAGCTAGGTGGATTGGACTGCGTGCCAAAATTTTCACAGAAGTAAGGCACGTGATTCACTTGGGTTCATCACGAGCTCAGGACGATTTTATGCTTGGTGATGTAGATCTTCCTTAAGTACCCTACATTGACACTCAAGTGAATATAATTAATCCTTTGAAATCCTTTAATCACACTTGATGTATCAGATAATGATGTTTCCTTCAGTGCGTTGAAAAGGTGAATGAGAAGTGTCAAGGCATATGCCAACAGGTCGAGGCAGAATGTAATGACTCATCTGCTGATGAATGATGCGTCGGATCAATGACGCACGGCTTCAACCTGCCCTATTGATAGTATTTACTCCTTCTTATAGTGCTTTGACCTTGCAGTCTTCCAATTGCTGGTTACGAGCTAGACGCGTCAATGCATTATCTTAAAGCTTTGACGTGGTAGTTCTTAACTTCTGATCCTGGACTTGATGCGTCGGTGCAGTAGTAAAGATAAAAGGCTTCCAGTCATCTTTTCGACTGCTTGGCATTTGGTGCATCGATGCAGCTACTTGTGCATCGAGGTAATGTTATTTCGCAGACCAGATTTGAATCTTGATGCATTGAGGCAGTATTCTGGTGCATCGAGGCAGAGCTTTGGAGTTGTTTCGTTGAACATCTCTACGTCGAGGTAGTTGTTTGTCGCATCAGTTCAGAACTCTTAAAGCGACTTCTTTGAGTATTACTGCATCGAGGCATAGCTTTGTTGCATCGAGATAGGAAATTGGAAGTAGCTCCACTTGATAGCACTGCCTCAAGGCAGTGGTGATCCAGCTTCGACCTCTTCAAATAACCAAGTCTTCTGGCCACTTCATCTTCTCTTCCTGAAATCTTCAATTGTTGACTTCTGTTGATCTATTGTACCAATCCTCTTATTCCACTGAAAGTACCATTGCCATGGCTTCATAGTTAGCTTGAATTTTGCTGACTTGACTTTGCTTTACAACCCTTTTGAGACATGTTCTTTTTAGCATACAAACGCATGCTTCTACACACGAATCAATTGCATATAACATCAACATGTAAACATGGTAATGCATCATAAACCAATGCACCATTAACACATATGACTTCATCATTCCATTCTCATGCAGACTCATAATGAGTCATAGTGTTTGTCACCATCAAAACCACAGGGATATACAACACCCCTCTCACACTCTCTGCACTCCACTCCCTCCTCTGATTTATCATTCACCCTCTCTCCCTTTCTCTCCTTCTACCTTCTCTCTCTCTCTTTCTTCTCTGCTACACCGCATACACAACACTCACACCCCCTTGCTTCACACCTCTCCTCTCTCTCTTCGTTTCCTCTCTCTCTCTGAAACTCCATCTGCTTTCACACCCACTCTGCCACGGCGTCGACCTCATCGACGCCCCCTTGCGACCATCGAACTGCCCACGCCACGTCCCCCCGGTCTCTTTCTCTCCGTTTCAGCACGCACGCACTGCCACCTACACTGCGGCGCCCTTCGCACACTGTCGGTGATCTCTTTCCCTCACACCTCTCTTCTCCTCACTGCCTTTCTCCCTCTCTCTCTCTCTCTCTCTCACGCCCCTCACACTCCCCTCTCTCCCTCTCCCTCTCTCCACTGTATGCACACACTTCCGCGGCTCCCCTCCTTCATTCTCTCGATCCTCCACACTTGCACACACGTCTACTCTTCATCTCTTCCCCTCGTCCCTCTCTCTCTTTCTCTCTCTAACACCCTCTGTCATACTCCCTCACCGTGGGGTCGACACCCCTCCTTGCGCGGTCGACCCACCTCACCGTCCTCACCCATCTCTCTCCTATCTCTTCTCATTATCTCTCTCTCTATCTCTCTCCCCTCCGTCCCTCTCTCTTTCTCTCTACCACACACATCTCACACACACGTAGTTTTTATTTTTTTTCCTTTTCTTTTCTTTATCTTATCTTATGTTAATTCCCACCTTCCTCTATTTTTCCCTCTCTCTCTTCATCACTCCCTATTTTCTCTCTACAAACTCCTCTCTCTAAGGCTCTCTCACGGCGACATCTACTCTAAGTTAGGCGACTCTCCAAGGCTCAAGGGCGTGGGTGACGACGTCTTCATCTACTTCACAGCCATCCTCTCGCCACTTCATTAATTTTTTATTTTCTTTGTTAGATGCTATTCCAAGTGTTGTACCTCTTCTTGATGTTCTTGAACTTCTTTGCATTATAACCATCATATTTTGAATTTTAACCAAAAGTGAGTGTGATCATATCTCTAAACTTTTGGTCCACTCTCCCTCTCTCTCTCTCTCTCACTATTTCTCTCCCTTACCCCTCCATGTTTCTTTAGATAGATTTTAATCTTGTGTTATTTCAAGTGTTTCCCATAAAACAATTCTTCCACAACTTCTTTTGCTTTTGTTTGAAATAAAAGAGAAGCAACTTTAAAATATTAGCTTCCTTGTGGGATCGACCCGTATTCATCACTATATTCAAAATCCAAATTTTATTGTGAGTACGGAATTTTTGAAATTGAGTGCGCGAGTTTTTAACAATGAGCTTCGCATTCGATCAGAACTCCTGTCACTAAATCTATCGGAGGGGACGATAATGAAATTCTAACTCCTACTTGGTCATCCTCCAAGCCAGAGCCGAACCCTGCAACTGATGCGTGGCCAACAACACCTTCTCATCATCAAGACACTCCATAGCATGGAACACTCTCTCTGTGGCATCTACCCATGCCCTCGCTGCATCTAGATCTGGCTGCCCATCGAACCGAGGTGGGTGGAACTGTAAGAACTCCTTCAGCGTACGTCCAAGGTCACCCTGAGATGACGAGCCCTCACCGACTTCTCCACCATATGAGTTATAGTGTTTGTCATCATCAAAACACAATATCCAACACCCTTGGTCTCTTTCTCTCTGCTTCAGCACGAACGCACCGCCACCTGCACCGTGGCACCCTTCGCACTCCGCCGGTGATCTCTTTCCCTCACACCTCTCTTCTCCTCACTGCCTTTCTCCCTCTCTCTCTCTCACACCCCTCACACTCCCCTCTCTCCCTCTCCCTCTCTCCACTATCTACACACACGTCCGCGGCTCCCCTTCTTCTTTCTCTCGATCCTCCATAATTGCACACACGTCTGCTCTTCATCTCTTCCCCTCGTCCCTCTCTCTCCCTTTCTCTCTCTAGCACCCTCCATCACACTCCCACACCGTGGGGTCGACACCCCTCCCTGCAGGGTCGACCCACCTCACCGTCCTCACCCATCTCACTCCTATATCTTCTAATTATCTCTCTCTCTATCTCTCTCCCCTCCGTCCCTCTCTCTTTCTCTCTACCACACACATCTCACGCACACATAGTTTTTTTTTCTTTTCTTTATCTTATCTTATGTTAATTCCCACCTTCCTCTATTTTTCTCTCTCCCTCTCTTCATCACTCCCTATTTTCTCTCTATAAACTCCTCTCTCTAAGGCTCTCTCACAGCGGTGTCTACTCTAAGTTGGGCGGCTCTCCAAGGGTCAAGGGCGTGGGCGACAACATCTTCATCCGCTTCACAGCCATCCTCTCCCCACTTCATTAATTTTCCGTTTTCTTTGTTAGATGCTATTCCAAGTTTTGTACCTCTTCTTTATGTTCTTGAACTTCTTTGCATTGTAACCATCATATTTTGAATTTTAAGCAAAAGTTAGTGTGATCATCTCTCTAAACTTTCGATCCGCTCTCCCTCTCTCTCTCTCTCTCACTATTTATCTCCTTTACCCCTCCATGTTTCTTTAGATAGATTTTGTTGGCCCAGAGAGATGGCAGACAAGAAGGGTGGGTTGAATTGTCCCCTTGTCGAGATGGCGGATTTTAAAAACTTTCCTAACTAAACACAGTGGAATTAAGATTAACAATGTTAATAGCCAAAACTTAAGTGAGATTTAAAACGATCTCTCAAGCTTTCCGATCTCACTCGTAATAACAATGCGACTAACAGGGAAAATTTGCTCAACACAGATTACGGAGGTAGCAGTGTGTGATTATGCAGTGAATTAAAAACCTATATAATGTACCTGTGAACGGAGATCTAAGAAATGACAATCACACAGGCAATCACACAAGACACAGGGATTTTTAGGTGGTTCGGGACCACGACGGGCTCCCTACGTCCACCCCTCACCCAACCGGGTGAGGCTTCACTCCACGCTACGAAACGTAGCAACACGGGGATGAACCCCAACCACACACGCTGCTTCCGCAGCAATACACACACGGGGACAAGCCCCAACAGGCTGCCACCGCAGCACACACACACACACAACGTCGGGGAACACACCCCGGACACTAAAACCACACGGAGACACAGCCAAACTCGGGGAAACTTACCCCGCAAAAGATCCACACACGCGGAGATATAACTCTGCCTACACATGATGTATTTCTCTATTTAATAAACGAAAAGGATGTACAATAAACGCCCAAACAACTATCTATGCTCAAATAGAAGAGTAGAGATGAGAGAAGAAGAATCTCCCTCAAATCTGTCATGAAATCCGTCCAAAGGAGAAGTAGGGTGTGTCGGAGAGTGTTCTTCATGGAGTGGAACTCAACCAAGCCCGTAGGAGACGTCCAGGGTTGAATCTTCAAGAATGCGTTCAGAGTTGGGATAGATCGGTAGAGATCAGCTCTTAGTCGACGTCCTCCTCTCCTTCTTCTTCTTCTTCCTCCTCCAGGTAGGGCGGCATCGCCCCCTTCCTCTTTTCCCTACAAAGGATAGAAAGAGTATTAGTGCAAGGATTTTTCTCACGATGGAGATCATGACCTCTATATACAAGAGGGAAAACAATAATGAAAGACCACAATACCTATGTTAAAACCCTTCAAATCAACACCCAATAGATGTATGGAAACCCTAAGGATATTTTGGTAAAAAGCCAAGACAATCGGATCTTGATATGGGTATTTCGAAACCAACCCGGAAAACTCGTTCCGGACAAAGCAGAGAAAGTGTCGACTCATGGAGTCGACACTTTTCTCATCTCATTCTGTCCCGTTTGTAAAAATATGACTCAGGACAAAAGTGTCGACTCACAGAGTTGACACTTTTTGTCACACGTTCTGCCAGAAGACAAAAAATCAACTCACAGGACAAAAGTGTCGACTCACAGAGTCGACACTTTTTGTCAGCAGAAAAGTGTCGACTCACAGAGTCGACACTTTTTGTCAGCATATCAGAAATCAACGTAGACAGAACCTACTAAAATAAGTGTCGACTCCTAGAGTCGACACTTTTACTAACAAAACTTAAAACTCAATAAAACTCAAATGAAACCCTATAAAACCTCTCCCAAACATTAAAAACAAATAACCATGCATTGAAAATAAGATATTGGCATGAATTAAGTCGCATTCCAGCATAAGCCAATGAAAGTGTCAAGCAAATTGAATTCCAAACCGCTCCTAGAAAAATATGAAAAAATAACACTATCAAACCATGAAATCAAATGGAAATCTGAATAGGTTGAGCATCTTGCAACCCCAACATAAAACTTCATCTATCAAAGGATGAAACTCTTTGAAAGCTTCAAGACCCCAAGAATTATATGCATGTAAGTATTATGAAACAGATTCACGGGGTTTTAAAATAGACTCCATGGTATGTAAATAGGAATGGAAGCTTACCATAGATGTCAAGGATTTGTGGGCATTTTTGAACCTGCACTTTCCAGAAATTCAACCACATGAGAATAATGAGTCAGAGCAATTGAGGAAACCATTTTCAACCAAACTCATTCAATCCACATTGGATTATATTCAATCATGATTTCTTACCTTGAACAAGGGAATGTGACACATTTGAGCCTTGCATACTTAACAACCTCAATATCATGTTGAGGCACAAAACACACAAGAATTACTTAATGCATTCTATAATGTCTGTGCATATAACCCATGGTCGATGCAAATGTATAGAGCAACCAAGATTGGGTCGGTGCACAAGTGAACAGAGTCGGTGCAGGTTTGAACAAGTCTATGCACAATTGAGCAGAGTCTATGCAAACTGTATAGAGCCCCTAGATAAGGTCGGTGCAATGATGACCAAAGTCCGTGCAATGATCCACAAGGTCTGTGCAATAATGAATAAGGTCCATGCAACGAACATCACACATAAGGCTCACTCTCATCACAGTTATATCAATGCAGATCAAACCAAAACATTGACTCAGTCCAGAACAAAACTGAACCTACACAACCATCACATATCAAATAGATGCAAGCAATCCATTTAAGAATTCCGAGTCAGTCCAAAAATGAAAGTTCATTTCAACACATAGTTTCCAGTCAACATTAATTAAATGCATTTGAAGAGCTTACTTCAAAACAATTTCTCCACAAGAAAACCTCCTTCAACCTCCATCTAAACAACTTGAAATGCAATCAAATGAACTAGCCAACAGAATATCATGCAAGAGTAGTCATTAAACCAATACCCAACAATCTCATGCACAACATGCATGAGTCAACATCAGAAATATATTCATGAAGGACCATTGAAATTCAACCCAACAATCTCATCCACAACATGCATGAGTCAACATCAGAAATGTATTCATGAAGGACCATTGAAATTCAACCTGCAAAATAAGATATCATCATGTTAGCTTGTTTATTATGAAGACGCCATTAAACATAATACACACAATATATTGGAATCATCAAAATCATTGTCAAAGATAATAAGGGGCACACAGAACCAAACAATCTCCCCCTTTTTGATGATGACAATATATTATGGCCACTCAAATTTCTCTCCCCCTTTGGCATTATCAAAAAGATGGGGGACTCTGGAGTAACTGTGAAGTTTTCAAAAATGAGTGAGACAAGAGCGCACGAACACAGCAATTAACCTCCCATGAGAGGAAGGTGTGTGAAGGAAAATTCAGATATTCAGATTTTGAACTTTATGCATGAAAGTATGACTGAACTATGCACATAATGTATGACCAAACTATATCCAAAATGACAAAAGTATATGCAAGTGTATCACTAAGCTATGCACAAAAAGTATAATGAAACTAACTATATGCAAGTGTTTATGCTTAAGAGCATATTGTTCTCCCCCAATTGTCAAGAACAAAAATCAACTGATAATGGGTTATTTAACCTATTATTTACAAGTATAACCTATAGATGCAAACTATGAAATGAAGTATTATATGAACAAGTAGGATCAAGCAATTAAGCACTCAAGCATGCATAGCAAGTTATAGACTCATGCAAGTCCCTTCGGGACGGGTGTAAAGATAATGCAATTGATCGTTGAACATGAAGTACATGAACAATACTAAGAAGGTCGTGCTTACATAAATAAAGTACTACATTAACCATGCAAGATGACTGATTCATAAGCGACATTCAAACAATCAAACCCAAGGTGCATATGTGAAGATTGGGCAATGAAGTTCAAGTCAATATGGAAAATCAGATTTTCTAAAGAACACTAAAAAGAACTTCTCATCCATACACTTTCATACACAATGCTCGAATATTGGTAGCTACATATGACCCCAATTTTTTAATTACTTAAAAAGGTGTGACTAACCTTTTGACACGAGTTGTATCTTTTGTCTCAGGGACACTTCCCGGTTACTCAGTTTCGTCACTTATCTTTGCTGTGGATTTTTTCACTTTTCGATGGGCGTTGTATCCTTTGTCTCAGGGACACTTCCCGACTACTCGGTGGTAAATCACACTTATTTTTATATGGATTAGTTTCTTCTTTCGACGCGAGTTTCCTCCTTTATTTCAGGGGGGATTCCCGGCTACTCGGATCCATGTTCCACTTATACAAATTTTTGAAGGGGTAAACAGCTCTTTCCTCACGAGAAATGTGATTTCCATGTAGAGAATCAATAGCTCTCTAAAGTGTAGAGTAGAAAATAGTAATCCTTATTAGATTGAATCATTATCTCAAAAAGGTGCATTTTGTGTGGGTGGTTGTATTGAATGTAAAAGATGAATTAGTGTCATCACAGTAATGTCTCCCCCTAAATGTATGCACGGTTATAAAAAAAATATCTCCCTTAATATATGCCATGAAATAGATATGTCTAAATCAATGCAATTTCATTTAGCAAGGGATGAGTCATTGAAGTAGTCAAAAAATGGGTGATATTTTATATACACTCAAACATGCATTGAGATTTAATTTTCAAGCAAGTTGATTATCGGTACTTGGTGGAGAACGTAGGTCCGAAGACCACCATCACGCGCAGTGAAAGCTTCCGGCTGAACATAATCCAACCTTCCACTAACACCATTTTATATACCAAATAATCATGGCATTCAAGCACATAAATATGCAATGATATGTAAGTGTATGCATGTAACTTGAAAAGATGATTGAAAAATTATTCCTATTCACAAGTATGCAAAGATGTGTATGATATGTGCAATGAGTATCATGCAGCTAAGTATGTGTTCTATATATGCACAAGTGAATTGTTATTTGTAAAAAGTAAATAGGAGTATGAAAGACTCTATGCACAGTGAAAAGCATTCAAAGCCGATTTTATTTGCAAAGCGAAAGAGAAGGTGTGTATGAAGAACTGTATATGTGCAATGTAAAGCATTCAAAAACTAAAATTATTCACATGATGTGAAGCGAGAAGCATGTTCAATTCATCCAAACATGAAGTTCACAAAATCTCATCATTTCAGAAGTTGCCAAATTCAACAAAATAGGAATGCAATTTGATTGTGAACTTCAGACTCAACTTTTACCTTTTCAAAATTTTCAAAATGAACCTAACCGAAGTAAGTTCTCAAAATTAAGTCATTTTCTTTCTCACCTTGAGAGTCCTCAATTTATTAATGTTCCTTGACCTCAAGGTTCCCCTATAAAATAGATTCTCATTTTGGAGGTTTGGGTATCCAAGCCATCTTAGATCCCGAGAGGTTAATTCTAGCATGAATAGATGGATTCTTGTATTTCCTAGCACAGCGATCATCATCAAATCTCATTGTGGCACAGTCATCCATCAGATGACCATTCTCACCACAATAATGACAATAAGAAAATTTTCTTTTCATGGACCATTTTTCATCATTCTTCATTGCAAAGCAATTATTCATCATGTGTCCATGTTCACCACAGTAGTAACATGAAAAATTCTTTTTGAGAAACCATTCATCATCATTTTTCTTTGTGAAACAATTTTTAAAAATATGTCCATATAACCCACAATAGAAGCAATGATTGTTGTATCTTTTCTTTATGGGTTTTTCAAGATTTTTGGACTCATCAACAATTTTCATATGTGACTGCAATGCTTGTTCATCATCAGATTTCATCATGAGACAGTTATACATGTCATGAACATATTGACCACAATAATAGCATGAAATATTCCTTCTTTTACTTGTTACATGATCACGTTTAACAGTTGAAACTTTTTCATGCACACGGGAGCATTCAACAACATCTTTTTGTTTTTCAATTTCTTTATCACACAAGGACAAAGATTCATTCAAGCTCTTGATTTTATTTTCTAGTTTCATGATTTGCAAATGAGAGTTAGCAATCTCTTGTTCACATGAAACAATTTTCTCATTCAACAAGTAATTAACAGTTTTGTGACTTTCAATTTCTTGTTCCAGAATATGCAAATTAATTGTCACAATTATCAATGAACACACATTTTCCTTTCTCAACCTTTTCAAGACTTTTCAACTTACTTTCAAGTAATGAAATTTGAATCAACAAAGCACTATTTTCATTTTGGAGTTTATCAAATGAATTATTGTTCATGGACGTGTGTTCAGGTTCTTTCACTTGAAAACTCACATTTTCATTAACCATTTTATTCATTGTTTCATTCGATTCAAATTTATCATTCAAATTCTTAAAACTTTCTATTTCCTTCCTAAGTTCCTCCAGTTTATTTGTCTTGTCAACATTTAGAGTTACTTTCCCTTTTTTCAAAAGATGCAATTTTTCAAATATGGAGGTGTTCAACATTTTCAGCTCCTCATTTTCTTTTTCTATTCGTTGAAGTTCTAAAATTTTATCCAACAAGAATTTGTTTTCAATTATAAAGTTTGTAATCATTTCTTTTAATTCTTCTTCAACAAGTATTTGGGACTCAACTAACCTTTCAAGTTCAATGGATTTCCTACATGAAGAGTTGTCATGTTTCCTTTTTAATTTCTTATTTTCTGATTTTATCAACTTGTATTTTTCAAACAATTCATCATAAGCAATTACAAGTTCATCATAGCTAATATCATCATCATCATCAGAGTCGGAGTTAGAGTTTACCTTCAAACTCTCCTCGCTTTGACGCTCAATTTCATTGTTTGCAACTAAGCAGTCACCGTTGTTGCAACTTCCTTTTTGGGCTACGCTCAACCCGTCCCAAATTTCTTTGGCTGTCCTACAAGACAAAACAAATGGAAATTGATTAGTGTCCAAGGCAGCCTTAAGAGCATTCAAAACAAACAAATTATCCGAATTTATTTTCTTATGTTCATCAGTCCACCTTAATTCATTTTTGGGTAAGACATGTGGACCACGAGAGATTAATTTCATGAGTTTCGGATCAAAGCCAGTAATCTAAACACAAAATTTTCCTAGCCATGAAGCATAATCAAAACAATTGAAAATAGGAATAGAATTCAAGCTAGCCATCATGAAAATGATCTTTACTCCTAGACCGTGAGGTCAACAAAAAAATCAGAGACGAGGCTTTGATACAAATTGTTGGCCTAGAGAGATAGCGGACAAGAAGGGGGGGTTGAATTGTCCCCTTGCCGAGATGGTGGATTTTAAAAACTTTCCTAACTAAACACAGTGGAATTAAAGGTAATAATGTTAATAGCCAAAACTTAAGTGAGATTTAAAACGATCTCTCAAGCTTTCCGATCTCACTCGTAATAACAATGCGACTAATAGGGAAATTTTGCTCAACACAGATTACAGAGGTAGCAGTGTGTGATTATGCAGTGAATTAAAAACCTATATAATGTACCTATGAACGGAGATAGAAGAAATGACAATCACACAGGCAATCACACAAGACATCGAGATTTTTAGGTGGTTCGGGACCACGACGGGCTCCCTACGTCCACCCCTCACCCAACCGGGTGAGGCTTCACTCCACGCTATGAAACTGTCACACCCCGAGAGCGGAAAATACCCGGAGATGCGTGACGAGTTTATATCAACCATGTCAATCAGAGTAGTAGTGTATTCGACACAAAGATAGAGATGCGCAAAAGTAAAGATAACCCAATCCATTTATTTCTTCATAATAAATAGTCTATTATAAACCTAATACTCTATTCAAAAAGAAAAGTACACATTTGACTCAAGAAATATATAAAAGACTAGATGACACTTGGAAAAGCTCTAGCTCTTTCACTCTTGATTCTCCCCATCCGATTGACTTTCCTCATCGTCGGACTTACCTGAAAAGTAGGGACAACACGGAGTGAGCGAACGCTCAGTAGGAAATTATATCTCAGGAACTAGCAAGGGGTTTAAGTAGTTACATCTTTCATGAATGTACTATAGCTATGCATGCTCGCATAAAACGACAAGATAGAAAGAGGATATAATAATAAGATAACAGGAGAACTAGTCATGAACCTTTCAAGAACTTATATCAAATGACCTCAAGATATTCAAGCAAGTACTTTATCATGTCAAGATGAAATTTGGCTATCACGTTCAAGTACGCAAGTAATTACCCTTTTTCGGGCCACGCAAGTTATGTAATATCAAGTCAAGTACAAGATTTGTGGAATGTTCAATCAAGCTAGTCATGCACTTCGGTATAATGCCAATACCGTGATCAATCAACTCCCATGGGCACAAGTACTTTCGGGTGCTCCTCCCAGGACCAGATCGGGCCCTATATGCGCAGGCATTAGTCATGTATTTTAACATCCACTTTTGTATATAGCCAATATGGAATTTCAAGGATAAAGCTTGTAGACATGTAGGATAGACTTTGAAAGAATAGAGTCCAAAAATATGATACTTGACATAGATAGGCGATAATAACGGTACAATCACGATTATCGATAAAACTAGGTGGAATTGGTTCCCTTAACTCAGGTACCATGATAAGTAAGTAGAGACACTCTTTTATATAGAATTGAGGTCCATATGAATAGCACCTCAATGGCAAGACGTCCTCATTCTTAATATAGAATTGAGGTTCACAAGAACATCAAGTTTAATATAGAATTGGGGTCTACCAGAACATCATAACAATGTTGATATAGAATTGGGGTTTACAAGAACATCATAACAACGGCATATTCTTCCCCGTTCATTAAGATAATTCTCATATCATACCCATGGCATGACATGAGGGCCGGTATCACCATGTTTCTATAGAGGGACATGGCAAAGATTGTGTAATAGGTTTTTATGGTACAACCAGCTCAGTCGGTCTTGAGGGAATCCAAGGCGGCGAGGAGTCTTACGGAGGTCTCTATGACTAACTCGCTAGTCCAAAGGAACGAAATGTCCAATGGAGAGCTTGTATGTCAATGAGAATTGAGGGGTAACGATAAAACATCGTAGAAAACATGGGACTATACTCACGGAGTGGAGTAATAGTGCCTATATATAAATATATGTAATGAATCCCTCGGATAACAGTAATCAGGAAAAATCAGTAATGCAGAAAGTAGCGACTTTGGTAAAGTCATTTTTCATGTAATTAACGCCTTAATCAGGGGCGTTTATATTAGATTTGACGACGTGTACAGCAGTCGTCCTTTCAATATTTCTAGTTTTGCAGAATATTATAAATCTGGAAATTTTAATAAAACGCGTCCTGGACAGGGGCGTTAGTTTACAGAAGGCGCCCTGGTATGGGGCGTCAGTTCAAGAAAAGACGACCTGGGCAAGGTCGTTAATTCACAAGTTTACAAGTTTCGAGACAATGAAATTTTAGAAAACATGATATATGGTCAGTACCATAAGAAATAGCAGGATTACAAGAGATTGACCATGCATTAATTTAGAATCATGTTTGCATTGATATATAATTTTTAAACATGGTGTTTATTAATTAAGAGAAATTGACGTCCGTGTGCAGGGCGTCAAATATTAAATTGACGACCTAGTCGTGGTCGTGTCTTTTAATGTAGCGTCCTTGATAAGGGCGTCTATTTCAAAACTCTTTAGAAACTAACCGAAACGCATGAAATCTATATGCAGGTATTAACGGATGATGTTATAGGTATTAATATGCTAGTTTGGGCTACAATCCCTGAGAAAATCCTACCTCTTGATGAAACGTGAAGGATCTGGTGAAGAGACGATACTCTGTTTGTACAGAGTGCTCACCGGAAGAAGAAACTGAAGGAGAAGTTGCAGATGATTGGAGACGATTATGATGAAGAACCTTACATCCTCCAACTATATGAGAGCTCCTTCTCGACGTAGACAACCTACAGAATCATGAGATGAAGAATATCAATATTCTTCATGACTATCTCATAGACAGGGGAAGAAGAACATCACCTGTTCTTCACGTATGATAGGAACACTTCGGGATGAAGAACCCTCGTTCTTTAATGGAAGACAGAAGCTCCTCAACCTGCGATAGAAGAATAAGATGGAGAAGAATTATTCCTCCTAATACCTAATCAGTAGACGAGAAACAATAGGAAGAACTAACCTCTCTTTCACGGATGACTGCAGCAGAACCTTCTTCGGCCAAATATCTTTAGGGTTTGTTTGAACAAGGTTATTTATAGGATTTTGGGAATCCTAATAGGGTTAGTGTTTTGATTAGAAGTAACACTTCCATGATAGAGTTATTACTACATTCGAACTCTTTCTCATAGTTATCAACTTACCCTGGATAAGTTCCCGGTTCGAACGAAACTGGAATGGAATTAACGCCTTATGCTAAGGCGTCGAATTTTAAATTGACGCCTTGACGTGCGTCGTTTCTTGTTGAAACGCGTCCATGTAAAGGGCGTTACTCTTTTTATTGTCTTTTTATGCCTTTTATTTATTTTGGCCGTCTGAAATTTGACGCCGTGAAACGTGGGCGTCCTTTCTTAAAAACGCGCCTTAGATGAGGGCGTAGCGCCTTGCTCCAAGGCGTTAATTTCATCAGGGCTTTGTTCTTCTTGTTTCAACCTTTTTCATTTGTTCACTTAATCTTTTAGTTTATTTCAATTTATTTCAATTTATTTCTTTTAATTTTATACGGGTTGCTACAGAAACGTAGCAACACGGGGATGAACCCAAACCACACACGCTGCTTCCGTAGCAATACACACACGGGGACAAGTCCCAACAGGCTGCCACCGCAGCACACACACACACAACGTCGGGGAACACACCCTAGACACTAAAACCACACGGAGACATAGCTCCGTCCACCACAACACAACTCGGGGAAACTTACCCCGCAAAAGATCCACACACGTGGAGATATAACTCCGCCCACACACGATGTATTTCTCTATTTAATAAACGGAAGGATGTACAATAAATGCCCAAACAGCTATCTATGCTCAAATAGAAGAGTAGAGATGAGAGAAGAAGAATCTCCCTCAAATCTGCGATGAAATCCATCCAATGGAGAAGTAGGGTGCGTCGGAGAGTGTTCTTCACGGAGTGGAACTCGACCAAGCCCGTAGGAGACGTCCAGGGTTGAATCTTCAAGAACGCGTTCAGAAGTGAGACAGATCGGCAGAGATCAGCTCTTAGTCGACGTCCTCCTCTCCTTCTTCTTCTTCTTCCTCCTCTAGGTAGGGCGGCATCGCCCCCTTCCTCTTTTCCCTGTGAAGGATAGAAAGAGTACTAGCGCAAGGATTTTTCTCACGATGGAGATCATGACCTCTATATACAAGAGGGAAAACAATAATGAAAGACCACAATACCCGTGTTAAAACCCTTCAAATCAACACCCAATAGATGTATGGAAACCCTAAGGCTATTTGGGTAAAAAGCCAAGACAATCGGATCTTGATATGGGTATTTCGAAACCAATCCGGAAAACTCGTTCCGGACGAAGCAGAGAAAGTGTCGACTCATGGAGTCGACACTTTTCTCATTTCATTTTGTCCCGTTTGTAAAAATAGGACTCAGGACAAAAGTGTCGACTCACAGAGTCGACAATTTTTATCACACGTTCTGCCAGAAGACAAAAAATCAACTCACAGGACAAAAGTGTCGACTCACAGAGTCGACACTTTTTGTCAGCAGAAAAGTGTCGACTCACAGAGTCGAAACTTTTTGTCAGCATATCAGAAATCAACGCACACAGAACCTACTGAAATAAGTGTCGACTCCTAGAGTTGACACTTTTACTGACAAAACTTACAACTCAATAAAACTCAAATGAAACCCTACAAAACCTCTCCCAAACATTAAAAATAAATAACCATGCATTGAAAACAAGATATTGGCATGAATTAAGTCGCATTCCAACACAAGCCATTGAAAGTGTCAAGCAAATTGAATTCCAAACCGCTCCAAGAAAGATATGAAAAAATAACACTATCAAACCATGAAATCAAATGGAAATCTGAATAGGTTGAGCATCTTGCAACCCCAACATAAAACTTCATCTATTAAAGGATGAAACTCTTTGAAAGCTTCAAGACCCCAAGAATTATATGCATGTGAGTATTATGAAACAGATTCACAGGGTTTTAAAATAGACTCCATGGTATGTAAATAGGAATGGAAGCTTACCATAGATGTCAAGGATTTGTGGGCATTTTTGAACCTGCACTTTCCAGAAATTCAACCACATGAGAATAATGAGTCAGAGCAATTGAGGAAACCATTTTCAACCAAACTCATTCAATCCACATTGGATTATATTCAATCATGATTTCTTACCTTGAACAAGGGAATGTGACACATTTGAGCCTTGCATACTTAACAACCTCAATATCATGTTGAGGCACAAAACACACAAGAATTACTTAATGCATTCTATAATGTTTGTGCATATAACCCATGGTCGATGCAAATGTATAGAGCAACCAAGATTGGGTCGGTGCATAAGTGAACAGAGTCGGTGCATGTTTGAACAAGTCTATGCACAATTGAGCCGAGTCTGTGCAAACTTTGTAGAGCCCATAGATAAGGTCGGTGCAATGATGACCAAAGTCCGTGCAATGATCCACAAGGTCTGTGCAATAATGAATAAGGTCCGTGCAACGAACATCACACATAAGGCTCACTCCCATCACAGTTATATCAATGCAGATCAAACCAAAACATTCATTCAGTCCAGAACAAAACTGAACCTACACAACCATCACATATCAAATAGATGCAAGCAATCCATTTAAGAATTCCAAGTCAGTCCAAAAATGAAAGTTCATTTCAATACATAGTTTCCAGTCAACATTAATTAAATGCAATTGAAGAGCTTACTTCAAAACAATTTCTCCACAAGAAAACCTCCTTCAACCTCCATCTAAACATCTTGAAATGCAATCAAATGAACTAGCCAACAGAATATCATGCAAGAGTAGTCATTAAACCAATACCCAACAATCTCATGCACAACATGCATGAGTCAACATCAGAAATGTATTCATGAAGGACCATTGAAATTCAACCCAACAATCTCATGCACAACATGCATGAGTCAACATCAGAAATGTATTCATGAAGGACCATTGAAATTCAACCTACAAAATAAGATATCATCATGTTAGCTTGTTTATTATGAAGACGCTATTAAACATAATACACATAATATATTGGAATCATCAAAACCATTGTCAAAGACAACAAGGGGCACACAGAACCCAACAGATTTTAATCTTGTGTTATTTCAAGTCTTTCCCATAAATAAATTCTTCCCCAACTTCCTTTGCTTTTGTTAGAAATAAAAGAGAAGTAAGATTTTCAACTTCAAAATATTAGCCTCGTTATGGGATCGACCCGTATTCATCACTATATTCAAAATCTAAATTTTATTGTGAGTACGAAATTTTTGAAATTGAGTGCGCGAGTTTTTAACGATGAGCTTCGCGTTTGATCAATTTTTGGCGTCGTTGCCGAGGGAGGTTTACGATTTTTGAATTGACTATCTTGTGTTTTTGTATATTAACTCAGCACTAACAATTTTTCTTTTGTTTGCTTGTAGGAAAAACAAAAAAAAAGGTTATCTACCAATACGGTATGCCTCCTCTTCCTTAGTCCCCGTCGTTTTGATGTTTTACTTAAGAACAAGAGATCGCGCTCCAAGTAAGTACCTAAGCCCCCTTGAATTCATTTAATTTTATTTCATGAGTTTTATATTTTTTGGTTAGATAGGTTCACACAAAAAATCAAAAAAATTATTTGAACTCAAATAAAAGACTCCATTCTAAGATTAGAAACCACACATCATGCTCTAGGTCATGCATCATGTAGGTTGCATTAATCTTTGATTTTCTTTTTATTTTAGAAAATAATAATTGTTCATACATTTACATTTTAAACCCCTTGTTTGAATTTGGTTGTTGCATTGCATTCTTCTAAAACACTTTAAGGGCGCTACCCCTAAATAAGATAAGGTGGGGATTTCATCACCCTTCCTTAGCCCACAAACCACATTCCCCTTGCATCTTTTGATAGGATGCAAGGCCAGGATACAGAGGGGGGGTGAATGTATCCCTCTTCAAATATTGCCTAATTAAAACTCTAAAGTATGCCAACATGTTACAAAAATATGCTGAGAATACTTAGAAGGATCAAAGCAAGACCAGCCCTCACACGATCCTAAGCAAGCATCTAATGAGCGCAACAATGAAAAGAATACATACGGAAAATCAGACCACAAGTGAACACCAGGATTTTTTAGGTGGTTCGGTCCACAGACCTACGTCCACCCCTCACTCCAAACCGGAGTGAGGCTTCCACTAGCAAGGCTAGAACAGCAGACTCAGTCTGCAATAATTGCTGCCAAACAGCTTGACCAGGGGAACAGCCTCCCCTCTTCCTCCAAACCGGAGGGAACCACTAGTGACACCCAGTCACTAGCAAACCAGAGACCGAGGTCTCTCTTCCTCCACCCAGGAGGGAACCCACAAGCGACACCTAGCCGCTTGCAACCGGAGGACCAATCCTCCCTTCCTCCAAACCGGAGGGGAACCCAGAGACCCAAGTCTTTCTTCCTCTGAAACCCAGAGGGAAACCGCTAGTGACACCAGTCACTAGCAACCCGGAGAATAGATCTCCCTTCCTCCAAACCGGAGGGGAACCACCAGTGACACCCAGTCACTGGCAAACAGAGACGCAAGTCTCTCTTCCTCCAAACCGGAGGGAACCCGACCTCAAACCAGAGGATCGGAAGAACAAGACCAAGGAAGTGTAAAAGAAAAACAATAAATGAAAATACAACGATCAGAAAGCTGGAAATGAAGTCCACAACAATGTAGCTCGCCAAGGAGCAATCTGGCATGGATTTGATCCAAATGCCAGAAGAACGAAATCTTCTTCTTCTCTTCCTCTTCGACTCTCTGCCTCTCTCTTCCTGCAAGTTCTCTTTTCTCTTTTTCTTCTTAAGCTAGATCTCTCGATCTCTCTTCTGCTCTCTGGCTCACTCTTCTTCTTTCTTCTTTCTTCTTCTTCTGCTCTCTGCCTCTCTACCTCTCTGCAGCTCTTTCCTTCTTATCTCGATCACTCTTTTTCTCTATTTTTTTCTCCATCTTCTCCAGATGGAGGGAGCTTCGTATTTATAGCAGCAGCAATTAGGGCGTCTGCAGGGCTTGTGCCCTCTTTGTCCTCGGATCACGTGCTAGGTGCCAACCTCGGATCACGTGCCCTTCATAAGCTTCACGAATAGTACCTGTCAGACAGAGAGAAACTTATCGGTTTAATGTCGACACCTTGTACAGACTTTATAGTATGTAATGTGCAGACGTTGTATAGACTTGAAGGCTTGATAACGAGTGTATAGACTTGAAGGGTGATAACGAGTGTATAGACTTGAAGGCTTGATAACGAGTGTATAGACTTGAAGGGTGATAACGAGTGTATAGACTTGAAGGCTTGAAAACGAGTGTATAGACTTGAAGGCTTAGAAAGGATTGTATAGACTTCATCTGAAGGAGATGCACAATAGAATGAAAGTATGCACATTGAATGCATGAGATGCTCAGACAAGCTATCACCAAATGTACAGACTTGTCTTAGTGTTTATGCATGAGTCTGTCAACGAATGTACAGACTTTCTATGTTGCATGCACAAGACGCTAAGAGAGACGCTGTAGAGACTTGACAATGCATGGACTATGCACATAGACGTAGCAAGACTCTGTGAGCGCCAGGACCATGTACAGACTTAATGCAAACGGGATGTGCAGACTTTGTAGCATGCAATGAAGCAATGTATAGACTTACGTTGAAGCAACCAGAATGTACAGACTTGCGTTGAAGCAACCAGAATGTACAGACTTTGAAATCAAGGGATGCACAGCCATTGGAATGTATAGACTTTGATAAACGAATGTATAGACTTCAAGTGTGGATGACCAGACAATGTATAGACTTGCTCATATGCATGAATAAGTGGCGATGTACAGACTTGGCCAATGTGCAGACTTGAAGCAAGGAGGCGATGTGTAGACTTGGCCAATGTACAGACTTGACTTCGTGCAAGCTACAGGACAGCGTATAGACTTGTGTGTGCAGGGCAGACAAATGGATGTACAGACTTTGGCTGTACAGACTTCATGTGTGTGCTACAGGACAGTGTATAGACTTGATAAATGATGTGTGCACATGGAGAGACGATGCATGAGACGATCGAATGTACAGACTTAGAGAGACACGATGCATGCACAGAGACGCTGAATGAGACGGTGGTTGTACAGACTTTGCCAATGAATAGACTTGAGCTAAGCGAGCTACAGGGCCGATGTATGGACTTGATGAATGATGCAAAAGACTCTGTACATACTTGGCTAATGTATGGACTTAGCAGTAGCATGATGGCGAGTGCTGTACAGACTTCACATGAGACAATGCAATGTGTAGACTTGATGAACATGCAAGTGAGCGATGTATAGACTTGCTAAACGATGCATGCACAATGTGGCGATGTATAGACTTAGGCAAACGTTGTACAGAAGGAGACGATGCATGTTGTACAGACTTTGGATGCTTGTGTATGCATGTGGCCAGTATATGGACTTTGAACGCGTGCAACACATGATGCAACGAAACCTTGTACAGACTTAGTGTGTGCTAGCATGCGGATGTATAGACTTAGTGTTATGCAGCCAGACAAATGAATGCACAGATGCATATAGGGAAGTCTACACATTGAACCATGGATGTTCGGACATGCACCACTGTACAGACTTAAGCAATGTACTGACTATGCCATGCTCACAGTTAATGCATGTAACAAGTACTGAATGAAATAAACACATATGACATCAAACATATGAGTCATAGTGTTTGTCAACATCAAAACACAGAATTGTCATCAACAAAACACAATATCCAACAATCTCCCCTTTTTTGATGATGGCAACACTATGAGTCTCATGAATGAAAGAGATGGAATATTCAGACTAGACTCATCAAAGTACATGAATGAAAGAGATGGAATATTCAGTCTCATGAATGAAAGAGATGGAATATTTAGACTAGACTCATCAAAGTACATGAATGAAAGAGATGGAATATTCAGACTAGACTCATCAAAGTATTCTCCCCCTTTGACTTCATCAAAAAGAGAACAATACTTTGATAATCTAGTGATGGCATATGAGACACCCAAAATAGTTCAGCAGATGAGGGCAACATAATATCAGAAGCAATTAAAACAATTCTCCCCCTTAGGCAAACAACTTATGCAGACATGCATATGCAACAAATACTCCCCATTTGACATGGCAGAAGGTAGAGAGCTAATGCAGACAAACAACATAATCAGACACACTTGACCAGAGAATTCTTCCCTTAAGATCCATGATGTAAGAGTAATCTACAAAGATGAATTCTGGTTATCCAAAGGCAGCAAGTAAACAGGTTATACTGAGAGTTGTGCCTCACATTAAATGAGAACCAATGTCAATCAAAACACAGTGATAGAGAGCAATAGGATGAACAGATTCAGCAAATAGTGAAAATTGAGATATAGAACTTTTCAGCATGATACCAACTTCATAAAACAGAATTTAAGTTTTAGATTCCTCCATTATAAAAGCTTATGAATCCTTGATTGTCAGATATGGTTTAAGAATGATGCAAACCGAGTTTTTTCAAAAAGAAATGGTACTCATATCTGAACCAACACTTAATAAAAAAGGAACTACAAGCTCATATAAAATTCTAGTTCAACCAACTTCCATCTTGCTTAGTTTACTTTCCATGACTGCTTTAAGAGATACATAAGTGAATGCATCTGAATTTTGATTGTTCTTTCAGAATTTGATTTACACTTGTTCATATTTTCCCCTTTTTTTAATGAACAATTTTGTTTTATCAACACCTTTTGACGTGGGGAGACACCTTGATCAGAGGCCAGAATCCCCAGTTACTCAGTGTGACAACCGTATTGCTTCTCCCATTTTAGAGAACAGAGGTAGCATTAAAAGTATCTTTGGCATGAGGATACACTTTGATCAGAGGCCAGAATCCCCAGTTACTCAATACAACTATGCCATTGCTCTGCTATATTCTCATAGTAGTTTCCAATCATCTCTTTAAACAGAGTTAACCATGGTACTTCATGACACAATCCTTTGGACAGGTTTCTCAGTAACCACAGTCATTGCTCTATCCATACCTTTTCTCATAATGGATTCAGAACAAGTTAGGTGTTTAAGAACAACTACATACACTATATATCTCAGTCAACGTAGACATGGACTTCAACTTTTTAGATTTTAGATAGTCTTACATGAATTTACATGAAGCAGACAGTTAAAGTTTATTAAGAGGTTGAATTAGATATTTTCAAGTTCTTTGAGTCCAAACAAGAGTACATAAGACTTAAACCAATTCCAGTTAACAAATGTTCTTAAGCATATATAATGGAAGGTTCCTCATTAAAGATGTTTTAACTTTTATGAAGTAGTATTCAGGCTGAAGGTTTACTTCATATCTCGGCTCATTAATTCAAGTGAGCTGACTGATATTTCAACAAACAGCAAGGATTCTGAAAAATTGCAGCAAGGAGACTGCTCTTGAGCAAAGTAGTTCATGTTATGCATGCTTCAGAATCAATCAAGATAGATCTTTTGATGATGGAATCACTGACACTACAGATATGACAGGATGAATCAGATAGATGGACAAGAAGAGTTCAGACAAAGACACAACTGAAGAGATTAAGCATGCTCCCCCTATCTATATGCAGTGAGTCACTTCCTCCCCCAATGTTTTTATTTTTCAAAATAAGTGATATGATATGCAATGACTCCCCCTAACTAAAAGCACTGAATCATCCTCTATGTCATGAAGACAATGCATGAGACTAGACAGACTCCCCCTCATATTGTGCAATGTTTGCAATGAAGGCTAAACATATGATTTTGTGACTCAAGCTCATTCAGACTGCCCTATTAAGTGAAATGTCTCATGGTACTAGGCGGAGGACTTGGTCTAAAGACCACCTCTCACATAGCAAGTACTTCCAGACAGATTTCACCTGCCTTTTAGTAGCTTACCATTTGATATACCATAGTGGTCATGCATGACAATGCAGTATCATCAGTCCTAAGTGCATCAGATTTTCAATGAGTGTGAAATGCAAATTCAAGCATTTGATCAATAGCATGAAGTTCACACTTTTCAGAAACAGACAGAACCTGATGTTTTCAGCAATTCTGTATAGATGAACATTTATTTTAACAAGATATGCATACACAGCTCAAAGTACAACCAAGTAAGCCCATGAAGCTCAATGCAAGTGTCAATAACAAATAAGGGATCATGTATGCATGAATCATGATATGCAGTTAAAAATAGATTTCTAAGGAATTCAATTAACCACATATGAAGAGTGCAAGTATTTCCTGAAGAGTGCTTGAATGGGGTTTTATTTTGAGTGCCTTGGTTCATTTCCCCAGCTTATTTTTAATCCAAGGCACACCTGCAAGGCAAAGTTTATTTTGCACAAACAGGTACCCAAGTGGTCTTGGGTCCTGAGTTAACAGTGACACCTTTGGCAGGTGTTCTAAACAACTTTTTAGCATGCAGGTCATCAGATCTCATCAAGTAGCAATTATTCATTGAATGACCTAATGTACCACAATAATAGCAAGATGCAGCAGATTTCAGATTTGATTTATGCACATTCTTATTAGCATGAATTCTATGTGCATATGCATTAAAATTTTTGTTAACAGAATTAAAATTCTGTTTACCAAAATGAGCCAGCCAACAGTCAGCAGCTCAATGGCCTGGCTTCCCACATTCAAAACATGCAAGAGTTTTCCTTTCAAAAATAAATCCATTTTTACCAGAAGTGTTTCTATTGACAGGGAATTTACCAGATTTATAGTTAGACTTTCTTCCCTGAGCATGCCAACATTGGGCTGCAATGCGGCCCATCTTGCCATAGTGAAAGCATGAATTAGAATTTCTCCCACCATCATTCAGCCAGCATTCAAATCTCTTATGACCTAATTTTCCACAATTAAAGCATGTCATATGCTGGTTTATTGGATCAAATTTGTTCTTGTTAACAGCATGACTGTTTGCATGAAATTTAGCATGATATGAATGTGATTTTTTCTTATCATTAACAAACCAGCATTGTGTAATCTTGTGTCCTAATTTACCACAGTGAAAACATTCAATTTTCTTTTTCTGAGATGAAGGATTTTTATCATGAAATTTCCTAGCATTCATATCATCCTTCTCCATCAATTTACACTCATGTATCAGATGACCAAATTTATGACAATAGTGGCATGACATTTTCTTTTTGTGTGCATGTGTGTGTGTTTAGGTTATGTGTCACATGCACAGCATCAACATGATTGTCTCTTTGCTTGTTCTTCACATGAACATACCTTTTCACTTTTTCAGCTTGTTTCTGAATGTCAGTTTGTTTCTGCATTTTCTGAACAATGGGCTGTTTATCTTTTGATGTTGTGACTACATTTGAAGCATTTACAAAAGATGTCATTACTTTGTTCTGAAAAGTCTTTTTATTTAGATTATTGTAGCCCAACCCTTCCTTCCTGACATTGACTCTTACACCTAGTAGCTTGTCTAGGTTTTCTTGCCCACTCACAAACTTTGACAGAGAATTGTTCAGCTCATTTATTTCAGATTGAAGGGAAGAGATTTGATGTTCATAGTTGACTATATCTTCTTCACATACCAAAATTTGTTGATGCATCACATCATTCAAATTTTTAAGAGTTTTAATTTCTTGTTTCAGTTTGAGCTCATTTTGATTTTCATCAACAGCAGTATTTCCTTTTTCAAATGTCAGCAATCTCTCTGACATGGTGGTGTTCAACTGTTTTAGTTTCTCAATTTCTTCCTTTAGACTAGTGTTCTCCTGCTCAAGTTTATCATCATCATACAATACAACAGTTAGGAAACTCTAGTTTTCTGGTTCATATTTTTCAAAGTTTTCCTGAAACTTTAAATTCACAGCACTAACAGCCTCGAACTTTTCATTGATCAATTTGTTTTCACTTTCAAGACTGATTAATCTTTGTTCAGATTCCTGACATTGTTTTCTGAGTTTTCCATTTTCAGATTTGACATGATCAAAATCAGATTGGATTTCATCTAGTTTCGACAGTTGTCTTCTGAATATTTCATTTTCAGTTTTCAGGACTTCAGGATTTTCAGGATTTTCACTTCCAGAGATAGGATCCTCTAGATTTTTTAGCTTCTTTATCAGACTTTTATACTTCTTCCCTAGTTTTTCATGGGAGTATAACAGATTGGCATAGGCATCTTCCCAGTCATCTAAAGTGTAACTAGAGAAATGATTGATTACCTCTTCAGCATCTTCGAATTCATCTTGATCACTACTATGGTTGCTCTTATTAGCCATCATGCAGCTGTCCTCATTCATCCTGTGAGCTAGCTCCAGCTTATCTAGGATGTCTTTAGCGGACCTGCAATCATGAAGGCAAGAATGTAAGGCTTTGTCAGTAGCAGCTTTCATTAGATTCATAACTTTCTGATTCTCTTCATGCCTTGATCTGTGACTGTCAGTCCATTTGGACTCTTTCCTTGGTAATCTATGAGGACCTTGTGAAATTAGTTTCCACAAATCAGGATTAACTGATATAGCATAGTTGCGCAAACTGACAAACCACACATTAAAATTAGAGCCGTTAAAAACCGGTGGATCACCCATGGAAACAGATCAAATTAATGCAACAGGAAGAATGATGCACCAAAAGCGAGAAAGCACCGAAGACTGCAAGATCGGATCTGCAGGTCGCTGGACCTACTATGCAGACACCGCTCTGATACCAATTGATAGGATGCAAGGCCCGGATACAGAGGGGGGGTGAATGTATCCCTCTTCAAATATTGCCTAATTAAAACACTAAAGCTCATATATGCGGAATTAAAAACTATTGCAAAAATATGCTGAGAATACTTAGAAGGATCAAAGCAAGACCAGCACTCACACGATCCTAAGCAAGCATCTAATGAGCGCAGCAATGAAAAGAATACATAAGGAAAATCAGACCACAAGTGAACACCAAGATTTTTTAGGTGGTTCGGTCCACAGACCTATGTCCACCCCTCACTCCAAATCGGAGTGAGGCTTCCACTAGCAAGGCTAGAACAGCAGACTCAGTCTGCAACAATTGCTGCCAAACAGCTTGACCAGGGGAACAGCCTCCCCTCTTCCTCCAAACCGGAGGGAACCACTAGTGACACCCAGTCACTAGCAAACCAGAGATCGAGGTCACTCTTCCTCCACCCAGGAGGGAACCCACAAGCGACACCTAGCCACTTGCAACCGGAGGACCAATCCTCCCTTCCTCCAAACCGGAGGGGAACCTAGAGACCCAAGTCTCTATTCCTCTGAAACCCAGAGGGAAACCGCTAGTGACACCAGTCACTAGCAACTCGGAGAATAGATCTCCCTTCCTCCAAATCGGAGGGGAACCACCAGTGACACCCAGTCACTGGCAAACAGAGACGCAAGTCTCTCTTCCTCTAAACCAGAGGGAACCCGACCTCAAACTAGAGGATCGGAAGAACAAGACCAAGGAAGTGTAAAAGAAAAACAATAAATGAAAATACAACGATCAGAAAGCTGGAAATGAAGTCCACAATGATGTAGCTCGCCAAGGAGCAATCTGGCATGGATTTGATCCAAATGCCAGAAGAACGAAATCTTCTTCTTCTCTTCCTCTTCGACTCTCTGCCTCTCTCTTCCTGCAAGCTCTCTTTTCTCTTTTTCTTCTTATGCTGGATCTCTCGATCTCTCTTCTGCCCTCTGGCTCACTCTTCTTCTTTCTTCTTTCTTCTTCTTCTGCTCTCTGCCTCTCTGCAGCTCTTTCCTTCTTATCTCGATCACTCTTTTTCTCTATTTTTTTCTCCATCTTCTCCAGATGGAGGAAGCTTCGTATTTATAGCAGCAGCAATTAGGGCGTGTGTAGGGCTTGTGCCCTCTTTGTCCTCGGATCACGTGCCAGGTGCCAACCTCAGATCACGTGCCCTTCATAAGCTTCACGAATAGTACCTGTCAGACAGAGAGAAACTTATCAGTTTAATGTCAACACCTTGTACAGACTTTATAGTATGTAATGTGCATACATTGTATAGACTTGAAGGCTTGATAACGAGTGTATAGACTTGAAGGGTGATAACGAGTGTATAGACTTGAAGGCTTGATAACGAGTGTATAGACTTGAAGGGTGATAACGAGTGTATAGACTTGAAGGCTTGAAAACGAGTGTATAGACTTGAAGGCTTAGAAAGGATTGTATAGACTTCATCTGAAGGAGATGCACAATAGAATGAAAGTATGCACATTGAATGCATGAGATGCTCAGACAAGCTGTCACTGAATGTACAGATTTGTCTTAGTGTTTATGCATGAGTCTGTCAACGAATGTACAGACTTTCTATGTTGCATGCACAAGACGCTAAGAGAGACGCTGTAGAGACTTGACAATGCATGGACTATGCACATAGACGTAGCAAGACTCTGTGAGCGCCAGGACCATGTACAGACTTAATGCAAACGGGATGTGCAGACTTTGTAGCATGCAATGAAGCAATGTAGAGACTTACGTTGAAGCAACCAGAATGTACAGACTTGCGTTGAAGCAACCAGAATGTACAGACTTTGAAATCAAGGGATGCACAGCCATTGGAATGTATAGACTTTGATAAATGAATGTATAGACTTCAAGTGTGGATGACCAGACAATGTATAGACTTGCTCATATGCATGAACAAGTGGCGATGTACAGACTTGGCCAATGTGCAGACTTGAAGCAAGGAGACGATGTGTAGACTTGGCCAATGTACAGACTTGACTTCGTGCAAGCTACACGACAGTGTATAGACTTGTGTGTGCAGGGTAGACAAATGGATGTACAGACTTTGGCTGTACAGACTTCATGTGTGTGCTACAGGACAGTGTATAGACTTGATAAATGATGTGTGCACATGGAGAGACGATGCATGAGACGATTGGGTGTACAGACTTAGAGAGACACGATGCATGCACAGAGACGCTGAATGAGACGGTGGTTGTACAGACTTTGCCATTGAACAGACTTGAGCTAAGCAAGCTACAGGGCCGATGTATGGACTTGATGAATGATGAAAAAGACTCTATACAGACTTGGCCAATGTATGGACTTAGCAGTAGCATGATGGCGAGTGCTGTACAGACTTCACATGAGACAATGCAATGTGTAGACTTGATGAACATGCAAGTGAGCGATGTATAGACTTGCTAAACGATGCATGCACAATGTGGTGATGTATAGACTTAGGGAAACGCTGTACAGAAGGAGACGATGCATGTTGTACAGACTTTGGATGCTTGTGTATGCATGTGGGCAATGTATGGACTTTGAACGCGTGCAACACATGATGCAACGAAACCCTATACAGACTTAGTGTGTGCTAGCATGCGGATGTATAGACTTATTGTTATGCAGCCAGCCAAATGAATGCACAGATGCATATAGGGAAGTCTACACATTGAACCATGGATGTTCGGACATGCACCACTGTACAGACTTAAGCAATGTACTGACTATGCCATGCTCACAGTTAATGCATGTAACAAGTACTGAATGAAATAAACACATATGACATCAAACATATGAGTCATAGTGTTTGTCAACATCAAAACACAGAATTGTCATCAACAAAACATAATATCCAACATCTTTGTATGTCCTAAGCCTTAAATAAAATTTAGTAGACATTGGCCCTAGGTTGACACTGTGATTCTTGTGCTATTTGGGTTTACCCTCTTGTGAAAACCGGTGTCTAAGGTAAGACGGTCGGACGACAAACGTCTTAAGCGGGCTAGTGGTTCCTTAATTAGGTCCCTACGAAAGTAGGGGGAGTCTCCCACTACCCCACCCTTTACCTGGCCGGTGGAAATGTTAAGGGTGAACTTTAGTTGCACTTTAGTCATTTTGTGAAACCCCATTTATAGGTCTAGGGCACATGTAGGTCAATAAGTAATTTGTGTGTTAACTTGTCTGTGTCTGAATAAAAAAATATAATATTATATTATATTATATAATATAATAAATTCTCTTCTTCACTCTCTTCGTCCTAGTTAGTGTTAGCCAAAAAGATCAAAAACAAACATGGTGGGTTTCTAAGTAAAAAAAAATCAATCAATCAATAAAGGGAAAAGGAAGAGAGGGGAAAATAAAAACAAAAGATAAAAAGATAAAAAAAGAAGAATTAAGAAAGTAAGAAAAAGTTTAAAAAATGGTTGAGATAAATTATTCACATTCTTGGATTGGGTACACAATTGTGACATGATGGACCAAGCGGTCCATAAACTTGAGCAACTCCTGGCCATGAACCTAAGTTTCTCAATACCACCACCTAGGCCCCACGAGAACACTCACATGTGGGCCACTCCGGTCCATTATAATGATGATTGCTCAAACCAATTTTCATCTCTCACCCCTCTTGGCCCGACCTATTTTGAAAATCCATACCCCTGGGCAACCTATAATGAGAGCCCTCTACCTATAGTGGCCCAACCTTCATTCTTTGCCCAAAGTCTGGGCCTAAACCACTCAATTCATTGATAATGGGGCCTACAATCTATTTATTACCCAAGAGCAAGTTCAAATGCCTCAAGGTTTTCCCACTCCTTCATATGACTCATTTCTATCCACATTCACTATTGGATGGGAAGGCCAACCAAATTCCTCTTAAGAATCTTACCAAGGCCTGCCTCAAGATCCTCCAAACAAAAATTTTTCAAATTGGGCTCAATACATGTAGCAACCCTGGTAAATCAAAGAATAAAATCTTAAATAGATTAAAAGATTAAACTAAAGATAAAGGCCCAACTCATATACACTTAAAGGCCTAACTCTTATACACTTAAAACATATAAGCCAAAAGTGATTAACGCCTCTGATCAAGTCGCTATTTAATTGAAGACTATTCAAATAGGCGCTAATTCAATAATTAACGCCCCTTTGACAGGCGTCATATGAAGAATTGAAGACTGTGACAGAGGCGTCATTTCCAAACAGAACCCGTTGGTGTTTGGTTGGAACAAGGATGTTATCTGGGTAAGTGTTGATTAGGGAAAGGTTGAACACGTGGATGTCTAAGTTTAATCAGGAGTCTGCGTAGGAAGTTTCAATTCTAATCAAACTCCTAGAACCCATTAGTATTCCTTCCCTATAAATACCCCTTCCCATCGAGCCAACCTACTAGGCTCTTTTCTTCAACAAACTGATGTTACTCCGTGCGTGAAGAACACAAGAAGGTTCTTCAACTTCTTCCCTTTTTCATACTACTGCGTTCGAAGGGCAGACGGCACCTGCCGTGGATACGAGAGGAAAATGGGTGTTCTTCATCGACCTCTTCCTCTTCTTCCTGCGCCAAGAAGGGGCCGCGGCTGCTGCGCTATTGCTCTTCACCCTTCTGCAACTTCATACAAGGGTTGCTATTGTTGTATTTAATAAGAGCTGATGCTCATGTTATATTCCAGTAAGTCTGTTTGAAACAGAGTATCGTTCTTGATTCTTCATCCTCTTCACGTTTCTATTGTCTACAACTCTGAAAAGGTAGGTTTTCTCAAGACTTAGCAAAATCCTATAATTACTAAGTGATTACATGCATATAGGTCTAAAGGAGTTACAGATTTTGTTTTCCAGAATGAATTTTCTCTGTTTACTGCATGAATGAAACTGACGACCCAAGATAGGGCGTCATTTAAAATCAACGACCGTGCAAACAGTCGTCTTTTCCTAGATAGTTAATAATTGTACAAAGTTTAAAATTTAATAACTATGAACTCTTACATGTACACTAATGCATGACTGTGTCCATAAATTCCTGCTATTTTTCCCTCTCTATTCATGTCATTTGCTTCTTGATCGGCCATATTTTATAAAGCTTGTGTCTGTGATGGTACCTATTAGGTACAAATCAGATGACAGGAATTAGCGACCCTGACTAAGTCGTTATTTGAATGGACGCCCCTACACATAGGCCTCAGATTCGTGATAAATAATGAAAATGGAAACGTGCATAAATTCCTGGACTTGATAATTGACGACATGTATACTGCCCTTAAATTTGATATATGACGCCCCTGACTAGGGCGCTGTTTACTGAATTGAAGCCTTCATGAAAGGCGTCATTTTTATAATAATCAAAATTGGAAAATATTTATAGATATTAATCTGGATGTAACGACTGAGTGAACAGTCGTCATTTATTGAACTGACGACCCTGACAAGGGCGCCAATTCAAAAAAATGAAGACTTAAGCTCAGGCGCCATTTGACTGATCCCTGATTTTTTTGTGGTTTTTATATAACCCTTGTTAATGGGTTATGCATAACGGCACTATATTCCATTCCGTGAATATAGTCCCACGTTTCACGTTGTTTTATCGAATACCCACTATTTCTCGGTGATAGACGAACTCTCCATAGGACATCCCGTTCCTTTGGACCAGTGACTTTATCATAGAGACCTCCGTAAGACTCCGCTAGCCTTGAATTTCCTCGAGGCAGCCGAGCTGGTTGTACCCTTAAAACCTATGTCACTATTTGATTACCATGTCACTCTAAAGAAACATGGTATACCGGCCCTTATGACTTGCTAAGAGGATGTCATGAGAATACTCTAAATTAATGGAATGGGAAACCATGCCATTAGTGTTCTTATGAATTAGGTGCCATACTTGTGGACCTCAATTCTATCTAGCTTATCATGTCCAAGAACGAGCAACCATCGCCATATGAGCGCTTATTCTTATTATCATGGCACACAATTAGGGAGTCGATTCCACCTAGTTTTATCGTTAATCGTGATTGTACCGTTATTGTTCATGTTCAATCCTTGAAATTCTATTCCACAAGATCTACCTTAAAGTCCCTACAAGCTTATTCCATTGAAACTCTATATTGGCTATAACCATAGTGGATGTCGAAAAATACACGATCAATGCCTACGCATATAAGGGCCCGATCTGGTCCTGGGAGGAGCACCCGAAAGTACTAGTGCCCATGGGAATTGTAATGATCACGGTGTGGCATTGCACCGAAGTGCATGACTAGCTTGATTATACATTCCGCAATCTCATCCTCGACTTGACATGACCTGACTTGCGTGACCCAGAAAGGGTATTTATATACTTGCTTGAAACGTGATGGCCAATTCCCGACATGACATGATGAATATACTTGCTTGAATATCTTGACATTTGTTGATATAAGTTCTTGAAAGACATGCTAGTTCACTCAATTATCTCTTATTATACTCTCTCTCTTGTCGTTTTACGTAAACATGCATAGCTTTATTACATTTATGTAACATGTAATTTACTTAAAGCAAACTAGCTCTTGAGATATAATTCCTACTGAGCGTTCGCTCATCCAGTGTTTTCCCCTATTTTTTAAGTAAGTCCGATGACGAGACTCAATCGGATGGGGAAGGTCAAGAGTGAAGATATTAGAGCTCTCCGTCTATCCAAGCGTCTACTAGTCTTATCTTTCTATATTTTTGAGTCAATCATTGTACTTTTCCCTTTATTGAGTCTTAGCACTTTCATTAAGTGGATTGTAATAGAAGTACTTTTAAGGTTGTGATTGAATAAAGGAATGGGTTATCTTTACATTTGCGCACTCTGTCTTTGTGTTGAATACACTAACGCTCTGATTGACATGATCGATATAAACTTGTCACGCACTCTGGGTTCCTTCCGCGCTCGGGGTGTAACAATACCCAAATGATTCTTATGAACAAGCCCAACATGGAGGACAATCCATATACTCTCTATCACCTCACTGTCAGACTGATCAACCTTTAAATTCCTATCCATCACAGTCTGACTCTCACCCCATGTATCTATCTCCTCCATGCTCAGATTTCAACAAGGAGGAGAGCTTTCAAAAGTTTTATCAGCTCATCATGGCTCAAAATCAATCCACCTAGCCCGATTGGACCAACTTTCTGAAAATCTTAAGGGCATGGAAAGAAATCAACCATCTAGCTACTCTACTGCAAATCTTAAATACCAATTTTCTGATTCTGACTCATATGCAAGCTTATACAATCAACCCATGATTCCCCAAACCCAAAACATTTTCAACCCTGATAAAGAGGAAGTCATGGAGGAGTCACATCAAGAAGACGCAGAGGAAGTTAGGGAAGAGCCGCCCATAGACACCAAGCCCAATTCCACCTTCAAAAAGGGCTATGGGGAGTATGATGAGCTTAAGCTGGGGGGAGAGGAAAAGGAAGTGGATGCGCTTGTTAATGATCAAATCTCTATAACTTCCCTTCCCGTATTTGAGGAGTCCTTATTCCAAGTGAAGGACAAGACAAATGAAATGGTGGAGAGAGAATTGAGTGTTTACATGGACCATTCTTTTTGGGTAGAGGAGAGGCCGGATCTCCCGCTTGAAATCCATTCTAACTGGGCATCTCATGATCTTGGGGAGGAACTTAATCTTTTACCTATTCCTGACCTCGGCACCTCTATACACATCCCCGACATCCTACAGCTAGCCGATTGGTCGATTCCACCCAAGCCTCATAATCATCCGTGTGTTGAGGAACACGTCGATCTAACTCTTGACCCTCCGTGTCTCCCAAACACTAGCCCTATTGTGGAATCCTTGAAAACCCCTCTCCCTCCTACTCTTCCTCACCTCAACGTCGAGCTTGAAATTTTTGAAATTGAGGTTGAAGAAAAACATATGGGGAATAATAAGGTCAGCATTAACATGTATAATACTTTTAAAGACCTTAATTATTAGGAGGAATATTTCATAATTGAAGATATGATACTTAACAATGTTTCTCCTCCATTCTCTAACCAGGGCATCCCCTGATATACTTATAGCCCACATGCATATGCATATCATCTCGTCCTCCAATGACATAGGGGCTAGAATTTGAGGGAGGATGAGACCTTATGGTGGCTAATGATGAAATCAACTTGTTGGTTATTGGGCCACATTACATCCGGCTGAAGATGTTAAACTTAGCGTTGTTAGGAGGCAACCCAACGTTTCATCTTCTATGTTTCAATAAGTCGTTTTCATTTTTGTGTGTGTAGGAGTTAAAATAGCACCAGGAGGATATCCGGCAAGAACCACGTCTGCCCGCCCCAGGTTGTACCTTTCCTTCCCAAGCATTCATGTGTATTGTTCTTTTTACACATTGTTCATATCATCAGAGACGATGCTATTCAAGTTGGAGGGGTAAGGGTAATCAATGTGAAAATCTCATGCAACGTACTGCCTCATTTTGTTAAAAAAAAAAAGAAAGAAAGAAAGAAAATGAGTTGCCCTAACTAAGTTTTCATGATTCATACTTTCATAAAAGAGATTCTGGAATGGAAAAGACTATGGAGATGGATGATGGAATGATTTTTTGTGTCTAGTCATGGGAACTAATTTAGAATCCCCTAAGGTCTCTTAGCATAAAAAAAACACTTGTACGCTAATGAACCAGGAAGTACAAGCCTTCTGTCATTTGGTATGGTGTCTGATACTATGCCCCCTAGTGAAGAGTTAGATCTAAAAGAAAAAAAATATGAAAAATGCCTCTGATCTTAGTAACTGGCTTGCTTCTCCTAAGACAAGAGTTGAGATTCACGTCAAACGATGAAGGGATGTGCAGCACCATGTGTTAAAAAAAATAACAACCATGAAAAATGCTCTTAATCTTAGTAACCGGGCATGCTTCTCCTAAGACAAGAGTTGATGTTCGCATCAAACGGTGAAGGGGATGTGTAGCACCATGTGTTAAAAAAAAGAAAAAGAAAGAAAAAGACAATGAAGGCTACTGTGATTAAAGCTCTAATTTGGGCGGTAGAGTTGAAAGACACTTAGCTAAAATGACAATATGGAGGATGCAATTGTCCAAATTGTGGATTTAGATTTCACGAGCACAAGTGCTATGAGACTTTAAGAGTATTCTAAGAAAGTTTTGAGCATCATGTTCTAATCCTATAGCTAGAATGCTTTCATAATTCTAAATTCCTAATCTGTAGTCAATTCCACGAAGGATGATCTTGTCATGATACATGAAATCTTTTAAACTCTTCTTGGTTCCTATTTTTTAACTCGTTTGCATTGCTAAGGGGCTAGCAATGAGTAAGTTGGGGGGTATGATTAGTGTTCATTTGTTTATTTTATTCATATCACACTCATTATTTGTGGGCTTTAACGAAGTTAATTATACAATTTTTATATGATAATCTCGGTCTCACATAAAATTATGATTTTTCTATAATTGATGGGACTTGATACATATTTAAAATAAATAAATAAATAAAATTGTATAATTAAACTTTGATAAAATCATTTCATAAGAAACATTGCTACAAATTGTTTCTTATTACATAAAATTAATTTTTACAAAAATCAATTTGTGTGAACAAAATAGAGGAATTAATATAAAATTATTTTATTAGGGCTGGCTTATAGTTTTCTTCATCTCTCAAAACCTTATGTACATGGAGTCGCATAGATCCCCGCCTCCGTGCGTGTGCAAGCGATCACAATAGTATGCAGGAGAGCACAAAAACACCATGGCAAGTAGTGGCATGCAGGCGTGGCTCCCCTTCGATGTGGACAACAACACGATAGTGTGTAGCATAGTGTAGGGACAGCGGCAAGGACCGGCGGACGCGCATGGGTACATGGCACATGCACGCGTAGGCTGTGCACCTGTGTCACGGCAACGACAAGGAGTGGGTTTGGCATGGCGTGTGATGGCGACTGTAGCATGGGCAAACAGCGGCTGGGCACTGTGTGTTGGCAGGCAGAAGTGGGCAGTGGCATGTGCGTGCATGGGTGGGGCAGCAACCCCTCACTACAACACTCTCCTCCTCTTCTCCCTATCAGACGGCTCTCTCTTCTTCACCATCTCCTTCTTCTCCTCTTCTTATTCTCCTTTCTCTTCTTTCCCCTTCCCACTTCTTTTTTTCTTCCCCGCCTTCACTCCCCACTCCCAGGTCCGACGCCCCTGTTTGGAACAGGGGCACTGGAGCCTCTCTTCTCCAAGCTAACTCTCCCCCTCTCACACTCTTTGCACTCCACTCCCTCCTCTGGTTTCTTATTCACCCTCTCTCCCTTTCTCTCCTTCTACCCTTTCTCTCTCTCTCTTCTCTACTACATCGCACACACAACACTCACACACCCTTGCTTCACACCTCTCCTCTCTCTCTCCATTTCCTCTCTCTCTCTCTAAAACTCCATCTGCCTTCACACCCACTCCGCCGCGGCATCGACCTCATCGACACCCCCTCGCGACCACTGAACTGCCCACGCCATGCACGTCCCCTCTGTTAGAATGTATGGGTGCAAGGCACGGATTCAGAGGGGGGTGAATGATTCCCCATTTAAAAATTACTTCGATTAAAACAATCTCAGAAAGCTTCGAGCATAAATATTACTAGGAGGCTCAGTCAAGCAGATGTTCTGATAGGGAACACACACGAACATTTAGCAAACATACGCAGTCTAATACTCCATACAATGCAAATGATTCAGTTTAAGCACACAATCAAATTCAAGAGACATATGTGAATTCTACATATGGCCTGTCGTACTTGGCGGAGATTTAACACAAGACTTTCCTCACGCAAGAAGCCACTCTTCCAGATAGGTCTAACCTATCGATCTGATAGGGTCTTTTGATATACCAGCAGAACACCGAGAGCACACACTGAACCGAGATAGATCAATAAGGCAATCATACAAACAACCGGCAAATTGGGAGGATGACAGAGCAAACTCACAAGGTAAATCACAGTGCACAAGAATTTTTTAGGTGGTTCGGCCACACACCAGTCTGCCTACGTCCACTCCTCACTCTAACTAGAGTGAGGATTCCACTAGCAGAAGCTAGAACAAACAGACTTAGTCTGTAAACAACCGCTGCCAAACAGCTTTCCCTGAGGGAAACAAATCCCTCACACCGATCCTGCAACCCACAAGATCTGAACCCTGACCTTGCAGGCCACAAGATCAGAACCGGAGGACCAATCCTCCCTTCCTCCAAACCGGAGGGAACCCACGAGCAACTTCCTGTTACTCGCAACCGGAGACTGTGTCTCCCTTCTCCTAAATCCACAGGAGGGACCCGTGAGTGACCCTCAGTCACCCACAACTAGAGACTCAAGTCTCTCTTCCTCTGAATCCACAGAGGGTAAACCAGAGATACACTCTCCCTTCTCCTGAAAACCCAGGAGGGACCCCGAACTCCAAACAGAGTATCGGAAGAACACACTAAGCAACTGAAGAGAACAAATGAAAAGGCAAAAGCAGAAAGGAAAACAAATGTAGCTCCGAGGAGCACAAGAACTCTGGATTTGATCCATGAGTTGGTACATGAACAGATAGGCAATATGATTCTTCGACTGTACGCTTTCTCTCACCCTCTGGCTACTCCTCTCTTCTTCTTCTTTCTGTTCTTTCTCTCACTCTGGCGCTCATCTTTTTCTTCTTCTTCTTCTCTACTCTCTTCTTTTCTCTCTTTACTTTTCCTCTCTGGTGGCCTCTTCTTCTATTCTTCTCTTCTCTCAGCAGCTTTCTGGCTTTCTCCCCGCAGCAGCTTTTTTTTTGCAGCTCTATCTCCCTGGCGAGAAGACTCCTATTTATAGAATAGGGCTTTGTATTTGCCCTATCCGTGACCCAGAAAAGAAGCAGAAGGCAGATTGGTCCACGTGGGTTTGTAGAACCTTCTTCAATTATCGACCTCTCAAGGGATCTGCCATGTGGACATCTCTTTTAGCGCCAGAAGACTCCACATGTGGAATGCTCATAGGTTGCATCTTAGGTGTTAGGGGAAATTCCTCTGATACCCCTCTTTGAAGGTGGTCACGTGCTCAGCATATGCTCCCTGGGTTTACGTGCCACTTACCTGCCATTCTAGAGAAACACGTGCCTATCATTGGTTGACTTAGGAATACATGCCATCACTTGGTTTGAGCTCCCGTGCCATGAGATTACACGCTGGCACTTGAATGTTTAGTCAGGCAATTCATCAAACACTTCTCAGCATCGACCTTATAGGCTTACCATCTTCAGCTGCTTCGACCTTATACTTGAATATGCTCAGACCTTGTTGCTGTATGCTCATACCTGCACGATGCTAGCAAACAGGTTGCATCGACCTTGCATGCGTTGAAGGCAGGACATACACCGACCTTGCTGTGTTGGAGGCAGAACATGTACCGACCTCACTGTGTTGAAGAAGGGGCTGCACCGACCTTGGTTGTCATGCTGCACAGACCTTACTGTGTGCTCAGACCTTCACAGTGCTAGTGAAGAGGTTGCACCGATCGACCTTCCTCTGTGCTTGAGAAGGATTGCACCGACCTTACGTTTAAACATAGCGTGCATCGACCTTAGTCTGCTACAAGCAAAACTAGCATCGACCTTTGTTTACCAAAAGTAATACTAGCATCGACCTTACATGCAATCAAACACAATGTGCATCGACCTTATATGCAGTAGAGCTAGCACTAGCATCGACTTTGTATGCAATGATACACAACTAGCGTTGACCTTAGTTGTGCATGATATATAGCTAGCACCGACTCTACATGTAGAATATGCAAAACTAGCATAGACTTTAGTTCATGAGCTACTCAGACTAGCACTGACCTCAGTGCATAGGAATCCATACTAGCATCGACCTTAGTTCATGAAATAACACAAGCTAGCACCGACCTCAGTATGAAGATCATGCACACCACCTGTTCGACCAAATGCCATGCACATAGGTTATTCAGTAAAATGTCATGTGCATAGACTTTATGTCGATGAGTTGACTTTGTGTTGACTCTGTGTGCAAAGTGTTGACTTTTTGTTGACCTATGATGCGTTGACTTATATGAACAGTTGTATAAGACATTATGCAATGCTTATGTAGAGACATCCACAAACATACGCAGACATGCACGAATATGCACGGATATGCACAGATAACCACATATGAACTAAGATGCACATGTGCAGCAGTTTATTACATCTAATTCATCTATACAGCAATATGAGCATTGTATGCATACAACAAACACCGTATGTAGCGAGACATATATTATATGCAATAAACACATATGGAATCATACAAACACATATAACATCATACATATGAGTCATAGTGTTTGTCATCATCAAAACATAATATCCAACAATCTCTCCCTTTTTGATGATGGCAACACTATGAGTCATATGAGTCATGAAAACCAAACAATCATGCAATCACCAAAATGCAAATATGCAAAACTATGCTGACAGATATGTACTAACATCAATGCAATCTCTCCCCCTTACACAATGACTTAATGCAATCTCTCTAATGACAATCAAAAATATTTTCCAAACATTCTCCCCCTTTGCTTAAAGAGCAAGCACTCAACTATCTCTCCTAGCTAAAACCTGTGAATAGCTCGAACCAATCTCCATTCAATCTCTCCTCTCTCCTCCTTTGACTATGCAAACAATCTCTCCCCTTAATCTCTTTAATCTCTCCTACTGCAAACATTCTCTCCCCCTAATCTCTTCCTCTTTTGACTATAGCAGTATATGACCTATTCACACCTCAACTCTCATACATACATGACGTATATGACTCAACCAATCTCTCCCCCTTTGACGTCATCAAAAAGAGAAAAAGAAAGGAATCCAAGTGGTGAGAGCAAGTGGGAATCAGGATGTAGACACAAAATGATCAAGAAAAGGTAGGAGAAAACAGAAAGAAAATGAAACTCCCCCTGAGAAAATAACAAAGCATCACAAGCTCCCTGTGTAAACTGAAACAAGGGATCTAAGAAAATGAGGTGAGGAATATGTTAAGAATAGAACGGGAGGATCTCAGAAGGATACTTCTAAGAAATCAGCATCAAAACACAAGAAGTTTTATGTGACTGGTTCAAGATACTGGACAGAGACAGTAACACAGTTAACCAGAGATAAAAAGAGGTATGAACAAAGATTCAAGTTAAGTAAGTTTAAAAAAATATATAACTATCAGAAGAATTCTATAGCAGGTACCACTGTTATAAATCTAAGTAAAAATTAGACTCTCCTATCATGGACTTATGAATTAGACCGAATGATAGGTATGGTTTAAGCATGATGTATACCAAATTTGACAATCATATTCAATACTCATATATGAAACTGAGTTTTAATAAAGGTGAACCAATTATTCATAAGACATTCCATTTCAACCCTCTTCCATCTTACTCAAATAATCTCAATGACTCCTTTTGGAGTTACACATTGTGGTATTGAGATTAAACACCTTTAATTATATTTGAAGTTAACTATGTTGCAGAAGATTTTTGATACCACTTGAAGATTCTCTATCAATTTTTCAGATTTTTCTTTAGAACACCATTTTATTTTTCTTGAGCAATCTTGGTTGATCAACACCTTTTTACATGAGGCACAACACGTCTTAGGTGAAGTGACCCAGTTACTCAGTGTGATAACTGCATTGCCTCTCAATCATGAGAACAGAGTTAGCAATGAGAGTATCTTTTTATATGAGGAAACACCTTGGTTAGAGGCCAGAATCTCCAGTTACTTAACACAACCATGCCATTGCTCTATCATATTTTCATATAATTTTTAGGAAATTCTTTTCTTTCAACAGAGTTAACTATGGTACTTCATGACACAGTCCTTTGGACATGTTTCTCAGTAACCACAGTCATTGCTCTGACTTTAATTCTCTTTTTAGTCAACTTCATACATATTTAATGTTTAAGAATAGTACCAACATTATGTATCTCAGCCAAAATAATCATGATTTTAATTTCAGATTTCAGAAGGCCTTATCCAAAAATTTCATGAGACAGATCGTTAAAATTTATTAAAACATGTAATTCAAATACTTTCAAGTCTTTCAAATTCAAATTCCAGAATACATTAGACTTAAACCAGTTTAGATCAAACAATTATTCCTAAACCCGTGTAATAGGAGTTTCTTTAATGATTTTAGATTTATAAACCAAGGTACACATATTTAAGTCACTTCAAGACCAGTTCAATCAATATCTTCAGTCAACTATCAATGGCAAAAATAATGAGAAGTTTGCAAAGAGAACAGTCAAGATTTAAGCTTGCAGAATATATGATCAGAATAGAATCAATTAGATAGCAGAAGTATATTCAGGAGTTTCTGATTAGAGAAGAAATGGAATGATTTTCAAGTGAGTACATTAGAGAGAAAGATTCTTCAATGATCACAGCAGAGAGCAAGATTAGTCAAAACAGCTTGAGAGGAGTAAAGTGATGTGAATGACACAGATAATCTTGCAAAAAGATAGACTAAATTAATTGCAGACGGATACATTGAGCACTAAGTAGACCTGAGTTCAATCACAAATTTCAAGGAGTTGAGAATAACTCCACTTCACATGCAGTGCAGAGTTTTATTCAAACAGATCACGGCCAAAAAGCAGATCAAACTTAAGATGGGAGTTTGTGTGAAGAGGTGACTCCTCAAGGTTCAATAAAAGGTCATTGAGCAGTAGCTGGAATCAAAGTGATGAGCTCCCCCTATCTATATGCATTGAAACGACAAGATTCTGAGTGCAACACATGCACTGAACATGGTAGGGAGATAAATGACTTCATATCAATATGCTGAACTCCCCCTACCAGTGCGCATGCAATCAAACAATCTTTTTGGTATTTTCAATATGAAGGATATGCAATCAATTCTGAAACATTGGATGCATGAGGGCTAACAAATGCACATTCTAAAATGATGTATGTGCAGGGACTTCCTCTCTAAATAAACTAAGCCATTTATTGTGATTTGATGACTGTGCAGGAGATAAACCTTCACAAACAAGCATGAATTACAAGAATGCCTTAACTGACTCCCCCTGACTTTGTGCACTATATGACTGAATTTAGAGTGCAAGGTATGCAATGATGTCTATGTAGAGAGTTTAATGAATTATGCTCAAGAATAATATAGATTGCTCTAAGTGTAGATTTGACCCAATGTACCTGGCAGAGGTCTAGCCTCTACACATGATGTGGGTTTCCAGACAGACATAATATGCCCTTCTCCCAGCGGACAATTTTATATACCTCTGGGTCATGCATGATAATACAGTGGTGTTGGTTTCTGTGCCCCCCCTTGTTGTCTCTGACAATAGTTTTGATGATTCTAATATATTATGTGTTTTATGCTTAAATGGCATCTGCACAATAAACAAGGTAACACTATAATATCTTGTTTTGCAGGTGGTTCATAAACAATGGTCCTTCATGCACACATCCTTAATGTTGATGTTCACATTGGTGTCTTCATGGAAACATTATGTTGGTGTTCTTAATGAACTGAAAAATGCGTGATATCTTGTTGCCCATGGTTATACATGCTCTGAACTGCATTTATAATTCATGTTTATTCATGTTTATGAATTGATTATGCCTCACATGAATGTTTGTTTTGAGTTGCTCTGAAATGCTTCATTTATTTCCAAAGTCTGTACACTCCTTGATATTGTACACTCTTTGATACAAAGTTTATACACTCTGTTGCATATTGAAGGTAAAGTCTATACATCGTCCAGAGTCTTGTTGCATTGTGTGCCAAAGTCTATACATTGCCAGCACACACGTTCAAAGTCTTTACATTTGAAGTCTGTACAGCCTCTGCATTGCACTAAGTCTATACATTATCTTTGGGCATCAAAGTCTATACATTGGTTCAAGCTTTCCAAGTCTGTACATTCGCCACCAAGTCTGTACATTGGCCACCAAGTCTGTACATTGGCCAAGTCTATACATTGTCTTGTGCCTTCAAGCTTTCCAAGTCTATACATTCAGTTTCATGCATACACAAAGTCTATACATTCAGTTTCATGCATACACAAAGTCTATAAATTCAGATGCACATTCACTTAACCTTGATTCAGTCAAAAATGGTTCTGTTGCTCCTTATTCAGAATTGGACTATTTCAGTCTAATTGATATGTGTGGGGTGTGAAAATGCTAGTTGCTTCGGACTGACTAAGCAACTCATGGCTGGTTTGAGCTAATCATGTGTGATGTTAGCTTATGGAGAAAATAGATTGAAAGGCTTTGCATCACTAATTTTCTACTTGCATTTCAACATTCTCCTCTGTAGGATGAGAGTTATATGGAGAGAAAGTTTGATGCTAATTTCCTCATATGAATTGAATTGTGTTTGACATGATGTTGAGTTCTCTGAAATGCAGGTTCATATTGATATCATTTATTTGGAACAATGGTAAGCTTACATTTCCATTTGCATTCCTTTAAGTCAATGTTAAATCCTTGTGAACCATGGTTCAGTCATTGTTCTAGATACTCTCTAATCTTGCTATTTATATTGGTAAATCTTGCTTTGCATTAGGGCTTATAAGATGTTAAAATTCATTAGGGTGAATGTTAGATCATTAGAACATCATTAGAAACTTTAAAATATCATTTCATGAGAGTTCATGGCAAATGGGTCGACCCCCCCACTCAATGGGTCGACCCCTGGGCAAGAAAAGGCCTAAAAAGGTTGCTGTCTAAACGTGGGTCGACCCCCCTCACAAAGTGGGTCGACCCCCTTGTAACAAATCTGCCCAGACAGCATTCTGTCTGGCAGATGGGTCGACCCCCCTCACCAGATGGGTCGACCCCCCCATTCTGGCAGTTCCGTGAGGAAATTTCGTGGGCCACCGTAGCCCAACCAAATGGACTCCAAATGGGATGAAATTTTACCATAATACCCTTGGGTCATTAATGAACATATTAGAATGGTTTTGCTAGGGTTTTACAATGGTATTGTGGTTTTTTGCACAACTTATCCTCATGGTATATATATGTTGCGAATTTGGAAGAAATAGAAGTGGAGCTCTAATCTTTCTATATGTTTTGCAGGAGAACGACGGGAAGAAGGAGAGGAGCTGGAGAAGAACGCGGATATCATCTACATCCAGGAGGAGTTTGCGATCGTGATTGAAGGAAGAAAGAAGCGGAATGTAAAGAGGAACGCATAGACGTTCTTAGTGTCAACATCCGGCTACCCTCCGACTTGGGGCTTAGAGAAGATCTTCTTAAACCTCCCTTTACTCATGGGGGATCATTGTTTCATCTTGTTTGCATCTACTTGAGTCATCTATTCTTGATTTACAAGGGTTTCCATCCTTTAAGCGGAGCATAGATAAATATTTTGGGTGTTCATTGTATATCCTTTTATTTTATCAAACTCGGAATATCATAGTGTGTGGGCGGAGCTACGTCTCCGTGTGTTGGGCTTTATTGTGGGGAAAGTTTCCCTATGGTTGGTTATGTGTTGTCGGAGCTGCGTCTCCGTGTGGATTTAGTGTCCGGGGCGTGTTCCCCGATTCTGTGTGTGGGTGTGTGCTGCGGTGGCAGCGTGTTGGGGATTTTCCCCGTGTGTGGATGTTGCTGCAGAAGCAGCGTGTGTGTGTGTGGTTGGGGTTCATCCCAGTGTTGCTACGAAAGTAGCGTGTAGTGAAGCCTCACCCGGTTGGGTGAGGGGTGGACGTAGGGAGCCCGTCGTGGTCCCGAACCACCTAAAAATCCTTGTGTCTCGTGTGAATGCCTGTGTGCTTGTCCCTTTCTTCTATCTCCCTTCACAGGTTAATTTAATATATTTTTACTCACTACACCACTGCACACTGCTACTTCTGTTATCCGTGTTAGGCATAATTTTATCTATCGGTTGCATTGTTATTACGAGTGATATCGGAAAGATTTAGAGAACCTGTTAAATCTCATGTGTGGTTAGGCCAATCTAGTAGTTTGTTTTAATTCCATTGTGTTCAGTTAAGAGAGTTTTTAAAATCCGCCATCAAGGTCAAGGGGACAATTCAACCCCCCTTCTTATCCGCCATCTAGTCTGGGCCAACAATTGGTATCAGAGCCTCATCTCTGATTTTTTAGTCGACCTTGCGGTCGTAGAGAAAAGATCATTTTCATGATGGCTAGCTTAGATTTTATTCCTGTTTTCAATGGTTTTGACTATGCTTCATGGTTAGGAAAATTTTGTGTTTGGATTACTGGCTTTGATCCGAAACTCATGAAATTAATCTCTCATGGTCCACATGTCTTACCGAAAAATGAACTAAGGTGGACTGATGAACATAGGAAAATGAATTCTGCTAATCTTTTTGTTTTGAGTGCTCTTAAAGCTGCAATTGACTCTAACAAATTTCCGTTTGTTCTTGATTGTAGCTCGGCCAAAGAAATCATGGATCAATTGATCAAGGTTCATGAAGGAGGGCTAGAGGATGCTTGCATGATGGCTAATAGCAAGGATGATCATTCAAGCTTAGAGTCCAAGGAGGTAAGCTCTGACTCTGAACTTGATGAAATCTCATTTGAAGAATTAGTGGAAGCATATGATGAATTATCGAGTAAGTACAAGAGATTGAAATCTGAAAATAAGAATTTGAAAAAGAAAATTGAAAGCTATCACATTGATAATTCTTCATGTGAAAAATGCATAGAGTTTAAAAATCTAGTTGAGTCACTCGTCTATGAGGTTGACAACCATAAAGAAACCATTTCATGTTTAAAAACTGAAAATAAATCTTTATTGGTTGAAATTTCAGGATGTCAAAAAATTAAGAAAGATAATGAGAATCTGAAAATGTTGAATTCTGCCATGTCTGAAAGATTACTTTTGCTTGAAAAAGAGAAATACATATCTACTGATGAGTCTGAAAAACTGAAGGAATTAAGAAAAGAAATTGAAAGCTTTAGGAATTTGAATGACAAATTTGAATCCAATGGAGCAATGAATAAAATAGTTGATGAAAAAGTGAGTTTTCAAGTGAAAGAATTTAAACACACTTCTACAAATAAAAATTCATTTGAAAAGCTCCAAAATGAAAACAGTGCATTGTTGACTCAAATTTCATTGCTTGAAGGAGAATTGAAAAGTCTTAAAAATTTTGAAAAAGGAAAATGTGTGATTGATGATGATTGTGACAAACTGCATATTCTTGAACAAGAAATTGAAAGTCACAAAACAGTTAATTACTTGTTGAATGAGAAAATTATTTCATGTGAACAAGAGATTGCTAACTCTCATTTGCAAATCATGAAACTAGAAAATGAAATTAAGAGCGTGAATGAATCTTTGTCCTTGTGTGATAAAGAAATTGAAAAACAAAAAGATGTTGTTGAATGCTCTTGTATGCATGAAAAATCCTCAACTGTTAAACATACTCATGCATCAAGAAGAAGAAAAAATGTTTCATGTTATTACTGCGGAATATTTGTTCATGATATGTACGATTGTTTTTTAATGAAGTCTGATGATGATGTGGCCTTGAAAACAAGAATGGAAAGTGATACTAGTTCCAAAGATCATGAGAAACTCACAATGAAAAATCTCAACACTCATTGTTACTATTGTGGGTTAAATGGTCATGTTTTTAAAAATTGCTTCGTTAAGAAAAATGATGATGAATGGTGTCTCAAAAAGAATTTCTCATGTTATTATTGTGGTGAACTTGGACATATCATGGATAACTGTTCTTTAATGAAAAATGATGAAAATTGGACCATGAAAAGAAAAATTTCTCATTATTTTTATTGTGGCCTGAATGGACACTCAATGGATAATTGTTCCATGATGAGGGCCGATGATGAATGGTATGAGAGGAGAAACAAAAAGAAAACTTTTGTTCATGTAAGAACTAACCCCTCGGGACCCATGATGGCTTGGGTACCCAAATTGTCAAAATGAGAACTTATCTTGCAGGGGCACCTTGAGGTCAAGGAACATCAACAAATAAATGACTCTCAAGGTGAGAAACAAAATGATTTGTTTTGAAGGTTGTTTCACCTAGGTTTTCCTTGACAAATCTGAAAAGGTAAAAATTTTATTTGAAGAAAAAGGTTGCAATTATGAAGTTACATTTCTGTTTCACTGACTCTTGTCAAGTTCTAAAATGTTGAGATCCTTCAATTTTGATGAGTAGTTGACTTGAATGATTTTTTGTTGAACATCTTGTAAATAATCATAACTCTTGAATGCTTAACCTTGGACATATATGGCTCTTAGTACACACCTTCTCTTTTGCTTTCAAAATAAATTTGGCTTTGTATGCTTTACACTGTGCATAGAGTCCTTCATACTCTTACTTACTATTTACAAATAACAACTCACATGTGCATACATAGATTACATACTTAGCTTCATGATACTCATTGCACATATCATACACATCTTTGCATACTGTTGAATAGGAATAATTTTTCAATCATCCTTTTAGGTTACATGCATACATTTGCATGTCATTGCATACTCGTGTGCTTGAATGTCATGATTATTTGGTATATCAAATGGCGATAGTGGAAGGTTAGATTATGTCCAACTGGAAGCTTTTCTCATGCGTGATGGTGGTCTTTGGACCAATGTACTCCGCCAAGTATCGATAATCATTTGCTTGAAAACATTGAAAGATCCATGGTTGAATGCATGTATATACTTTATACCCATCTTTTTGACTCCTTCTGTGACTCATCACCTTGCTAAATGAATTGCATTGATTTAGACATGTTGTTACATGGCATATATTAAGGGGGAGATTTTTTATAACCGTGCATACATTTAGGGGGAGACATTACTATGATTAAACTAATTCATATCCTACATTCAAAACAACCACCCACACAAATGCACCTTTGTGAGACAATGATTCAATTTAATAAGGATTACTATTTTCTACTCTACACTTTAGAGGAGTATTGATTCTATACATGGAAATCACATATCTTGTGAGGAAAAAGCTGTTTACCCCACCAAAAAGTCGTATAAGTGGAACGTGGATCTGAGTAGCCGAGAATCCCCCCTGAAACAAAGGAGGAAACTCGCGTCGAAAGGAGAAACTAATCCACACTAAAATAAGTGTGATTTGCCACCGAGTAGCTGGGAAGTGTCCCTGAGACAAAGGATACAACTCGGGTCGAAAAGTGTCTCATTCACATCATGAAAAGTGATGAAACTGAGTAACCGGGAATTGCCCCTGAAACAAAGGGCATGACTCGTGTCAAAAGGTTAGTCACACCATTTATAGTACTTTAAAGAAAAAATTTGGGGTCATACGTAGCTACCAATAGTCGAGCATTGTGTTGAAAGTGTATGGATGATAAGTACTTTGTAGTGTTCTTTAGAAAGTCTGATTTTCCATATTGACTTGAACTTCATTGCTCAATTTTCACATTTGCAGCTTGGGTTTGATTGTTTGAATGTTCCTTATGAATCTGTCGCTTATCATTATTTATGCAGTACTTATTTATGTAAGCACGACCTTCTTAGTATTGTACATGCACATCATGTTCTATAATCGATTGCATAATCCTTACTCCCGTCTCGAAGGGACTTTTATGAGTCTATATCTTATTATGCATGCTTGAATGCTTGACTGCTTGATTCAGTTTGTTCATATCACACTTAATCTTGATGCATCTTTAGCTTATACTTGCAAATAACAGGTTAAATAACCCATTGTCAGCTGGTTTTTTGTTCTTGACAATTGAGGAGAATAATGTGCTTTCAACAAAACTTGTGCATAGCTTGGTCATCTTGCATATAATTTTGAACAAAATTCAAAAACTGAGCATTTGCATATAATTTTTGTCATCTTACATGCTGCACATCAAATGTCATTTCTTGCTTGGTCTTCATGGTTCACTCACCTTCCTTTAATGGTCGGTCCTTGCTGGGTTCGTGTGCCAATGATATTTCATTCTCTTTCATTCAAGCTGAAATCTCACATTTGTCATCTTAACCCCCATTTTTTGATAATGCCAAAGGGGGAGAGATATTTGAATTTGAATTTAAATAGTCACAATATATTGTCATCATCAAAAAGGGGGAGATTGTTGGGTTCTGTGCGCCCCCTTGTTGTCTCTGACAATGGTTTTGATGATTCTAATATATTGTGTGTTTTATGCTTAAATGGCATCTACACAATAAACAAGCTAACACTATAATATCTTGTTTTGCAGGTGGTTCATAAACAATGGTCCTTCATGCACACATCCTTAATGTTGATGTTCACATTGGTGTCTTCATGGAAACATTATGTTGGTGTTCTTAATGAACTGACAAATGTGTGATATCTTGTTGCCCATGGTTATACATGCTCTGAACTGTATTTATAATTCATGTTTATGAACTGATTATGCCTCACATGAATGTTTGTTTTGAGTTGCTCTGAAATGCTTCATTTATTTCCAAAGTCTATACACTCCTTGATATTGTACACTCTTTGATACAAAGTCTATACACTCTGTTGCATATTGAAGGTAAAGTCTATACATCGTCCAGAGTCTTGTTGCATTGTGTGCCAAAGTCTATACATTGCCAGCACACACGTTCAAAGTCTTTACATTTGAAGTCTGTACAGCCTCTACATTGCACTAAGTCTATACATTGTCTTTGGGCATCAAAGTCTATACATTGGTTCAAGCTTTCCAAGTCTGTACATTCACCACCAAGTCTGTACATTCGCCACCAAGTTTGTACATTGGCCAAGTCTATACATTATCTTGTGCCTTCAAGCTTTCCAAGTCTATACATTCAGTTTCATGCATACACAAAGTCTATACATTCAATTTCATGCATATAATATCTTGTTTTGCAGGTGGTTCATAAACAATGGTCCTTCATGCACACATCCTTAATGTTGATGTTCACATTGGTGTCTTCATGGAAACATTATGTTGGTGTTCTTAATGAACTGACAAATGCGTGATATCTTGTTGCCCATGGTTATACATGCTCTGAACTGCATTTATAATTCATGTTTATTCATGTTTATGAATTGATTATGCCTCACATGAATGTTTGTTTTGAGTTGCTCTGAAATGCTTCATTTATTTCCAAAGTCTGAACACTCCTTGATATTGTACACTCTTTGATACAAAGTCTATACACTCTGTTGCATATTGAAGGTAAAGTCTATACATCGTCCAGAGTCTTGTTGCATTGTGTGCCAAAGTCTATACATTGCTAGCACATACGTTCAAAGTCTTTACATTTGAAGTCTATACAGCCTCTGCATTGCACTAAGTCTATACATTATCTTTGGGCATCAAAGTCTATACATTGGTTCACGCTTTCCAAGTCTGTACATTGGCCACCAAGTCTGTACATTCGCCACCAAGTCTGTACATTGGCCACCAAGTCTGTACATTGGCCAAATCTATACATTATCTTGTGCCTTCAAGCTTTCCAAGTCTATACATTCAGTTTCATGCATATAATATCTTGTTTTGCAGGTGGTTCATAAACAATGGTCCTTCATGCACACATCCTTAATGTTGATGTTCACATTGGTGTCTTCATGGAAACATTATGTTGGTGTTCTTAATGAACTGACAAATGCGTGATATCTTGTTGCCCATGGTTATACATGCACTGAACTGCATTTATAATTCACGTTTATTCATGTTTATGAACTGATTATGCCTCACATGAATGTTTGTTTTGAGTTGCTCTGAAATGCTTCATTTATTTCCAAAGTCTGTACACTCCTTGATATTGTACACTCTTTGATACAAAGTCTATGCACTCTGTTGCATATTGAAGGTAAAGTCTATACATCGTCCAGAGTCTTGTTGCATTGTGTGCCAAAGTCTATACATTGCCAGCACATACGTTCAAAGTCTTTACATTTGAAGTCTGTACAGCCTCTGCATTGCACTAAGTCTATACAATTTCTTTGGGCATCAAAGTCTATACATTGGTTCAAGCTTTCCAAGTCTGTACATTGGCCACCAAGTCTGTACATTGGCCAAGTCTATACATTGTCTTGTGCCTTCAAGCTTTCCAATTCTATACATTCAGTTTCATGCATACACAAAGTCTATACATTCAGTTTCATGCATATAATATCTTGTTTTGCAGGTGGTTCATAAACAATGGTCCTTCATGCACACATCCTTAATGTTGATGTTCACATTGGTGTCTTCATGGAAACATTATGTTGGTGTTCTTAATGAACTGACAAATGCGTGATATCTTGTTGCCCATGGTTATACATGCTCTAAACTGCATTTATAATTCATGTTTATTCATGTTTATGAACTGATTATGCCTCACATGAATGTTTGTTTTGAGTTGCTCTGAAATGCTTCATTTATTTCCAAAGTCTGTACACTCCTTGATATTGTACACTCTTTGATACAAAGTCTATACACTCTGTTGCATATTGAAGGTAAAGTCTATACATCGTCCAGAGTCTTATTGCATTGTGTGCCAAAGTCTATACATTGCCAGCACACACGTTCAAAGTCTTTACATTTGAAGTCTGTACAGCCTCTGCATTGCACTAAGTCTATACATTGTCTTTGGGCATCAAAGTCTATACATTGGTTCAAGCTTTCCAAGGCTGTACATTGGCCACCAAGTCTGTACATTGGCCACCAAGTCTGTACATTGGCCAAGTCTATACATTGTCTTGTGCCTTCAAGCTTTCCAAGTCTATACATTCAGTTTCATGCATACACAAAGTCTATACATTCAGTTTCATGCATACACAAAGTCTATAAATTCATATGCACATTCACTTAACCTTGATTCAGTCAAAAATGGTTCTGTTGCTCCTTATTCATAATTGGACTATTTCAGTCTAATTGATATGTGTGGGGTGTGAAAATGCTAGTTGCTTTAGAATGACTAAGCAACTCATGGCTGGTTTGATCTAATCATGTGTGATGTTAGCTTATGGATAAAATAGATTGAAAGGCTTTGCATCACTAATTTTCTACTTGCATTTTAACATTCTCCTCCGTAGGATGAGAGTTATATGGAGAGAAAGTTTGATGCTAATTTCCTCATATGAATTGAATTGTGTTTGACATGATGTTGAGTTCTCTGAAATGCAGGTTCATATTGATATCATTCAGTTGGAACAATGGTAAGCTTACATTTCCATTTGCATTCCTTTAAGTCAATGTTAAATCCTTGTGAACCATGGTTCAGTCATTGTTCTAGATACTCTCTAATCTTGCTATTTATATTGGTAAATCTTGCTTTGCATTAGGGCTTATAAGATGTTAAAATTCATTAGGGTGAATGTTAGATCATTAGAACATCATTAGGAACTTTAAAATATCATTTCATGAGAGTTCATGGCAAATGGGTCAACCCCCCCCACTCAATGGGTCGACCCCTGGGCAAGAAAAGGCCTAAAAAGGTTGCTGTCTGAAAGTGGGTCGACCCCCCTCACAAAGTGGGTCGACCCCCCTATAACAAATCTGCCCAGACAGCATTCTGTCTGGCAGATGGGTCGACCCCCCTCACCAGATGGGTCGACCCCCCCATTCTGGCTGTTCCGCGCGGAAATTTCGTGGGCCACCGTAGCCCAACCAAATGGACTCCAAATGGGATGAAATTTTACCCTAATACCCTTGGGTCATTAATGAACATATTAGGGTGGTTTTGCTAGGGTTTTACAAGGGTATTGTGGTCTTTTGCACAACTTATCCTCATGGTATATATATGTTGCGAATTTGGAGGAAATAGAAGTGGAGCTCTAATCTTTCTATCTGTTTTGCAGGAGAACGACAGGAAGAAGGAGAGGAGCTGGAGAAGAATGCAGATATCATCTACATCCAGGAGGAGTTTGTGATCGTGATTGAAGGAAGAAAGAAGCGGAACGTAAAGAGGAACGCATAGACGTTCTTAGTGTCAACATCCGGCTACCCTCTGACTTGGGGCTTAGAGAAGATCTTCTTAAACCTCCCTTTACTCATGGGGGTTCATTGTTTCATCTTGTTTGCATCTACTTGAGTCATCTATTCTTTATTTACAAGGGTTTCCATCCTTTAAGCTGAGCATAGATAAATATTTTGGGTGTTCATTGTATATCCTTTTATTTTATCAAACTCAGAATATCATAGTGTGTGGGCGGAGCTGCGTCTCCGTGTGTTGGGCTTTATTGTGGGGAAAGTTTCCCTATGGTTGGTTTTGTGTTGTCGGAGCTGCGTCTCCATGTGGATTTAGTGTCCGGGGCGTGTTCCCCGATTCTGTGTGTGGGTGTGTGCTGCAGTGGCAGCGTGTTGGGGATTTTCCCCGTGTGTGGATGTTGCTACAGAAGCAGCGTGTGTGTGTGTGGTTGGGGTTCATCCCCGTGTTGCTACGAAAGTAGCGTGTAGTGAAGCCTCACCCGGTTGGATGAGGGGTGGACGTAGGGAGCCCGTCGTGGTCCCGAACCACCTAAAAATCCTTGTGTCTCGTGTGAATGCCTGTGTGCTTGTCCTTTTCTTCTATCTCCCTTCACAGGTTAATTTAATAGATTTTTACTCACTACACCACTGCACACTGCTACTTCTGTTATCCGTGTTAGGCATAATTTTATCTATCGGTTGCATTGTTATTACGAGTGAGATCGGAAAGATCGAGAGAACCTGTTAAATCTCATGTGTGGTTAGGCCAATCCAGTAGTTTATTTTAATTCCATTGTGTTCAGTTAAGAGAGTTTTTAAAATCCGCCATCAAGGTCAAGGGGACAATTCAACCCCCCTTCTTGTCCGCCATCTAGTCTGGGCCAACAAATGGAAATGCAGCCATGTATGCATGACAACTTTGCAGAGCATGAATATGTGCATATGAGCCTTATATGAAGCAAGATATCAAGCAAACATGAAATTCAGGCAATTCAGATTCAAGAGATGACATTTGTGAATCAATTGTATGCATACATAAAATTATTCAAGATACTATCATATGAATGTCTGCATGTCAAACAATCTTTTTGAGTCTTCAATCATGATTATGAGTTCTCAGTGTAATCTAAATGCAAATATCACATATGGATGTAAACATGTATGCACTTCCTCATGAGATGAAGCAAACTAAGAGATATTATTTAAAGGTTGAAAAATCAAACCTGTCAACACAAAGATGGGGTTTTACCATACTTGGGTGCCTTGGCTTATTAAACCCCTTTATTCATCAGCTTCCAAGGCACTCCTGCAAAATAGTTTCATTTTCCAGATCTAGGTACCCAAGAGTTCTTTGGTCCTGAATTGTCAATGGCACCTTTGTAGGGTGTTCTCCACATTTTCTGAGCTAGTATTGTTGACACCCGTTTTATGACCAATAAGTTGGGTCATCTCTTTATTTCATCTTAATGATGCTCCGAGTTATTTACCCTTGTTGAGCCATCTTAGTCAGTTGTGAGGACTATCTCATGGGTCATTTTCCCTTGGTTGGGTCTGGTTCCTCGTTCTTTTCCGCAGGACGAAGCTTAGCGAACCTTCATTTCATAGTCTCTAACGCATCATGTCTGGCGCGTCACATTTCTCTAACGCACCTACACCAGACCATTACGTCGTCTCGGAGTCCCAAAGCCAACAGCCTTCTTTCAAGCTTATCTTTTCTTATCCGTTTTTCTTTGACGGTTTATCGTGCAGCCGTTGGAGTCTTGTGACGCGTCACTCCTTGACCGTTACATGCCTGCAGAGTCCTGTTCTCGAAAACATTGCCCATTGGCCTTATCTTTTATTGGATAACGTAGCCTGACGGTCAATTCCTGGGGCATCACATCCCTGTGGCAGTTTATCGTAAGGCCTTTACATCAGGCAGAGAGTTCTAGCAGAACTGCTCTTTCTCTGCTACTCCGTGGCCGCATTAAGAGTTTGATCTGATGATTTCTCCCTCAAATCTGATCCTAAGAACCTTCTATTTGTTTCTATGGACTCCTGGGAGTGTTATCTTCAAGAGTTTGCTAGGAAACGTCCTACTTTCTAGCTGGATTCTCTCCTACTCGACCAGAGAGTTTGAGGGTCTATAAATAGAACCCTTGACTTCATGGCTTGAGGGGGAGACATCTGGAGTTCGCGTCGAAGTGCTGCTGCATCCTGGAGCCAGAACCAACCAAGGAGGGATGTTTCCCATGTCCATCTTCTTCCTAAGTCCAGGGAGTATTTTTTTCAAGGATTTAGTTTAGTCAAGTTGCTTCTTTAGTCTATTTCTCCCACCTCCAAGCATCATAGCATCTCCCCTCTTCTTCTTTCACGTTCTCCTCTTTTCTGCATGCATCTTAAACATCCTCCCATCTTTTAAACGCCCCAGAGGGGTTAAAAACAACAACATCCCCAATATTTCCCTCTCCTTTTGCATGTTTTCAACCTTCTTTTCATTATAGTTATTGCACTCTTCCAAGGGCTAATTTGGGTTGTTTTCTTGTATTCCTACACTTTCTTGCAAGTTTACAGAGTCTATAACACGAGGCCCAAGTCTTCTGGCCAGCTGGAAGGCGTGGAGATCAGAGTCCCAAAGTTCCTTTTCTATAATTCTCTGACGGTTTATCATGGGCGCGTTAGAGTTTGTAGCGGCTTATTGTGGAGCCGTCACACTTCTGTGGCGCACTGATACTCGGTCGTCACACTTCTGTGGCGCACTGATACTCGGCCGTTACATTTCACAGAGTTGCAGTTCTTTCTCTCTCGTGGGCGGGTGTTGCATCCTCCTATTCTAAGGTATTTCTCAGGTCTTTGGCTTGTTTCTTACCTTAGTGGCGATCACACCTTTCCTTAGTTTGGGCAGTATCTCTCTCTTTCTTCATATCTCTTCTTTATTTGCTTGTTCCACCTATACGGTGTGTTTTCTTTTATTTCCTTGCTCCACGCCCCGGCGTGTGTTTTTCTTTACTTGCTTAGTTTATTCCTGATAGAGATGGCATGCCCATGCTAGAGTTTATGCTGATTGCCTATGTAAGGCCCGTGCCTTAATGGATCCTTCGTGGTATTTGTTCTATTAATTGTTCTGGAATTTCTGGCTATTTTCCTGGATTTTTAGGCATTTATCTGGTATTTTTCCGGATTTATTTGGAGCTATTTGAGGGTTATTGGAATATTAATAAGATTTTTATATATATAATGATTAAATTATATATATATTAATTTTATTTTTATTTTATTAATCCCTCACTCTCTCTCTCTCTTCTCCCCGTCGATCACTCTCTCTTTCCCTTTCTCTCTCTCTCTTTCTGTCGCGCGATCGCCTCTCTCCTCCTTGTAGGGATCGCGGTCGAGACGAGGACGGATCGAGACGAGGTTGGCGCCGTTGGATTCCTCGCGTCGAGGCGAACGTGTGGGTACCCATTTCGGCGTGGATCGGTGGACGTGGGAGCGTGTTGGAGCTTGAAGGCTCGGCGAGCCTACCTCGGTGCCTTTTCGCGCGATTCGGCTTGCAAGAGGTAGGGGGATGGAATCCTTAGCTCGCTAGGAGCATTTCCTATAGCTCATCCTGTTGATTAGCGCCCCGTAGTATGCATGTTGTCCATTTTCCATATTTGGGGTTTTGGCCATGTTCTTCGCGTTTGATCGGTTATAGGCGATGCATGTGCTAGATTAGTTGTTAAACTGTTGTATACACTGCGTGGTTTGGCAGGTTACAAGTTTTTTCATCGTTACCCGGCGTTTTCAACCGTCCGGGGGGGCTTCGGTTTACAAACCGTACCCGCTCGTAACCCAGGTGGAGTGACGGTCCTGCCAGGAACCGTCACTTGCCTGACGGTCCAAGATGGACGCGTCACTTACCAAATAACGGCCTATTGAGGGGCATCGTTTGGAGAGTAACGGTGGGAACCCCATCCGTTACTCGTTCATGGTTTCCAATTAGCCCGGTGAGGCGGTGAGCCCGGCGGTCTGTCGACCGGCCGTCGCTTGTAAACGACGCGCCGAGACCGGGGCGTCGCTTCATCTGCTATCGTTTTGGAACGCTGTCAGTTGATTTGAGCCTTGGGTGAAAGTAACGGCGGAGTTCCCGCGCGTTGCTTGGAAGCAACGCATAGGACCCCCACCGTCACTCTCCCCTTGGTGGCCTTTGGGTTTGGTACTCGGGAGGATGTAACGGCGGTGACCTACCGCGCCGCTTGGAAGCGACGCGCAGGGCCCCTACCGTCACATTCCCCCCTGCACCTGTGAGTTGGAACTCGGGAGGGAGTAACGGCTGGAGACCAGCGCGTCACTCTTGATGTAACGCACCAGTCCCCGACCGTCACTTCCAAGTAGCGCGTGGGCCTCCGACCGCCGCTTGCCCGTCAGTTTGGTTATGTTCCCAGCCCATTGCTTATGCATTCCGTTCTATACTCATGCCATAGTTGTATTGTTTTACTATATTGTGGCGTGTTTTATATACCAATAGAGTAGCTTTTCTTTCCATGCAATGGAGCCACTGTTGTTGCCCTAAGGTCTGTTGAGTACCGACCCGCTTGAGGATGGCGGAGGGGTATGTTTCCCATTCACGATTTGTAAGCTAGTTCCGTGGGCTCCCAGCCAATGGTAGCGTCCTGCCAAGGGAGAAAACTAGTTAGAGGGCCTGGCTCAGGCTAGAGTCAGTGTGTGCACACGTGGTCGGAGACTGTGGACTGACACCGACGGGTGCCACTCCGACTGGTCACTTGGTTTGGTACTGTTTACGCGCTTAGCTTGTCGCTTCGTCGACTGCGAGTGCTTGAGACGCAGTGTAAGCCGTCAGTGGACGCTTCTGGTTTCTGCTCCAGTGGTTGTCCGTCCTTGTTGTCTGGATTAGTTGCAGCTTATCCTATTTGGTAGTTTTGGCTTCAATTGCTTGCATTTAATTAGTAGTGGCATGTGTTAGCTGTTATACCTGCTTAGATAGAGCTTACAGCTTTCTTGTGATTAGATATTCATGCCATTGCCTGTGTATTTATTTAAATGCATGCTTTAATTGCTGTTATTTATGCATGTTTGCTTGTTTAGTGCGAGGTAGGGATCCGCGTGACCCCTACTAAGTCTGGCTGTGACTCACCCTTCTCCTTTAAGGTGAGCCACGCCCGACGTCTCCCGGAGTTTAGCGTGCTGTTTCGGGACCGTCCCTAGCTGCCAGCTGAGCACGAGCTGCCTTTTTGAGGCTTGTGTTGTACTTTTGCCGGGGTATGCCCCGCGTAGTTGTACTTTGAGGACTAGTGTTTGTCACTCTGGACTAGTTATATATGTATCACTCTGGTTATTTTAAATTGCTTCCGCTCTTGTGTTTAAATCTTAATACTTAATTGTATTGCGCGCCCCAATTCGTAATTAATTATGCATATTCCTCAGCTAACCCCCACTAACCCTTCAGGGGCCTCATCAGCCTCTTGGGTGGCCTCCCCAGTTCTTGGTATCGGTGTATCGATGTTATCGGTATATCGGTATCCTGAACTCTGGGTCGTCACAGCCTAGGTTCATGTTGCATATGTTCATAGGTTGAGTAATTTCATTGCTTGTTCATATTTCCATCATCGTTGACATCATATCCATCTTGCAAAAGGAACATAATAACAATCAACAACATATTTTTTGGCGATCACGGTGGCACATCTAGTGCCAATCGTGTCTTTGGATCTCTGTTAAACCTGCTGTTCATTTGTGGCTTCAATTGCCCGTGTTTTCCCAGGATTTTCCCTTTATTCTCCTGTTGTTTCTAGTTCTCTGGGTCTTCTGGCGATCGTATATTCAGGTGTTACATTATATTAGCGGTCTATTGTTAGACCGTCACATTTCTCTGGCGCATATCTATTTGACCGTCACACACTCTAGTAACAGGTACGCATCCTGAGGTGCAATTTATTTCCGCAATTTCTACTGTGATTTTCATGCTTGGGTGCTATCTGATTTCCTCCCTAGTTATTTTACATATTCATATCATTGTGTTCATATTTGATTGATAGATCTTAGGCTAGAATTTGCATGCACTCCGGTGCACATAGGTTCATTCATATGTTCATACTTTAGATTGCATTCTCCTACCTTGGTGTGTGAACCTCTCGTCTCCATATTCCTTGGGGCCGACCAAGAGATTACATCAGGGACATGCATAAGTCCCCGCGAGCCGTGGATTCCCACACGGATGTTGGGCCGGTTGTACCTTTCCCACACCGTGTCTAGGATTGCATAAGTGAGGAAGTGATTACATTTAGAGTTAACCAAGACATATACCTCTTCCCTATTTAGAACCCATTGTTGAGAGAACATTCTAATCAAGCTATTAATGTTCCAAAGGGGAAAATAATTAAAAACTTTGAGCATCATTTAGCCAACTTGGTTGACTTTGAGTGTTTTCTTCTTCTTACTTACATCTTTATCAAAATTATCTAGTTTAAATCACTCATTGTGTGTTTGTTTTGTGTTGTTTGCATTTTTGTCAAAGGACTTTCGTTGCATGTGGAGTTGCTTCCGATCTCTAGAAGCATCATCACCTAGGGGCAATTCCTTTTCCAAGTTCTACTCCAATCCTCTCTTCGAGTCCACCATGGCTTCTTTCAACCTCCCTCATTCCCGAGAGGAATCTCTTCCTCAAGGGCTCCTAGAAGACGCTTCTAGGGTCATCTCATTTCATCCTGGAGAGGGGTCCGCCCCTCCTCCATCCTCCATCCCTATGGAGGGCGCCCATTCCACTCAATCCCTTCCTCCTCCTTCTGCCAATTCCATTCTCCAGATGGTGGCCCAGTTGGATCCGGCCTAACTTCAGGCTGTCTATCAGGCCATACAAGGGTCCAATACCCCACCTCCCACGATTGCTCAAGGCCTGTCCAATCCCTCAGTTGCTCAGTACAGGGTTGATGGGTTCACCATCGAGTCTATTCCAATCGACCTCACTCCCGTCCAACCTGGGACCCTCAAATTTTCTAGTCTAGAAACGGGCCAGTCTTCTGCTTCGGCCCAGCAGTCTTTTGATAAGGGGAAGACCATTGCCCATCCTTCTCTCCAAGCGGATCATCTCATGTCCAGCCCATCAGTGCCGCGAGGCCTTGTCGGTCTCGCAGATTTTATGCACCCACACCAAGGGGCAGCCCAAGTTCACGCTAGTATGGGTCACTCTTTAGCCCAATATCCTTCTTATGGGCCACCTCCTCCTCCTGCTACTTTTCCCACAGCTCCGTCTTTCACTATCCCTACTCCCTCCATGGAGCAGAAGTTGCTAGATAAATGGGCCGCCATGCAACAACAACTTGACTTCCTCCAGAAGCGGGTTGGCCCACAGTCCTTGGCAGATGTTCCAGTTCCGAGCTTTCAAAATATATGATTCCCCCCGCAATCCGAGCTCCCTACTTACCGCAAGTATGACGGGAATGGCAATCCCTTCATCCATGTAAGGGACTTCCTATATGAATCAGCCCGGTTTCAATATGATGATTGCCTCATGGCGTACTTGTTCCGCTGGTCATTGGATGGGGTCACACTCGAATGGTTTTATGCTCTACCGCTGGAAGATGCTGAGAGTTTCAAGATAGTGAAGGATAAGTTTATTCAGCAGTTCTAAGACAGGGTCGGCCAAGAATACTCTTTCACATATTTAGTGGCTGAGAAAATGAAGCCCGATCAGGAGTTTGCTACCTATGCTGATAGATGGAGGCAGATGGCCGCCCGTGTGCCAGGTCATATTCCGGAAGAAGAGAAGGTCAAACTGTTAATTTCCAACGCTACTCCGACCTTCCGCAATATCCTACCCATGAATGACATAGCCAACATGCATCAATTGTACAGTCGGGCGTGATTTATCCAAACCCAATTTAAGGACTCCCCGATCCATTCACTCTTTGAGGCCTAAAAGCCAAAATACAACCGGAAACCTCAGAGGCCCGTTACCGAGGGAGTCTAAACCAATGAACAAGTCCAAGCCGTTACCTTCCCTTCCGCCAACTCACCTAGCCAAATCTGCTTCTCCCAGAACTCCCGCAATCCCCAGTCCACTTCCACTCCACAAAACCCTGCACCGGCCTACCCCGCTCCACAAAACCCTCCGCTCACCTACCCCGCTCCACAAAACGTCTTTCCCACTCTGCAACAACCATAGCCTCCATAATACCACAACGTCCCTCCCCCTAATGGCTACAATAACAACAAGCGCCCGGGATCGAAGAGAGTCCAATACCCTCCTTTGCCGGAAACCCTCACGGACATATTCTCGGCTCTCATGTCAGTTAATGCTATATAACTTCCCCCAGAAAAGCCCAATTGGAATCCGGCTATTGATCAAACCAAGTATTGCATGTACCACAGGCAGCCATGACATACGATTGAAGGTTGTTTTTAGTTCAGAGACTTAGTGTATGATCTACACGAAGGACACCGCATTGATTGGGCCAAGATGCACAAGGCCATTGTTGAAATTAAAGAGAAAAGAAGGCAAGCGCCGAGGAAGCAAGTGCAGCAACAACAAGCACCGCCGCCACAGTAATAGCCGCAACAGCAACCGTTTCAAGACTTGGGGATCCACCAGAACCCAATGCCGAACCATCCTCCTGCTCTGCAACCTCAGCCACCGGCACCGGCTCAAGTTAATGTAGTTCAACCCCCGGCTCCCGATGATGGGTGGTCCTATGATGATGACGGTTCCACTCCATAAGTCATGGCTATCCACCATCGCTACCCTTCTCCTTCCTCTGCTCCTACCATCCTCACACCCGCACACCAAACTCCTCCGCCCTTCACTAGCCTACTCATCCTTCCCTCCACTACCTCCTTCACCTCCTTTCCACCGTCATTGACGCTCTCATCGCGCCCATCGCTTGTCACACCCACTGCCATTACCACCCCTCCATTCAACCTTCCGCTCATTACCTCTCCGCTAGCCTTCACGTCTCCCTCTCTGCCGACATCCATTATCACTACGCCTACCACTAACCTTTCACATGTCATCCTTCCCCCGCAGCCTATGACCCCCATTATCATCCCCGCCAATCCCATCATCTCCACCGCACCTTCTTCCGCACCAATCATCCACCCTGGGCCGATCATACCGTCATCAGATGCCGTGTCGGCATAAAACCTTGCCCTGTGGAGCGGGCGTTTGTTTCATCAGAACTATCCTTCCACTTCTAATCCCCAGTCTTCTCAACCGGTTGATCAAGAAGAGGCCGAACCACTATCGGGTACCCAATATGATCTACTGCATCACCTAGACCAGGTGCCCGCCAAAATTTTTGTGCTAGAGCTTATTAAAAGATCTACCCTTCACCAGGATGCATTAAGGAACTTCCTTCAAAAGGTGATGGTTAGGGAAGATATGGCCGTTGATAGTCTACCTACAACATTGGCAACAATCACTAAAGGACCAGCAATTACATTCTCAGAAACCAAGGTAGCACCTCCAGGAGCTCGACAAATGCCGCTTTGCATCACAATAATCTTGAACAAAGTCAGCATTGATGCGGCATTAGTTGATACAGGGGCATCTATTAATGTTTACCCGCTCAGCACCCTCAAGGCCTGTAACTTATCAGAAGACCTTCTACGGCCCACTCCGACTACGATAGCAGCTTATGACAACTCACGAAGAGCATGTCACGGGGTTGTGACTATTCAAGCTTAGCTTGGGCCTCTTACTATGCCCATTGAATTCTATGTGCTGGACATCGACCCTATGTTCAAAGCTATCTTGGGTCGTCCGTGGATTGATACGCTCAGTGCTGTGCCTTCCATCGCGCATCAATGTCTTAAATTCCCTTTTCAAGGGAGAGTGGTGAAGGTGAAAAGCTTATCCACGGACCAGTCAATAAAAGCTATATCAGAGAAGATTCTGCCTACACTATGGCCCAGCAGTCGGCCCGTTATCTCAATGCTGGATCTTGACTTTCCTTAGGCTTATGCACCTCGCAAGCCCGTTACTACACCTGTTAATGTCAAAGAGAAGCCCAAGATCTGTGATTCAAAAGGCTGGTCAATTATTCTAAAGTTAGGCTATCAACCGGGGAGAGGCCTCGGAGCCCAATTGCAAGGGCGAACCAAGCTAGTTCCCAAAGGTATAAAGATGAACAGACGGGGTCTCGGCTATCGAGAGTCCGCACTATCAATTATGGGTGGCTCAGGACCACTTACCTGGGACTATTGCCAATATTTTATCAAAGGCCCTCTCTAGCCAGGAACCATATAGCCACAGCAAGCATAATCTGAGAAGAGAAGCACACCTTGTACAGTTGCCAGTCCGCCTCTATTGACGAAGGGACCAGTTGATGACATGATTGATTTCAGCCGAGCATTTGACAGGATGTTCAAAGAACCAGAGTGTCTGAAGCACCAGGAAGTAGGGCTTGCGCAGTGGAAGCCCAAGAAGCCAGCAAATCATCCACGGGAAAAGGTGAGCTCTCCCATCTTTGTTACCCTATCTCCTTCCCGCTTGCGTGCATTGTTCCAAATGCTGGACTCTATGCCGCGTCCTCCCCAAATTATGATTAATCCGCTATTCTCAATATCTCCGTTCGGTACGACCTGTCGACGGAATTCTTAATCATTGATTCTCCTTGCGGGCATTGCCCACCGTTTGATCTCTCTACCCCTTTCTTCTCTTCCTCTGATCCATTCCTCGACATCTTATGTCCTTCCATGTATCCTCTCACTCTTCCTCCTCCTCCTTCTTTCCCTCCATCTTGTTGCGTGGTCTCCACCGATCTCGAAAAAAGAAAAAACATCAATTTTGAAATGGAGATTTCTGTGGAAGATTATGCTATCTTCGATCCATCCGCTTCCCAGGGGCATGAGTCTCCTGCTTCCTCCCTCCCAGTAGATTCCCTTTCTCCTAGGTTAGATGTAGGGTCCATCGAGTCTAGAAAATTAGAGTCTGTTAGGTCTAGAGAAGTAGGGCTTGTTCTAGGTCATCAACCCTTCCTCGCTTGAGCCGCGCCCACTTGCGCGTCATTCCAAATCCATTCCTAATAAGTTCTTGCAGGATCTTGCTCAGTGATGTCGTGTTCTTCTGAAGTGTCCGGAGTTCATAGCTACGGCGATTGTGATAGAAGACGTGAGGGATCAGAAGGGGAGTGGAGTGACGACGGACTAGGCGTATATGAAGTCCTGGACGAGAAAGACCCACTCGATTCTGAGGACAGCGACATAGACGACACTGTCGACGTGTATGCGCAAGGTTTAAAGAGATTTGATGAGCCATCATCGGTAGTGGATGAACCTACAAAGGAAGTCAATCTAGGAACTAAAGAAGACCCTAGGCCCATCATTATTACCGTTAATCTCCCTCTAGAAGTAGAAGAAGATCTGATCAAGGTACTAAGGGAGTACATCGATTCTTTTGCCTGATCTTATGAGGACATGCCAGGTCTTGACCCCTCTTTAGTGAAACACCGACTCGTACTTAAACCAGGGGCAACACCCGTAAAACAAAGATCAAGAAGGTTTCACCCCCACATGGCCTTAAAGATCAAGGAAGAAGTCAACAAATTATACAAGGCCAGATTCATTAGAGTTGTTCTATATCCCCAATGGGTGGCGAGCATCGTCCCTGTTATCAAGAAAGATGAAAAAGTGCTCATTTGCATCGATTTCAGGGATCTTAACAAAGCATGTCCCAAAGATGACTTCCCGCTGCCTCACATAGATGTTTCGGTGGACAACACCACCGGGTACGAAGCATTATCATTCATGGATGGTTACTCAGGTTATAACCAAATCTGTCTCGCTCCCGAGGATCAAGAGAAAACCTCCTTCACCATGCCCTGGGGCACGTATTGCTATGTGGTCATGCCGTTTGGTTTGAAGAACGTCGACGCCACTTATCAAAGAGCGATGATGGCTATATTCCACGATATGTCTACATGGAAGCTTATGTTGATGACATCTTGGTGAAGTCGAGAACAAAAGAAGAACACCCCTCTATCCTGGCTAAGGTGCTACAGAGAGCTAGGGAGTACCAGCTTAAAATGAATCCAAAGAAGTGTATTTTCGGAGTCTCTACAGGGAAGTTGTTTGGCTTCATAGTTAGCAAATGGGGGATCCAGATCGATCCTAATAAAGCAAAGGCTGTCATGGACATGCCTTTGCCTAAGAATATTACAGAACTTCGAGGACTGATCGGTCGATTGCAATTCATCAGAAGATTCATATCTCAGCATTCTCAAAGGTGCCGCCCGTTTTATGAATTGCTAAAGGCAGGGGTCAAATTTGAATGGAATCAATATTGCCAAAAGGCCTACAAGGACTTAAAGAATACTTGACCAATCCCTCGGTTTTGCAACCTCATGTCCCTAGGAAACCCTAATCCTATACATCTAGGTCATTGAGGACTCCCTAGGGGCAGTTTTAGCACAAGTAGACGATGAAGGCAAAGAGCGGGCAGCTTATTACCTTTCCAAGTTGTTCAACCTGGCCGAGGCCAAATACACTGCCATGGAGAAAACTTGTGCCGCCTTAGTGTGGGTAGCTCAGAAGCTCAAACACTATTTCCTAGCCCACCCAGTTAGGTTGATCTCTAGAATGGACCCAATTCGCTATCTCTTAGAAAAGCCCGACCTTTCTAGTAGGTTAGCTCGCTGGTAGATCTTCCTCTCTCAGTTTGATATCACATTTGTCATTCAGAAGGCAGTCAAAGGATATGCCATCGTCGAGTATCTTGCCCATCTTCCCATCCCGTGTACCGATTCTATTCAGGATGATTTCCCTAATGAGCATCTCTCTGCTATCTCTCATCATCCCTTCTGGTCTCTGCACTTCGACGGTGCACTCAACTCTCAAGGACGAGGGATAGGCGTTGTTCTCCTCACTCTGGAAGGGGTGACGATTCTGTTCGCTTACCAGCTTTGATTTCCAGCTACCAACAACATCTCCAAGTACGAGGCTCTCCTGGCCGATTTAAAGCACGCCTACCTCTTGGGCACATGCCATTTGAATATTATAGGAGGCTCTCTGCTCGTCCTGTGGCAGGTTCTGTCCACTTACCGCACTCATGACCCGAAGCTCAAGCCATATCAATATTTGGTCACTCTCCTATCTCGGCAATTCCATAAGTTGATCTACATCCATACTCCTCGGTCTCAGAACATTCTCACTGATGCTCTAGCGTCGCTCGCTTCCTCTCTATCTTTCCCTCTTAGTCGGAGCACTGAGACTATTGTCGTTCAACGACTGGACGCACCCTCTCTTCAGGATCCTTGGTATCATAACCTTAGGAAAACTGTAGAGGCGAGGGCTGAGAAGGAAGAACTGAAGGAAGTATCCTTGACAGAACTGGAAGAGATCTTGGAGGAAGAAGAGTTGCCTTGGTACCATGAAATTGAGTTGTATTGCAAAGATGGATCATTCCCGGAAGGGGCAAATGCCGAGCAGCGTAAGGCTATCAGAAGAGCCGCCTCGAAGTGCACTATTATTGCAGGAGAATTATACAGGCGCGCTCTCAATGGGATGCTCATGAGATGCTTAGATGATGATGAAGCTTGGAAGGTGGCTGAAGCAGCCCATTCTAGTGAATGTGGGGGTCATGTCAATGGCCATGCTGTAGCTAAGAAGATCCTTAGGCAGGGTTACTATTAGCCCACTCTAGAGGAGGATTGCTCTCTCTATGTCTGGAGGTGCCTTAAATGCCAGCTCCACGCTGATAAAATCCATGATCCAGCTTCATCTCTTCATCCTCTTTCTGCTCCTTGGCCGTTCTCCATGTGGGCTTTCGACGTTGTCGGCCCGCTTGGTGATCCTAGCTCTGAAACCAAGTAAAAATCCTTCATCCTTACCGCCACGGAGTACTTCACCAAGTGGGCCAAAGCAGAAGCGTACGTAGAAATCAAAGCAACAACGGTATGCCGCTTCATCATAAGGAACATTATCTTGCGGTTCGACGTGCCAAACAGCATCGTCACTGACAATGGACCCCAGTTCATCTCTCAAGAGCTCAAGGACCTATGTAAGAAGTTCAATATTGTATTGCATCATTCATCTCCATATTACCCACAAGGTTACGGCCAAGCCGAGGCTACTAATAAAACCCTTCTCAAAATCATAAATAAAACATGTGAATCTCACAAATTTTTCGATTGGCCTGAGCAGTTAGTGCAAGCTCTATGGGCTTACTGCACCTCCGTCTGTACTCCCACGGGGCAAACCCCTTATGCTCTTACCTATGGGATGGAGGTGGTGCTCCCATATAAGATCTTGATCCCTTGTCTAAGGGTGCAGCTTGATAAGGAACTTAATCTTGATGAACGTCGAGAGACGTTGCTCGTCCAATTGGAACTCTTAGACGAGAAGAGGATGAGTGTGGCCGATCACGTGTCCGTCTATCAAAAGAGAGTTTCACGTTATTTTTGAAATAAGGTAGATGAGCGCAAATTTCAAATCGGTGATATGGTTTTGAAATGCAAGTTCATTCGATCTGCAGGTCCGAGGTCTAAATTACAACCTAACTGGGAAGGGTTGTTTGTCGTCAAAGAGGCTTATCCAGGGAATGCTTATCGCTTAGTAAACGCAGAAGGTGAGGAGCTCGCTCACGCTTGGAATGGATTGTATCTTAAGCATTTCTTTCCTTAGAATCAAACCAGTGCCACCCCGGTAGCAAGGTGTCCTTTCCCTTTCACCATGAAAGAGGACCCTGAGCACAGCAATCACACTACACGACATCTCTGGTAGGGTTTCCAAATTTTGAAGACACCGTTTCTCCTGGCCATGCTTGGGGGAAAAGTCAAAGTCCCTGTCCATCTCTCTCCTCGGCCGAATCCATGGGCAAGAGGTGAGTAAGGGGGCGATGACCAATCTAGACGCCCTGACAAGAGGAGGTCTCAAATAGGGGCAGTCCGTTATGACCTGACGCCACAAGAAAAAGGAAAAGCAAAGAAAAGGAGCAGTCATCATGACAAAAAAGAAAGTTTATCTTAAAAGTTCATCAATCATAATTTTAAAGCTCTAGAGAAAATGAAAAGGCTAGGCATGGCAAGAGTGGCAGTACAGTTTCCCCGCAGGATGTCATGAGCCCGGTCGTATGCGTGCCTAGCATGGACGAAGGTTTGATGATAGACACAAAGTCCCGGGGCAACAGATCGAGTCTTTGAATGGGTTGTCTGGAGAGGAACTTAAGCCCTAAAAACTTCTATACCTGGCCTAAGCTTACCCCCCGCAATCTATTTTCTCTTTTTAGGACTAAGACAAATACCCTGGGTATGGCCTTGGTAGAAGCGCAGTCACACAAGTTGGGCCCTGACCAGGGGTTGTCACCTCTATTTGCACGCCAACCTCAGGGACTCTTAATGGAATAGGGAAAACCCACGTTTCTAGGAAGGCACTGGTTTCCAAAATCCAAAAAAAAACCAAAAAAAAATCAAATATTTCAAAATCCATAAACGTCAGATACTTCAAAAAAAATCAGATATTTCAAAACCCCCAAAAATTAGATATTCCAAAAATCCAAAAAAATACCATCATATGCATTGCATTGTTTTCTTATATATTGTCCGCCTATTTAATAAGGCTCCACCCCTTGACCAAATATCAAGAAATGGTCATTCTCTAACTTATTTCAGGCAAGGGGTTGGGCCTAAGAACAAATCTAACTTATTTTTGTCTAAGAGTGTGCAGAACGCAGGTTCAAGCCCGAGATTCAACGCCTACAAAATTGCAAACTCTGGTTCTCTAATGCTCCTCACTTAGACCGCCACATTTCTGTGACGGACAATGGTTTGGCCGTTATGATTCCCCGGCGCCTTTAAACTCCCCATTACCCAGGAAACTCTCCCTGACGCGCCTACCCTGGACCGTCACCACCTCTGACGGGCCACTCTTAGACCGTCAAATCCTCCCGAGAACAGTAAGACACTCAGTTTTCCTGGGCTCATCCTTCTTGCGGCTGATCGTGAGACCGTCATATGGTTATGGCAGCCCTATATAGAACCATTTTATCAGTTAGAAACCCAGTTTTTGGAGCTAATTGAAGCATAAATGTGCAATCAATTCCATTTCTTTGTCCATCAGAGCTTGCATTCCATTCAACTAAAACATAATGAACACCACTTCGTTGATAATTTCAAATACATCATAAGAGAATTCAAATTTCATTCAGTGCTTTGACCACACGAGGCCGGAGCTTGCGTAATTCTTTCACATAGGCATGGCGTTCCTCGTCGTCTTCTTCCACTTCTGCTTGCCACGGGTGCACCTTACTGATTTCCCACATCATCAGAGCGCTCCAAACTGCTCTCTCGTCCTCCTCGGTCCCTATCTTCCTAGCTAGAAGGGGAGGAAAGTGTGATAGTACAAGAACCATGGTACAGGATAGTCCGATCTGAAGGTGGCACCGGTTGTAGATCGCCATGGTAGTGTCCCCCACTAACTGAAGATCTAGGCCGAATCGCCTTGGTACTTTAAGAATGGTTCTCCAAAGAACTCATGGTCACATCACGAACTTGTCTATTGGCAATGTGTTGAGGTAGAGGCGCCAATCATCTCGTGTCTTCTTGTCCGCCGTCCGGCACTCAACCTGCGAGGAGAATCCAAAGGTGCCTCCAATGAAGAATAGAGGGTGGCTCCCAAAGATCCAGCTAGCTGAAGGTAAATTCTCCTTGGGTAGAAATTTGATCCTCACTCCCATCCAACACTCAACGAGTATCATTGAGCCGAATGGAGGTCCTCCTAAGCAAGCTGAGCTAAGCCCTCTGTAAAGGTATGAAAGGTCCGCTTGAGAAATGGATAATCCCTGCCACAGCCCACTAATGATGCTAAGGTTCTGGATATCTAGGAGGTGGTCGGTGGTGGAGAAAAGGAAGACCCCGCACAAGCAAACCGATACGGCTTTAGCTATGGCTTCAAATCTTCCGCTCCTATTTTTGCAATAGGCGGTTATCCATTGGGCCATCGGTATCAAATGGATATGGCGTGGACTGATCATAGTCCTAACATCCTTCGAGTTATGTATGAAATCTCCTAGAATGAGTGAGGGGCCAATAGTCTCAACCGTATGACACACTACGTCTTCATCTCCCACTTTGGTCTTAGAAAGGGATAGGTCGGTTTCTACCTCCTCTAATAGGAATGTAGATTCAAAGGAAGGGAAAAGGAAGGTGTGTGTTTGTGGATGCCATAACTCTACGAGGGCTGAAATGCTTACCCAATCTAAGAATAATTTCTGGAAATGTTTGGCCAAAACGACTAAAGGGTGAAGGTGCCATGCCCTTAAGATGAAGAGGACCTCTAAAGGAAGGTCTTTTATCATGGGAGCCACCCACTTCAGGTTGGAGTAACATCTTGGGCCAGGAAGAAGCTGAAGAAAAGAGGAAGAAGAAGAGAGGAAGATCATAGAAGAAGGAAAGTGCAGAAAATTAATGAGCTTTTGAAATAATTTGTAAACTTACCTCTCTTAATGGACTTGAGCTTAGATGCTTGGGGATGGAGGTCAATCTTTGCAGCTCCCCATGCTCTTTCTTGGCTGCTTTGGGCCCGGTGTAGACCCTCTCCTCCATGGCCATAACTCCAACGCTCCTCTTCATAGTGTTCTTGGCTATTTTGGTGAAGTTCTAACCCTTGTAGCAGAGAATTGATGTGAGCTACGATTTTTGGGCTTGATTCTACTTATAAGGGTTTGATTTTAGTATAGGAGTATTATGATTTGGGTTGGGCTGCCCTATCCTAAGTCTAGTGGAGTCCTAGTGCAGTTTAAGCCATCTTTCCCCCGGGTTCGGACGCTCACGGGAGAATCCTTCTCGGATTACATAGTTTTCTACTCTAGCGGTCTATCGTAAGACCATCATAGTCCTCTGACGCTCCAATATTGGACCGCCACGTCCCTGCATCCACCGCCCTCTCTCCATTGCTCCAACGGCTCCATCTTGAACTGTTACACTACCCTGACGATCTTAATTTAGACCGTTTCATGGTTTTCTACAGGTCTTAGTTAATTCTTTTTCATCTCTTTGGTCAAACATGCTGGTCTTTCCCTGCCCCTTACCCTGTCAAACATATCAGCATCCACGTCCATTCGCACGTTCACACATTTGTTCACATTTCCACATAATAAAAACACCAAAAACAAACAAAAAGATTTTCATTTATTTTTCTATGGTCATGTACAAGTGTGTCAAAAAAAAGAGAAAAAGAAAACAATAAAACATATCACTCGGTCGGTCGGTCTCCCTGGCCGTCGCTATCACCAGTGCCCTCATGTCGCTTTGCTGACGGCTCCGCGACACTGCTCTCCTCCTCTCGCACACGTCTCCGCTCCTCCTCCGTCTCATTCCGTCGGAAGTCGGAAGAATTGGTAAGGTAGCCTCGGACCCCGTTGCTCGGAGCAAGACTCTGACTCCTGCTGACATCCAACTTCTTCCCCAAAAGTCGGAGGGCCTCCTTCATGCCTGCGATCATGCCTTTCATCTCAAGGGTATGTGCTCAGAACTGATCCCGCTCGCCCCTCAGTCTCGCCACATCGGCTTGGAGTCGCTCGATCTCTGATCGAAGCAGTGGCACCTCTGCCACCTCTGCTCGGGCCCGCTCCACCTCAGCCAATGCTTCACTCATCTCTCTCGCCTGCATTTGCATTTTTATGATGGTCAGTCAGCATTTGCATAAGTCTAAGAAAAACTCAGGTTTAGTTTTTTACCCGCTCCGCGAGGGTGGCCTCGGCCTCCTCGGCCAGAGCCACAGCTCGACCAAAGTCTGCATCTCGCTCAGCTCTGCCTCCAGTAGGCTGTGAAGAGGAGGACGGAGCATCTGGTCCTGTCCTCTAGACTCCTTCGGCCCGCTACATTTAGAAGTTAAAGTCAGTCCATTTGCATCGTCATAAGCATAAGCATTCAAGTCCAAGGTTTAGAAAACTCACCAGGAACTCCAAGGCAGTCCGGTACTCATCCCGCTGTTGGATGGTGGCATGGAGAAGTCCCTCGAGCTCGGCAATGCGCCCCTGAGGGTCTAGCTACATTTAGAAAAATGGTGTCAGTGTATATAAGAATTTAATTAAATTAAATAGACAAAAGTTTGAGTTTGGAAGAGCTTATCGGTCATCGGGTGCCTCTGAATACCTGGTCGCCATACCACTGGGAGAAGGCCCTAAAGTACACCTCATCGCTGTCAGCTCGATTCGTCACTACTGATCCTTCTGGGCCCAATCCTGCACGTACTTGGCCTTCCAAGTGCTCCAGTCTACATCCCCACTAATGCCCTTCGAGGATTTCCCAGGATGCTCATCGTCTCATCCGGGGAACGCCACCGCAGGCTGGTGTACACCTCTGGTCCTCATAATTAGGCGGTAGTGTAGGGGCTCGATAACATTGATGTAGTGCAGCCAGATATCTCACCCGCAGTACGCTAGGGACGCCTCCACCCATGGCTGTCCCACGTGTCCCTCATCCCGATATGGTGTCCCGCGCACCTGAGAGGGCGATTGAGTCCATGTCAGCATTTAGAAGCATTTAGAAACATGTAGCAGCATTTTTTTAGAGGCATAAAGAAGAGTCTAAGTTCAGAAGGTTACCGATGCATACGGGAAGGAGTCGATGTCGTCTTGGATGGCTCGAGTCAATCTTGGGATCAACCCCATGTCCCTCGCAATGACCCACCGCCTCGCGATGGGGATCCGTCCCGGATGTAGCTGTGTACCTCGCCCGATCCCTGAGAGGTAAAGGAAGGTCCAGATCTGCATTTTTAGAAATCAGACGTCAGCATATAGCAATCATAATCATGGGCATATAGAAGCATTTAAAGTTTAGAGTTTACCTGAAGGAAAGGTGAGAAGACACCCAGCATCGTCTGCCGGTCGGTCGTGCTGAGTGACTCGAATAGGAAGGCTAGCACGACTGCTCCCCATGCATATCTGCCAACTCTGTCCAAATCCCATAGCAAGGGTAGGAGCATGTAGCTGATAATGTCGGCTCTGGTCGGGAATAGCAGCTTACCGAGCAATAGAATCAGGAAGCGCCTCCAAACCACATCTCCTTCCTGTCCTGGTCCCGCTGCCACTCTCGGGCGGACGTGCTCGATCACTCGGTCGATGTGCTATTCTGGTAACTCTCCCACTGCAATCGCAGCTCCTCGAAGCCCCAGGCTCTCCTAGAGTCTCGACCGTGACAACTGGGACGATGGTCGCCCCGGTCTCACCAGATCCAGCTCCAGTAGCTCCTGAGCTAGCTCATGGTCATCCCCATATGTATACCCCGTCACTGCTCTCCCATGCACCCTCAGCCTCGTGATCCTCGCAATGTCTTCCAATGTTGGGATCATGTGACCCCACGGGAAGATAAAGGCCCGGCTTACCGGATCCCATATCTCATGTAGTGCGTACAGCAACGCCGTATCCACTCGAGTCACCTCAATACTGAGAACCTCTTATTAAGTATATCCAGGTTGATTTTGATGATAACAAAACCCAGGTTATATGTTTTATCACGTGCAATGTTTTATCTATCAAGTTTGAATTTCACACGCATTCAAAGCGCACTTCACCATGTAATAAGCTTAATTGTTTAAACTTGTCCAAATGTATAAATCCTTGTTATGGTTTCTAAATTACCCAAGCTAAGTCTGATGGGGGCATCCCTCGCCCCCTCCACTTCTTTTGAGGCTCGGATTGCTCATCAGTGTGCGCCATTGTGTTCGTCATAATTTTTGAGTCTAGTCATGTAATTTTACATTTTATTTGAGTCATCATCATGTAATTTTCCTTTTATTTGAGTCATGTACCTAGGTTAGTAGGTTATCTACCAAAGTCTTGTGTCATTGTGTTGGTTTGTTAGGCTATTGGGCCCAACTAATGGGCTAGGCCCAGGGGCGCCCCTCCCTTGGAGTGCTTGGTCAATAGTTGTTTAGTCAGGGTCATTTTCATCCTAAGAAAAGTCTAATGCCTATAAATAGGCCCCCACTCATCTCATATGTAACAACTTTTGCATGAATATTGAAATCCAGAATTCCAAATCCCACTAGACCTCTCTCTCATTATCTCTCTCTCTATTGGGGTGGATTCCCCTCTCTCTCTCCTTCTAAAGGGGGCGAACCCCATTCTCTCTCCTCCCCACCCCAATTTCAAAATTTTTCTCTCTCCTCCCTTCCCAACCACCTCCACTCCCCACCTACCCCATTAAAGCCTCTTCCCATTCCCCACAACCCTCATCAATACTCCCCCCCTTCCCAAGACCCCCTCCACCAATCCTCTCCTCACCACCCAACCCCCAACTACCCCTCCCACTTTCCCAAGCACCCTTCCCACTACCCCAAGCACCCCTCCACCTCCCTAGGCCTTTGAATTTCGAAATCCCCCTTCCCTCCACAGCCCTAGGTCGCCCCCCCCCTCTCTCTCATCTCCTCCACTCTCCCATTGTTCTTCTCCATCCCCCCCACCTTCCACCATCTAGACTGGCGACCAGCAGAGGATCACCTGTTAGCAGCGGCCACCCCGACCACCTCCCCATGAATCTGAAGGCCCAAGAGGTACCCACGGAAGCGTCTGCCTGTCTTCTTCGCAACGGTGGTGGTTTCGTTGTCGTCCGAGCACCGAGCTGCCCGGGAGGGCCGTTCTCCCTCGACTGCGTGAATCTCTCCTGACAGAGCACTTGAACGTGATTGGAAGCTCTGCCACGACAAATCCATTGTGAATCAGGACAAAAGTTCTTCTGCAAAGATCTTCTTCGACCTATCTACTTTCAGAATCAAGAGGAGGAACTCCAATCGGCATCCTTTCGCAAGAGTTATTAATTTCTTCCTCCAGGCGCTCGGATCTACCTCCACTCAGTCTGCACCGACCCCTCCTTAGTGTTCAGAGCCCACCGGTCGACCCCGACATCATCTGGCATCCCCGTCAGTCTTGCTTCGAAGAAGACTCGTCAGCGATTCCAACGACTTTAGCGGTACCTGATTCTGAGCTTGGGAACGGTCGTGGCACCATCTTCTTCCTACTATTGGGAACCTGAAACTGTCACATCTGAGGGTCTACCACCCTGTTCAAGCCCCCACCCCGACTAGCAACGGTGCCTGAAGAAATTTACAAAATTCTGGAGTCACACTGTTCCAGATACGAAGATTCTCTAAGTGGTTTCGTCCCCAACAAAATTCGGGGGAAGTCACAGCAGCAACATCTTCGACCGACTGTCAGCACTCGTAGAGAGAAGACTGAATCGATCTCGATCTTCATTCGGCATACTTTCCCCGTTTCTCCCCTCCCCGCTTGGCCGGCTGAAGGCCCCTCCCTGCGTGGAGGAATATTGTGGTTGTAATTTGAACCCCCACCCCTAGTCCAACCCCCTTGCAAGGGGCGTAGTGCATGTAAATCTTAAATTTCAGGTTCGAAGCTTCATCAGCGCGGCGTGCGGGTGCATACCCACGCTTCCCCGCTCGCCCCCGTCTCTGGCCGGAGTCAGCATCTTCACGCCGGCTAGGTGATCCTCGGTCCCTCTCTTGGCTGGTTTCAATTCATTGCTAGCATAGTATTATCGCCATTGTTTCGTCGGACGGTGAATGAGAGCTCGGCCCTAAATTGCTAGTGCCGTGAGTGAACACCCGGGCGAGTTGTGAGTGAACCATTACATCCCACACCCTTGGTGTGCTGGCTGCCCATGATTTGGGCATCCCAGGCCCATTTGGGGTTCTCCCCAAGCTAGCCAACCTTTGGAGCCTCAAGGACCCGCCTTGGACCCTCTTCATCATAGCCAAGTTGCCTTCGGGCACTAATGTGCACCAAGCGAGTGAGCTCGCTAGTGTGAGTCTGCTGCCCAACTTGAATGCTTGAAAAATAGGTCCAAGGGTGGTGTCACATCAAGTGGTATCAGAGCAAGTTCATAACTTGTCTCTATCAAGTTGGTCCTAGGGCATGTTTATGCATTTAGAGTCCTCGGTTGCATCTCTTGTCCACTAGTATGGCCACCTCTTACCGACCTTACCAATCGGCCCTCTCCATAAGTCCAAACCACCAAAGGATGCCTACCACTAACACACATAACCTCCCTAGCCATGTCAACTACCTCATGATGGCCTTGACCCATGCTAATGAGCGGCTTGATAACATATCGGGTCGACTCAACCAACTTGGAGAAAATGGTCCCGCCCCAAGGGCGGATGATAGAAGGACGTGTCCCCCACCTCCCACCTTTGATGAAACTCATCCTAGTGACTATTTGGATTGGGAGGCTTCCATAGACTATTACTTCACTTGGTATCCCATGACCGATAACGAGAAAGTCCAATTTGCCAAATCACAACTTACCAAACGGGCTCAAACCTATTGGCTAAAAATTGTTGGGCTAAGGATAATTAGAAGGGAAGATCCCATCACCACTTAGGTAAACATGAAGGAGCAACTTAGGTCTAGTTCTGTGTCCCCTTCCTACTCGGATCACCAAAGCCCAAGGAGCACTTCAACTCCACCATTCCCATCCGGCCAACCCAAGACTCCAATTCCCCAATTCCCCACAATGCAACCAAAACCCCATTCCACAACCCACATTACCCAAGCCCCTTTGACCACCCCTCACCTCACCCCTTCTCAAAAGGGAAAGAGCCCAATGGAGATAGAAGTGAGTGAAATAACCCCGGGTAAGTGCGAGCCGGAATGTTTTATGTGCCACCAATTGGGGCACATCACCGGACAATGCCCCACAAGAAAGCATCTTCCTATGTCCCTAGTGGTTGAAACATCTCCCACCCCGACCACCATTACCCCGCCATCGTTCCCCAACAAGGACACTCCTCCCAAGGACAATCTCCCCAAAACCTCTCAACCCACCCATCTTCCTCTTCCTACCCCAACCCAACCCCAACCTAGACCTCCACTACTTCCCTTACCAATCCCAACCCAAGCCATACTTGTTCACCACCTCGGGTGCACCATGCACCGGCTATCACCAATTCCCCCGCATTAGATCTACCCAACACATTATCATTAGAAGTTGAAACCCATACACCCACCCACATGGAAAGGGATGCTAGTCCGGATCCTCAAGAGCCACACCCCCTCACCGTGAATGAGTCCATACTCCAATGGCTCAAGCAAGGCCCCCGCGTCCCTAGTTCACCCCCACACCTCTCACCCATAGGACATCAATCCCAAATTGTGGCCCTCCCCTCCTTTCACACCACGATCCAATCCTATTATGAGATAGAGGGTTGGGATGATCTCCTCAAGGGTCTAGACTGGCAATTAGACTTGACTTGTTTGTTGACTCTAGGGACGGACCGACCCAAGAGCCTTGACCTCATCCATCCATGCATTGGGTCTATCACCTCAGTTTGCACTGTTGGTTGCTACACAAGTGACCTCCTTTTTCTTCTCCCCATAGTGGAAGAGCCCATCCCAGTCCACTCCCCTACCATTGTGATTCCTATAACCTTGACCAACCAACCCCCCCATACACCGGCCCAACCATTTCACTAGAAGAGGGCGACTCACCACCATATGAGGATCTTGAGGACATGGAGTACCCCTATCTAGGTGATCCTTACCATGATCCCTTTGACCCTTTCCTATGGGAGTCTAGTTCCCCATGTGACCCACTCACCTTATTCACCACCCGCCTTACCCTACCTTTACCACCCATGTTGAACCAAACCCCTCCCTTCCTAGACTCGGGTTACACCATGGGAGCCTTGACCATAGGTAACATACACCTTGGGATTGATGAATTACCCCACTCCATGATGACCCTCTTCTTAGATCCCTTTGATCCATACGAGTGGAAGCTCAAGGGCCATCCCACACCCATGCACATGGAAGTCCTCTCTATGATAGAAATGCATAAGTCTTGGCACAACACACCACTTGACATGATTAGAAAGTCGGGTCCATTCATTCACATCACCCACATGTCAAGTAGGAAGCATGAGTGGTCCCTATTTTGGTGTAACGGTCCTCCCCAATTCACCATTAGTCGTATGTATGCTAGGAGCCTACATGGGTGTCCGGGTCCTCCAACTTTCACTCATAAGAGGGACACCTATGGATGCCCCGGTCCTCCCAAATCATTCAAAGTCTTCATAACATCAATGCATGATAGGTCTATATGTGGTTGCCCTGGACCACCTTTGCATACCATACATTGTCCACTCACACCGCATCATAGTGCATGGCATATGCATCCGAGCAAGTATCAAGCAACAAGCGGTGAGATTCACAACAAGCGGGCAAAAACTCATGGGCGCCACTTGGAATTCCAAGTTGGTAACTTGACGATGATGACTTTGGAGTGGCTCTACCCTAGGGTCACCTCTAATTTGAGGGCACGAGGACTTGGACATGCCAAGTTCCGAGTGATTTTGGCAACCCGACTTGCGGGTTGGACTTACCGATGGGTTTTGGGATTCACCCCATTTCTCATGTGGCGGATCCGGCACCCTCTAAGGGCACCGCGGTGGATCCTAGTGAGTGCCTTGAGCTTACACCTATCCTTGCGAGAGACACCCTTGGAGTGCCACCACAAATTAGCCTGAGAGCCCGACGTGAGCACACTGTGGCAATACTAGGCAAGCAAGATCCCATCGCCAGCACGAGGGTGTGTCCGAGCCACTTTGACGAGCTGAAGCGCCCTTCTCCGGCTATGAGCGAAGGTTGAGTTTGGAGAGCGTGGTTCGCCCGGAGCTGCATTTTGGTGTACTACTTCCCCGATGGACCCATACTCGACGGGGTTGAGTTTTCCCCACCCCGGGGGTATGATGGGGGCATCCCTCGCCCCCTCCACTTCTTTTGAGGCTCGGATTGCTCATCAGCGTGCACCATTGTGTTCGTCATAATTTTTTGAGTCTAGTCATGTAATTTTTACATTTTATTTGAGTCATCATCATGTAATTTTCTCTTTATTTGAGTCATGTACCTAGGTTAGTAGGTTATCTACCAAAGTCTTGTGTCATTGTGTTGGTTTGTTAGGATATTGGGCCCAACTAATGGACTAGGCCCAGGGGCGCCCCTCCCTTGGAGTGCTTGGTCAATAGTTGTTTAGTCAGGGTCATTTTCATCCTAGGAAAAGTCCAATGCCTATAAATAGGCCCCCACTCATCTCATATGTAAAAACTTTTGCATGAATATTGAAATCCAGAATTCCAAATCCCACTAGACCTCTCTCTCATTATCTCTCTCTCTATTGGGGTGGATTCCCCTCTCTCTCTCTTCTCTCTCTCTCTAAAAGGGGCGAACCCCATTCTCTCTCCTCCCCACCCCAATTTCAAAATTTTTCTCTCTCCTCCCTTCCCAACCACCTCCACTCCCCACCTACCCCATTAAAGCCTCTTCCCATTCCCCACAACCCTCATCAATACTCCCCCCCTTCCCAAGACCCCCTCCACCAATCCTCTCCTCACCACCCAACCCCCAACTACCCCTCCCACTTTCCCAAGCACCCTTCCCACTACCCCAAGCACCCCTCCACCTCCCTAGGCCTTTGAATTTCGAAATCCCCCTTCCCTCCACAGCCCTAGGTCGCCCCCCCCCCCCCTCTCATCTCCTCCACTCTCCCATTGTTCTTCTCCATCACCCCCACCTTCCACCATCTAGACTGGCAACCTGTAGAGGATCACCTGCTAGCAGCGGCCACCCCGACCACCTCCCCACGAATCTGAATGCCCAAGAGGTACCCACAGAAGCGTCTGTCTATCTTCTTCGCAACGACGGTGGTTTCGTTATCGTCCGAGTACCGAGCTGCCCGGGAGAGCCGTTCTCCCTCGACTGCACGAAGCTCTCCTGACAGAGCACCTGAACGTGATTGGAAGCTCTGCCACGACAAATCCAGCGTGAATCAGGACAAAAGTTCTTCTGCAAAGATCTTCTTCGACCTGTCTACTTTCAGAATCAAGAGGCGGAACTCCAATCGGCATCCGTTCGCAAGAGTTATTAATTGCTTCTTCCAGGCGCTTGGATCTACCTCCACTCAGTCTGCACCGACCCCTCCTCAGTGTTCAGAGCCCACTGGTCGACCCTGACATCAGCTGGCATCCCCGTCAGTCTTTCTTCGAAGTGGACTCGTCAACGGTTCCAACGACTTCAGTGGTACCTGATTCTGAGCTCCGGAGCGGTCGTGGCATCATCTTCTTTCTGCTATTGGGAACCTAAAACTGTCATATCCGAGGGTCTGCCACCCTGTTGAAGCCCCCACCCCAACCAGCAGTGGTGCCTGAAGAAATTTACAAAATTCTGGAGTCACCCTGTTCCAGATACGAAGATTCTCTAAGTGGTTTCGTCCCCAAAAAATTTGGGGGGAAGTCACAGCAGCAACATCTTCGACTGACTGTCAGCACTCGCAGAGAGAAGACTGAATCGATCTCGGTCTTCATTCGGCATACTTTCCCCGTTTCTCCCCTCCCCGCTTGGCCGGATGAAGGCCCCTCCCTGCGTGGAGGAATATTTTTGTTGTAATTTGAACCCCCACCCCTAGTCCAACCCCCTCGCAAGGGGCGTAGTGCATGTAAATCTTAAATTTCATGTTAGAAGCTTCATCGGCGCGGCGCGCGGGTGCATACCCACACTTCCCCGCTCGCCCCCGTCTCCGGCCGGAGTCGGCATCTTCACGCCGGCTAGGTGAGCCTCGGTCCCTCTCTTGGCTGGTTTCAATTCATTGCTAGCATAGTATTGTCGCCATTGTTTCGTCGGATGGTGAATGAGAGCTCGGCCCTAAATTGCTAATGCCGTGAGTGACCACCGCGGGCGAGTTGTGAGTGAACCATTACATCCCACACCCTTGGTGTGCTAGCCGCCCATGATTTGGGCATCCCAGGCCCATTTGGGGTTCTCCCCAAGCTAGCCAACCTTTGGAGCCTCAAGGACCCGCCTCGGACCCTCTCCATCATCGCCAAGTTGCCTTCGGGCACTAATGTGCGCCAAGCGAGTGAGCTCGCTAGTGTGAGTCCGCTGCCCAACTTGAATGCTTGTAAAATAGGTCCAAGGGTGCTGTCACATCAAAGTCTAAACCCACTCACCTTGATTGAAATAAGGTAGCCATAAACTACTTCACTCATGTATTTTATTGCATTGGGTAACCTTCTATTTTTTTTGCAGAAAAACCAGCCAGCGGTCGACCGATTCTCCCAGCAACCAACGGAATTTTTTTATGAAAAATTCAGGTCGACCGCCAGTCTCAAAAGCCCCTATTGTTGACTTACCAATCCAAGCATGAGGAGAGATTCTCTCCCCCATTTGTTTAAGCCCAAGTCCAGCAATCAAGGAGTGTTTTGTGGATCTGGTCCGGGGCTTGTCTCATGCCCTTCCTTGATCTATAAAAGATCTCATTAAGGGTTAAAAACCCTAATGCTTCAAGAAGGAAGATCAAGGAGAGGCTGTCAAGGAAGAAGGTGCTGGTACTATAGCCGTGAACAGTGATCCGTGGGGAACTCTTCATTTAGGAGCTGAAGTTTTCAAGGGCAAATCTGCATCCAGACTAATAGGAGATCAAGCTGGGAGCAAGCTTCATCTTATACCATCTTCAACTATTAAGGGGGAGCTTCTTTTGTGTTCTCATTTTCTATTTTTCTTCTTCCATTCTTGTTCGGGCTGAATCATGTCTTCTTATAACTCTTAATCACTTGTGTGTGTGTGTGTGTGGATCTTGACAGATCCGTGTGTGTGGGTGTGTCACTTTGTTGTTTGTCACCGTTCTTGTGTGTGTCGGTGCTCTTGCACCTTCGTGGGAGCTTCATACTCCTCACGTGTGTGTGTGGTTCTTATCTTGTATTTTCCTACAAGATAGTGTGTGAATCCTCACCGTGTGTGAGGGGTGGACGTAGGTTACCGTTGGTGCATCCGAACCACCTAAAAGTTACTGTCTCATGAATGGTTTGTTCCTTATCTTCTATCTCAAATTCTGTCCCTGCATACTAGCGCTTTGCATCCGTGAGTTTCTTTGTCTCTATCTATCAGTCGTGCAATTGATAATCATATCCTCTTTAAAATCTGTCAAGATTTTCACAAAAATTTTAATACCCAATTTACCCCCCTCTTAGGTGCCACTTGATCACGGGACTTCAATTAGTATCAGAGCCAAGGCTCTATCTTTCACAGATCTAACGATCTAGAGTAAGATCCGGATCAATGGCAAACAAGGATATGATGCCCGAGGGTCACTCCATCAACCATCCTCCCTTCTTTGATGGTTCAAACTACTCGTACTGGAAAAATAAAATGCATGTTTTTCTGAGGGCTCAAGAGTACGAAGTTTGGAGAGTTGTGGACAAGGGTCCTTACAAACTCTGGGATGATGAAGAAAAATGGACACCCGAGAAAATTAAGAAATGCACTGTTAATTTTAATGCTATGAATATTATGCAATGTGCGATACACCCTAATGAGTTTTCTCGTGTATCCATGTGCAGTTCAGCCAAGGAGATGTGGGACAAGTTGCGGCTCATCTATGAAGGAACCTCGGAAGTCAAAGAGACCAAGGCCAACCTTCTCATCCGAGATTATGAGCTCTTCAAGATGAAGTTTGAAGAGACAATTTTAGAGATGTTCGCAAGGCTAACTGAGATCACGAATGGTCTCAAGAGCCTTGGGAAAGATTACACTAATTCTGAGCTCATAAGAAAAGTGCTGAGATCCCTTCCTCCTACGTGGCATACCAAGGCCACCGTCATTGAGGACTCCAAGAATCTGTCCATACTCACTCTCGATGAACTTATAGGGTCACTTATGACCTACGAGATAAATGTGAAGAGGATAGCCATGGAAGACATCAAGAAGAATAAGGTGATTGGATTGAGAGCTCATCAATCCGATGACGACTCCCAAAAAGAAGAATCTAGTGACGGGAGCAACGAAGAAGAAGAATTGGCCATGATCACTCACCAAGTGAAAAGATTTATGAGGAAGAAGAGAAACTTCCAAGGCAATTTTAGAAATGGGCAAAGGAAGTCCACTCAAACCAAGGGCGAGTCAAGCAAGCCGAGTAGCATTATATGCTACGAATGCAAGAAGCCCGGGCACATGAGAGGAGAGTGCTCAGACCTGAAGAGAAAATTCAAGAAGGACAAGAAGCCCAAAGCTATGGTCGCCACATGGAGCGACGAAGAGGACGAACCGTCCAGCGAGGAGATTCAAGAGCTGGTGGAGAGCTTGTGTCTCATGGCACATGAAGATGAGTCTTCGGAGATAAATTTTGACCCTGATTTTACTTCCAATGAACAATAGGAATCTGAATATGAGAAACTGTACTTGAAATATAAAAAAATCAGGTCTGAAAATAAAAATCTCAAGAAAAAGGTTGATGAGGATATCTTTGTTAAATTTTAGAAACTGGAACAAGAGTGGTTCGAATTAACTGAAGAAAAAGAGAGTTTGTTGCAAACAATCTCAGATATTGAAAGAACAAAAGAAGAGATCTCGTATAAAATGTCTGAAACTGAAAAAGTGTGTGAAACATTGAAAAAGGAAGGAGAAATTCTGAAATCCACAAATTTAGAACTTGAAAGGAGAAATGGGATTTTGGGTGAAGAAGTGGCTGAACTTTAGTCCACCTTGACTAGGTTTGTTAAAGGGAAACAAAACCTAGATAATTTGTTGGGGGTTAAGGTTAACTTCCAAAAGGAAGGTTTAGGGTACACTCCTCAAAATAAAAAATCTGTTGAGCATAAGATCACCACATCATTTGTTCATGAAAAAGAAAGCAATCATGTTTCATGTTCCAATTATAAACCAAAACATGTCCAACCCAAATCACGACAACTTCAAAGAAAGTTTGCACCAGTTAACTGTTATCACTGTGGTAGATTTGGTCATGTTATTGCAAACTATTGGTTTAGACAAAGCTCACCAAAAAATCATGTTTTTTGGACCAAGAAAAGATATGCACAAAATGGGACTAACTCTTATGGACCCAAACTAGTTTGGGTATCAAAAATAATTGAATGAGAACTTTCTTTCTTGTAGATATGTCTTGAAGCCAGGGGGAGCAAATGGTACTTGGATAGCGGTTGTTCGAGGCATATGACAGGAGACAAGAAGGTGTTCTCTACACTACAGGATAAGGATGGAGGTTCAGTGGTCTTTGGAGACAAAGACAAAGGTAAAATCATTGGGATCGGCAACATAGGTAAGAATTCTGAAATCCTTATTGAAGATGTGCTTTTGGTGAAAGGTCTAAATCACAATCTGTTGAGTGTAAGTCAATTGTGCGATAAAGGTTTTTAAATTATTTTTGATGAAACCCACTGCATTGTCTTGAACAAAAACACAAATGAGATCAAATTCATTGGAAAAAGAAATAACAATGTCTATACTATTGATATTGACAATGTTTCTTGTGATGATTTGTACCTTATAGTAAACAATCATGAAAATGCATGGTTATGGCACCGAAGATTGGGTCATGCTAGTTTTGGAGTAATCTCTAAGTTGTCTAGACATGATTTAGTAAATGGACTGCCTAAATTAAAGTTTGAAAGTGATAAAATCTGTGAAGCTTGCACAAAAGGTAAGCAAACATGAATCTCCTTCAAAAATAAAAATATTGTTTCTACTGCTAGGCCTTTGGAATTGTTACATCTTGATCTTTTTGGTCCAACCAGGACTTCTAGCCTAGGAGGAAAATCTTATGGATTTGTGATTGTTGATGACTATTCCAGATTTACATGGGTGCTCTTTTTAGCCAATAAAAATGATGCCGTGATGGAATTTCAAGTTTTTTACAGGAAAGTTCAGAATGATAGAGGTTATCTCATCACTACCATTCAGAGTGATCACGGTGGAGAGTTTGAGAATCAAGACTTTAGCAAGTTTTGTGAAGAGTAGGGGTACACGCACAATTTCTCATCACCAAGGACGTCCCAATAAAATGGAGTTGTAGAGAGGAAAAACATAACATTGATAGACATGGCACGGACCATGTTAAGTGAAAACTCTCTACCAAAATACTTTTGGGCTGAGGCGGTAATTACAGCGTGCTACATCATCAACAGGGCAATGGTAAGGCCCATTTTGAAGAAAACTCCCTATGAACTCTACAAGGGTAAGAAACTGAACATTTCCCATCTTAAACCCTTTGGATGCTCATGTTTCATCCTGAATAATGGTAAGTCCAACCTAGAGAAGTTTTATGAGAAAAGCGACAAGGGAACATTCCTAGGCTATGCACTTAACTCTAGAGCTTATCGAGTGTTTAATAAACAGACTTCAGTTGTTGAAGAAAGTCCTCATGTGATCTTTGATGAATCTGAACCAAAACTGACAAACCAATCTGTGCAAATTGTGGATGCAGGAGAAGCTTCCAAGAACTCAACAAATGCTGGAACACCAAAAGCCAAGAACGAACCAAAGGAAGAAATACCCAGCAAGAGTGAAGAAAGTGAAGATCCTTCAATTGAGACATTGCAAGAGCAGTGAGTGCAGCACCCCGACCTGCCCAGTACCTCTACGTTCTTAAAGGATCATCTGGCTGAAAACATCATCGGTAATCCTCAAGATGGGGTGAGAACTAGAGCATCCTTAAGGCAAGTAGAAGAAGAAGATTTGATAGCCTTAATCTCACAGGAAGAGCCTAAGGATAACCTTGAAGCTCTTTAAAATGAATCCTGGATCCAGGCTATGCATGAAGAGTTACACCAGTTCGAAAGAAATGAGGTGTGGACTCTTGTGCCACGTTCTAAAAATCAACCCGTAATAGGAACCCGATGGGTTTTTGGAAACAAGCTGAATGATACGGGTGTGGTTGTTAGGAATAAGGCACGGCTTGTAGCCAAGGGGTATAGCCAGGAGATGGGCATTGATTTTGATGAGTCTTTTGCACCGGTTGCTCGTCTTGAAACAGTCCGGATCTTGTTGTCTTATGCTTGCTCATCTAACTTTAAATTATTTCAAATAGATGTTAAATCTGCGTTTCTAAATGGATACATCAAGGAGGATATTTTTGTAGAACAACCTCCAGGTTTTGAAGACCCCAAACATCCACAACATGTGTACAAGCTCCAAAAGGTCTTGTACGGACTGAAGCAAGCACCAAGGGCATGGTATGAACGGCTCACGTCATTTCTGATTGAAAATGATTTCAAAATAGGTAAGGTTGATCAAACACTTTTTACAAAGAAATCAGGTAAAGATATATTAGTAGTTCAAGTATATGTCGATGACATAATTTTTGGAGCTATTAATAATGCGCTATGTGAGGAATTTGCAGGAATTATGCAAGGTGAATTTGAGATGAGCCTCATGGGTGAACTAACATTCTTTCTTTGACTGCAGGTAAAGCAAACACCTGGGGGGATTTTCATAAGCCAAGCCAAGTACACAATGGAGCTGTTGAAGAAATATGGGATGGCTGAAGCAAAACCTTTGTCAACCCCAATGGCCACAACCTCGAAGTTAGACAAAGATGAAAATGGTAAAATAGTAGATCCTACACTGTTTCGAGGTATGATTGGATCACTACTGTACCTTACAGCATGCCGCCCTGACATTCAATTCAGTGTATGTCTTTGTGCCCGTTTTCAGTCATACCCTAAAGAATCTCACTTGTCAGCTGTTAAACGCATTTTTAGATATTTACTTGGCATAATTGACTTTGGCTTGTGGTTTCCCATCGGTAGTTCCTTTGATTTAATTGCATACACCGATGCAGATTATGCCGGATGCATTGTAGATCGTAAAAGTACTAGTGGGTACTGTCAATTTCTTGGTGGGTGTCTAGTCTCATGGGCCTCCAAGAAATAACATTCAGTAGCTCTCTCAACAGCCGAGGCTGAATATGTAGCCGTCGGAAGTTATGGAGCCGAAGTACTTTGGATCAAAAATCAATTGCTTGATTTAGATATTGAAATAAAATATGTGCCAATCTTGTGTGATAATACCAGTGCAATCAATTTATCAAAAAACCCTGTTCAACATTCTATGACCAAGCACATTGTTATCCGTCATCATTTTCTGAGAGATCATGTAGGTAAAGGGGTCTTTGAATTGAACTTCATTGACACACACAATCAGCTAGCTGACATCTTCACCAAACCCCTAAACCAGGATCAGTTCAACAAGATAAGAAGAGAACTTGGGATGTGCAAGGGTGAGAGCATACATGCATATGTTTGCACTTAGAATAAGAGTCGCATCTGTAGAAACTCAGTCGCATCAAGGGTAGGAAAACATGCATATTATTAATATTTGCTTTTAATGCCTTGTGTGTTCTCATACATTCCTGCATGCTTGAATGTACTTATATATATATAACCCTCCTTGAAAAATATTTCTAAGGCCAGATAGTTCTTGGTTAAATAATTGTGGACTCAATGATGTCAGATCTAAGGATACTTCTGAGGGGGAGTTAGAACTTTCCTTAATTCTTCATATATCCATGACTTTCTGAAGAGGCGAAATCTCGCGCTTGTATCCTGAGGGGGCTGTGGATCACCTGAAGATGAACTGCAAGACAGGGAAACGTATCAGAGGGCCCAGGGGGATTCCCTGGGGTAAAACCCTCCGATGGCTAAGTCAGTAGAGCTGTGGTGGAAGCAATAATGGGGAGGAGAAAAGCTAGCGCGCGAGATTCCTCTCCACCAGAGGGTGAAGCGGATTGCTCAGGAGTTAGGGTATATGAGTACCTGAATGGCTCTCTTCTTCCGTCGGAGGGTAGCCCTGGTTTAAATAGTGTGCCGCCTTCAAGAGTCCTGCCAACTAAGGGGTCTCCGGCGGGAGTTACGTCCTCAACGTGGGATTTTATGGTCTTATCGTGGGAACGTTATCGCCTTGAAGTCCGGCGGTTTCTTGACTCCCCTATCCGTTGGGGACTCTTGAACGGATGATATTTGGTCTGGCCGAGCTCCTGAAACGCCAGCCCTGTCCGGGCGATGAGCATAGCTCGGTGAAAGAGGGGTCGGATAGGTCGGCTAATGCCTGTCTCTCCTGGGCGGGGAAACGGCTTGGGCCGGACCTTCCTTATGACCTGACCATCACTCGGGCCCTCCGAGCCTAGAGGCCGCCGGGGAGAGTTGGTTCCTCGAGTGTTTGTTTATTGGGCTTTTCTTCCCTGGGTGGGCCCTGTGGGCTGTCACCCAGGTGGGCTTGCCTCGTTGGACCCTGTTGGGTCTAGTTGGGCTGCTCTTTGGGTGGGCTACAGAAATCCCCCTCTCCACTTGTCCCCCTCCTACTCCCGAGCCATGGAGGCTCGGTCGAGTAGTTTTTGAGGCTTTGGACCGGCGTGGCTCAGGTGGGTGGAATTCTGTTGGCGTGATGGAGCCACGTGTAGTGGTCGCCTGGGCCCGTAATGATGATCCTGACGGATTTGAACTGAAGGGGCCCCCCTTTTCTCAGAGCACGGAACGACGCGCTACCTTCCTCCAAGGTTTTATAGGCTTTGGGCGCTGTTCGTCATTCTAAGCTTCTCAGGGTTTTGGGCTTTCCTTAGTTTCTTTGCTTTTGGGGCTCCTTGATGCGCCGTGAGGGCACAGTGGAGGCGCAGAGTCTTGCGGCGGCGTTTGAGGAGTTGGCGAGGATAACCGCGGAGGCGGTCCGGCAACTTCCTTCCCCTCCGGAGTCTTCGAGCTCGCGCGAGGGATCATCTTCCGACTCGATGGCTGGTCTGCCTCTGGAAATCGGGCAGGTGAGGCGGGAGCTCGTCTCCAACTGTAGTGAGTTGGGGGAGGCCGAGGTGAGGAAGCTGGAGCATCGCTTTCGCTTGCCTCTCAGGTACAGCTTTGCTGCCACCGCCCCGTATGAGACGAGTCTGGACAGCCGTACGGGGCACATTTGTACTTTCCTTCTGGCTTGGAAGAGTGGGTTCCGCCTTCCCTTCGAGCCTCTTGTACTCCAGCTTCTCGAGTTTTTCCGGTTGGCGCCTATTCAGTTGGTGGCCAACTCATATCTCCTTCTTTCCGCCTTTCGGATTCTCTGTCGTCAGCACGACATTTTTCCTTCCTTGGACCTCTTTCATTATTTTTTCGAGTTGAAAGCGCACCCGTCGGCGGGGAAGGGCTTTTACTTCATCCAGGCGAGGAGGAACAGGAGTTGCATCTCCCTCGCTGCGAAGGACTCCTCGCACAAGGGGTGGAAGACCCAATTCTTCTGGGTGAAGGCGGAGGCGACGGACGAGTTTTGGAGATGTCCGATCTCGCCCAATTTTCATCCGAATCTTCCCCCTCGCCCGGAGGAGTTCCCTTCCCACGTGGAGCGGCAGGCCGCTCGTCTGCTGGGTAACCGCCAGTCGACCGAGGAGCTGGTGACGCCGGAGAACATCGAACGGTGCTTGCTTACGCGGTTGACGTCGACAGGTACCGCTCTCGAGGCTCTTCTCCTGGGATGGTAGTTACTTTCTTTCTCCTGACCGGGTCTTCTCCCTTTGTGGCAGACGTTAGGCGGGAACCTCTGGAGGAAGCTGCTGAGGTCATTGATCTGGGAGATGACTCGGCGGCCGATGAACCAGATGCTTCTGCGAGTCGCGCCCAAGCCCGAGATAAGGGCAAGGGGGTGGCTCCCGTGGGGTCTTCACGGCCAACTGGTACAAAGCGCAAGGATCCCATGGCGGGAAAGTTGCGGGAGGCCGTGAAGGCCAAGAACGGGCCAAGAAGGCCGGTCTTCCTCCTACCGCCGGGGCGACTCCGGCTCGGCGGCGCTCCCCTCTCGGGGGCAAGATGGGGCCGACCCCTCGGGGCCAGCTCCCCCACCTGCCAGGCGAGAGGGGGCCGAGGAGACCGGGGGCCCATCAGAGGGCGGCGATGGGTCGGCTCTCCCCCCCACGGAGGCAGAGGGGGCCGATGTCGAAGTAGCTGGCGCCGAGGCCGGGGGATTGGCCGAAGGCGAGGATGTCTCGGTCGGCGAGGTGCGGGCCGAGACAGGCAGGGCTGGGGGTTCGCCCGCTAGGGCGTTGCAGCCCCAGGTGCTTGGAGCTCCCGGTGCGGTCGGTCCCGCGGCGCCGGTCGAGGTTGGGGGTTCGCCCGGGGAGGCGTCGCAACCCCAACCGACCGTGGCGCGCGAGGCGGTTGGTTCCGTCACTCGAGCGGAGTCTTCTGGCGGGGTGCCCCGGGCGGAGCGGTCCCCTCTGTCGGAGCCCTTGGAAAGGCTCGGCATTACGGGCGACCTGTATCGGGTCTGCCGGTCGATTGCCGCAAGGACGAAGGGGGGAGAAAGGCGCAATACCCCCCCCCCCCCCCCCCGGGATCCTTGATGTCTTGATGGAGGGCGGCCTGGTCATAGCTCGGTCGGCGGCTTTGATGGCGGAGGCGCACGCCCGGACGGAGGCGGAGCGGTCGAACCTTGCCTGGACCCTTGGGGGCTGCGAGAGGAAACTGGCCCGACTCAAGGGGGAGCATGAGGGGCTCCGGCAGGAGTTCTCCGCGTTCCGGGAGGTGGCGCGGGCGAGCCGACTGGAAGCCGGGGTGCTGACCGAACAGCTCGCCAAGACCCGAGAGTCTCTCGAGAGGACAAGCCGATCCCTGGAGGAGGAGCGTCTGCGTCGCCTCGAGCTAGACAATCGCTGGGAGCTCGAACGCGCCGAGCTGCTAGATCGGGCGGAGGTGGCGGAGCGTCTCGAGCTGAGGCTGAGGCGGACCGGGCCCGGGCAGAGGAGCGCGCGGCCGAGGCGGAGCGGGCTCGGGTCGAGCTCGTCGGAAGGGCGGGGCAGGTCGAGGCGGAGGCAATCGAGCGTTACAGGAGCTCGGATGCTTACTCGGCCGACCTGGTGGAAGCCGCCCTACCCTATTACGAGGTAGCACTACGCTGGGGTGCTCGAAAGGGGTTCAAGCAGGGCTATCGTCGGGCGGTGGACTACACCGATGAGCAAAACTCCGCGATCGAGTTCCCCTTCGGCCAGTGTTATGACTCGGATGAGTCGGTTTCCAGCTCTTCCTCGTCGGTCGGGGGAGATTCGGAGGGGTCGCCTCCATCGGGGTCACCGGCTCCGGGCGTTTCGGGAGGGCTCACGACCGAGACAGTTCTCGCACAGGCGAGGTCAGTGTCCGAGCTGGCCGTCACCGAAGGCGCCGGGGGTGACGCGTCTCCTCCCGCAGTTCCCGAATGTCAAAGTGGGCCCGAGGCCTGATGTACTTTGCCTCCTTCCCTTTTTGTCTCTCTTCCCTCTTTTTAGAGGGTTTCCTTTTGGTGTGATAATAAATGACTTGCTCCGTTTGAGTACCATCCTTGCCGTGATTTGGTTGGCGGATCTTGAGTGGTTGGGAGGTGCCGATATGTCCTGCGTGGTTTTCGCATGCAGTTTTGGTAGGCTTCTGACGGGGCGTCTTTCCGTTTCCTCATGCTTTGAATGTCAGGCCGCTTCGTGAATCCCGCTAGGGCGGGGGACGAGGAGTTGGAGGTGACTGTTCAGGGGAGAAATCCTTTGGCGTGTTTCGAGGAGGGGGGGGTCATTTAAGGCGTGTAGCCTCCTTTGGCCTATAAGAAGGACCGAAAGGCGCCCTTTCCTCTTCACTGCTTGGGATTTTCTCTAACAGTCTTTCCTCGCTCCTTCCTCTTCACTCTGCGTTGTGCCCTTGTATTCGGAGCATGGAGGATCCTTCGGAGGGCGACGCCGCCGACGACGGGGAGCGGCGGGCTCCCGCTGCCCTGTAATGTTGAACGGATCCCACGGTCGCCGCGCGTGCACGAGACGGGTCCGACGGTCGCCGCGCAGATCTGGAGAGGGCTTCGACGTGTGAAGGCACGGTTCTTGCCCTTTCTCAGTTCCAGCGTGGCTTCCGGGTGGACGCCGAGGCGGAGGACGGATGGGGGCATCAGGGGAGCCTGCCGTCACTTCCCTCCGTGTGAGGGGAGGAGGCGACTCCAGCTCCCTCCTAACCTCTCCCAGCAGCCTCTTTTTCCCTCTTCTGCTCTTCATTTCTTTCACTCTTCGGGGGCTGCTTGCTCTCTCCTTCCTTCCAAGGAGTTGGCAGATTGGAAGAGGGGAGGCTTTCACGGCGCTCCTTTTTCCTGGTTGTTGCCAACTTGGGAGGTAGCCTTCCTCAACGTTTAAAGGTGGCCTCCCTCCTGCAATCCCTCTGTCACCTTTGTCACGGGCCACCCGAGGCAACTGGCTTGACCACCTCTTGTCCGAGCCAGTTTCCGCACGAGGCAGAGTCAGTGGCTGGACGCGAGGAGATCAAGACCGAGTCAGTCGAGCGATGACCCCTTGAGGCGGTGTTAGACGGATTTTTGCTTTTTGCTATGTGATGTACTGGCATTTGCCTATCTGATGTACCAATGGTTTGGAATGAAAAGAAAAGGGATTTATTCCGTCCATCTTGCTGTACAATTTCAAAAATAGAATTTGCGTAGTGCGGCTGCGTTCCATGTCCGAGAATAGGTTCCCCTTCCATTGTCGCTAACCTGTACGCACCTTTTCCGAGCGTCTCGACCACTCGGTAGGGGCCTTCCCAGTTGGGGGATAGCTTGCCCGCCGCCTCTAGTGGTCGAGAGGCTTCGGCCTTCCTGAGGACGAAGTCCCCCGGTTGGAAACGTCTGTCTCGGACCTTGGCGTTGTAGTATCGAGTGAGGCGGCGCTGGTACTCCGTTGCCCGAACGTTCGCGATCTCTCGGAGTTCGTCTGCTAGGTCGAGGTTCTCGAGCAATTTTTGCCCGTTTGCCTCGAGTGAGAAGCTGATCACTCGGAGAGACGGATTGGCGATCTCCAATGGAACGACGGCTTCGGTGCCATATACCAACTGAAAAGGGCTTTCACCGGTTGCCGTCCTGGGGGTTGTTCGGTGCGACCACAGTACGCTAGGCAATTCCTCGAGCCAGCTACCCTTAGCCTTGCCGAGTCTGGTTTTTATGCCTTTCAAGATAGTCTTGTTGGCATTTTCAACCAGCCCGTTGGCCTGAGGGTGGGCGACCGAAGTGAAGTGGTTGCGGATATTTAGGTCGGCGCATCTATCTCGGAAGTACCGAGAGTCGAATTGCCGACCGTTATCGCTTACTATCACTCGGGGGATGCCAAAGCGACAAATGATCGATTTCCAAACAAAGCCCCAAACGACTGTCTCGGTGATCCTTGCCGTAGCCTCGGCCTCGATCCACTTGGTGAAGTAGTCGATGGCGACGATGATGAACTTCTTCTGGGACTGGGCCGTTGGGAATGGCCCAAGGATATCGATTCCCCACCGAGCGAAAGGGTAAGGCTCGGCTAGGGTGACAAGTTCCGTAGCCGGCTGATGGACCAAGTGGTCGAACCGCTGGCATCGGTCGCACTGTTGAACATAGGCCGAGCAGTCGCGCTGCAGGGTGGGCCACCAGTACCCCTGTCGTAACAGGATTCTGGCCAGTGACCTTGCCCCTGAGTGCGCTCCGCACAGGCCTTCATGAATCTCTTGGATGGCTCGGCCTGCCTCGTCGGGACCGAGGCACTTCAGGAGGGGACCGGAGAACGATCTTCGGTAGAGAGTGTTGTCGAAGACGACGAAGCGCCGAGCTTGATACTTCATTCGGCGGGCTTCTCGAGGGTCGGAGGGCTCTTGGGAGTCTTGTAGCCAGGACAGGTAGGGGGAGCGCCAGTCACTTGGAGTGGCCGAGTCAACAGCGAGGAGCTCCGTGTCAATGCTCGGGCGCTCTAGCTCTTCTAGGAGGACCGATCGTGTACCTTCTGGGTCTAGGGAGGAGGCCAATCGAGAGAGGGCGTCCGCCCGAGAGTTTTGCTCCCGAGCTATCCGGACTACCCCAAATTCCTCGAACTGTTGGGCCAGGCTCCGGACCAACTGAAGGTATTTGATCATGGGTGCCTCCCGAGCTTCATACTCGCCGTTGACCTGACCTGCGACTAGTTGAGAGTCGGTGTGGATCCTGACTCGCTCGACCCCCAGCCGTCGGGCCATGCGTGCTCCCGAGATAAGGGCCTCGTATTCAGAAGCATTGTTGGATGCCTGAAAGTTAAATTTCAGGGCGTACTGTAACTCTATCCCTTCGGGGGACCTCAGGAGTATCCCCGCACCGCAGCCTGCCGAATTGGACGATCCGTCGACGAACAGTTCCCAGGTTGGCCCGGTCGTGGTCGGAGGCCTGTCCTCGGCGGGGATGGTGCTTTCGGCAATGAAGTCGGCGAGCGCTTGGCCTTTGATTGCTGATCGCGGCCGGTACGAGATGTCGTAGGCCCCGAGCATAATGGCCCATTTGACGAGTCACCCTGAGGCCTCGGGGTGGGCCAGAATCTTCTTCAACGGCTAGCCGGTTAGAACGGTGATGGGGTGCCCCTGGAAGTAGGGGCGGAGGCGCCTTGCGGAGGTAACCAATGCTAGCACGAGTTTCTCGGTTGCGGGGTACCTCCGTTCGGCCTCATTGAGCACCTTGCTGGTGTAGTAGACCGGTCTTTCGATTCCCGAGTCATTTCTGACTAGGACCGAGCTGACCGTGGATGGCATCGCCGAGAGGTAGAGCAGCAAGACTTCGCCTAGGGCGGGCTTGGAGAGCACCGGTGGCGAAGCCAAAGAACTTTTTAAGCTCGGCGAATGCTGTCTGGCACTCCTCATCCCATGCGAATGTAGCAGACGCTAGCTTGGGTCCCCTCATCAGTTTGAAGAAGGGCAAGCATCGTTCGGCCGCACGGGACAGGAAGCGGCTGAGAGCGGCCACACGCCCTGCCAGACGCTGAACGTCTTTAATGCACGTGGGCGGGCGCATGTCCAGGATGGCCTGGACTTTGTCGGGGTTGGCTTCGATCCCGCGTTGAGTGACCAGGAAACCCAGGAACTTCCCAGATTTTACTCCAAAGGTGCACTTGGCGGGGTTGAGCTTCATGTTGTACTTCAGGAGGGTGCCGAAGGTTTCGGTAAGGTCGGTGAAGTGGTCTTGGGCCTTGGGGGTCTTGACGAGCATGTCGTCAATGTAAGCCTCGACGTTCCGACCCAGCTGTCCCTCGAACATGTGATTTACCAGTCGCTGATATGTGGCTCCGGCGTTCTTCAACCCGAAAGGCATCTGGGTGTAGCAGTACACGCCGCAGTCAGTGATGAAGGCGGTCTTCTCGATGTCTTCTGGATTCATTCTGATCTGGTGATAACTTGAATAGGCATCCAGGAAACTGAGTATCTCGTTGCCCGAGGTTGAATCAACCAATTGGTCGATGCTCGGTAGCGGATAGCAGTCCTTGGGGGTAGCCTTATTCAGATCGGTGAAGTCCACGCACATTCGCCATTTGCTTGTAGTTTTTGGCACCAGGACGACATTGGCTAGCCACGTAGGGTACAGGACTGGTCTGAAGAGGCCTGTCTCTTGTCCCTTGGTGACCTGCGCCTTGATGATCGCCTGTTTCTCGGGTGCATGCTTCCTTCTCCGTTGCTGTACGGGCCTCACGGTGGGGTCGAGGCTGAGCTTGTGCATCACGGTCTTCTCTGGTATGCCAGGGAGTTGATCGTCGGACCAAGCAAAGACCTGAACGTACTCAGAAAGGAATTTTTTGTATTGCTATTGTTCCATGGGTGGTAGGTCGGCTCCGATCCTTACTCCGAGGGCCGGGTCATCGTTTAGGAATACCGTTAGCAATTCGCCACCGGGCTCGGCGGTTACGGTCTTCCCTTCGATTCCCTTGGGGCCCTTATCTCCCCCGTCCGGCCTTGAGGCTTCCACCGAGATGTTGTAGCACCTTCTAGCCGTGGCCTGGTTACCTCGGACTTCCCCCAACCCATTTTTGGTGGGAAACTTCATTTTCTGGTGATAGGTAGATGGTACGGCCTTTATCCGGCTGAGAATTTTCCGGCCGAAAATGGCGTTGTACGCTATCATACCCTTAATCACTATGAAGTCCACCATGACAGTAACAGTTTTGGGTGGGGTGCCGATGGTGACCGGCAGGCTTAGGGCTCCCTCAGGGTAGGTGGCCAGGCCGTTAAACCTGCAAAGGGGTGTTCGGATCGGGCGGAGCTTGGATGGGTCTTCCCCCATCTTAAGGAAACAGTCGTAAGATAATACATCGGGGGCGCTCCCATTGTCAACCAGAATTCTATCTACGTTACAATGGTTTATTGTGGCCGAGATAACGAGGGCATCATCATGCGGGGTCTTCAGCCCTTCCAGGTCTTGGTCGGAGAAGACTATGACCTGGGGCTCCCTCGGCGGGCCGCTGGAGGGTTCTAAGACCTGGCTGGCCCGCTCGGCATGACGCTTCCTTCCTCGGCTGGTGTCACCGCCCGACGCCATTCCTTTCGGAGATGACGTTGATGTGGACCCCTCGGGGGGCATTGTCGATCTCCTCGGCGGCGTCTCGGTCTTCTTTGTGCCTGGCTGCAAACCGAGCCAGGTGCCCCTGACGGATGAGACGTTCGATCTCGTCCTGGAGCTGGTGGCAGTCGCCGGTGTGGTGCCCGTGGTCGCCGTGAAATAGGCAATGCCTGTCGCGCTTGCGGTTCTTCGGGCCGGTGGAGGAGTCCCGAGTCTTTGATGTCTTCATAGATCTCGTAGACTGGCGCGGTCAACGGGGTGTACCGCTCATACTTCCTCTTGCGCTCTCCTTCCCGATCGCGCTTCTTGCCCGAGCCAGGGTTTGGCTCGGAGGCTCGTTTCTTGTCCCCCTCCCGACCCGAGCCAGTTGTGTCTCGGCAGGCGCTGAGTACTTCTTCGCACTCGGCGTGGCGCAGTGCCAGAGTCACTAGCTCGGCAAGGGTCGAGGGAGGGTGGAGGACAAGTTCACGGCGGAGGTTCTCGTCCCGGGTGCCCCCGGTCAGAGCGGTCGTGGTCGAGGCCACATCCAGGCGGGTAATTCTGAGGGCTTCCGATTTAAATCAGTGGACATAAGCCCAGAGCCTTTCCCCTTGTGCCTGTTTGAGGGCTAGGAGCCCCGCTACTGACCTTGGGGGGGGCGCTTCCGGCGAAGCTCTCCTTGAAGACTCGCTCGAATTGCCTGAAGTCCCGGATGGACCCAGGGGCGAGGGCCCGGAACCATGCCTGAGTGCCTTGGACCAGGGTGGCCACAAAGGCTCGGCATTTAATAGGATCCGATGTTTCATGCAGAGTCACCAGGGCGTCGAAGCTATCGTAGTGGTCGGCTGGGTCGCCCTGGCCATCATAGAGCTTGAAGGTCAGAATGGAGGTTCTGGGAGACACCTCTGCCTTCAAGATGTATTCGGAGAAAGGGGATTTCTCCTCATCCTCCGGGAAAGAGGTTTTCTGCAGGGCGCGGAGGGCGCGCTCTTGCTCTGCAAAACGTCTTTCGAAATCCCTCAGCCGGAGGGATAGTTCCGGCTGCGGTCATGCCGTGGGACTGGGGGAGCGTCGTGGCGATCCTCAGGACTGCCGGCGCTCGGGCGTGGAGGCCTCGCCCCCTGTTTCCCTTTTCTGGGCGTAGAGGAAGCCTCTTGCTCCGGGGGCGGAGCTTGCGAGGGTCCTCCCACGTTGTTGCGGATGAGCTGTTGACCGCGGAGGGTGAAGCGGCCCCCAGCGGTATGCTGGGACGCACTTCGCCGGGGGGGGCTCACGGACGGGGCGCGGGACCTGGCATCCCTCGCCGCCTGGGCCCTCATGAGCTCCACGAGCACGTCAAGCTTCTTATTGAGGGCCTGGAAGACCTCGTCGCCACCGTTGGGGGGTGCCCCCGTCGCCGTCGGAGGGGGCGGCGGCTCGTTGGTGGGGACGCTGGCATTGGAGGGAGGGTTCTGTGAGGCCCTAGAGGGGCCATCTCCTGCCGCCACCATGGCCTTTCCCTTCTCGACGGCGGATCTCCTCCCTGAGCTTCTTCTCACCATCTCGGCTCTTCGTGCGTTTCCCACAGACGGCACCAGATGAAGAGGCGAAATCTCGCGCTTGTATCTTGAGCGGGCTGTGGATCACCTGAAGATGAACTGCAAGACAGGGAAACGTATCAGAGGGCCCAGGGGGCTTCCCTGGGGTAAAACCCTCCGATGGCTAAGTCAGTAGAGCTGTGGTGGAAGCAATAATGGGGAGGAGAAAAGCTAGCGCGCGAGATTCCTCTCCACCAGAGGGTGAAGCGGATTGCTCAGGAGTTAGGGTATACGAGTACCTGAATGGCTCTCTTCTTCCGTCGGAGGGTAGCCCTGGTTTAAATAGTGTGCCGCCTTCAGGAGTCCTGCCAGCTGAGGGGTCTCCGGTGGGAGTTACGTCCTCAACGTGGGCTTTCATGGCCTTATCGTGGGAACGTTATCGCCTTGAAGTCCGGCGGTTTCTTGACTCCCCTATCCGTTGGGGACTCTTGAACGGATGATATTTGGTCTGGCCGAGCTCCTGAAACGCCAGCCCTGTCCGGGCGATGAGCATAGCTCGGTGAAAGAGGGGTCGGATAGGTCGGCTAATGCCTGTCTCTCCCGGGCGGGGAAACGGCTTGGGCCGGACCTTCCTTATGACCTGACCATCACTCGGGCCCTCCGAGCCTAGAGGCCGCCGGGGAGAGTTGGTTCCTCGAGTGTTTGTTTATTGGGCTTTTCTTCCCTGGGTGGGCCCTGTGGGCTGTCACCCAGGTGGGCTTGCCTCGTTGGACCCTGTTGGGTCTAGTTGGGCTGCTCTTTGGGTGGGCTACAGAAATCCCCCTCTCCACTTTCCTTCCCTCCACTTCGTGGCGTTGGCTCAAATATGAAGGTCGGATGCTAGTTCCCCCCCAACATTTGTTTTTAAAAAAAATTGAAAAATGAGGAAAAATAATAAAAAAAGGAATATAAAAGAAAAGAAAATGAAAAAAAATAAAAATCTGGGGTTTTGGTGGCTAGCGGTCGACCGTCGGTCCCACAGCGGTCGATCACCGACGGCGAACCGGCCCAACCGGAAACCCAACCGAGCCAATCTTTAAGGGGGTATCACACCCCATTCTTTCATTCTATCACCCTCCTTCACTCTCATACCCAATTCTCTAACCCTAGAACCCATTTTCTCCACCTCCCAAACCCATCATCTCTCCATCCGCACAAGATCCGACGTGTTCGTCACGATTTCGAGACGAACTCCTCTTGGCCGTCCGTGCGTTCGTGGAGCTTTCATCTTGACTCCAGTGTGTGGAGAAGGCTTTTGCAAGCCCCTGGAGTGTCCGCAGTTCTGTCGTCATCCCCCGGGGGCAAGGGTCCTCTCTTCAAGGGTTTTCTATCAGGTTTTCTTGTTCAGGATGCCGCTTAGACGAAGCTCTTGGCGTTCTGCCCAAGGGGAAGGAAGTGGCCAGCGACGCGAGGCAGCGGCTCCTCCACCACAGCGGGCGCCCGCACCGCGTCGTGTACCTAGGTTGCCTCCTCGTCCTATCATCGATCTTCGATTGGTAGACTTCAACGAGGTGAATGAGCTCTTACCCGACATTTGTGCCGTCTTTGAGATTTAGCCGAGTTGGATCGATTTCGTCACTAGGTACACCCGTTACTGGCCCAGTCTAGTGCAACAGTTCTATGGGAACTTGGTTGCAAGAAATAAGGAGTTGTATACTGTTGTTCGAGGAGTTGAGATTCACATTAACCCCGATCTGTTTGAGAGATGTTTAGGAGTTGCGGCTAGAGGTGCCAATATGGTATATGGTCATGGGGAGGTTGAAGACACTTGTATTGCTATGACCAGCTGTCCGTATGTGCGTGGTGTTAGTGACTTACTTTAGCTGAATGTAAATCACTTTCCACCACTACAGCGAGTCTTACACCACATGTTTACTTCCCTTATTTACCCCAAGCGTGGCAGCCGAGATGAAGTCACCGAGGTTCATAAGTTCCTGTTTTACAATGTGATGAATGGTATTCAAGTTAATATGGGTCGATTCATGACAACCCTCATCAGAGCGTGCCGCACCAACTTGCGGCGTTCACTGCCTTACGCTTCACAATTGACCTGGATATTCATTCATGTTGGAATTGATTTAGTAGAAGATCAGTTTATCCATGTTCGCCTGGATGATATCTACAACAGGCGTAAAATCCTTACTGATATGGGCTACTACTATGGTCACGATGGCGAGTTATGTCGGAATGTGCCTACTTATGGAGATGAATATGAAAGTGAGGATGAGTAGGAACCACAGCAGCAGCAGCAGGTTCAAGGGGAGGTCCCCCCTCCAGTTCAGGCCGAGGCTCCACCATCACCTTTTCATATGGATACCGAGATGCCTCCCCCACCGTAGTTCCATCATGGAGAGTCCTCCACCCAGGGGGCCACACAGTCTTCTTGGGTAGACTATGAGGTTTTTGACAGGCTGCTCACTGGACTTGAGACTGTTAGCGTAGCAAGAGTGATATAGAAGGGGGGGATGAATAGATCACTCCCAATTTGAAGAAACTTAAACGGAATATAATTTCTACTGCTAACGCACCTCCTTAAACCGTACACAGAGGAATGTAAATGAGAATGAAGAGTGAATCACAAGGAAGCAAAGAGCCGAGCAGATGAAGAGCGTAGAGAACAGAAGCAAACCACAGAGGAGGCACTCGGTTTTTTAGGTGGTTCGATTGCAGTCCGCAATCTACATCCACCCCTCACTCCAACTAGAGTGAGGATTCCACTAGACTATGCTAGATCAATGCAGACTCAGTCTGCGAACAACATGCTGCCACACAGCTTGAACACCAAGGGAGACAAATCCCTCAACCAAGTTCTGCTACCCACAGAACTTGAAACCTATTCTAGCTCCCAGCTAGAACACGACCGGAGAAACCTCTCCCTTCCTCCACACACCGAAGAGAAACTGTTAATGACAACCAGTCACTAACACCACCAGAGATCACCGATCTCTCTTCCTCTGCAACATAGAGGGAAACTGGAGTGATACTCCCTTCCTCCACACACCGGAGGGACAACAATTCAGATCAGAATAGAAGGATGAAAAATAAACGAAAGTAAAATGGAAAACGAAAAACAATGAGAAGGAATCGGTTCTGAAACCCAAAACAAATGTAGCTTCAAATGAAGCAATTCATCAAGCAGCACACACACTCTCTCTCTCTCGACCAAACTCCTCTCAGATATTGAACTCTCTGCTCTTTTCCTTTCTCTTTCTTTCTCTCTGCACTTTTCTTTCCTTTTCTGGATCGAAGGACGTATATGCTCTTTAGGCTTCTTCTTCGATCAACCTTCATCTGAAGACGAAGGCTTCATTTTATACCTGGAGCAGTAGCAGGGCGCGTGTGGCTTCCACAGTTCCCGCCCTAAGAATTTGGACCACGTGGCAGCATCCAGTAGACTATCAGACCACGTGTCCTCATCTGGGCATTTTCCTTATCCTCGGATCACGTGCCCAGCACCAGTACGCTCAGCAACTGGAGGTAGATGACGTCAACTCACTCGCTCCAAAGAGTTGACGCAGTCATCAGAAATCTTCAAACTTCTTAACCGCTGCGTCGACTCTATCAGCCTATTGCGTTGACGCAACGGTATCGGCAGTTCAGTGTTCAAGTCTTCAACAGATAGCCGAGCTGCGTCGACGTTATCAGCATATAGCGTTGACGTATTGAAGGCATCTAGAGATAAGTCGTCCCTTTCTTGGACTGCTGCGTTGATGCTGCCAGTTGGTGGCGTTGACGCACGAACGTGTACATTTCTATACTGGCATCTCTTATGCCGCTGCGTCGATGCTTCTTGTTGATGGCGTTGACGCAGTGGAAGATTTCGTGAAGGCTTCATCGCTTGTAAGAGTCTCTGCTATTTTAACTGCTGCGTCGACGCTGCTTGCTTGTGGCGTTGACGCAATAGAAGACGACGTGACAGTTTCATCTACTGATGCGTGGACGCTTTAAACTTCAGGCGTCGACCCTGTTCCCTTCAGCAACAATAATGAAGTGTATAGACTTAGTGTTAACGTGAAGCATTGTATAGACTACAGAGATCAATATAGCAAGTGTGTACATAGTGAGGGAGTGTATAGACTTAGTGAAATGAAGTCTAGTGTATAGACTTGGAAAGCTGTTCAATGTGTTGGGTTGCTGTTGTATAGACTTTGCCCAAGGAACCGAGTGTATAGACTTCGCCATAGTCTAATGAACATGCTTTGCAGAATTGAACGAGTCAATGTGTAGACTTCACAAGAAGCAGTCCGATGTACAGACTTCTAGTGTGGAGGCAGACTGTATAGACTAGAATCGCTTGAAGCGATGTATAGACTTTGGTGAGGCTCAAGCAGTGTACAGAGTTGAAGGCTCACAAACGAGTGTATAGACTTAGGCTTTTAACACAGTATTTTACATGCTGAGTTGACGCTGCAGCCCATTGAGTTGACACTGCAACATATTACTATTACATTCAACTGATGATGTATAGACTTAATGAAATGAAGAACCTGAACAGAAGAGTCTACGCATCACCACACTGAGTTGACGCACTGGTGTGAAAAACTGTGCAGATAGAGTGAATAGACTTGAAGGAGTTATGCCAAATGAATAGATGAGTCGACGCATCAGAAGGGATGGGTCGACCCACTGCAATCAGTACTAGCTAAGCAGAGTGTAGATAAAATCATGATAGCATGCTTATCTGACAACCAAATGAACTGTACTCACTCACATGATGAAACAACATTAATCTAGAGATAGAAGATTGATTTATAGTGTGAGACATCATCAAAATCATAGGAATGCAACAATCTCCCCCTTTTTGATGATGACAACAGTATGAATCATGCAATATCAAGTTTCAACAAAGAGTTAATACCAGCTGCAACAAGCAGAAAAAATTCAAGACATGCTCATGCAAATGAATTAAACATTCCCTATAGCACACTCTCATCTCCCCCACAACTCATAACCATTTCTTCCACGAAGCAACATGACTCCCCTCAAAGCTCAAGACAAAACCAATACTCACTGAAATTGCAAACTTCTCACAGAAATTGCAGATATTGCAAGCTTCTCTCCCCCTTTGACATCAGCAAAAAGAACTGCAGAATGTATGACAGTGCTGGAAACATGAGGACTGAGGGCAGTAACTTCTTAGTGCAGAAAATCACGAGTATGTCTTAAGAGAATAAGTGAGTTTCTAATCTCAAGAGAGGATTCTTTGGACTTCAGTACACAATAGAGAAGTAGAGTTATAGACAAGTTTATCAGCATACATAGTGAATGATTGAGAGCAGGAGTTGACAAGTATGGCCAGATATAGCTGATCATTCAACTATTTCACAAGACAGCAAGAGACTAAATCAGAGAGGTGTTCTCAAGGTATTGAAGACAAGCAATCCATTAGTTGTATAACAACAAGGAATTTTGTTGGAGATGATTTTCAAGAAGATCAATGAGTAAGTTGGTAGTTCACTTCCTTTGACATTAGGGAGACACCTTGATTAGAGGCCTGAATCATAATCAATGGCAATGTAGGAAGATATACTTTATGCAATTAGTCCAGATCTCTGAAGGAGTACCAAAGGAAGGATTCTAACTTGAAGATTAGAGTCACTGACTTATAGACTTAAGAGATAAGTGACACTCTATTTTCTGAGAGAACCACACTAAATCAGTCATGCAAACCCAGCAAAGGTACACATCTGGACAGCCCTTTTGAATCTGTCAGAGAACTTCTCTTCTCACATCACAACTCAGCTCCCCCTAAGACATAGCATACTTCAATAACCATTCCAGCAAAAAAAATCTCAAAGCTCCCCCTTACCTATAGCATTCTGAAGGCTAACCAATAAGGATTCAGAACTCCCTCTTAAACCAGCATGAAAGAGGCTAAACAGCAGATAGACACAACTCCCCCTCACAACAAGAACGGGCTTCATAATTAAGACATGTATAAGCCTAATTCTCTTCTCAAAGTGGAAAATTTTTCATTATCCAGAGGTTTTGTGAATATGTCAGCAATCTGATTATCTGTGCCTACATGAATCAGTTCAAAATTATTCTTAGACACCTCATCTCTTATAAAATGATGTCTTATCTCTATGTGTTTGGTTCTTGAATGCAAAATAGGATTTTTAGCAAGATTGATGGCACTAGTATTATCACAGTAAATAGGTGTGCATCCCAGGTCTACTTGGTAGTCCTGAAGCTGGTGTTTAATCCAAATGACTTGTGTTCCACAACTCCCTGCAGCCACATATTCAGCTTCTGCAGTGGAGAGGGCCACAGAATGTTGTTTCTTGGAGCCCCAAGACACTAAACACCCACCCAAGAATTCACAATGGCCACTAGTGCTTTTCCTGTCTAGTTTACAGCCGACATAGTCAGCATCTGTGTATGCTACTAGGTTAGGTGTGTGAGATGCAGGAAACCATAAACCTAGAGAGTGACTAGCTGACAAATATCTGAAGATTCTTTTAACTGCAGCTAAGTGTAGTTCAGTAGGTCTAGACTGATACCTTGCACACATTCCTACACTGAATTGTATATCAGGTCTAGAGGCTATCAAGTAAAGTAGTGATCCAATCATACCTCTATAAAGTTTGGCATTTACTTCTTTACCTGTCTCATCTGCATCCAATGAAGTATTAGTGCCCATGGGTGTAGTACTGTGCTTTAAGTTTTCCATACCAAACTTTTGAACAGTTCCATTGTGTATTTGGTTTGGTTGATAAAGCACCCATCTTCTAGCTGCTGTACCTGCAATCCAAGAAAATATTTTAGTTCACCAACCAAGCTCATTTCAAATTCAGCAGACATCATGGTAGAGAATTCATCACATAGTTCATGCTTAGTTGATCCAAATACAATGTCATCTACATATACCTGAACTATGATGAGATCTTTATTCATGCCCTTGGTAAATAAGGTCTGATCAACTTTACCTCTTTTGTAGCCCTTGCTGATCAGAAATTCAGACAATCTTTCATACCAAGCTCTTGGAGCCTGCTTTAGACCATACAAGGCTTTGTTTAACCTGAAAACTTGGTTAGGTTGAGGAGAATATTGAAATCCAGGAGGTTGTTCAACAAACACTTCTTCTTTAATAACTCCATTTAAAAAGGCACTTTTAACATCCATTTGTTGGAGTTTTATGTTCTTTGAGCATGCAAAGGCAAGCAACAATCTTATAGCTTCCATCCTAGCAACAGGTGCATAGGATTCATCAAAGTCTACACCGAATTCTTGACAGTAGCCTTTGGCTACTAGTCTGGCCTTATTCCTCGAGATAATTCCATCTTCGTTCATCTTATTTTTGAACACCCACTTGGTTCCTATGACATTAATACCATCTGGTCTTGGGACAAGCTCCCAGACATTATTCCTTTCAAACTGACCTAATTCCTCACTCATAGCATTGACCCAAGCTTGATCAGCTAAGGCCTCTTCTACTGTTTTGGGTTCAATTTGTGAGACTAATGCAATTAAGTCATCATTATTCACATTTCTAAAATGAGACCTAGTCCGAAGAGGATCTTCAAGATTGCCTATGACTTTATCTAAAGGATGGTCTTTAAGAAATCTAATATTTGTTGAAGACTCACCTGTTTCTCTTGGACCTTCCTGATTGGGGGAATTTGTTTCCCCACTTGGCTGAGTGTTCTCTTCTTCCTGTGGGTCTTCTAGAAACTCTCCACCATGATTAGAATCCCTGTCAAGATTTTCAACATTAGAAACATCTTTCTTTTAACTAAAAAGAATGTGTGGAGATTCTTCCACTTTCTGATCTGATACGTTAAATACCCTATATGCCCTTGACACTTCAGAGTAACCCAAGAATATTCTAGGTGAACTCTTGGCTTCAAACTTGTCTAAATCTTTCTTATCATTGTTATGAATAAAACATTTTGCTCCAAAACTTCTGAAATGAAACAAGTTTGGTTTCTTACCTTTTAGAAGCTCATAGGGTGTTTTCTTGTGTATGGGTCTTACCATGGCCCTGTTGATTATGTAGGTTGCTGTATTGGCCGCTTCTGCCCAAAACCTTCTAGGTAACTTACTTTCAATCAACATGGTCTGGGCCATCTCCACCACTGTCCTATTTCTTCTCTCCACAATCCCATTTTGTTCAGGTGTCCTGGGAGAAGAAAACCTGTGAGTTAGTCCTTCTTTGTCACAAAGATCAGTAAACATTGAGTTTTCAAACTCACCTCCATGGTCAGATTGAATAGAACTAACCTTGTACTTCCCTTCTTGTTTGACCTTATTGAAAAATAGATTAAACTTTTGAAATGCATCACTCTTATTTGCTAAGAAAAATATCCATGAATATCTAGAGAAGTCATCTATGATGACATAGCCAAACCTGCTTCCATTAAGACTCTGAGTTCTAGTTGGACCGAAAAGGTCCATATGAAGAAGTTCCATTGGTCTCGAAGACAATGGCTCAGATCTTAATTTAAAAGAGTTTCTGGTCTGTTTGCCTAGAGCACAGGCATCACATGCTTTTGATATAGCGTTGAATTTAATTCTAGGCATGCCTCTAACTAAATCATGCTTGACCAATTTATTTAAAGTTGAAAAGCTAGCATGACCTAGACGTCTATGCCATTCAAAGGCATCATTTTCAGAATTGGCAGATAAGCAAATAGTAGATTCAGAATTCTCATCTAAGTCTACAATGTAGACATTATTAACCCTGTTGGCTACAAATTTAACCATGTCAGAATTCGTTTCAAGGATTTTACATGAACTATCATCAAATACAACCCTGTGACCCCTGTCACATAATTGGCTAATGCTAATCAGGTTGTGTTGAAGCCCTTCCACAAGTAATACTTTTTCAATGGAATTTATGGAAGACTTACCTACTGTGCCAACTCCAATTATTTTACCTTTATTCTTCCCTCCAAACTTGACCAGACCCCCTGGCTTCATCTCTATCTTGCTGAACTTGGATCGGTCTCCTTTCATATGCCTGGAGCAGCCACTGTCGAGGTACCACTTGTTGTCTTCAGCTGCCAGGCCGACCTACACAAGTATATCAAGCAGAGTGATTTGGAACCCAAGATGAGTTGGGTCCAAGGACATTGTTCAAATCTCTGATCAAGTGTTTAGGTATCCAGATTTGTTTCAGCATGGTTTTCTCTGGCACCTTCCTTTCTGGTTTATTAAGGTTGAATCCAGCTGAACTGGAGAAGTGAGTTCTATTCCATTCATTAGTCTTCCTATTCCTAGGAAATTTCCTGTAGGCTTGTTGATTAGCATAATTTTGACCATGAAAGTTATTCCTCCAGTAGGTCTTGTTTGGACCCATCTGGTTGTTATAATTCCAGCTCTTGTTCTGATTTATTTTCTTGGTCCAGTTACCATTTGTTTTCTGGTGAGTGGACTTAATGTTATTCTTCATAAAGTTCATTCCACTCTTCAATGGTTGTCCAGTACTGGTTTTTGTGTTTTTTTTAGGACTTTGAGTTTCCTTAGAGTTGTTTGAGCTGGATGGTGTGTCCAGCTTTTCTTTTCCCTTCTCTGGACAGAAGGTGATGGTCTTGAATTGCAAGGGTCTCTTGTTGGTTGGGTCATAGCCTAGACCTTCCTTATTGAAATTGACCCTAGTCCCTAGTATAGCATCTAGGCTAGTCTTTCCTTGGACAAACTTTTCTAAGACTTTCTGTTTGTCTTCCAGCTCCTTTTGAAGATACTCAGAATTCTTTAGGAGTTCAGCATTTACTTTCTTCACAGCTTCATATTTCTCTGAATTTACTCTAATTTCATTCATGCCTTCTTCAATTTTAGCTTTAAATTCATTGAGCTGTTTTTGACTTTCTTGAATTTCTCCCTTAAGCTTATCATTCTCTTTCCTTAGTGAGGTCATTTCTTCTAGTTGTTCTTTTAGCTTTTCATTTTCCTCACATACCAGAGTTTGTTCTTCAACATTTGTGTTAAATTTTCTTTTCAGAACTCTGTGCTCTTTACTAAGAGAATTAAATTTATCTAACAAATCACCATAAGCATCCTCCCAGTCATCAATTGAGAAATTTTCAAAGACATTTATTACCTCCTCTTCACTGTTTGCCATAAGGCAAATTCCATCTTCATATTCTTCTGAGGAAGCATCTTCAGGGTCTTCTTCTTCCTCGCTCCATGTGCAGACCATCGCCTGTGGCTTCTTCTTCTTCTGCACCATTATATTTTTCTTCTGAAGATAGGGACCCTTCTTCTGGAGGTCTGGGCATTCGCCTCTCATGTGTCCCTGTTTGTTACAGTTAAAACAAGTCAGTTTCTTAGGATTTCTATCCCTGTAACCGGTAAATTCAGCATTCTTGTTAAAGGGTTGTGGCTTCTTCTTCCTAAAGGTCTTTCCCTTTTTCTTCAGAAATTTTTTGAACTGTCTAGTGAGCATTGCCTGCTCCTCCTGGTCGAGATTTGACAGACCTTCAAGCTCAGACTCGGACTCAGGGCTACTACTGCTGCTTCCACTGTTGCTACCCTTTTTGCGGGAAGCTCTTAGGGCTACATTTTTACCCTTCCTCTCACTTCCTTCTCCACCTCCTTGGAAATTCATCTCATAGGTCATCAGGATCCTATGAGTTCATTCACAGTTAAGACAGTCAAATCTTTTGACTCCTCAATCACAATGGCCTTAGTGTGCCATGCCGGGGATAAAGATCTAAGGATTTTCCTGACTATATCTGCCTCAGCAAGATCCTTCCCTAGCCCTTTAAGAGTGTTAGTGATCAAGGATAACCTGGCATACATTTCGGTTATATTCTCATCTGCATTCATCTTAAACATTTCATACTTAGAAGTGTAGAGGTTTACCTTCGAGGCTTTCACTTGAGCTGTACCTTCATAGATTAATTGCAGCTCATCCCACATTCGCTTGGCAGTTCTGTATGCAGATATAAGAGCATATTCCTCTGGATGAACAGCACACTGGATTATGTTCAGCGCCGTCCAGTTGAGTGACGAGAGCTTCACATGATCATCTGTCCAAGCATCCTCGTTTGGTGGCAGCTCATATGGCCCCACCGTGATTACTCTCCACAATTTATGACTCTGAGCTCTGATGAACACTTCCATCCTGTTCTTCCAAAACAGATAGTTACTACCATCGAAATAAGGAGGGCGACTAATGGATTGACCTTCGGCCATGAAGGTTCTAGGACCACCACCATTTCCTTGACCGTTCGTCCACATGACGTAAACCTGCTCTGATACCAAGTGTTAGCGCAGCAAGAGTGATATAGAAGGGGGGGATGAATAGATCACTCCCAATTTGAAGAAACTTAAACGGAATATAATTTCTACTGCTAACGCACCTCCTTAAACCGTACACAGAGGAATGTAAATGAGAATGAAGAGCGAATCACAAGGAAGCAAAGAGCCGAGCAGATGAAGAGCGTAGAGAACAGAAGCAAACCACAGAGGAGGCACTCGATTTTTTAGGTGGTTCGATTGCAGTCCGCAATCTACATCCACCCCTCACTCCAACTAGAGTGAGGATTCCACTAGACTATGCTAGATCAATGCAGACTCAGTCTGCGAACAACATGCTGCCACACAGCTTGAACACCAAGGGAGACAAATCCCTCAACCAAGTTCTGCTACCCACAGAACTTGAAACATGTTCTAGCTCCCAGCTAGAACACGACCGGAGAAACCTCTCCCTTCCTCCACACACCGGAGGGAAACTGTTATTGACAACCAGTCACTAACACCACCAGAGATCACCGATCTCTCTTCCTCTGCAACACAGAGGGAAACTGGAGTGATACTCCCTTCCTCCACACACCGGAGGGACAACAATTCAGATCAGAATAGAAGGATGAAAAATAAACGAAAGCAAAATGGAAAACGAAAAATAATGAGAAGGAATCGGTTCTGAAACCCAAAACAAATGTAGCTTCAAATGAAGCAATTCATCAAGCAGCACACACTCTCTCTCTCTCTCGACCAAACTCCTCTCAGATATTGAACTCTCTGCTCTTTTCCTTTCTCTTTCTTTCTCTCTGCACTTTTCTTTCCTTTTCTGGATCGAAGGACGTATATGCTCTTCAGGCTTCTTCTTCGATCAACCTTCATCTAAAGACGAAGGCTTCATTTTATACCTAGAGCAGCAGCAGGGCGCGTGTGGCTTCCACAGTTCCCGCCCTAAGAATTCGGACCACGTGGCAGCATCCAGTAGACTGTCAGACCACGTGTCCTCATCTTGGCATTTTCCTTATCCTCGGATCACGTGCCCAGCACTAGTACGCTCAGCAACTGGAGGTAGATGGCATCAACTCACTCGCTCCAAAGAGTTGACGCAGTCATCAGAAATCTTCAAACTTCTTAACCGCTGCGTCGACTCCATCAGCCTATTGCGTTGACGCAACAGTATCGGCAGTTCAGTGTTCAAGTCTTCAACAGATAGCCGAGCTGCGTTGACGTTATCAGCATATAGCGTTGACGTATTGAAGGCATCTAGAGATAAGTCGTCCCTTTCTTGGACTGCTGCGTTGACGCTGCCAGTTGGTGGCGTTGACGCACGAACGTGTACATTTCTATACTGGCATCTCTTATGCCATTGCGTCGACGCTTCTTGTTGATGGCGTTCACGTAGTGGAAGATTTTGTGAAGGCTTCATCGCTTGTAAGAGTCTCTGCTATTTTAACTGCTGCGTCGACGCTGCTTGCTTGTGGCGTTGACGCAATAGAAGACGACGTGACAGTTTCATCTACTGATGCGTGGACGCTTTAAACTTCAGGCATCGACCCTGTTCCCTTCAGCAACAATAATGAAGTGTATAGACTTAGTGTTAACGTGAAGCATTGTATAGACTACAGAGATCAATATAGCGAGTGTGTGCATAGTGAGGGAGTGTATAGACTTAGTGAAATGAAGTCTAGTGTATAGACTTGGAAAGCTGTTCAATGTGTTGGGTTGCTGTTGTATAGACTTTGCCCAAGGAACCGAGTGTATAGACTTCGCCATAGTCTAATGAACATGCTTTGCAGAATTGAACGAGTCAATGTGTAGACTTCACAAGAAGCAGTCCGATGTACAGACTTCTAGTGTGAAGGCAGACTGTATAGACTAGAATCGCTTGAAGCGATGTATAGACTTTGGTGAGGCTCAAGCAGTGTACAGAGTTGAAGGCTCACAAACGAGTGTATAGACTTAGGCTTTTAACACAGTATTTTACATGCTGAATTGACGCTGCAGCCCATTGAGTTGACGCTGCAACGTATTACTATTACGTTCAACTGATGATGTATAGACTTAATGAAATGAAGAACTGAACAGAAGAGTCTACGCATCACCACACTGAGTTGATGCACTGGTGTGAAAAACTGTGCAGACAGAGTGAATAGACTTGAAGGAGTTATGCCAAATGAACAGATGAGTCGACGCATCAGAAGGGATGGGTCGACCCACTGCAATCAGTACTAGCTAAGCAGAGTGTAGATAAAATCATGATAGCATGCTTATCTGACAACCAAATGAACTGTACTCACTCACATGATGAAACAACATTAATCTAGAGATAGAAGATTGATTTATAGTGTGAGACATCATCAAAACCATAGGAATGCAACAGAGACCCGTGTGGATACTTTTTGGGATAGACTCTCTACCCTCAGGGATCGTGTTGATACTCTAGGCAAAGTGACTGACACCATGTCAGGTCGCATAGACTCCTTCTCCACTAGTCTGGATTCTCTCTCCACTCAGATGGCCACACTTACCACCACTATGCATTCCCTTGAAAGAAGCATTGCTGATTCCAGCGAATCTTTCCACATCATGAACTTGACACTCCTTGGCATGGCGCGTCGTGATGCGGATCATGATTTCACCATTGGCCGTCTCCAGGATAGTCTCCATGCTCAAGCTCATTGCCTTGAAGACATTCGCCATCACCTTGGTTACCAGCCTCCTCCTCCAGAAGATCACCCCCCTCCACCTGCTCCATAAGGATTTTTCTTCTTTCTCCCTCTAGCTTGCTGTCCTTTGGGTCTTATGTCGCTTGGGTCCCCTTTCGTCTATCCTATCGCCTTTTGATGATGCCAAAGGGGGAGAAGTAGTAGTGCAGGGCTTTATATATTTATGTATGTCTATGTGTGGTTGTATGTTTGCATGTTTACTCATGTGAGGATGTTTGTAGTTGGTTAGTCTCTTAAGTCTAGCATCGTGCATTCACTTTTGCACTAATGTACCTTGTAATGGAATGATGACTTGAATGCAAATGGTGTTTGATCTCATATGGTTGGCCCTTATATCTCATTTCATTTCTAATTGGCAAATAAATTGTTGAATGGTTTGTGTTCGCTGGCGTAACGGGACGTTAGTGAAATGCTTTGATTTCAAACCTTGATCTTAACCTTCAAACATTGCTCAAAGGCACGTTCATGTATTTCAAAACCCTTTCATTTTTATCATCATCAAAAAGGGGGAGATTGTTGAGTATATCCAGGTTGATTTTGATGATAACAAAACCCAGGTTATATATTTTATCACGTGCAATGTTTTATCTATCAAGTTCGAATTTCACACACATTCAAAGCCCACTTCACCATGTAATAAGCTTAATTGTTTAAACTTGTCCAAATGTATAAATCCTTGTTATGGTTTCTAAATTACCCAGGCTAAGTCTAAACCCACTCACCTTGATTGAAATAAGGTAGCCATAAACTACTTCACTCATGTATTTTATTGCATTGGCTAACCTTCTATTTTTTTGCAGAAAAACCAGCCATCGGTCGACCGCCAGCACCTAGCGGTCGACCGATTCTCCCAGCAACCAACAGAATTTTTTGAAAAATTCAGGTCGATCTCCAGCTTCTACAGGTCGACCGCCAGTCTCGAAAGCCCCTATTATTGACTTACCAATCCAAGCACGAGGAGAGATTCTCTCCCCCATTTGTTTAAGCCCAAGTCCAACAATCAAGGAGTGTTTTGTGGATCTGGTCTGGGGCTTGTCTCATGCCCTTCCTAGATCTATAAAAGATCTCATTAAGGGTCAAAAACCCTAATGCTTCAAGAAGGAAGATCAAGGAGAGACTGTCAAGGAAGAAGGTGCTCGTACTGTAGCCATGAACAGTGATCTGTGGGGAACTCTTCATCCAGGAGCTGAAGTTTTCAAGGGCAAATCTACATCCAGACCAATAGGAGATCAAGCTGGGAGCAAGCTTCATTCTATACCATCTTCATCCATTAAGGGGGAGCTTCTTTTGTGTTCTCATTTTCTATTTTTCTTCTTTCATTCTTGTTCGGGCTGAATCGTGTCTTCTTATAACTCTTAATCACTTGTGTGTGTGTGTGGATCTTGACAGATCTGTGTGTGTGGGTGTGTCACTTAGTTGTTTGTCACCGTTCTTGTGTGTCGGTGCTCTTACACCTTCATGGGAGCTTCATACTCCTCACGTGTGTGTGTGTGTGTGGTTCTGATCTTGTATTTTCCTACAAGATAGTGTGTGAATCCTTACCATGTGTGAGGGGTGGACGTAGGTTGCCGTTGGTGCATCCGAACCACCTAAAAATCGATGTCTCGTGAATGGTTTGTTCATTATCTTCTATCTCTAATTCTGTCCCTGCATACTAGCGCTTTGCATCCGTGAGTTTCTTTGTCTCTATCTATCAGCCGTGCAATTGATAATCATATCCTCTTTAAAATCTGTCAAGGTTTTCATAAAAATTTTAATACCCAATTCACCCCCCTCTCTTGGGTGCCACTTGATCACGGGACTTCACCTCTGCGAACCCCATGGCAACTAGTCTTTCTCTCTGGTAATCGAGCAGTACCTGGTACACCGCCCGAATCTGAAGCCATGATATTCTGGTTCTTCTTTTCCCCTACACATACGGAAAATAGGTCAGTCATTGCATTTACGTTGCATTAACATAAACAAAAACAACAAAAAAATCAAATAACTGAAAACTAAAAAATTTGACTTCTATCTCTGGTTTCTCTGACGCCCACCTCTTGGTCCGTCAGAGATCTCTGACGCACCGAGTGTAGGGCATCACGATTTGTAACGGTCACTGGAACGACCGTTACATTCCCCCGACTGAGCATCATCTTCTTTGTTCCTCCAGTGCTTGGAACAGGCCCATTTGGCCTACAAATGACCCTAATGGGTCCTCAAATCCATTCCCACCCCCTCAATCACACATGCAAGCGTTGAAAACAAAATAAAAAATGGGTTTTGGGGTTTTGGCTTACCTCATGGTCTTGGCCTCTCTTCCTCTTCTCCGGCGTGTCTTCCGCCGCCGTGGCCGTTTCTTCACCGTCGGGAGCTTCCTCTGGGGCTTCAAGGCCTGAGGGAGCTTCTTCCCCCTAAGTTTGAATCGCCACCGACGGTTCCCCTTCTTCCTCCGCCGGTGAGTTCATCTCCGGAGGATCAACATCCTCCCGTTCGATACGGCGGTGAAGGTGCTTTATCACCTTCTTCTTCGTCTTCTCCTTCATCATGCCGACGGTGGACGGAGGGCTTGTCGCCGGTGGTGGTGTGGGGATGGTGGTCGCCGGTGGGGTTTTTGGGCGTCTCGGTTGATTGAGGCGTTTTGGTGTTTTGAGTGTTGAATGGGGAGGGAAATGAACGTTCGGTCGATTTTAAACGCTCAAGAAATATAACGGTCTATCGTAAGACCGTTACACTCCTCTAGCACACCCATCTTAGACTGTCATTCCATCACCGTTTCTTCCTCGAGGGATGTGAACCGACGAACTCTGACGGACCAACATGAACCCGTTAGAGACTTCTGACGCACCTTTATGAGACTGTTAAAGTCCTGGACTTGTTTGATTGAATTGCAATGGTTTATCTATTGAAATTTCATGCCTTGTTTGTGCAGTCCACGCCTTATTAATGCAATTCATGTCCAACCATGCTTATTGATTACGCGAAAATTCGTCGTTTAAAACATGCGTATCAATCTTAAAATTTCCAACTCGCACTAGATGAAGGTAAGATGTAATAAGGTGGCGAGAAGGGTCGAATCCACAGAGAAGAAGAGATTTTTAAAGTTAAAAATCTTGGAGTCCTTTAGAAAACACTTGTGATTTTGTTTTGTTTAAAGAAAATAGTGAAATGAAGAACAAACCAAACACTTAATTAAAAACACCTATAATTATGCGCCTATGTTATAGAAATTAATTGCACGAAGTGAAAAGAAGAGATAGAAGAAGGGGGTAGAGATGGAAGAAGATCAAGAACTAGATCAAGAGAACAACTTTCATTAACTTAAAAGAAAGAGTACATGAAATGTGAAACAAGTTTACACTAATGACACAATGAGATTACAATGAAGTGAAATAAAACTAAAGCAATAACAAAAAGAGGAGCCTAAGGTGTGAAGATGGTAGTAGCAATGGTGATGACGCCGTCGTCTCCTCCTCGCCGAGCCTTGGAGAGGATCGCTCCGCCTTGAAAGAGATCACCGTGGAAAGAGGTGGATGAAGAAGCCGTCGCCGTCCACGTCACGAGCCTTGGAACGTCGCCCGTCTTGATGTGCACGCCGCCATGAAAGGGGAGTTGTGGAGGACAAACTTTGGAGAGAAATATAGAGAGAAATGTGGAAGGGTTTGTGTGGAGATGAAGAAAGAAAAAGATGGAGAGTAAAACAGTGAGAAAATAAATATAACTCGTAAACAAAGAAGAATTGGAGGAAGTGATAGAAGAAGAAAATCTAGATCTACATAAGAGGAAGAACTTTGATGAAGAACTCAGAGAGAAAAGAAGAGTGGAAGGGCTTCAAAACTGAGAAATAACAAAAGCTAGAACCTCGGATGAACAGTGAAATTACAGGACAGCAAGTTGAAAAATGAGAAATAACTTTCAAACCAGAAAGAATTAGAAGATGGCGTAGAAGAAGAAGTTGAAGATCTTTTAAAAATAAAGAACTTTTATGAAGAAAGCAAAAGGATAAAATGAATAGAAGGGTGAGAAATAAGGGGAAGAACAGAGAGAAATACTGGTTCACAGATGAACAGGACAGCACAGTGAAAAAACAAAATAGCTTGAAAACCAGAAGGAATTAGAAGATGGTGAAGAAGAAGAAGTTGTAGAGAACGTAAAAATAAAGAACTTTCATGAAGACAGCAAGAGGAGAAGAGGGACAGAAGAGGGTGAACTCGGTGAACTAAAAGATGTGAGAGGGAGAGAAAGAGTGAAAAATTGCCAAAAGAAGAACTCCCTTTCTCCTCTTGTCATGGGCTATTTATAGGAAAGTTGGTAGATGAGGGTGGAGATTGTATCAAAAGGAGATGGATGGCTGAGATTTAAGTGGAATATGATGCATGGGGAAGAGAAAAAGTAGGTGGGCACCCCCTTTCTTGGACTTTAGGCACCCCATTTCCCAAGGCTCATCATGTCTCTCCTTTATTTCAAACTTTGAATGTCCTTTTCCTCCTTTTCAAACTTAAACTTTGATTCCTCTTTTCAAACTTTGAATTCAAAATTTTGAACTTTCTTTTCCCTCCAACCAAAATATGTGCTTTTTGACTTGGTCAAAGTAGTGGTGACAATTTTGCCCCCGGCTTCTTTTGTAATTACCTTCGGTGTCCTACACACACATAATTACACTTTAGTCCATAAAAATTACCACAATGTGCACATAAATCTCAAATGCTCATGATTATGCAATGGAGAATTAATGCTCATGGCCCTCAACTTAAATTTATTAAAATAAAATTACAAATTAATCAATTTACGTGAAAGCTCCAATTTAAATGCGGAGTTGAGGTTAACTATGAAATATGCATAATTGCCTAATTATATGCACATAAAATGGTGTACATGCAATGAATTGTCATAACAAATGGACACTTATCACACCCCCCAACTTACTCATTGCTAGTCCCTTAGCAATGCCAATAAATTGAATTTTAGGACTAACAAGAGTTTACAAAATTCATGCTCTCATATCCAGTTATCCCTTCATAGAATCAACCAAAGATTAGGAATCTGAATCATTAATGCACACTAGCCTTATGTAGGAACTTAATAGTACATGATTAAGAATTCAAATTAAAGCTCAATAGCACTTATGCATGTGTAACTACCAAATCCACAGCTTAGACAATTGCATCCCCCATTCGCTATTCCAAGCAAATGTCTTTCAACCCTGCACCTCTTAGATTAGAGCATTAGCTTTTTTGTCTGCCTTATTGCTTTGTCCCTTTGGGATCTTTTATAGCACACATGATGCTGCACTATCCCTTCACTATTTTGCGCGAACCTTAACACGTCTTAAGTGAAGTAGGCCCGGTTACTAAGATCAGGATTCCCTTTTCTGTTTGACGCGAACCTCAACACGTCTTAGGTGAAGTAGGCCCGGTTACTAAGAATTGGGGCATTTTTCATGGTGTTCTTTTTTTCCTCTTTTTTTTTCTTTTTTTTTTCATAGTGCCATTGCACTTATTTGATAGATAATTTGGCAGAAAGCTTTGTAAAAAGATCTCTTTTCTTAAGAAGTGCAGAATATCAGACAGCATACTAAAAATAGCAGAGGGCTTGTCTTGCTTGTTTCATTAGTGTACAACATGAATTTTTTTTTCTTTTTTTTTTCAAAGTGCACATGAACTTTAAAGGGATTCTTATATCAGTTTTTCATGGCTATATTGACTAAATTTTTCATCATCCTTCTCCCTAGTCTTTTCTATTCCAGAATTACTTTTAATTTAAGCACGAATCATGAACTCAAAATGGGGTTTACATCTTTCTACTTTTATGCAACTATGACATGCAAGACAGAACTCCTATAGGGTTGTACTATATGCATCATGAAAATTTCTCTCCCCCCAACTTGAATGACATTGTCCTCAATGGCATATAAATTGAAAGAAATAGAACAATGTATCAATAAATACTTCTGAGTAGGAAAGAGACAACCAGATATGCGGGATGAAACCTCCATCAATGTCATAGACGGTGACGACTTCCTCTCCTTGGCTTTAACCTGACTAAAAACACACTTAAACAAAAACGTCAAAACAACAACCTTGGGTTGCCTCCCAGAAGCGCTAAGTTTTCCGTCTTCAGCCAGACGCATGAGAGCTCATGAAGATTTTATTCCAGACCACTTAGAACAATAGATTCTTTTTGCAACTGATCATTTTCCAAATAAGGTTTCAATCTTTGACCATTGACAGTGAAAATGTGACCATTTTTAGGATTCAAAATTTTGACAGCACCGTGGTCAAAAGCTTTGACAACTACAAACGGTCCATCCCATCTGGACTTGAGCTTTCCAGGGAACAAGCGCAGCCTAGAGTTAAAAAGCCAGACTTTCTGATTTGGTTGAAAATTTTCCTTTGAATATGCTTATCATGAAAGGCTTTCATTTTGGCTTTATAGATTTTTGAATTTTCATAGGCTTCATTTCTTAGTTCCTCTAATTCATTGAGTTGTAGAGCTCTTTGGGCCCCGGCTTGAATGAGATCAAAGTTGACTTGTTTGATGGCCCAATATGCTCTATGTTCAAGCTCTACAGGCAAGTGGCAGGCTTTTCCAAAAATGAGGCGATAAGGTGACATGCCAATGGGAGTTTTAAATGCAGTTCTGTAGGCCCAAAGTGCATCATCTAGTCTCTCGGACCAGTCTTTTCTATCCGGCCGAACTGTCTTATGCAGAATGGTTTTTATCTCCCTGTTGGACACTTCTACCTGGCCACTAGTTTGGGGATGGTAGGGGCTAGCGAGCTTGTGAGTGATGCCATATTTGCGAAGCAGAGCTCGGAATTGAAAATGAATAAAGTGAGAGCCCCCATCACTAATGATAGCTCTAGGACAACCAAATCTAGAAAAGATGTGTTTCTTCACAAACTTCATCACAACCTTGTGATCATTTGTCCTAGTAGCAACAGCTTCAATCCATTTTGAAACATAGTCCACTGCCACCAAAATATATTCATTGCCAAATGAAGGTGGAAATGGTCCCATAAAGTCTATTCCCCAAACATCGAAAATATCTACTACCAGAATGGGACTGAGCGGCATCATATCTCTTTTTGAATTGTTTCCCACGGCTTGGCACCTTAAACAAGTTTTGGAAAATTCGTAAGCATCTTTGAATAATGTGGGCCAATAGAATCCGCTCTGCAACACTTTCGCCGCTGTTTTCTTTCCTGAAAAGTGTCCCCCACAAGCGAGATTATGACAGAAGTTCAAAACAGATTGTTGCTCCTCCTCGGGGACACATCTTCTTATTATTTGATCTGGACCCATATGAAATAACTCCGGGTCGTCCCAAAAATAGTGCCTTACCTTAGAAAAGAATCGATCCTTCTCCTGTCTAGACCACCCTTCGGGAATCTGCCCTACTGCCAGGTAGTTGACTATATGAGCGAACCAAGGGGTTGTTGTGTGAGAGATGGAAAGAATTTGTTCATCAGGGAAGGAATCAGACATAGGGGCACTTTCAGGAATTACAATCCTAGACAAGTGATCAGCTACAACATTTTCCAACCCCTTCTTGTCTCTTATTTCCAAATCAAACTCTTGTAGTAATAAAATCCACCGTATGAGACGGGGTTTGGCTTCCTTCTTAGACATCAAAAATTTTAATGCTGAGTGATCGGAATAAACAATGACTTTCGCCCCTAACAGATATGATCGAAACTTTTCGAGGGCAAACACAACAGCTAATAATTCCTTTTCCGTGGTGGTGTAGTTCACTTGGGCATCAGCGAAGGTGCGGCTCGCGTAGTAGATCACCACGGGTTTCTTTTCAACTCTTTGACCTAGGACAGCTCCTACAGCATAGTCTGAGGCATCACACATGATCTCAAAAGGGAGCGACCAATCAGGAGATTGGAGAATGGGAGCTTGTGTGAGAGCCGCTTTCAAAGAATTGAACGCCTCTAGACATGACTCATCAAGATGAAAGGGAGTGTCCTTGGCAAGCAATTGTGTAAGTGGTCGAGCAATGGTGGAGAAGTTTTGAATGAATCTGCGGTAGAATCCTGCATGGCCAAGAAAGGAACGGATCTGTTTGACCGAAGAAGGGGGAGGAAGATTAGAAATCACATCAACCTTGGCCTTGTCAACCTCTATTCCCTTCTCTGAAACTACATGGCCTAAAACGATCCCTTCTCTTACCATGAAATGGCTCTTCTCCCAGCTCAACACTAGATTCGACTCAATGCATCTTTTCAATACCCGAGTCAAATTTCCCAAACAATCATCAAATGAATCACCAAACACTGAAAAGTCATCCATAAATACTTCCAAGCATTCCCCCACCATTTCAGAGAAAATGGACATCATACATCGCTGGAATGTGGCAGGGGCATTGCAGAGCCCAAAAGGCATTCTTCTGAAAGCAAACGTGCCATAGGGGCATGTGAAGGTTGTTTTCTCTTGATCTTCTGGGAAAATTGCAACTTGGTTATATCCAGAATAGCCATCCAGAAAGCAATAATACTTCTGCCCAGCCAGTTTCTCCACGATCTGATCAATGAATGGGAGTGGGAAATGATCTTTTTTCGTGACTGAATTTAGTTTTCTATAATCAATGCAGATTCTCCACCCAGTTGGTAATCGTGTGGGAACTTCTTCTCCTTTCTCATTTGTTACAACTGTCAGCCCTGACTTTTTAGGAACAACTTGAGTTGGGCTGACCCACTTGCTATCAGAAATGGGATATATGATCCCGCATCCAACCATTTGACAACTTCTTTCTTCACTACCTCCTTCATACTTGGATTCAGCCGACGCTGCATCTCTCTGCTCGGCTTGGCATTATCCTCCAAGTAAATGTAATGCATACACACATCCGGACTGATACCCTTCAAATCGGCCACTGACCAACCTATCGCCCTCTTGTGCTCCTGAAGGATATCTAGGAGTTGGGATTCCTGAGTAGCAGTGAGGTTGGAAGCAATGATTACGGGCAGAGTTTGGTTAGGACCTAGATAAGCATACTTCAAAGGATCCGGCAGAGCCTTCAATTCTAGACTGGGTGGCTGATCCAAAGATGGAAGAATAGGTTCAACTTGAAGTGGAGGGAGTGGCTCTACTCTAGAGTGGGGTGCACTAGAAAGTGGGGAATGCTGGAGCATGCTACCCTCTTCTAGACATTCCTCATTAACTTCCAAACTTTCTTCAATTAGTTCTTCAAAAACATCAATGACATTACATTCCTCCTCATGGTCTGGATATTGAGATGCTTTGAACACATTCAGAGAAACCTTTTCTCCTCCAAAGGAAATATCCATCATCCCCGTGGCACAATTTATATTGGCCTTGGCCGTAGCAAGAAACGGACGTCCCAAAATGATAGGTGTGTGCTTTAATTCCTGGGACGAGGCCATATCCAGAATAAGAAAGTCCACCGGGAAATAACATTCATGCACCTTCACAATCACATCTTCCAATAGTCCCCTCGGAGTCTTTACAGATCGATCTGCCAGTTGAAGGATTATAGATGTGGGTTTCAACTCCCCTAGATCAAACTGCTCATATATAAAGGTGGGTAACAAGTTCACACTGGCTCCAAGGTCCAGCAATGCTCTATCAAATGTAATTCCACCTATATCACAAGAAATCAGTGGAGCTCCGGGGTCCTTCAATTTTTTAGGCAAATGATTCATAACAACTGCGCTGACATCTTCAGACAAGCGGACCTTTTGTGTTATTACCTTTGGTTCCCTTTTTGGTGTACATAGCTCTTTTAAAAATTTTGCATACGCCGGTACATGTTTGATCGCATCCAATAGTGGAATATTGATGTTCACCTGTTTAAACAATTCCACTAGTTCTTCTTGTTGGACCGGCTTTCTCTTTTGAGCTTTAGGCTTCAATGCATCAGGGAATGGGACCTTAGGAACATACTCTTGTGGTCCTTCATCAACCTTTGCTTTCCCTTTGTCCAGCTTATTTTCTCCCCCCTCTTGCCTCTTCTTTTCTTGTAAATTTGTTGGCTCCTCATCTTCACTATCACTCTCCTCGTGGGCATCTTGGCCCGAACTACTACCCACATCCCTAGCCTGATAAGGGTCATTAAGAATTTTTCCGCTCCTATGGCTAGAGATGGCTTTAGCATTCTCAAAATGAGGACCTATAGGAGGGGGCAGCTGAGGTTGGTTTGGCTGATTGGGTTGAGGAAGAATAGGAGCTCTTGGAGGGAAGCCTGGAGGTTGTTGATTGCGGGGGTTGGCCACCGATTGGCTAGGGAGCTGACCTACCTCTCTTCTCACGTTATTGGCAGCAAGTTGCCCTATCTGGTTCTCCAACTTGGAAATGGATTGTGCTTGGGTAAGGATGAGTTGTTGGAGTTGTTCAAACTTGTCATCAAAAGTGGGCTAAGTAGGAGATGGTTGATAATGTGGTTGATGTGAACGATGTGCAGGAATTTGCTGAAATTGGCCCTGAGTAAATTGAGCTTGAGGATATGGGGCCTGAGCATGATGGAAAGGTGATTGTTGATGGAAAGGAGGCTGATAAGAGAGATTTTGGTTTAACTGACTTGGCATGGAAAATGATTGTTTTGAATTTGGATGGTGTGAGTGATGAGATTGGGTGGATGGGCCTTGGTTAGACTTCCAAGAAAAATTTGGATGATTTCTCCAGCCCGGATTGTAAGTGTTTGAATAAGGATCATATGTGGGCTTGGAGACACCTTGAGCAGCAAAGATTTGTTCTTGGATAAATGGGGGGAGTTGGGCTGCTATGGGACACCCAATCACGGAATGGCTAGGGCTCTAACACAAAGCACAGATTTCTTCTGGACTTGGGGTTGAGAATTGTTGAGGTTGAGAGGCAGAAGGGAAAGAGAGTTCCTGTCTAGACATGGATGACAACTGGTCTAGCTTTTGGGCAACCATATCGACCTTCTCTATCTTTTGCACCAACAAATCTATTTTATTCAACTTTTAGGTTATGGCATTAATATCCATCTTGTTCTCACACTCACCTTGGCTCTTAACTTCATAAAGTCCACCCCTCTTAGAAGGCCCAATCATTCTTTCATATGATGAAAGCGAGGTATGGCTTATGGAATTTTCACTAAGCATTTCAAATAAATCATAAGCCTCATCCTCGCTCTTACTCATGAATGCTCCCCCACATGATGCATCCACCATCTGTCTATAATTCTCCGCTAAACCCTCATAGAATGCCTGTACAATTTGTCATCTTGATAACCCATGGTGGGGGCATTTCCTCAATAAATCTTTTAGTCTATCCCATGCTTCATGGATATGTTCCCCTGGGTTTTGTGTGAATCCAGTAATTGCTCTTCTCATCGTATTGGTTCGCCCTATAGGATAGAACTTCTTCAAAAATTCTTTTTACATTTCTGCCCATGTATCAATGATCCTACCCAAGGCTCCTAACCAATATTTGGCTTTATCTTTGAGAGAGAATGGGAAGAGAGTTAGCCTAAGAGCATCATCAGAGAAATTCTGGATTTTAACAGTTGAGCAGATCTGAAGGAACTCATCAAGATGTTTGTAAGGGTCTTCATTGGGATTTCCATAGAAAGATGGCAACATTTGGATGGTACTAGACTTGATTTCATAATGAACTGCCTGGTTCTGAGGTGCTTGGACATAGAAAGACGGTTGGTATTGATTGGGCAAGAAATAGTCCTTCATTTGCTTTGGAGAATTGGGATTTTCGGCCATTAGATTTTGGTGGTGAGGTCCTTGATTTTCGGCCATGAGATCTTGTTGGAGATCGTTCCCTGGATACAAGACTCTCTCAATTTCTTGAATGGGTCCTAGTAGGTTTGGATGTTGAGATCGTCTACCTTGCATGAACTAGGACGAAGAGAGAGATGATTTTAATTTTTTTATTTTAATTTTTTTCTTTTTTTTTGATTTTGATGCAAACTAGGACGAAGAGAGAGAAGATGATATTTTTTTATTTTTATTTTTGTTTATTTTTTTTAATGTAAACACAAACAAGTTATCACACAAATTACTTACTGCCCTAGATGTGACCTAGACCTACAAATTGGGTTTCACAAAATGACTAAAGTGAAACTTAAGTTCACCCTCAATATTTTCACCGGCCAGGTAAGGGGTGGGGTAGTGGGAGGTTCCCCCTACTTTCGTAGGGACCTAATTATGCCAAATCACTAGCCCGCTTAAGGCGTTTTCAGTCCGACCGTCTTGCCTTAGGCACCAGTTTTCATAAGAGGGTAAACTCAAATAACACAAGAACCACAGTGTAAACTTAGGGCCAATATCTACTGAATTTTATTTGAGGTCTAGGTGATGCAAAGATGCAAGAGAATTATGATTTATGGGCTAAGGAAGGGTGATGAAATCCCCACCTTATCTTGCTTATGGGTGTTACCCTTAAGATATTTTGAAATGATATGCAACAAAGTAAGTTCAAACAAGGGGTTCTATGCAAGCATGAAAATGCATGAGCATGCTTTTAGAAAAGTTAGAGTACTCACCTTGCCTCCCGCAATCTTCAACAATATAATTAACAACAATTAGACAATAAAGAAAAAGAGCTTCTATCCTAAATGATGCATGAAAGTGTGATTTCTACTCTTAGAATGAGAATTTTTATTAAGTTCAAGTGAAGAGTTTTTTTTTTTTAATTTAGTGAACCTATCTAACCATAATATGCAAGAACATTAAGGAAATGACACAAAATGAGAGGAATAAGTTTGGAGACTTACTTGATGCGCAATCCCTCGTTCTTCTCTTTTTTTTTTGAAATGAAATGACAAAATCAAAAGATGAAAGAAAGAAATACAAACTTACCTCTTTTTTTTTGAATTTTTTTTAACCTGTAAAAAAAAAAGAAGAGAGAGCTTTATTAGTACACTATATACACAAGGAAAACAAAGTTCTTAAATCAAAAATCATCATTCTTCCCCGGCAACGGCGCCAAAAATTGATTACGTAAAAATTCATCGTTTAAAACATGCGTATCAATCTTAAAATTTTCAACTCGCACTAGATGAAGGTAAGACGTAATAAGGTGGCGAGAAGGGTCGAATCCACAGGGAAGAAGAGATTTTTAAAGTTAAAAACCTTGGAGTCCTTTAGAAAACACTTGTGATTTTATTTTGTTTAAAGAAAATAGTGAAATGAAGAACAAACCAAACACTTAATTAAAAACACCTATAATTATGCGCCTATGTTATAGAAATTAATTGCATGAAGTGAAAAGAAGAGATAGAAGAAGGGGGTAGAGATGGAAGAAGATCAAGAACTAGATCAAGAGAACAACTTTCATTAACTTAAAAGAAAGAGTACATGAAATGTGAAACAAGTTTACACTAATGACACAATGAGATTACAATGAAGTGAAATAAAACTAAAGTAATAACAAAAAGAGGAGCCTAAGGTGTGAAGATGGTAGTTGCAATGGTGATGACGCCGTCGTCTCCTCCTCGCCGAGCCTTGGAGAGGATCGCTCCGCCTTGAAAGAGATCGTCGTGGAAAGAGGTGGATGAAGAAGCCGTCGCCGTCCACGTCACGAGCCTTGGAACGTCGCCTGTCTTGATGTGCACGCCGCCATGAAAGGGGAGTTGTGGAGGACAAACTTTGGAGAGAAATATAGAGAGAAATGTGGAAGGGTTTGTGTGGAGATGAAGAAAGAAAAAGATGGGAGAGTAAAACAGTGAGAAAATAAATATAACTCGTAAACAAAGAAGAATTAGAGGAAGTGATAGAAGAAGGAAATCTAGATCTACATGATGAAGAACTCAGAGAGAAAAGAAGAGTGGAAGGGCTTCAAAACTGAGAAATAATAAAAGCTAGAACCTCGATGAACAGTGAAATTACAGGACAGCAAGTTGAAAAATGAGAAATAACTTTCAAACCAGAAAGAATTAGAAGATGGCGTAGGAGAAGACGTTGAAGATATTTTAAAAACAAAGAACTTTTATGAAGAAAGTAAGAGGATAAAATGACTAGAAGGGTGAGAAATAAGGGGAAGAACAGATAGAAATACTGGTTCACAGATGAACAGGACATCACAGTGAACAACACGAAATAGCTTGAAAACCAGAAGGAATTAGAAGATGGTGAAGAAGAAGAAGTTGTAGAGAACGTAAAAATAAAGAACTTTCATGAAGACAGCAAGAGGAGAAGAGGGACGGAAGAGGGCGAACTCGGCGAACTAAAAGATGTGAGAGGGAGAGAAAGAGTGAAAAATTGCCAAAAGAAGAACTCCCCTTCTCCTCCTTACCATGGGCTATTTATAGGGAAAGTTGGGTAGATAGAGGGTGGAGATTATATCAAAAGGAGATGGATGGCTGAGATTCAAGTGAATATGATACATGGGAAAGAGTAAAAGTAGGTGGGCACCCCCTTTCTTGGACTTTAGGCACCCCATTTCCCAAGGCTCATCATGTCTCTCCTTTATTTCAAACTTTGAATGTCCTTTTCCTCCTTTTCAAACTTTGAACTTTGAATTCCTTCTTTTCAAACTTTGAATTCAAAATTTTGAACTTTCTTTTCCCTCCAACCAAAATATGTGCTTTTTGACTTGGTCAAAGTAGTGGTGACAATTTTGCCCCCGGCTTCTTTTGTAATTACCATCGGTGTCCTACACACACATAATTACACTTTAGTCCATAAAAATTACCACAATGTGCACATAAATCTCAAATGCTCATGATTATGCAATGGAGAATTAATGCTCATGGCCCTCAACTTTAATTTATTATTAAATAAGACAATCAAATTAATCAATTTACGTGAAAGCTCCAATTTAAATGCGGAGTTGAGGTTAACTATGAAATATGCATAATTGCCTAACTATATGCACATAAAATGGTGTACATGCAATGAATTGTCATAATAAATGGACACTTATCACTTATTCATATGAATATTATTGATGGCTAACCCCCCTTTTCAGTTGATCATAATTATAAATGCCATCATGTTTCATTCGCTCGCCTGCACAGGTAAGTCAGGTACAGTATCTCACCCCTTAGTCCCTTAATGCATTATTATATGATATCTATGTTATATTATCTCGAGAACCGGCTGGTTATTCATGTATTCTGGGGTCTGATGTTCCCCTTTAACAAAAATGATGATAATCTAGGTGCACATGTTTAATCGTTGGATAGGCCGTTAGGTTGGAAAAACTTGGGGGACGACGGTTCTATCTTGCACGCCGTGGTTGCAGATAGTGTCTTGACCCTGGTTTCTCCGGTCTAGCAATACTATTCTTGAGTATCTTATTTTTTTATCTTTTTTTTGCAGTCGTTTTGATGATTTCTTTTTCTTTAGCCCAGCATGCATCACACGCATCTTTGAGCATTCACGTGTCTCATCTGTCCAAGCTATCTCGGTAATGGTGGATAACTGTGTCCATGGTCTTAAGTAAGGAGAGCCATTCCACTCTGAGTCGAAGGGTTTCCTTTGGTCTGCTCACTCGATCTGGTTAGCCGAAGATTCCTGTCTGGAGTTTAGTTAATCGTCTCTTTTCCTTTCCGTTACTCTGGCTGCTGGCCGTGTTTTCCTTCTCCTTAGTTGATAGTTCCTCCAGGCATGCGTCATTCGGTTTGCCGTTCCTTGTGATTAGTCTGAAGTTTTTCGAAATATTCCTATCGCTTGTTGGTTGAGGACAGGTGTCGTTTGCCTTAACACCTGCTTTTTAGTTCACTCCACTTCATTTCCACTTCATCTCCATGTTCCATTTCGCTTTCGCTTCACCTCCGCTCGCTCCCCTGGAAACAGGATGTTAAGGAGGGGCATCTGTTGACATCCATTTTATGACCAATAAGTTGGATCATCTCCTTATTTCATCTTAATGATGCTCTGAGTTATTTACCCTTGTTGAGCCATCTTAGTCAGTTGTGAGGACTATCTCATGGGTCATTTCCCCTTGGTTGGGTCTGGTTCCTCGTTCTTTTCCGCTGGACTAAGCTTAACGAACCTTCATTTCATAGTCTCTGACGCATCATGTCTGGCGCGTCACATTTCTCTAACGCACCTACACCAGACCGTTACGTCGTCTTAGAGTCCCAAAGCTAACGGCCTTCTTTCAAGCTTATCTTTTCTTATCCATTTTTCTCTGACGGTTTATCGTGCAGCCGTCAAAGTCTTGTGACGTGCCACTCCTTGACCGTTACATGCCTGCAGAGTCCTATTCTCGAAAACTTCACCCATTGGCCTTATCTTTTGTTGGATAACGCAGCCTGACGGTCCATTCCTAGGGCGTCACATCCCTGTGACAGTTTATCATAAGGCCGTTACATCAGGCAGAGAGTTCTAGCAGAGCTGCTCTTTCTCTGCTACTCCGTGGCCGGATTAAGAGTTTGATCTGATGATTTCTCCCTCAAATATGATCCTAAGAACCTTCTGTTTATTTCTATGGACTCCTGGGAGTGTTATCTTCAAGAGTTTGCTAGGAAACATCCTACTTTCTAGCTGGATTCTCTCCTACTCGACCAGAGAGTTTGAGGGTCTATAAATAGAACCCTTGACTTCATGGCTTGAGGGGGAGACATCTAGAGTTCGCGTCGAAGTGCTGCTACATCCTGGAGCCAGAACCAACCAAGGAGGGCTGTTTCCCATGTCCATCTTCTTCCTAAGTCCAGGGAGTATTTGTTTCAAGGATTTAGTTCAGTCAAGTTGCGTCTTTAGTCTATTTCTCCCTCCTCCAAGCATCATAGCATCTCCCCTCTTCTTCTTTCGTGTTCCCCTCTTTTCTGCATGCATCTTAAACATCCTCCCATCTTTTAAACGCCCCAGAGGGCTTAAAAAAAGCAACCTCCTCGGTATTTCCCTCTCCTTCTGCATGTTTTCAACCTTCTTTTCATTATAGTTATTGCACTCTTCTAAGGGCTAATCTGGGTTGTTTTCTTGTATTCCTACACTTTCTTGCAGGTTTACAGAGTCCATGACACGAGGCCCAAGTCTTCTGGCTGACTGGAAGGCGTGGAGATCAGAGTCCCAAAGTTCCTTTTCTACAATTCTCTGACGGTTTATCACATGCGCGTTAGAGTCTGTAGCGGCTTATCGTGGAGCCGTCATACTTCTGTGGCGCACTGATACTCGACCATTACATTTCACAGAGTTGCAGTTCTTTCTCTCTCCCGTGGGCCGGTGTTGCATCCTCCTATTCTAAGGTATTTCTCAGGTCTTTGGCTTGTTTCTTACCTTAGTGGCGATCACATCTTTCCTTAGTTTGGGTAGTAGCTCTCTCTTTCTTCATATCTCCTTTATTTGCTTGTTCCACCTATACGGTGTGTTTTCTTTTATTTCCTTGCTCCACTCCCCGGTGTGTGTTTTTCTTTACTTGTTTAGTTTATTCCTGATAGAGATGGCATGCCCATGCTAGAGTTTATGCTGATTGCCTAGGTTCATGTTGCATATGTTCATAAGTTGAGTAATTTCATTGCTTGTTCATATTCCATCATCGTTGACATCATATCCATCTTGCAAAAGGAACACAATAGCAATCAACAAGTATGTCATCATATTTCATCATTGAACAATCAAATATGGAATGCCCAAAGTGTCCACAATAATGACATGATATAACAGACTTTTGGTTCCTTCTGTGTATATTAGCATTAGCATGAAACTGATGTACATGAGCATGAATGTTTATGTTGTTAATATGGAGATTCTATCCTTTGTTATCAGCAAGCAACAATTCGTAGCTTTGTGGCCTGACTTTTCACATTCAAAGCATGCAAATGATCTTTCTTTAAAAATAAATTTATTCTTACCAAAATCAATTTTGTTAGCAGGGAATTTATCAGTTTTAGAATTAACTCTTTTCCCTTGAGCATGCCAATAGTCCTTGAATGTGTGACCATGCTTTCCACAATGAGGGCAAGAAGAAGAATTACTTCTATGAGAACCTGACCCGCATTTAGTAGCCTTATGACCTGGCTTGTTGCAGTTAAAACATGTAATGTGCTGGTTTATTGAAACATATTTTCTCTTATTGAGAGCATGATATTTTGCATGAAACTTAGCATGATATGAATGTGAATTTTTCTTATCACTTGCAAACCAGTATTGTGCAGCAATCTGTCCTATCTTACCACAATTAAAGCATGTGATGCTTTTTTTCTGAGTGGCAGGAAGTTTCTTGACATGAAAGTCCCTAGCATGCATTCTATCAACTTTTAATTCATCTTTTTTTATTAAAAGACAGTTGTGCATGAAATGACCATACTTACCACAATAATGATATGAAGCATTCACTTTTTTTGAGGCATGATTTTTTACATGATTTGTCTTAGAATACATGTCATTTAAGTTTATCTTCTGTGGTTGCTGCAGATTATTTTTGGTTCTTTGTTTTTTATTTTCCTTTTGAATTTTCTCAACACCAAGCTTCTTTGGAGATGCTTGAGAAGTGCTAGCTACCTCTGAGCTTCACACAAAGGTTGAGTATAGCTGATTTCTGATAACCCTTTTATTCTCAGAAATATGACCACTCCTCTCTCTCTGATCATTTACTTCATCTTCCAAAGGCATTTTCATTTTTCCTTTGTCCTTAGCAAATTTAGATGAAGTCTTATTCAACTCTGTGATTTTATTTCTCAAGGAGATAATAACAGTTTTTTAATTTGATTTCTCCTTTTCATAATCAGCCAATTTTTCTTTCAAAGTTTCTTTTTTATTTTTCTATTTCTTTTTCAACAGAAGAAGCACCAGATTTCCCTTTTTCAAAATTGAGCAATCGGTCAGACATGACAGTATTGAGCTCTTTCAATTTCACCATCTCTTCCATCAATTTCTCATTCCTTTTTATTTGTTCTTCATTCTGAACAATTTCATTTATTAAGGTCTGATCATGATTAGTTGACTTCAGCTTGTCTTCCAGTTTAGAAATTTTGTTCAAAAATTCTTGATTTTCACTTTTCAATAAGCAAATTTGTTTCTTATGCATGTGAACATGAGACAGGCAGACATCATAGGATTGTTTCAGTGTCAAACAATTTTCACATGAAGAATTTAATTTATTCTGATCAACTTTCTTTTTCAACTTTTTATTTTCATATTTTAATTTCCCATATCTATCAGACAATTCTTCATGTATGCTCACTAATTCATCAAAAGAAAGTTCTTCAAATCTGGAGCTTGCTTGAGACGTTGTCTCATTCATTTGATCACTATTGTGATCACTCCGGTTGGCCATCAGACACTTTTGTTCTTCTCGCTTCCCATGAGTATCAGTTATCTTGTCCAAGATTTTCTTTCCAGAAGCGCACCTGAGAACAAAAGGAAACAAATCAATGTCAACTGCAGCCATTAAGATATTTAGTACCATAGCATTTTCTCGATCCTTCAATCTATCCTCATTAGACCACTTGGTTTGATCATGAGGCAATTTATGTGGGCCATTAGATACAAGACTCCATAGATTAGAGTTAATGGAGTTCATGTATGTAGATGTGGAAAGTATGATTCCTCCTTTCCTACCAGCGTTAAAATATCCCTCTACTATGCAGATATGGGGAATAAAACAAAATGAAGGTAGGATAGAATAGAGGGGTGAACCTGTGATCGTGATCGCCACCAAGATGCTGGACATGTAATGAACGCACACCGTACCTTGGAAAGAGGGAGGTACTCGCCTTAAAACTAGCACTGACGCGTTGAACGGCTCCTTATTGGCCGCCTGTAATTACGCGCGGTCTCAATATAGACCGCTCGTCAGTGCCAAGGTGGAACGCGGGATGAAGATGGATGGAGGATTGAACGGCTTGATGGTGACCGCAGGAGGATAAAGAACGGTTGAGGACTGGCCGTACGTCTCCCTGAACGGCCCGGAAGAAGTCGCACAAGGCCACCACGCAAGAAGTTGCAAGAGTCTAACATCCACCCTTTCTAGTCGGCCAGAAAGGATGGGCCTCGCGTTAGTGTGTTGCTGACCTGCGAAACAGAGTGTGGAACACGAAGAAAAACCAGAATTAGAACTAGAAAGTGTAGTATATGCTCGAACGGAAGGAAATTAACATAACTAAATGGAATGGGGAATACATGGGGAGTTTTAAACCCCTGGGAGCGTCAGAAAACGTAGGAGGGTGTGTGCATGGCAGTGCAAACAAAGAAAACGTGGGAGAATGGACGTGTAAAAACAAGCATGCAATGAGAAGAAACGGGACTATCAAATGTAAAAGACTCAAAACTAAGACTACTCCCTGAACCGGAGGCCTGTGTGGATGTAGAAGGCCTCCCTCTTTGGTGCTAGGTCGCTCAAAATTTCAGCAGGACTTCGCCGTCGACCCAGAATCTCCCCCCTTTCAAGCCCGGCCCCTAGGGTCTATTTATAGAGCACCTAAAGTCCTAGCCCGAAATTAGGGTTTCTAGCCATTTTCAGATCGAGATTATCAAATAAAAGATGAAGATAATTCAATTATCTTTCAACCCGAAGAAACGACGCACAAAATGGTTAAGGATTCGCGGAGAAATCATCGGAGAAAGATTGAGAGAAAAACCACAAATGATAAGAAAAATCCTTAACCACTTTCTGGTCTGAGAGGATAAACGGTCTCACGATAGACCGCACAAATGATGAGCGGCCAGTCATGGGCCGTCCATCCCTGTCGATGAAATTCAAATAAATTCTGAGATAATTAATTTCTCCACTGAATTGACCGATAAATTCGCCGCTGGACTCTTTCATAGTTGAACGGCTCTTGGGAAACCGTCCAAGCCTGTCGGTGATAAATAACAAATAAGAAGATAAATAGGTAATTATCTGAACAGTCAACCGATAGTAGGACTCTTGAGAGATAAACGGCTCATATAATACCGCACAATGGACTTATGCGGCTAAGGCTAGACCGTATATATGCTTGTCGGTGATAATTCAGAGAATTAACCAATATACCCACTAAATGTTTGGACGGCCCACTATCAACCGCACAAATTGTTGAACGGTCGGAGGTTGACCGCACATGTATATGGGCGCTTGAAATTCATAAAAAAGCTTAATCAACTAAAACCAAGGCCCATTAAGCCCTGAATCAACTCGGTCCTAGCCAGGGAGGGAGGCTACCCATAAAATTGGCCTAGAACATGCCAGAAAATAGCCCAGCAAGTGATGGACAACTCGAGACATCAATAAATGGGAGTAAGAGAAATGACTCAACTTATCGATAAAAAACGGGTGTCAACAGATGCCCCTCCTTAACGTCCTCTTTGCAGGGGAGCGAGCGAAGGTGAAGCGAAGTGAAATGGAACATGGAGATGAAGCGGAAATGAAGCGGAGCAGACTGAAAAACGGGCGTTAAGGTAAACCGACACCCGTTTTCCAAACAAGCGATAGGAATCTTCCGAAAAACTCTGAACCAAAACACAAGGAACGATTAGACTAAAAGTGACACCAATCTGGAGGAACTAAACTAAAGTAAAAGGAAACACATGATCAACCTCATGGGGGACACACTCCCGCGGACCAATGAGGAGACCGGAATAAGCAGCGAAAAATAAAGAAGCAGATTAAAACTCCAGACATGGACCTCTTAATCAACCAAACTAAGCGAATCGACCAGAGAGAACCTTCCAACTCAGAGTGGAATTGTTCCTCTTACTCAAACATTGAACACACAGCTAACCACCACTGGTGAGACATTTTACTGGCACACCATGGGTCATGAATGCTCAAAAGATGCGTATGATGCATGCTGGACTAAAAATAAAAGAAATTGTTAAAACAAATGCGAAGAAATATTAAAATATAAAATACTCGAGAATAATATTGCTAGGCTGGGAGAATCAGAGTCAAGACACTATCCGCAACCACAGCGTGCAGGATAGAACCATCCTCCCTAGGACATCCCAACCTAACGGCCTATCCGAAGATTAAACGCGTGAACCTGGATCATCATCATTTTTTGTTGAAGGGGAACATCAGATCCTGGAACACGTGAGCAACCAACTGGTTCTTGAAATAATATAGCATAGTACCATATAGTAATGCAGTAAGGGATATAGGGATAGAAGGCCATACCTAACTTACCTGTGCAGGCGAAGCGGCAAGTGAAAGGGTGATGTTGCCCATAAGATCGTTAGCAAGATTTGCAATGATATCATGAAATAATCAAGTTCATCAATTAAACACCAAGTGCAGTAAGAAGGGCAAGACCATTTTCTCAAACATGAACGGTCAAATACAAGCCGCCCAACGGGACGAACGGCTCGGTACTAGCCGTCTATAAACACAGAATTTGAACCGGGCTTAGTCAGTACCGTTGGAGAGGGATGGTCGTACCTCAACCGCTCAAATGAAGGACGGTCTATCGTTAGACCGTATAACTCCTGCAACCTCGAAAGACCAAAACCCTTCGTCTCCCTCCTTCACCATAACCCACGGTGGGAGGGAGAACGAAGGGGTTCACACACACAACCCCCCCCCCCATTCTTCCCTCATTCAATCCTCCCCCCTCTCGCCCTTGCCGTTGATGCGCACGAAACACCGGGCTCGCCGTGATCGGATGATGGCCGGAGAAAGAAGCTCGCCGTCGGTGCCCACGGACCCCGTCATGCATGAGGAGGCCGCGGCCACGCCGCCCGCAGTCGTGGAGGAGGAGACACCGTCGTCGGCCGAAGGACCCGCCGCCGAAGCTGCTGCGGCCGGCCAAGAAGAAAGGGGAGAGGTAGAGGGGCTCGCAGCGCCATTGGCGGTGGCGGAGAATCCCAAAAAGACCGACGAGGTAGGCCCCCACCCCTCTAGCCATTTTTATTTAAAATCAACCCATGCATGTTAGTTCTAGGAGTTTTTAGGGGGGTTATGGTGTTTAAGAGCCGGTCTGGTGGTCTACGGGGCGCCACCGCCGGCGGAGGAAGCCCTCACAGTCGTCGGGGAAGACGACGGTAGGGCGGTTTTCAAGGAACCGCACACACAGAACATACGGCTCACATAGAGCCGCCCACAATCCACGCGGCCCACGGGTGGCCGTTCAAACTTTGAAAACACCGAAACCAAACGCGAAAATGAACGGTGGGAAATCCACCGTCCAACATAACAACGGGCCTAGGGGGGCCGTTCAAGCCTGATGACAGAGGAGCTGAATAGGGATATGAACGGTCGAGGGTCCACCGCTCAAAACAAGGATGGGCCACCATGGGCCGTTCGAACGATTAGGTGCTCAAAACAAATACGGCCCACATAGGACCGTAAAATATCGTGGTGCCCAGGGGTGGCCGCCTAAACCAAGAAACCCAAGGAAAGAGCGGTGAATGAGCAACCGTTCAAGATAAGAACGGCCAATATTGGCCCGTTCAAAACAAAGAACCTGAGGACTGGAACGGCCCATATGGGACCATTCCTAAGGATGAGTGGTCCAAGGGGGACCGCTCTTCTGACAGAGAATTGAACCTTGATTATTTTCATTTATTTATGAAATAAAATGCCTAAATAATTTACTAAATGCATTGAAGTGAATGAATGAATGCAGGGAAAGCGCAAGACCCGCACCTCGTGGCTGCAGGTCCGCGAAATGTATTTAGCACTGTCGGACTTTCAGCGGGAGCGGTTGGCTGCGATGGGGTTCGCCCCATTCCTAAGCATTGAGGTGTGTCGGTTCGACACAGCTCTGCTCTACGCCCTGCACGACTGCTGGGATCCAGTGAGTCGTACGTTCCTCTTCCTGTGGGGACATAGCTGGAGGACGTGGCCAGACTTACTGGTCTTCAGGTGCACGGGCTACCGGTTAGCGGGACCACTTTTCCTGACTACCGGGCGATGGCTCGGGGGCTGCTGGGCCTAGAGCTGCGGTGCCCGAGAGGCAATCGACCCTCCTACCCCGGGCTAGCCTTTAGGACAGCTTGGGACTACAACGGGCGGGTATTGTAGTTGGAGAGCAGCTGGAGCAGCATTTGCAACTACTGACAGAGCTGGCGAGATCGAGGGTAGCAGTGGAGCCGGGAGCAGAGGCTGACAGTGTGTTGCGGAGATTCTTGATGCTGCTATTCGGGCGACTTCTATTCTCCACTCGGGCGAACGTGATGAGCTGCCGCTTCCTTCCTTTCTTCGAGGAGCTTGACCACGTGGGTGACTACGCGTGGGGAGCGGTAGTCCTCGCCTTTCTGTTCGACACGCTGAGTTTGACGGCCCATCGGACCATGCTCGGGGGCTTCTCCCCCTTACTCCAGGTATGACTCCTACTCTAGACTTAGTTATGCAACTTCTATATGTTTCCTAAATGCTGACACAATGCTGTGATGCAGGTCTGGGCCTACGTGCGCTTACGTGGGCTAGGCAGAGGTGAGGAGACCCGTCCTAGGCTCCTGCCTATTGCACGGAGGTGGACAGCACCTCGAGAGACCACAGCCCTGAGATGACATGTCCGAGAGCTGCAGGACAACCTGGATGCTCTACCGTTTGCCTCGGTATGCTTCTAAATTTAGACTCTTTAATTAAATGCAATCCTAGACGATGATGCTGATGCGACTCCTATTTCTTGCAGGTACGGTGGACACCATACACTAAGGAGGGACAAGAGGGTCAGCCCTGGGTGGCAGGGGCCCTCACCTTCTTGGGACGAGACGTGTGGCTTCACTGCATGAATGTGGTGGAGCCACTGCACTACAAACTAGTGATGAGGACCATCAGGGTCCCGCAGCCAGTGGTGGAGTTCCCGGCGCCAGAGAAGGCGGGAGAGCACGTGACGCGGACTACTCAAGGCCTGGTGACAGCGTTTGATTGGACGACGAGGAACGCTACGCAAGTCGCAGACTGGACGACTCTTGGGTGGGTGGTGACCGCCTGAGCAGACAGCGACTCGGCGTACTACACCACGTACGCTAGACACTACCGGGACCAGGTGTTCCAGGTGCTCACCGACTGGTACGACTTCTAAACTCAAACTCTACTTACTATGCTTATGATTTCTATATGATGATGCATTGACACTTGGACCTCTAAATGCAGATTGACCCTGAGGGATGGCTTGCGGAGCTGCAGGGGCTCCTGCACTCCACGATCAGGGAGCGGGACGAGGCCCGGCAGGCCCTGGCCTTACTGGTGAGTCTTCTAAACCCTAAACTCTTTAAATTATGCAAATATTTATGATTATGATTATGCATGGGACTGACCTGGAGTTTTGGATGCAGCATGCCGAGGGGGTCCAGCGATAGGGGGTCGATGCTCCTTCTTCTTCACAGACCTAGACTCTTGCCGATCGGACCGAGCGGGAGGCCGACTTCACTCGGATGGTAGCGCAGGCCAAGGTGGCTGAGATGGCGCTCATCGTGAGGGTACGTAAATCACTACACTTTCCCTTGTTGTTTATGCTTATGAAATGTATGAAATGTAATTGACTGACAATGATATATGTATGCAGATGACCAAGCTAACCCATCTTAGGGCAGAGCTAGAGTAGAGTCGGGTAGCGGCTAGGGATGAGGTGGCCCGTGTGCGGGAGGAGGCAGCACAGAGCCGACCAGCGGACACTTTGGAGATGGCGCTCCTACAGGCTGAGTTAGAACGACTCCGAGCCGAAGCGGAGGAGCTGGTGCGGGTCCGAGCGGAGTGGGATCAGGCTCTGATCGAGGCGTCCGGGCTGAGTGGAGAGCTATAGGCCTATAAGGAGATGATCCGATGATCACCCAGCGGGACTCCGAGCGGCAGCCATGGCACCCACGGCTTTGTGAGGAGTTACTTCATGGGTTCCTCCGGTCACCGGAGGAATGAGGAGGACGAGCAGCACCGGTGACGTCAGCGTGACGAGGTGACTTCAGCAATGCCTCCACCAAAGAGGCACGAGGGCGGTGGAGACAATGACAGGGGTCAGGGAGAGGGACAGTCCAGACTTTTGTACTTGGGGCCCGACTTTTGTACATGATATGATATGATAGTGATATGCCTTTCTTTGTTTTGATTTTGTGGATGTATGGATGTATGAATGAATGCAAATGACTAACACTGACTTACTGACTACGATTACGACACGAGTGAGACGGACACGCGCGAGAGAGAGAGAGAGACGACACGAGTGAGTGAGTGAGGAGAGAGACACGACAGAGTGAGAGAGAGATGACACGAGTGAGCGAGAGAGAGCCAAGTGTGAATGAGAGGAGTGACGCCAACTGAGTGAGATGAGTGACGTCAAATGAGTGAGGAGAGTGATGCCAAATGAGTGAGATGAGTGACGCCAAATGAGTGAGATGAGGGACGGACACGACTACTAGTGGCACAAGTGCACAACCTGGTGAATGAAGGCTTCAAATCGATAAAACGGTCTTCAGTAGGCCGCCCAAAGAGACGCACAGTCCTGAGTAGACCGTCCCAAAGAGATATTAAATGGTCTTCTAGCCACCACGCAAGAACGGCCCGGAAGAAGCCGTGCAAGGCCACCACGCCAGAAGTTGCAAGAGTCCAACCTCCACCCTTTCCGACCGGCCAGAAAGGATGGGCCTCGCGTTAGTGTGTTGTTGACCTACGAAACAGAGTGTGGAACATGAAGAAAAACCAGAATTAGAACTAGAAAGTGTAGTATACGCTCGAACGGAAGAAAATTAACATAACTAAATGGAATGGGGAATACCTGGGGAGTTTTAAACCCCTAGGGGCGTCAGAAAATGTAGGAGGGTGTGTGCATGGCAGTGCAAACAAAGAAAACGTGGGAGAATGGACGTGTAAAAACAAGCATGCAATGAGAAGAAACGGGACTATCAAATGTAAAAGACTCAAAACTAAGACTACTCCCTGAACCGGAGACCTGTGTGGATGTAGAAGGCCTCCCTCCTTGGTGCTAGGTCGCTCAAAATTTCAGCAGGGCTTCGCCGTCGACCCAGAATCTCCCCCCTTTCAAGCCCGGCCCCTAGGGTCTATTTATAGAGCACCTAAAGTCCTAGCCCAAAATTAGGGTTTCTAGCCATTTTCAGGTCGAGATTATCAAATAAAAGATGAAGATAATTCAATTATCTTTCAACCAGAAGAAACGGCGCTCAAAATGGTTAAGGATTCGCGGAGAAATCATCGGAGAAAGATTGGGAGAAAACCACAAATGATAAGAAAAAGCCTTAACCACTTTCTGGTCCGAGAGGATAAACGGTCTCACAATAGACCGCACAAATGATGAGCGGCCAGTCATGGGCCGTCCATCCCTATCGATGGAAATTCAAATAAATTTTGAGATAATTAATTTCTCCACTGAACTGACCGATAAATTCGCCGCTGGACTCTTTCATAGTTGAACGGCTCTTGGGAAATCGTCCAAGCCTGTCGGTGATAGATAACAAATAAGAAGATAAATAGGTAATTATCTGAACAGTCAACCGACAGTAGGACTCTTGAGAGATAAACGGCTCAGACAATACCGCACAATGGACTTATGCGGCTAAGGCTAGACCGTATATATGCTTGTTGGTGATAATTCAGAGAATTAACCAATATACCCACTAAATGTTTAGACGGCCCACTATCAACCGCACAAATTGTTGAATGGCTGGAGGTTGACCGCACATGTATATGGGCGCTTGAAATTCATAAAAAAGCTTAATCAACCAAACCCAAGGCCTATTAAGCCCTGAATCAACTCGATCCTAGCCAGGGAGGGAGGCTACCCATAAAATTGGCCCAGAACGTGCCAGAAAATAGCCCAACGAGTGATGGACAACTCGAGGCATCAATAAATGGGAGTAAGAGAAATGACTCAACTTATCGACAAAAAACGGGTGTCAACAATGTAGACACATAGGCCGCCTAGCCAACTACTAAAGTTAGAACCATCAAAAACCAAGGGAGGAGGCATTTTATCAAGCGGATTTAAAGTAATAAGCAATCAATGAGCAATGCAACAAAATAAGACAATAGGATCCTCTACAGACCATTGGATCTGATGAATCAGAAACCTATTCTGATACCAATTGTTAGAGTATATGGGTGCAAGGCACAGATTCAGAGAGGGGGGTGAATGAATCCCCATTTAAAAATTACTTCGATTAAAACAATCTCAGAAAGATTCGAGCGTAAATAATACTAGGAGGCTCAGTCAAGCAGATGTTCTATTAGGGAACACACTCAAACATTTAGCAAACATACGCAGTCTAATACTCCACATAATGCAAATGATTCAGTTTAAGCACACAATCAAATTCAAGATACAGATGTGAATTCTGCAGATGGCCTGCCTACTTGGCGGAGGTTTAACACAAGAATTTCCTCACACAAGAAGCCACTCTTCCAGATAGGTCTAACCTATCGATCTGACTGGGTCTTTTGATATACCAGCAAAACACCAAGAGCACACACTGAACCGAGATAGATCAATAAGGTAATCATACAAACCACCGGCGAACTGGGAGGATGACAAAGAGTAAACTCACAAGGCAAACCACAGTGCACAAGAATTTTTTAGGTGATTCGGCCAGACACCAGTCTGCCTACGTCCACCCCTCACTCTAATCAGAGTAAGGATTCCACTAGCAGAAGCTAGAACAAGTAGACTTAGTCTGCAAACAACCGCTGCCAAACAGCTTGCCCTGAGAGAAACAAATCTCTCGCACCGATCCTGCAACCCACAGGATCTGAACCCTGACCTTGCAGGCCACAAGATCAGAACTGGAGGAGCAATCCTCCCTTCCTCTAAACCGGAGGGAACCCATGAGCAACGTCCCGTTACTCACAACCGGAGACTATGTCTCCCTTCTCTTGAATCCACAGAGGGACCCGTGAGTGACCCTCAGTCACCCACAACTAGAGACTCAAGTCTCTCTTCCTCTGAATCCACAGAGGGTAAACCGGAGATACACTCTCCCTTCTCTTGAAAACCCAGGAGGGACCCCGAACTCCAAACAGAGTATCGGAAGAACACACTAAGCAAGTGAAGAGAACAAATGAAAAAGCAAAAGCAGAAAGGAAAACAAATGTAGCTCCGAGGAGCACAAGAACTCTGGATTTGATCCACGAGTTGGTACACGAACAGATAAGCAATATGATTCTTTGGCTACACTCTTTCTCTTGCCCTCTGGCTGCTCCCTCTTCTTCTTCTTTCTCTTCTTTCTCTCACTCTGGCTCTCAGCTTTTTCTTCTTCTTCTTCTCTTATGCTCTCTCTTATTTTCTCTCTTTACTTTTCCTCTCTGGCGGCCTCTTCTTCTATTCTTCTCTTCTCTCAGCAGCTTTCTGGCTTTCTCTCCACAGCAACTTTTTTTTGCAACTCTATCTCCCTGGCGAGAAGACTCTATTTATAGAACATGGCTTCGTATTTGCCCTTTTTGCGACCCAGAAAAGAAGCAGAAGGTAGATTGGTCCACGTGGGTTTGTAGAACCTTCTTCAATTATCGGCCTCTCACAGGATCTGCCACGTGGACATCTCTTTTTGCGCCAGAAGACTCCACGTGTGGAATGCTCATAGGTTGCATCTTAGGTGTTAGGGGAAATTCCTCTGATACCCCTCTTTGAATGTGGTCACGTGCTCAGCATATGCTCCTGGGTTCACGTGCCACTTACTTGCCATTCTGGAGAAACACGTGCCTATCATTGGCTAACTTAGGAATACATGCCATCACCTGGTTTGAGCTCCCGTGCCTTGAGATTACACGCTGGCACTTGAATGTTCAGTCAGGCAATTCATCAAACACTTCTCAGCATCGACCTTTTAGGCTTACCATGTTTAGCTGCTTCGACCTTATACTTGAATATGCTCAGACCTTGTTGTTGTATGCTCAGACCTGCACGATGCTAGCAAATAGGTTGCACCGACCTTGCATGCGTTGAAGGTAGGACATACACCGACCTTGCTGTGTTGGAGGCAGAACATGTACCGACCTCACTGTGTTGAAGAAGGGGTTGCACCGACCTTGGTTGTCATGCTGCACAGACCTTACTGTGTGCTCAGACCTTCACAGTGCTAGCGAACAGGTTGCACCGATCGACCTTCCTCTGTGCTTGAGAAGGATTGCACCGACCTTACGTTCAAACACAGTGTGCATCGACCTTAGTCTGCTACAAGCAAAACTATCATCGACCTTTGTTTTCCAAAAGTAATACTAGCATTGACCTTACATGCGATCAAACACAATGTGCATCGACCTTATATGCAGCATAGCTAGCACTAGCATCGACTTTGTATGCAATGATACACAACTAGCGTCAACCTTAGTTGTGCATGATATACAGCTAGCACCGACTCTACATGCAGAATATGCAAAACTACCACAGACATTAGTTCATGAGCTACTCAGACTAGCACTGACCTCAGTGCATAGGAATCCATACTAGCATCGACCTTAGTTCATGAAATAACACAAGCTAGCACCGACCTCAGTATGAAGATCATGCACACCACCTGTTCGACCAAATGCCATGCACACAGGTCATTCAGTAAAATGTCATGTGCATAGACTTTATGTAGATGAGTTGACTTTACATTGACTCTATGTGTAAAGTGTTGACTTTTGTTGACCTATGCTGCGTTGACTTATATGAATAGTTGTATAAGACTTTATGCAATGCTTATGTAGAGACATCCACAAACATACACAGATATGCATGAATATGCACGGATATGCACAGACAACCACATATGAACTAAGATGCACATGTGCAGCAGTTTATTACATGTAATTCATCTATACAGCAGTATCAGCATTGTATGCACATAACAAACACTGTATGTAGCAAGACACATATTGTATGCAATAAACACATATGGAATCATACAAACACAGATAACATCATACATATGAGTCATAGTGTTTGTCATCATCGAAACACAAAATCCAACACCCTTGGTCTCTTTCTCTCTATTTCAGCACGCACGCACCGCCACCTGCACCGTGGCACCCTTCGCACTCCGCTGGTGATCTCTTTCCCTCACACCTCTCTTCTCCTCACTGCCTTTCTCCCTCCCTCTCTCTCTCTCACGCCCCTCACACTCCCCTCTCTCCCTCTCCCTCTCTCCACTATCTACACACACATCTGCGGCTCCCCTCCTTCTTTCTCTTGATCCTCCACACTTGCACACACGTCCGCTCTTCATAACTTCCCCTCGTCCCTCTCTCTCTCTTTCTCTCTCTAACACCCTTCGTCACACTCCCTCACCGTGGGGTCGACACCCATCCCTGCGGGGTCGACCCACCTCACCGTCCTCACCCATCTCTCTCCTATATCTTCTAATTATCTCTATCTCTATCTCTCTCCCCTCCATCTCTCTCTCTTTCTCTCTACCACACATGTCACGCCCCGACACGGAATATCGGGACTGGCAGTAGAAACAAGTAATAATAATATGTTGATTTATAGACATGATATGCTAAAGCTAAAAGATCACACATCACCATAAATAGGAACACTCCATTCATTAAATAACATATAATTAATCCATGTTCCAAACCACAATAATCTCACTTAACATATCCTTCGACAACATCCACTTAACACTATTACATTTATGAAAATTCAAATTTACAACTCTTCCAAAACACTCTAAAACACAAATAGACTCCACAACTAGAACTAGCTTCACAGGCTTCTAACTGGTTCGCTCCACGGTCGTCACTCTTGCCCGTCCCCATCAGTCTGTGAGTCCTCACCTGAGCTACCTGAAAGGGGGGAAACAACTGGGTGAGCGAATGCTCAGTAGGTAATAACAGGCAAGTTTAAGTAATTAACTAATTAATTGCATGTTTGAGCGCGTAAATAAAGAACGAAAGGAAATGACTATGTAACAAAATAATGAAAGGAAGCAAGAACATGATATAACTGGAAATTGGCCAACAAGTAAGAGCTAACCAAGTCAAGAGAAATTCAAGTATTAGATTATTGTCATATACATCACGCTAGTCATGCACTCGGTGCAATGCCTCACCATGTCATTGAAACTCCCCGGGACACAAGTACTTTTCGGGCGCTCCCCCTAGGACCAGACCGGGCCCTTATGATGCGTTGGCATTGATTTGTTGGATCCAAGATCCCAAGTTATGTCTAGACATTAATCAAGTTAATGGTCAATGATGTCAAGGTATAGCTCACCTCAGAGGATTCCAAGGGTAAGTTGAAGATATACTTTGACCAGAAAGTTCAAGTGATCAAGAACCAATCAGGTCCTTGGATTCACACACGAATAATCACGGAAATCACTTCTGGATGATAAGCGGTCAGAACTGGGTTGCTCGAGCATTACACGGTCTGTACTAGACCGTTCAGAATAGAAAGGGGCTGAGGATCAACCTCACTGAAGTCAAGGATACATGGTCCATCCTGTGCCGTTCAAAGGATTGGACGGTCAATAATGGGCCGCTCACGGCTAACAGAGCTAAAGCCAAAGAACAACATAAACGGTCCTTACAGGGCCGCTCAATAGACAGACGGTCCAATAAGATCCGCTCTATACAGTGGGCGGTTCTAATCGGTCCGTTCAATTTCAATCAACTAGAAATCTACCCAAATGGGCTTTGGGCTGCCGTAAGTGGGGCAGAACTGAACCAGGGTCCAGCCCACTTACCACTAGTCAACCTAGGCTTATTGGGTCGATCCAAACATGATTTGGTTGAAGATAGGTCAAGATTAAACGACCAATATAAATGGCTCACTTAGCCAAGGATGCACAGTTCATTATGGGCCGCCCAATGAGATAAACGGCCCCTTTCGGGCCGCGCAATTCTCAGGGGGTCCAAGTCGAGTCGTGACTCACAATACGATAATCCAAGCGATTCGATCGCGTATACAGGTTCATGTCTTGATGGTACAACTTGCCCGGCGTCCTAGTGGGAATCCCAGGCTCGCGGGAGATTATGGAGGTTCCGTAATGAAGGTCCTAGTCCGACGGAAGGAATATCCGGCGGAGAGTCCCAAACATTACAAGGAATTGAGCTAATAAAACCATGGAAACCAGTATGACGGTCAGTCAATCCTACCGGAGTAGAATGACTGTCAAACAATCCTGATAGCATTTAAGATGTGATGTTTGAATTTACATAATGAAATAACTAAGGCCATGATGAAACAAGATCAAGTAAAAGAAACTAGTAAAATTTGAGATTTATTTACTTCAATATGTTCCAATTATCATGTGGTTGCTAGCTTATCAAATTATCCATCAATCTATTAAGAGAAATCATGACAAACCAATTCTGAAGGGTTGGGCGGTTCTGTCAGAGCCGCTCAATCACCTCGGCAGTCGCATGATAGGTCGTTCATCCCTCCTTCAGCCCGAAGGCCTGCTAAGGTTGAGCGGTCTGTAACGTGCCGCTAGGGATCATGCACGGTCTAGAACAAGCCGCTTAAAGAGAAGGGCGGTTAGGTATCTGCCGCTCAAAAATGATCGAAGGTACAACATATGGGCGGTCAACAACTGGCCGTGCATCCATTATGAGCGGTCTATCGCGAGGCCGCGCAAGTCAACATAGTTACAGTTCTTAAGCGCCCTGCCCGCCTCTGGCGGGTTGGCTAGGGTTTCAATAAAGGATTAAATTCTCTAAATACAACACATGAAAATTGGGGCTTTTGGACTTAAAAGAAAGAGCACGAAAAACTCTACAAGATAACATAAACAATTTAAGATTTGCGCCTCCAATCCCTACTTAAAATGAGATGGAATAGGTATAACCCTAGATGTAACATGCTTCCACTAAACGCCAAAATTCTAACAGGATACTAAACAACTTTTAGGGCTTTTACATTCAAAAGAGAGAGTACTCAATGCTGGTTCTAACCATATAGGGTACTTAAGGTTTGGCTCATTATAACCTACCTTAAACGAAGGAACAAGGAAGAAGAGGGGATGACGGCGCGCTAAGGACACCATGCCGGTGATCGCCGGAATGCTCCCTCCACCTGAGTTCTCGTCAGCCGCCACAGCACCCAAACAAAAATCGGGTTCCTAAGGGTCATTTATATAGGTCACACGAGGTCTAGAGTCTTCTATTCGCGGAGATAGAGTGTCACGCCCCGAACCGATAGCAACGGAACGTGTCGTTTGCTCGGAACGTGACAGTTAAATAGTCGTGAACGATCAAGAGCAGTCGCATAAGACCAAATAATTTGGAACAACAATAAAAATTTTATTTCAAATACAAGTTTCTTACAAGAACTTGAAGACTCAACTACCTCACTATGAAAGAAAAGGAGATGACGCACAAATAGACTTAGACAAGATAACTAAATAAGAGACATCATGCTAAACTCAAGACAGATAAAAGACTCGAATTCACTAATTTCCAAAGCTCACTTGCACACTTGTCCCTCCCATGTGAGTCTAGGTCTCGCTAGCCACCTGATTACCTGAAAAATGTTGGAATAAAACTGGGTGAGCGAATGCTCAGTAGGAATTATATCTCAAGAACAAGCAATTGGTTTAAGTAATTACATTTTTGCATGCAAATGCAAGTAAGGGTATGCTTGTAGAAATAACCGAGCAAGTGAACAAAACTAGCAATATATTAATCAACGGTATGCAAAACTTCCAAGCAAGTAAGAGATATTCATGAGAGAACTTATAGATTATTAGGTATTTCACGCAAGTACTTTGCCCATTTTGGACCACGCTAGTAAAGTCACGCAAGTCAAGTCACGCACGCAAGTCACGAGAGAAAGAGAGAGTGAGTGTGGAATGCCAAAGATCAAGAGAGACAAGTACTGTGGTGCAATGCCAGATACCGCGATCATTAAAACTCCCATGGGCACTAGTACTTTCGGGTGCTCCTCCCAGGATCAGATCGGGCCCTATATGCACAGCATTTAAAGATAGATCTAGACATCCACGATAGTTCATAGCCAATAAGGAGTTCCAAAGAACAAACTTTAATAGAATGATAAGATAAGATTCTATGGAATTTAAGGGCAAAGCCCTTGAGTAAGGACAGACTTGCTATAAAACCTATGTGAAAGCATAGAAACTATGACATGTCGAAAAAACTGGGTGAAATTGGCACCTAGATAGGTTGCCATGAATAACTTGAATAGATGACTAGCAAGATAGTCACCAGTTCAATGGACATGATGCAAGCTGAATAATTGGTACTTAGCAATAAGTTACCCAATTCAATGTATCACCTAGTGGAATGATCACTCATTCCACCGGCTAAGAGAATTTCTCTCATGGGTCAAGAATAGCACCATGAAAGGGCCGGGTTACCACGTTTCCAGAGTGACGTGGCACTAAAATGGGTACAAGGTGTTTAAGGTACAACCAGCTCAGTCGGCATTGAGGGAATCCAAGGCTACGAGGAGACTTACGGAGGTCCCAATGACTAACTTGCCAGTCTGAAGGAACAGAATGTCCAACGGAGGGCTCGTATGTCACCGAGAGTTGAGGTGTATACGTGAACCAATCATGAAACATGGACTCCATCTACGGACGTGAGATGGGAGTGCCAGAAGACCCGCGGTATGGGTCAAAAACGGAAGAAAACGGTGAGAACATGGATGCGTTAATTATAGAATTCATGTCCATCCAATTCTATAATTAACTATAATTAAATAAACTTATATTATTTGACGCCCGTGGGTGGCGTCATTTATTAATTAGTGTCCTCTTGGAGGGACGTTAATTTTATGATTTTTAACTTAATTTATTTAACAAGAATTCACATTTATATCTATTTAATTGAATAATTTTAAAAATATATACTCAAAGACATATTTATTTATATAAAATAATAAAAAAATAGAATATATGATAATTAGGAGAAAAATTCAAGGATTCCAAAAATATATTTTTTTCATAATTTTATGTTGCGTAGTTTAGTAGATATGGATTTTCCAAGATATAATTACAAGTTATATGTATATATATATATATATATATATATATATATATATATATATATATATATTTATATATATATATATTAAATAATTCGACGCCTTTGCACGATGGCGTCAAAAGAATTTGACGACATCTAGCTTGTCGTCATTTCAATAAAGTGTCAATGTTCAACCCTCCGGTTCTCGACGTACACATGTCGGAATCACGAGTTCTATATATCGAAATGACGGGCTCGAAAAACTCTACCTAATTGGACGTTCAAAATAATTTTTCGTTGAGAGATGGGAGATCTTGAGATAGAGGGCACGAAAATAGTGCAACCACTCTCACTACCTCGGTCACCTCCCCAACAACACACTCATAAAATTTCATAGCCAAAGGACGCTCCGGTGATTAGAAACAAGTCGTCAAAAGAAAAAAATCTATAACTAACATGTTACAGTAACCTTTAGAATTCACCGAGTAACTTGATTATATATTTTAATTTATTTAACTTTATAGTAAATACACCATATTGGGCATGGAAATTTAGGAATAATCATGAGGATTTTAGTCACGTATTTTTTTGTGATTTTAGATATATGATTATATGGATAAAAAATATTTAAACATGTTGTAATTATTTAATTAATTGAAATAAACATGCAAACCGTAGACTATAGAATGCAAACATGTAATGCAACTTAATTATTATTATCTTGGGCTTCAATTCTTGAGAAAACCTACATGTTGCTTGACGGAGAACAACGGTTAGAAAGGAATATATGAAGAACAATCGCAGCAATAGCAGCTACACTGCACCCGTTCAGTAGCAGGAGGAAGTAAGAAAAGGAGGAGAAGAAGACGTCCACGTCAATGCTGGAAGAAGAAAACGCCTTGCGGGAGGAAGAAGGATGAAGACTTCCACGGATCAGCAGGATGTAGATGGAAGAAGAGGATCATCCTTCTTCTTGTGCAGGCGGTTGGCACGATGAAGGAGAGGAAGGAGATGCCCGTCCTTCTCGTCAATAGGAAGAAGATGGAAGAAGGGGACGAAGCCTTTCTTCACGTTCACAACACGGAAACGAGAACGACAGGAGGAAGAACGCAGTTAGCAGCATGAGGACGTTTGGATCAATATTGTCGACAGGGAGTTCGACGGAAGGGTGGGTATTTATAGGCGAAGAAGTCCTAATAGATTCTAGGAGTTCGATTGGAACTAAAACTTACTAGGTAGAATTGTTACTAAATTTAAAATATCCACATATTGATCATTTCCCTAAACATACTTACTCAGATAACATCCATGTTCGAACCAAACACCTGCTGTCTTTGGAAATGACGTCTCAGGTTGGGGCGTTATTTCAATAAATGACGTTTGTATACACAGTCGTCAATTCCTTAATTGACGACTTGCTCGGAGGCGTCATTCACATTTCCCTATTTGTTAATTTAAGGTGTAACAATCTTTCTGAATTTTTATCTTTTTTTCTTGATGTGATCTTGTTGGGAAATTTTATGAGTATGCATTTTCCATTTTTCTTTATTTTTTCATGTAATTAGTTTTCCAAATTTCTTTAATTCAAAAACTGGCACTATTCATTCTTAAAGAAATAACGACCTAGTTAATGTCGTTATATGCATTGTATGCGCCTGAACGTGCAGGCGTCAATTTGTTTTTGACCTTGCCGTCTAACCTCCAAAGATCAATATTATGTATATATCCCTATTATTTCTATAACTTTTTAACTATATACTTTATTTGATTTTTGCTAATTTGTAAATAACGACTTGCATTAAATCGTCTTTCACGTTAGATACGCTGTACCAAGAGGCGTCAATTGAGTTTTTGGAATTTTCTCAATACCCTTGAAAGGACCGATATTGCATAAATGTCCATTCTTTTATCTTTTACTTATCTTTAATGTATTTAAAGCTTATCTTTATACCCTTTTCCCTTCTAATCAAACATAATATAATACAATGTGAGATATTAAAATTTTCTAAATTACTAATAAAATATAAATTGATGTTTCTTCGAGATTTATTGATTCTTAATTCAAATAAAATTATGTTGTGCATTAAATTCTTACATAAAAATAACCTGTTATTCTTAAATTTATTATAATATAACGGTAGGGTCCATGAGTTCTTTTTGTGAGACTTCTTAGGATGTCAGGGGGTTGTGCACCGAGTCTGGCCTTGATTATTTACGTTGTATTATATTTATTTATATTACATTATATATATATGCACAGATATATGGATGAGTGGGTTGAGACTTAAGGGCCCTTATTTGTGTCAATATGTTGCTATCCATTTTTCGCAAAGCTTATTTTTTGTCATATACGTATTCTAAAGGCCCTTACAATGTGTGTGGGTTTCATATATCTTGGTATATATATATATATATATATATATATATATATATATATATATATATATATATATATATATATATATATATATATATATATATAAACCTATTTGTTATTTACTAACCCTCATATACCTATTAATAATTTGTATGTATATAGGGATTTTATTCCTCATAATTTCTTTAACTTTTATTAGTCCTTGTCCTGGGTATCAGAGGCAGGTTCGATCCGAGCAAACCTTTTTACTTCCATCCCTGAAGGAATATCACTTGGACATTTATTTATTTGAATAAATTTTATTTATTAAACATTATATACTTATTTGTAAGAATATGTATTATGTATAGGTTTTCTTCCTAAATATATTTATTCTTATTTCAAAATTACCGGGCATTACATAGAGTCCAATCAAGTTGGACGTACGCGAACCGCGCGGATAGGGTTAGCCGCCGCCTTCTAATCCAAAATTCGCTCTCTAGGGTTATGGTTTCAGAGAAAACTAAGAGGGGAAACGATCCTCTCATCCTAGCCTTTCATTTGGATCCGATCTCAGCCTAAATGATCGGGTAATGGGCTCCAATTCGCGTTTTAAGGTCCAATTATGTTTAAGTGTGATTTGGGCCTTAATCAGTTAATTCAGCTTGTTTACGAATTTTATTTGGGCCGGTCATAGAAGACACTATTATTAAACATTTTATCCTCTACAAGATTCTAAATTTTTCCAGATTTTTACAAAATGGTCGAAATTTTCACTTATCCTATTTCTTAAGGAATTTCTTATTAATTTTCACATAATTTTTTTTATTATTTAATAACTCAGGGTATTACACCCTCCTCCACTTCAAAGAATTTGGTCCTCCAAATTCACTACACTTAACACGATGGGGAGTGAAAACTCACCTAGAACAAATCGGGATACTACTTTCGCATAGCATCTTCTGACTCCCAAGTAGCTTCTTCGGTTCCACGCCGACTCTATTGCACTTTAACCAGAGGTATAGAATGATTCCTGAGCTGCTGCTGCTTACGATCCAGAACCTTAACAGGTCTCTCTTCATAAGTCAGGTCTTCCCTTAACTCCAAATCTGCATGCTGAATGACATGAGTGGGGTCATACACATATTTTCTCAACATCGACACATGGAAGACATTGTGTACTCCAGATAACTGAGGTGGTAGTGCCAGACGGTACGCAACCTCTCCCACTCTTTCTAGAATCTCGAATGGGCCAACATATCTTGGACTCAGCTTGCCTCGAATGCCAAATCTTCGGATTCCTTTTATGGGAGAAACCTTTAGAAACACATGTTCACCAACCTGAAATTCTAAGTCCCTCCTTCTGTTGTCTGCATAACTCTTCTATCTTGATTGTGCTACTTGCAATCGGTCTCTGATAATATGAATATTCTTTGATGATTCAGAAATCAGATATGGTCCCAGCCACTGCTTCTCGCCTACCTCGTTCCAACATAATGGGGATCGACAACTTCTTCCATATAAAGCTTCAAATGGAGCCATCTGAATACTGGACTGATAACTATTGTTGTAAGTAAATTCAATCAAGGCCAGGTGATCACTCCAACTGCCTCCAAAATCAAGCATGCATGCTCTCAACATATCTTCCACTATCTGGATGGTTCTTTCCGTCTATCCATCTGTTTGTGGATGAAACGCAGTACTAAAATTCAAACGGGTTCCCAAAGATTCTTGCAATCCCTTCCAAAAGTGCGAGGTGAATCTGGGGTCTCTATCGGACACAATACTGACCAGAATACCATGGAGTCGCACAACTTCCTTCATATACAAAGCTGCTAGAACATCAACAGTCCACTTAGATTTAATAGATAAGAAATGAGCAGACTTTGTCAACCTGTCAATAATAACCCAAATCGCATCAAGTCCACTACGAGTCCTAGGTAGACCCATAATGAAATCTATGCCAATACTCTCCCACTTCCATTGAGGTATATCCAGCGGTTTCAACTTCCCTGTAGGTCTGAAATGCTTCACCTTAACTTGCTGACACACCAAGCATCTACTCACAAATTCTGTAATTTCTTTCTTCATATTCGGCCACCAGAAAGATCTCTTTAAATCCTTAAACATCTTAGTACCTCCAGGATGAATAGTATATCTAGATCTGTGCGCTTCCTCGAGGATCTTGCTTTTAACTTCTGCCACATCAGGTATACAAGTCCTTCCTTGAAACAACAATCTGTCGTCACCAGCGAGCATGAAGTTAGGTCTGCTACCCAAGCTCTCCTTGATTTCTACCAACTCTGTGTGATTGTTTTACAAGGACTTGATTTCTGTCAAAAATTCTGGTTTAAGCTAAAATTGAGCAATCATTACTCGGTCCTTGTCAACATTAATATCCAAACTGGCTAATTGCTCCAACGGTTTCCATTCTTGCAACAAGAAACTTGACAACTTAGCCATTGGCTTGCGACTTAAGGCATCAGCCACCACGTTACCCTTCCCAGGATGATATTCTATGGAGAAGTCAAAATCCTTTAAATATTCTAACCATCTTCTCTGCCTCATATTGAGCTCTTTCTGAGAAAATAAATACTTCAAACTTTTATGGTTTGAAAATACTATGAATGTCTCTCCATATAAGTAGTGCCTCCATATCTTCAAGGCAAACACTACTGTTGCTAGTTCCAAATCATGGACATGATAATTCTCCTCATGCTTTCTCAATTGTCTAGAAGAATAGGCTATCACTTTCCCGTGCTGCATCAGTACACAACCTAAACCAATTCCCGAAGCATCGGTGTACACCACGAAGCCTCCTTCTCCAGAGGGTAAAGCTAAAACAGGGGCAGTCGTTAAACACTCCTTCAAAGTCTGGAAGCTTCTCTCACAATCCTCCGACCAATCAAACTTATTCTTCTTGCGGGTTAATCTTGTTAAGGGTACCACAATCTTGGAGAAATCTTTAATAAACCTTCGATAATATCTTGCCAAGCCTAGGAAGCTTCTAACTTCTATTACACTAGTAGGCCGATCCCAATTCTTCACTGCCTCTACCTTCGAGGGGTCAACCGAGATACCTTCTTTTGTAATGATATGCCCTAGAAAGGACACCTCCTGCAGCCAAAATTCACACTTGCTAAACTTGGCGTATAACTGATGATCCCTCAATATCTGCAACGCCATCCCAAGATGTTCGGCATGCTCTTCCTCATTCTTAGAATAAATCAGAATGTCATCAATAAACACAACGACCCATTGATCAAGATAGGGCCAAAATACATCGTTCATCAACTGCATGAAAGCTGCAGGTGCGTTCATTAGTCCAAAAGGCATTACAACAAATTCAAAGTGCCCATACCTACTACGAAAAGTTGTCTTATAAATATCCTCCTCCTTAATCCGCAACTGATGATAGCCTGATCGAAGATCAATCTTAGAGAAATACTGAGCTCCTGCTATCTAATCAAATAACTCATCAATCCTCGACAATGGATATTTATTCTTGATAGTCAGCTGGTTCAATTGCCGATAATCAATACACAACCTCATCGAACCATCCTTATTCCGGATGAACAATATTGGGACTCCCCACAGGGATGTACTTGGATGAATAAACCCCTTCTCAAGTAATTCCATTAACTGCTGCTTCAATTCCTTCAGCTCCGCAGGAGACATACGATAAAGAGCCTTAGAAACATGGGTCGCGCCTAGAATTAAATCAATAGAAAATACAACTTCCCTCTCCGGTGGAAGTCCTCGCAATTCCTCAGGAAAAACATTCGAAAAATTTTAGATGATAGGAATGTCCTTAATCTCAATCTTCTTCTCAGGGGTCACATAAACAAAGGCTAGAAATACCTGACACCCTTTCCTTATCAACTTATCGGCTCGGATGGCCGAAATAAGTGGCATAGACTTATGGTGCCTAACCCCTATGAAAGAAAGTCCTGGGTGTCTAGAAAAAGACACAGAACTGAAACTACAATGGACATTGACCTCATGCTTAGCCAACCAATCCGCTCCTAGAATTACATCATAGTCTTTCATATCCATGCAAACCAAATCAGCCGGCAAATTCGGTTCATTAACCATCACTTTGCTAGAAGGATAAAAATACTTAATCACTGATCTAGAGCCAATAGGAGTTGATATCTCTAATGGGGAATCCATTAAAATCGGCTTCACAGCTAATGTCTTAGCAAATTTCTGAGAGGCAAATGAATGAGTAGCACCGATATCGAAAAGAACAAAAGTTGGCTTTCCATGAACAATAAGGGTACCTTCAACGAGTCCACCCTCCTTGGTGGTGCCTGCATCATCTTCCTGTAGGGCCTGGAGCTTGCCCTGCTGCTTCTTGCTGCCTTGAGGTTTCGTCAGGGTAGCTTGCTCGGATAAAAGAGGACACTCTGGAATGCGGTGATCCCAACTTCCGCAACGTAAACAGGAGCCCAGCTTGCGCCAGCATTCTTCCATCTTGTGACCAGGATGGTCACAATACTTGCATACGCCCTTGAATGGAATAAGAGGGCCAGGCTTCTTGTCTTCATTCTTTGACATTTTCCCCTTCCATGAACCAGACCCGCCATTGGGCCTCTTCTTGCTATTCCCGTGTTTAGCACTCTCGGAACCAGTTGCTCCTTCTTGACATTCTTCCCATAGATTTTCTCCGTCATCTTCAGGGTATCTTCTAGAACTTGGGCTTTCCTTACTATCTATGCATAGGTCTGAATCTCCAACGGCGCCAACTGGTTAATATAATGCAACATCAGCCCATTAAGAAAATGTTTTGCCTTCATCTTCTCTGTGGAAATCAAATGAGCAGCATAACGAGAGAGTCTAGAAAACTAGGCTTCGTACTCCGCTACACATAGACTTCGTTGCTTCAAAGTAGCAAACTTCGTCGCTTTCTTCTCTTGGACTCTGTCAGAAAAGTACTTGTTATTAAAAAATTCTTCGAATTCCTTCCACGAAATTTGCCTATCACCGAGGGTCGCCTTTACTGACTCCCACCAAGTCCTAGCATCTCTTTTTAACTGGAAGGTCGTTAAAAGCACACGCTCGTGGTCGCTGCATTACATAACTTCAAAAATTCTCTCCATCTTCTTAAGCCAGTGCTCAGCTTCATCGGGATCAGTCGAGCCTCCAAAACGTGGGGGATTCATCCCACGAAAACTCCTGTGTAGATCACCAGCGCCATGATTTGCCGCTCCGCCTTGGGCCACTTGTTGCAAAGCCCGCGTAAGTCCTTGGACAATTCGCTGCATGTCCCGCCACTGCGCGCGCTCAGCTGCCATCGGAACGTCCTGCATGAAAATAATTTATATTAAGTTCCTTTAGGATAAAGAGTTTAGAGTTGATTATTAACTCAACCCAAGTCTCTACCCAAATTCTCATTGGGTTTGGTCCTTAGACTCATAACAAGGGTATAGGTTCTACGACAAACACTTAGAAACCTAGAACTTAGATAACCTAGGAATATTAGGAAACCTGGGCTCTGATACCACCTAATTGTCACGCCCCGACGCGGAATATCGGGACTGGCAGTAGAAACAAGTAATAATAATATGTTGATTTATAGACATGATATGCTAAAGCTAAAAGATCACACATTATCATAAATAGAAACACTCGATTCATAAAATAACATACAATTAATCCATGTTCCAAACCACAATAATCTCACTTAACATATCCTTCGACAACATTCACTTAACACTATTACATTTACGAAAATTCAAATTTACAACTCTTTCAAAACACTCTAAAACACAAATAGACTCCACAACTAGAACTAGCTTCACGGGCTTCTAACTGGTTCGCTCCACGGTCGTCACTCTTGCCCGTCCCCATCAGTTTGTGAGTCCTCACCTGAGCTACCTAAAAGGGGGGAAACAATTGGGTGAGCGAACGCTCAGTAGGTAATAACAGGTAAATTTAAGTAATTAACTAATTAATTGCATGTTTGAGCGCGTAAATAAAGAACGAAAGGAAATGACTATGTAACAAAATAATGATAGGAAGCAAGAACATGATATAACTGAAAATTGGCCAACAAGCAAGAACTAACCAAGTCAAGAGAAATTCAAATATTAGATTATTGTCATATACATCACGCTAGTCATGCACTCGGTGCAATGCCTCACCATGTCATTCAAACTCCCCGGGACACAAGTACTTTTCGGGCGCTCCTCCTAGGACCAGACCGGGCCCTTATGATGCGTTGGCATTGATTTGTTAGATCCAAGATCCCAAGTCATGTCTAGACATTAATCAAGTTAATGGCCAATGATGTCAAGGTATAGCTCACCTCGGAGGATTCCAAGGGTAAGTTGAAGAGATACTTTGACCAGAAAGTTCAAGTGATCAAGAACCAATCAGGTCCTTGGATTCACACACGAATAATCATGGAAATCACTTCTGTATGATAAGCGGTCAGAACTGTGCCGCTCGAGCATTACACGGTCTGTACTGGACCATTCAAAATAGAAAGGGGTTGAGGATCAACCTCACTGAAGTCAAGGATACACGGTCCATCCTGGGCCGTTCAAAGGATTGGACGGTCAATAATGGGCCGCTCACGACTAACAGAGCAAAAGCCAAAGAACAACATAAACAGTCCTTACAGGGCCGCTCAATAGACAGGCGGTCCAATAAGATCTGCTCTATACAGTGGGCGGTTCTAATCGATCTGTTCAATTTCAATCAACTAGAAATCTACCCAAATGGGCTCCGGGCTGCCGTAAGTGGGGCAGAACTGAACCAGGGTCCAGCCCACTTATCACTAGTCAACCTAGGGATTATTGGGTCGATCCAAACATGATTTGGTCGAAGATAGGTCAAGGTTAAATGACCAATATAAATGGCTCTTGGCCAGGGATGCACGATTCATTATGGGCCGCCCAATGAGATAAATAGTCCCTTTCGGGCCGCGCAATTCTCAGGGGGTCCAAGTCGAGCCGTGACTCACAATACGATAATCCAAGCGATTCGATCACGTTCACAGGTTCAGGTCTTGATGGTACAACCTGCCCGGCGTCCTAGTGGGAATCCCAGGCTCGCGGGGGCTTACGGAGGTCCCGTAATGAAGGTCCTAGTCTGACGGAAGGAATATCTGGCGGAGAGTCCAAAACATTACAAGGAATTGAGCTAATAAAATCACGAAAACCAGTATGACGGTCAGTCAATCCTACCAGAGTAGAATGACTGTCAAACAATCCTAATAGCATTTAAGATGTCATGTTTGAATTTACATAATGAAATAACTAAGGACATGATGAAATAAGATCAAGTAAAAGAAACTAGTAAATTTTGAGATTTATTTACTTCAATATGTTCCAATTATCATGTGGTTGCTAGCTTATCAAATTATCCATCAATCTATTAAGAGAAATCATGCCAAACCAATTCTGAAGGGTTGGGTGGTTCTGTCAGAGCCGCTCAATCACCTCGGCGGTCGCATGACAGGCCGTTCTTCCCTCCTTCAGCCCGAAGGCCTACTAGGGTTGAGTGGTCTGTAACGTGCCGCTGGGGATCATGCACGGTCTAGAACATGCCGCTTAAAGAGAAGAGCGGTTAGGTATCTGTCGCTCAAAAATGATCAAAGGTACAACATATGGGTGGTCAACAACTGGCCGTCCATCCATTATGAGCGGTCAATCGCGAGGCCGCGCAAGTCAACATAGTTATAGTTCTTAAGCGCCCTGCCCGCCTCTGGTGGGTTGGCTAGGGTTTCAATAAAGGATTAAATTCTCTAAATACAACACATGAAAATTGGGGCTTTCGGACTTAAAAGAATGAGCACGAAAAACTCTAAAAGATAACATGGAGAGGGGGATTTCTGTAGCCCATCTAAGAGCCCCCAAACTAGGTCCATTAGGACCAAACGAGGCTCAGCTCATTCAAGTGATAGCCCCATAGGACCCACTTAGGCTAAAAAGCCCAATAAGGTTACTCGGGATCTCATCCTTCCTCGGCGTCCCTTAGGCTCGGAAGGCCCGAGCGACGGTCAGAACGGAGGAAGACCCATGCATGAGTTATCCCCTCATCGGGATAGAGGCAAGCGCTCAGCACCCACTCCGACCTATCTTCATCCGAGCTATGCCTATCGCTCGGACAGGGTTGGCACCTTTTATGCTCGGACCGACCGACGACTGCTTATCAACGCTGCCGTTGAGAGCCCTTTATGAGCAGGAGTTTATGAGGATAAGAGACCCATGATCCCTTAAAGCTATGAAGATCCCACGATGATGACTTAAAGATCCCACAATGAGAACGTAACTCCCACCTGAAACTCCTCAGCTTACGGGACTCATAAGGTGAGCACACTATATAAACCAGGGACTCCTTCCAATGAAAGGTAAGGGCAATACACGCCTAAAATTCCCTGAGCAGGAACCACTTCACCACCTTGGTGTTGGGGGATCTCGTGCACCTCTTTCTACCTCCCTCCCTATCTTCCACCATTGCTCTACTGACTTAAGCATCGGAGGGTTTTCCCCAGGGAACCATCCCTGGGCCCCCTGATCTGTTTCCCTTTCTCTACAATTCACTGTTCGGTGATAATCCTCCCAGCTCAGGAGCCACGCGAGATCACGCCCCTTCATCTGGCGCCGTCTGTGGGAAACGACCAAAGAGCCAGTATGGTGCGAAGAAGTTGAGGGAGGAGGTCCGCCGGCGACAGGGGAGAGGCCATGGTGGCGGCAGGGGAAGGCCCCTCTCAAGGGAAAACTAAGAGGGGAAACGATCCTCTCATCCTAGCCTTTCATTTGGATCCGATCTCAGCCTAAATGATCAGGTAATGGGCTCCAATTCGTGTTTTAAGGTCCAATTAAGTTTAAGTGTGATTTGGGCCTTAATCAGTTAATTCGGCTTGTTTACGAATTTTATTTGGGCCAGTCATAGAAGACACTATTATTAAATGTTTTATCCTCTACAAGATTTTAAATTTTTCCAGATTTTTACAAAATGGTCGAAATTTTCACTTATCTTATTTCTTAAGGAATTTCTTATTAATTTTCACATAATTTTTTATTATTTATTAACTCGGGGTATTACAACACACATCTCGCACACACATAGTTTTTATTTTTTTTATTTTTTTTATTTATCTTATCTTTTGTCAATTCCCACCTTCCTCTATTTTTCTCTCTCTCTCTTCATCACTCCCTATTTTCTTTCTATAAACCCCTCTCTCTAAGGCTCTCTCACGGCGGCGTCTACTCTAAGTTGGGAGACTCTCCAAGGCTCAAGGGCGTGGGTGACGACGTCTTCATTTACTTCACGGCCATCCTCTCGCCACTTCATTAATTTTCTATTTTCTTTGTTAGATGCTATTCCAAGTGTTGTACCTCTTCTTTATGTTCTTGAACTTCTTTGCATTATAACCATCATATTTTGAATTTTAACCAAAAGTTAGTGTCATCATATCTCTAAACTTTTGGTCTACTCTCCCTCTCTCTCTCTCACTATTTCTCTCCCTTACCCCTCCATATTTCTTTAGATAGATTTTAATCTTGTGTTATTTCAAGTGTTTCCCATAAAACAATTCTTCCACAACTTCTTTTGCTTTTGTTCGAAATAAAAGAGAAGCAACTTTAAAATATTAGCTTCCTTGTGGGATCGACCCGTATTTATCACTATATTCAAAATCCAAATTTTATTATGAGTACGGAATTTTTGAAATTGAGTGCGCGAGTTTTTAACAATGAGCTTCGCATTAGATCAAAACTCCTGTCACTAAATCTGTTGGAGGGGACGAGAATGAAATTCTAACTCCTACTCGGTCATCCTCCAAGCCTGAGCCGAACCCTGCAACTGATGCGTGGCCAACAACACCTTCTCATCATCAGGACACTCCATAGCACGGAACACTCTCTTCGTGGCATCTACCCATGTCCTCGCTGCATCAGGATCTGGCTGCCCATCGAACCGAGGTGGGTGGAACTGCAAGAACTCCTTCAGCGTACGTCCAAGGCCACCCTGAGATGACGAGCCCTCACCGGCTTCTCCACCATACAGCCGAAGATAAAATTGGTACATGCCCTCAAAGAACTGCTCATGCCCCAGAACTCTAGCTACTTCCTCCACTCCTGCTGCAGCTGACGCTCTACTCTACCCCTCTTGATCCTTGGCCGACTGTCCCTGCTGGGAGCGGGGCCTCCTCCTCGGAGCCATACTCTTCTAGCACATAAAAAGACAAACAACAGAGTCAATAAAACACACGATACCCTAAGCCAGTTGCCACAAGCTGGGAGACTCATAAGGGTTATTTGGATGGTATGGAGATATACAAGAATTTAAAATAATTACAGAACCACAAGCTAAATATAATAATGCAAGAAATTAAATAGTTATGCAGTCCAAAATAACCAAGTCCACAAGAGTATAGTCAATAGAAAGAAAAGCACGAGCTCACGGGGCATACCCCGTATTTGGCAAATTGGCGTCTAACCCTCGCCACCGGCACCATGGGGAGCCTCCGAAGTACTCCGCGTCAGCCTTGCCTCACCTGAAAAGCAAAAAGGGGGTGAGCCTCATCTCGGTCCAGCAGATCCCTACCTCACAATGAGAAACCAAACAAAGCGATAAGCAATAAGTGAGGACAACAATTAAATAAATTACAACAAAAGGAGGCAGTAAATAATAAACAAAAGAACTACACAAGTGCAAGCCTCACAAACCACGTGGCACAAGAAACTAGAAGTGCGGAGCCACCAGAACGGTCTCCTCGAGATGAAAGGGAACCGAGTCGTAACCACACAGAAGACAAGAGTGCTACCCACTAGACTCAAGACCGGATGAGTCCACTGACATCTTAGTTCACGTCCCAAGTGTCTCCCTACTCGCCCCAGGTAGAAATTGAGACATACTACAATGGAACCACAGAACAAGGACTAGCTGGGGTCGCACTCGTCAGCGTGGGTCCGACGCCCCCAACCACATGTGCACACACAGACCATGCGCTCTAGGTCGGATCCTCTAGCTGATTTTCCCAACAGTCCGGACTCGGGCTGCAAAGACGAGGGGCCCTACGGTAACTAGCCTAAAAATCATCACACCGGGACAAGCTCTCCACCACTCCCAAGTGGCTCCGCACTCGCGTGGGCAGGAAAGCTACAACTAGTGGGAAAATGTCACTACAGGTGTAAACTCGCTAAAAGCAGAAACCATCGGTCCGTACTAACTCCTCTAAGGGCACAAAACACACCACGAGGTAGCTCATGCCCCGAGAACCAAAAACTTCAGACTGGATTGCTAATCTATCGACTACCGACGCAAGGGGCACAAACCGGAACACGTGGAAGCTCGAGACGAAGAAAGACGAAGCCCGGAGAGAGAGGGGCCTGGGCGGCCAAACACCTAACTGCCTATTGTGCCCCTGTGGTCATTTGAGTCATTTGACATTCATGGTTTTGATAATGAATAAACACTATAACTCATTGATGCTTTCCACTCTTATATGACTGAAATACTTGATGTTCTTTTATGACAGATAAGCCAAGGAATGGAGTGAAGATGGCAAAAGTGAAAACTCAATGATCGCGCCCAAGCAAGGATGAAAATCTCTTCTACAAGCAAGAGTCGATACTTCACATAGCCACGGGGCCGTGCACACTTGGTTCAATGTCCAAAGGTCTAAAGAGTCTGATGCCACAGACTGGAATGGACTGCAAATAAGTTTAAGGGGTTAAATGAAGCATAGCCAAAAGAAAACAAGGTCAAAGACTCAGTAGACATCCTTAAGATTCTGCCAAGTTTGATGCCACATACGTGAATGGGCTACTAAAGAGGTTTAGGGACTGAACGGGCGAAATCGGGGTTTTTCTCAGATTTCGGTCGACCGCTGGCCTAGGGGCGGTCGACCGCTTTTCCCAGCAAGCAAATGTCCAAAATCTGTAAAATTCCGGTCAACCGCCAGCTTCTACTAGTCAACCGCCAACCCCGATGCAGTAATGTTTGACTTCGATTTCCACCTCGAGGCCAGCCCCTTTCATTATATTTGTTTAATCCTAAAGTCACCCAATCTCCCATGGATTGTGGATCTAGTCTGGGGGGTGTCTATGGACCATTCAAAAGATATAAAACCAACACAAGAGGGTTAGAAACCCTACTTGATCAATTGAATCAAAGAGAGATCAAGAGAGGCTAAAGAGGAGGTTGGAAGAAGAAGTACTGTAGCCGTGAACAGTACTCCGTGCAGAAGTTCTTCATCCATTCCAAGGTGATTCAAGCTTAGATCTGAAGCAAGCAACCTCCAAGGAAGCTAGAAGCAATCAAGGTTCTCAAGGGTGATCAAAGCTACATCCATAGTCTTCTTCATCAACTCAAAGGGATCCAAGGAAGCTCATTTCACAAGGAAGAAGAAGCCATTGTTGCTGAATCAAGAAGAGAGCTTTGTGAAGAAAAAAGAAGCCTTTGTTAATGATCTACATCATGTGAAGAAAAGAAGATTCAAGCTCCAGCAATCTCAGACAAGATCTTTTTTCTTTGAGCATATTCTATATCTTGTTTGAGCATTTTCATCTTGTTCTCTTTTCATTTGTTCAAACTATTGAAACTGAAGATCGTCCCTACCGGTGGTTAGTAGGAAGGCAATCGGAAGATGTCCGATCTGCGGTGTTGACGTCCCTACCTGTGGTTAGTAGGAAGGCAATCGGAGGTCTTTCTGATCTGCGGTTCAGTGTGTGGCACTAGTGGAGCCTCACCGGGTTTGGTGAGGGGTGGACATGGGACTGGGGATTCAGTCCGAACCACCTTAAAATCTCATGTGTTGTGGTTTGAGTATGCGATTGCTTTGTGTTAGATGCATGCTTAGGTTCAATTTCCATATTGCTTAATCATCTTACTAAGCAAATCGTTTTATTCTTCACTAAGCTAGTTATATTCCGCTGTGATTCTCTTTATCTAGTTTTAAAGAGGGGTGCTCTACGAAAAGAGGGGCAAATCTATTCACCCCTCCCCTCTAGATCCGCTATCCACTACTCAACAAGTGGTATCAGAGCTTAATCCCTCATTATGGGGTCCAACAACCTTGAGGGAAATGGTGGATTAGCGTCCAAGGGTTTTTTACCTGAAGGACATTCTGTGAATAGGCCTTCTTATTTTACTGGAACTAATTATCCTTATTGGAAACATCGAATGCAGGTGTTCATTCGCGCCCAAGACTACGAACTTTGGCGAGTGATCAGTAAATGTCCGTATGAGCTTACGGATGATGAGGACTTGTGGACCAAAGAACAAATAAGATAATCCACTGTCAACTGGAGTGCTAAACACATTATGTAATGTTCACTCCATCCAATAGAGTTCTCAAGAGTGTCTACCTGCGCAATGGCAAAACAAATGTGGGACAAGTTAGAGGTAATTTACGAAGGAACCTCTCAGGTGTGAGAAACAAAAGCCAACATTTTAGTTTCTGAATATGAAATGTTCAGGATGAGGCCTGATGAGTCAATTCAAGACATGTATGCTCGCTTAACTCTGCTTACTAATAGTCTGACTGATCTGGGAAAGAAATATTCAGAACAGAAAATTGTGAGGAAGATTCTTAGATCACTGACTCCAGCATGACACACGAAGGCTACCGTGGTTGAAAAATCCAGAGATCTCGCAACTATTAAGGTAGATGAACTTATTGGGTCATTGATGACCTATGAGATCAATCTTAAGAACAAAGAGACTGAGGTGCCTAAGAAAAAGTCCCTAGCTCTTAAAGCAGTACCCAGCGGTCAAAGCACTTCAGATGAAGGTGAGGCTTCTGCAAGTGAGCGATATGAGGATGACGTAGCCATGCTCACACGTAAGTTCAGAAAATTTCTGAGAAAGGAAGGTAAGAGCTTCATAAGAGGAAGGTCACAGGTAAGAAAAGGTTTCAAATCTAATTCTAAAAACTTTAAGAAAAATAACAAAATCATTTGTTATTCTTGCAACAAACCAGGGCATTTCAAGACTGGCTGTCCTGAAAAATTCAGAAAAAGCGGACAAATGGAAGGGCAAGAAGAAGAACAAGGCCATGGTGTCCACATGGAGTGACGAAGAAGAAAGTGATGGTGGAACCAGCTCCTCGGACAAGGAAAAAGAAGATCTTTGCCTCATGGCCAGAGGTGACGAAGAAACTGATATAGAAGGGGGGGATGAATAAATCACTCCGTAAAATTAAATTATCAGCGATAAACCACAACTTCATTTTTAAACCCTTCAGATACAGCAAAACGTATTGCTAAAGTAGTCAATAACCAAGACAGAATAAGTAAGTGCGATTGAGAGGGCTATTCACAGTGAAACAAAATGACGAGCAGAGGAAGTGCAACACAGTAGTAACAAGCAAACCACAGAAGAGACAAAGAGTTTTTAAGGTGGTTTGATTGTAGTCCACAATCTACATCCACCCCTCACTCCAAATCAGAGTGAAGCTTCCACTAGCAAAGGCTAGAAACATCAGACTCAGTCTGTGAACATATGCTGCCGAACAGCTTGCCAAACCAAGGGAAACAAATCCCTCAACCCAAGCTCTGCAACCCATAGAAGCTTGACACCTGATCTTCCTACCCACAAGATCAGAACCGGAGATGAATCTCCCTTCCTCCAAACCGGAGGGAACCTACTAGTGACAGCCCGTCACTGGCAAACCAGAGATCACATATCTCTCTTCCTCTAAAGCCCAGAGGGAAACCGGAGAATCTCTCCCTTCCTCCGAACACTAGAGGGTAACAAGATGGAATAAGAAAGATGAAATGAAAAACAGAAAACAAGACAATCGATGAAGACAATCGTTTCTGAAAAACCAACAATAATGTAGCTTCCGAAGAAGCAGATCTTCACGGTCACAAACTCTTCTCTCTCTCTCAAATACTTTTCTCTCAGAAATTCTCTCAGATTCTTCTCTCTATCTTCTCTCTGGAATGTGGAGGCTCTCTCTATTCTTCTTCTGCTCAGGCACTAATCTTTCTCAGCTTTTTCCTCCAGTTATCCTCTTTCGATCGCAGAGGCCATCCTTTTATATGGCTTCCGATCTGAATTCCATGACTTCACGCGTGTGGCGTGAGTGGGGCTCGTGCCCTCCTTTTCCAGAGAAGCCTCAGATCACGTGCCAGGCAGCAACCTCAGATCACGTGCCCAATCATCAGCCTGAATCATCTGCAGGAACAGAAGAAAGGGATGCAACCAGTTAGTTCAGGTTTTGAACTAGGCGTGTATAGACTTTAGATGCAGTATATAGGCAAGTATGAACAATGTGAGAATGTGTAGACTTGAATGCCTTCATGCGACCTCAATGTACAGACTTGAGGGATGCATGAACATAACAGAAGGGAATGTATCGAGTTAGTTTAGGCTTTTAACCAAGCGTGTATAGACATGATGCATGAACAAGCCATAGCAAATGTATAGACTTAACCGATGCGAACACAGGCTGTACACACTCTGATTGCGTGCATGAGAAAGCAGTGTACAGACTTGCTATGAAAAACAATGCCCAAATGCAGTGTATGGACTTAGCGTGAATGCAACAGCAATGTATAGACTTTGTGATGCACAACCATATCTAATGTATAGACTTCAAAGTATGCGCAATGCAAAGGCTGTACAGACCTCAGACTCAGCTGTGAACTGAGTTAAAGAGTGTATAGACTTGATGAATGCCTTGCTAGCATGCGGATGTATAGACTTATGTTATGCAGCCAAACTATGTACATACTTGATGAGACGCTAAGTGAGACAGAGCTGGTTGTACACACTTTGAGAGATGATGCACTGTAGGCTAACGCTGTACAGACTTTGAGAGAGATGATGCATGAGACGATGCTTGAACAAGGTTGTACAGACTTGGTCTTACAATGTATGGACTTTGCCAACTATCAACTGATGGATGTATAGACTTTATGAATGCATATGCCAAGACCATGTACAGACTTGAAGTGGCATGCAGCAGATGATGTACAGCCATGGCTTATGAATGTATAGACTTTGCCAGCACCAAGTCGATGTACAGACTTAGCGAGCGCCAGGCCAATGTACAGACTGAGTGTCTCATGCAACCAGACAAGTGAATGCACAGATGATGTACAGACTTAGTGCAAACGGGATGTGCAGACTTTGTAGCATGTAATGTCTAGACTTCAGCTCGTGCAATGCAGACAGTGTATAGACTTGCAATGCGTGAGACGCTAAATGAGACGGTCGGATGTGCAGACTTCAATGTAAAGACTTTGAAAGATGATGTATAGACTTTAATGCAAAGGCTGGAGTTAAGCAAACAATGTATAGACTTCAAAGCGTGAGACGCTGAATGAGACGGTCTGATGTACAGACTTCAATGTAAAGACTTGTGCAGTGATGTATGGACTTAGTGTGAAATATGCAGACGATGCACAGCCATTGGAATGCATAGACTTTACTAATGCATGAAGCACATGATGCAACAATGTATAGACTTAATACAGCAACAAAGTAACCATGTGCAGACTTTGTACAGTCCACGAGCAATGTGTAGACTTGCACATATGCATGAACAGCACTGTCCTAAATGATCAAGCATGAATTGATCTAGAGATAAAAACAGATTGATTTATAGTGTGAGACATCATCAAAACCGTAGGGATGCAACAATCTCCCCCTTTTTGATGATGGCAACACTATGAATCAAACAATATCAAGGGTTAAAAAGAAATTACAGCAGCTTTAACAATCAAAGCCAATTCAAAGCAAGCGCATGCAGACAAATTAAATACTGCTACTGAAACTCTTCTTTCTGCAAAACCACTCCCCTACAACTCACACTCAGATATTGACATGACAAACTATTCTCCCCCACAGCTCATGAACAATTCTCCCCCAAAACTCATGACAACTCATGACCTACTGATATTGCAAAACCTCTCTCCCCCTTTGACATCATCAAAAGGAAATGAAGAATATATGAAAGTGCTGGAGACATGAGGAAGAAGTACAGTAACATCTTAGTGTAGAAAGACACGAGCAAGTCTTAAGAGAATAAGTGAAGTGCTAAACTCAAGTGAAGATTCTTGAACTCCAGTAAACAATAGAGAGCAAGAATGAGAGAAAAGTTTATCAACATACATAGTATATGATTTAGAACAGGAGTTAACAAGTATGGCATGATTTAGCTGAACAGGCAACTATCCCAGAAGACAACAAGAGACAAAATCAGAGAAGGTGTACTCAAGGTATTAAGGACAAGCAATCCATTAACTTGTAAAGACAAGGGATTTTGAGGTGATTTTCAAGAAGACCAATGAGTAAGTTGGTAATTCACACTTTTGACATTAGGGAGACACCTTGATTAGAGGCCTGAATCCCCAGTTACTCAGTGTGAGTACCTCATTACCTCCTCCTTTTTTTTTAAGGAACGGAGTTAGTAACTGTGGCTTTTGACATGAGCAAACACCTTGATTAGAGACCAGAGTCCCCAGTTACTCCCCAGCTAGCCACCATTGCTCTGAGATGGTCGGAATATTAATGTCATGTTTTTTTTGTTAAGCAATTGACACCTCATGACATAAGAGAAAATTTCATTTCATTGATGAAGCTCCCAATTTCTAAGTGAACAAATCAAGACCTTTGTTAATTCAGTTTATCCCTTGTGTTGAGAAGATGGGATGATTGAAAACAATACCAGAAGGACTATTTCTTGAAGTGAATCTTGAAGTCTAGATTTCAAGTTGTTTTGGTCAGATATCAAGACATACAAGTTTTGGCCTGAACCGAAATCACTGACAATGTAGGAAGATATACTTTAACAATTAATTCAGATCTCTGAAAGACTACCAGAGGAAAGATTCTAGCTGGACTTTAGTATCACAGACTTATAGACTTAAGAGATGAGTGAGATTCTACTATCTGAGAGAACCACACTAGTTCAGTCATGAGAACCAGCAATGACACACATCTGGTCAGTCTTTTTGAATCTATCAAAGAACTCTCCCTCTCACAGCTCAACCAGCTCCCCCTTAATCATAGCATTACTAAAAGCTAACCAACAGACACACAGAACTCCCCCTCACAATAGGAACAGACTTCACAATTAAGACAACTTGTATAAGCCTAATTCTCTTCTCAGTGTAGTGAATTTTTCATTATCCAGAGGTTTTGTGAAGATGTCAGCAATCTGATTTGCAGTGCTTACATGAATTAGTTCAAAGTTGTTCTTAGAGACCTCATCTTTTATGAAATGATGCCTTATCTCTATGTGTTTGGTACGGGAATGCAAAATAGGGTTCTTGGCTAGATTAATGGCACTGGTATTATCACAATAGATAGGTGTGCACCCCATGTTTACTTGGTAGTCCTGAAGCTGGTGTTTAATCCAAATGACTTGTGTACCACAACTCCCTGCAGCTACATATTCAGCCTCTGCAGTGGAGAGGGCCACAGAATGTTATTTTTTGGAGCCCCAAGACACTAAACACCCACCCAAAAATTCACAGTGACCACTAGTGCTTTTCCTGTCTAGTTTACACCCTGCATAATTTGCATCTGTGTATGCAACTAAATCAAGTGTGTGTGATGCAGGAAATCATAAACCAAGAGAGTGTGTAGCTGACAAATATCTGAAAATTCTTTTCATTGCAGCTAAATGTAATTCAGTGGGTCTAGACTGATACCTTGCACACATTCCTACACTAAACTGTATATCAGGTCTAGAGGCTGTCAAGTAAAGTAGAGATCCAATCATACCTCGATAGAGCTTGGCATCTACCTCTTTACCTGTCTCATCTGCATCCAGTGAGGTATTGGTACCCATGGGTGTTGTAATGTGCTTCAGGTTATTCATACCAAACCTCTTGAATAGTTCCATTGTGTATTTGGTCTGGTTGATGAAGCATCCATCCTCTGACTGTTGTACCTGCAAGCCAAGAAAGTACTTTAGTTCACTGACCAGACTCATTTCAAACTCAGCAGACATCATTTTAGTGAATTCATCACATAGTTCACAGCTAGTTGATCCAAACACAATATCATCTACATATACCTGAACTATGATGAGATCTTTATTTGTACCCTTGGTAAATAAAGTTTGATCAACTTTACCTCTGTTGTAGCCCTTGCTGATCAGAAATTCAGTCAATCTTTCATACCATGCTCGAGGAGCTTGCTTTAGACCATACAGGGCTTTGTTTAACCTGAAAACTTGGTTAGGTTGAGGAGAGAATTGAAATCCAGGGGGTTGTTCAACAAAAACCTCTTCCTTAATGACTCCATTTAAGAAGGCACTTTTAACATCCATTTGTTGGAGTTTTATATTCTTGGAACATGCAAAAGCTAGCAAAATTCTTATTGCTTCCATCCTAGCAACAGGTGCATAGGATTCATCGAAATCAACACCAAATTCCTGACAGTAGCCCTTGGCTACTAGTCTGGCCTTATTCCTAGAAATGATTCCATCTTCATTCATTTTATTTTTAAACACCCACTTAGTTCCTATGATATTAACACTTTCTGGTCTTGGAACAAGCTCCCAGACACTATTTCTTTCGAACTGACCTAATTCCTCACACATAGCATTGACCCAAGCTTGATCAGCCAAGGCCTCTTCTACTGATTTGGGTTCAATTTGTGAGACTAAAGCAATTAGGTCTTGATTATTAACATTTATAAAATGAGACCTAGTCCGAAGAGGATCTTCAGGGTTGCCTATTACATTATCTATCGTATGATCTTTAAGAAATCTAACATTTATTGAAGACTCACCTGTTTCTTCTGGCCCTTCCTGGTTGGGAGGATTTGATGTTCCACTCGGCTGAGTCTTCTCTTCTTCTTGATCTTATAGGAATTCCCCATCGTGATTGGAATCCCAGTCAATATTTTCAATGTTAGTAACACCTTTCTTTTCACTAAAAATGATGTGTGGAGACTCTTTAACTTTCTGGTCTGTTTTGTTAAAGACCCTATATGCCCTTGACACTTCAGAGTATCCTAAGAATATTCCAGGGGAGCTTTTAGCTTCAAACTTATCTAAGTCTTTCTTGACATTATTGTGAATAAAGCATTTAGCTCCAAAAATTTTGAAATGAACCAAGTTTGGTTTCTTACCTTTTAGTAGCTCATAGGGTGTTTTCTTGTGAATAGGTCTTACCATGGCCCTGTTGATTATATAAGTTATTGTATTGGCCGCCTCTGCCTAAAATTTCCTTGGTAATTGACTCTCGATCAGCATGGTTCGGGCCATCTCCACAATAGTTCTATTTCTTCTCTCCACAATTCCATTCTGTTCAGGTGTCCTGGGAGAAGAAAACATGTGTGTTAGTCCCTCTCTTTCACAAAGATCAGAAAACATGAAATTTTTAAACTCACCTCCATGGTCAGATTAAATTGAACAAATCTTGTGTTTTCCTTCTTGTTTGACCTTATTGAAAAACTGATTAAACTTTTGAAAAGCATCGCTTTTATTGGCTAAGAAAAAGATCCATGTAAATCTAGAGTGGTCACCAATCATCACATAGCCAAACCTATTCCCATTAAGACTCTGAGTCCTAGTAGGACCAAAGAGGTCCATATGGAGAAGTTCTATTGGTCTAGAGGACAATGGCTCAGAACTTAGCTTGAAAGAATTTCTGGTCTGTTTGCCTAGAGCACAGGCATCACATGTCACGCCCCGAGCGCGGAAGATACTCGGATATGCGCGACGAGTTTATATCAATCATGTCAATCAGAGTAGTAGTGTATTCGACACCAAAACAGAGATGCGCAAAATAGAAAGATAACCCAATCCTTTATTTCATAATGGATAGACTATTACAAATCTAATACTCTATTCAATTAAAAAGGAAAAGTACATAGTTGACTCAAGAAAATAGGAAAAAGACTAGATGACACTTGGAAAAGCTCTAGCTCTTTCACTCTTGACCATTCCCATCCGATTGACTTCCCTCGTCGTCGGAATTACCTGAAAAGTAAGGGACAAACACGGAGTGAGCGAACGCTCAGTAGGAAATTATATCTCAGGAACTAGCAAGGGTTTAAGTAGTTACATCTTTCATGAATGCACTATAGCTATGCATGCTCGCATAAAACGACAAGATAGAGAATTTATCAAGCAAGACAGCAAGATGAACTAGTCACGAGTTTTCAAGAAAAAGATGACAAGATATTCAAGCAAGTACTTTTTAACAAGTTATGTCAAGAACTTTGGCTATCATGTATCAAGCAAGCATGTAATTACCCTTTTTTGGGTCACGCAAGTCATGTCAAGTCAAGTACGAGTCAAGTACAAGATTGGTGTGGAATGCCCAATCAAGCTAGTCATGCACTCGGTATAATGCCAGATACCTTATCATTCAACTCCCATGGGCACAAGTACTTTCGGGTGCTCCTCCCAGGACCAGATCGGGCCCTATATGTGCAGGCATTTATCATGTATATTTGACATCCACTCTTGTATATATATATATATATATATAGCCAATAGGGAATTTCAACAATTTAAGCTTGTAGACACGTAGGATAACTTTGAGAGAATGGAGTCCAAAAATACGACATTGGACATAGATAGGCGATAACAACGGTACAATCACGATGAACGATGAAACTAGGTGGAATTAGGTTCCCTTAACTCGGGTACCAGGACAAACAAGTATGGACATTCTTTATATAGAATTGAGATCCACATGAACAGTACATCAAAGGCAAGATACCCTCATTCTTATTATAGAATTGAGGTCCACAAGAACATCAACAAATGGCATGATATCATCATCCCATTAAGAATTCTCATGATATACTCTTTGCATATCATAAGGGCCGGTATACCATGTTTCTTTAGAGTGACATGGCATTCAATAGTGTAATGGGTTTTTAGGGTACAACCAGCTCAGTCGACCTTGAGGGAATCCAAGGTACGAGGAGTCTTACGGAGGTCTCTATGACTAACTCGCTAGTCCAAAGGAACGGAATGTCCAATGGAGAACTTGTATGTCAATGAGAGTTGAGGGTGATCGATAAAACATCATGAAACATGGGACTATACTCACGGAGTAGAGTAATAGTGCCTACATATATATATATACATACATATAGTGAAACCCTCGGATAACAGTAACCGGGAAAAATCAGTAATGCAGAAAGTAGCGACTCTGGTAAAGTCGTTTTTCGTAAAATTAACGCCTTAATCAGGGGCGTTTATATTAAATTTGACGACATATAAAGAGGTCATCCTTTCCAATATTTCTATTTTACAGGATATTAAAAATCTGTAATTTTTTTGAAAACGCGCCTTGGGTAGGGGCGTTACCAGGAAAAAGGCGCCCTAGTCTGGGGCGTTAGTTAAACAAGAGACGACCTGGTCAAGGTCGTGAATTCACAATTTTACAATTTTCGAGGTAATGAATATTTCAGGAACATGGTATATAGTCAGGACCAGAAAAATAGCAGGATTACAAGAAATTGACCATGCATTAATTTAGAATCATGTTTGCAATGATAATTACTTTTTAAACATGCTATTTATTAATTAACAGGAATTAACGTCCATGTGCAGGACGTCAAATCTGGAATTGACGACCTGGGCATGGTCGTGTCTTTTAAATTAATGCCCTTGTTAGGGTCGTTTCTTTCAAAATTTCCGTAGAAAATAACCAGAACGCATGAAAACTATATGCATGAACTACCGATGATAATTATCTATAGTTATATGGTAGTTTGGGCTACGTTCCATGAGAAAATCCTACCTTAATAGTTGATCTGGAGATGAACGGATGCAGGTTCTGGGAAAAACGATACTCTGTTTATAAACAGAGTCTTTTGAAGCTTTCGATCTTAATAGCAGCAAGGGGTAGTAAGAGGATGCAGAAGAAGAACCCACGTTCTTTAGTAGGTTAAGATGACTTTCCTACAGAGAACATATATATACGATCATTAGTATTATCTTCATAATACTTGACTGAAGGTGGAAGAAAGAAGAACTTACCCTTTTGTTCTTCACACGTGAATCTTCTTAACCTGTAAGAAGAGAAGAATATGAAGAATCATTAGTTCTTCATGCGATGATCGAACACAATATAAGGAAGAAGGAAGAAGAAGAACCTGCTGTTCTTCACATACCTTTGAAAACTCCGAACGCCAAATAGCGTTCTCGGTTTAAGCAGAAGGTTATTTATAAGATATTGGAAATCCTAACAAGGTTAGTGTTCGATTGGAAGTAATACTTCCATATTAGAGTTATTACTACATTCGAACTCTTTCTCATAGTTATCACCTTACCCTGGATAGACTCCTGGGTCGAACGAAACTCAAACTGAATTAGCGACCTAGGTCAGGGCGTCGAATTTAAATTGAGGCCTTGCCAAGCGTCGTTACTTGTTGAAACGCGTCCATGCAAAGGACGTTACGCTATCTTGCCCTTTTTATTTATTTTGGTCGTTTGAAATTTGACGCCTTGACGTGTGGGCGTCCTTTCTCAAAACACGCCTTAGGTAAGGGCGTTTTCTTGTAAAGTAGCACCTTTATCTGAGGCGTTATTTCCATCAGGGTTTTAATTATTTTTATTCCAAGCTCTTTCGTTTATTTATTAAATCTTTTAATCTATTTTGATTTATTTATTCCTTTTAAATTTATCAGGGTTGCTACACCCTCCCCCACTTAAAAAGAATTTGGTCCCCAAATTCCATATCATATATTTACATTTGGAGAGTGTAGAGTATGTACCTTCTAAAATAAATCTGGAAATTGTTTCCTCATAGATTCCTCGGTCTCCCATGTAGCTTCATGTTCTGAATTCTTATTCCATTGTACTTTTAGCATGAGAATAACCTTATTCCTTAGGGTTCGTACTTCTCGATCTAAGATCTTCATAGGCTTCTGTTCATACGTGAAATCTTTCTGGATCTCTAGGTTTCCATATTCAATAATATGTGATGGGTCATGTACATACTTCTTCAACATAGATATGTGGAACACATCATGTACTTCGGACAGTTGAGGGGGCAATGCGATGCGATAAGCAACCTCGCCAACTCTTTCTAGTATCTCAAAAGGTCCGATAAATCTTGGTGTAAGCTTGCCTTTAACACCAAATCTTCGTATTCCACGTCCAGGCGATATCTTGAGAAATACATGATCTCCAATTTAGAATTCGAGATCTCTTCTTCTTGTGTCGGCATAAGCCTTTTGCCTTGTCTGAGCTACTTGCAATCTTTCCCTGATTACTCGTATCTTCTCAGTTGTATCCCTTACCATGTCTGGACCTAACAGTTGTTTCTCTCCAACTTCATTCCAGCACAAGGGTGATCGGCAACTCCTTCCGTATAAAGCTTCGAAAGGTGCCATTTGTATACTAGCTTGGTAGCTATTATTGTATGCAAATTCGACCAGAGGTAAGTGATCATGCCAGTTTCCATCAAAATCAGTGATGCATGCTCTAAGCATATCTTCAACTACTTGATTTGTTCTCTCGGTCTGACCATCCGTTTGAGGATGAAAGGCTGTACTAAAATTAAGTCTCGTCCCCAACGAATGTTGTAGTCCTTTCCAAAAATGAGAAGTAAAACGGGGATCTCTGTCAGACACGATTGAAACAGGAATACCATGTAATCTGACTATTTCCTTGATGTATAGTGCAGCTAAGACATCAACTGACCATCGACTCTTGATTGGCAAGAAATGCGCGGATTTGGTCAATCGGTCAATGATAACCCATATTCCATCATGTCCTCTTTTTAATTTAGATAAACCCATGATGAAATCCATACCAATATCCTCCCACTTCCATTTAGGGATATCTAGAGGATGTAGCTTTCCAGCAGGCTTTTGGTGTTCCGCCTTGACTTGTTGGCATGTGAGACAGCGTGATACATAGTCCGCTATTTCTCTTTTCATGTTGGGCCACCAAAAATTTCTTTTCACATCTTGGTACATCTTGGTAGATCCAGGATGAATCGTATACCTTGATCTGTGAGCTTCATCTAAGATCTTCTTTTTCAATTCTGGGCAGTCCGGTATACCAGTTCTATTCTTGAAATTAATCTTCCATCAGAAGCTAGTTGGAAGTCCGATTGTCCTTTTAATCTGCCCTTGATTTCTACTAATGTAGGATCATCATCCTGAAGTGCTTGTATCTCAGATAATAAATCTGACTGTATGCTTACATGAGATAATGTGACACATCTAGGGTCCGTGTCCATGCTTATATTGAGTTCAGAGAATTGTTCTAGCAATTTCCATTCTTGAATCAGACAATTGGCTAACAGTGCTCTCGGCTTTCGACTAAGGGCATCTGCTACATGATTACCCTTTCCGGGATGATATTGTATATTGAAGTCGAAGTCCTTGAGATATTCCAGCCATCGTCTTTGCCTCATATTTAGTTCCTTCTATGAGAAAAGATATTTGAGACTCTTGTGATCGGAGTATACAGTAAACTGTACTCCATAAAGATAATGTCTCCATATTTTTAGTGCAAATACTACCGCGGCCAATTCTAAGTCATGGACGGGGTAGTTCTCTTCATGCTTCTTTAATTGACGAGAAGAGTAGGCTATAACATTCCCTTGTTGCATTAGAACACACCCGAGGCCAATGCCAGAAGCATCAGTGTATACCTCGAACTTTTCTCCTTCAATTGGTAATGCTAAGATAGGAGCTGTAGTAAGATGATCCTTGAGAGTTTGGAAGCTTCTCTCACATTCCTCATCCCATTCATAACGGATCTCCTTGCGAGTTAACCTTGTAAGTGGCACGGCGATTTTAGAGAAATCCTTGATGAATCGCCTGTAATAGCCGGCAAGACCTAAGAAACTTCGGATCTCGCTAGCATTAGTTGGTCTTTCCCAGTTCCTTACAGCTTCAACCTTTGATGGGTCTACAGACAAGTCATCCTTTGATATAACATGTCCGAGAAAAGTCACTTCTTCAAGCCAGAATTCACACTTGCTAAGTTTTGCATGTAATTGATTTGTCCTCAATATTTGTAATGCAATCCTCAAATGTTCCTCATGCTCTTCCTTGGTCTTGGAATAAATCAATATATCATCAATAAAGACCACTACGAATTGATCCAAATAAGGCCTGAATATACTATTCATTAACTGCATAAAGGCAGCAGGGGCATTCGTTAGTCCGAAAGGCATAACCATAAATTCATAATGGCCATACCTGCTTCTGAATGCAGTTTTATGAATATCCTCATCCTTGATTCTTAGTTGGTGATATCCGGACCTAAGATCAATTTTGGAAAAGTACATGGATCCTGAAATTTGATCAAACAATTCATCGATTCTCGGCAGTGGATACTTGTTCTTGATAGTGAGATGATTCAATTGTCGATAGTCGACGCATAACCTCATGGATCCGTCTTTCTTCTTTACAAATAATACAGGCGCTCCCCACGGGGAAGTACTTGGTCTAATGAATCCTTTCTTAATGAGTTCCATCAATTGCTCCTTTAATTCCTTGAGTTCAGCAGGTGACATCCTATAAGGTGCCTTTGAAATCGGACCAGCACCAGGGACTAAGTCGATGGTGAAGGCCACTTCTCTTTGCGGGGGTAATCCCGGCAAATCTTCCGGAAATACGTCCGAAATTCTTGTACTACTGGAATGTCTTCTAGCTTAACTTCCTTAGCTTCTTTAACTGTGACAAAGGCAAGGAAAGATGTACATCCTTTCCTGATGAGCTTGCTAGCTCGGAGAGCTGAAATAAGAGGGGATTTGCTCCGACTCTTGGGGCTAGTAAATATTAGTTCTGGAAATTCCTTGAATGTAACCTTACTATTGCGGCAATCAACCGTTGCCTGATACTTGGATAACCAATCAGCCCCTAGTATAACATCATACTCTTTTAGATCTAAACATATGAGATCAATAGGGAGATTTTGACCATGAATCAATACCTCACAGTTTTGGTAATGATGTGTAATATCAATCTCATCATCCAGAGGAGTAGATAAAACTAACTTTATCCATTCCGGTTCTAGGGGTAATGGGTCAGCAAACTTCTTAGAAATAATAGAATGCGATGCACCAGTATCAATTAAGACATATGCATTCCTGGAACAAACTTTCAATATACCTTCCACTAAGCCGCCTCCTTCTACTTGCTCGGTCTCCTTGATTGCATGAAGACGAGCATTCTTGGTTACTGGGCGCTTCCCGTCAACGGCTTGGTCGTTAAGTAATGGGCAATCGGGAATCTGATGCTCACGACTCCCACAACGGAGACATGCTCCTAGTTTCCTCCAACATTCTTCTGCTTTATGACCCGCTTTATCACAATGTTTGCACACTGTATTTGGAGAGGTAGTGGTGATAGAGAAGGGCTTGGTCTTCTTGAACTTTTGGTCTTGTGAGGATGCTCCTCCATTGCTAGGCCTCTTCTTGAAGTTGGGTTTAAAGGAACCCGAACCTGTAACTTGTTCCTTCTTATCCTTACCACGAATCCTATCAGACAGTTCCGTGGCATCTTCTAATAGTTGAGCTCGGCGTACTATCTCTGAGTAGACTTGAATGTCCATTGGCGCCAGTTGAGTAATAGCTTGGGGCCTGAGCCCATTAAGAAACCTCCTAGCTTTCATTTTCTTGGTGCTAACTAGATGCTTAGCGTATCGAGACAATCTAGAGAATTGGGCCTCATACTCGGCCACTGACAAAGATCGTTGCTTTAATGCAGCAAATTCTGCAGCCTTCTTTTCCTGAACTCGGTCCGAGAAATATTTCACGTTGAAGTGTTCAACGAATTCTTCCCACGATACCTGATCTTGATTTATAGTAGCCTCTATTGATTCCCACCAGCATCTAGCATCCCTTTCTAACTGAAAAGTAGCTAATAAAACTTTATCCTGATCCGTGCATTGCATAACACGGAATATACGTTCTATCTCCCTAATCCAGTGTTCAGCGTCATCTGGATCAGTAGAACCCGTGAACTTGGGTGGGTTCATGTTCTTGAAAGTCTGGTGGAGACTTCCTGCTCGTTGTCCACCTCCTTGTGCTACTTGTTGCAGCACTTGAGTCATGCCTTGAAGGGTACGCTGCATGTTGCGCCATTGAGCACGTTCGGCAGCCATTATCCTACAATTATAATAACTAGATTAATATGTGATTGTATTTAAAGACTCATATACTATGTTAACTTTAACCCTTGGTTCTACCCAATCTCACTGGTTGAAGGTTTAAAACTTATCCTTGGACTTGGGTTTTCCTAGGAATTGAATACCCTAGGCTCTGATACCACAAAAACTGTCACGCCCCGAGCGCGGAAGATACTCGGATATGCGCGACGAGTTTATATCAATCATGTCAATCAGAGTAGTAGTGTATTCGACACCAAAACAGAGATGCGCAAAATAGAAAGATAACCCAATCTTTATTTCATAATGGATAGACTATTACAAATCCAATACTCTATTCAATTAAAAAGGAAAAGTACATAGTTGACTCAAGAAAATAGGAAAAAGACTAGATGACACTTGGAAAAGCTCTAGCTCTTTCACTCTTGACCATTCCCATCCGATTGACTTCCCTCGTCGTCGGAATTACCTGAAAAGTAAGGGACAAACACGGAGTGAGCGAACGCTCAGTAGGAAATTATATCTAGGAACTAGCAAGGGTTTAAGTAGTTACATCTTTTCATGAATGCACTATAGCTATGCATGCTCGCATAAAACGACAAGATAGAGAATTTATCAAGCAAGACAGCAAGATGAACTAGTCACGAGTTTTCAAGAAAAAGATGACAAGATATTCAAGCAAGTACTTTTTAGCAAGTCATGTCAAGAACTTTGGCTATCATGTATCAAGCAAGCATGTAATTACCCTTTTTCGGGTCACGCAAGTCATGTCAAGTCAAGTACGAGTCAAGTACAAGATTGGTGTGGAATGTCCAATCAAGCTAGTCATGCACTCGGTATAATGCCAGATACCTTATCATTCAACTCCCATGGGCACAAGTACTTTCGGGTGCTCCTCCCAGGACCAGATCGGGCCCTATATGCGCAGGCATTTATCATGTATATTTGACATCCACTCTTGTATATATATATATATATATAGCCAATAGGGAATTTCAACAATTTAAGCTTGTAGACACGTAGGATAACTTTGAGAGAATGGAGTCCAAAAATATGACATTGGACATAGATAGGCGATAACAACGGTACAATCACGATGAACGATGAAACTAGGTGGAATTAGGTTCCCTTAACTCGGGTACCAGGACAAACAAGTATGGACATTCTTTATATAGAATTGAGGTCCACATGAACAGTACATCAAAGGTAAGATACCCTCATTCTTATTATAGAATTGAGGTCCACAAGAACATCAACAAATGGCATGATATCATCATGCCATTAAGAATTCTCATGATATACTCTTTGCATATCATAAGGGCCGGTATACCATGTTTCTTTAGAGTGACATGGCATTCAATAGTGTAATGGGTTTTTAGGGTACAACCAGCTCAGTCGACCTTGAGGGAATCCAAGGTACGAGGAGTCTTACGGAGGTCTCTATGACTAACTCGCTAGTCCAAAGGAACGGAATGTCCAATGGAGAGCTTGTATGTCAATGAGAGTTGAGGGTGATCGATAAAACATCATGAAACGTGGGACTATACTCACGGAGTGGAGTAATAGTGCCTACATATATATATACATACATATAGTGAAACCCTCGGATAATAGCAACTGGGAAAAATCAGTAATGCAGAAAGTAGCGACTCTGGTAAAGTCATTTTTCGTAAAATTAACGCCTTAATCAGGGGCGTTTATATTAAATTTGACGACATATAAAGAGGTCGTCCTTTCCAATATTGCTATTTTACAGGATATTAAAAATTTGTAATTTTGTTGAAAACGCGCCTTGGGTAGGGGCGTTACCAGGAAAAAGGCGCCCTAGTCTGGGGCGTTAGTTAAACAAGAGACGACCTGGTCAAGGTCGTGAATTCACAATTTTACAATTTTCGAGGTAATGAATATTTCAGGAACATGGTATATAGTCAGGACCAGAAAAATAGCAGGATTACAAGAAATTGACCATGCATTAATTTAGAATCATGTTTGCAATGATAATTACTTTTTAAACATGCTATTTATTAATTAACAGGAATTAACGTCTATGTGCAGGACGTCAAATCTGGAATTGACGACCTGGGCATGGTCGTGTCTTTTAAATTAACGCCTTTGTTAGGGTCGTTTCTTTCAAAAATTCCGTAGAAAATAACCAGAACGCATGAAAACTATATGCATGAACTACCGATGATAATTATCTATAGTTATATGGTAGTTTGGGCTACGTTCCATGAGAAAATCCTACCTTAATAGTTGATCTGGAGATGAACGGATGCAGGTTCTGGGAAAAACGATACTCTGTTTATAAACAGAGTCTTTTGAAGCTTTCGATCTTAATAGCAGCAAGGGGTAGTAAGAGGATGCAGAAGAAGAACCCACGTTCTTTAGTAGGTTAAGATGACTTTCCTACAGAGAACATATATATACGATCATTAGTATTATCTTCATAATACTTGACTGAAGGTGGAAGAAAGAAGAACTTACCCTTTTGTTCTTCACACGTGAATCTTCTTAACCTGTAAGAAGAGAAGAATATGAAGAATCATTAGTTCTTCGTGCGATGATCGAACACAATATAAGGAAGAAGGAAGAAGAAGAACCTGCTGTTCTTCGCATACCTTTGAAAACTCCGAACGCCAAATAGCGTTCTCGGTTTAAGCAGAAGGTTATTTATAAGATATTGGAAATCCTAACAAGGTTAGTGTTCGATTGGAAGTAATACTTCCATATTAGAGTTATTACTACATTCGAACTCTTTCTCATAGTTATCACCTTACCCTGGATAGACTCCTGGGTCGAACGAAACTCAAACTGAATTAGCGACCTAGGTCAGGGCGTCGAATTTAAATTGACGCCTTGCCAAGCGTCGTTACTTGTTGAAACGCGTCCATGCAAAGGACGTTACGCTATCTTGCCCTTTTTATTTATTTTGGTCGTTTGAAATTTGACGCCTTGACGTGTGGGCGTCCTTTCTCAAAACACGCCTTAGGTAAGAGCGTTTTCTTGTAAAGTAGCGCCTTTATCTGAGGCGTTATTTCCATCAGGGTTTTAATTATTTTTATTCCAAGCTCTTTCGTTTATTTATTAAATCTTTTAATCTATTTTGATTTATTTATTCCTTTTAAATTTATCAGAGTTACTACATCACATGATTTTAAAATAGAATTAAACTTAATTCTAGACATGCCTCTAACTAAATCATGCTTGACCAATTTATTTAAAGTAGAGAAACTAGCATGGCCTAGACGTCTATGCCATTCAAAAGCATCATTTTCAGAATTAGCAGATAAACAAAGATTAGGTTCAGATTCAGCATCTAAGTCTATCATGTAGACATTATTCACCCTGTTGGCTACAAATTTAACCACATCGAAATTTATTTCAAAAATTTTGCATGAGTTATCATCAAACACAACTCTGTGACCCTTGTCACATAATTGACTAATGCTAATCAGGTTGTGTTGAAGACCTTCCACAAGTTGAACATTTTCAATAGAGTTTGTGGAAGACTTACCTACTGTGCCAACTCCAATGATCCTACCTCTGTCCTTTCCTCCAAATTTGACCAGACCCCCTACCTTCATCTCTATCTTGCTAAACTTGGATCGATCTCCTGTCATGTGCCTGGAGCAGCCACTGTCGAGGTACCACTTGTTATTCTCAGCTGCCAGGCAGACCTACACAAACAAAATCCAGCAAAGTGATTTGGAACCCAAGATGAGTTGGGTCCAAAGACATTATTCAAATCTTTAAGCAGATGTTTAGGAATCCAGATTTGCTTCAACATGGTTTTCTCTGGCACCTTTACTTTGGGTTTATTGAAATTATAACCGGGGTTATGTCCAGCTGGTCTGGAGAAGTAAGCTCTATTCCAGTCATTAGGCTTCCCATTCCTGGGATATCTCCTGTGAGAGTGTTGATTAACAGATTTTTGATGATGATAGTTATTTCTCCAGTACATCCTGTTTGGACCCATCTATTTGTAGTAATTCCAGCTTTTATTCTGAACCACTTGCTTGGTCCATCTACCATTTGTGTTCTGGTGAGTGGGCTTAGTGAAGTTCTTCACAAAATTCATTCCCAATTTAAATGGTCGACCAGCATTGTTTGTTAAACTTTCTTTCGGACATTGAGCTCCTTGACTGCTATTTGAGCTGGATGGTGTGTCCAGCTTCTCTTTTCCCTTCTCTGGGCAGAAGGTGGTGGTTTTAAATTGAATGGGTCTCTTGTTAGTTGGGTCATAGCCTAGACCCTCCCTGTTGAAGTTAACCCTTGTCCCTAGTATAGCATCCAGACTTGTTTTTCCTTGGACAAATTTTTCCAAAACCTTCTGTTTGTCTTCCATCTCTTTTTGCAGGGACTCAGAGTTTTTTAAGAGTTCAGCGTTCACTTTCTTAACAGCTTCATATTTCTCTGAGGTCACTCTATTTTCTTTCAGGCTTTCTTCAATTTTAATTTTGAGTTCGTTGAGCTGGGTGAGACTCTCCTGGTTTTCTCCCTTGAGCTTTTCATTTTCTTTTCTTAGGAAAGTCATTTCTTTTAGTTCTTCTTTTAGTTTCTGATTTTCCTCACAGACTTGGGTTTGTTCTTCAACATTGGTATTGAATTTCCTCTTCAGAACCCTATGCTCTTTACTAAGTGAATTGAACTTATCTAATAATTCAGCATAGGCATCTTCCCAGTCATCAATAGAAAATTTTTCAAAGACATTTGTTACCTCCTCTTCGCTGTTTGCCATTAGGCAAATTCCTTCTTCATACTCCTCTGAGGAAGTGTCTTCAGCATCTTCTTCCTCATCGCTCCACGTGCAGACCATTGCCTGTGGCTTCTTCTTTTTCTGCACCTTTGAGATTTTCTTCTGAAAGTTGGGACCCTTCCTCTGGAGATCTGGGCAGTCCCCTTTCATGTGTCCCTGTTTCTTGCAATGAAAACAAGTCATTCTCTTAGTATTTCTGTCCTTATCATTACTGGATTCAACGTTCTTACTAAAGGAGTATGGCTTCTTCCTCCTAAAGATCTTCTCCTTATTCTTTAAAAATTTACTGAACTGTCGAGTGAGCATTGCCTGCTCCTCCTGATCGAGATCGGAAAAACCATCGGACTCGAGGCTACTGCTACTGCTACTGCTGCTGCTACCCTTGTTGCGGGATGCCTTGAGAGCAATATTCTTGCCCTTCCTGTCACTTCCTTCACCACCTCTTTTAAAGTTCATCTCATAGGTCATGAGGGATCCTATGAGTTTAGTCACTATCATAGTCGTCAGATCCTTCGACTCTTCTATCACGATGGCCTTAGTGTGCCATGCTGGGGTTAGAGACCTAAGTATCTTCCTGACTACATCTTCTTTAGCTATCTCTTTCCCTAGCCCCTTAAGAGTATTCGTGATCAAAGACAACCTGGCATACATTTCAGTGATGTTCTCCTCTGGTTTCATCTTAAACAATTCATACTCAGAGGTGTAGAGATTTACCTTCGTGGCTCTCACTTGAGCTGTACCTTCGTAGATTAGTTGCAGCTCTTCCCACATTCGCTTGGCCGTCTTATAGGCTGATATGCGGGTGTATTCGTCTGGGTGTACAACACACTGGATGATGTTCAGCGCCGTCCAGTTAAGTGAAGATAACTTGACATGATCATCCGTCCACGCGTCCTCGTTTGGTGGCAGATCATACGGCCCTGTAGTGATTACCCTCCACAGCTTGTGGCTCTGTGCCCTGATGAACACCTCCATCCTGTTTTTTCAGAAGAGATAGTTATTACCATCAAAGAATGGAGGGCGACTAATGGATTGACCGTCAGGCATGAAACTTTGAGGACCATTAGGATTACCCTGACCGTTGGTCCACATGATGCAAACCCGCTCTGATACCAATTGATATGCGCAGCGTAGAGTGATATAGAAGGGGGGATGAATAGATCACTCCCTAAAATTAAATTCTCAACGATAAACCACAACTTCATTTTTAAACCCTTCAGATACAGCAAAACGTATTGCTAAAGCCGTCGATAACCAAGACAGAATAAATAAGTGCGATTGAGAGGGCTGTTCACAGTGAAGCAAAATGACGAGCAGAGGAAGTGCAACACAGTAGTAACAAGCAAACCACAGAAGAGACAGAGAGTTTTTAAGGTGGTTCGATTGTAGTCCACAATCTACATACACCCCTCACTCCAAACCAGAGTGAGGCTTCCACTAGCAAAGGCTAGAAACAGCAGACTCAGTCTGCGAACATATGCTGCCGAACAGCTTGCCAAACCAAGGGAAACAAATCCCTCAACCCAAGCTCTGCAACCCATAGAAGCTTGACACCTGATCTTGCTACCCACAAGATCAGAACCGGAGATGAATCTCCCTTCCTCTAAATCGGAGGGAACCTGCTAGTGACAGCCCGTCACTGGCAAACCAGAGATTACAGATCTCTCTTCCTCTGAAGCCCAGAGAGAAATCGGAGAATCTCTCCCTTCCTCCGAACACTGGAGGGTAACAAGATGGAATAAGAAAGATGAAATGAAAAACAGAAAACAAGACAATCGATGAAGATAATCGTTTCTGAAAAACCAACAACAATGTAGCTTCCGAAGAAGCAGATCTTCACGGTCACAAACCCTTCTCTCTCTCTCAAATACTTTTCTCTCAGAAATTCTCTCAGATTCTTTTCTCTATCTTCTCTCTGGAACGTGGAGGCTCTCTCTATTCTTCTTCTGCTCAGGCACTAATCTTTCTCAGCTTTTTCCTCCAGTTATCCTCTTTCGATCGCAGAGGACATCCTTTTATATGGCTTCCGACCTAAATTCCATGACTTCACATGTGTGGCATAAGTGGGGCTCGTGCCCTCCTTTTCCAGAGAAGCCTCGGATCACGTGCCAGGCAGCAACCTTGGATCACGTGCCCAATCATCAGCCTGAATCATCTGCAAGAACAGAAGAAAGGGATGCAACTAGTTAGTTCAGGTTTTGAACTAGGCGTGTACAGACTTTAGATGCAGTATATAGGCAAGTATGAACAATGTGAGAATGTGTAGACTTGAATGCCTTCATGCGACCTCAATGTACAGACTTGAGGGATGCATGAACATAACAGAAGGGAATGTATCGAGTTAGTTCAGGCTTTTAACCAAGCGTGTATAGACATGATGCATGAACAAGCCATAGCAAATGTATAGACTTAACCGATGCGAACACATGCTGTACACACTCTGATTGCGTGCATGAGAAAGCAGTGTACAGACTTGCTATGAAAAATAATGCCCAAATGCAGTGTATGGATTTAGCGTGAATGCAACAGCAATGTATAGACTTTGTGATGCACAACCATATCCAATGTATAGACTTCAAAGTATGTGCAATGCAAAGGCTGTACAGACCTCAGACTCAGCTGTGAACTGAGTTAAAGAGTGTATAGACTTGATGAATGCCTTGCTAGTATGTGGATGTATAGACTTATGTTATGCAGCCAAACTATGTACATACATGATGAGACACTAAGTGAGACAGAGCTGGATGTACACACTTTGAGAGACGATGCACTGTAGGCTAATGCTGTACAGACTTTGAGAGAGATGATGCATGAGATGATGCTTGAAAAAGGTTGTACAGACTTGGTCTTACAATGTATGGACTTGGCCAACTATCAACTGATGGATGTATAGACTTTATGAATGCATATGCCAAGACCATGTACAGACTTGAAGTGGCATGCAGCAGACGATGTACAGCCATTGCTTATGAATGTATAGACTTTGCCAGCGCCAAGTCGATGTACAGACTTAGCGAGCACCAGGCCGATGTACAGACTTAGTGTCTCATGCAACCAGACAAGTGAATGCACAGATGATGTACAGACTTAGTGCAAACGGGATGTGCAGACTTTGTAGCATGCAATGTCTAGACTTCAGCTAGTGCAATGCAGACAGTGTATAGACTTGCAATGCGTGAGACGCTGAATGAGACGGTCGAATGTGCAGACTTCAATGTAAAGACTTTGAAAGATGATGTATAGACTTTAATGCAAAGGCTAGAGTTAAGCAAACAATGTATAGACTTCAAAGCGTGAGACGCTGAATGAGACGGTCGGATGTACAGACTTCAATGTAAAGACTTGTGCAGTGATGTATGGACTTAGTGTGAAATATGCAGACGATGCACAGCCATTGGAATGTACAGACTTTACTAATGCATGAAGCACATGATGCAACAATGTATAGACTTGATGCAGCAACAAAGTAACCATGTGCAGACTTTGTGCAGTCCACGAGCAATGTGTAGACTTGCACATATGCATGAACATCACTATCCTAAATGATCAAGCATGAATTGATCTAGAGATATGTGGACGCACTTTTTATCTAAAATCGTTGTTTTATTTGTTTATTGGCATTTATTAAGTGCGTGGGCATGCCAGTCATGAAGGTGACGATTTATTGTGCGCTCGATCTGACTAATCAGACGATTGTGTGGTTCGTGTCGGGACTAGAACCCGCCGCGCCGTAAAGGTCACGACGTTATTTACATCCCCTCGGAGAGGGGAACACCCTTGATTAATCGCCGGGAATCAGGGCCTCATGGCCAGAAAATTAGTTACATGAAAAGTCTATTAGGAAGCATTGAAATCCTCGTACGAGGGTGAGAAGAAAGCATTCGAGATCATGTCGGTCACTCAAGGGACCATTTTGATATTCGGACGAGCGTCCGGCCTCAGAAAATCATGATCGTCACGGGGAAAACCGGAGCATATGTATGCCGGGGTACGGCAAATTTATTGTTCAAAGGGACGGGAAACGTTCTGTTAAATCCCGGTTAGAGCGATCGGAAATCGATAAGTTTGTCGGCCCGGTGCAAGATCAAGCTACGACCATACTGCGGTGGGCCCCCGCGGTCGAAGTCGGGCTCGCGTGGGCATCGTCAATATTTTCGGTGCCAATGGGGCAACGGGAGGATGTCCTGGGACCAGATCTGAGAACCAATGTGCGTTCGAAGAGAGCGGGCTATAGGCCGAGGATATGGGTCAAGCAATGACCATGATCGGGGCGGACCCGAGGTCTAAGCATGGCCCACGGAAGCCTTATTAATATTCCCATGCAAAGGGTCCGGGGATGACGAGAGCCTTCTCGTCCCATTCAGATTTTGGTTGTCACGCATGGACCGCTTTATGTTTGGACAATGGTCCGTGTTTGTAGCGTAAGAGACGGTGACAAATCGTACAAATACCTACCGTGAGTACGGCAAGTTTAATGCAAATGCGAGATCAGATCTCGGTATATGTATGTCGGTCACTAACGGACCATTCAGTATTCGGACGAAATTCCATATTCGAAGCATCGAAGACCACGACAAAGACATACGGATGTCTGCCGTAGGTACGGCACATTTCCTGTGGGTGCGGGATTGGATCCTGGTATATACGTCGGTCACTAACGGACCATTCATTATTCGGACGGAAGTCCATATTAGTAGCGTCAAGGACGACGATAAAACCGTACGGATGTCTGCCGTAGGTATGACAAGTTTAATGTGGATGCGGGATCAGATCCCGATAAAGACAGGTCGAGCTAACGAACTATCGGCCCGTGATAAGTTCGGATCATGGTCACGTCCGGGTGAGGGCTCCCGAGATCCAAGTCCGATGCCATGGGGCATCATTGCTTTTCTATTCACACACAGTCCGGGGAAACGAAGGTTCCAAGGTATGCGTGCATGTCGGTCACGGTCGGACCATTCATTGTTCGGACGCGAGTCCATGTTTGAAGCATCGAAGACGACGATAAAACCATGCAAATATCTGCTGTAGACACGACAAGTTTAATGTGGCGTTGCGGGATTAGATCCCGGGAGAAGCGGGTCAAGTTAACGAACTATTGGCCCAGACTGTGTTCGGATCATGACCATGTCGGGGGTTCCGAGGTCCACGTCCGATACGACAAGGCATCATTGATTTTCTCGTTGCACCGAGTCCGAGGGAGTGAATTGTTAAGTGTGGAGCCCGAACTCGCCATCGTGCGCCCTCGCACGCGGATCGACCTGCGTGGCTAGGTCGTGGGGGTCAAGGGGGCAACGCCCCTTGCGGGGGTTTCCGGGGGCAACACCCCCGGAACAAAATTTGGATTATGGAAGGGGGAAACTTTTGATTAGTTTTATTCATTAGCTTCAAGTCTTTTCTCCTGTTGGTTGATCATTCTTTCTCTTTTAGGCACGCCGGTTTAAGGGAGAAGCCAAGGGATGGGCGTGCCAGTTAAGGGAGAGCAAGGGGGGCGCGCCAGTTTAGTGAGCAAAGGGGGTGCGCGCCGGTTAATGGAGTTACAAGGGGGTGCGCGTCGGTTATGGTGTTACAAGGGGGGTGCGCGCCGGTTACGGTGTTACAAGGGAGGGGCGCGCCGGATTAAGGGAGCTCAAGGGGCACGCCGGAATAGGGACACTAAAAGGGGGCGCGCCGGTTTAAGGAAACCAAGGGGCGCGCCGGAATAGGAGGGGGCAGGGCACTATTCATTCCAAGATTTGGGAAGTGGATTTGAGTGTAGAGTTAAACCGGCACGGGGGGTGAGCACGCCGGATTAGCCCGCGCCGGATTAGGGGGCGCCGGGTTAAGCTTCTATGAGGCTTTCTTTTATTCAGTTGGCTCTGTTTCTTCTTTCTTTCAACTGTAAGTTAATTTGTTGATTGGTTTGTTCACCGAATTGGCGGATTAAGTTTGTGGAGAGGGAGTTTAAGTGTTTTAGTTGTTTGTTAGGGTGAATTATCATGAGGATTCGAGTGTTTTATTAGAGATGTTTGTTGTGCAGGGTAGTTCAGTTTGTGTTTGGTTTCAGGAGGGGGCTTTCTGAGTGGGGTTGATTTAGCCTGAAGAAGCTTCACTTACTCGTTCTTATGTGTTCTTGTTCTTTGTTCCTCTTGTTCTTGGCCCTGGCAAAAATCGGGCAGCACTTCCCCCGGACTGAAGCTTGCCAGAGAAAATAGAGGAACGCCAAACGGATTGCTCCGGGGCGAACCTCAAAATCCAAACCTCACGGCGGTCCGATAACCCATGAGTGAGTGTATGAAGTTCGAGGACTAGCCTTCAAGAACTCCCATAGCTCACGGGTTATTGCTTCGTAAGGGGGGACGAATGTACGCTGTGAGAGGCTATGAGTGTTCATCCCTTCAACGGGTTCCTTAGAAGGTCATGCCACGGAGAGGCAGGCTTCGAGGACCCTGGATGATCAAGAGACAAGAAGAGGAGAGCGGAGGCTACACGAAGAGCACCGAGCTTGAGAAAGACCCTCTGTTTATTCACCCATCGAAAGGGGAAAAAAAACAAAATACAAGAAAAAAAAAGGGGGGAATTACATCAGACAGAATGGAAGAAATGCATCGATGGGGAGGGTGGAGAATACATTGACGGAGGAGGGGAAGAGAGCACATGATCTTTCCCCTCTGACTCACCTCTCACCCTCACTCTTTTCTCTCTTCCTTCTTCACCTTGCCGGCGCCGGGGGACCAAGCTCCTTCTCTCTTCTTCTCTTCACACCACACAGCCGAGGGCCCCCTCTTCTCTCGTGGAGCAGGCAGAGTATATATATATCGAATGGGTTGCCCTTTCTTCGCTCGGACGGAAGGAACTCCCGCCATCTTCCTCCTCATTCGTTGAGGCATCCAGAGTTGACATGCCATGGTGTCGTCCGCTGATTTGCACAGTACACTGGCATTCGTCCGAGGACGGGACGTTCGCGGGTTTGCCAGGAGATCTTCTGCTGCTTCCGCCATCGATGCATGTCTTCCCTGGTGCGCTATCAAACGGATGTGGATACAGAGCTCGGTAGCATTGAATGCTACGCCCCCTAGAACCTGCCCCGAACCTGATAGGAGAACAGAGTATCGGGGGGCAGATGGGACAGATGGGGTTAAACCAGCGCGGCCAGGGGGCGCGCCGGATAACCACAGGAATGAGGGTGTGCCGGTTTAAGGCTATTGGAGGGGCGCGCCGGTTTAAGGCCCAAGCAAGGGAAAATGGGAAATGGGGCGCGCCGATTTTAGGGCTTCCGGATTAAGATGTTGAAGGGGCACGCCGATTTAGAGCGCGCCGGTTTAAAGCCCTTCCACACCGGTTTAGACTTCGTCTCAGCTTCACGGCTATTCGGATGGATGCTTGTCCTCCCGTGTTGCTTTAGTTGTAATGCACCGCCGTCGGGGTGTTTAGTTCAAGGCCTCTGAATCTCAATTTTGAGCTTTGACTGATCTCCGGTGCGTGCCGAACGTGTTCGAATTCTTGAGTTTCTTTTGATTCAGCCTTCGGCATTGCCGACTTGGGAGCCGGGGCTAGCTCTTCAACCCGAGGGGCTTCTTTGTTGGGTGGCGGAGCACCGGGTAGGTATTCGTCCTTCTTGGAGGAGGCACAGGGTTTATTCGGCCTTTCCATCTTCGACTCGCTCTCGAGTGCTGAGGCGTGCACATCGTATGATCATCATCATTTTTTTGACGTCCACAAGATAAAAATAGATTGATTTATAGTGTGAGACATCATCAAAATCGTAGGGATGCAACACAACTCCCAAGGAAGTTTTGGGCTGAAGCGGTAAACATGGCTTGTTACATTATCAACCGATCTATGATAAGGCCACACACCAAAAAAACTCCTTATGAGTTGCTAAAAGGTAAAAAGCCTTCTCTCACACATATGAAAGTGTTTGGGTCAAAATGCTTCATCCATAATAATGACAAAAGAGATTTAGATAAATTCGAACTCAAGAGCGATGAAGGCATATTCTTTGGATATTCTGATAGATCTAGGGCTTATAGAATTTACAATGTTAAGAGTCAAATTGTGGAAGAATCACCCCATATTTCCTTTGATAAATATCATGATGATTTTAAAAATGATAACCATTGCTGGAACAATGATAAGGATGGGGAATTCCTAAGCATGAAGGAAAAAAATGATCCTCCACAAGAAGAAACAAGAGAAGATGGTGACCTAGTTAAATCAAGCAATGCAAGGGATCAAGCTCCAAGAGAAGGTAATGATTCTACAAACATTAGAATTCTTAAGGATCACCCTTTAGAAAATGTCATTGGTAGCTTGAATGACCCACCTAGAACAAGGTCACATTTTAGAATCGTGGAAGAATTAGATCAACTTGCTCTTGTCTCTCAGTTTGAACCCAAGAATATTGATGAAGCATTAAAAGATGAAAACTGGATAAATTCAATGCAACACGAGTTAAACCAGTTTGAAAGAAACAAAGTTTGGCATCTTGTTCCTAGACAATCATCACAATCTGTCATAGGCACTAAATGGGTGTTTATGAACAAACTCAGTGAGGATGGTAAGATAATAAGAAACAAGGCTAGATTGGTGGCTCAAGGGTATAATCAAGAGTTTAGGGTAGATTTTGAGGAATCCTATGCCCCAGGTTCTAGACTTGAGGTCATCAGAATTTTACTTACCTTTGCATGCTCCCTTAGAATAAAGCTGTATCAAATGGATGTAAAAAGTGCCTTCTTAAATGGTTTGATCAAAGAAGAAGTCTATGTTGAGCAGCCCCCTAGCTTTGAGAACTCTAACCATGTAGATTTTGTATATAAGCTAGATAGGGCACTTTATGGACTGAAGCAAGCACCAAGAGCTTGGTATGAGAGACTAAGCTCGTTCCTCATTGAGAAAGGATACACACGAGGTAAGGTAGATCAAACACTTTTCACCAAGAAGCAAGGTAAGAACATCTTGATTGTTCAAATTTATGTTCATGATATTATGTTTGGTTCTACTAAGTCTGAAATGTGTAAGGAATTTGCTAACCTCATGACTAGCGAATTCGAGATGAGCCTAATGGGAGAACTCCAATTTTTTCTCGGTTTGCAGGTCAACGAAGGTGAAGATGGATGCTTCATAAGTCAAGCCAAATACATCAAGGAGCTGCTGAAAAGATTTGACATGATAAACAGTAAAATAATTACAACTCCTATGAGCACCACAACATCACTAGATTCGGATGCAAATGATAAATTAGTGGATGCAAAAATCTATAGAGGTATGATTGGCTCTTTACTTTATTTCACTGCATCCCGACCAGATATCCAGTTTAGTGTATGCCTTTGTGCTATATTTCAAGCTAGTCCTAGAGAATCTCATTTGACTGCCATCAAATATATCCTTAGATATCTTACCGGCACTCAAGATTTGGGATTGTGGTATCCGTCATCATATGATTTATCTCTTATATCTTATTCTGATGCAGACTATGCTGGATGCAAGCTGGATCGCAAGAGTACTAGTGGCTATTGCCAGTTTCTAGGCGGGTGTTTAGTTTCTTGGGCATCCAAGAAACAACACTCAGTTGCTCTCTCAACCGCAGAGGCAGAATATGTTGTTGCGGGGAGCTGTGGCACCCAAGTGTTATGGATTAAACACCAACTCCAAGACTACTTAGTGGATCTTGGTTGTGTCCCGATTCTGTGTGATAACACCAGTGCTATCAAACTTACAAAAAATTTAGTCTAGCACTCTAGGACCAAGCATATTGAGATTCGGCATCACTTCATTAGAGATGAGGTCTTTAACAAAAACTCTGAACTACATTTTATTGATACTCTCAATCAGATTACTGATATCTTTACCAAGTCCTTGTGTAATGACAGGTTTACAACACTCAGAAGGGAGCTTGGTCTTTACAGACCTCAGTCTAATAAAAATTGAAATGATGATCTTCTTTAGCTTGGTTGTGAGTTTTTGCAATTTGGCATCCATGCATTGTTTATATGTAAATATGTTATTTTGCATGTGGTGTAGCATTGCATGTAGTTGCATAATAAAGTTGAATTCATGTTCATGATGCATTGCATGGTTTGTGTAGCATCATTCTTGCATGGCCGTGGTATATTAAATGTTGATGTATGGAAAGGTAGGTTATGCCTATCTTGAAGCACTCAATATGCGTGAGGTTTCACCTCCGCCAAGTACCATGCATCACTGTCACATATAGGCCATATAGTAAGGGGGAGTTGTCTCTTTGAAGCATTCATGCATAGGTTTCATCTTCATTCTGTTGCCATTAATAAGTGTACAACCATGTGTTGGATCATGCATTTCATCTCTGCCAACTTCATGTTTGACCAGGTCAACCCCTGCATGGTTCAAGTCAACCACTCCGTGACATTTGTCATTACACTTGCTTCAAACTTAACTCCTTGAGTGCATCCACTGCATATCCTTAGGGAGAGTCTTGCTGCTTTTCTTGCAATCTGAACTTCAATGGCTTATAGTCTGAATATGAGATCATGAGACCCACAGAACTATGGCGTAAGAGCTTTCTATTATATGAACTAATGATTGTCCATCTAATAAAAATGGTTCAGATTTAATGATTTCCTTGAAGTTCTGATATATCTTTTGAAATCATCTATGTTCTGTGGTTTTAATTGATCTTAACTAGAGATCGCATGTTATGCCTTGAATGACTATCCTGAAATCTGAAATTTCAAACTTCATGACAACCTTGGTGATACACTAAGGCTTAGTATTGTTTTTAAACATCTTGATGAGCTAGAATTCCTGAAAGTCAATTTGACAGAGCAATGATATTGTTGCACGGAGAAATATGTCACGTCATTTAATCAAGTGACGAATGATATGTCATGATGTGCCCCTATTTTCTCTGTCTTAATTATATTGGACTCTAGGCAGAGTAATGGTACAGTTGCTGAGAAATATATATCCTCATCAAAGTAATGAGGTCAGATATGTCATGAGGTGACAAAGCTATCTTTGTTCAATCTGAAGCATAACAAGTCAGTCTTACCAAATACCTAAGAATACTGGCGTCTAAACAACGTGTATTCTTACGGCTAGGAGGCATATACTAAACTCGATTGCTCGTAAAATATGAGTCGTATGCCTTCAAATACAAAAGATTATGAAAATCAGTGCTGCTATCATAAAATTCCATGCTTTAGTCATGCTTGTTTAGTCTAAATACTAATTTTTGTGCTATTCCCTATGTAGTTATTGAATATAGATGCAAATCAAGCAATTGATTTTTGATCCTACCATAATTGCTCACCATTCTCTCTCTTCCATTTTCTTGTGAGAGAAACTCTGGTTCTCCCGCCTTTTTCTCCTTGTGCGTCTCCCTCCTTGTCGGCCATGGCCGGCGTGGCGGGAGATCCTCCGCCTCCTCTGGTGCCGCCGGAGACAGCTTCATCTCAAGTGGTCTCTCGTCGTACCTTTGCGTAGGCACTCATGGAGTCTCAGTTTAGGCCTACGATTCCAATTCCGGTGAAGGAACCTGCGTTCACCGATCGGGGAGAGCCTGCGATGTTCTTCACCAAGGTGGATGTCCAAGTGTCCCTCCAATTCCTTTCTTTCTCCATTGTTGCCAAATGTTCTTATGGTCGGCCTAATTTTTCCGACATCAAAAGCTGCTTGATGCAGCGGCTGGGTTTAGTTTCTGACTTTGTCATTAGTAAATTGAACCCGCGACACCTGCTCTTCCTATTTTCTTGCGAATCAGACTTCTTGAAGTTGCTGATACAAAAGAATCTCTACATTAAGGGATTCTTGTTTCGTTTCTTCCACTGGACACCGAAATTTAACTTTGATGCAGATCCGCCGATGGTGCAAGTCTGGATCGGCTTCCCAGCACTGCCTGCTAACCTGTATCACGCAGATTGCTTGCGGTCTATAGCTGGAAATTTTGGGAATGTGCTGCGCATTCATGAAAGAACTCTGGCTATGAGATCTGTGTTGAGATGGATTTATCTGCAGTGCGTAAGGAACGATTATGGATAGATTTGGATGGAAATGGCTATTGGCAACCAGTAAATTACAACCGTGCTCCGCTACTTTGTTCCTTTTGTCATAAGCTTGGTCACGAAGTTGATGGTTGCAAGAAGAAGCAGGGAAGGTTGGCCAAAGCCCGATCAACAAAAGATTCAGATCCCAAGTATCCCAAACAGGCTTTCAGGCCTCGGCTAGTTGATCCTCCGGCTGTTCGGCAAAATGTGGCAGTGGAGAACAAGTTCGAGATCTTACAACAGGCTGCGGAGTTACTGGAACAGGAACAAAATAACTCTGCCTCTAGCATCTATGAAGGGCCTCTTCAGGTCCCGGAGCACCAAGAGGGGGCGCCTCCAGGCCCTGTTTTTCAGCCCCCGTCAAAATCTGACAATGGAATAGTTGGTGAGCTGGTACAATCAGCCTGTCAGACAGTAGAAGACTCTTTATTTGATGTGGAGGTTTTATTACCAGAACTGGAGATTCATAAGGCCGGTACACTAATAGCGAATACCGCCTGTCTGGACAATGACATTCTGCAATTCCAGTTACTGGAAAAGGGAGGTGAGAATGCTAGAAGAACACACAATGGTGGGATAGTAACTAGATCTAAAGCTAGATCGATGGAGGAAATCTTCCTTAATCCTCCATGATTTTACCAATCCTTATTTGGAATATTCGTGGGGTAGGGAACACTGCTTCCCGTAGAGGCTTAAAACACTTAGTTCAGTCTAATAAGGTCAATTTGATGGCCATCAGTGAACCTATGTTGGGTATTAATAAAGCTCCTCAATTGGGAAGATATCTCAAGCTTGGGAGGTTTGCAGGTAACAATTCTACTGATTCTAAGATTTGGATATACTGGCATGACAGTTATGATCTGGAGGTTATTGCCTCCTCTTCTCAATATATCACTCTCGGACTGAAGGTGAATAATTCATTCTGTACATATTATTCCTTTGTATATGCTTCATGTGCTCTTCACCTTCGACAGTCCCTCTTCAGTGATCTAGCTCTCTTTGCTGCTTCTATTACTATCCCCTGGTTGGTGGGAGGAGATTTTAATTGTGTCCTAAGGCCCTCAGAGAAGATAGGAGGCGGCCTCCCAGCTCTAGCTTCTATGTCAGAGTTTAACAATTTTCTTTGTTCTGCTGGCCTGATTGATGCTGGATTTCAAGGGCCTGCAATGACCTGGACCAACAATAGAACTGGTACAGCTAACATACGGGCAAGGCTTGATCGTGTATTAGTGAATAGCTCTTGCCACTCTGTTAATCCACTATTGACCATCAAACATCTATCTAGGGGTCCCTCTGACCATGCTCCCCTGCTCCTTAATACTGACAGTTTGTCGAACTGCCCTGGCCGCTTCATTTTCCAGAGGATGTGGTGTACTCACATATCCTTTAAACAGTGTGTTTCTGATGCTTGGCAGCAAACCAACATTAGTCATCCCAATGCCATGGTTCGGCTCTTTGTTAAATTGAAGACTGTTAAAGACTTTTTGCGAAAATGGAACAAGGAAGTCTTTGGGGATGTATTCTGTAATGTAAGTCTTGCTGAAGCTGAAGTGGCCCTTAAACAGAACACTTATGACTCTGACCCTTCTCCAATTCATAGAGAGGGGCTTAATGCTGCTAATGCTAGTCTCCGCCAAGCTTTACTTAGAGAGGAAATTTTCTGGAACCAGAAGTCCAGAGTTGAATGGATAGAATGTGGGGACAGAAACACTTCCTTTTATCATGCTGTTGCCCAATGTAATAGAAGGAGAAATGCAATCAAAAGATTGAAAGTAGGAGATCCTGAAGAATGGTGTGATAATCAGGAAACCTTGAGGAGTCATGCAGAGGCTTTCTTCAAGAACCTTTTCTCTACTGAGGAACACTCCATAAATCCAAACTTGATGGAATGCATTCCACAGGTTATAACTGAAGCTCAGAACTCTACTCTATGTGCCAAACCAGATGCCTCAGAAGTCGGAAAGCGGTGTGGTCTCTAAAGGGCTCCAGTTCTCCTGGCCCTGATGGTTTTTCTGGTGAATTCTATACAGCAGTCTGGGATATAATAGGGCATGATGTTACTGAAGCTGTTAGTGCATTTTTTGAAGGCTTCCCTCTTCCTAGAGGTATATCTTCCTCTCTCATCACTCTTATCCCTAAGGTGCCAGAGCCCAGGTCCTTTAGTGATTTCAGACCTATAAGCTTGTGCAATTTTTCATATAAAATCATCTCCCATATTATCTCTGAAAGATTGGCTCCCTTATTGCCAAGCATTATATCAGTGGAGCAAGGGGCATTTGTTAAGGGGAGATTAATTTTAGACAATGTGGCTCTTGCTCGGCAGTTAATGATGGATATAAATAAAAAGGTACGCTGTCATAATATGATCGTTAAGCTTGATATGGCAAAGGCCTATGATAGAATGGAATGGGATTTCATCTTGACTGTCATGAGGAAATTTGGTTTCAGTACCAGATTTACTTCGTACATTGGAATGCTTCTTTATAATTGTTGGTTTTCGGTTAATTTTAATGTAGTGGCATCATGCTTTTTTAAGTCTAGCAGGGGCATTAGGCAAGGGGACCCCATAGCCCCATACCTGTTCATAGTTGCTTCTGAAGTTCTTAGTAGAGGCCTCTCTGCCCAATTTCAATCTGGAAGCTTACAAGGCTACAAAGGACCAAGGCAGTCTATGCAAATTACACACTTATTATATGCAGATGATTCTCTGGTTTTCCTTAATGCTAGCAGACATAATGTTGTGGCATTCCAACAATTCATATGCAGATATGAGCAATGCTCAGGGCAGCAAGTGAATGTCAATAAAAGTTGCTTTATTCTTTTAGAGAAAGCACCTTCCTCCCTTAAACAGTCAATTCATGCTCTTACAGGTTTTAAAAATCAGACTGCTGGTATCAACTATTTGGGTATTCCTGTGAAAAAGGGTAGGTACCTCTGCTCTGATTTTAAATCCCTGATTGAAAGGGTTCAGATTGAGCTGGAAGGTTGGAAATCCAAACTTTTATCCCAAGCTGGCAGAGTTGTTCTTATAGATTCTGTTCTACATAGCATGTCAATCTACCTTGCTTCTGCTTGTTTTATCCCAAAGAAGGTTATCAGATTCATTGACAGTCAATGTGCTAATTTCTTCTGGCAAGGCAGTGATGGCAAAAACCGAAGACATTGGATTGCTTGGTCAGTAATTCAGAGGCCACGCTCAGAGGGAGGATTGGGAATAAGAGATTTACAATGGGTTCAAATCTCTTTGGCAGTTAAGAGTCTATGGAACATTCTTCATGGGTCTTCCCTCTGGTCTCGATATGCTAGGCAACGTTTTATTAAATTCCATTTTGCCAACTGTATTAAGCCTTTCCCTGCAGGTATGCCTTTGGCAGTCTTCAGGCAAGCCCAAGATTTCTTAATAAACAACAGCAGGTGGCTTATTGGGAATGGGGCAGAAATAGATTTTCTGAGAGATAACTGGACTGGTCTAGGCCCTGCCATTAATGTTGTTCAGACCGATGGTAGAAATAGAGGTGCAGATCTCCCTCTGGCTTCTGTCCAAGAAGTGCTCCAGGACTCTCAGCATATTGGCATGGGTTTTCTCAGTAACAACTTTCACTTTCCACACATCTAGTTTAGCAATGAGGCCGACATCTGTATTTGGACAGGCACTTAAAAGGGTAATTTCTCAGTAAAGTCAGCATGTAATTTGATCCGAACAGAAGGTATTCGGAGGCCAGCTTGGGCCAAGCTATGGCACTCAGCTATTGCTCCTAGAGCAGCTCTCTTCACCTGGAAAATACTCCACCGAGCAGTGCCGGTTGACAGTAGGGTGGCTGAATGTGGGATTCAAATGGCCTCTAGGTGCAGCTGTTGTTCATCTCCTTCCCAAGAAGACCTAAACCATGTTTTCATCTCCAGTGAGTTGGCTTCTGAGTTATGGGGCTGGGTGCACCCTCTTGTTAGCAACAAGATTGCTCTTAGTGAGCAGATTACAACCCGAAGCTAGAATTTAATCTCTGCCACTAACATGTCATCTGCAATACAGTTTATTGGGATGTATGCTGTAATCTTGATGATATGGGAAATATGGAAACATAGATGTGCTCTAAGATTTGAAGGGGTGGCCCTCAACAGTGCATCCATCAAAAGGAAAATAATCTTTTCAATAGCTTTGGTGTTGGACAAGCTCAAATTTCACAAGCCTTTATCTCCAGCCCAACTCCATTGTTTAGCATCCTTCCAATTATATCCACGAGTGGAAATCAAACAGCCACTCTTGGTCTTTTGTCAATTGGCTGCCCAAGATTTTACACTACATGTAGATGGAGCCTCGAAGGGCAACCCCGGCAAAAGTGGAGGTGGAGGATGTATCAGGGACCCTGCAGGCAAACTCATAGTTGGTTTTGCATTTCACTATGGTCAAGGCAATAGTATTTCAGCAGAGACAAGGGCTCTTCATGATGGTTTAGCCATTGCCAAGCAATGTCAAATTAGGTTGGCAGCAGTGTACTCGGATTGTGCCCTCCTAGTAGAGGCAATCCGGAATGGAATGGCCCCAAGCTGGATGGTCCTTCCCTGGTGGAAAAAGACCTTGGATCTCCTCCAGGACAATGGGTGTCCGGTTCGGCATGTATTCAGAGAAGGGAATCAAGTTGCTGATTCCCTTGCCTCTTATGCATGCACCATTACTGAAAACACAATTTTCACTCAAGCAGGGGACCTTCCGCGATTGGCCATGGGGGCGATAAGAATAGACAAAGTTGGACTGCCAGCCATCCGCCTCCGTTAGCCTCTTAAGGTTCGGACATTGAATGCACAGGGAATGCATAGCTTTGTAAGTCTGTACATTGAATGTACAGACTTCGGCAGTGATAAGGAATGCAATGTATGGACTTTTCAACTGTACATTGAATGTACAGACTTTAGCAAAGCCTTGACATTGAATGTATAGACTCCAGCATCCCAATTATACAGACTTCATTACTGAAAGGGTGTGGAGTGTACACACTTCAGCAAAGCCTTGGCATCGAATGTACAGACTTCAGCATCCCAACTGTACAGACTTCACAAAGCTGAAAGGGTGAGCAGGGTACAGACTTCAAACTGTACAGACTTCAGCATAGCCTCGACATAGAATGTATAGACTTCAGCATAATGTTCAGACTTCAACAATGTACAGACTTCAACAATGTACAAACTTCAAACTATACAGACTTCACAAAGCTGAAAGGGTGTGGAGTGTACAGACTTCACATTGTACAGACTTCAGCAAAGCCTTGACATTGAATGTATAGACTTCAGCATCCCTATTGTACAGACTTCATAACTGAAAGGGTGTGGAGTGTACATACTTCAGCAAAGCCTTGGCATAGAATGTATAGACTTCAGCATCCCAACTGTACAGACTTTACAAAGCTGATGCATCACAATGTACAGACCTTCACCGTCTCCAGCAGCGAACGGGCTTTAACAGCACAATGTTCAGACTTCAACAATGTACAGACTTCCTCACAGTGTACAGACTTCTTCACAATGTATAGGGTCTTCACATTGTACAGACTTCATAATGTGCAGTGTATAGACTCACTCTTTGGGTTTGTAGATCTGTAGATCTAAATTCTTTCATGATGCAATCTGTAAATGTTCAGGGGTATGCCCCGATGATCCTATATTCATTTCAAAATCAATAAAATTCCATGGCCACAGTGTTAGTCTGGGGGAGTGAGAACACTGTCCCCTGCTGGGGGATGGTGCACTCGACTGGACATTAACTATGTTGGTCGGTGATTTTTAAAAAAAAAATTGAATATGGATGTATAAGACAAGGGTGTTGACACCCATTTTTTTGCCGATAAGTTGAGTCATTTCTCTTACTCCCATTTATTGATGCCTCGAGTTGTCCATCACTCGCTGGGCTATTTTCTGGCACGTTTTGGGCTTATTTTATGGGTGACCGCCCTCCCTGGCTAGGTCCGAGTTGATTCAGGGCTTAATGGGCCTTGGCTTTGATTAATCGAGCTTTTCTATGAATTTCAAGCGCCCATGTACATGTGCGGTCAACCTCTAGCCATTCAACCATATGTACGGTTGATACAGGGCCGTTCAAATATTTATGGGATATTTAGTTGATTTTCTGAATTGTCACCGACAAGCATATATACGGCCAAGCAGTAGCCGCATAAGACCATTGTGCGGTACACACTAAGCCGTCTATCTCTCCAGAGTCCTACGTTCGATTGATTGTTAGAATAATTGTCTATTATCTCATCTATTTTGATTTTTCACCGACAGGAATGAGCGGTTGCTTGTTGGCCGCTCTTGTGGATGAAAGGTCTACTATTAGCCATTCATCTATGAGAGTCCAACGGCGAGGTTTCCGGTCAGTTCGATGGATAGTTGGATAATATTTATGATTTATTTGAATTTCCACCGACAGGGTTGGCCGGCCTAGGAGATGGCCGTTCATCAGGTTGAGTGGTCTATCGTACGACCGTTCATCTGCTCAATTCCTGAAAGATTAACAGATTTTCTCTCTCTATCCGTGGCTTTGTCCTAAACTTCTCCCGTCATTTTCTCCGCGGATATTGAGCCATTTCGAGTGCTGTTTCTTCTGGATGAGAGATAATTCGATTATCTTCATCTTTCCTTTGATTATCTCGACCTGAAAATGCCTAAAAACCCTAATTTCGGGGCTGGCTTCCTAGGCTCTATAAATAGACCCTAGAGGCTACCTTTGAGAGGGGGGAAGATTTCAGGTCATGGCGAAGCCCTGCCGAATCCTTGAGTGACCTACGACTAGGGAGGGAGGCCTTCTACGTCCATACAGGCCTCCGGTCCAGGGAGTAACTTTCGTTTTGAGTCTTTTTTATATTTGATAGTCTGTCATTCCCTTTTGGTTGCATGCATCATTCTCCACGCTTTTCTTCACTTGCACTATCATTCACATACCCTCCCACATTTTTGATGCCCCCAGGGGTTTAAAACTCCCCATGTATCCCCCACTTCATTTAGTTACGTTTATTTCCTTTCATGTTAGCATTTACTACACTCTATAGTTCTGATATTGGGTTTTCCTTTGTGTTTACACTCTGTTTCGCAGGTCAGCAACTCACTAACGCGAGGCCCATCCTTTCTGGCCGGCCGGAAAGGGTGGAGGTTGGACTCTTGCAACTTCTGGCATGGTGGTCTTGGGCGGCTTCTTCCGGACCGTTCAAGAGGAGGTGCGGTGGATTTTGGACCGTTCTTTTAAGTCGGGTAAAGTAAAGAGTAAAAAGAGTAGAAGAAAAACACGTCAACAGCCCATTTTTTGGCGATCACGGTGGGACTCCTAGTGCCCATCATGTTAGTGATTTTCTGACTCCTTCTTTTGTTGTGTTAGTCCTTTTCTCGAAGTGGTTGCAGGTTGGGTCGCGCTCTCTGTCCTCTGGGACACGAACGGCTCTCCCAGGGCCGTCCAACGTTTGTGCGGCTGAAGGTTCACCGTCTTTCTCCATGAACACTGCCACTTCTTCTCCAAGCTTGTTGTCTTGAGCGGTCTCTTATCGCCCGTTCATCAGTTCTACGGCATGCGTTTGGCCGTCCACCGTGCTTGTACATGTACGCCTCTGTTTTTATACTGTTGGTTTGGTTGTTGTTGCACGGTTGATGCAGGTCCATTCCAGTTATTATGCGGTTGTCGATAAACCATTCATCCACTTTCTGTCACCTTTCATTCCAGTGTTTTCCATTTTTTTCTATTACATTGTCGTTATTCCTTGGTTTGAACGGTTCATCAAGAACCGTCTGTCTCCCTGAGCGGTCGTCCAGAGGCCGTCCTTGTCGTGCTACAGTGCACCCGTGCTCCACTTTGATTGCCACGTTATATGATTGTCATGATATTTGGTGCTGATTATTGATCTCCCCCTGCTCTTATATCATTGTTGCATACTTATTTTCATTTCTTACATATTTGATTGATCATTGATTGCTAGTTTCTAGGCTAGATTTTGCATGCACTCCAGTGCACATAGGATCATACACTCTCATTAGTAGTTGCATTCCTACCGAGGTAGGGTTTCCTCTCATCTCCATACTCCTTGGAGCCGACTAGGGGACCTTGCCGAGGACCTCCGTAAGTCCCCGCGAGCCGTGGATTCCCACACTGACGCCGGGCAGGTTGTACCACATCATCCCCCAGTCTAGGGTATGCATTCATGAGAGAGAGAGAGTCCCTTAGAGTTTGCCAATTTCCCGTCTCCCACCCTGGTTAGGTACCTTGTGGTTGAGTGAACTCATATCTTAATTAATCCACTAAGGTCCTAAAAGGGAACTTATAAAAATTTTCGCGCATCATTTGGAATCTGATTGGGTAACTGGTTGATTATTTTCTCATCTTTTCCCTCCATTGCATGTTGCAGTGTCATCATTTGCATCTTTTTATCAGATTAGGCTCATTTGGTCTAGTTCATCTTTGTGTGTCTCCATTTAGTTGCATTTGTCTTAGGTTCATTTTCCTTCTTGTATTCCTTTGAAGTTCACTGTATAAAGTCTCCATTCTCCCCATGGAGCACTTCTCCCCAGTACCTTATTACTATACTTGTCCATCTTCTTACCCCCGTATGGATTCCTCTTCCCATGCGGGCCCATCTCCTTATTCCTATATTGGACCCTATTCTTTTAACTGCCCTTCTTATCCCGCCCGCACTGCTGCTAGCCCAATCAATTCTCATCCCCACATACACGATTCTTCCAGGTCCATGCATTCCTCCATTCCCGGAATGGGCTTTCCTTCTTCTCAGGCCGAATCCCCTTATCCGGCACGTCATCATTATCCTGGTTTAAATTCATCATCTCTTGCTCGGGCTGGCCCATATCCTTCTCGGACTCTTCCTACCGAGGAGATGTTCGCTCAAGCCCAACGCCAGTTTGATGAATTGCGACGCTGAATCAATCCCCAAACTTCTTTGGATATCCCATTTGCATTCCATGGTCTTCAACTTCCGCCACGTTCACAGATACCTGTTGTGCCTCTTAGGCATTTGATTTTGATGATAGCAAGACAGTGAGTGCATTTGAGTGCATTTGATATTGTATTTTGATGATAGTAATGTTATTGTGTTTTGATGATTGCAATAAACAAAGTGCATTTCTGTGCATTCTTATTCTTGAGCATTCTGCATATGATAGCAGAATGATGATGTTTAGCATTGATGGCATTTGTTCTTTATATATATGCATTGCGTTCTGTCAGATATCATGTCTCTGCAAGTATCTACAGTCTAAACAGTAGTCGGTCGACCCACCCTTGCTGATGCGTCGACCCATAAGAACATTGATTGTTTGAGTTGAAGTCTATACAGAGTCTGCATCCTCTAAAGTCTGTATATCCGATTGCCGTTGTTTGGCCAAGTCTGTACAGCCAACGCCTTCATTGATTCCAAGTCTGGACACTGGTCTTCAGGCATTCCAAGTATGCACATTGATTCAGGCTCTCCAAGTCTATACATTGGGGTCTGTCCCTACGTTTCATTAAGTGAAGTCTGTACATTCGGTTCTGAAGCTTAAAGTCTATACAGTCAAGCCTAGTCCTACGATCAAGGCTTTAGCTACACTCAAGTCTGTACAATGGCTTCGCTTCATCAAGTCTGTACATTGAATCGCCAACTTCTTTGAAGCCCATACATCGCTCAAAGTCTGTACAGAGTCCAGCGTCTCAGTTAGCGTCTCATGCATTTGAGCAAAGTCTGTACATCGGTCTGTCAGCAAGTCTGAACATCGTCCATCTTTGTTAGCGTCTCAGGCATTGGGCTAAGTCTGTACAGCATTCATTGTCTAGAGCTTCATGAAGTCTGTACATCATACTGTTACAGCAAGTCTGTACATTGTCCGTCTTCCTTAGCGTCTTGATATTTGAAGTCTATACATCCATCGTGGAGCTTCATGTCTACACATCGCTTCGCTCCATCAAGTCTGTACATCCATAGTGAAATCCAAAGTCTGCACATTGGTCTTCAAATCCAAAGTCTGCACATTGGTCTTCGAATCCAAAGTCTATACAATGGTCTTCACACTTGAAGTCTATACATTCGATGTGCAGAGTTGATGTCTATACATTGGCCTCCATGATTCTAAGTCTATACATTCGTTTTAAGGCAAAGTCTGTACATTGCCTTTGTGCTTCAAAGTCTGTACACTGCATTCTCATTCAGCGAAGTCTCTACATTGCATACAAGCATCACAAAGTCTGTACAGTGGGCAAGGGTGTACATCCACCAGTGAACACATCAAGTCTATACACCGCCTGCGTTCATCTGAGTCTTATGATGTCTTTATATTCATTAAGTCTATACATTGCGTTGTGTATACTTTACATTGCTTTCGCCTTCACAGCAAAGTCTATACAATGCAATGCATATACTTAGAACTAATGACTTCGTTTCATCTGTCTGACAGGGACTGAAGAGGCTAATGAACCCCTTAACGCAAGAGGGCTGAAGACATACAATTTCAGCTGCTGGAACACACCAATGCGTCAATGCCTTGATCAAGTGGCGTGGACGCAGTAGTTCAAACAATGAAGAAAGAAGCTTACTGGATTACTCTGGTGCGTCAACGCATTCATCAAGTGGCGTCGACGCAGTAGGTTGATGGATCGACAAGGTGACCAGAGGGTGGACGCTGTTGCACAATGTGTCAACGCACTCCACACTAAACGTGAGAGGGCTGAAGCCATCTAAGTTCAGATGCTGGAACACCAATGCGTCAACGCAGTATGCTGAGAGCGTCGACGCAGCACGCCCATCTGCTGAAGACTTGATCACTGGATCACCGATGCGTCAACGCAGCAGGCTGATGGAGTCAACGCAGCAGACTTGAGTTTTGCTGGTCGAATGTCTTTGAAGGCTGCGTCAACCCTTTGGAGCAAGTGTGTTGACGCCACCTCAACTCCAGTTGCTGAGCGTACTAATGAAGGGCATGCGATCCGAGGTGCCTGGCTCGTGATCCAAGGATGGACGAGATACCAGGATGCTGCCACGTGGTCCAAATTTCTAGGGCAAGAAATGTGGGAGCCACACGTGCCCAGTGTGCCTGCTGCTGCTATATATACGAGTCTTCATCCTCTGTAGAAGATTGATCGAAGAAGAAGCCTGGAGAGCAGAAAGCCCTTCGATCCAGGAAGAGAGAAGAAGAGAAGTGCAGCAGAGAAGAAAAGAAAAAGAGAAAGAGAGAAAAGGAGAACAGAGATCGAGAGAAGAAGAGAAGTGCAGCAGAGAAGAAAGAGAGAGAGAGAGTGAAGAAAGAGAGTGAGATCGAGGGAGATCTATTCCTACTGGACCGTGGATCAGATCCAGGCCAGTTAGCTTCGTTGAGAGCCACATTGTGCATTTCATTTTTTAGCTTTCTGTTTGCTGAAGTTATTTTCATTTCGTGTTTTTATTTTTCCTTTTTCATTTGGTTATCCTTTTTCTTCCGATCCTCTGGACTGAGGTCGGGTTCCTCCTTGTGGGTCAGGAGAAGGGAGATCTGATCTCTGCTTTGCAAGCAGCAGGGGGGCTGCTTGTGGGTTCCCTCCGGGCTAGGAGGAAGAGAGGCTAGGCCTCTGGTGGATTGCTGGTAGCAGAGTGCTACTGGCTGGTTCACTGGTAGCGGGGCTGCTACTAGTGGGGTTCCCTCTTGGTATAGAGGAAGAGAGACGTGAGTCTCTGGTTTCTAGTGACCGTGGGTTGCTAGAGGTTCCCTCCGTGTAGGAGGAAGAGGGGAGGTTGTTCCCCTGGGTAAGCTGTGTATCAGCGTCTGTTGGCAAGCTGTGTTACCCAGCTGTTAGTGAAGCCACACTCAGGTTGAGTGTCGGGTGGATGTAGGTCTGCAGGACCGAACCACCTAAAAACCCCTCTTGCATTGTGGTTTGATTGCTTATGGTTTGCTTCCGCTAGATGTTTGCATAGGGGTGCTCCAAGTGTTTGATCACAGGTTCATTAGATGATTTGATCAGATTTTGTTCTAAGTGTTTAATCTGTTGAGTGAGCGAAATTCTAATTGAGCGAAAGTTTATATTGGGTGAAAGTTTTTATAGGCTATATTCATTCACCCCCCCCCCCTCTGAATACTTGCACCGAACCCAACAATAGCGGCTTATCGTCGCTATGGTGGAATTGGTGACCACTACGTCCATTTGAAGGATTTCCTATATGAGTCGGCCCAGTTCCAGTATGATCAACGCTTGATGGCCTATTTGTTTGGCCTATCTTTAGAGGGCTCGGCCAAGGATTGGTTCTTTACATTGCCGCAAGAGTAGATGATGAATTTTCAGGCCGTCCAAGCAAGATTTATTCAGCAATACCAGGACCAGGTTGGGCCCAAATATTCTATGGTTGATCTGGCCCAAGAGAAGATGAAGCCCGGCGAGGAATTCTCCACGTTTTCTGACCGCTGGCGTTGCCTGGCCACGCAAGTCCCGGGACATATTCCGGAGGGCGAGCAGATCAAGATGGTTATTTCTAATGCAACGCCCGAGCTCAGGTGCATCTTAGCCCTGAATGATATTACATCCTGGCAACAACTTTAAAGTCGAGCCCACTTCATTAGCCAACAACTCCTAGTTTCCTTTGACCATGAGTCTCCTCCACCTTCGCCTTCCACATACCCCTTCTCTTCCCCATCCACCATGAGTCAACCCTCCACTACATATCCCTCCACGAGTCGGCCTTCTGCTCCCACACACCCCTATACCTCCATATACTCCTCCACGAGTCAGCCCTCCGCTATTTCATCTCCCCACACCTCTACACTTCCGGTCAAAGAAACGCTACACCCAGAGCGGGTGGATGCCGTCCACTATATTCCCACTCCATCCATGCCTCCACATCATTTTAGCCCTCTGCCTTCACCTACGCAATCCCCCTTGCCTACGCAACCCCCGCTACCATCTCCATTACCTTTTCATACGCCTCGGCATCCACCTTGCCCGGAGCGGGCTTCTCACTCTTCGTTGTCAGAATCTCTTACAAACATTTTTAGGGCTTTGATGGCCACCCATGCATTACAACTCCCTCCGATTATGCCTTGCCAACCCGCGGTCAGGAATTTGGTCCATTTCTGTGAATTTCATCGTCAACAGGGGCATTTGATTGAGGACTACCCCGAGTTCCGGGAACTTGTTTACAGTTTGGAAGATAAGAAGATGATTGATTGGGATGTCATACGCAAAGTTATTTCAGATCTCAACAACAAGCAGTAGCAGTAGCAGCAAGCGCCGCCTAGGCAACCATCTCTACTTCAAGACTAGGGACACCCTGGTGTTTCTTCATTTAATAAGATACTTGCTCCGTTACCCACTTCTTCCTCTATCCCATCTCCTCCTCCACCTTTACCTACCCCAGCCTCCGCTCAGGCAACTTCTCTTTCACCCTCCGTTTCCACCACCACACATGTCCCCAACACCTCTCGACGTGTTGTAAAGATACGCCGAAGAGCGCCACCACCTGCCACTTCCCCCACTACGCCACTATCTTCCTCTCCTCTTTCTTCCCCACCCCTACCTTCTTCTCCTTCCTTTTTACCTTCACCATCTCCATCAACCACATCACCCCCTTTGCCACCCTCATCACCTTTGCCACCACCGCCACCACTTCTTTCACTCCCCCTCTCGCCATCATCCTCTGAGCCCGAGCAGGCCGAGCCTAAACCCACACCCCCGCCATTGCCTTCATCTCCAGCCACGCCACTATCTTCACCTTTGCCCTCTCCTACACCTGCACCTTACAAACCTTTACCCCCACCAGAGCCTATCATCGCCATTATCTCTCCGCCGCTCGTGATACCTTCCCCACCCGCGCCCTTCAAACCTCCTCCTTCTCCACTCCTCCCTCCACCACCTCCCACTTCGCGGAGCAGGTACACGCTACCTTTGGTGCCCCTCGGGTCTAGTCCCGAGGGAGATAAAGAGCCGAATCATGTTTTGACTGCGCATTACAAGCTTCAAGATTTCATTTGCCGCATGCCGGTCCGAGTCCTGGTCCCTGGCTATTCTAGGGACAATGAGCCCGCACTTGCTATGAAGACGGTTGCCAAGAAGAGTTCCTATGCACTGGTGCCAGTTTCTTCAAAAGCGAGGCCGGTGGCAATCTCTTTGCTCGCCGGAGAATTCACTGTTGATGTTGTTATCACCTCTCGCTTGATTGCTATTCAGTTCACTAGCCCATAAGAGTTTTCTGCCCGGATGGTGCTAACCCACACGGCCGCCAGAAGTCTAATGAATTCAGCATTCAAGGGGAAATTGGCCGTGCCCTCGAGATTGACCAGGGGCATTCTGCATTTTCTGTCTCATCTCCCTCGGTTTATTGGTAAGGCGGCCACGTCAACGCCGCGCATCGCCCTCCCTCAGTTCTGTCCTGCGCTTCTAGCAAGAGAGTTATGCTTCATGCCCAACCGCCGAGTGAAGATGCCAAAGCTCCATGTTCTAGTGCTGACTGATAAAACTCCGATGTTTCCTGATGTTTATCCCAAGGAGTTAACTGTTCTGAAATGTCCTTCTGTGGTTAGCACCGTACAGCTAGGGGCAAGCGTCCCAATGAAGTTGCATATTCACGACCGGGCCAGGCCGTCTGCCAGCTGGGCCCGTTATTTGAGAAGGTATTACAGATTAAGAAGCCCGAAGGCTCGAGTCCGCACTAGGCGGAGTTGTTTCAAGAAGATTTCTGCCAAGAAGAGGCGGCAGCATAAGTTCAAGGGCCATCAGTTGTGCATTCGGGGGTCCACGTCCTCCTCTCCTTCTTCCGTCCATTCATCTTTTCTTCAACTCAGTTCCTATCCGTGGGTGGTGTACCTTCCGCCACCTGACCTTATTTCTACCATCTTCTCCTGTCCTCACCATTCTAGGCCTCGGCCTATGTCCTCCTCTTCCCCTGATCCAGGGGCATCCTCTTGTAATTTTTCTCCCCGGGTACGCCCGGATTCCGCTTCTCATCCTTGTCCCCCGACCCTGTTGGGGATTCCTTGCGCTTGTTCCCCGACCTTGTCGGGTGGTTTTTCTGATCTTTCCCCGACTTTGTCGGGTGGTTTCCATTTCTTTTCCCCGACCTTGTCGGGTGGTCATACATTTTCTTCCCCGCCTCTGGCGAGTGATCGCTATTTCTTTTCTCCGACCACGTCGGATGATCATTTTCCTCCTTCCTTGTCTTCGCAGTTATCCTTTCATCGTCTTTCTGTTCTTTCCTCCTCACCCTTTCGGGGTTCTTACCCTTTTTCTTGTTGTTTTTGAGACTTTAGTCCGCCTGATCTCAGTTAATCTATGTTTATTCTGTATTCGGTTCCTTGTTGTCAGGGCCTCTGTGCCTTAATGAGGGAGTTCTAGCCCTCGTCTCTCTTCCTTTTATTCTTCTTCGTCCAGTATGATGCCTTCCACTCCTCTGTGTCGAGGAATCCAATCCTTTACTATCCTTTTTTCACCCTTTATCCTGTCAAGTAAGGAATATAAAGCTCATGCTAATCAAGGCTCGATGATCATGTTCGCTTAAGGATGCCGGTTTCCACGCCATGGATTTGCAAAGGTATCGTTATTCTGTGCAAGAAAATGTTATCATTGTTATTATCTCTCTTATTTCTGCGCATGCTTATAATGCTATTCCTCAACATGGTTGAGTGGCTTTTAGAAATTTGCTTAGTTCATTCAGGTCAGTTAAAATGAGTTCGCTTCTACAGGATCCTTAGGCTGGTGATAGCTTAGCGCTGGGAGTCTAGTTACTTTCCCCAATTGCTGAGGGTGACCTTCGAGTATGGGTTTCCACACACTACACGGCGAGCCACAGCCGATCTCTCTAGTGCAACATCGTTGCTGCTTTGGCCATACCATGGGTATGCACACATGCCTTTGCTCTTCTCTACTCGGCCAAGTGCAGGGGCAAGAGATTGATGGATGAGATGACCAGCCTAGGCATTCCCCAATATGAGAGAGGTTTCAAATAGGGGCAGTCTTGAAAGAAAGGAAAAGGAAAAAAGAAATGAGTGAAAAACACCATGAAAAATGCCCTTGATCCTAGTAACCGGGCCTGCTTCTCCTAACAAGAGTTGAGGTTCGCGTAAAACGGTGAAGGGTAGTGCAGCATCATACGTGTATCAAAATCAAAAGTGAGCGTTATTTCAATATCTGGCCGATAAGGGCTATGCAAAATTACGGTTGAAGACTCAAAGCTCCGGTGTAACAGACCTACTCTTTGAGGGATAGTGCCCTGGAAGGAATTCGAGCCTTGATATCTCCCATCCTGCATGAAGCTTGTCTCCAATTTTTCTTCTGCTTCTCCCTCTTAGGCTGGGTTGTATCCCGTGTATGGCCTTAGTAGGGGCACCATTCTCTAGAAGTGGTTGGTTGTGATAAGCCACCCTCACATGCACGCCCTGCTCAAGGGAAGTCTTTAACGAGAGGGGAGGGACGACGATCTCTAGCCAGTAGTTTGAGCCCGTCTTTAGGTGCTGCGGATTGCTATTGTCGAAAATCTAAAAAAATGAGATAGTTTCAAAAATCCAAAAAAATCAAATTTTGTCAAATTTTTAAAAATTTCAAATACTTCAAAATCACAAAAACAAAAAAAATCAAATATTTAAAAAAAATCCAAAAAAATCAAGAAAATAGCAAAATCAACAAAAAATATATATTTGTCTTTTGTTTCTTTCTATCTATTTGTCTTGAGAACAAATACGTAATCTATTTGCTAAGTGTGCAGGTTGCAGGTGCTCAGTCATTCCTTGCTCTATATCTTTGTGCTTTGCCTCATGTCCACATCTTCTGATCTGTTCTCTTCTTCAATCTTATCTCTCGATCTGTTCTGAAGCTCATATCCTTCTCAGCTTTTGTTTACAATGATCATATCTATATGAGAGGGTTTTGCCTCACGATTATGAACCTGGTGGTTCTGCTTCATTCTGATCTTGGGTTTTGATTGAAGTACGTATTTTGTTCATGTCTTTTGTCACGCCATGTCCTTATCTCATGTCTATGTCCCGCCGTGTTGTCACACTTGATGTTTTGTTCCTCACCACATGTTGTTAGTTGTCTTGCATATGTTGATAGTCCTCCCTCTATGTTCTATGTGTGGTCCCAACCACGTGATCATCCGTCATATTCTTGTCCCAACCACGTGATCACTCGTCATATTCTTGTCCCAACCGTGTGATCATCTGTCATGTTCTTGTCCCAATCGTGTGTTGTCCCGCCACATTGTTGTCTTGTCACATCGCATTCATACATGATATTGTCTATTTATGCCATTGCATATATGCTTGTTTGTGTTGCATTGTCTCTCGTTTCATTTGTTCATCATGTTATGTCATGTTGTTTGTCGTTCAGTTAAGTATTGTGTTATCTTTGCTATGTTTTTACTTGTTTGTCTTATTCATGAAAATCCATAAAAATCTAAAAATGAAAATCCAAAAAGTATGCCATTTCACCTGCACAAGTAAGTCAGGTATGGCTTTCTATCCTTACATCCCTTATTGCATTACTATATGGTATTATGCTATATTATCTCGAGAACCAGTTGGTTACTCGTGCGTTCCAAGATCTGATGTTCCCCTTCAACAAAAATGATGATGATCCAGGTTCACACGTTTGACCTTCGGATAAGCCGTTAGGTTGGGATGTCCCGGGGAGGATGGTTCTATCCTGCACGCTGTGGTTGTGGATAGTGTCTTGACTCGAATTCTCCCAGCTTAGCAATATTATTATCGAGTATTTTATATTTTAATCTTTCTTTACATTTGTTTTAATGATTTCTTTTATTTTAGCCCAGCATGCATCATACGCATCTTTTGAGCCTTCATGACCCATTGTGTGCCTGCGAAATGTCCCGTCAGTGATGAGTAGCTGTGCGTTCAGTGTTTGGGTAAGAGGAACTAATTCCACTCTGAGTTAGAAGGTTCTCTTTGGTCAATTCGCTTGGTTTGGTTGATTAAGAGGTCCCCGTCTAGAGCTTTAGCATGTTTCCTTTACTTTTACTGCCTGCTTTTGGCCTCCTCATTAGACCGCGGGATTGTGTCCCCCATGAGATTGGTCTTATCGATTTGTTTCATTTAGTTTAGTTCCTCCAGACTGGTGTCGCTTTTGGTTTAATCATTTCTTACGTTTGGTTCAGAGTTTTCCGAAAAATTCATGTCGCTTGTTGGTAAAAACGGGTGTCGTTTTACCTTAACGCCCGCTTTTCAGTCCGCTCCACTTTATTTTTGCTTGATCTCCATGTTCCATGTCACTTTCGCTTCACCTCCGCTCGCTCCCCTGTAAAGAGGACGTTAAGGAGGGGCATCTGTTGACACCCATTTTTTTGCCGATAAGTTGAGTCATTTCTTTTACTCCCATTTATTGATGCCTCGAGTTGTCCATCACTCGCTGGGCTATTTTCTGGCACGTTTTGGGCTTATTTTATGTGTGACCTCCCTCCCTGGCTAGATCCGAGTTGATTCAGGGCTTAATGGACCTTGGCTTTGATTAATCGAGCTTTTCTATGAATTTCAAGCGCCCATGTACATGTGCGGTCAACCTCCAACCGTTCAACTATAAGTACGGTTGATACAGGGCCGTTCATATATTTATGGGATATTTAGTTGATTTTCTGAATTATCATCGACAAGCATATATACGGCCTAACAGTAGCCGCATAAGACCATTGTGCAATACATACTAAGCCGTCTATCTCTCCAGAGTCCTACGTTTGATTGATTGTTCAGATAATTGTCTATTATCTCATCTATTTTGATTTTTCACCGACAGGGATGAGCGGTTGCCTGTTGGCCGCTCTTGTGGATGAAAGGTCTACTATTAGCCGTTCATCTATGAGAGTCCAACGGCGAGGTTTCCGGTCAGTTCGATGGATAGTTGGATAATATTTATGATTTATTTGAATTTCCACCGATAGGGTTGGACGGCCTAGGAGATGGCCGTTCATCAGGTTGAGTGGTCTATCGTATGATCGTTCATCTGCTCGATTCCTGAAAGATTAACAGATTTTCTCTCTCTATCCGTGGATTTGTCCTAAACTTCTCCCATCATTTTCTCTGCGGATATAGAGCCATTTCGAGTTCCGTTTCTTCTGGATGAGAGATAATTCGATTATCTTCATCTTTCCTTTGATTATCTCGACCTGAAAATGCCTAAAAACCCTAATTTTGGGGTTGGCTTCCTAAGCTCTATAAATAGACCCTAGAGGCTACCTTCGAGAGGGGGGGAAGATTTCAGGTCATGGCGAAGCCCTGTCGAATCCGTGAGTGACCTACGACCAGGGAGGGAGGCCTTCTACGTCCATACAGGCCTCCGGTCCAGGGAGTAACTTTCGTTTTGAGTCTTTTTTATATTTGATAGTCCGTCATTCCCTTTTGGTTGCATGCATCATTCTCCACGCTTTTCTTCACTTGCACTATCATTCACATACCCTCTCACATTTTTGACGCCCCCAGGGGTTTAAAACTCTCCAGGTATCCCCCACTTCATTTAGTTACGTTTATTTCCTTTCATGTTAGCATTTACTACACTCTATAGTTCTGATATTGGGTTTTTCTTTGTGTTTTACACTCTGTTTCGTAGGTCAGCAACTCACTAACGCGAGGCCCATCCTTTCTGGCCGGCCGGAAAGAGTGGAGGTTGGACTCTTGCAACTTCTGGCGTGGTGGTCTTGGGCGGCTTCTTCCAGACCGTTCAAGAGAAGGTGCGGTGGATTTTGGACCGTTCTTCTTCTTCCTGCGGTCTTCGTAGAACCGTTCATCCGTCAGGAGTGCTTCATCCCACGTCCTCTGCAACGCTCTTAGATGGTCTGTCGTGAGACCGTTCTTCACTATAGGCGGCTCCTACTGAGCCGTACATCACTGCAGCGCTGCAAACAAAAAGTGAGTACCCCCCTTCCCATGGTACGGTGTGTCAATCACATTAGGCACCTTGGTGGCGATCACACTTATTTACACCCTTCTGTTCTCCTTCTACTGTACATTTATATTTTCTCATATCGATTTAGTAGAAAGGGGAATAGAAGACATTCTTTGAAGCCGGGTAAAGTAAAGAGTAAAAAGAGTAAAAGAAAAACATGTCAACAATGGGAAGGTTAAACACTGCCATGATATGCACTTCTGGTTTATTTCTATTAAAACATGCATGTAGATGCTTTTCGAACTCTATTGTTGATATCGGATTTCATTAGCTTTGAACCATATATATTGCTCACGGCATGTTTCAGTTTTGCATATAATGGCCTGCTCTCAACTCCTATTCAGCTCTGGTCTTTCAGACATTTGTCACCATCCCTCCTTTTTTACTGTTGTCAAAGGGGGAGAATATCTTGCGAGTCCTTTTGTGAGTGTGAGCTGCCCTTGTGAGTTGTCCCGTCCCAGGGAGAGACTTTTTGTGCATAATGGGGGGAGAATACCTTTGTGTGTGAGACGGGGGAGAATCATGCTCATCCTGTTCATCTCATTGGCATATGCGCAGCTCATTTTGTTCATCTCATTTGCATAGCATTCACATGCTCTGATCATCCATACATACATATCCGCATTCACATGCTTTCATTATCATGGATCTTGAGCTGCACATGTCGCATATGTTATAAACTTTGCCATTTTGGATATTACTGCCAAATAATGACTCACAGTGTTGCCATCATCAAAAAGGGAGAGAATGTTGTGCCTCTGTGGTCATTTGAGTCATTTGACATTCATGATTTTGATAATGGCTAAACACTATAAGTTATTGATGCTTTTCACTCTCATATGACTGAAATACTTGATGTTCTTTTATGACAGATAAGCCAAGGAATGGAGTGAAGATGGAAAAAGTGAAAACTCAATGATCGTGCCCAAGCAAGGATGAGAATCTCTTCTACAAACAAGAGTCGACACTTCACATAGCCACGGGGCCGTGCACACTTGGTTCAACGTCCAAAGGTCTAAAGAGTCTGATGCCACAGATTGGAATGGACTGCAAACAAGTTTAAGGGGTTAAATGAAGCATAGCCAAAAGAACACAAGGTCAAAGACTCAGTAGACATCCTCAAGATTCTGCCAAGTTTGATGCCACAGACGTGAATGGGCTACTAAAGAGGTTTAGGGACTGAACGGGTTAAATCTGAGTTTTTCCCAGATTTCGGTCGACCACTGGCCCAGGGGCGGTCGATTGCTTTTCCCAGCAAGCAAATGTCCAAAACCTGTAAAATTCCAGTCGACCGCTAGCTTCTACTGGTTGACCGCCAGCCCCAATGCAGCAATGTTTGACTTTGATTTCCACCTCGAGGCCAGCCCCTTTCCTTGTGTTTGTTTAATCCTAAAGTCACCCAATCTCCCATGGATTGTGGATCTAGTCTGGGGGGTGTCTATGGACCATTCAAAAGATATAAAACTAACACAAGAGGGTTAGAACCCCTAGTTGATCAATTGAATCAAAGAGAGATCAAGAGAGGCTAAAGAGGAGGTTGGAAGAAGAAGTACTGTAGCCGTGAACAGTACTCCGTGCAGAAGTTCTTCATCCATTCCAAGGTGATTCAAGCTTAGATCTAAAGCAAGCAACCTCCAAGGAAGCTAGAAGCAATCAAGGTTCTCAAGGGTGATCAAAGGTACATCCATAGTCTTCTTCATCAACTCAAAGGGATCCAAAGAAGCTCATTTCATAAGGAAGAAGAAGCCATTGTTGTTGAATCAAGAAGAGAGCTTTGTGAAGAGGAAAGAAGCCTCTGTTGGTGATCTACATCGTGTGAATAAAAGAAGATTCAAGCTCCAGCAATCTCAGACAATATCTTTTTTCTTTGAGCATATTCTATATCTTGTTTGAGTATTTTCATCTTGTTCTCTTTTCATTTCGTTCAAACTATTGAAACTGAAGATCGTCCCTACCGGTGGTTAGTAGGAAGGCAATCGGAAGATGTCCAATCTACGGTGTTGACGTCCCTACCTGTGGTTAGTAGGAAGGTAATCAGAGGTCTTTCCGATCTGCGGTTCAGTGTGTGGCACTAGTGGAGCTTCACCGGGTTTAGTGAGGGGTGGACGTAGGACTGGGGATTCAGTCCGAACCACCTTAAAATCTCGTGTGTTGTGGTTTGAGTGTGCGATTGCTTTGTGTTAGATGCATGCTTAGGTTCAATTTTCATATTGCGTAATCATCTTGCTAAGCAAATCGTTTTATCCTTCACTAAGCTAGTTATATTCCAATGTGATTCTCTTTATCTAGCTTTAAAGAGGGGTGCTCTGCGAAAAGAGGGGCAGATCTATTCACCCCTCCCCTCTAGATCCGCTATCCACTACTCTACACCGCCCAGGGGTCTGGGTGGCTCAGGTCATGGCCGCCCATCCCCTGGCACCCCAGCCTAGGCGGCCAGACTTTTGGCAGCCCAGATAGGGCAGGGTGGCCATTACCTTGGCTGCCCATGCCCTGGGGCAACAGACCCAGGCGGCCACCCTGGTGGCCACCCAGATAGGGCATGGGTGGCCATGCCTCTGGCCGCCCAGCCCTGGGCAAAAGCCCCCGGACTGCCACCATTGTGGCCACCCAAAAATAGGGCCTGGGCGGCCACAATGCTGGCCACCTAGAGCTCTAGGCGGCTAGGGCTGTGGCTTCCCAGAGAAGGTGAAGGCCCCTGGGCAGACAGCTCAGTGGCCGCCCGGCCCTTCAGGCAGCGAGTCATCTGGCCGCCCTGCTGGGCAGAGATGGCAGCCCAGCTGGCCGTGTCTGGAGCAGGAAACTTCCGGAGTCCATCTGGAAGGCTTTCCCACCCCTATCTCGCACCCATTGTGAGCGGGAGCCTCGGAAAACAAGGGGGGGCTAGTCCCCGACGAGCTTACATTCAAAAAACCTGATCCAAACAAGAAATCACAAAGAATCGGTTGGATTCTAACTCGCAACCCCCAAACATGCTATTTTTTAAAAAAATGAATCGTACCCCACTCTCTTGCCCAAATCTACGCCGATCGAAAGGGAAATGCAAGAGGGGGGCTAGGGAATCCATCACCCTACCTCGATCGAGGTTTAACCTCAAAATGTTGCTTCGAAAACTCGCCGAAATTGTCGTTCCCCACACGCGATCCCGCGAACACCCCCACGCATGCGAGCCACCTCCGTCTCCACCCGAGCTCCGCCCCAAGCCACGTCTCCACCCGAGCTCTGGCCCAAGCCGCCGCCGTCGTCGATCGTCCTCCCTAGCCCTCGCAGTCTGCAGCCGGGGGGAAGAGGAAGGGGCCTCGCGATCGGTGCGAAAAGGAGAAGAACGAGGAGAGAGAGGAGAGGGGGGCCGGGTTTAACGGGAAAGAAAAGATTTTGGGATTTCTACAAAACCCCACAAGAATCGAAATTGTAAATATGCCCAAACCTCTCGTATAAAAGGTCAAACACCTACGAAAAAATTCCAAAAAGCCGCAGTTTGAACATCATTCAAATTTTGACAATTAAAAATTAATTCACCCGCCAAAAATAAATTTGAACTCCAATAAATAAATAAATAGATCCAAAAATCTGGGGGTGTGACAGTTCATGCTTCAAAAATTACAGTGTAGATCTCCCGCATCAGCTCGCGTGCCTGCCTGTGCCACTATTTGGAGGGCCTGAGTGAGACTCGCGACGGTTTGTTGCATTGCCTCTCAGTTAGCGCGGTTTTCGGCCATTGGGAAAATAAGGTTCTTGAGAAAATAAACAATTTTATCATTTTCCCAAAATTCATGAGGTTTTTGTCTAGAGGTTAATCCTTAATAAAGAAGTATCTTGTACCGGGTCTACCTAATCTCACATAGGTTGGGAAAATGAATCCATCCTAGTTCATCGATTGGAAGTTCCTAGATCCTTGGACTTAGTTCTATAACTTGACGTTTTTCTAGGACTTAATAAGCCTAGACTCTGATACCACCTTAACTATCATGCCCCAAGATATATACAGCGAAAATAACTCGGGAACATGAACAGCCGGCAAAGTAAGCCTCTAGCTAGCAAGACAATCAGAGCGCTACATTCATTCATACAAAAGCATAAATGATGTACACACTATATAATAGACACAACCTACACTTTATTGATCAAATAATAATCAAAGTTACAATTGACACAATGACTCTTTTGACATCATCTCTCTCCAAACTCAAGAAAATACAAAAGTTACATAACATGATCAACTACACCGTCTATTACCGTGAAGGACTCTAAATTACAATAAGACTCATGACTATCTAGGCTTCTCTCGATCTTCAATCACTCTTGGAATCACCACCGGAATAATATGACTCCGATCCACTAGAGCTTCCTCAAAAGTTAAAGAAAGTAGGGAATGAACGCACTCGCCCAGTAGGTATCTTCGCGTCAACATGAATGCATGTTTTAGCTCTAGAAGGTAATAAGGAAAGAAAGTGTGATAAAACATGTGGTAAAACAATAGTAACAACAAGTATCAAGATATGATTGTACGGACATGATATTGCAAGAATATATGATCATGATCTAGTAAGAATATAGTTGGCCTTTTTAATCAATCACAAGAATGTATTATCATGTAATGAGAATGTACTTTTCGTAACCTTGAAAAGACTATGCACTAGAAAGTCATGTAACAAACATGTATAATTTTATGAAATTTCCCTCGTGGATTTTACCAGTTTATAAAAAAAATACTCCCAGCATAATGCGATGCTAGTAATCATTATACCCCATGGTTAATAGTCTATTTCCGGCCATCTGTCGAGGGGACTAGACTGGAGCTCTTGGACACCATCCGTGCCCGCCCTTGCATCTTTAACTTATAAATCAAGCTACATCAACGAGAAATATCAATAAAGTCATTCAATAATGTAATTTCAATAATTGCCATTGAGGTGAATGTAAACAAGGTAGGAACATACCAAATACTTTGAAAAGAGGTCAATGAAAGAATTAAATGAGCGTTGTGCCATGGAAGAAATCCGGTAGTATAACGGCATCTTTCTTACTTTCATAGTTCTTTAATGACTTGTTAGACATAGTTTCAGATTCCAGATAATTGGAAGGTCATCTGGGACCATAAACAGAGCATAATCAACCCTTTTGGTCAAACCTCGGGTTGGACAATTTTTGATAGAACGCGGTTGTCATGGGACCGCGATAAGGACAACGCAGATAAGTAGTAATCTACGATGAGGAAGTGCATCGACTCAAGACAGAATTGAGTCGACTCAAAAACTGGGTTTCTGAACATGAACGCGGTCAGGTGGTCAACTGTGATAATCAGAACGTGATTATTTGCTAGGCCACGATCAAGACAGAACATAGGAAATCATGAAGTTCTCATCTGGACTTTGGACTTTTAGGGTACAACCAGCTCGATGTCCTAGTGAGAATTCTAGGCTTGCGGAGACTTACAGAGGCCTTGAAATAAGATAACCTAGTCTAGTAGAAGGAATATCCGACGGAGAGGCTCTCAAGTTCAAGAAAGTGTTCCTATCAAGTGCAAGTGACTAATAGCAAACGTACCAAAGTACGAGCTATGTGCAAGCAATGAAACCAGAAATAAGATGAGAAAGAAATGTGCCAAAATAGAGATCGAAGTGTAAGAAGTTCATCAAAAATGAAAATCCCTTAGTACAAAACTATAGCATCTATTTGTGAAACTAGTATATGATGAAAATAAGTTGGAAACATGATATAATAACAAAACATTAAACCCTTAAACATCATATGGTAACAAAACCCTAACGAAACAACACAAAACATGACATAGATAACTATACATAACAGAAAATCATAGGGCTTGATCTAGTTGCTGTTTGGTGTGAACAGTAGCCAGATCGCGGTTCTCCCACGATCGCCTTCTGGTAGGTCACGGTTAGTCAGGCGATCGCGGCTTCAGGTCGCGGCTCCCGGGTCGACCGCTATCTCTCTGCCATTAGACAGAGGTAATACCGGCTTTACAAAACCCAAGTCTTTGGCAAATAGAGATGCAATGAAAATAAAACTGAAGGAAAAAGCATGCTAACACGTATGTAATGCATGAGAAGGCAAGAAAGCATCTAAAGCTATTATCTTTTTCATTAGAGTTTCATGGACTACATGGACTAAATACCCTATTGCGCGATCAAAGTAAAACGTGAAATATTATGAGCATGGTGCATGAAATTGAGAGGGAACATAGAGCTTTTACTCTTAATTTGATGTTTAAGCTAGTCATGAGACAACCTACCTCTGAGATAGTCCCTAGACTTCAGATTTCTCACCGGAAGAGAGCCCATGTTCCTGTGCATCCTGTGTAGAAACAACAACTTCTACATACTCAACCTCCTTAACTGTTTGTTCTCCTAACACGAAAATGGAAGGGGTGTTGGAAGATATTAAGGGAAACAAATAACTCTAAAGGAAGAACTTGAATGAGGACACCTTACCTTCAATCCTCGCGATCCAAAATTAGGGTTCGCGTCGGATGAATCTGGGGTCTATTTATAGGGAATGACCTAGGGCTAGGGTTTCTCTTCAAAAATAGGATCCCATTAACTATCAATTCGATCCCCTAAGAGTCTTAGATAGGTTTCCTCGTCAGATCACATCGAATCATGGCTGATTGGGGGATAGGAATCCAAGTTTTCCATGTTTATCTACTTTTCAATTTCGAAAGAAGATCGCTCTTGCCCGCCTTCTCCAGGTAGCGGTCACGTGATAGACCGCGACTTGCCTGGCTTTCATAAAATTGAGTTTGATCGTAACTCCACTTCTATTTATCTCCTATTTCACTATTTGTCCATCTTAATTAGGAAAATATTCTCTATTACGTCTCTAGGGATTGGGCTTGGGCCAAAAGGTTTATGTTGAGACAGGTGCGATAGATTCAGAGGGGGGGTGAATGAATCTCCCCTTTAAAATTATAGCCTAATTAAAAACTTATGCTCAGATATGCGGAATTATAACCTATTGCAAAAATATTCTATGAATGCTTAGGAGAATCTCAGCAAAACAGCACAAATGAATTTACCTTCACTCGATCCTAAGCAAGCATCTAATGTGCGAAGCAATAAGATGAACACATAAGAAAATCAAACCACAATGGACACCAGGATTTTTAGGTGGTTCGGTCCACAGACCTACGTCCACCCCTCACTCCAAATCGAAGTGAGGCTTCCACTAGCAACGCTAGAATAGCAGACTCAGTCTGCAACAAATGCTGCCACACAGCTTGACCAGGGGAACAACCTGTAAGGTTTCGAACAGAGGAGCAGCGGAAACAACGAAACCCTAAGAGTCGTATCGTTGCTGGCGATCAAAATCAAGAAACGATTCATCGAAGAACCCGCCAAGGAAGAACAGTTCTATACCTTTGCGGGATTAATCAATTCCCAGATGCCCGAAGACGATCGAGTAGAGGCTCGTCGGGCTGCTAGCCGTCCAAGTGTCCGGCCTCTAGATGTATCCACACGAGCAGCAGGAACGGACGGAGTCTCCTTCTCGATCTCCACACGTCGGCCACTCCTCAGCACCACCATCCACCGCCTTAGGAGGAGGAGAGAGAGAGGGGTGCGCCCAGGTCAGGGAGGAGAGAGAGAGAGGGGGGGCGGCCAGGGGAGAAACCCTAGTGCTTGGCCAGGGTTTCTCTCCTCAACGTGTATTTATAGACTCTGGCATTTTTCACAAAAACCCAGAAACTGTCTATAATTACCGTCCTTATCCGTCTTATCCACTACTCTATTGTGTGTGACCCTCTAGGCCCAATAGTCTGTTTGGTTTTCAGGCCCATTAAGCTAAGAACTCTTCTTAACTTAATTAATCATAATCCATTAACTCTCAATGGATTTAACAGGCTTTCCGACCACGAACGGCACCAAGCAACACCTCGTGATCCCAAATGACTTTGGGAGGGATGCAACCCATATTGAACCTTTCGTCATCAGATTCCACACAGTTATAGATCCTCATTCATACAATGCTCCAATCAGAATTAGGGTACGGTCAAACTGTCAAACCCTAAAGCATCCTGATCTTATGGACCCTTGTACTCTTAAGTACAGTTCACTAGAAAACTCCTTTTCTCAGTGAACCCCCATACCCTGGCCAGGGATTTCTAAGTACATGTCCATAGAGCATTCTCTCTCTTAATCCATGCAGAGAGTGAATGATCCCTTGTTGTCCACCAAAGTGTTTTCACATGAATCCCACTGAGTCCGAATAGCTAACTATTAAGAACCACAAGATTGAAGTTCATAAGTCAGCAATCAAACGCTCAGTGGAGTCCATGCAAAACCTCTTTAGTGACTCAGGTCAAAGATCCAACTATGCTACTGTGGCACTAGAATCTCCTGATTGACAGTCAGCATGATTACCATTCAGGAATTCTAGATCGGGTCAGTTCAGTGAACTCATTCCACTAACGAGCACCTGCACGTGTACCTTGATGTCACCACACCGGTGATTATGAGATCGACCACCCTCATCACATGAGTGAGTACCACGTGCACCGGTCTATCCGGATCTTCAATGTCCCTTCTTGAAGATCCTACGACCAGGAACATTTAGAATATAAACATCTAGATGACTGATCTCATTATCACAATCTCATCATGATCCAGTCATCATAGCTCATATTCAAGGACTTCATCATATTACAACAAACATACTATAACGTGCTAAGAATATAATGAAGTAAATGCCATTAGCATATTGAATGAAATTGTACAAGAAATGTCACCATCACAACACTTGTGATTGGCTTGAAGGGCATACATCTCTAACAATCTCCCACTTGCACTAAAGCCAATCACCCACATGCTTGATCCCCATCAGCCCAAGGTGACGCTCAAACACACTTTGAGATAAAGGCTTAGTCAATGGATCTGCAATATTATCAGCAGAAGATACTCTATCTACTATCACATCTCCTCTAGCTATAATCTCTCTGATCAAGTGATAACGCCGCAGAATATGCTTGGACTTCTGATGAGACCTCGGCTCCTTTGCTTGCGCAATTGCCCCATTGTTGTCACAAAACATGGGGACAGGATCAGAGATGCTTGGGACAACTCCCAATCCATCGATGAACTTCTTCATCCAGACCGCCTCCTTTGACGCCTCGGCAGCAGCTATGTACTCGGCCTCGGTTGTTGAATCAGCAGTGGTTTCTTGTTTGGAACTCTTCCAACTCACTGCCCCACCATTGAGAGTAAAAATGAACCCAGAGGTTGACTTGCTATCATCTTTGTCAGACTGGAAACTAGAGTCAGTGTATCCTCTCAGTTTCAAGTCCTCTCCTCCATATACCAGAAATAGATCCTTAGTCCTTCTTAAGTACTTAAGGATACATTTCACAGCTATCCAGTGTTGTTCACCTGGATCTGCTTGATACCTGCTCGTAACACTTAGAGCATAAGCTATATCAGGCCTAGTACATAACATCGCGTACATGATGGACCCTGTGGCAGAGGCATAGGGAACCCTACTCATGTACTCCCTCTCTTCTGGAGTTTTAGGGGACATCTCCTTAGAGAGGTAGACTCCATGTCTAATTGGTATTAGACCTCTCTTGGAGTCTTCCATGCCAAACCTTTTGACAATGGTGTCTATGTACATCGATTGGGACAAGCCTAGCATCCTCTTTGATCTATCTCTATAGATCCTAATCCCTAATACATAGGATGCTTCTCCCAAATCCTTCATGGAGAAATGCTTTGACAGCCAGGCTTTGACTGACGATAACATACCTACATCATTCCCAATGAGTAGTATGTCATCCACATACAGTACCAAAAAGGTGATTGCACTGCCATTTGCCTTCTTGTATACACATGGCTCATCTTCGTTCTTAACGAAGTCATAAGATTTGATTGCTTCATCAAACCTTATGTTCCAACTGCGAGATGCTTGCTTTAGTCCATATATGGACCTCTGAAGCCTGCACACTCTATCTGGATACTCTTTGGATGTGAATCCCTCAGGCTGTGTCATGTACACTTCTTCCTCAAGGTTTCCATTGAGGAATGCCGTCTTCACATCCATCTGCCAGATTTCATAATCATAGTGTGCAGCAATGGCAAGTAAAATTCTAATGGATTTTAGCATGGCTACAGGAGAGAAGGTTTCGTCATAGTCAACCCCTTGCCTTTGACGATATCCCTTCGCTACAAGCCTTGCCTTATAGGTATCAACCTTTCCATCTACTCCAATCTTTCTTTTAAAGATCCACTTGCATCCAATAGGTACAATACCCTCAGGTGGATCCACCAAGTTCCAAACTTGGTTGGAGTACATGGAATCCATTTCAGATATCATGGCCTCTTGCCATTTCCTGAGTCAATGACACTCATTGCCTCCTCGTAGGTCTTAGGATCATCATCCTCATTATGTGATACCTTACCAGAAATATGTCCTACATATCTATCTGGTTGAACAGGTATCCGGCCTGACCTACGCACAGTTTGTGGGTCAGTTTGTACTGGATCTTGAGAAGGTACACTGACAGGTTGTGGTTCTAGAACTTCTTCTAGTTCTACCGAGCTCCCACTTTTTCCTTCAAGGATATACTCTTCCTCAAGGAATACAGCATGTTTAGCTACAAACACTCTTTGATCGCTAGGCTGGTAGAAATAATATCCATAAGTTTCCTTAGGATATCCCACAAACCTACACTTCTCAGTCTTAGATCCCAGTTTATCAGAGTCATGTTTCTTTACATGGGCAGGGCAACCCCAAACCTTAAAGTACTTAAGATTTGGCTTCTTTCCTTTCCATATCTCATATGGAGTGGAGTCGACAGACTTCGATGGGACTTTGTTCAACAAGTGTGCAGCAGTCTCCAAGGCATAACCCCAGAGGGACAAGGGTAAACCAGCAAAACACATCATGGACCGTACCATATCTAATAGGGTACGATTCCTCCTTTCTGCTACACCATTCAGCTGAGGTGTATAAGGAGGAGTCCATTGAGACAATATTCCATTATCCCTTAAAAACTGTGTGAACTCCGTACTCAAGTATTCACCCCCTCGATCTGATCGAAGAGTTTTAATACTTTTCCCGGTTTGTTTCTCTACTTCATTCTTAAACTCGACAAATTTCTCAAAAGCTTCAGATTTGTACTTCATTAAGTACACGTATCCAAATCTTGAGAAATCATCAGTGAATGTAATGAAGTATGAATAACCTCCTTTGGCATGTATGGACATAGGTCCACACACATCAGAGTGTATGAGTTCTAACAACTCATTTGCTCTTTCTCCATGTCTAGAAAATGGAGACTTGGTCATCTTACCCATGAGGCAAGATTCACAAGTCGTGAATGATTTATAATCAAATGGATCAAGGTATCCATTCTTACACAACTTTTTCAATCTTTCCTCATTGATATGACCAAGCTTACAATGCCAAAGATAAGCTTGATTCACATTGCCTCTTTTTCTCTTAAGAGGTTTGTCCACACACATCACAGAGATGCCACATCTAAAATATACAAACCATTCATTAAGCTCCCACTGGCAAACAATTCACCATTTAATAATAAAGAACAACCATTGTTTCCAAAACTTACAACAAATCCATATTTATTTAAGCAAGAAATGGAAATAATGTTCTTTATTATAGAAGGAACATAATAACAGTCTATAAGCTCTAGTGTAACTCCTGTAGGCATCTGGAGGTTCACCTTCCCGACCGCGAGCGCAGCAACCTTTGCTCCATTTCCCAGTCGCAAGTCAACCTCGCCTTTGTTCAATTGCCTACTGCTTGTCAGCACCTGCAAGTCATTGCAGATATGAGATGCACATCCAGTATCTAATACCCACGATGTGGATCTATAAGACAAGTTTAGGTCAACAATCATGAACATACCTGAAGCTTCTCCAAGCTTCTGTTTTGCCTTTTCTGCAAGATACAACTTACAGTTCCTCTTCCAATGACCATCCTTATGGCAGTGGAAACATTGGCCCTTGTCCTTCTTAGCCTCATCCTTCTTGGCAGTCTTTCCCTGCTTATCCTGCTTTTTCTTCTTATTTTTCTTAAAAACAGATTGATTCTTTCTCTTCTTGTTGGTCTTACCAACAAGTAGCACAGAAGATTTCCCATTGTTCATTGTCCCCTCAGCTGTCTTCAACATATTAAGAAGCTCTGCTAGAGAGCACTCTATCTTATTCATGTTGAAATTCACTATGAACTGGGAGAATGAACATGGGAGAGACTGCAAGATTAGGTCAATGCACAAATCCTTGTTCATATCAAAACCTAATTCTTTCAGCCTCTCAATCCACTCTATCATTTTGAGAACATGTGTCTGCACAGATGTTCCCTCAGACATTTTGGCCCCGAACAGATTCTTAGATATCTCATATCTCTCTGTTCTACTCTGAGCTCCAAAGAGCTCCTCCAGATGGAATAGGATGGATCTAGCATCCATCTTTTCATGCTGCCTTTGTAACTCATTAGTCATGGAGGCTAGCATATAACATTGGGCCAGAGTGGCATCTTCCTTATGCTTCTCATAAAGAATCACCTCAGCCTCATCGGCATCATCAGCAGGAACAGGAGGAACATGCTGCTCAAGGACATAGGCTATTTTCTCAGCCGTGAGAACAATTCTCAGATTCCTGAGCCAATCGACATAATTTGGACCAGTCAGCCTGTTGGCATCCAATATGCCTCTCAATGGGTGGTTCGTCATTGCGATCTATAAGAGGAAATAACAGAATTTAGAACAACATTGCAGATATTCATGATATTAAATTAAGACATGGACTTTTATGCTAACTTAATACTCCCACTAATTTTTGACGATTTTGCATAACCCCTAATATGCAAAGACGGGACACAACGACTGTGTCCTAGTGGGTACTAGGATCCCATTAACATTATGGAAGTAGTCTTGTGGTAGCACAACAAACTACCCCATACTTAATGGGTAGGCAACTCTTGCCAATTACAACTCCTTGTAACTCCCAGTAATTTAGCCTCCAAACGCTTCGTGATCTTGTGGTAGCACAACAAACCACGAGCGTTGGTTAGGTCCAACCCGTTGTTACGTTATGAGAGTGGGTTTATGACATAACTATTGTGGTAGTACAACAAAGCCATTCCAGCCCCCATCCCAAGGTTCGGCCCAAGCCCTAGCCTAAGTCTCCGTCCCCCTGCTGTGACAGTCTTGTGGTAGCACAACAAACTCCACAGTCTAAGGACGGCTCACTTTGACTATAACAACGGAAGGCTACGTGGAACATTCTTAATGTCTCACGCTTATCGACCTAATATTTGATTGAAGGGGATTTGAATATTTTGGTCTCATCAATATAGGTGCTATATATATATAATAATAATTTGGAGTATCGAATATACTCTAAAATTATGTATATATATATATAATTAGTAGCACAACCACATATATCAAATATATGCTGTAACACCGATGGATGATCATGGACTTTAAACCTAGCAACATTACCAGAGCCAGTTGGTAATGTACACACAACATGGTAAATTCTCAAAGACTTGGAGCATCCAATGCTCCCACTGGATGTGAAGAATCTCCCGAGCCACCGTAGTCGGCCTCCTTCTTAGTCTCCATCCGCTTCTTATTATTACAAGTAAATTTAAATTTGGGCACGCAGGCCCATAAATATACATCAGATAATAATAAGAAACCTTGAACCAGTCAAGGGGAGTACAACACAGGTGGGAGATAGAATGTACAACCCGGATTAATAAGAGAGAGAGAGAAGGAGGCACGCAGGCCCCAATAATCACATCATGATCCATTCACCACAAACCATACCATCACATGATATCTAAGTCCATGACCATCCATCCACACACATGACACATCACATGCATCATTAAGTAATTATCATATAATTACAGCGAGATATAACGTTGATTTCAAAATAATAGTAATTAGTTTTGAAATTACGCAACATTAATTAACTAAACAATTTAGTTAAAACAATCAAGTCTAAACAACTTTAGACAATAGTCATACACATTCACTACATGGGCTCAACAATAATATACTGTTAATTAACCTCATAAGAATCACATCCTTATAGTAATTAACATTAATTAATTAGATAATAGGAAATACTTAAAACATTTTAAAATTCCCATTAACTAATTAACCAAGGGCCAATAATGAAAAATAAGTTAATAGATCGCTAAAACAATTTTAGAATCACATTAAAATATTTTTCAGAATTTTCCAGAATTTTTCTGACATTAAATGCATTTTAAACATTTTAAAATGAATAAAATTCAAAAAAAAATAAGGGGGGGGCTTATCGGGCGCGGATCCGGGCGCGGGCCGGATCCGCCCGCGGGAGACCCACGAGGGGGTCGTCTCCCCCGCCCGATCGCGAAGGGGAGGGGGCTGGGGTAAAACCCTAGCCCCCCCGTGCTCGCCGCAGGGGGCCCGTCCGCCACCCCCGACCACCGCGAACGACCCCTGGGGTCCCGTCGGCACGTCCGCCGGCCACCGCCCTCGACACTGTGGCCGGAGGAGACGCCCGCGATCATCACGGGGCCGTTCCGCCCTGTTCGCCGTGAACCTCGCCGGAGCCGCCCCATCCGGCCGCCGCACGCACCCGGACGCCGTGGGACGCCATGGGGAATCGTCCAGCAACTCTTGCCAGCCCCATGGACATCCACAATCGGAGATTAATGGCCTGAATCGGCCTCCCTCTCCCTGTGCGAACGGCGACAGCGGCCCCGAAGACACGTTCGATTCGCCCTCACCATAGGGTCAATCAACGCACCAAAACGTGCGTTTTGATCCTCTTGATACCAGGAACAATTCCATGGGATCAATTGACCAAAAACTCATCCGTGAGAGACTCAATCGAACATCCTAAATTGAGCCCTAAGCATGAACGTGAAGGATGAAAAATAATATAATAATCCTGATTTTGATCAGACCAGCAACCTGGCTCTGATACCACTGTAAGGTTTCGATCAGAGGAGCAGCGGAAACAACGAAACCCTAAGAGTCGTATCGTTGCTGGCGATCAAAATCAAGAAACGATTCATCGAAGAACCCGCCAAGGAAGAACAGTTCTATACCTTTGCGGGATTAATCAATTCCCAGATGCCCGAAGACGATCGAGTAGAGGCTCGTCGGGCTGCTAGCCGTCCAAGTGTCCGGCCTCTAGATGTATCCACACGAGCAGCAGGAACGGACGGAGTCTCCTTCTCGATCTCCACACGTCGGCCACTCCTCAGCACCACCATCCACCGCCTTAGGAGGAGGAGAGAGAGAGGGGTGCGCCCAGGTCAGGGAGGAGAGAGAGAGAGAGGGGGGCGGCCAGGGGAGAAACCCTAGTGCTTGGCCAGGGTTTCTCTCCTCAACGTGTATTTATAGACTCTGGCATTTTTCACAAAAACCCAGAAACTGTCTATAATTACCGTCCTTATCCGTCTTATCCACTACTCTATTGTGTGTGACCCTCTAGGCCCAATAGTCTGTTTGGTTTTCAGGCCCATTAAGCTAAGAACTCTTCTTAACTTAATTAATCATAATCCATTAACTCTCAATGGATTTAACAGGCTTTCCGACCACGAACGGCACCAAGCAACACCTCGTGATCCCAAATGACTTTGGGAGGGATGCAACCCATATTGAACCTTTCCGTCATCAGATTCCACACAGTTATAGATCCTCATTCATACAATGCTCCAATCAGAATTAGGGTACGGTCAAACTGTCAAATCCTAAAGCATCCTGATCTTATGGACCCTTGTACTCTTAAGTACAGTTCACTAGAAAACTCCTTTTCTAAGTGAACCCCCATACCCTGGCCAGGGATTTCTAAGTACATGTCCATAGAGCATTCTCTCTCTTAATCCATGCAGAGAGTGAATGATCCCTTGTTGTCCACCAAAGTGTTTTCACATGAATCCCACTGAGTCCGAATAGCTAACTATTAAGAACCACAAGATTGAAGTTCATAAGTCAGCAATCAAACGCTCAGTGGAGTCCATGCAAAACCTCTTTAGTGACTCAGGTCAAAGATCCAACTATGCTACTGTGGCACTAGAATCTCCTGATTGACAGTCAGCATGATTACCATTCAGGAATTCTAGATCGGGTCAGTTCAGTGAACTCATTCCACTAACGAGCACCTGCACGTGTACCTTGATGTCACCACACCGGTGATTATGAGATCGACCACCCTCATCACATGAGTGAGTACCACGTGCACCGGTCTATCCGGATCTTCAATGTCCCTTCTTGAAGATCCTACGACCAGGAACATTTAGAATATAAACATCTAGATGACTGATCTCATTATCACAATCTCATCATGATCCAGTCATCATAGCTCATATTCAAGGACTTCATCATATTACAACAAACATACTATAACGTGCTAAGAATATAATGAAGTAAATGCCATTAGCATATTGAATGAAATTGTACAAGAAATGTCACCATCACAACACTTGTGATTGGCTTGAAGGGCATACATCTCTAACACAACCTCCCCTCTTCCTCCACACCGGAGGGAATCCACTAGTGACACACAATCACTAGCAAGCGAGAGACCGAAGTCTCTCTTCCTCCACCAAGGAGGGGACCTACAAGTAGCAGCACTACCTGTAGCCGGAGACCCAAGTCTCCCTTCCTCTGAAGCCCAGAGGGAAGCACAAGTGACACCAAGTCACCTTCAAACCAGAGGTCTCGGGCCTCTCTTCCTCCACAAAGGAGGGAACCACTGATGACACAGAGTCACCAGCAAACTGGAGAAACAAATCTCCCTTCTCTTGAAACCACAGGAGGAACCCGATCCCCAACAGGGCAATCGGAAGAACAAGGTGAACAGTTAAAAGGAAAACAAGGATGCAGCAACAGAAAGCTGGAAAAATGAAATGCACAATAGCTCTCACAGGAGCAAACTGGATTGGATCTGATCCAAAGTCCAGTGAAGACAAGCAAGCTTCTCTTCTTTTTCACGAGCTCTCCATCTCTCTTTCTCTCTTTCTTTTTCTTCTTCTGCTCTCTCACTCTGGCACTTAGCTTCTCTCTTCTTTCTTTCTTCTTCTTGTGCTATCTGCTTCTCTGCAGCTCTTTCCTTCTATCTCGAACTCTCTTTTTCTTCTATCTTTCATCCACTTCGTCAGTCTTCTTCAGTGGAAGAAGGCTTCCTTTTATAGCAGCCGCAAGCAGCTAGGGCGTGTGCTCTCTTCGATTCCCGCCCAAGCTTCAGTCCACGTGACGGCTTCTCAGCATCTTGGATCACGTGCCAGGTGCCTACCTCGGATCACGTGCCCAGACACCTGCAGGTTTAATGAAGAGTTTAGTCGATGTACAAGCCTCAGGATGTATAGACTTCATATAAAAGTAGCAGAGTTTAGACTTAAGGATGCAGTGTGTATGCAGTGTACAGACTCTGCATTGCAGGCTAGCAGCGATGTATAGACTTGCTGCGTGCAGGCTGCCACGATGTATAGACTTTGCAGCGCAGCTGTGGGACGTTGTATAGACTTGCTGTGGAGGCTGTGTAGACTTAGCTGCAGGCTGTGGGACGAATGTCTAGACTCTGCAGACATGCGATGCAACTGGATGTATAGACTTAGTTGTGCTATGCAACCAATGTGCAGACATGACGTGCAACGATGCAACACAATGTATAGACTTAAGCGTGCTGTGCAAGCGATGTGTAGACATGCTATGCTTACTGTGGGGGATGTATAGACTTGATGTGGCTGTATAGACTAGCAAATGTATGAAGAAGCAAGCCAATGTATAGACATGAAAATAAGGGAGTGTATAGACTTGATGTGGCTGTATAGACTAGCAAATGCATGAAGAAGCAAGCCAATGTATAGACATGAAAACAAGGGAGTGTATAGACTTGATAAATGCGTGCAAGGGAAGGCAGTGTACAGACATACTGTGAAGAACAATGCCCAAACGCAGTGTACTGACTTTGTGATGCACAAACATATCTAATGTATAGACTTTGAAGTAAAGGTTGCAGTTAACACAAGCAATGTATAGACTTCAAAGTATGCACAATGCAAAGGCTGTACAGACTTCGTGAGACGCTAAGTGAGACAGAGTTGGATGTACAGACTTTGAGAGACAATGCACTATTGGAAAACTCTGTACAGACTTGAGAGACGATGCACTGTAGCTAACGCTGTACAGACTTGAGAGCGTGAGACGCTGGAAGAGACGATCGGATGTACAGACTTTGAACGTGGGCGAGACAATGTATAGACTCACAAAGACGCTGAAAGAGACACAGCTATGTATAGACTTTACAGTGAATGCATATGTCAATGTATATACTTGAAAGCGTGAGACGCTGACTGAGACGATCGGCTATACAGACTTGAGAGTGCAACGTAGATAAAGACTGGGAATGTATAGACTTCCCTTCGTGCAAGCTACAGCCCAATGTATAGACTTGCAAGCCAACGCAATGTATAGACTTGCTTTCAAGAAATGCATTGTTGTACAATGTATAGACTTTGCCTACAGGTGAATGTATAGACTTTGGATGAGACACTGCATGAGATGGTGGATATACAGACTTCAATGCAGAGACTTTGAACTTGTATGCTGGCAGTGTATAGACTTTGGCACACAATGTAACAAGACTCTGGATGATGTATAGACTTCCCAGCAGCAAGGCTTTGCTATGAATGTGCAGACTTAATGAAATGAGACATGTACAGACTTTGACTCAAATATGCATATGAGACGTTGACTATATAGACTTGTACATACTTGCATGAACAAAGAATATGCATGATGAGACAATGGCTGTACTTAGACAGTGTATAGACTTGTAAGAGGCTCATGCACTGACGATGTATAGACTGTGAATATGAAGAATGTACAGACATGAAATGTGTGCTATCTAGACAGACTCTGTACATACTTAAGCAATGTATGGACTTTATCCAGCAAAGTTCAGGCATGCTGTTAACGGATGTACAGACTATGCTGAAAGGGTATGGCAGCATCACCCATTGTACATACTAACATCACACACTCCAGATAAAATGCAATTATGAAATGCATCAACAATTATGAAATGCACCAATGCACACAACACACAGCCTCAACCTGTTCGTTGGTTATGTCAGATAAGATGTTCGATGAAACATTCATTCAACAAAGTTCAGGTATATATGCAGACTCAAACAGTATGCAGACTAAAACAGATGATGACTTATAGTGTTTGCTATCATCAAAACCACAGGGACACAACAATCTCTCCCTTTTTGATGATGGCAACACTATTAGTCATACTGACTTGATCAATTATTTCTCCCCCTTTGACTTCAGCAAAAAGACATTAGTTGAAGAGGGAAGAATAAGACTGTATAAGATGAGTGAATTAAAGGCTCCCCCTGAATAGAATAATGATCAGAAATGTTTTGAAGGTTGAAACCAATTGAGATGAAGGGAGAATATTAACAAAAGCACATGGACACTCAAAAATGCTGACTAGATCTCCCCCTTTATGAAAGACATTCAGCATGACAGGAAAACTCCCCCTGATTAGATGGAGTAAAAGAGGTGATGAGCATCTATCAGCAGAGCACATGGGTACTCAAGGATTACCACAGTCTGTAAGCACAATGAATAAATGAAGAAGACAGATTTTCATTAACACACCAAATTCATAAATCTTTGTAAACGAATTTCGGATTCTTCAATTATAATAGATTATGAATGAGTTTAAACTTATCATCATGATTTAAGAATGATGAATCCAAAGTCATATCTGAAAATTCATTACTCATATCTGAAACACCTTTTAATATAAATGAACCAAAAACTCATCTGACATTCATGTTTAACCTCTTTCCATCTTACTCATTTAAAATCAATGACTCCTATGGAAGTTACACAAGATAATATTGAGATTAAACAGAGATAATTGTATCTGAACTTGTCTTTAGTTTTTCAGAATTTTCTATTGATCAACACTTATTTTTCCTAAGCAAGTTTGGTTCAGTCAACACCTTTTTACATGAGGGACAACACGTCTTAGGTGAAGTGACCCAGTTACTCAGTGTGACAACCATATAGCCTCTCAAAGAGAACAGAGTTAGCAATTTGGAGTATCTTTTTACATGAGGAGACACCTTGATAAGAGGCCAGAATCCCCAGTTATTCAACACACCCAAGCCATTGCTCTGCCTGATTTTCAATCATTTTTATAAGAGAGGTAACTATGGCACTTCATGACATGGGCTTACTCTATTTCTTGGATAGAGAACCCAGTTTCTCTGTGACCAAAGTCATTGCTATTACAATTTTTAAATATTTTCAGATTTTTCAAACAAAGCTCAGTACACTGAAATGTTTAAGAACAATACCTTCTACATGTATCTTAACCAAGGATAGCCATGTCTTTTAAAATTTCAGATTTCAGAAAGTTTTGCTTGAAGTTCATGAGACAATTGGTTAAGATTTATTAAGCATGATGATTCAGATATTTTCAAGTCTTTTACATCAAAACTTAGGAAATACATTAGACTTAAATCAATTTGATTTATCAAAAATTCTTAAGCCAATATAATAGAAGTTTCTTCTTTTCAGAATATGTCTGATTTATGTCTAGGGTGCACTGACTAAAATCTTTCCTCATTCAGATGAATCAATGACATTTTAGCAAATCAGTGGAGTCAACAAAGCATTTTTATCGAGAGAGTAGCAGAGATCAATCATGATGAGACAAGGATTTAACATTAGAACAGTTCAGTTTAGAAGACACTAGCTGAGTCTGGAGTACAGATAGAATAGCTACACAAGAGTGAACCACACATTTGCCAAGAATGGATCAGATTGCTAGACAGAAGGAGTTCAAGAGGTGAAGAGATAAAACAGGAATGCTCCCCCTATCTAGATGCAATGAGTCATTTCTTTTTAGATTTTTCAATACAAGGAAATGCAATGCAACTAACTACATGTATGCATGTGTAAAGGCTCTCCTGGAGAAATTTCCTGATCATAGATATGTAATGCATTCAGTAAATGAGATTATCATGATTATGCAAACATCAGTCAAACTCTCCCTTACAAAGCGCATGATATGCAATTAAAGCACTGAAACATGATTTTAAAATTTATGCTCATTCAGACTGCCCTATAAAGAGATATGACCCATGGTACTAGGTGGAGAGCTTGGTCTAAAAGACCATCTCACACATAGTAAGAACCTCCAGATAGATTTTACCTGCCTTTTAGTAGCTTACTATTTAATATACCATGGTGGTCATGCAAATTAGTGTAATACCACATACAAGAAGTTTGACAAATCATGCATCATGACATTTATATGCAATGCATTCAGAGATAAACTACAATCATTTCCATGAGCATTTCAGATTTTTCAATTAGATTCAGTTAGACAATGCACAAAAGAATTATCATGATATGTAGTGCATTCAGATCACACAAATTCAGAATACAGAGGTTTCAGAATTTACCTGAATGGGGCTTTATCATCTTGGGTGCCTTGGTTTATTTACCCCTCTTTTTATTTCTCAATCCAAGGCACACCTGTAAATTTTGATCATTTTGATCCTGCAGGGACCCAAGCAGCTTTGGGTCTTGCCTTAGCCCTGACAAGTGTTCAAACATGTTTCTTAGCTAGATCAACATCAAATTTCATCAGAAAGTAATCATCCATAGAATGTCTAAATTTTCTACAATATCTACATGTACCAACAGAATTATTGACTTTATTATGATGCACATTAGCAAAAACATGAGGCATATGTGCATGAGCATAAGATTTTCTGTTGCTTACATGAACATTCTGTATCTTATTCTTAATCAGCCAACATTCAGAAGATTTGTGACCTTGCTTCCCACAGTTATTGCATGAAAGTCTTGCAAATGGTTTTGCAGGGAATTTGACTACATGGGGGTTAACAAACTTCTTCTGAACATGCCAACAGTCCTTGACTGTATGGCCATTTTTCCCACACTCAAGGCATCTGATATGCTTACTTTTAAAACCATTACCTGCCCACCAACATTCAGAAGCTCGGTGGCCAGTTTTTCCACATTCAAAGCATGCAAGATTCTTTTCTTCAAAAAAATTTTATTCCTACCAAACACATTTTTATTTGCAGAAAATTTGACAAATTCAAAATTAAGTTTATTTCTCTGTTTATGCCAACAGGGGGCTGCAATGTGGCCCATTTTGCCACAATGAGAGCATTGAATGTTCTTCTTATGATTTGCATGATTTTTAGTCTGAACAGTTCTATCATGCAATTTTCTAGCATTGAAATCATCATGTTTCTTTAGCTTACAATTGTGCATAAGATGACCAATTCTGTGACAGTAAAAGCACTGAATTCTTTTATTCTGAGCTAAAGAAGATTTCTTAACCTGAAAATTCCTAGCATGAATTCTGTTAAATTTCAGATCATCCTCCTTTATCACAAAGCACTCAGTCATCTCATGACCAAATTTCCCACAATAATAACATGACCCCTTTTTAGCGTGAGTTTGTGGGAGGTCATGTGACTTGTGTGCAGCAATTTTTGTAACAACAGGAGTGTCTTTGTCCTTTTTCTGTAGATTGTCATTCTTTTTTAATTTTTGATTTTGTTCTACAGTTTTGGGACTAACTGTGGATTTTTGGTTTTTCTGAGCACTGAATTTGAAGATAGGTGCACTAGATGTACTAGTTGGCTCATAGCTATGCACAAATGAAGTGTGAAGCTTACTGTCAATCCCCTTTTTATTAGCTGGGTTAAAGCCCAGACCCTCATGTTGGAAATTAATTTTGCAACCAAGGAGCTTATCCAAATTATCTTTTCTACTCACAAATTTAGCCAAAGATTCAGTCAACCTTGAAATTTCAGATTGCAGTTTGGAGACATGAAGTTCATAGTTAGCAATTTTATCTTCATAGCACACAGCCTTTTCGTTTAACATCTGATTGATGGTCTTTATGTTTGCAATTTGTTGTTCAGCATTCAGCAACTCACTAGAGCTCACCAGGTTTACACTCTACCCTTTTTCTAGCATTAAGAGCCTCTCAGACATTTTAGTATTTAGAAACTTTAGCTCTTCATTCTCCTTTTTCAGTTTACTGTTTTGCTTTAAGAGTTCATCATCAATCACCCAATCATCTGAGGAAAACTGACATTCATAAAACATTTCCTGTTGTTTCTCAGATTGAGGTTTGTTGAGATTTTTCTGAAGCTCTAGATTCATTGCTTCTTCAGCCTCCAATTTCTCCTTTAATAAGTCTTTGTTTTCTTCTTTAAGAGAGGCAATCAGCTTCATTAGTCTTTCATTTTCACTGTAGAGTTCTTCATTGCGTTCTCTTAGAGAGGAACATTAGTTGCAGTCTAACTCTGCAGTCTGTTTATTGAGCAATTCATTATTCTCATTTCTTAAAGATGCAACTATATCCTTATACCATTCAAGATTAAACTGAAGTCTCTCATTAACTTCTTTCAGACATGAGCAATCCATGCAATCAGATTCACATGTAGTTTCAGCATTGACTTTTAAGCTCTTTTTCTTAAGACATTCATTTTCAGATTTCAAGACATTCAATTCAGAGCTAACACACTCTAAATCTTTTATGAGTTTTTCATACTGAACTACATCATTGTTATGAGTCTGATCATCATCAGTTAAACTAAGTCTTTCCTTTAGTTCAGCAATTTCACAAACAAGCTCTTGATTCTCCTTTTTGTGTAAGTCATTTTGTTTCATGAGAGTTTGTTTTTCAGATTTTAAATGATCTAAATCTGAAGTAACAGAATCAAAATCTTGTAGTTGTCTTCTGAATATTTCATTTTCAGTTTTCAGAATTTCAGGGTTTTCACCTCTAGAATAAGCATTCACATGTTCATTCAACTTTCTTTTTAGAGATTTATTTCGTTTTCTCAACTTTTCGTAAGCATCAAGCAGATCATTGTATGCTACAATCCAATCATCTATATCATAATTATCAAATTCAGAAGGTACCTCATCTTCATCTCCTTCTTCATTTTCTTCTTGCTTGGATGCAGTTTCCTCATGATCATTTCTCCGATCAGCCATCATGCAAGTATCATCTTGTTGGCTATGCGCAGAAATGACTATGTCATATATCTCTTTTCCAAAAGTGCACCTGAGAGCAAAGGGATATATATCAGTATTAATCGCATCTCTCATGATATTAAGAATTATGACATTGTCATGGTTCTTTATTCTATCCTCTCTAGACCACTTGGTCTCATCATGAGACAGTTTGTGTGGTCCTTTAGATAGTAGATTCCATAGTTTGGGATCAATGGAGTCTACGTACACACATAGGCCTCTTAGCCAACTATTAAAGTTAGAACCATCATAAACCGGAGGATGACCCATTTGGACAGATGGCACACAGATTCAATGCGCAAAACAATCGACAAGAAATGAACCAAAAACCAGATAAACAAGGCAAAGCACAAGTCAATGAAACAAAGCACCGAGCACGAGAAGCCCACTCTGAAATGCACCACGACCAAGCAGGATCCTCTGCAGATTGTTAGATCTGTTAGGTCAGAGACCCGCTCTGATACCAATTGTTGAGACAGGTGCGATAGATTTAGAGGGGGGGTGAATGAATCTCCCCTTTAAAATTATAGCCTAATTAAAAACTTATGCTCAGATATGCGGAATTATAACCTGTTGCAAAAATATTCTGTGAATGCTTAGGAGAATCTCAGCAAAATAGCACAAATGAATTTACCTTCACTCGACCCTAAGCAAGCATCTAATGTGCGAAGAAATAAGATGAACACATAAGAAAATCAAACCACAATGGACACCAGGATTTTTAGGTGGTTCGGTCCACAGACCTACGTCCACCCCTCACTCCAAACCGGAGTGAGGCTTCCACTAGCAACGCTAGAACAGCAGACTCAGTCTGCAACAAATGCTGCCACACAGCTTGACCAGGGGAACAACCTCCCCTCTTCCTCCACACCGGAGGGAATCCACTAGTGACACATAGTCACTAGCAAGCCAGAGACCGAAGTCTCTCTTCCTCCACCAAGGAGGGGACCTACAAGTAGCAGCACTACCTGCAGCCGGAGACCCAAGTCTCCCTTCCTCTAAAGCCCAGAGGGAAGCACAAGTGACACCAAGTCACCTGCAAACCAGAGGTCTCGGACCTCTTTTCCTCCACAAAGGAGGGAACCACTGATGACACAGAGTCACCAGCAAACCGGAGAAACAAATCTCCCTTCTCCTGAAACCACAGGAGGAACCCGATCCCCAACAGGGCAATCGGAAGAACAAGGTGAACAGTAAAAAGGAAAACAAGGATGCAGCAACAGAAAGCTGGAAAAATGAAATGCACAATAGCTCTCGCAGGAGCAAACTGGATTGGATCTGATCCAAAGTCCAGTGAACACAAGCAAGCTTCTCTTCTTCTTCACGAGCTCTCCATCTCTCTTTCTCTCTTTCTTTTTCTTCTTCTGCTCTCTCACTCTGGCACTTAGCTTCTCTCTTCTTTCTTTCTTCTTCTTGTGCTATCTGCTTCTCTGCAGCTCTTTCCTTCTATCTCGATCTCTCTTTTTCTTCTGTCTTTCATCCACTTCGTCAGTCTTCTTCAGTGGAAGAAGGCTTCCTTTTATAGCAGCCGCAAGCAGCTAGGGCATGTGCTCTCTTCGATTCCCATCCAAGCTTCAGTCCACGTGGCGGCTTCTCAGCATCTTGGATCACGTGCCAGGTGCCTACCTCGGATCACGTGCCCAGACACCTGCAGGTTTAATGAAGAGTTCAGTCGATGTACAAGCCACATGCTGTATAGACTTCATATAAAAGCAGCAGAGTTTAGACTTAAGGATGCAGTGTGTATGCAGTGTACAGACTCTGCATTGCAGGCTAGCAGCGATGTATAGACTTGCTGCGTGCAGGCTGCCACGATGTATAGACTTTGCAGCGCAGCTGTGGGACGTTGTATAGACTTGCTGTGGAGGCTGTGTAGACTTAGCTGCAGGCTGTGGGACGAATGTCTAGACTCTGCAGACATGCGATGCAACTGGATGTATAGACTTAGTTGTGTTGTGCAACCAATGTGCAGACATGACGTGCAACGATGCAACACAATGTATAGACTTAAGCGTGCTGTGCAAGCGATGTGTAGACATGCTATGCTTACTATGGGGGATGTATAGACTTGATGTGGCTGTATAGACTAGCAAATGTATGAAGAAGCAAGCCAATGTATAGACATGAAAATAAGAGAGTGTATAGACTTGATGTGGCTGTATAGACTAGCAAATGCACGAAGAAGCAAGCCAATGTATAGACATGAAAACAAGGGAGTGTATAGACTTGATGAATGCGTGCAAGGGAAGGCAGTGTACAGACACACTATGAAGAACAATGCCCAAACGCAGTGTACTGACTTTGTGATGCACAAGCATATCCAATGTATAGACTTTGAAGTAAAGGCTGCAGTTAACACAAGCAATGTATAGACTTCAAAGTATGCACAATGCAAAGGCTGTACAGACTTCGTGAGACGCTAAGTGAGACAGAGTTGGATGTACAGACTTTGAGAGACAATGCACTATTGGCAAACTCTGTATAGACTTGAGAGACGATGCACTGTAGCTAACGCTGTACACACTTGCGAGCGTGTGTGATGACCCGGGATCCGAGTACCGGAGAGGAACCGGTGCGTCTCGAATCTCGGCCCGCCAACCCACGAGCCCGAAGACTCGGAAGGGTAGAAGGGAGTGGTGTGGGGGTACAAGAGAGGCTAAAACGACCGCAGGGATAGCACAATAATCTAAAAATAAAATACACAGAATAATATAAATAAATAAACTGCTACAAGGTCCACAGAGTCTCATGTCCAAATAAAAGTACAGTCAGCAGAAAGAAAAGTACAACTACACGGGGCATCCCCCGGCTCTGGCAGACTGGCGACTAACATTGGCTAGAAGAACCACGCTGAAACTCGGCCGCGCCTCTCGAAGACCCCACCTCACCTGAAAAGTAGGGGTGAGCCTCATTTCATTGGCTCAGTAGGGATCCCGCGAATCCCTACCTCGCGCGAAAAATGAGAAAGCAGAAGGTAACCCTACCTAGCAAGAGTACGGTGGAACCGACAAGCTAAAGTAAATAAACGGAAAAGCCATCTACTCTAATAGTACCGTACTACCAAACCTCGGTCCAATAAAACTCGAGTCCACGCCTGCCAGCGAACAGGAGCACTACCCACCAGAAGAACGACCGGATGCGTCCCCTGACGTCTTACATCGCGTCACAAGTGTCCAGCTACGACGCCCCGGGCGTGAGACTCAGACACGCAACAAGAACCACAACAAGGACTAGCTGGGGTCACGCTCGTCAGCGCGTGTCCTAAGCCCCCAACTACGTGTGCACACACAGACCATCTGCTCTAGGTCGGGTCCTCTAGCTGGTTTTCCCCCCCACCGGACTCGGGTGGCAAAGGCAAGGGGCCCTACGGTAACCAGCCTAAAAACCGCCTCTCACTGGGTCTCGCTCTCCACCACTCCCAGGTGGGTCCGCACACGCGTGCGCAGGAAGCTACGACTAGTGGACAGGTCACTGGAAGTAAGGACTCGACTCACGGAACCCACCGACTAACACACTAACACAGACTCTTGGTAACCAAACGGTAGGTACGGATGCCGGAGACACGCATGAGGTCTGACCGTCCCTCAAGTCACGCGGCACCCCCACCGAGGTAACTGATTCTCCGGGGACCCCCGGGCGCCCCTGTGGCTTTCCCTGGGTGCCCACGGCAACCCTCGGGCCACACGCCATGACCGGGTCCAAAACTCACCCAACCGGAGGCTAAGCTACCCAAGGAACACAGTTTCGGGGGAGGGGGAAGGTCGCGCTATTCACCCCTAGCGTGACTCTGGAGAACGCGCTAGCATGGGCTAGCGCGATCTGCCAGATCGCGCTGCCCAAGGCCAGCGCGTTCACGCCTGAACGCGCTAGTCTTGGATAGCGCGATCATGCAATCGCGCTACCCGTCCCTGGCGTGTTCCGAACTGCCAGAGCGGTCATCCCTTCCGATGAACGCGCCCGGACGACACTGCGCGTTCGTTAAGAACGCGCCACTGGAATATAGCGCGACAACGGGCCGAGCCCGGTTCGCGAAATACGCCTGGAAATCGTAAAACCACGCCCATTCACCCCCTCTGGTGAAGGGAAAACAACGGGGAATCACCCCCCCCCCCCCGACGTCCTAGCATGCATCTAGAGCCCCAAATCAATCAAAAACCCCCACGAATCAATGGATCCGGTGCTCAAACCCCAAGCATGAAAATAACCCTCCCGGCATGGATTTAGCCCCACTCGGCCTCTCCACGGCCTAGAAATCACGGGGAATGCTGTAAAGAGGGCAAGGATCCGTCCCCCTACCTTAAAGAAGCTCAAAAACCACCGGATCGCCGCCGATCGCCGAATCTTGCTCGAACACGAACTCCTCTCCCACGCACCAATGGGGCACCGTCACGATCCTCTCGCCACCGCCGTCGTCACCGTGCCGCCACCGAGGTCCACCACCCGTCACCGGAGGGGAAGGGGCGCCGCGAAGTCCAACGGGCAAGGGGGGTTGCAACGGTCGGTGATGGCTCACGGGAGGAGGAAAGAAAAATGAAAATAAGAAAAGGGGAAAAAGGAAAGGAAAGAAAATAGGGGGTATTTATAGAAAATCTGAAAAATCAAAAAAATCCCAAAAAAATAGAAAAATACACCTCCTCGATCCTCGCGACGCATCGATCGCAACGGTACAACCCTCGCCTAGGTGAACGGTCCGGTTCACCCGCAACGAGGTTCTGAAGGGTCTGCCAAAACCCGTACACAGAAATCGGAAAACACACACGGAAAAGCCGCAGACGCATTTCGGGCCTCCGAAACAACTCCGGATCGCGCCGATCCGGACACGAAAGATGTCCGAAACGAAATTTCGGACCCAACGGAGCCAGACACTTTGAAAAACTAGATCTGGGACCCACGACGAATGATCCGAAGGGTCTGGGACATTACAGCGTGAGACGCTGGAAGAGACGATCGGATGTACAGACTTTGAACATGGGCGAGACAATGTATAGACTCACAAAGACGCTGAAAGAGACACAGCTATGTATAGACTTTACAGTGAATGCATATGTCAATGTATATACTTGAAAGCGTGAGACACTGACTGAGACGATCAGCTATACAGACTTGAGAGTGCAACGTAGATAAAGACTGGGAATGTGTAGATTTCCCTTCGTGCAAGCTACAGCCCAATGTATAGACTTGCAAGCCAACGCAATATATAGACTTGCTTTCAAGGAATGCATTACTGTACAATGTATAGACTTTGCCTACAGGTGAATGTATAGACTTTGGGTGAGACACTGCATGAGACGGTGGATGTATAGACTTCAATGCAGAGACTTTGAACTTGTATGCTGGCAGTGTATAGAATTTGGCACATAATGCAACAAGACTCTAGACGATGTATAGACTTCCCAGCAGTAAGGCTTTGCTATGAATGTGCAGACTTAATGAAATGAGGCATGTACAGACTTTGACTCAAATATGCATATGAGACGCTGACTGTATAGACTTGTACATACTTGCATGAACAAAGAATATGCATGATGAGACGATGGCTGTACTTAGACAGTGTATAGACTTGTAAGACGCTCATGCACTGACGATGTATAAACTGTGAATATGAAGAATGTACAGACATGAAATGTGTGCTGTCTAGACAGACTCTGTACATACTTAAGCAATGTATGGACTTTATCCAACAAAGTTCAGGCATGCTGTTAATGGATGTACAGACTATGCTGAAAGGGTATGGCAGCATCACCCATTGTACATACTAACATCACACACTCTAGATAAAATGCAATTATGAAATGCATCAACAATTATGAAATGCACCAATGCACACAATACACAGCCTCAGCCTGTTCGTTGGTTATGTCAGATAAGATGTTCGATGAAACATTCATTCAACAAAGTTCAGGTATATATGCAGACTCAAACAATATGCAGACTAAAACAGATGATGACTTATAGTGTTTGCTATCATCAAAATCACAGGGACACAACAGTTTAAATTCAGGCTTTGAGGCCTTTTTTAAAGTGTGCTTAACTATTTAGTTATTACTTGGGCCTTTAACAAAAAGGCTTTAGCTTACTTAGCCCATTAATTGACCCATTAAGTCTTTTAAGCCTATTAAATGCTTAAATAAATCTATTTAAATTTTAATAATTCTAAAAAATTACCAGGGGTGCTACATTGGGACCTTCGAAGAAATGCTGGGTGAGAAGTTATGGATGATTGGGAAAAGCCAGGAAGTAACGCCCTTCAAGCGAGACACACAGAAGTACTGGGTCTTCCATCCCTTGTAGGAAGAGTCCCGAGGAGCATGAGTAACACAACTTTTGCCCCTTCGGGCTTGGAGAAAATAAAAAGCCTTTTTCGACCTGTATGTGCTCCTTCAGCTCGTAAAAAGTGTTGAAGTGCTCAACGGTGGGTGCAACCTTACTCTTCCTGCAGAGAACGATGAAGGAGTAGATGAAGGCGTAAGAGTTATAGACCAATTGTACCGGAGCCAACTTGTAACGGTTTAGGAGATTTACGATGAAGAGATAGACCGGAACATGGAAACCCAACTTCCAGGCCAGGGCATAAGTACAGAACAGTCAGATCGAGTGTCCAAGCTGGACTCACCTGGCCTCATAGAAGAAAAACCATACTGTCACGGAACATTGTACCAAAAAAGGAGCTCCTTGACCTCCTTGGCAGTAAGCTCATTGAAGGATTGGCAGCAAGAAGGGGGTGCAGAGCTCTCAGCCCTCTGCTCGACCTCGTCTCTATGAGAAGATGTCTCCTGGCCGGCCATGGGGGTAGAAGTCAAAGAGGGGAGAGATAAACTGGAGGAGGAAGCTAACGAAGGAAGCAAGTGGACGGCCTCAGCTGTAACTGCGGCGAGGTCCACGAAAGCGGCAGCAGCCCTGGGCTCCCTTCTATGTTTCTCCTGGGACATGAGGGAGAACTTGCCGAGAAGGCTGAAGACGGAGGTTGGAACTGAGAGAGCAAGGGGTCTGGAGGTAGAGGGCTTGGCGATGAAGATAGGAAGGTGGTCCGATGACCTAAAATGTAGTATTTATAACTGCAAGTGGTTGATGAAGCCCGCCTGAATGCCCTATGCATGCCTCCTCGGAAGTTGAAACATCTCGGGCGGTGGTGCAAACTGACGTCGGCTCTAGTGCCAAGGGCGTGATCATTATTCTGGCTGCCTAATTCTACCTAGGCAGATGCAACTGAGCCCAATAGACGCGTCAGGAGCACCCGCAACAGATGGAATACCCAACATTAACAGCCACTTATCAAAAGGCGTGCGATACAGAGGTACCCACCCTTGCTAATAACCCAAGAAAATCGTACTCACCGAGCCATGTGTTGAGCTCGGGAGTAAGGGGGGCAAGTGGAGAGGGGGAAAATCACAGTCCACTAATTCTTCTAATCGGCAGCTCATAAAGTTTATCTGGCCCAGAAGGTGATGGCCCACTAACACACTCAGGGTCCATCTACCAAAAGCCCGTATGCTAGGGCTCAAGAACCACTGCCTAGCCTGGAGCAGCCACCCATGAAAAGGACTCCCTAAGCTCGGGAGAAGGCTTCGCTGTGCCATAATCTCGAGCGACCAGAAAACTACCTAGGGAGCTCCCTCGGGAAAGCACTGGGATATGTGTAACGTTTGGTAACCTCGGCTCTCTAAAGGGGCGATCCTTATCTGGAAGTGGACAATCCCACGCCTGGGAACCCCTCTGGACCCTCAAAGGAGACCTATCTAGACCGGGCTCCTATCCGATATAACCGCTGGCGAACTTCCCGTGAGCCGATTAGGCCAAAGGATGCGGAGGGATAAAAATAGGGGACAAGTCCCACACCGGTAAGAGTCCTTACCTAAGAAATACCTCCTCTCCCTTCGTCTTTTGCGAAACCAGAAAGGGAGTTCATAACTATTTAATCTCAGGGATCTCCCTGCTCGAAGATCATAAGATATTGCCTACCTTTAATCCTCAATTAGTGAAGAACGATTCCGTACCCTCAAACCCCTCACTCTCTCTTATTCTTTAGCTCTTGCTCGTCACTGACTTAAGTATCAGAGAGTTTTTTTTAGGATTCCCATCTTAGGTCCTCTGATCTTTTGTCTTTCTCGCAGACCGGCTCTTCGGGAGTCTTTGGCATGATCACCTTGTCAGTTCTCCCCCAGCATCTGATGATCTACAATAGGCTACGAGATTGAGTCTCTTCAAACCCCTTCTAAGTCAAGGGCGAGATGATATGAGCCCAACTTGACACCTAATCTCATGAATAACATGCATCCAATGAAAATTAGAGTCATACTTACTGTAATTCTCGATTCTCGGATTTGCTGTGTCAAACTATGTCCCCAGAGGTTGATGTACGTGTATACATGTTGAGGAACCAACAAGGATCCAATTTTTAGCAAATTTGTAGTCCGATTTATACTATAAACATCTTGTTCTATGCAGATCAATCATCGATTCAAGCCCATCAACTAATCGGATGCCTATACGGTTTCATTGCCAGAATCTTTAAACCCACAGCCAGGTCGAGCCCCCCACGGTCCCACGTCCGAGCGGATCCTCCCTGGCCTTCCTGCCCCGGACGATCTCCGGAGCCTTCATGTTCGTACGCTACTCGCGCACGTGCCCCCGCCACAGTTGCGCGTGCGCCACCAACTCAGATGGGCCCCGCAATCCGCCTTTCGCTCACCACCCCCTTCGCCCTTACCAACCCCCCCGACGCACTTTATAATGTATATATATATATATATAATATTATATCTTATCATCCAACCCGCCCCCAAGCCAACCCGTTTCTCACCCCCGACCCCCGACCAACCCAAGACGTGATCAGAAAACCATAACGGCGGCCCAGCATACCCGTGGCTCACCCCGTAAATATCTTAAACGTCAGGCCCAAATACAAGTCGACTTTTCTAAACTCCGGCCTTTCCACCATTTTCGTATGAGCAGCAATGAAATCACCACTTCGTCCTCTGCGCCGCGGCGCATTACCCCTTATTAATAGAAAACGGCCACGTTGATCAGGACAAAAACTTCCACCGTAAATTTATTGTGCCAGAGTATAGAGGAGAGGTGACGTGTCCGGACGGGGGGCTTGCAGGGCCCTGACACCAACTGCAGCGGTAAGAAGATGAGAACAGTGCAGTTCATCACCAGGGCACACTAAAACCCCGGAATAATTAAATCCAAATTGGGGGCAGGATCAGGATGTGGGATTAAAATTTGTGGCTGGTGGAAGAATCGAAGCCGGGAGACGACGTATGGAGATCCGAATGGAGCTCAATCTCAGCTGTTTAGTGGAGGATTTTCTGATTAAAATATGAGGGGGGCGGACCAGAATTCAAGGCAGTGTAGTTAAATTTTTATTAGGCTTCAGATGGCAGCTCTGCCCGGAGAAACGAAGTTGGGTGATGTATGTGGAGGGAGAGTCAAAGAGGAGGAGAGAGAGTCAAAGAGAGGAGAGAGAGAGTGTGTGTGTGGGGGGGGGTGTGTAGAGAGGAGAGAGAGAGTGAGAGGGTAACAGGGGTAGAGAGAGGGTGTGTCTGCGAGCAGTGTGTTGGCGACGCCGCCGTGTGCCCGGAGCTGCTCTGGGAAGCTCCAGGGCGGCTGTTGGGTGGTGGGCGTTTGCTGGGGATGCGGCCAAGATGGCGCCTTTCTAGTTCAATTTAGCTGCGGGGTGGCCTTCTCGATCTGGGTTCTTGTTACTTCGCTTGTTCTCGCTTTGGTAGGTTTTGTCCTGCCGTGGTCTAGGTCGGGGCAGAGAGGCTGGCGGCGGTTATACTTGGTGGACGTACGCTGCCCTCTTCCAAAGTTTTGTCTTGTTGGGGTTTTTGCTTCGGCTGTACGAATCGGCTGCTGGAGGATCGTTGCTCTCAATCAAGCCTCTGTGTCGGCGAAAAATTGCTGCTTTTGGGCGAGTAGAAGTCGGAAGGTGAGTTTTAGCACCATGCTGGGCGGGTTTGGTGCTCTGGGTTTCTATTTTGGGTAACTTATGGTGTGTGGGTTTTGTGGCGGGGATTCCTGTTCTTCCGCATGGTTTGAGCTGTGGGAGACTGAGCTCTTTAACTCTCTTTCCCTTCCTCTTTTTTTCTTCTCAGGGTTTTATTGGCTTTCAGTTTCTTGATGGTCGGTTGAGCTGATGGTGATGATGGTGGTTAATGGGGAGTAGAAGAATTGGGGTCCGCCCGGAAGATGGTAAGGAAGCACCAAGCGGGATGCCGGGCTTGGTTCCTCCTGTGGCTGTCTCCCGCACAATGTAATCGGTTCTTACCCACTTGATCACTCTGTTCTCTTGGCTCCACTCATAATGGCTTATGTCAGTTATATATTGATCCGTTCCTGTTCCATAATCGCTTCATCTATCTCTGAACATATTGCAAATTTCTTCTAGCTTGTCCTTGAATCTATCAGCTTTAGGATTACCTCTCTTTCTTTATAACAGTGAAAAGGGGCTGTTTGTTTTTTTTCTTTTCTGCTAAGTTTAAACTAATAAAATTGAAAGAGCTTCCTGTATCAGTTTATTTCGTATCCGCCCGTGCTTCTTGTCTGCTTAGAACTTTTTGTCATTGTAACCTATATAATGTAGATGGAATTGGGCGCCTACAAATATATATATATATATATATATATATATATATATATATATATATATATATATATATGCATGCAGAGTTGCTAAATGTCTGAGTTCTGAAATAGGATTCATGTGTTGCAGATCAATAGAACACAAAGAAACTGGTTAAGAAAAAAATTGCTAATTTACAACTTGCTATTGTAACAGCACCTCAATAGAAACTCGGTATATTGATTTATTTTGATTGACAAGAGTAAAGAAAAGAAAATGTTATGCTGTTTTGGAGTGGGATCTAAAGATATTATGGCTTGTGGTGAGAGATTGAGAAGAAAGACCAGTGGTGAAAAAAATTAGATGAACCCATCTCCAATGGTTCGACCATACTTTCCATGAATCATTGATATATTTGGTACTCGCTAGGATGCAACCAATACTGCATGTATACTCAGTGGGCACGTAGAAAGTTTACTCTAGAGGGGCTAGGGAAGTGTCGAAGTTAGATAAACGACAGATATGTGGACCACAGAGTGTAACCATAACCAGAAGGTGGGGGAAATGGCCTCCTCTGACCTTTCATTTGTTTGCCCCTAGATGCAGGGACCCAGCCATGTGGGACAATATATCTTATTTATCAGGATGAAGCAACATCTTATGAATTGGGGTTGGCTAGGATTTGAGGGTCCAAATCTTCTGAAAATTTTAAGCAAATTGTCTAAGACTAAGAGTTGGCCTACAAATTCCTTGAAGCATAAAGTTGTTTGAGACTTGATGAAGAAATCCGCAACCTGTCCAACAGATGAGACATAAGGAGAAAGTGCCAGAGAAATAATGTTGAACGACAAAGTGGTAGTCAATCTCACTATGCTTCATCTGTGCATGGAGTATTGTACTGCCCGTGACTTGTTGAGCATTCTAGTTGTCACAACATAAAGGTTTAGAAGCTAGAGAACTGATGCCCAGGTCAAGAAGAATATGGTGCATCTAGACAATCTCCACTGAAGGAGAAGAAGCATCTGCTGGAGCAGAGTGGGGAGTAGAGCTTACCAGGTATCCAATGGAGCTAAACTTAGGGCCATAAGAGAAGAAGTAGAGGACAATGCTGAAGATGAAGCCATAAAGTCAATAAGAGTAGTTGTTAGGCATGGAGTATGCAAGCTTTTATCAAACTGATTATGATGTCCCTGTTGTCAACAATATCAGTAGTATGGTCATTGATGAGCAAAAAGAGCTAAGACTGCCAAGGGATATATTTGGACTATGGGTTGCTAAGCTCGTCATAAATGCAATAAAGGACAATCTGCAAAGAATAAATCAGTGGAAGGAAGGCCCACAAAACTCTCAAATGGAGCTGTAAACAAAGAAGCAGATAGCTTGAATCAAATCAACGTACCAAAAAGCCCTTGGATGAGTGTATATTGCAATGAGAACAGAAGTAAGCCACTGAACAGTAAAATAATCTGCTTTAGCTTGCAAACAGTGCCAAACAGGTAAACAATGCCAACGTTAACAGCATGTAGAAATGCTCTAGGTAAGGGCATGGTATTCTGATGTGTGCCAACTGATAGTGGAGCAGCAAAGCAACACTTGATATCTATGAAATGGGTCATCAGACAAAGAATGGAGTGTGCGACCTGTTGGGACTCCTCTGGGTTGATAAGCAGTTCGTGCACTGCTTTGTGATGTAATGGTTTGATGATTGACAATAGTTGTTTTGATGATTAGCAACAGTGGTGTGTGACTTAGTTGACTTTATTTCTATATATGATGGTGTAAGTATTTTGATGCATTCATATGTCAGATAATCACATCAATGGTGTGTGCATCTTAGTCTATGCATTGAATTGAGTATGTGCAATCCTCGCTGATGCACACGACTAAGTCGGTGCAATTCTTCTCGATGCACGCCACTGAGTCGGTGCAACCTCTGCACCAGGTACTTAGAGTCTGTGCAATATGTCTTAGGTAAGTCGGTGCATAGAAGTTCATGCATTCGCCGTTTACACATTAAGTCTGTGCAAGTCAAGCATTCTGTGTGAATAAGTCCGTGCAAGCTCAGGCACGGGGCATGCTAAGTCAGTACAACGTCTTCAGTGGCAAGTCATCAGGTCAGTGCAATACTTGCCCATTGCACACACCCAGCCGATGTATCCGTAGGCTTTGTGTTGAAACCATGTCTGTGCATCTGCTTTTGAAGAGATGATTGAGTCTGTGCATGTGTATGTGAACACCACAATTGAGTCCGTGCATCAAAATCTCTACTTTGTGCAATCTCCTTTTTATATCGTATAATTGTCTGAATATGACCTATATCTGATGCCTTGACAGGTGCCTTTTCGTAAAGATTAAGAAGGGCACGTGATCCAAGATTGAAGAAAGTGCCAGGATCGTGACACGTGGAAAGCAGCTATGCTGTGATGCCGCCACGTGACGAAGGTGTTTGGGCGGGAATTGTGGTGACCACACGCCCTATCCTTCTACTACTCTATAAATAAGAAGCTTCTTCCTCAGGAGAAAGGTGATCGTGAACATACTTCGAAAGAGCAGAAGCAGAGAGAGCTTGCACGATCCAGAGAGAAGAGAACAAGAAGAAAGAGAGAAGAAGAGAAGGAGAAAGTTGAAAGAGAGGTGTCTGAGAGAATACTGTGAGTGCTTGTTCCTCGGTCTCTCGGTTCAGAAGCGGAGCTGAAATTGCTCAGTGTTGAGCTACATTCCCCTAGTGGGTTCGTTTGTTTCTTCGCTTGTTTTCTTTTTCGTTTTTGAAACTGCGTTTCCAAGCTGTGTGTCAGCGGAGCAAGCTTTGAAGCTCAGCGGTTTGCAGAGGAGGATTCCTCTGGACGGGTAAAGCTGTAAGTCCCCAGCGGTTTGCAGAGGAGGATTCCTTTGGACGGCATAAGCTGTAACGCCCAGCAGTCTGTAGGGTTTTGACCCCAAAGCTGTGGATCAGCGAAGCTGTGTATCAGCAGTAGAAGCCACATTCCGGTTTGGAGTGTGGAGTGGACGTAGATCTCGGGTTTGAGATCGAACCACCTTAAAAATCTCTGACTACTGTGCGATTGCTGTGTGGATTGTGTGCATCATGTTTATTTCTTCGATTCGTAGTAGATGAATGCTTGGGACCGTCTTGATTTAGATCTGTTAGGTCGGCTTTCATTGATAGTGTTGTTTATCCTTCTGTCGTCCAACAGCAGCTTGTTTTAATTCCCCACTTGGAGCTGTTGTTGTTGGTTTTAATTGGGTGATTGATCTATTCACCCCCTCTAGATCGTATATCGCATCCTAACACTTGGTATCAGAGCCTAACTCTTCTGCAGGGATCAACGTCCTGAAGAGAAACGGCCATGGATGCAAGAGGGATGACGGTTGAAGGACATTCCACCACGAAGCCCCCATACTTTGACGGGTCGAACTACGCATATTGGAAGAACCGTATGCAAGTTTTTTTGAGGGCGAAAGACTATGAAATTTGGAAGGTGGTCAGTAAAGGACCATTCGAGCTGCATCCTAATGAGGATATATGGACGAGAGAGGAGATCAGGAAATCTACTCTCAACTGGAGTGCCATCAATGCCATACAGTGTGCTCTACATCCCACTGAATTTGCAAGAGTCTCTTCGTGTGCCACAGCGAAAGAGATGTGGGATAAGCTGGAGGTTATCTACGAGGGAACCTCTCAGGTGAGAGAGACCAAGGCTAATTTACTAGTTTCAGAGTATGGAGCCTTCAGGATGAAGCCCAGCGAGACCATCACTGAGATGTACGCGCGTCTTACCCTCATAACTAATGGTCTCAGAAATCTGGGGAAAAACTATTCTGATTATGAAATTGTGAGAAAGATACTGCGATCCCTGACTCCAGTATTATTGAGGAGTCTAGGGATCTCCAGAACACCAAAGTGGACGAGTTGATAGGTTCATTGATGACTTATGAAATGAATCTGCCAAAGATAGAGGAGATCGAGAAAAAGAAGCAGCCTATCGCTCTGAAGGCAAGCGCCAGTCGTTCCAGTCGATCCAGCCACAATGGATCGTCTAGTGATCAGAGTCTCTCTGGATCGGAAATTGAAGGAGATCAGATAGCAATGCTTACCAGAGAGTTCAGAAGATTTCTCAGGAAGGAAGGAAGAAATTTCAGCCGAAGACAATATGGCGGCAGGAGATACAACAGGTACAAATCTAATTCTACCAAGAAAATTGACACTAATGTCTGTTACCATTGCAGGAAGGCCGGTCATATGAAGGCCGATTGTCCAGAGCTCCAGAAGCTGAAAGAGAAAGCCAAGAAGAAAGCTCCCAAAGGAAGAGCAATGGTGAGCACATGGAGCGATGAGGACGAGGGCACTTTGAGCAGCACATCAGAGAGTGAAGACGAAGAAAAGCCCATCTGTCTGATGGCCAGAAATGATGAAAAAGAAGTGGAAGACTCCGACGAGATATCATCTCCTTTTGAGCATTACAGTATTTCAGATTGAGAAGATGCTTACGAAGATTTGCTAGATAAGGTAGATGATATCAGAAAAGAGAACAGACATTTGAAGAAGAAAGTAAATTCTCTTATGAATGACAAAACTATGTCTGATAAACTTGCCTGCTTGTAATATGAAAATGACATGTTAAAAAATTCATGTGCTGAAGTTGATAATGTTAAGCATACATTGATAGATTCTAGAAGAGAAAATGATAATCTGAAAAATGTGATTGATGAATTAAAATTGAAATTGCAAAATTATGAAAATGAAATGAAAATTGTTAATGAGAAATATGAAGTTGTACTAGGTGTTAACCATGAATTAAAAAATTCAATTGATCACCTAGAAAAAGAGAATGAAGAAAAAAGAAAATTATCGAAAACATGACCCAAGGATCTGATAATTTGAATGCACTCTTGGGGTCAAAAGTAAATTTCAGAAGAGAAGGCCTCGGGTATAACCCCACAGCTAAAGGGAGTTTTGCTTTGAAAACAATTTCAATTGTTGCTGAGAAGGAAAAGGGGTCCCTCATCAAGATGAGCAATGTAAAGTCTGCTGTTAAAATTGTTTATTCCAAATTGCCCAGTGCTAAGGACAAGGGAAAGCAGAAAATGGGTGAGTCTAGCCATGATAGTACATACTGTCCTACTTCTCAGGGTAGAGTTCAGATTAGGGGTCAACTTTCGCGCACACCAAAACCCCATGCTAGGGTTAACAAGTCACCGCCAGCAGTTCAGAGGAAGACTCAACCCCCACCCATGAAGAAGTCAAGTGAGTCTAGGGTGCAAGGTAGAAACACTTCTGCCAGAAGTCAATCGAGCCACTGATAGGTCAATATGATAGGTGCAGACAGATTCAGAGGGGGGGTGAATGAATCCCTCTTAAAAATTTGCTCCAAAAACTGAGTAGATAAAACTCAGATTAGATAACTATTGCGGAAATAAAATTAATAGACTCGGTTGACAGAACGACCCACGGAATGACAAATTGTTGTCCTAAGAAGATGCTCGATAACAATTGTTCAAATAGCACATATGCAGTTGAATTGCAAACTGATCACGATCCACTCAACAGATATGCAATTAGATCACGATCCTAAGCATGCATCTAGCGGAATCAAAAGAACAAACCAGCCACTGCACAGAAGATTTTTAGGTGGTTCAGTCCTCTAGACCTACATCCACCCCACACTCAAACCAGAGTGTGGATTCCGCTGCCAAACAGCTTGAAAACCGCTGGGCGACACAGCTTGCCTACAAATCGCTGATTCACAGCTTCAACTGCTGGGCCTTACAGCTTCGCCGTCCGCTGGGCAATACAGCTTAGCCGTCCAGAGGAACCAATCCTCTGCTACCGCTGAGCGGCACAGCTTGCTCTGCTGACTAACAGCTTGAAGAAAGATTCAAAAGAAAACAAAAGACAAGAAAACACAGCAACTGAAAGCTGTAAACTATATCAACACAGATGTGGCTCCCATGGAGCTGACTGGATTGGATTTGATCTAGATTTCAGTAGGGACAGATCTTCTGATGAAGCTTCTCTTCTTCTCCTCGAACTCTCTATCTCTCTCTCTATCCTTCTTTCTCTTCTGTTGCCTCTCTTTCCTTTCTCTAGCTCTCAAACTCTCTTCTTTCTCTTCTGCTCTCTCTTTCTTCTTCTTCTGCTGGCTCTCTTACTCTTCTCTCTGGCTGCACTCAGATGTCTTCTATTCAGCGTTTTTCCCTTTGCGCAGAAGAAAGGTCTTATATAAGGCTTCAGTCTGGGGCCCACTAGCTCACACCCTAGGCGTGTGGAGAGAACGTTCCCGCCAGGAAGCTTCAGGAATCTTTCAGCCACGTGTCAGAATCTCCATCGTTTAGCTATCCACGTGGCAGCTTCTTAGAATAATGATCAGCCTTGGATCAAGTGCCATTTGATTGTTCTGCTTATATCGCGTGCTCCTGTTCTTCTGATCCTCGTAAGTAGGGTACTCAGGTGCACATAAGATGCTCGAATCCTGGTTTTCCTCAATTGATCACTTGCGTGCTTAAGTTCCATATAAATGCATGCACCGACTTAGTTGGTTGTTCCTGGTCGTGCTGGCGAAGGCATTGCACTGACTTACTAGAGTAGTCGTGTTGGCAAAGACGTTGCATTGACTTGCTCGTGCAGAGAAGGGATATTTCGACTTTGAAGCTCAACCATATGAAAATCTGTTCACACAGCAGTCAAATGCATAGACTTAATAGGGCGTACAAGCTAGTGTGCACGAGCTCAGTAGGTGTTATTCAAGAGAGTATGCACAGACATAACCTGAATGCAGAGTTAAGAAATGCACAAACTGCACACAGACACATGCACGGACTCAGTGTTTACATGCAAGCATATGCACAGACTTGATTCCAGTACATGGCCAACAGATGCACTGACTATGAATACGCAGAGTACAAACATTGCACAGACCTAATCGAGCCAGAGATGAAAGTTGCACCGACTTAGCTATGCACATGCACAGACCTCATGCACTATGCAACATAAAGTGCCCAGAGTTATCTTGTACAGACTCTGCGCGTGCATCAACAAAAGTTGCACCGACTACAACTCTGCACTGACCTAGATATGAACTGACATCAACATGCACCGAGGTCGTATGACAGAACTTGCACTGACTATGTGCAAGCGTGCAGCAGCAAGAAGTGCACCGACCTTTTATTGCCTAAGACAAGACTTGCACCGACCGTGTATGTGCAGGATGGCCTATACTTTATATGCATGTGAACAGTGATATGCTCGGACCTCAACCATGCACATACAAGGATGGCAGTGTCGGTTTCGGACTCGGTTTCGGCCGGGTCCGAAACCGATACGACTCGGTTTCGGTATCGGTTTCGGTTTCGGCCGAAACCGGATGAAACCAGTTAAAAAATTTAAAAAATTAATAATCCTGACCAGTTTCGGACCGAAACTCACCAGTTTCGGACCGAAACTGACCAGTTTCGGACCGAAACTGACCAGTTTCGTCCGAAACTATTTAAATAATATTTTTTTAATTGTTTCGGACCTGCTACAGTGTTTTGGTCCGGTTTCGGATCGGTACCGGCCGAAACCGATACGTTTTGGCCGAAACGTATCGGTTTCGGCCGAAACTGCCAACCATGTGCACATAGCTATATGCACAGACTCGAATGTGCACTGACTTATGTGCAAAATGCTCACATATGCACCGACCTTGACCCTATTCTCACCATATGCACAAACCTATATCCAGGTGACGTAGACTTGAACATGTATGCACAGACCTTGTCTAAGCTGGCTATCATGAATGCACAGACCTTGAATGCATGCTGTCTATACTAGCATTGACCTTGATCTGTTCGATGAAATGCCATGCACCCTGATGAAGTTGTACGCAATATAACATGCAAAAATCAGATGCTCATTCAATCATGCTCATTCAGTCATTCATACAAACACAGTGTGACTTATAGTGTTTGCTATCATCAAAACCACAGGGGCACAACAATCTCCCCCTTTTTGATGATGGCAACACCACTATGAGTCACACTAGCTCAAGTCAAACTATTCTCCCCCTTTGACTTCATCAAAAAGGAACTAGTTTGAGACGAGAGTTACAGACATACATGATATGATTGAATTAAAATATTCTCCTCTGGCAAAATCATTAAGGCATAGAAAACACAGAGGCAGTTAAACAATTAAGCACCAATCAAGTCTATGTTGCAGATGTATTCTCTCCTTATGAATAATGAATGCAATTCATGGAGGACCTGATGCTTACATGATGCAGACGAGACAAGAACCAATCAATCTATCCTCCCCCTTTGACAAGATCACAAACAAACCTCCCCCTTTAAAAAGTAATAAGTGCAGTCTAGATAAGACCTAACCTCTTCTTTAAAAACAATCCAATGCTCCCTGATCTGAATGAAGCAAGGCTTTCAAGAGTGTAAGGTGAGGGATATGTCAAGAAGACATTCAGGAAGGATGACATGGCAGCATGCAGAATACATGATCTTTCAAAGAAATAGAAGATTTTCAATAAGATACTTATTTCATAAATCTGAATAAACTCGGTTCAGACTCTTCCATTATAGGGGCTTATGAATTTTTATTTGAACATCATGGTTTAAATATGATGTATACACAGTTTGTCAATAAAATTCTGTACTCATATCTGAACATCAATGTTTAATAAAAGTGAACCAAGCCCTCATATTTATATCTTGATTAATCTCCCTTCATCTTACTCAGTCAATTTCAATGACTTCTTTAGAAATTACAATCATTAGTATTGAGGTTAAACAACATGAAGGAATTCAAATTTGGTTCCTGAGGATCAGCCATACTTCTTCCAATAATTTCAGATTTTTCTTTATGCACAGTACAAGATTTCATAGCAAGTTTACCAGGTGCAATTAAGTTCAGTACACACTTTGTGACTAGAGGATACACGTTGTTTGGACGTCAGTATCCCTAAGCACTTAGTATGACTAACTGTCATGCTTCAGAGATAGTATTGACACCTCATGACATACTTCACCTTATTTCATTGATAAGTGAAGTATATTTCTCAGTATTCAAGCCATTGCTCTGCCTGGATTTTCAATGAATTTTATTTAGCAGAGTTAATTATGGCACTTCATGACACAGTCCTCTAGACTTCATGGTCAATGGACATGGTTTCTCAGTGACCAAAATCATTGCTCTGACAGAATTTATCCTTAGGAACATTTCAGATTCATCAGATGTTAAAAAAAAGACTGATTTCATATAATTCAACTAAATAAAGCCATGATTTTAACATTTTCAGATTTCAGAAGATTTTACAAGATTCAACATGAAATAGTTGGTTAAAGTTTATTAAAGTTGACTCAGATACTTTCAAGATATTCATATCCAAGCTCGATGAATACATTTGACTTAAACCAATCTGATCTTTTAGCCATTCATAAATCTTTATAATAGAAGATTCTTTAATGAATTGATTTTCAGATTTATGATCAAGGTATACGAATTGAACTCTTCTCAATTTTCTGAATTTTCAATGAGATTCAGCAACATTCAAGTTGTGAACTGCACAAGAGTTTCAAGTATGTAACAAAGATGAGCACAACAATGAAGGTGTCGACAATTGACAAAGCAATTCCAAGATGATGTCGACTCACTGTGTCGACACTTTCAATCAGGACAATTAATAGGTGCAGCAAAGAATATATCATAGAGAATCATAGATATTCAGAGGTACATCAGACAGATTTACTCAAGAAAGACCAACTCAAAAGATTCAAAATCAGATCAGAGTCAAGTTCAGATACGTGAAATGAATGATCTCAAAATAAGGATGGGAGCTTTAGTTGACTGACTGAAATAACAAGAAACTGGATGAATAGCCAGCAGAACACAATCTTATTATATACTCCCCCTTAATGAACGCAATCTTGTTATTTTCAATATGAGTGATGTGCAATGAATTCTGACATAAGTGTATGCATTTGACAACATGTATGCAATGCATTGACTCCCCCTAACTAAATGCATTGAATCATCATATATGTCATGAAGACAATGCATGGGACTTTATGTACGGGAAGTCATGAACTATGCTTATGGATATATCGGGGGCATATGTAGTCCTATCAGATTTTCAGTGACTGTATGTCAAATGCATGTATATGCAATTCACATATATGTACAAATATGCAAACTGAGTTCATGAGTTTCTAACCTTCTCTATGTGCACAAACAGATGTCAAAACATTAATGCATGCAAATGTGAAATGAATTCAACATATCTTCAATGAATATGTACACATACAGCTCAAAATATGAATGTATAGACTCATGTTGCTCAATGCACTTGTTAAAGCAAATAAAAGTATGTATGCATGAGAATTTTATTTAACAACTTAAGCATACAATGCATCAAATGAGATTTCTGTATGATTCAAATGAGCAATCCTGAAGAATGCAAGAATGTTACCTGACAATTTTAGAATTGGGGTTTTCATACTAGGGTGCCTTAGTTTATTTACCCCTCTTTATTCCTCATCCCCAAGGCACACCTGTAAAGTAATTCCTCATTTTGCACCAACAGGTACCCAAGGCATCTTGGGTCCTGAAATAACAGTGGCACATCTAGCATGTGTTCTAAACAATTTTTGTGCATGAAGGTCATCAAATCTCATCAAGTAACAATTATTCATTGAATGACCTGTTTGACCACAGTAATGGCATGATGCAGCAGATTTCAAATTCTTTTTATGCAAATTACTGTTGTCATGAAATTTATTTGCAGAGAGAAAATTCTGTTTACTAAAATCAGCCAGCCAACAATCAACAGCTCTATGGCCTGGCTTCTCACATTCAAAGTATGAAGATTTTTTCTTTTTATCAATTAAGTTATTCATAGCAGAAGAATAGAAAGCAGGGAATTTTACAGATTTAGAATTCAATCTATTTCCCTGAGCTTGCCAGCCGTTCTTGACTATATGGCCATGCTTTCTACATTCAAAGCACTTAAGGTGCTTTCCCTTAGAACCAAAATTATTTCTTTCAAAAATATTTTTGTTAACTGGGAAATTAACAAATCCAGAACGGAATTTCTTTCCCTGATTATGCCAACATTCAGCAACAATGTGGCCCGATTTGCCGCAATGAAAACATTGAAGTTTCTTTTTATGAGTTGCATGATTTTTAGCATGGAACAGTTTATCATGCACTCCAACAGCAGACAGGTCATCTATTTTCATTAGCCTACATTCACGTATGAGATGACCTATTTTATGACAATAAAAGCATTGAGGCCTTTTGGTTTGAACAGAAGAGGGTTTCTTCATATTAGAATTCCTAGCATGAATTCTATCAGATTTCAATTCATCCTTCTTCATGATAAAACAATCAACCATCTCATGACCAAACTTTCCACAGTAAAAGCATTCAATGTTCTTGACAATAGATTTGTTGGCCTGAACTTTCTTAGCATGCTGATTGTTATCATTCTTTTTCAATATTTTCTTTTTCTGTTTTGTTTTCTTATTTTCGTGAGCGGCAGCTTGTTTAGGGGATGAGGTGGAAGTGCTAGCTATATCTGAGCTACGCACAAAAGTTGTATAAAGTTTATTCCTCATTCCCTGCTTAACTTGAAAATTACTGCCTTTCTTCATACAGTTATCTGTGGATACAACATTCTGCTTCTCTTGATTAGCATAATCAAACAGAGACTTATTCAAATCCAAAATCTCATTTTTAAGAGAAGAGATGAGCAGTTCAGAGTTTGTGATCTTTTCATTAAGCATAGCATTGACGGTTTTGTAGCTGTCTATCTCTTCCATTAATGTACTCACTCTCTCACATTCATTTTCAAATGAACTCTTCCCTTTTTCAAGCATTAAAAGCCTCTCAGAAATAGCAAAATTCAGCAATTTCAATTCTTCATTTTTTTGTTTTAGTTTTTCTTATGTCTTTTCAATTTCCTTTTCATTGAGCAACATTTCTTCTTTTAATGAATCAATCAAGGTTTCTTTTAGGCTCAAATCAGATTCCATGCTGTCACACAATTTTTTCAAAGATGAACAATCTTCACATGATCCTTCTTTATTTTTCAATTTTGATTTTAGATTTTCATTTTCAGCCTTCAGACTTGTGATTTCAGCATTTTTCTCTTTTCTTAATTTTCTCTTTTCTGATTTAACTCTTTCATATTTATCCAGTAGATGCTCATGCATGGCAACTAAATCATCATAGCTAATATCCTCGGTCTCAGAGTTTACCTGGGATGGAGACTCATCTGATTGATCACTCCGGTTGGCCATTAGGCAAACTCGTTCTTGCTTCTGATGAATGGCGGTTATCTTATCCATGATCTCCTTTCCTGAATGACATCCTGTAATACATGGAAACACTTCAGTGTTAACTGCGTCTCTCAGAATATTGAGAACTCTAGCGTTCTCGCTATGCTTAATTCTGTCTTCTATAGACCATCTGGTCTCATTCTAAGGTAATTTATGTGGGCCTTTTGATACAAGATTCCATAGATTTGGATCAATGGAATTCATGTGAACACATAGCCCGCCTAACCAGTTACTGAAGTTCGACCCATCAAAAACCAGAAGACGAGCCATTAACAGATAACAAGCAAGTTCAACGCACATAGCAAACGATAAGTAATGCACCACCAAAAGCAATATAGCAGGATCCTCTGCAGATCGCTGGATCTGGTAAGTCAGAGACCCGCTCTGATACCAATTGATAGGTCAATATGATAGGTGCAGACAGATTCAGAGGGGGGGGTGAATGTATCCCTCTTAAAAATTTGCTCCAAAAACTGAGTAGATAAAACTCAGATTAGATAACTATTGCGGAAATAAAACTAATAGACTCGGTTGACATAACGACCCACGGAATGACAAATTGTTGTCCTAAGAAGATGCTCGATAATAATTGTTCAAATAGCACATATGAAGTTGAATTGCAAACTGATCACGATTCACTCAACAGATATGCAATTAGATCACGATCCTAAGCATGCATCTAGCGGAATCAAAAGAACAAACCAGCCATTGCACAGAAGATTTTTAGGTGGTTCAGTCCTCCGGACCTACATCCACCCCACACTCAAACCAGAGTGTGGATTCCGCTGCCAAACAGCTTGAAAACCGCTGGGCGACACAGCTTGCCTACAAACCGCTGTTTCACAGCTTCAACTGCTGGGCCTTACAGCTTCGCCGTCCGCTGGGCAATACAGCTTAGCCGTCCAGAGGAACGAATCCTCTGCTACCGCTGAGCGACACAGCTTGCTCTGCTGACTAACAGCTTGAAGAAAGATTCAAAAGAAAACAAAAGACAAGAAAATACAGCAATTGAAAGCTGTAAACTATATCAACACAGATGTGGCTCCCATGGAGCTGACTGGATTGGATTTGATCCAGATTCCAGTAGGGACAGATCTTCTGATGAAGCTTCTCTTCTTCTCCTCGAACTCTCTATCTCTCTCTCTATCCTTCTTTCTCTTCTGCTGCCTCTCTTTCCGCTCTCTAGCTCTCGAACTCTCTTCTTTCTCTTCTGCTCTCTCTTTCTTCTTCTTCTACTGGCTCTCTTACTCTTCTCTCTGGCTGCGCTCAGATGTCTTCTATTTAGCGTTTTTCCCTTTGTGCAGAAGAAAGGTCTTATATAAGGCTTCAGTCTGGGGCCCACTAGCTCACACCCTAGGCGTGTGGAGAGAACGTTCCCGCCAGGAAGCTTCAGGAATCTTTCAGCCACGTGTCAGAATCTCCATCGTTTAGCTATCCACGTGGCAGCTTCTTAGAATAATGATCAGCCTTGGATCAAGTGCCATTTGATTGTTCTGCTTATATCGCGTGCTCCTGTTCTTCTGATCCTCGTAAGTAGGGTACTCAGGTGCACATAAGATGCTCGAATCTTGGTTTTCCTCAATTGATCACTTGCGTGCTTAAGTTCCATATAAATGCATGCACCGACTTAGTTGGTTGTTCCTGGCCGTGTTGGCGAAGGCATTGCACTGACTTACTAGAGTAGTCGTGCTGGCAAAGACGTTGCATTGACTTGCTCGTGCAGAGAAGGGATATTTCGACTTTGAAGCTCAACCATATGAAAATCTGTTCACACAGCAGTCAAATGCATAGACTTAATAGGGCGTACAAGCTAGTGTGCACGAGCTCAGTAGGTGTTATTCAAGAGAGTATGCACAGACATAACCTGAATGCAGAGTTAAGAAATGCACAAACTGCACACAGACACATGCACGGACTCAGTGTTTACATGCAAGCATATGCACAGACTTGATTCCAGTACATGGCCAACAGATGCACTGACTATGAATACGCAGAGTACAAACATTGCACAGACCTAATCGAGCCAGAGATGAAAGTTGCACCGACTTAGCTATGCACATGCACAGACCTCATGCGCTATGCAACATAAAGTGCCCAGAGTTATCTTGCACAGACTCTGCGCATGCATCAACAAAAGTTGCACCGACTACAACCCTGCACTGACCTAGATATGAACTGACATCAACATGCACCGAGGTCGTATGACAGAACTTGCACCGACTATGTGCAAGCGTGCAGCAGCAAGAAGTGCACCGACCTTTTATTGCCTAAGACAAGACTTGCACCGACCGTGTATGTGCAGGATGGCCTATACCTTATATGCATGTGAACAGTGATATGCTCGGACCTCAACCATGCACATAGCTATATGCACAGACTCGAATGTGCACTGACTTGTGTGCAAAATGCTCACATATGCACCGACCTTGACCCTATTCTCACCATATGCACAAACCTATATCCAGGTGACGCAGACTTGAACATGTATGCACAGACCTTGTCTAAGCTGGCTATCATGAATGCACAGACCTTGTCTAAGCTGGCTATCATGAAGTGCACAGACCTTGAATGTATGCTGTCTATACTAGCATTGACCTTGATCTGTTCGATGAAATGCCATGCACCCTGATGAAGTTGTACGCAATATAACATGCAAAAATCAGATGCTCATTCAATCATGCTCATTCAGTCTTTCATACAAACACAGTGTGACTTATAGTGTTTGCTATCATCAAAACCACAGGGGCACAACAGCCACTTCCACCCGCCTAGAGTCCAGACCTACCATCATGTGGAGCCACAACAATTTTATAAGTCTGGATGGAATAGAGCTCAAAGGAGGTCTAGATATCAGTCATGTACCACACAGACATATAGACCTCAGGCTAGAAACTGGGTTGGGCAGTCTAGAATATGGGCTTCTAGGAAACAAACCACCTACAGTCAGCCAAGGACCAACGTTGGCCACTATTTCCTGAATGCTAATTGGCCTAGGCACTGGCACAAAAACAATCAAATTGCAAGGAACAATGGTGGCAGGACAAATAACAAGTAAAAAAAAATTCAGCCTGCTAATGCTGAGAAGAAGAGAGATAATAGAAAAAATGTCGAAAAATCCTCCAACCAACCAGCTCTCAAACAAGCGTGGATCCCAAAAATCTTGTTGTCATGTATGAATTGTTCTATTTCTACTTCAGAGCCCAAACAGTTTTGGGTTCCAAAATTTTCTCCGTGACTATGATTGCAGGTATGCCTGGCAGCCAAGCACAATATGTGGTACCTGGATAGTGGCTGCTCTAGGCATATGACAGGAGACAAGGATAAATTTTGCTTGCTGACAGAGAAGAATGGAGGCCTTGTCACCTTTGGAGGAAACACTAAGGGTAAAATCATCGGATCAGGTAAAGTAGGTAAGTGCACTACCTGTTGCATTGATGAAGTCTTGCTGGTGGATGGATTAGCATATAATCTTCTAAGTATCAGCTAGCTTTGTGATAAAGGACACAAGGTAGTATTTGATGCACTTTGCTGTAAAATTTTTGAACCTGATTCTGATGTGGTTAAATTATCTGAAAAAAGAATGAATAATATTTACATGGTAAATCGAGATGATATTGCACACTCTAACCTATGCCTCACTGCTAACAAAGAGGACTTAGCTTTTCTGTGGCATCGTAGGTTAGGCCATGTTAGTTACACTGTCCTGCACAAATTGAATAAACACAGCATGGTTAGAGAACTCTCTGAAATATCTTTTAAGAAGGAAAATAAGGTGTGTGATGCTTGTACACAGTCAAAGCAGACTAGAAAGTCATTTAAATCGAGAACTGAAAACATGTCTCTCAAACCTTATGAGCTGTTACATATGGATCTATTTGGACCCACACGATCAGTCAGCTTGTCAGGGAGGAGATATGGATATGTCCTAGTTGATGACTTCTCTAGGTATACTTGGGTCTTTTTCATCACTCACAAGAATGATGCTTTTTCTGAATTTCAGGAGTTCTATTTAAATATCAAACAAAAAAATGAACATTTGATTAAAAATATTCTGTCTGATCATGGAGGTGAGTTTGAAAACTCACAATTTGAAAACTTCTGCAGGGACAATGGGATTACTCATCGATTCTCCTCCCCAAGAACACCTGAGCAGAATGGAATAGTAGAGAGGAGGAACCGGACACTTGTAGAGATGGCCCGTACACTGCTTGTTGAAGGTGGCTGTGGGACACGGAAAAATCTAATCGGTTTTTATCGTAGATAAAAATATAGATTTTGTTCTTTTTGAAAAGAAACATCCCCCTCTAAGTATAGAGGGTGATTCCGTGTGTGCGCATAGTATCAGACGATTTGGGTTCGAGTGCTGGACCTTGTTATGCGCAGCGAAGAGTGATATAGAAGGGGGGGATGAATAGATCACTCCCGATTTTAAAAACTTCAGCGGAAAATTAAAACTACGGTTTTCAACCCTTCAGAAACAGCACAAAGAGTATTGCTAACGCAGTCAATAACCAAGACAGAATAAGCAAGAGCGATTGAAAGAGCTGTCCATAGTCAAACAAAATGCCAAGCAGATGGAGAGCACAAACGATAACAGCAAACCACAGAGGAGACAAGAATTTTTAAGGTGGTTCGATTGTAGTCCACAATCTACATCCACCCCTCACTTCAACTAGAGTGAGGCTTCCACTAGCCACGGCTAGAAACAGCAGACTCAGTCTGCGAACAATATGCTGCCACACAGCTTGACCAACCAAGGGAAACAAATCCCTCAACCCAAACTCTGCTACCCACAGAGCTTGACACCTGGACCTGCTACCCGCAAGACCAGAACCGGAGATGGATCTCCCTTCCTCCAACCCGGAGGGAACCTGCTAGTGACAACCCGTCACTGGCAAAACCAGAGATCACAGATCTCTCTTCCTCTGCAGCCCAGAGGGAAATCGGAGTAACTCTCCCTTCCTCCAAACACTGGAGGGTAACAATTCGGAATCAGAAATATGAAGAAAGAAACTGAAAAACAAGACAATCGATGAAGACAATCGTTTCTGAAAACCAAAACAATGTAGCTTCCGAAGAATCAAATTAGACACTTCTCTCTCACTCAGACTTTTCTCTCAGAACAATTCTCTCAAATCTTTTCTCTCTGTCTTCTCTCTGGAACGTGGAGGCTCTCTCTTTTCTTCTTCTGCTCAGGGATTATTCTTCTCAGCTTTTTCCTCCAGTTCTGTCCTTCTGTTCGCAGAAGACACCTTTTATATGGCATCCGACCTGAATACCATGACTTCACACGAGTGGCGTGAGTGGGGCTCGTTCCCTCTTTTTCCAGAGCATCCTCGGATCACATGCCAAGCATCATCCTCGGATCACGTGCCCAATCATCAACTTGAATCATCTGCAGGCAGAGACAAAAGAAATGTAACTAGTTAGTTCAGGCTTTTAACACAACGTGTATAGACTTTAGAAGCAGCAAATAAGCAAGTATGTGCAACGTGAGAATGTATAGACTTGAAAGCCTTCATGCCCCAATGTACAGACTTGCAGAATGATGCATTAACATAACAGAGGGGAATGTGTAGATTTCTGTGTAATGTATGAAGCAATCGAATGTATAGACATGAAAACAAGGGAGTGTATAGACTATACGATGAACATGCTGGAGTTAAGCAAACGATGTATAGACTTACCCCTTGAAGAATGTACAGACTTTGAAGACTCGAAGCCCACGATGTATAGACTTTATGAAAGCATACGCCAAGGCTGTACATACTTGAAGAGACGCAAGGTGAGACAGAGCTGGCTGTACAGACTTTGGATGACGATGCACTGTACGCAAACGCTGTACAGACTTGATAGCGTGAGACGCTGGAAGAGACGATCGGATGTACAGACTTTGAAGATGTGGGCGAGACAATGTATAGACTTGGTGCAGTTTCAAAGCACAATGTGCAGACTTTATCAATGTATAGACTTGGGGTTCTGAACGTAGGTAAAGACTGGGAATGTATAGACTTGACGAATGGCTTGAAACACAGACACGCTGCCAATGTATGGACTTAGATGCCCAAAGGCAATGTGTAGACTTGCAAGTGTGAGACGCTGAATGAGACGGTCGGATGTACAGACTTTGCCAATGTGCAGACTTTGCCTACATGTGAATGTATAGACTTCATATGAAGGAATGCACAATGTCTAGACTTGATATGAAGGAATGCAAAAGACTCTGTACAGACATGGCCAATGTACAGACTTCAATGCAGAGACTTTGAACGTGTATGCTGGCAGTGTATAGACTTGATCAAGTAATGCATGTCTATATGACAACCAGATGAACTGCACTGTCCTAAGTGATGAAGCATGAATTGATCTAGAGATAGAAACAGATTGATTTATAGTGTGAGATATTATCAAAACCGTAGGGATGCAACAATCTCCCCCTTTTTGATGATGGCAACACTATGAATCAAGCAATATCAAGGCTTCACAAGAAATTAACAGCAGCTTTAACAATCAAGGAAAATTCAAAGCAAGTGCATGCAGAGCCAAATTAAACACTACTGCTTAAACACTTCTTTCTCCAAAACCACTCCCCCACAACTCACTCTCAGCTCCCCCACAACTCACTCTCAGAAATTTCCATGACAAGCTATTCTCCCCCACAACTCATGACAACTCATGATCTACTGATATTGCAAAACCTCTCTCCCCCTTTGACATCAGCAAAAGGAAATGCAGAATATATGAAAGTGCTGGAGACATGAGGAGGAAGTACAGTAAACATCTTAGTGCAGAAAGGCACGAGCAAATCTTAAGAGAATAAGTGAGGTGCTAAACTCAAGTGAAGATTCTTGAACTCCAGTAAACAATAGAGAAATAGAATGATAGAAAAGTTTATCAGCATACATAGTGTATGATTTAGAGCAGGAGTTAACAAGTATGGCATGATTTAGCTGAACAGGTAACTATCCCAAAAGACAACAAGAGACAAAGTCAGAGAAGGTGTTCTCAAGGTATTGAGGACAAGCAATCCATTAGTGCATAACAACAAGGGATTTTTGAGATGATTTTCAAGAAGACCAATGAGTAAGTTGGTAATTCACTCTTTTGACATTAGGGAGACACCTTGATTAGAGGCCTGAATCCCCAGTTACTCAGTGTGAGTACCTCATTACCTCCTCCCCCTTTTTTTTTTTAAAGGAACAGAGTTAGTAACTGTGGCTTTTGACATGAGGAAACACCTTGATTAGAGGCCAGAGTCCCCAGTTACTCACCAGCTAGCCACCATTGCTCTGTCATGTCTTTTCATTCATTTTAAGCATTTGACACCTCATGACATAGGAGAAAACTTCATTTCATTGATGAAGCTCCTAGTTTCTCAGTGACCAAAACAAGACATGTTTATTCAGTTAAGCCCTTGTGTTGAGGAGATGGAATGATTGAAAACAATACCAGAAGGACTATTTCTTGAAGTGAATCTTGAAGTCTAGATTTCAAGTTGATTGGGTCAGATATCAACACATACAGGTTTTGGCCTGAACCAGAATCATTGACAATGTAGGAAGATATACTTTATACAATTAATCCAGATCTTTGAAGGAATACTAGAGGAAAGATTCTAGCTGGACTTTAGTATCACTGACTTATAGACTTAAGAAATGAGTGAGATTCTACTGTCTGAGAGAACCACACTAGATCAGTCATGAGAACCAGCAAAGACACACATCTGGTCAGTCTTTTTGAATCTGTCAAAGAACTCTCCCTCTCACAGCTCAACCAGCTCCCCCTTAAACATTGTAGTACAGAAAGCTAACCATCAGTCATACAGAACTCCCCCTCACAAAAGGAACATACTTCACAATTAAGACAACTTGTATAAGCCTAATTCTCTTCTCAGTGTAGTGAATTTTTCATTATCCAGAGGTTTAGTGAAGATGTCAGCAATCTGATTATCAGTGCCTACATGAATCAGTTCAAAATTGTTCTTAGAAACCTCATCTCTTATGAAATGATGCCTTATCTCTATGTGTTTGGTGCGTGAATGCAAAACAGGATTCTTGGCAAGATTAATGGCACTGGTATTATCACAATAGATAGGTGTGCACCCCATGTCTACTTGGTAGTCCTGAAGCTGGTGTTTAATCCAAATGACTTGTGTACCACAACTCCCTGCAGCCACATATTCAGCCTCTGCAGTGGAGAGGGCCACATAATGTTGTTTCTTGGAGCCCCAAGACACTAAACACCCACCCAAAAATTCACAGTGACCACTAGTGCTTTTTCTGTCTAGTTTACACCCTGCATAATCTGCATCTGTGTATGCAACTAAATTAAGTGTGTGTGATGCAGGAAACCATAGACCAAGTGAGGGTGTAGCTGACAAATATCTAAAAATTCTTTTCACTGCAGCTAAGTGTGATTCAGTGGGTCTAGACTGATACCTTGCACACATTCCTACACTGAACTGTATATCAGGTCTAGAAGCTGTCAAGTAGAGTAAAGAACCAATCATACCTCGATAGAGTTTGGCATTTACTTCTTTACCTGTCTCATCTACATCCAGTGAGATGTTGGTACTCATAGGTGTTGTTATATGCTTCAGGTTGATCATACCAAACCTCTTGAATAGTTCCATTGTGTATTTGGTCTAGTTGATGAAGCATCCATCCTCCAGTTGTTGTATCTGTAAGCCAAGAAAATACTTTAGTTCACCTACCAAACTCATCTCAAATTCAGCAGACATCATTTTAGAGAATTCAGCACATAATTCACAGCTAGTTGATCCAAACACAATGTCATCTACATATACCTGAGCTATGATGAGATCGGTATTTGTACTCTTGGTAAATAAGGTTTGATCAACTTTACCTCTCTTGTAGCCCTTGCTGATCAGAAATTCAGTCAGTCTTTCATACCAAGCTCGAGGGGCTTGCTTTAGACCATACAAGGCTTTGTTTAACCTGAAAACTTGGTTAGATTGAGGAGAAAACTGAAAACCTGGGGGTTGTTCAACAAACACTTCTTCCTTGATGATGCCATTCAAAAAGACACTCTTCACATCCATTTGCTGGAGTTTAATGTCCTTAGAGCATGCAAATGCTAGCAATATTCTTATTGCCTTCATCCTAGCAACAGGTGCATAGGATTCATCGAAGTCTACACCAAATTCCTGACAGTAGCCCTTGGCTACTAGTCTGGCCTTATTCCTGGAAATGATTCCATCTTCATTCATTTTGTTTTTAAACACCCATTTAGTTCCTATGATATTAACACTTTCTGGTCTCGGAACAAGCTCCCAGACATTATTTCTTTCGAACTGACCTAATTCCTCACACTTAGCATTGACCCAAGATTGATCAGCCAAGGCCTCTTCTACTGATTTGGGTTCAATTTGTGAGACCAAAGCAATTAGGTCTTGATTATTAACATTCCTAAAATGAGACCTAGTCCGAAGAGGATCTTCAGGGTTGCCTATGACTTTATCTATTGGGTGATCTTTGAGGAATCTAATGTTTATTGAAGATTCACCTGTTTCTCTTGCCCCTTCCTGATTGGGAGGATTTGTTGTTCCACTCGGCTGAGTCTTGTCTTCTTCTTGGTCTTCTAGGAATTCCCCATTGTGATTGGAATCCCTGTCAAAATTTTCAATGTTAGAAATACCTTTCTTATTACTAAAAAGGATGTGTGGGGACTCTTCAACTTTCTGGTCTGTAATGTTAAAGACCCTATATGCCCTTGACACTTCAGAGTATCCTAAAAATATTCCAGGGGAGCTTTTAGCTTCAAACTTATCTAAATCTTTCTTGTCATTGTTATGAATAAAGCATTTAGCTCCAAAAATTCTGAAATGAAACAAGTTTGGTTTCTTACCTTTTAGTAGCTCATAGGGGGTTTTCTTGTGAGTAGGTCTTACCATGGCCCTGTTGATTATGTAAGTTGCTGTATTGGCCGCCTCTGCCCAGAACTTCCTTGGTAGTTGACTCTCAATCAGCATGGTTCGGGCCATCTCCACAATAGTTCTATTTCTTCTCTCCACAATTCCATTCTGTTCAGGTGTCCTGGGAGAAGAAAATCTGTGTGTTAGTCCCTCTCTTTCACAAAGATCAGAAAACATGGAGTTTTCAAACTCACCTCCATGGTCAGATTGAATAGAGCAAATCTTATGTTTTCCTTCTTGTTTGACCTTATTGAAAAACTGATTAAACTTTTGAAAAGCATCACTTTTATTGGCTAAGAAAAAAATCCATGAAAATCTTGAGAAGTCATCAATGATCACATAGCCAAACCTGTTCCCATTAAGACTCAGAGTTCTAGTAGGACCAAAGAGGTCCATATGGAGAAGGTCCATTGGTCTAGAGGACAATGGCTCAGATCTTAACTTGAAAGAATTCCTGGTCTGTTTGCCTAGAGCACAGGCATCACATGATTTTGAAATAGAATTGAACTTAATTCTAGGCATGCCTATAACTAAATCATGCTTGACCAATTTATTTAAAGTAGAGAAACTAGCATGGCCTAGACGTCTATGCCATTCAAAAGCATCATTTTCAGAATTAGCAGATAAACAAAGGTTAGGTTCAGATTCAGCATCTAAGTATATCATGTAGACATTATTCACCCTGTTGGCTACAAATTTAACCACATCGGAATTTATTTCAAAAATCTTGCATGAGTTATCATCAAACACAACCCTGTGACCCTTGTCACATAATTGACTAATACTAATCAGGTTCTGTTGAAGACCTTCCACAAGTTGAACATTTTCAATGGAGTTTGTGGAAGACTTACCTACTGTGCCAACTCCAATGATCCTACCTCTGTCCTTTCCTCCAAATTTGACCAGACCCCCTACCTTCATCTCTATCTTGCTGAACTTGGATCGGTCTCCTGTCATGTGCCTGGAGCAGCCACTGTCGAGGTACCACTTGTTATTCTCAGCTCCCAGGCAGACCCACACAAACAAAGTCAAGCAAAGTGATTTGGAACCCAAGATGAGTTGGGTCCAAAGACATTATTCGAATCTCTAAGCAAATGTTTAGGAATCCAGATTTGCTTCAACATGGTTTTCTCTGGCACCTTTACTTCTGGTTTATTGAAATTATAGCCGGGGTTATGTCCAGCTGGTCTGGAGAAGTAAGCTCTATTCCAGTCATTAGGCTTCCCATTCCTGGGATATCTTCTGTGAGCTTGTTGATTAGCAGATTTTTGAGGATTATAGTTATTTCTCCAGTACATCCTGTTTGGACCCATCTGTTGGTAGTAATTCCAGCTTTTCTTCTGAACCACTTGCTTGGTCCATCTACCCTTTATGTTCTGGTCAGTGGGTTTAGTGAAGTTCTTTACAGAATTCATTCCCATTTTAAATGGTCGACCAGTATTGTTTGTTGAACTTTCTTTCTGGCATTGAGCTCCTTGACTGCTATTTGAGCTGGATGGTATGTCCAGCTGCTCTTTTCCCTTCTCTGGGCAGAAGGTGGTGGTTTTGAATTGAAAGGATTTCTTGTTAGTTGGGTCATAGCCTAGACCTTCCCTATTGAAGTTAACCCTTGTTCCTAGTATAGCTTCTAGACTTGTTTTTCCTTGAACAAATTTTTTCAAGACCTTCTGTTTGTCTTCCAGCTCTTTTTGCAGAGACTCAGAGTTTTTTAAGAGTTCAACATTCACTTTCTTAACAGCTTCATACTTCTCTGAGGTTACTCTATTTTCTTTCAGGCTTTCTTCCATTTTCATTTTGAGTTCATTGAGCTGGGTTTGACTCTCCTGGTATTCTACCTTGTGTTTTTCATTTTCTTTTCTCAAGGATGTCATTTCTTCTAAGTCTTTCTTTAATGTCAGTCTTTCCTCACTGATTTGGGTTAGTTCTTCAATATTAGTATTGAATTTTCTCTTGAGGACCCTATGCTCTTTACTGAGAGAATTGAACTTGTCTAACAATTCACCATAAGCATCTTCCCAGTCATCAATAGAAAAATTCTCAAAGATATTTGTTACCTCCTCTTCGCTGTTTGCCATTAGGCAAATCCCTTCTTCATACTCCTCTGAGGAAGTGTCTTCAGGATCTTCTTCCTCATCGCTCCACGTGCAGACCATTGCCTGTGGCTTCTTCTTTTTCTGCACCTTTGAGCTCTTCTTCTAGAAGTAGGGACCCTTCTTTTGGAGATCCGGGCAGTCCCCTTTCATGTGTCCCTGTCTGTTGCAATGAAAACAAGTCATTCTCTTAGTATTTCTATCATTGTTATTGCTAGACTCAACGTTCTTATTGAAGGAGTATGGCTTCTTCCTCCTAAAGATCTTCCCCTTATTCCTTAAAAATTTACTGAACTGTCGAGTGAGCATTGCCTGCTCCTCCTGGTCGAGATCGGAAAAACAACCGGACTCAGGGCTACTGCTCCCGCTACTGCTATCCTTGTTGCGGGATGCCTTGAGAGCAACATTCTTTCCCTTCCTGTCACTTCCTTCATCTCCTCTTTTAAAGTTCATCTCATAGGTCATGAGGGATCCTATGAGTTCATTCACTGTCATAGTCGACAGATCCTTTGACTCCTCTATCACAATGGCCTTAGTGTGCCATGCTGGGGTTAGAGACCTAAGAATCTTCCTGACTATATTTGCCTCTGCTAGTTCTTTCCCTAGCCCCTTAAGAGTGTTCGTGATCAAAGACAACCTAGCATACATTTATGTGACATTCTCCTCTGGTTTCATCCTAAACAGTTCATACTCAGAGGTGAAGAGATTTACCTTCGAGGCTTTCACTTGAGCTGTACCTTCGTAGATTAGTTCCAGCTCATCCCACATCCGCTTGGCCGTCCTATAGGCTGATATGCGGGCGTATTCTTCTGGGTGAACAGCGCACTGGATTATGTTCAGGGCCGTCCAGTTGAGTGAAGACAACTTGACATGATTATCTGTCCATGCATCCTTGTTCGGTGGCAGATCATATGGTCCTGTAGTAATTACCCTCTACAGCTTGTGGCTCTGCGCCCTGATGAACATCTCCATCCTGTTTTTCCAGAAGAGATAGTTATTACCATCAAAGAATGGAGGGCGACTAATGGATTGTCCCTCAGCCATGAAGCTTCGAGGACCAGTAGGATTACCCTGACCGTTGGCCCACATGATGCCAACCTGCTCTGATACCAAATGTTATGCGCAGCGAAGAGTGATATAGAAGGGGGGAGATGAATAGATCACTCCCGATTTTAAAAACTTCAGCGGAAAATTAGTTCTACGGTTTTCAACCCTTCAGAAACAGCACAAAGAGTATTGCTAACGCAGTCAATAACCAAGACAGAATAAGTAAGAGCGATTCAAAGAACTGTCCATAGTCAAACAAAATGCCAAGCAGATGGAGAGCACAAACGATAACAGCAAACCACAGAGGAGACAAGAATTTTAAAGGTGGTTCGATTGTAGTCCACAATCTACATCCACCCCTCACTCCAACTAGAGTGAGGCTTCCACTAGCCACGGCTAGAAACATCAGACTCAGTCTGCGAACAATATGCTGCCACACAGCTTGACCAACCAAGGGAAACAAATCCCTCAACCCAAACTCTGCTACCCACAGAGCTTGACACCTGGACCTGCTACCCGCAAGACCAGAACCGGAGATGGATCTACCTTCCTCCAACCCGGAGGGAACCTGCTAGTGACAACCCGTCACTGGCAAAACCAGAGATCACAGATCTCTCTTCCTCTGCAGCCCAGAGGGAAACCAGAGTAACTCTCCCTTCCTCCAAACACTGGAGGGTAACAATTCAGAATCAGAAATATGAAGAAAGAAACTGAAAAACAAGACAATCGATGAAGACAATCGTTTCTGAAAATCAAAACAATGTAGCTTCCGAAGAAGCAAATTAGACACTTCTCTCTCACTCAGACTTTTCTCTCAGAACAATTCTCTCAAATCTTTTCTCTCTGTCTTCTCTCTGGAACGTGAAGGTTCTCTCTTTTCTTCTTCTGCTCAGGGATTCTTCTTCTCAGCTTTTTCCTCCAGTTCTGTCCTTCTGTTCGCAGAAGACACCTTTTATATGGCATCCGACCTGAATACCATGACTTCACACGAGTGGCGTGAGTGGGGCTCGTTCCCTCTTTTTCTATAGCATCCTCGGATCACGTGCCAAGCATCATCCTCGGATCACGTGCCCAATCATCAACCTGAATCATCTGCAGGCAGAGACAAAAGAAATGCAACTAGTTAGTTCAGGCTTTTAACACAGCGTGTATAGACTTTAGAAGCAGCAAATAAGCAAGTATGTACAACGTGAGAATGTATAGACTTGAAAGCCGTCATGCGACCCCAATGTACAGACTTGCAGAATGATGCATTAACATAATAGAGGGGAATGTGTAGACTTCTGTGTAATGCATGAAGCAATCGAATGTATAGACATGAAAACAAGGGAGTGTATAGACTATACGATGAACATGCTGGAGTTAAGCGAACGATGTATAGACTTACCCCTTGAAGAATGTACAGACTTTGAAGACTCGAAGCCCACGATGTATAGACTTTATGAAAGCATACGCCAAGGCTGTACATACTTGAAGAGACGCAAGGTGAGACATAGCTGGCTGTACAGACTTTGGATGACGATGCACTGTACGCAAACGCTGTACAGACTTGATAGCGTGAGACGCTGGAAGAGACGATCGGATGTACAGACTTTGAAGATATGGGCGAGACAATGTATAGACTTGGTGCAGCTTCAAAGCACAATGTGCAGACTTTACCAATGTATAGACTTGGGGTTCTGAACGTAGGTAAAGACTGGGAATGTATAGACTTGACGAATGGCTTGAAACACAGACACGCTGCCAATGTATGGACTTAGATGCCCAAAGGCAATGTATAGACTTGCAAGTGTGAGACGCTGAATGAGACGGTCGGATGTATAGACTTTGCCAATGTGCATACTTTGCCTACATGTGAATGTATAGACTTCATATGAAGGAATGCACAATGTCTAGACTTGATATGAAGGAATGCAAAAGACTCTGTACAGACATGGCCAATGTACAGACTTCAATGCAGAGACTTTGAACGTGTATGCTGGCAGTGTATAGACTTGATCAAGTAATGCATGTCTATATGTCAACCAGATGAACTGCACTGTCCTAAGTGATGAAGCATGAATTGATCTAGAGATAGAAACAGATTGATTTATAGTGTGAGACATCATCAAAACCGTAGGGATGTAACAGGCCTCTCCCCACTGACCGGAGTCAGTGTTGATTTACATCGGCCTAACGTCCGAACACCTTTGTTTGACTGTCAAAGAAATCCCCAAATTCTTTTACAGGGTTCTGAGGTTGAGGGCAAACTCTTTTGAAGAGCTCATGATGTCCACTCACTCACCACCGACCAACAGAAACAATTGAATTAGGGGTAGGTCTGAGCAAAACCCTAGGATTTAAGAATGGAAACGCAAATATGCAGAAGTCGTAGGCATTTTTGAAGTAGAGAGAAGTTTTCTGGACCCCGGAGGTATTTCGGTAATGTTACCACCCCAGGGGTATTTTGGTAATATTTCCATGCCAGGGGTATTTCTGAAATTTCTTGGCTAGAATGAAGTAGGATCGGGTCCCTGACTCTCCAAGGCGCTGAGGCTCTTTTTAGAGGGTTTTAGGAGGCTACTGGGCCATTTTTAGTTTGTAGGGGTATTTTGGTAATTTTACCATACCCTAGACCTAGGTTTAGAATGATACCCGAGTGTCGGACTGAGTTGACAAAACTCCCAGACCGAAGTAATGACAAGGGGCTTCATGAAAGGCACACATCTGTCAATTTGATCGAAGGAGGGGTATATATGCAATTTTCCAAAGTCGGAGGTTTTCTTATAATTTTCCCACCCGAGGATACATATAAAACATGCTGAGTGCTTCTATAGTTCAAATGAGTACAAGGGTTGTCGGCGAGTTGTCGACTGTACAAAAGTTCGCACTAACGCGGGAAGTAGGGACGTAGCCCCAATTACAAAAAGTTGTAGGGTAAAACTGCAAACAACATGACTTTTATGTTTCTTGGACCCTGGGGAGGACATTTATGCAATTCTCCCATTATTAAGACAGAAGCATATGACATAGTCGTCCCAGGACTTAGAAACAACAACACGGCCCACTGAGGGGCAAAATTACAAATATACCCTCATAGGGGCACATACACGAGACCCGGGGACTTATCCCTCGCGGGCCAAAACAAACGAACAAAATGCTCCAAGTGTCTTCTGTAGGTTGTTGAGTGTAGTAGATCGTAGATCTTCTCTCCTCCTTTCTGGACCTCTGGGGGTCTATTTATAGAAGTGGGGAACCTCCCCGGGAGTGTTCGACCCCGTACGGGTCCAACGGGATGAAAATGACCCCGGGGAGGTCACTTTTTCAAATTTTTTAGTCCGTGCGCGGGAATGGGACCTCCCCGGGGTGGGAGGTCCCCGGGACGGTCCGGGACCTCCCCGGGGTCGCGCGACCTCCGGAGGACCCGCCCGGGGTTGCGCGCCCCGGGGGGGACCCACCCGGGGTCGCGAACCTGCCCGGGGTCGCGGACCCCTGGTGGGTCCCACCCGGGGTCGGGCGACCCCGGACGGGTCCGCCCGCCCAAGGGCGGCCCCGCGTGGGTTTGCTCACCTCCGGGCGGACCCGTCCGGGTGAGGGCGACCCCGTACGGGTCCCTCCGACCCCGTACGGGTTCCTCCGACCCTGTACGGGTCTTCCATCTCCAAGTTGGCCAATTTCTACTCCAACTAAATAAAAGCGGAGGTGTTTTTGCAAAGCAAAATTTGCTTCCAACAAATGCCTCCCACGGAACGTTCGTCAAAGCCGGGGCGGAGGCGGACGGTCCGTGCCTTCTGTAGAACTGCACCTTACTGCTTCGTTGCTTTCCAGAAAGTTGAGGGTTGATGCTGGCTTGTCTCGGAGAGGCTTGTTGTCCCGGAGTTGACGTAGACCTGCTTCTGCGAGACCTGTTGGCCTAGAGTTGATGGGGGCTTGCTTCTGAGAGACTTATTAGCCCGAAGTTGATAGGGGCCTGCTTCTGAGAGACTTGTGGGCCCGGAGTTGATGGGGGCTTGCTTCTGAGAGACTTGTTAGCCCGAAGTTGATGGGGGCTTGCTTCTGAGAGACTTGTTAGCCCGAAGTTGATGGGGGCCTGCTTCTGAGAGACTTGTTGGCCCGGAGTTGACGGGGGCTTGCTTCTGAGAGACTTGTTAGCCCGAAGTTAATGGGGGCTTGTTTCTGAGAGACTTGTTAGCCCGAAGTTGATGGGGGCCTGCTTCTGGAAGACTTGTTGGCCCGAAGTTAATGTAGGCCTGTCTCAAAGAGGCACATCCATCTGAGTCGTCGTTGATTGACTGTTGAGCTGTGATAGCTAGAGATTGACACTGGCCGACCCTTGGGGGTGCGTTTGGCCAAAAGTCATTGTGCTGGCTGACCGCTGAGGTATGTCGCCGAAGATGTGCGGGCTAACATCTGAGGTGTAGCCGAACATGTAGATGTGTCGGCTGACCGCTGAGGTATCATTGAAGATGTGTCGGCTGACCACTGAGGTGTGTAGCCGAACATGTCGATGTGTCGGCTGACCGCTGAGGTATGTCGCCGAATGTTAAAGCTGGCTAACCGCTGACTTGTGATAGCCAATGTTGATGTAGACCAGCCCTTAGGGCATGTTGGTCTGGGTAGATGTCGGCCGTACACGGGCTGAGGCAACTCCTTTCTTTGTTTTAGCTTTAGCTAGTAAGGCTTCAAAGCTGCTTCAGAGTTTTCTGGCCCTTGGGATGGAGTGGCCGAATCGTCCTTATCTTGGTGTAGCATTGCCAGATGCATGCATTTGGTCTCCCTCAGGACACCTGGATGACTGAGCTTGCGTCTTTAGGGGAGGAGTTCGCTCGCCTTCGCGCTATTCAGGAGTGAAGGCGGAGGACTCAGCTGATCATTCAGCAGGAGCAACAGTAGCTTTGCAAACTTCGGGCGGCCCAGGCTGAGGTGGGCGCCCTGGTCGAGGTCGTTTACGAGCGCGAGCCGGTGGCCTCCCACAGAGAGGAGGCACTTTTGTGAGGGGTCCAGGGGACCGAGAAAGAGCGCAGTCTTGCGCGTGTTGATGTAGATCCTCTGCCGTAGGCTTGAGGGGCTCCATGAGGAAGCTCTTCAGAGTAAGACTCGCCTTGCCGAGCTGAGGAGGAGCGAGTCTAGTGCTTGAGGGCTTCAGCCACTTCTTATATATAGGGCCCTCGCGTCCCATTTTTGTCTGAGTTATCCCCGAGGGCTTGTCTCGGGCTTCATTAATGATGTTGATGAATAAAGGACAGAGTTTTGCAGTCTTGCTTCTATCCTCTTGCATGTATGCTAATCATTTTTTTTCTTTTTTTTGATTACTTTTCCAGCCCTACCGCCCTTTCGGGTTTTCGCCAGGACTGGCCCCCTTTAGCTTTTTCTAGTGCGCCCTTTCGGGTTTTCACACTGAGGGGTACCCATTTTTACCTAAGGCGCCCTTTCGAGTTTTCACCTTAGTCGGGTTAAAGCCTTTTTGCCCTTGATTGCTCTTCTAACAGAAACAACCAAGTCCGCTGGGGTCTCGATATTTTTAACCCCGTTTTTTTTCTTTTTTTTTGACCCTATAATGCCAAAAGGCGAGGAAAAGGTGGCACTCCCGTAGGGACGTGTGTGCCGCAGAGGTGGGACAAGTGGGTAGATTTGATTGTCCGGGTGGGACGAATGAATCAAATCTGTGAGCCGAAAGGCGAAACGGGTTGGTAGCCTGAGAGGGCGTACTGAGACCGCACCCAAGAGGATAGAAACGAGCCGAAAGGCATAATGGGTTGGCAGCCCGAGAGAGCATACTGAGGCCGAACCCGGTGAGACCAAAAGGTGTAATGGGTTGGCAACCCGAGAGAGCATACTGAAGCCAAGCCCGGTGTGACAAGATGGGTGGATTCGACTGTCCTAGTGGGACGTAATTAGCCAAATCCAAAACTGAAGGTTGACCGGGTTAGCAACCCGAAAAGGGTGTGCATATGCCAAGCCCGGTTGGAACAACAAAGGAGTTGGTTTAACAGTCCGAAAGGGACATGCGCGTTAAACCTGGAGGCCGATAGGCGGGATGGATTGGCAGCCCGAAAGAGTATACATAGGCCAGACTCGAAACGATGACAGGAAGGGATTCGACAGCCCGGGTGAGGTGTATAAGTCAAATCCGTGAGCCGATAGGCAAATAGGGTTGGCAGCCTGACGAGGGCATGCAGAGGCCAAGCCCGTGGGGACAAAGGAATAAACTTGACGATCCCGGAGGGATATATGAGTTAAGTCTAAAGCCAAGAGGCGAGATGGGTTGACAGCCCGAGAGAGCATGCAGAGGTCAGACCCAGAAGAAGAAAAAGGGTGGATTTGACAGCCCTAGTGGGACGTGAGAGTCAAATCCGAGAGCCGATAGGCGAGATAGGTTGGCAGCCCGAGAGAGCATACTGAGGCCATTCCCGATGGGACAAAGATGGGTTTGACCACCCTAGTGGGACGTGAAAGTCAAACCCGAAAGCCGATAGGCGAGTAGGTGGGTTGGCAGCCCGAGAGGACATGCTGAGGCCAGACCCGGTGGGACATGTGCCAGAAGACACGATGGATTGGTAGCCCGAGAGAGCATACTGAGACCAGATCCCAAAAAGAGTAAGATGAGCCGAAAGGCATGATGGGTTGGCAGCCTGAGAAGGCATACTGAGACCAATCCCAAGAAGATAAGATGAGCCGAAAGGCATAATGGGTTGGCAGCCTGAGAAGGCATACTGAGACCGATCCCAAGAAGATAAGATGAGCCGAAAGGCATAATGGGTTGGCAGCCTGAGAAGGCATACTGAGACCAATCCCAGTGGGACAAACGAGTAAGTGGGTTTAACCGCTCGGAAGAGACAGATGAGCTAAACCCGGAAGCCGATCGGTGAAAATGGGTCGGTACCTCGAAAGGGGCATACATAGACCGAACCCGATGGGACAGAGTATGACAACCTGAGAATGTCGGTGGGACTAGGTGTCATAGGATGACATGTAAGGCGTAGCCGTGACATCAATATGATGTTTTGGTTGAGATGGGGTGAAGTCATTGACTTAGAGCCACCCATAGAATAAGCAGAGAGATGATTTTTTTTCACATTACCAACCTCACCGCCCGTTGCTTGACCAGCTTATCATAGGCACGTGTCATGCGGGCTTGATACACTTGTAAGTACTTGTAGGCTTTGAGTCTTCGACCTTCAAGGCTGGATAACTCTTCAAGCCTCCTTTCTATCTCGGACTGGTCTTGGTCTGGCAATCCATCGTGCACAGCAACACGGTATGATGCCAGCTCGATCTCCACAGGGATCACTGCTTCAGCTCCATAGACCAAAGAGAATGGGGAGCAACCCGTGGGGGTTTTGTAAATAGTCCGATAGGCCCATAGGGCTTCGTGGACCTTCTCGCCCCAATCCCGTTTGCGGCCACCTACTATCTTGGACAACAGCTTGCAAAGGGTTTTATTGAAGGCCTCGGCCAACCCGTTGGCCTGGGGATTGTAGACCGACGACGCTCTCCAGTCTATATGGAACTTGGCCGCCAGCGCATAAATAGTATTGTTCTTGAATGGCGTGTCATTATCGGATATAATCCGACTGGGGGTGCCGAATCTGTATATGATATAGTGCCGCACAAAATGAGCAATTATCTCTCCTGTAACTTCTCGGAGTGGGATAGCTTCTGCCCATCTGGAGAAGTAATCAGTGGCGGCAAGTATGAACTTGTGGCCTTGGGATGATGGTGGGAATGGTCCCACAATATCCATACCCCACTCTGCAAATGGCCAAGTAGGCGCTGTTGGATGGAGCGGGTTAGGTGGCCGCCGAGGGACTGGGCCGAATGCTGGGCATTGATGACATGTACGAGCATATTGATTGCAATCTTCGTACAAGGTAGGCCAATAGAACCCTTTGAGCTTGATGCTATTTTTCATCTTAGCTCCTGCCTGGTGAGCTCCACACAATCCGGAGTGGACCTCGTGCATGACGGTCTTCGCTTCCTTGGACGAAAGGCACCGCAGGAGGACCGATCGGTCTTTTTCATGGACAAGCCTAAAGAGTAGACCGTCAATCAGCTGGTAGGATGTCGCCCTGCGTAGCAGTTGCACCCTCTGAGCCCGATCAGGAGAGAGCCAGCCGTTCTTTATTTTTATAATTGGCTCGTGCCAATCTTCTTCTTCGGGAGCATTCTCCTCTTGAATGTTGTCGACCTCATAAACAGTGAGGTCGGATTCTTCGTCTAGCACATTTGGCATGAGCCTTCGGTGTCTGACAGTAATATTTAATTCTCCCTCCAGCGGGAGTTTTAGGGCTGCTGCTAATTTTACAAGAGCATCAGCCTGGGAGTTGCTGCCTCTGGGGACATAGCCTATTTCAAATAGGTAGAATTTTTCCTTGAGCCTCATGACGGCTGCATGGTAGGGGACGAGCTCCTTTTTCCGGACATCATAGACGCCCAGGACTTGTCGAATGACGAGCTGAGAGTCCCCATAAACTTTGATGCACTTGATGTCCATCTCTAGTGCCAACTGAAGCCCGATAATAAGCGCTTCATACTCTGCCTCATTATTAGTTAAGGACTTCATGAGAGCACAAGAGTTGTGGAGGATGCCACCTTGTGGAGATACAAAGACTACCCCCGCGCCTGAGACATAGTCTGTAAGGCCACCGACCCTTTTGATTGTCCGAGAGGCACCATCAAAATATAACTCCCAGTATGGGAGGTCAAGAGTGAGGACACCTGGCTCCATCTGTGGTGGGACTTTTTCAGAAGACTCCCCGATTTCTTGAGAAGGCACTAACACCTCTTCATCGGGCAGTTCGAAGTTGAGTGGCGAATCTTCTGGCACAGGGTGCGCTGCTAAGAACTCCGCCATTCCTTCTCCCTTGATCGCTTTGCGTGGGACGAAGGTGATGTCGAACTCCACGAGGATAAGTGCCCATTTACCAAGCCTACCAGAGAGGACAGGCTGGCTGAGCAGAAACTTGAGTGGGTCACATTTTGAGATGAGCTCCACCCGATGGGCTAGGAGATAGTGCCTTAGCTTCTTGACAGCAAACACTAAAGCTAGACACACCTTTTCCATGGGAGCGTACTGATGCTCAGGCCCAATCAGCTTTCGGCTGAGGTAGTACAGCGGCTGCTCCTTGCCCTCTTCATTAATCTGGGCTAGGAGAGCCCCCAAAGAGGCATCCATGGCAGTAATATATAAGATAAGGGGCTTCCCTCTGACAGGTGCCCCTTAGACAGGAGGAGTTAACAGATATTCCTTGATTTGCTCGAAGGCCTTCTAACAGTCTTCGTCCCATATGAGGGGTGCCCCTTTCTTCATCAGTCTGCCGAAAGGTAGGCATCTTTCTGAGAGGTTAGAGATAAATCGCCTAATATAGGCGAGCCTTCCCTGAAGAGACCTGAGCTCTGTCAAGTTCTTGGGCGGAGGTAGTCCTCTTATAGCCTTTATTTTGTCAGGGTCGATTTCTATGCCCCGGTATCTGACGATGAAGCCAAGGAACTTGCCGCTGGAGACGCCGAAGGCGCACTTCATCGGGTTCATCTTGAGCTGATATTGCCGAAGCCTTTCAAAGACTCGACGCAAGTCAGTCAAATGATCCTTCCGCTTCTTTGTCTTGACGACTAGATCATCGACATAGCATTCGACAAGGTCATGTAGCATCTCGTCAAAGATCTTGGTCATTGCCCTTTGGTAGGTTGCGCCGGCATTCTTCAGACCGAATGGCATCCTTTTGTAGTTGAAGATCCCCTTAGGAGACCGGAAAGTCGTATGGCCTTTGTCTTTGACGGCCATGCGGATTTGATTATAGCCCGACGATCCGTCCATAAAAGACAAGGCTTCATGACCGGTGGTCATATCAACCATTGTCTCGGTGATCGGGACAGGAAAGTCGTCCTTTGGGCATGCCTTATTCAAATCCCTGAAGTCGATGCAGACTCGGACTTAGGCCATTCTTCTTCTTGACGGGGACGATATTGGCAAGCCACACAGGATACATGCAAGGCTCTATAAAGTCCACGTTGAGCATTTTGTCAACCTCAGCGTTGACCTTCAGTTCCAGCTCGTGGCGCATACGCCTTTGAGCTTGCTTGACTGGCTTGACTGTTGAAAGTATTGCCAGCTCATGTTCAGCCACAGAAGGGTCGAGCTCGAGCATTTCTTTATAAGTCCAGGCGAAACAATCCCTGAACTCTTGTAGGAGCTGTCGATACGACTGCCTTTCTTCCTCGCTGAGGAGAGCACTTATGAAGGTGGGACGATGGTCGCTTTTGCTTCCGAGATTGATCTCAATCAACTCGTCCACAGTTGCTTGACCCCCGTCTTCGAGCTCCAGTGGAGCTGGTTGGAGGTCGACGAAGTCTCCCTCATCATCAGTGCTGGCTTCATAGACTTCAAATTCTTCGAAGCGCTCTTGCTCGTGGCTTGAAGTCGAAGGACTGGTTTCATCATGTTGATGGTTAGCAGGCTGAGCTGCTCTACCCTCTGAAGGGTGATCATTGTCGACTCCCGATGAAGGTGAGGGTATCATGGACACATCACCGGACTCCCTTATAGAGTCATCAACCTTGGGCTCAGCTTCTGTTTGCCCGTGATGGAGAGGTAGCAGTCCTATGGTGTTGACTGCAAAGTGGACCTCGAAGTCCGTCTCCTGGTCATAGCCAAGGCCCCTTGTATCTTTGCGGGAGAAGGGAGGTTGCCCACGGACTTACGGAGGATTCCACAACTGATGGAAGTACGCCGCTCGCGCGGGGTCCAGAGTTTGCGGGATGTGCTGCTTTTTACACATTTTCTTGATGTAGTTGGGCATATCATCCATCTCCTGAACTGACTCTGGCGCCACATCGGTGGGCGTATCCCGACCGAAGTCATCTTCAGGGGGGCACGACGGGACTAAATCACCTTTATAAAAGATGATCGGCTTGTCCCCCTTGCTGTTGTTGCATCTCCTTTTCCGTTGATAGGAGACTGTGAAGGTCTTCAACTGCTCCACCTCATACTCTTCCCGTTGGGACGAGAGCTGGAGGCACTTCGGCGGTAAGGAGATACTCCCGTCAATGACCCGGCTGATGAGGTTGGCTTCAAAGTCAACACTCCGCCTTTCTGGTTGAGTCGGCTTGGAGGCGGCACTGAGGCTCAGCCTATGCAGCTTTACCATGTCTTGGTTGATAGTGAAGAGCTGCCCTTCTTCGACTTCATGGTTCATCTTTTGTTTCCCTTTATCTTTTAAAGGCTCGGGTATTGTTAAAGTGGGCTTCCCAAAATATAGTGAAGCATCGGCCAGATGGCACTCATTGGGGTGGAACGGGGCCTGGTCTACGAAGACCTTATGTTGCTCCCCTTTCTTGGCATATTTAATGCATTGATGAAGAGTTGAAGGAACAACCCAATTCTCATGAAGCCAGGGTCTTCCAAGCAGCATCTTGTAAGATGTGTCCTGTGTAGTTGAAAACGCGCCTAGGCGGTCGCCTAGGCGGTGAGGCGGGGCGAGGCGCCTGTCGCCCGCCTCGCGTGCTCCTCGCGCGCGTCGGCCGCCTCCGCGCGCCTCGCCCGCTCGCCGGATCCGCGTATCGGGTCTTAACGACCCGATAAACGAGTCCGTCCGGTTAACCTCCCCCCCCCCCCCCGAGGGTTTCGAGTCGTCTGACAGTGGGTTTTTTTTTTTGCCTTCGCTGCTTCCACGGTTCCACCTCCAAGTGTGGCAGCGGCGACTGCGAGTCGCGACCCGAGCCCTGTCCTCCCTCCGGCGAGCGGCAACGGCGACAGCTTCCTCCGGCGTGCGGCAGCGGCAGCAGCTTCCTCCGGCTTCATCCGGCGTGCGGCAGCGGCTCCGGCTTCCTCCGGCCACTCTCACTCTCTGTATGTCCACTCTCTCCGATCTCCCACTGTCTCTCCACTCTCTCCGATCTCTCTCTCTCACTCTCTCCGATCTCTCAATGTCTCTCCACTCTCTCCGATCTCTCACTCTCACTCTCTCCACTCTCTCACTCTCTTCACTCTCTCTCTCTCTCTCCGATCTCTCACTCTCACTCTCTCCACTCTCTCACTCTCTCTCTCCGATCTATCACTCTCACTCTCTCCACTCTCTCACTCTCACTCTCTCTCTCTCCGATCTCTCACTCTCACTCTCTCCACTCTCTCACTCTCACTCTCTCCGATCTCTCTCTCTCTCTCTCTCCGATCTCTCACTCTCTCCGATCTCTCATTCTCACTCTCTCCACTCTCTAACTCTCTCCGATCTCTCACTCTCACTCTCTCCACTCTCTCACTGTCTCTCACTCTCTCACTCTCTCCGATCTCTCACTCTCTCCACTGTCTCTCTGATCTCTCACTCTCTGTCTCTCTGTCTCTCCGATCTCTCACTCTCATGGGTGGCAGTGGGCTTATATATGTTATTATTGTGCAGGGTAATCGACAATTGGCAGTGGACACTCATTCGTGCAGGGTAATCGACATTTGGCAATAAATAGTCAGTATTTTTTTTTAAATTGGGTGTTTGATTTATTTTTTTTGAGTTATTAACTTATTATTGCAATATGAATTAAATTTGTTGTTTAATTTTTTTTAAAGATGTCTACGCCTACACCACCTACTTCTGTGTCTGTTTCTGGTGGTGCATCGTCAAATGCAAGCACACAAGGGCCCAATGTAGAAAAGGGCAGACCAAAGGACATTGGGTGGAAATATGGAACCTCTGCCAATCCACAAAATAGAGATGAGATAACATGTAATTTTTGTAAAAAAGTGTGTAAAGGAGGGATTTATCGGCTGAAGCAACATTTAGGCGGCCTACGTACAAATGTGACAGCTTGCCATAAGGTTCCCGTGGATGTGAAGATAGAAATCCGGGAATATATGCAAAATGCCAAGAAAGCTAAAGCTGAGAAGTTACAAATGGTGAGGGAGATGGAAGGTAGAGATAATTTGTTAAATGATTCATGTCAATCTCAATCGCTGGAAGTTAATATATTTGATGGCATTATTTCAAAGCCACCACGGATGAAGGGCCCTCTGGACAAGTTCTGCACTCCTGATCCAGAACAAGTGAAGTCAGTAAGAGATAAAAAATGGGAAAAGGAACATCGGGATAGGGTTTCCCAATATGTGGGTAGATGGTTTTATCAAGCTGGCATCCCATTCAATACTGTGCGTCTACCTAGCTTTCAAACAATGTTGGAAGCCGTAGGACAGTACGGTCCGGGATATAAAAGGCCTAGCTATCATGAGATGCGTGAGACTCTTTTACATAAGGAGATAAAATCAACTCAAGAGTTGGTGGAAGCCCAAAAAGAAAATTGGGTGAGATATGGTTGTAGCATCATGTCCGATGCATGGACAAATCGGAAGGGACGGACACTGATCAACTTTCTTGTGAACTCTCCAGGTGAGATTTTTCTTTCTCTGTCTCTCACTATCGATTATTCAATATATTTTCTATTTCTTTTTCATATGTCTCTCAATGTCATTATGTCTTACTCTCTTTCTCTAGGTGGGACTGTTTTCTTGAAATCAGTTGATGCTTCTGCACATGTGAAAGATGCCAAATTGTTGGCAGATTTATTGGACAAGGTTATTAAAGAAGTTGGTGTTCAACATGTCATCCAAATTGTGACAGACAATGAGTCAAGTTATGTGGCAGCCGGGAAAATGTTGATGGCAGCCCATCCTCATTTATTTTGGACACCATGTGCTGCCCATTGTTTAGACTTGATGTTGGAGGACATTTCAAATTGTCTCCAATGAAAGAAACCATTCGTAGAGCCAAATTGGTTACTACATTTATTTATGGGCACACAAGGATTCTTGCTATGATGAGAAAGTATACAGATGACAAAAATCTTGCACGTGCAGCTGTCACTCGCTTTGCCACCAACTACTTAAATTTACAGAGTCTATTTGATTGCAAAGATGGCTTAAGAAGAATGTTTACATCTGCTGATTGGCTTGCTAGTAATAATCGGTGGGCCAAAAAAATTGAAGGGAAGAAGGTAGAGGGCATAATCTTAAAGACTTCTTTTTGGAATGGCGTGGCATATTCGTTGCAAATATACAAGCCCCTTGTTATGGTTTTACGGTTGGTTGATGGAGAAAAGCCAGCGATGGGCTACATTTATGAGGCTATGGATCGTGCAAAGGAGAGTATTAAGAGTGCATTAAATGACAAGCTTGACAAATATGGTCCAATATGGGAAATCATTGATAGACGGTGGGACTTTCAAATGCACCGTCCTTTACATGCAGCTGGCCTTTATCTTAATCCAGCTCTTTATTTCTCTAATTCCCAAATTGAGTATGATCAAGAAGTTAAGCAAGGGCTATATGATTGCATTGAAAAGCTAGTTCCAGAACCCTCATGCCAAGATGCAATTTTCAAGGAGCTTGCAACTTATCAGTATGCTCAAGGGCTATTTGGGAGAGAAATGGCCATTAGGCAACGCACTTCTATGGTTCTTGGTATGGATGCTTTTCTCAATTTCTTGTCTAATTTTCATTGCAATCGTGGAGTAAGAATTATTGTGAAATGTGAATTGTAATCTCTTTGTGATGTAGCTACATGGTGGTTGAACTTTGGAACCGCCACACCAAACCTTCAAAAGATAGCCATTCGGATCTTAAGTTTGACATGTAGTGCATCTAGTTGTGAGCGCAATTGGAGTACATTTGAACATGTTAGTTGACTAATTTCATATTCAAGTACATAAAAGATTAGTATTTTTGTTTAATTGGTTGCACCTAATATACTTGTAGGTGCACGCAAAGAAAAGGAATAAGTTGGAGCAAAAGAAGCTGAACGATCTTGTTTTTGTGCAATATAATCAACGTCTCCATGCTCGTCATTTGCGTGTTCAGTAAAGTGACTATGATCCTATTTCTTTGGATGACATTGATGATTGCAATGAGTGGATAGCTAATCTGCCAGAAAATGAAGATTTTGTGGATGAAGGAGAGGACCTCACATGGCTAGATGTTGAAATCGCTGCCGGTGTTAATGAAGAGGAAGGGCCAAGCACAAGGGCGGGAACCAAAAAGCGTCATCTAGGAAAGGGAAAAAGCACTGCCACATCTCACTCCATAAATGTGAGAGATGTTGATTCCGAGGGGACACAATCAGAGAATGAGAATGAGCTTCCAAGTGATAGCTCCTCCTCTTTTATGAGTGATTTATGATGAGGAGGCTTGAGAGTTGAGAGAGATTTGAAACACTTTGTGTTATGGGATCATGTAATTAACTTGTTTGGTTGTTTAACTATTTTTGTTTTGTTATAATATTGCACTTGTTAGTTGTATATGCAGTTTTATGATATTTCTTGTTTAGTGTATATGCAGTTTTATGATATTTCTTATTTAGTGTATATGCAGTTTTATGATATTTACTGTTCAAACATATATATTTTTGTGATATTGTGACATATAATTTTAATTTTATTTTTTTATTAATTTCTCGCCTCAAATGCCTCGGCCATCGTCTAGGCCTTTGAGGCGTGAGGCGCCCCCCTGGTCGCCTCGCTCGCCTCACGCCTCAGACTACATAGGATGTGTCGGAGTTGATGATATAAAATGTCGCTTGGGTGACAAAATTACCCAAGGCAAGCTTGACTACAACCCGACCGAGCGCCTCCTCGGAACCCTGATTGAATCCCGAGATCTTGACATCAGTCACCTTTTGTAGATAGGGTGCCAAGTATAAAGACTTAAAGTCTTCAAAGGCATGATGTTAACAGCCGCTCCAGCGTCAACCAGGATGCGATTCACATCATGCCCATTAATCGTCCCCTTCATATATAAGGGGCGATTATGACACGGAGAGGACAGCAACATGTCTTTGTCCGTGAAGGAGATGTTGGCTGTGAGTGCTTCATATGCCTGGGCTTGCAACTCTGCCACATGGGCTTCATATGCCTCTGGATCTTGAAGTATCTTGACAAGAGCCTCTCTGAGGTCTTTGCTCCAGGCGATGGCTTCCCAAATGGTGACATTAATTGGGAACCGCTTCATATGATGAATGATTTTGCGGTCCGCACGAGCACGGGTCTTGTCAAATGGCGGGATGATCTCCGCCAGAGTCGTCGGCGCCTGGCGAGGCTTCTCTCGCTTAGAAGGGCGCTCCTCCGCATTATGGCCTTCCGCATCTTCTTGGAATAGCGGAGCCAATGATTCCTCTGGAGGTGGCAAAGGCCCATCATGCTGGTCTTCATTAGAAGGACCGGCCTCGCTGGCGGGCTCGGCCCTGTTAGAGGGGCCGGCCTGCTCTGACGCCTCCTCGCACTTTGGCGATTTGGCTTGCTCCTCTTCTTCATCGGAGGAGGTGATTGTAAAAAGGACGCCACCCGGCTTAGCCGTTGAGATGGGGCTTGAACCCTCTGAGGGGCTGAGGATGAAAGGGATCCCCCGAACTTGAGTTTCCGGGACAGGACCCAGCTTCTCCCCTCTGAATATTATGACCCGGTCGAGGGCCAGGGGGCCTTCACGTCCACGTCCTCGGCCACGACCTCGTCCAAGTCCCCGGCCATTTCTTGCCGAGCGATGCTGATATGTTGCCATAGGAGCCTTGCCTCCAGTGCTATCAGGCGTGGGACAGTAAATGTTGTCTGGTGGCGGGATCGCCACCATGTTGCAGGAGAGCTCTTGCATCATTTCCTCGAGCATCTCGACAGTGGGCTCCTCATCGTTATAGAATAATGAGAGCTCCTCTGGGATTGGGAAGTCTTCACCTTCTTCAAGACGGTGGGCCATTTCTCGGAGCCATTGCAGAAGACGGGCTTTGCGCCCAAGCTTGTCCCAAGGAATATATTCGTCTAGAGTGACGACCCTGGTGGGGCGAGGGGGAGTGTACTCCTCCAGCTCATCTATGAGCTTTTGAAGTCTTTGTAGAGGAGTTGGCTCCTTAGGAGCCTCCATAGCAGCGGCTTGCTCGGCTTGCCTCTTCAATCTCCTCTTCAAATTTTTCCTGCGGTTCTTCTCTTGTTTCTTTTGGCGTGCCGCCTCTTGAGAAGAGAGAGAGGCTTGCTTCGGAAGTGGGACTCGCTTGCCCCCAGAACTTTGCTTCTTGTTCCGGGCTGACTCCTTAGGAGTTTTAGCGCCACGGCTCTTTCTGGAGGTGACCTTGGTCCAATTGGCTTCCTCGGGTTGAACCTGGAAGGTGGCATTGATTGCTTGAGCAATTATTTCAGGAGACAACTCCTGGAACTCTGCCAGTCCACAGTGGGGTCTCTGGGAGCTTTGTAGTTCCACCGACTTTGCTTGGGCTGGTGGGTTGGCCTGCTTGAGCTGCTGAGGCCTTTCTACAATTGGCGGCCTCACTGGGCTTACAGAGGCCTTAATTGGGGTCTTTGCGGGCTCAAGAAGTCGAGTCCTCTCCACGACTAACGGCCTTGCTGACTGGGCAGGAGCTTTGGCTGAAAGTTCTGACACCTTGGCTTTGCCTTTGTTATCTGGCCGAGAGTTCTCTCTTATGACGATGCCAGGCTGACTCGACCTGGGACGGGCCTTGGAACTCTCTCCCACGGCTTGACTTCCTGGGTTCTGGACCTTAGCCCCTTTATAGGTGGCCTTGTCTTTAATGAGTAATGGGAATTCATCATTTTCCGCAGGCTTACTTGGTCGGGTTAACCGGGAGAAAGCCTCAGTTTCTCGCCGAACCTGCTGAAGAGTTTCCCTGGCGGCCTCTGCAAGACGCAACCTCGTCATGGAGTTCCCCTGAGTATCGACAACCCGTCTCTGGATGAGGGCTTCAATAAAGTCTTGAACCTCTGGGCATTGCCGAGTGGGGTGAGACACCTTGCATGATACTTGCAATAACGGGGGTGCCTCTTAGCCGTCTCATTGTAATAAGACGGCGGGTCATGTGTTAGCACCCAGCCATCCTCCAGAAGTTTGTCAAAAATCTTCTCAGTGTCTTCCTTAGGAAAAGAACACTGATGAGATTGTCGCCACCCTGGGTACCACAATGTGGATTTAGGTGGCTGAGAACCGACTCCCTGGGAGCTGACTCCCTCCTCTTGTAGCTCGGGGAACTGGAAGGCTGTCGAGGCATGTATGACGTTGACAGAGAACTGAAGGCTCCTTCGTGCATGCGGCTGCCGTGGATTGACCAGGAATTCACCCATGTTGACCTTCCCTCGCCTGATTAGGTCCTCGGCGAGGTCCTTGAACGGCTCGCAGTTGTGGATAATATGACCAACAACTTCATGATATGGGCAATAGCCCTGATGAAAAGCAGCACCTGGCGTCTGCTCCACTGGTGACGGGCTAATCAACCCCGCCTGCTGACATGCGAAGAAGATATTGGGAGTCTTCTCCAAAGGGAAGGAGTATAACTTCTCTGGGAGCTCGACTTGAAGTAGAGCCTCCACGTCTTCCGGTGAGTCCTCCTCGTCTTCAGATGAATCCGAGGACTCTTCAGAGAGGCAACCCCTGAGCGGGGCCCGACCCGTGGGTGATACACCCGCCTCCCGTATGTGGGTTGGAGCTAACCCCCTGGCAAATGGGCCAAAAGGGAAGGTGGACAACTGCTGATCAATGCTCTCTAGGAACTGCAGCAAGCGTCTTTGTTCTAGTTGCAATTGCCGGATTTCCCCTCGGATTTTCCGAATGGTTCTCCGCAGTGCCAGACATTCAGGAAATGAGGAAGGAGCTGCCCCCGGGCCAGTGTGGGACTGTTGATTTGAAGGCCCGGCCTCGGAGACGTTAGAGCTCGAGACCATTGCCACCATATGAACCACATTAGCCGACCGATTCGATCGGCTCCAGGCATGAGGTTGAGGTGGGTCGACTGCATGGCCCAGCATATTTACCAAGTCCTTTTGAACGAGCTCTTCCGCTATATTCTTGAAAATATAGCAGTCGCCGATGGTGTGACCCAACCTTCGGTGATACACACAATAGGTAGGATCCTCTGTCTTGTCCACCTCTGAGGGCTTCCGCGGATCTGGCAGGGTAATGAGTTGCTCTTTCATGCATAGATCAAAGAGCATTTTAGTATGCTCTTTCCTGAAGGAATACGGCGTCTTCATGTTCTCCGCCAACCGAGACGCGCCTGCCTTGGCATCAGGCTTCTTGCCATTGCCCTTAGGCTTTCCTTCCCCTTTATCTCCATTCGTCGGGGAGAAGTCGACGGCATTCACCTCCTTACCGCTAGTCAGACGGTCTTTGGAGGATTTGCCTTTGGCAGAAGCTTGTGTAGGGTGGTCGGCAAAGAACATCTCAATTTCCGCCACCACCGTGTTCAACTGGTCAAAGCTTCTGATGTTGGAGCCCAGAAGCTTTTCGCTGACTTCTGCCGAGAGACCCCTGCGACAGATGGTGATCGCATCTTCAGGCGTCGGAGGATTATCGCAGCGCATGCTGACGTCCCTCCATCGCTTGATGAAGTCTAATGCTGTTTCACCCTTCTTCTGTCGAAGGGAACAAAGCTTTGCTAAGGAGACTTTGCGTTCGACCATTTGGAAGCGGTCGACAAACTTCTTCCGCATATCAGCCCAATTAGATACTGAATTGGGCTTTAACCTTGAATACCACTGGAAGGCGGTGCCAGTCAAAGACGTGGCGAAATACTGTAGCAAATATGCCTCTTCCAGGGCTAATTCACCCATGGCCGTCATGTAATAGGCCAGGTGTTCATGCGGAGAACCCTGCCCGTTGAACTTCTGGAGCTTCGGGGCCTTCGGGCAATCTGGTGGAAGCTTCTTGAATTGATGATGGAGGGGATATGGCACGCTGTACAAATCAACGGTAGCCACACCCTCGCCATGTTGAGCGAACTTCGCTTCCACGATGCGCTCGATCATCTGCTTCTGCGCCATGAGGCTTTCTGCGGCAGGAGTAGCAGATGACCGCGCATTGACTTCATGCGGCGGGACTTCGAAGTCCACCGCCAGTGGGAGTCTTGCAGCAGTGGCGGAAGCATTGGCTACTGCTGGAATGGGAGAAGGTAGCTGATCCGCTCCAGCCGGTGCCGCCTGAGGCGGGGAAGGAACCTCCTTTTCGCGCAAAAGCGACTGTAAGAGGTTCTTGAGCTCTTGATTTTCCCGTCGAAGCTCGTCCAATGTTGGGGCCCGCGGCTCTTCCCCCAACTCTTCTTCGTGCCCGGAGTGACTGTCCCCATCAGCACTGTGGATATCTTCTTGGCGCTCTTCTTGCCGTACTAGCTCAGGTTGAGATGTACCGGCGGCCGGCGCCTGCTGCGTTTGCGCCAGAATCCGGGAGACCAGCCTTGACCTTCTTAAATATTGGATGGGTTGGTCAAGCTCTCCCGAGGTATTCTCGGGTTGTTTGTCGCCGGAGGTGGCGTAACATGTGAACACTTTGACGGTGTCATCGGACACCTGGACCACCCGCTTTTTCTTGGGCGGTTGTCGCTCCGGCTTAGGCGGTCTCCCAAGTCTGTCAAAGACAGACACTCGGGATGTAGATGCTTGAGGGGAGCAATCCTCCTCCGTGTGCGTGGAACTGGCCCACGGGGAGGTCGGCCGCACCTTCTTGCCGGCTCCACGGCGCTTCTGCCCCCGTAGAGGCTGGGTTTTAAACCCTGGAGAGACCGAGGCTTCAGTGCTCGGCGGACTCCGCATCCGCTGAAGTTCCGACATGCGGAAGGGCTCCTCCGCCCTGGCACGCCTTATAATCCGGGCCTCCTCCTTGGTGACCCAAATCTTCTTCAGATGGAGCTAGCGCTCCTCCACTTGGTTGCCCCCTGTCCTCGGACGGGGAGCTCGTAGCTTGGGCCGTTGCAGCGGGCCCTGGATTGCTGCCGGTACGGCAGACTTCTTCTTCTTCGCTCCGTCCTCCCGGACTTGTCGGAGGGGCTCGAAGCGGTTGGAGGTAGAGATAGTCGGGACATGACGATCTTGTGGTATGATCGGCTCGCCTCTATCGAGCCGGATGCGAATATCTCCGACGATTACAGTCTTGCCGGAGCGAGAGACAGCCGCTTCGGGCATTGCACCCTTGCGGCTACGGCGTTGCCCCCGTTGAGCAGGGGCGGCGGTGGTGGCGCCCGTCATAGGCATGGCGTCACCCTGAGGGTGGCAGCGTTGCCCCCGTTGAGCAGGGGCAGCACCTCTGAGGGTGGCCGCATTGGAGTTGGGGCCGTTACTGCGACGGCGTTGCCCCCGTTGAGCAGGAGCAACACCGACAGTAATTTGGTTGACCGAGAAAACCCGGTCATTTGTGGAGACAGAGGGCCTGACACCCTTTGTCTGTAAAAAGTTGGCCGGACGAAGCCGGCCGGCTATTGCAATAGAGGGTCTGGCACCCTCAGAAGCTTGCTTGTTGGCTGAGCAGACTCGACCAATTGTTGAAGCCGAGGGCCTGACACCCCCGACGGCTGGCTTGTTCACCGGGCGGACCCGGCCAGTTGAAGCGGAGAGCTTGACGCCCTCTATAGTCGGCTTGTGGACTGGACTGACCCGGCCAGCTACTGGGGTCGAGGGCCTAACACCCCCGACGGTTGTCTTCGCGACCGGGCGAACCCGATCAGCTGAAGCGGAAGGCTTGACGCCTTCAGTAGTCTTCTTGACTGAATGAACCCGGCCAGTTGATGGAGCCGAGGGTCTGACACCCCCGACTGTTGGCTTGTTGACCGGGCGAACCCGGTTAGTTGATAAAGTCGAGGGTCTGACACCCTCAGTGGTCGTCTTCTTAGCCGAGGGAACTCGGCCAGCTACTGGGGCCGAGGGCCTGACGCCCTCGACGGCGGCTACTACAGGGGTGGCTGAACTGGCTTCAACCACCGGAACCATGTTGGGTTCGGTGCTAGGGATTCAGAGGGGGGTGAATGAATCTCTCCTTAAAAATTCGCCCAATTAAAACTACCTCCTGACTAAAACTTAGAACACTCAAAGAAGCTGAGGCAAAAACAGATTCAGATCTACCGAATCTAAACTACTATAAGGTGTTCAATCAAGTAGTAAATGTGCAGTCAAATAGCTCAATGAACATGTGAAGGCATATCGAGCCTAAACATTCATCTAGCGGAAGCAAATATGAAATCAAACCACTGCACAATGATTTTTAGGTGATTCGGTCCAGCAGACCTACATCCACCCCACACTCAAACCGAGTGTGGATTCTGCTGACTCACAGCTTGAACAGCTGGGCATCACAGCTTGCCTACAACCGCTGATACACAGCTTCGCTGGGCTTAACAGCTTGCCGACCAGAGGAACAGATCCTTTGCAACCGCTGAGCAACACAGCTTGCTGTCCGAGGTATCCACCTCGCCTGCTGAGCAACACAGCTTGCTGTCCAGAGAAGAACCTTCTCTGCAACCGCTGGGGATTACAGCTTACCCGTCCAGTGGAATCCTCCACTGCATCCGCTGACTAACAGCTTGAAGAAATGGTGTAAAATGGAAAGGAAAAACATAGACAACAGCAATCGGAAGGCTGTAAACGATGAAGCACAATGTGGCTCAGAATGAGCTGACTGGCCTGGATTTGATCCACGGTCCAGTGAAGACAGATCTTCAGAACGAAGCTTCTCTCTGCCTTTCTTCTTCTTCAGATCACTCAGTCTCTCTTTCTTTCTCTTTCTCACTCTATCTCTCTTTCTTTCTCTTTCTCTTCTTCACTCTCTTTCTTCTTCTCCTGGATCGTGCAGGCGCTCTGCTCTTCTACTTTTTTTCTTCTACTCTTGCTATTTCTCTGTCTCTCTTCTGCTAGAGCTCTCTGTCTCTCGATCTCACTTCTTCAGGTGGAAGAAGCTTCATACATATAGAGCAGCAGGAATTGGGCGTGTGGCATTTGAGTTCCCGCCCAATGACTTGAACACGTGGCAGCATCTCAGCATGCTTCAGTACACGTGTCACCATTCTGTCAGTCCTTCCAGTCTCGGATCACGTGCCAATCATCAGTCTCTGCAAAGTGTCCCTGTCAGACATTCGAACAGAGTTATCAGTATAAGGTTAAAACCTTGTACAGACTTAATGAAGGCACTGCAGAAGCGATGTACAGACTTCATGAATGCGAAGCAATGCAATGTTCAGACTTTATGAATGCGTGGCTATGGCATTGTATAGACTTGGTGAATGCAGAACAATGCCATGTACAGACTACATATATGCAGTGCTTTGGCCTTGTACATACTTCACGCATGCAGGACTGTGGCATTGTAAGGCGTGTACAGACTTCGTGTATGCGAGACTGAAGCGTGTACAGACTTAGTGAATGTGACACTGAAGCATGTACAGACTTCACATATACAGACTATGAGCATGTATAGACTCAGTGAATGCTAAGCAGCAGCATGTATAGACTTCATGTATGACATGTACAGAGTTAAGAGTGAAATGCATGTTCAGCTGCAGACAGCAAAGTATATACATTGCAAGTGAATGCATTGTCATGTTGAAAGAATGTACAGACTGTGTTATGCAAGCAGACAATGTATAGAGTTGATGAAGTCATGCTTAACAGAAAGATGCCTTACACCAAGACGTTTGTTTCACAAGTGACGCCACTGTTGGTGGGTGTCAAATGCCAAGCGTAAGGAATGTATAGACTTGCTACGGCACAAGAACAACATAACGATGTATAGACTCCGCCTTGAACAATGCACAATGCCTATAAGAATGTATAGACTTAGGCGTAGGTAAAGATACCAATGTTCAGACTTTGTGCAATGTATGGACTTAGTGTGTGCGAGCCTGCTGCAGCCAGTGTACAGACTTTGAGTGCTGCAAGCCGTTGTATAGACTTGGCAATATGAAGCACACAGGCTATATAGACTTGTGCTAACGCTGCAAGATGCCAGTGCACAGACTTAGTCATGCGTGCAGCTATGCGTTGTACAGACTTGATGTTGCTGAACACATGCTGTACAGACTTGACTCATGCACAAGACGCTAAGAGAGACGGTCCAGTGTATAGACTTATGCTGTGCTGCAAGATGGCAGTGTACACACTTGGTGTCCACTTGAGACGCTCAGTGAGACGGTGAGCAATGTACAGACTTGCTGACACACCGTTGTACAGGCTTTGCTACCCACAACGTGCAGACTGCACGATGTATAGACTTGCAAGTCCTACGTAGGTAAAGATGCCAGTGTATAGACTTGCGAGAATATAACGTAGGTAAAATATACCAGTGTATAGACTTGTGAGTTGCAACGTAGGTAAAGATACCTAATGTACAGACTTGCTAGTGTGCATGCCACAATGCAGTGTATGGACTTTGAGTGTGCGTGCAGTGCTGCAACCGATGTATGGACTTGGGTTAATGTTGCAAGACAACAGCCAATGTATAGACTTCACAAATGCAAGCAATGCAGCAATGTATTGACTTTGAACTTTGCCATGCAATGTATAGACTTGCTACCCTGCGAGCCATGCAATGTATAGACTTACTAGCCTGCGAGCCATGCAGTGTACAGACTTGCTAGCCTGTGAGAACTGCGATGTATGGACTATGCTATCTGCGACACATGCAATGTATAGACCATGTGAATGTGCAACACGTGCAATGTGTAGACTATATGAATGCATGAAACAGCTGTGCCTGCGAGGAATGCAGTGTACAGACTTGCTGGATGTGTGAGCTGCAATGTATAGACTTGACTGCCTGCATGCATGTATAGACATTATCGTGCAGACAGGACCTCACATGCATTAGTGTATAGACTGTATGCCTGATGGATGCACTGATGCAATATATGCACAGAGGAAGCAATGCACCGATGCAATGTATGCACATAGCAGATATTGAATTGAAGCAATAGATATATAGACTTGTGTTCTAAACGATGCACAAACAGAACACAAACTAATTTATAGACTCTACATGCATTGTGCAATGCAATGTGTAAACTTTGAGTGTGTAGACTTGTATGTGTGTGCAATGTGTAAACCTGTGAAATGCATAGAACATTACCTGATCTAACTGTGCATTGACTGTACCTGTTAGAGATTTGACTTTGACATAGGTTGACTTCATGAGTGTGAGTCATCCTTAAACCTGTTCTGACAGTTCCTCATATTTCATCAGGATTAGATCATCAATACATAATGAGCCATAACAGTTGTCATCATCAAAACCACAGAACCCCATAACATTTGTCATCATCAAAACCACAGAGCCACATAACATTTGTCATCATCAAAACCACAGAGCCACAGGGGACACAACAAACCACGCCCAGGAAGAAGGGCGAACCGACGACCGCTGGGAAGTCGCCGAAAACGATCGGAGTTGCCAGGTATCCGAACCTGGCATGGTCGGCAATGAGTTGGGGGCCGTAGGTGACTGCTGCCATCGCTGCTGCTGGTGTTGATGGTGGTGGTGCGTAGCACAAAAGGAGTGGCGTGCGAATGCACAAAGAACTCTCAAATGAACCGAGAGATGTGCTCTCCTCTTCCCGTCCTGTAAGAGGAAGAGGGGCAATTAGAACCTTGAAGAAGGTTTAGAGGACTTTCTTTGACAGAAAGAAGAAAGGCGGGAAAAGTCCCACCGGGCGTGCCAGTCTCTGGGACACAGAAAAATCTAATCGGTTTTTTATCGTAGATAAAGATATAGATTTTGTTCTTTTTGAAAAGAAACATCCCCCTCTAAGTATAGAGGGTGATTCTGTGTGTGCGCATAGTATCAGACGATTTGGGTTCGAGTGCTGGACCTCTCCCCACTGACCAGAGTCAGTGTTGATTTACATCGGCCTAACGTCCGAACACCTTTGTTTGACTGTCAAAGAAATCCCCAAATTCTTTTACAGGGTTTTGAGGTTGAGGGCAAACTCTCTTGAAGAGCTCATGATGTCCACTCACTCACCACCGACCAACAGAAACAATTGAATTAGGGCTAGGTCTGAGCAAAACCCTAGGATTTAAGAATGGAAACGCAAATATGCAGAAGCCGTAGGCATTTTTGAAGTAGAGAGAAGTTTTCTGGACCCCGAAGGTATTTCTGTTTTTTTACCACCCCAGGGGTATTTTGGTAATATTCCCAGGCCAGGGGTATTTCTGAAATTTCTGGGCTGGAATGAAGTAGGATTGGGTCCCTGACTCTCCAAGGCGTTGAGGCTCTTTTTAGAGGGTTTTAGGAGGCTGCTGGGCCATTTTTAGTTTGTAGGGGTATTTTGGTAATTTTACCATACCCTAGACCTAGGTTTAGAATGATACCCGAGTGTCGGACTGAGCTGACAAAACTCCCAGACCGAAGTAATGACAAGGGGCTTCAGGAAAGGCACACATCTGTCAATTTGATCGAAGGAGGGGTATATATGCAATTTTCCGAAGTCGGAGGTTTTCTTATAATTTTCCCACCCGAGGATACATATAAAACATGCCGAGTGCTTCTATAGTTCAAATGAGTACAAGGGTTGTCGGCGAGTTGTCGACTGTACAAAAGTTCGCACTAACGCGGGAAGTAGGGACGTAGCCCCAATTACAAAAAGTTGTAGGGTAAAACTGCAAACAACATGACTTTTATGTTTCTTGGACCCTGGGGAGGACATTTATGTAATTCTCCCATTATTAAGGCAGAAGCATATGACATAGTCATCCCAGGACTTAGAAACAACAACACGGCCCACTGAGGGGCAAAATTACAAATATACCCTCATAGGGGCACATACACGAGACCCGGAGACTTATCCCTCGCGGGCCAAAACAAACGAACAAAATGCTCCAAGTGTCTTCCGTAGGTTGTCGAGTGTAGTTGATCGTAGATCTTCTCTCCTTCTTTCTGGACCTCCGGGGGTCTATTTATAGAAGTGGGGAACCTCCCCGGGAGTGTTCGACCCCGTACGGGTCCAACGGGATGAAAATGACCCCGGGGAGGTCACTTTTTCAAATTTTTTAGTCCGTGCGCGGGAATGGGACCTCCTCGGGGTGGGAGGTCCCCGGGACGGTCCGGGACCTCCCCGGGGTCGTGCGACCCCAGGAGGACCCGCCCGGGGTTGCGCGCCCCGAGGGGGACCCACCTGGGGTCGCGAACCCTGGGGAGGACCTCCCCGGGGTCGCGAACCCCGGGCAGGACCTGCCCGGGGTCGCGGACCCCGGGTGGGTCCCACCCGGGGTCGGGCGACCCCGGACGGGTCCGCCCGCCCAAGGGCGGCCCCGCACGGGTTTGCCGACCTCCGGGCGGACCCGTCCGGGTGAGGGCGACCCCGTACGGGTTTCTCCGACCCCGTACGGGTCTTCCATCTCCAAGTTGGCCCATTTCTACTCCAACTAAATAAAAGCGGAGGTGTTTTTGCAAAGCAAAATTTGCTTCCAACAGTGGCTTACCAAGAAAATTTTGGGCAGAGACAGTTAATACTGCATGCCATGTACTCAACAGAGCCATGGTAAGGTCTTTCACTCAGAAAACTCCTTACGAGATTCTGAAAGGTAAGAAGCCTTCAATTGCTTATTTCAAGGTCTTTGGATGTAAATGTTCCATTCATGTTAATGATAAAAGAGATCTTGATAAATTTGAACCTAAAAGTGATCCAGGAATCTTTCTTGGATATTCTGAATACACTAGAGCATATAGAGCGTACAACCTTAATTCTAAAACTGTTGAGGAATCTCCACATATTGTCTTTGATGAGTCCCTAAATAACTTTGAGGTTGGTCAATGCAGGAAAGAAGATGACAGAGAAATTTTTAAGAAAGAAAAATCTGAAGATCAACCAGACCAAGAAGAAGAAGCTGAAGAAGTCAATGCAGAGGAGCCTGTTGTTCAAGGGGAGGTAAATGAAGGTCAAGGTAACCAAGTTATAAATGTCAGATTTTTAAGAGATCATCCTATTGAAAATATCATTGGTGACTTGCATGAACCCCCTAGGACTAGAGGCTTCATTAGAGCTCAAAATGAATTAAATGCATATGCATTGGTTTCTCATGTTGAACCCAAAACCTTTGATAGTGCTCTCAAAGATGTGCATTGGATCAATGCCATGCACGAAGAGCTTAATCAGTTTGACAGGAACAAGGTGTGGCATCTGGTCCCACCTCCTGATCATGGGACTATCATTGGAACAAAATGGGTTTTTAGGAATGAAACTGATGAGCTAGGTAATGTAGTTAAAAATAAAGCTAGACTTGTTGCTCAGGGGTACAATCAAGAATTCAGAATTGACTTTGAAGAGTCATTTACCCCTGTAGCCAGGTTAGAAGCAATTAGAATACTTTTGGCCTATGCATGCTCATTAGGAATAACTCTCCAGCAGATGGATGTTAAATCTGCTTTTCTCAATGGGGAAATAAAAGAGGATGTCTTTATGAGACAACCTCCTGGCTTTGAATGCTTAGATTTTCCTAATCATGTTTATAAGTTAAATAAAGCTCTTTATGGCTTGAAGCAAGCCTCTAGAGCTTGGTATAACAGGCTCATCAAATTCCTTACCGAGAAGAAGTTCACCAGAGATGAGGTTGACCAAACGTTGTTCACCAAGGTAAGTCATCCAGACATTCTCCTTGTTCAGATTTATGTGGATGACATTGTGTTTGGGTCAACTAACCCCAAATTGTGTAAGGAATTTTCCGAACTAATGACACAAGAATTTGAGATGAGCTCAATGGGTGAGCTAAAATTATTTCTTGGACTACAGGTGACTTAAACAAAAGATGGAACATTTATCACCCAGTCTAAGTACATAAGGGATCTGCTGAAGAAGTTCAAATTTGAAAACCTCAAGGAAATTGTCGCACCAATGGGTACTTCAACAAGTCTTGATGAAGACTCCAAAGGTAATACAGTGGACCAAAAGCTGTATCGAGGTATGATCGGATCCCTTTTATATGTTACTGCATCTAGGCCTGATATACAGTTTGTAGTGTGTTTATGTGCCAGATTTCAGACTAGTCCTAAGGAGTCTCACCTTAGAGCAGTGAAAAGGATATTTAGGTATTTATCAGGCACTCAAGAACTTGGACTTTGGTACCCTGCTAGGTGTGAGCTAGAGCTTCTGGCATACACTGATGCAGACTATGCTGGGTGTCGGATAGATAGGAAAAGCACTAGTGTACATTGCCAATTTCTAGGTGGCTGCCTAGTATCCTGGGCTTCTAAGAAGCAACACACAGTTGTATTGTCCACTGCAGAGGCAGAATATGTTGCTGCAGGAAATTGTGCAGCTCAGGTACTATGGATCAAGCACCAGCTTTCAGATTATCAGATAAAATTGGGATGCATTCCAATTTTATGTGATAATACTAGTGCTATTTGTCTAACTAAAAATCCAGTTCATCACTCTAGAACTAAGCACATTGAAATAAAACACCACTTTCTTAGAGATGCTGTAAGTAAAAATGAAATTGAATTAATATTTGTTGAAACTGAAAAACAGACTGCTGACATTTTTACTAAACCCCTTGGAAATGAAAGATTTAAATATCTAAGACGAGAATTGGGGCTGTGTAAATTTCCGCAAGAAAATGATGAATAAAATTCATTCTTGAGCTGTGTGTTGATATGTTCTGTGGTGATTGTGTCAGCCTGTTCCTTAAAAAGTTGAATAAAGAAGATTCTTGAGTATTCGGTTGTTTGATGTCTTGCACAGACTTTTTCTGATGGTTGTGTATGAGTTGCACAGAGTCTTGATGCACGTATTGCACCTAGCCTATGCAATGTGTGAGCACTCAGGTCATTGCATACTTTGCATGAAGCACAAGTCATTGTATGTCTTTAGGTTGGTGTATATTGCATTCTAACCACATGTAGGTCGGTGCATATCCATACCGCACATACATATAAGTCCGTGCATTGTCTACATTTTGCACGCTAATGTCGATGCATGTCTTGCATATTGTCGATGCGTAATGTAAGTTTGTAGCATGAAGGTCGGTGCATCTTTTATCCAAACTGCATGATAAGGTCAGTGCATTGCATTGCTCGTGAAGGATAAGGTCGGTGCAAAGTTTGTCTGTTGCATATCTAAGTTAATGCATATTGATGTCAGGGGGAGGATAGCAATATCTGAACTAAGTTCAACCCCTTCTCTCTCTCTCTAAAAACTCTTGAGTTGATTCTGCTCCTTAATGTCCACTCCTTTTACACAGAATGAATAACAGTCTAGTAATTGGTTCATTGTCGTGAGCTGCAATTATTACAACTCTTCTGCTATAAGAATCACATGTGCTCATTGAATGAACTGAAGGTTTAACTTTAATAGGCTGTAGCGTTCAAAAGACTGTCTTCAGAAAATAAGGTGATAGAAAATATTTATAGCTCTTAACCTCTATCTCATGGCTATAATAGAACAGGTCTTCACAGTATCTGAACATGACAGATTTAGTGATGTCTAAGGTTTGAAAACTAAAGTCTGCATTGTTCTTAAACAAGGCACCTCTAAAAGTTATAAGGGCAGCAACAATAAGATCATTAAAGAAAAAGAAATGAATAAAGTGGCAGAGCAATGACTGAGTTACACTGAGAAATTGAGGTCTCCATCAAAGAAATGGAGAGTACCTTAAGTCATGAAGTGACTCAGGTTAACTCTGTTCATGTGGTCAAATTTATAGGAGAGGTTTCACTGAGTAACTAGGGGTACTGGCCTCTGATCAAGGTGTACCCTTAATGTCAAATGTGCAAACTATCCCTGTAGCTTTTGATCAGAGACAGATATAGTAGTTTATGCTTAATAACTGGGGGTATTAGCCTCTAATCAAGGTATACACCTAATGTCAACGGCATAAATGACACGTGTTTGTTCAATAAGTTCAAATTTCTGAAACTTATGAAAGAAAATTGCTGTAACCCTTGAAAAAACAAAAGTCATTGAGTGTCAAATGTTTAACCTCAATACAAATTCAAGTGACTTTCCTTGCTATTCACTCTCTCTGAAATAAGTAGGGTGTTGTCTCGACCTAGACTTTTATGGTTATGTGACTCAGGTTCATTGCTATAAATGGAGTATATAACTCTATTTCAGAAAGTCAGTGAATTCACTTTACCTTCTATAACTGTTAAACCTGACTTTAATCAAGAAAGCCCATTGCTCGATTCATATGACTTAAGGGTTGCCTCATAATTTGCTCACATTCTGAACTGTTACATGGAATGTTGTTCCGACGGCATCATTCCTCCTCCTTCCTCCTTATTTGCTGATGGCAAAGGGGGAGAATGTGTGTTTGCATTCAGATATTCAAGGGGAGAGTCTATGTTCAAGGGGTAGGAGTCAGATATTCAAAGGGAAAATTCACAGGACTCACTCAGGGAGTAAGTCTGTGCATAACTTGTGTAGTTGCATGCATGACACTTGATTGTCATTCATGTCTCATCAAAATACATCATCTCATTGTATTCATTCTATGGGTTGCCATCATCAAAAAGGGGGAGATTGTTGGGACTCCTCTGGGTTGATAAGCAGTTCGTGCACTGCTTTGTGATGTAATGGTTTGATGATTGACAATAGTTGTTTTGATGATTAGCAACAGTGGTATGTGACTTAGTTGACTTTATTTCTATATATGATGGTGTAAGTATTTTGATGCATTCATATGTCAGATAATCATATCAATGGTGTGTGCATCTTAGTCTGTGCATTGAATTGAGTCTGTGCAATCCTCGCTGATGCGCACGACTAAGTCGGTGCAATTCTTCTCGATGCACGCCACCGAGTCGGTGCAACCTCTGCACCAGGCACTTAGAGTCTGTGCAATATGTCTTAGGTAAGTCGGTGCATAGAAGTTCATGCATTCGCCGTTTACACATTAAGTCTGTGCAAGTCAAGCATTCTGTGTGAATAAGTCCGTGCAAGCTCAGGCACGGGGCATGCTAAGTCAGTACAACGTCTTCAGTGGCAAGTCATCAGGTCAGTGCAATATTTGCCCATTGCACACACCCAGCCGATGTATCCGTAGGCTTTGTGTTGAAACCATGTCTATGCATCTGCTTTTGAAGAGATGATTGAGTCTGTGCATGTGTATGTGAACACCACAATTGAGTCCGTGCATCAAAATCTCTACTCTGTGCAATCTCCTTTTTATATCGTATAATTGTCTGAATATGACCTATATCTGATGCCTTGACAGGTGCCTTTTTGTAAAGACTAAGAAGGGCACGTGATCCAAGATTGAAGAAAGTGCTAGGATCGTGACACGTGGAAAGCAGCTATGCTGTGATGCCGCCACGTGACGAAGGTGTTTGGGCGGGAATTGTGGTGACCACACGCCCTATCCTTCTACTGCTCTATAAATAAGAAGCTTCTTCCTCAGGAGAAAGGTGATCGTGAACATACTTCGAAAGAGCAGAAGCAGAGAGAGCTTGCACGATCCAGAGAGAAGAGAACAAGAAGAAAGAGAGAAGAAGAGAAGGAGAAAGTTGAAAGAGAGGTGTCTGAGAGAATACTGTGAGTGCTTGTTCCTCAGTCTCTCGGTTCAGAACCGGAGCTGAAATTGCTCAGTGTTGAGCTACATTCCCCTAGTGGATTTGTTTGTTTCTTCGCTTGTTTTCTTTTTCGTTTCTGAAACTGCGTTTCCAAGTTGTGTGTCAGCGGAGCAAGCTGTGAAACTCTGCGGTTTGCAGAGGAGGATTCCTCTAGACGGGTAAAGCTGAAAGTCCCCAGCGGTTTGCAGAGGAGGATTCCTTTGGACGGCATAAGTTGTAACGCCCAGCGGTCTGTAGGGTTTTGACCCCAAAGCTGTGGATCAGCGAAGCTGTGTATCAGTAGTAGAAGCCACATTCCGGTTTGGAGTGTGGGGTGGACGTAGATCTCGGGTTTGAGATCGAACTACCTTAAAAATCTCTGACTACTGTGCGATTGCTTTGTGGATTGTGTGCATCATGTTTATTTCTTCGATCCGTAGTAGATGAATGCTTAGGACCGTCTTGATTTAGATCTGTTAGGTCGGCTTTCATTGATAGTGTTGTTTATCTTTCTGTCGTCCAACAACAGCTTGTTTTAATTCCGCACTTGGAGCTGTTGTTGTTGGTTTTAATTGGGTGACTGATCTATTCACCCTCTCTAGATCGTATATCGCATCCTAACACGACCTGACTAGAATAATGAAGAAATCATGAGTCGATATGTGAAGCCTCTTGGAGTGACTTCTCTGTAAACTGGCTAGCAATTGGGCTTGAAACATATGTTAAAAGGTCATGAATTGGCTCAACAAAGAAACTAAACCACATGCAAAAAGATAGGCAATTAAGGACTTAAAGGTGTGCTTAAACCGGCTAGTAAAAAGGGCTCAAACATTGCTTGAAGAGGAACTTGAACCAGGAATAGACCACACTGAGTTGGTTTTGTTTAGGTTAATCAGGTTTGATCTAATGGGCCTCAAGATCTGATTAACTTAATTAATGTAACCTATGAATTGCATGCGAAAAATGTCCAATGGTCATATCTTCAACAGTTAAGAAGGATGCAGTGCTAACCATGTGAAGCAAAGGTAGAGTGGCGAGGGCTGCGGTGGGGGGCTTCGGCTTCACCAAGGACAGATGGAGGAAGCCAACAATGAAGCAATATCGATGCTCAAGCAGGAAGAAAGATGAACGATGTAGTAGTTAGATCCTGACAATTGTAGTGGTTATGGACAATGGTGGAGAAGAAAAAGGCCTGTGATAGAAGCCCTAATAGTCTTGCAGACAAGCAGCAGGCAAATCCGGCTGCAGCCAATGCAACTAGAATAATGCCAGACACCAACATCAAGACCGACAGTGACAAGGACAACAGGTGGCATCGTCAGTGGGGTTCAGGTAGGAGCCAAAAGAGCTCTGGAGTCAGGAAATACTACTGGAATTGGCTTTCAAGGACATCAGAGTTTGTTAAAGATTGTCAGAATTGCAGAGACAGTGACACAGGGAGAGGAAGATGCAAGAAGAGTTCCAAATGCGAGGGAGGGAAAGAGTCATTACAGGGATATATATCTAGGAGAGGAGCTCATCGATGATCTCTGCTTTCCAAAGTGTAAAGGAAATAAGCCTAATTAGGATGCTTGACCGTCAGAGCTGATGAGCAATGGGCCAGGTTTTGGAACCCTGTTAGGAATAGAAATGGAAAATCATGAGAGCTCTTTATTGGTAATTAGGGTAATAGTGCAGTACAGATGCAAGGTGTTTCCAAATATAAGTGTGACTAGGTCATCTTCCTATACCTGCTACAAGTGTCAATAGGGTAGGAAATGATCACAGTTGGCAGACACCAAAACATCAACCGCCGAAATAGGTCAGACAATGTTTGCTGTGCATCTAGCACCTTTTTGATTTTTTCTGCTTTTGTTAGGTTAGGTGTTAAAATACTGCTGTCCACTCAGATATCTCTGTGCACCTAATACAGGTATATCTAGGGCATCCCTCAAGATGGAGAACATATATACACTAAACTAAAATCTCTCTAACAGTAGGATCCACCTCCTTTATTCTTTCCCTCCAAAGATTTCTATATGGGGCCATTTCTTCTGTACCTGAGGAAGCCTTGAGATCTGCTCTTATCACCATTATCCATGTCTTTAAAGGTCGTCCAATCCTCCCGATCTCTCCTTCAATTTGGAGTTCAACTCTTCACGTTGGCACCATCTTCAGCCTCTTTCTAACATGCCTAAACTATCTCATGTGTCCCTCTCGAAGTTCAAAGTTTTTGCATCTGAACGGATAACAACATTATCATTCTATCTGTAAGGTCTTGTCACTCTTCCTTCTAAACACATATGTTGTTATCAAGCTACAAGGTCCTTGCAATCAAATGTATTGCTTAGCTTTAAGCGTTCCATCCATGAGCAGTCACAGCTTTGCTCGACCTAAGTGCCACATGTGATGCATTCTAAGGGCCTGAAATAAGCGGACTCCATATGCTTTAAACACAGAGAGAAGCAAGGATATAGTATGAGGATGGTGCGGTAAATTGCTTTGGATTTGATGATGATTCATGTTTTGAGAGTTGTTGCTGATATCCACATCAGAGAAATGGTTAGTTCTGGAATAGAGGCAGATAATTTGATAAGATGCTTTCTCCTATGAGAAATGAGATATTATGTCTGAGCATATTCAGGGAGCTTACAGAAAAGCTGTAGCTGTTGTTTTATTATAATCAGTTATAGGAAAGAGGAAAACTTAAGTAAAACACTTCCCGTTTAAGTAACTGGCTGTCTACAAATATGTCATGGTTTAAACACTTATCCTGTGCTATGAATTATGTATTTCAGAATTGTAACCTGAGTCAAAACAATCCCTAAGAAAGTGGTTTATGAACCAAACTGACATCACTTTCTCTCCCCTGGGTGATTAGGAGTTTTAACCAATCCTGCCAAATAGGTTGCAGTAAACTCCTGGTGCACTGTGTGTAAGATTGGCGATCATTGTACATGCAGAAGGTGTTGCAGGGGGTTTCCCTTATGGGTCACTTTGGGGGTTTGGGGGGTGGGCGCTATCCAAATACATTTCTTGTCTTCCCATTGTCATTGTTTTATCCCACTGGATAACAGTTCCTGTAGACTTGGTTTCTTGTAAATCTACTGCTGTCAAGTGTCAACAAGCCAGTTGTGGGTTTCAAACTTCTTATTAGCTACTCATCAGAGTTATAAGCAAAGAACTGAGGTCTAAACTAAGCAAAGAACTGAGGTCTAAAGGATTAGTTATAGTAAGCTTAAAGAAAGATGCTTTCTGATTATTGTAATCTTACAAGCCTTCCGTGGAGTGATTGTAGTATGTAGTGAAGTGACTTCATAAGAAGAAAGGGGGGTGGCATAGACGTTTCATTCCTTTTCTCTGTTTTCTTTTTAACTTTTTATTCCAAAAAGCGGATATCTAGGTTTTACTGTTGGCATTATAATCAAATTTGTGACTGACTTTGTGGTTTACTTTTGACATACTTTGGTCTGTTTCTTTTGCATTTACCAGCGTCACAAAGGAAAAAAGTATGCACCCTTCTCGAGTTTCTGATTTTGGAGCACTTGAACAATCTATTGGATTTCGCGTAGAGGAAGCTTCTGACCTCAGAAGTATGTTGCTTATATCTTCTTGTTATATGAGACTGATCAACATAACATGCAGATACACTGTCGATTAGATATACATATGTATACACTGAAAATTGACATAAAATGCATTTATTAATGGTAAAATGAGAGTATCTGTTTGCACAACTTTAAAGGATCTAACAGAATTTTCTGTTTTTGAGGATTGAATATGATACAGTATTATGGTGTCGTGCTTATTTTTGGTTATTTTGTTTCTTACATAGATACAATCTTCAATCTAAAGTTTAGTGGACAAACTGGTACTTCTGATCCTCTCCAAATTGGAGCGTCTAGTAAAGTAAGTTTCAATTATCGTCTTGGCTTGGTAACTTTTTGTTTGTGGTGTTCACTGAAGATGATAAGTTTAATCTGTCTAATTGTTCATTTTCTAAATTGCAGCCAGTGTCTTCTACTGATATAACACTCCCACCCACCAGAAGTGGATCTCTGACTTTGCCCCAGGAGAAGGAAGTGCAACCAAATTTGGCATCCTTGCCTCGAGGGCAGCTTGAAAACTGGGGAGAGTCCATAATGGCAGATACAAGTCCAAGGACTGATACTTCGACAGATGACACTGATGATAGGACTCCAAGGGTGATGCTTCTCTGGCCTAGTTTTCTTATAATAATTCATTTTTATTCTAAGGGGATGTGATTACATGTGTGATGTATAACAGATAACTTGCTGTTGACTATCATCACATATGTTTCTTATAAGTCAGTGGCTTGTTATGACAAAATTGTGGCATGCAATTTCTTGTGAAACATTAAATTCATTAAGTATGATAATATCCAGATTAGAGTTTAAGGTAATTAAGTATGATAATATCCAGATTAGAGTTTAAGGTATTTAAGTATGATATTACTGAAAAAAGTATGATATCACTCAGTGGAGTTAATCATATAGTACGTCGCCTGCTCGTGGGAACCTACTTCCATTTGACAGACTCGTATAGCTGCTTACAGTTGCATTTTGATCTCATATGGGTTTCTTTGGTCTGTTGCTTGCGCTATCAATGTGTTGAATCAGCTACATCAGTTATTATTGGGAGATGGGGAAGACTTTGTGGATTATTTTGTAACCTCATGATGCAGCAGAAAGAAAGAGGACAAATTTTTGGGACTACACCCAACTCATGGGGATCCCTGGGAACCAAATATTGTATTGGTGGTGTATATACATGTACGTATGTCTGTGTCTACTGTCTACATATGTATGTCTATGTGTCCACGTATGTATCTGCATTTATGTGTTTGTATGTATGTATCCTTGGTGGTACTTAGAAAGAGTTGTAGGTTTCCATTCTGAAGCCAGCAAAACTAGAAAATGTGGATAGGCTTCTACCTAAGTATGTGCTTGTCTAAGTGGTGGGTGGAGAAATGATCGCAACCCAAACCAAGGGAGTCATGAAGACTTGGGGTTGCAAGGAGGAATGGGCTCTGTGGCAGGTCTGTGCGACTTGCTTCTTCTCATTTTTTGCCCGTCAAAATAACTAGTTGCCAAGTTTAGGGGATCATGGAGCTGGGGATGGAAGGATCTGTGATTAGAATTTCCCCTTGGATATCAGCGGTAGTGGCATACTTAAGTTCATGTTGTTATCTTGATTTTGTCACTGATTCTGATATTGTTGTGCAAGGAGGTCTTCACATGGAGGCTTCTGGAGTCATTCACCAAGAAGAGTTACCCATTGGCCATGTATACAATGAAGTGCTTTGTGTTGAGTGTTAGCTTAGGCAAGAAGAGGAGAAGGGAAAAGACCACATTTGTCTATTCTCTATATTGCTCGATATATACAAGTGTACAAACGCTAAAGATAGCAAGGGAGGGTTGTACAAGGTATCCCCAAAACATAGTAATCCCTATACGTAGTAACTTTCTATTAACACCCCTCTCAAACTTACGATGATGTAAACATTGAGAGTTTGTCCAAGAAAAAAATAAGACCGAGAAGTAATATGTGTCTTGGTGAAGAGGTTGGGAAGTTGCAAAGAAGATTGAGCATAAGGCAAGGTAATTGTCCCTTTCTGGAATTGTTACCAAGCAAAATGACAATCAATCTCAATATGTTTGATGTGCTCATGAAAAATGAAATTATGAGCAATCTGGATGGCACTCTTATTATCACAATATAGAGGGGTTGGATCAAGTTGCGGAACACCCATGTCAGTAAGGAGTCAACGTAGCCAAACATTACTGTAGAGGCCATAGCACAATACTTGGCTTCAGTTGTGGAGCGAGCAATAACACCCTGGTTTTAACTCTTCCATGAAATAAGGGAGTTGTCAAGAAAGATACACCAACCAGTAGTAGACTTGCGATCAATAATGTCACCGGCTCAATTAGCGTCTTAGAATGCTCGAAGGGTCAATGGAGAGGTTGAAGAAAATAAAAGTCCAAGAGACCAGGTGCCCTGAAGATAGCGAAGAATGTGCAAGACAATAGCCCAATGAATAGATCGAGGTGTAGAATTGACTTGACTAACCATGTGGATAGCAAATTGGATATTAGGACGAGTAACTTTCAAATAAACAAGAGAGCCAATAATCTCCCAATAATGAGTCGGATCATCTACGGAATGCCATCATCATGAGAGAGCTTAACATTCAACTCAATCAGAGTATCAACGGTACGTGTGTCTGTGAGGCCAGCTCGCTCCAAGAAATCTAAGGTGTACTTAGATTGAGAAAGAATATATCCACGAGGAGAGGAAGCAACCTCAATGCCTAAGAAATAGCGGAGATACCAAAATCTTCATGTCAAATAAGGTGTGAAGTTGTTCCTTGAGGCTAGCAATACCGATTGAGTCATCATCGGTAATGGTCATGCCATCCACATAGAGTAGCAATAAAATCCGACCACGAGTAGAGGAAAATGTGAATAAAGTAGGATCATGAGAGGAGGCTGTGAACCCAAGGCGCATAAGAGCATTATTAAACTTCCCATACCAAGCGCTAGGTGCCTATTTGAGGCCATATAAGATTCAGCGAAGACGACAAACATACTCTTTGGGATGCGGAAGTCCTAGAGGAGGTCACATATACACTTCTTCTGAAAGATCTCTATTGAGAAAAGTATTTTTAATATCCAGTTGATATAGGGGCCATCAACAAGTGGCAGCAACAGAGATGAGAACTCTAACTGAAGTCATTTTGGCAACTGAAACAAAAGTCTCATCCAAGTCAATGCCATGCTCTTGAGAACGTCTAGCCACAAGTCGGGCTGTATAGCATTCAAGAGCCCCATTTGGTTCAGTTTTGATTTTGTACACCCATTAACCAATAGCATGTTTGCCTAAAGGAAGGGGAACAAGATCTCAAGTGCTAGTTTTATGCAGTGCATCAAGCACCTCTATCTTTGCTTTCCCCTCAATTAAATCCTGAGAGGCTTCTTGAAAGGACTTGAGTTTAACTAAGGCATGAATAGCAGAGAGAAAGGAAAGGTAGTGAGAAAAATATGTAGAAGAGAGTAAGTAATGAGGCATACCAAACAGGAGGTCGACAATTTTGGGTAGGAAGAACCCAACGTTTAGGTAAGGCATAAGGAGATGGATCAACAAATGAAGGCAGAGCCGGCACATTCTCAGAGTTAACAGGCATAAAGTCAGAACCAACTTCAGAAGTAGTAGAAAGCAGAGGAGAACAAGTTTGTGTGACAGGTGAAACAGAAGACGCCTGTGTCTCGAATAAAGGATCAATAAAGAGAACTCAAATTTATCAACATGAGGATAAGCATCAAGAATGAGATAGTAGGATATATATATTCTAAAAAGACAACATGGTGAGATAGAAAAAGACGACTTGAAATGGGATCATAGCAACGATAGTCTTTCTGAGAAACGCCATATCCAAGGAAAATACACGTGTGAGCGAGCAGATAACTTAGTACGCTCAGATGTTGGAAGCAACACAAAACAAGTGGAGCGAAAAACACGAAGAGAGGAATAATCTGGACGTAAATGAGACAAAGACTCAAAAGGAGATAGACCAGAAGTAAGACGACAAGGAATACAAATGATGCGATATGCAACTATTAAAATAGCTTCTCCCCAAAAAATGGATGGAACATGAGTAGATAGAAGAAGAGAGCATGTAGTTTCAACAAGATGACAATGTTTGCGTTCTGCTACTCCATTCTGTTGAGGTGTATGTGGGCATGAAGTTTGGTGAAGTGTTTCCTCAGAGGTAAGAAGGTCTGTAAAGGCTTTAGATATGTATTCCCCACCACAATCATAATGAAAGATTTATTGATTTACCAAAGTATGTTTTTACCACAGCAATGAAGGATTAATATATTGACAAGAAGTCAGAATGTTTATGCATAATAAACACCCATGTGTAGTGCGTGAAGTCATCAACAAATACCAAATAATATCGAGAGCCACCTTTTGTAGCAAATGGGGGTGTCCTAAATTAAGAGATTTGGATCATGTTCGTTGCATTAAAGGTGAAGATCAAATGGTTTTAACTAAGGATCTTGAGATTAAAGAGAGATGGCATAGTTATTTTCAGAAATTACTTAATGGAGAGTGCGTCGATGATTTTTCTTCAGAAGGTACCCAAGAGTCCACAATATTTGATAAATATCAATATTTCAGGCGTATTAAGATGTCAGAAGTGGAGGATGCTTGAATGAAAATGAAAGTGGGCAAGGCCTTAGGACCAGATGGCATACCTATTGAAGTATGGAAATGCCTAGGTGACATTGGTATTCAGTGGCTAACTAAACTTTTTAATAAAATTTTAAAGGAACGAAGAATGTCAGAAGTTTGGAGAAAAAGTGTTGTAGTTCCTTTCTATAAAAACAAAGGAGATATTCAAAGCTATAATAATTATCATGGAATTAAGCTTATGAGTCATACTATGAAACTTTGGGAAAGAGTAATTGAAAAACGCCTCCGATGTATGACTACTATATCGGAAAATCAGTTTGATTTTATGCCAAATAGATATACTACAGAAGTTATTTTCTTACTACGGCAGCTAATGGAGAAGTATAGAGAGATGAGAAAAGATTTGTATATGGTTTTTCTTGATTTAGAGAAGGCGTATATGGTTTTTCTTGATTTAGAGAAGGCGTATGATCGAGTACCAAGAGAATTGATTTGGTGGACATTAAGAAAGAAATGAATCTCTCAAGGATATGTTGATTTGATTAAGGATATGTGCGACGGTGCTATTACTAGTGTTCGAACTATTGCTGGGGAGACTGGTGAATTTCCAGTTTCTATAGGTTTGCATCAAGGTTCTGCACTAATCCCGTATCTCTCTGTCTTAATTATGGATGAAGTAACAAAATAATTGCATGAGGATATCCCTTAGTGTATGCTATTTGCAGATGATATTATTTTAATTGATGAGAGTATTGATGCTTTAAATGCTAAGTTAGAGCGTTGGAGATTTGCCTTGGAGTCTAAAGGTTTTAAAATTAGTAGGAGCAAGTCAGAGTTTATGCATTGTAATTTTAGTAATAGGAGAGTGGTACATGGAGACATAGTTCTAATTGATGGACATAACATTCCGAAGAGTAGTAGTTTTCGATACTTAGGGTCTATCATACAAGAGAATGGGGAGATTTATGACGACGTTACACATAGGATTAAGGCAGGCTGGTTAAGATGGAGAAGCGCATCAGGAGTCCTTTGTGATCGTCGTATGCCTGTGAAACTCAAAGGGAGGTTTTATAGAACGGCTGTGAGACCTGTTTTGTTATATGGTACCGAGTGTTGGGCAGTACGAAAGGAACACATTCACAAAATGTGTGTAGCAGAGATGAGGATGTTGAGATGGATGTGTGGTAAGACTAAGAAAGACAAGATTAGAAATGAGCGCATCCGTAAGGACTTAGGGATAGCCCCAATTGATAGTAAAATGAGAGAAAATAGACTCAGGTGGTTTGGACATGTGTTTCGTCGCCCTAACTCAGCGCCGGTTAAAAGATGTGACCGAATCTTAGTGGATACTAGTAAAAGAGCTCGAGGAAGGCTTAAAATGAGATGGTGCGATGTTATTAGGAAGGACATTAGTTTCTTGAGTTTAAATATGAATATGGCACTTGATAGAAATCTTTGGCGGAATAGGATTCATGTAGCCGACCCCAAATAATTGAGATAAGGCTCTGATGATGATGATGATGATGATGATGGGGTTGTCGCCAAATATCAGAGTTTTAAATCAAATGCAGCTAATGTAAAAGTAACTCTAGTATCAAAAGGTAAAGCAACTTATTTTGAGAGTTTACACCCACAACAACTTAAGATATCACGAGTAACAAAACCCAAGACACCTGCAAAAACTAAAAATTGTCGTCTAGATGCATATATGTGACCTAGACGAGAATGCCATAAGTAAAAAGAAGAACTAGGACATAAACGAAAAGAAGAGATATCTGGATAGGACACGATAGCAACAGTTAAGATAGGAATATGAAGTTGTTCCAACTCATATAGTCCACCAACTCTACAGCCTGTCTCAATCTGCACCCCAATCTGCTGATTCTACATAAGATTAGATTTAGTAGTAAAGATAAACATGATAACCAAAATCAGTGAATTGACCTATAGACTGAAGACTAGTAGATAAATGAGGAACATGCAAGACATAACTAAGAGAAAGATTTGGTTGAACAATAGAACCAACACTTCGAGGAGATGTGGTAGAATCATTGCAGTATAAATTGATGTGGGATGAAATGAAGAGAGAGAATGTTTTTGCCAATTGTTCGAAAAGGGAGTCATGTGATTGGTGGCACCAGAATCAAAAAATTAAGTGGAAGATGTACCTGAGTTTGTGATATTAGTCAAACCTGCAGTAGTGACAAGGTTGGCAGAAGGTGAGTTGTTAGACTGGCATAAGCGTGCAACTTGCTCAGATAAAAAGGCTTGAACGTGTGCATTGGAGATCCCTTGAGGCAAAGAGGCTATAGATTACTCAGTAGATGTATTAGAAGTGACTGTGGTAGCTAGCCCTTGAATACTACGACCACCACGTCCATGTGGTTGGTTGGGTGGAGTACCTTGACCTCGACCACGTTCGCATCCCTGTAGTTGAGGACATTCTTTCTTCCAATGTCCTTTAGCATGACAGTTGCTGCATTCATCAATTGTTATACGAGTCATAGGGTTGCCAATAAGTTGGGTCAAGCTATTGTTGGCAACAGCATCCATAGGAGCAACACCCAAAACACTATTGGAACCAACTGATTTAAGGCGAGTTTCCTCGGCGATCAACTTGCTGAGTGTAGCGGAGACAGTCGGAAGAGATCGCTGCAACAAAGATCCATGAACAGTCTCAAACTCATCTCGAAGAGCCATCAAGAATTTGGTTAACCTCTTTTTCTCTCGATACTGAGTGAAATCAGAATCGCCTTGGCAGACTACAGTTCCATGAGAGCAATTGATCCCACAAAACATTAAAGCATGAATAGATCCCTTGAATAGACAGGCCGCCTTGATGTGTAGTTCTAATTCCACCTTCAAGTTGATACTCTTTAGTGAAATTAGATTGTGTAGTGTAATAGAGTGAAGACAGATAGTCCCACGTAGCATTAGCAGTGAAAAATTTTGCTAATTGAAGGCCAATAGGCTACTCCACAGAGTTGTTGATCCAAGTGAGGATTTTAAAGTTATCGACATGTCATTCCTCTAATGTGTGCTCATACTAACTTTCTTGTCAGGAAAAGAGTCAGGTTGAGGCATAATAAATGTACCATCAACATACTTCCACATCTTACCGCGTCAAAAGTGTGTCATCAATAATTCCAATATGAATAGTTTGACCCATTCAATCTAGTACTTATGACTCTCAATTCATCAGATACATCCATGATAAACAAAATTCACAGGACAACACTAAAAGCAGAATCTCCAGCAAAATTAATAGGAAACTTAAGATCTCTTGATGGCAGCAAACACAAAGCAACATGTAGCAAGAACTGATAGAGAAATAAATCCCAACTATAATGATTGCGAACGGCTCTTTTTCTGTTGGCTTATTCACGGTGCACATACGGGATGAGCAACCAAAATTGAGTGACCAAAATAACCAAAAGCAAGCATCAATTGCGGCAACAATATAATGGAGAAGATGACAAAATGCTTGTAATGGCCAATAGAACAAATCGGCTGGCATGCTGGCTGAGGCCAAGCAAGGTGGCAGGAGTCAACGCAGCAGGGCAAGGGGGCCAGGTGTGCGGGCTATCGGAGCATCTGGCATGTGGGCATGCGATGACGGCATGTGGCAACGAAGAGGACACTGGGGGGGCGATGACACGGATGCAGCGGAGGCCTCCTTGTGGCGGCGAGGAGGCTTGCAGCAGCGGATTTGGGGGAGATGAGGCGGGCGAGGGCCCCCGGGTGGAGGAACCTGTGCGGCCACCGAGATCTGAGCCACACCTTTGGCAGGGGCTGGGGAGGAGGGCGCCGAGCGATTGACGGCAGTGAGCAGTGGCGGAGTTGCAGCTGAGGGGGGTCTTCTGGATGGGATCGCGAGCAGGGCGGGTTCACGAGCGGAACGGGATCGCAAGAGGGAGATGAGGACGCAGCGGCAGCTAGGGTTAGGGCTCTGATACAATGTTAGAGAAGGCAAAAGACAGTATCTGTCTATTCTCCATGTTGCTCAATATAAACAAGTGTACAAAAGCTAAAGATAGCAAGGGAGGGTTGTACAAGGTATCCCCAAAACATGGTAATCCCTATACATAGTAGCTTTCTATTAAATATTGAGAACCCTAATTCTGCACCCAAAGGTGCCACCATCAACTTATCAACCTACAATGCCATCACTGCAAATCAGCTGCCACCACCACGCCATCACCTCCCAGCTATGACCAGCTTCATCCCCAGCTGCCTGCTATCATCACCCATTGGTTGCCATATCAAGGCCACTAGCCAGCTGTTGCCAACATTGCCATCTAGCAGTCACAATCATCCTGACTAGTCCAACATCATCTGGATCTGCCATGTCACCATCAACCTCCTGCTGCCCTGTCATCCTGCTAGCTTCCACCACCACCCCATGCCACATGTAACTATTATTTTTATTTCTTCCAAGGGGATGACGATAAAGTAGGAATCTAGTTCACTTGCCATCTCAACCTGCACTCACATCCAAAGCTCTTCCTTTCAAATTTCAGACTTTCCACCTCTGAGCATGCGCTCTAGTTCGTTGCAGCAGTGGTGGTGCATCAAAGGGTAATTTACAGTTTTGGGGAGTTGCCTGTTTCATGCTTTTGTCACTAAATGCCCAAACTTAGCCGAGCCAGACCAATCTTATTCCTGATAGATTAGCAAGTCATTCGGGTCTCGGCTATGGCCTGGCCTGACCTGACATATAAATGGCCAGGTTTTGGGCCAGGAAATAGAGGCTTTGGGCTTTGGCTAGCATACTGACGTCTTTTCCGACCAGTTCACTGCAGTATATGCTATTGTGACCAATGTACCAGTCAGTGGAAGTACCATATGCAGCTAGGGTGGTTGACATACCCAGTGATGGTGGAAGAGTCTGGCCATCATGTTTGTAAGAGCAGCAGTAGTCAACATATGGAGTGAATGACTGCGCTGGAATTGATGCTACCAGTCCACAAACAGGATCCATATGACAGTGAACTAAGAAGCAGGTGCAGCCATATTGGATGGAAATGAAAGCTGTAGTTGGGAGACATTTAGTTCAAAGACCTAAAATGGAAGAGTTCAGAAATTTTGAATGAACTACGAAAAAGAAAGTGTATTTGGTTCGGATGAAGAGCATTGTCTCTTCAATCTGGGCAAGAAATGTGGTGGGTATAGAATTGTTAAGTTACCCTTTCTTGGCTTGCTATTTGTATCCAGATCTCTTTCAAGGAATAGTGTCTATGTTATGTTTATATTTTTTGGATTTTTACAACTATACCCCTATAAAGTACCGTATTTGCATATATCCCCATACTTTCTGCATATTCACATGTATACCATGTATATCCCTAATATACCCCGTATTATTGTGGTTATACCTTTGTGTTCTTGGGCCGTCAACGGCTGACGAATATTCCGAGAATATATATGGAAAATGTTAATTCACTTAAAGTACCCAAAATGCCCCCACCTTCCTTCCCTTATCTTTTTCTGCTCTCTCCACCACTGATGCACCTCTTCCCCCATTGTTGGTCTCGGAGTAGGCGAGCGGACAAGAAGGGGGGTTGAATTGTCCCCCACACTAGATGGCAAATTAAAAGACTATGCAGCAGAATTAACAATTTTTAACGAGATTGAAGAATTAAATAAGCAAGGTAGCTAAATTCTCTCAATCTCTCCGATCTCACACGATCACACAAACGGATATAACATGCAAACCACACAATCACACATACCACATGGACACGGCGATTTTTAAGGTGGTTCGGGACCACGACAGGCTCTCTACGTCTATCCCTTACCAAACCGGTAAGGCTTCACTCGGGGATAAATCCCCAACACGGAGGCGACGCTCCAAACGCACACGGGGACACGCCCCAACACACACACACACGGAGACGGAGTCTCCCACATGATCCGACAGCGGATCAACACACACACACACACGAGCTGCAACAACCGCAGCACAATAAGCATAACCATGCATAGACAGTCACACACACACAGAGTATTCTTTCGGAAATAAATGAAAGGTTCACGAGTGAATACAATATGCCCCAAATGAACTCAAAAGACTAGAACAAAGAAGATGTAGCAAGTGTAAAGCTTCCCCCTTTCCAAACGGTGCAGCCCTTCTTTGGTCGAGACCGGATGATGGTGATTTTGACGTCTTCTCGATCCTCTCTTCAAGTCGCTCCCTTTTTCCTTCTTCCACGAACTTCGGAGATCACTTGAAGGAGATGAAATCTCCCTTTCTCTTGTAGCTCCAACCCTTTTTCCTCTTCCTCACCTGCAAGATAGAAACAATAAGCTCATTAGGGTTCCTCCTTGTTGAAATTCGGAGCTCTCATATGTATATATATAGAAGAGTGCAAAAGACCAATAAACCCACACTAAAACCCTTCAAGAACCCCCTGAGATATGTATCATAACCCTAGGGGCAAAGGGGTGGAGAGGGGGATTTCTGCAGCCCAATGGAGCAGCCCAACTAGGCCCGGCAGGGCCCAACGAGGCTCAGCTCACCCAAGTGACAGCCCACAAGGCCCACTTAGGGGAGAAAGCCCAATTTACAGCGCTCGAGGAAACAACCCTCCTAGGCGGCCTCAAGGCTCGGAGGGCCCGAGCATCGGTCAGGTCACTGGAAGGTCCGCGCCCGAGCCATCCCTCCGCCTGGGAGAAGAAGGCATAAGCCGGCCTATCCGACCCATCTTTTACCGAGCTAAGCCTACCGCCCGGATAGGGCCGGCCTCTCCAAAGCTCGGAACGACCGACGAATACTTATCTTTGCAGCCGTTAAGAGTCCGCAACAGGCAAGAATCCGGGAGACAGGGGACTCTTCTTCCCCGCGAGGATAACGCTCCCACGATAAGGCAATAAAAGTCCACGATGAGGACGTAACCTCTACCTGAAACCCCTCGGCTTGCAGGACTCCTGGGGACGGCGCACTATTTAAACCAGGGGTACCCTCCGGTGAAAGGTAAGCCAAAAAGGCAATCATACGCCCTAAACTCCTGAGCACGAACCGCTTCACCCCTTCGGTGGAGAGGGATCTCGCGCATAAACTAGCCCCTCCCCATTATTGCTCCCTCCATAGCTCTACTGACTTAAGCATCGGAGGGTTTGCCCCAGGGACTCCCCCTGGGCCCTCTGATCCGTTTCCCTGTCTTGCAGTTCACAATCTGGTGACTATCAGCCCGCTCAGGAACAGCGCGAGATTCGCCTCTTCATCTGGCGCCGTCTGTGGGAAACGCACAAAGAGCCAGTATGGTGCGAAGGAGCTCAGGGAGGAGGTCCGCCGGTGATAGGGGTAAGGCCATGGTAGCGGCAGGGGACGGCCCCTCTCGGGCCTCACAGAACCCTCCCTCCAACGCCAGCGTCCCGCCGACGACCCACCACCCCCCCTGCGGCGGTAGGGCCCTCCCCCAACGGTGGCGCCGAAGCCTTCCAAGCCCTCAACGTGAAACTGGATGTCCTTGTGGAACTCATGAGGGCCCAGGCGGCTAGGGATGGAAGGTCCCGCGCTCCGTCAGGGAGCCCTCCCCGTGGGAACACGTCCCAGCACACCGCCGGGGGTCGCTTCACCCTCCGCGGCCAGCAACTCATCCGCAACCGGATTGGAGGACCCTCGCAGGCTCCACCTCTGGAGCAAGAGGCTTCCTCCACGCCAAGAAGGGGAAAACTGGGGGCGCGCCGCCCGAACCCGGAAGCCGACGTCCCCGGGATCGCCAAGACGCTCCCCCCAGCCCCACGGCACGACAGCAACCGGAGCTATCCCTCCGGCTGCGGGATTTCGAGAGACGTTTTGCGGAGCAGGAGCGCGCCCTCCGCGCCCTGCAGAAGACCTCTTTCCCGGAGGACGAGGAGAAATCCCCGTTCTCCGAGTACATTCTGAAGGCAGAGGTATCTCCCAGAACCTCCATTCCGACCTTCAAGCTTTACGACGGCCAGGGCGACCCGGCCGATCATTACGACAGCTTCGACGCTCTGATGACTCTGCACGGAGTGTCCGACGCCATCAAGTGCCGAGCCTTCGTGACCACTCTGGTCCAAGGCGCTCAAGCATGGGTCCGGGCCCTCGCCCCCGGGTCCATCCGAGATTTCAAGCAATTTGGGCGAGTCTTCAAAGAGAGTTTCGCCGGAAGTGCCCCCCCAAGGTCAGTAGCGGGGCTCCTGGCCCTTAAGCAGGCGCAAGGGGAAAGACTCCGGGCTTATATTCACCGATTTAAATCGGAAGCCCTGAGAATCCCCCGCCTGGACGTAGCCTCAGCCACAACCGCACTGACTGGGGGCACCAGGGACGAGAATCTCCGCCGCGAGCTTGTCCTCCACCCTCCCTCGACCCTTGCCGAGCTAGTGACTCTGGCACTACGCCACGCCGAGTGCGAAGAAGTACTCAGCGCTTGCCGAGACGCAACCGGCTCGGGTCGGGAGGGGGACAAGAAGCGGACTTCCGAGCCAACTCCTGGCTCGGGAAAGAAGCGAGACCGTGATGGAGAGCGCAAGCGGAAGTACGAGCGGTACACCCCGTTAGCCGCACCGGTCTACGAGATCTATGAAGACATCAAAGACTCGGGACTCCTCCGCCAGCCCGAGCCGATGAGGTCGAAGAACCGTAATCGCGACAGGCATTGCTTGTTCCACAGCGATCACGGGCACCACACCGGTGACTGCCACCAGCTCCAGGACGAGATCGAGCGCCTCATCCGTCAGGGGCACCTGGCTCGGTTCACGGCCGAGCGCAAAGAAGACCGAGGCGCCACAGAGGAGATTGACAACGCCCCCCGAGGGGTCCACATCAACGTCATCTCCGGAGGAGGCGACAGTAGCCGAGGAAGGAAGCGTCATGCCGAGCGGGCGAGCCGAGCCATAGAGCCCCCCAAGGCCCCGCCGAGTGAGCCCCAGGTCATAGTCTTCTCCGACCGAGACCTAGAAGGGCTGAACACCCCGCATGACGACGCCCTCGTAATCTCGGCCACAATAAACCATTGTAACGTAGATAGGATTCTAGTTGACAATGGGAGTGCCCCTGATGTATTATCTTACGACTGTTTCCTCAAGATGGGGGAAGATCCATCCAAACTCCGCCCGGTCCGAACCCCCCTCTGCGGGTTTAATGGCCTGGCCACCTACCCCGAGGGAGCCCTAAGCCTGCCGGTTACCCTCGGCACCCCACCCAGGACCGTTACGGTCATGGTGGACTTCATAGTGATCAAGGGTATGATAGCGTACAACGTCATTTTCGGCCGGGGAATCCTCAGTCGAATAAAGGCCGTACCATCTACCTATCACCAGAAAATGAATTTCCCCACCAAAAATGGGTTGGGGGAAGTCCGAGATAACCAGGCCACGGCCAGAAGGTGCTACAATATCTCGGTGGAAGCCACAAGGTCGGACGGGAAAGATAAGGGTCCCCGGGGAGTCGAGGATAAAACCGCAACCACCGAGCCTGGTGGCGAATTACTGACGGTTTTCCTAAACGATAACCCGACCCTAGGAGTAAGGATCGGAGCCGACCTACCGCCCAAGGAACAACAGCAATATAAGAAATTCCTTTCTGAGTACATTCGAGTCTTTGCTTGGTCCGATGATCAACTCCCCGGGATACCAGAGGAAACCGTGATGCACAAGCTCAACCTCGACCCCGCCATGAGACCCGTACAGCAACGCAGAAGGAAGCATGCACCAGAGAAGCAGGCGATCATCAAGGCGCAGGTCACCAAGGGACAAGAGACTGGCCTTTTTAGACCGGTCCTGTACCCGACGTGGCTAGCCAACGTCGTCCTGGTGCCAAAAGCTTCAGGCAAGTGGCGGATGTGCGTGGACTTCACCAACCTGAATAAGGCCACCCCCAAGGACTGCTATCCGTTACCGAGCATCGACCAATTAGTTGACTCTACCTCGGGCAACGAGATACTCAGTTTCTTAGATGCCTATTCGGGTTATCATCAGATCAGAATGAATCCAGAAGACGTAGAGAAGACCGCCTTCATCACCGACTACGGCGTGTACTGCTACACCCGGATGCCTTTCGGGTTGAAGAACGCTGGAGCTACATACCAAAGGCTGGTCAATCACATGTTCGAGGAGCAACTAGGTCGGAACGTCCAGGCTTACATTGACGACATGCTCGTCAAGACCCCCAAAGCCCAAGACCACTTCGCCGACCTCGCTGAAACCTTCGACACCCTCCTGAAGTACAACATGAAGCTCAATCCTGCCAAGTGCGCCTTCGGAGTGAGATCTGGGAAATTCCTGGGTTTCTTGGTCACCTCAGCGCGGGATCGAAGCCAACCCCGACAAGGTCCAGGCCATCCTGGACATGCGCCCGCCCACCTGCGTCAAGGACGTCCAGCGCCTGACTGGGCGTGTCGCCGCTCTCAGCCGATTCCTGTCCCGCGCGGCCGAACGATGCTTACCCTTCTTCAAACTGTTGAGGGGACCCAAGCTGGCATCTGCCACGTTCGCATGGGATGAGGAATGCCAACAAGCGTTCGCCGAGCTCAAGGAGTTCTTAGCCTCGCCCCCGGTGCTCTCCAAGCCCGTGCCGGGCGAGGTCCTGCTGCTCTATCTCTCGGCAACGCCGTCAACTGTTAGCTCAGTCCTAGTCAGAAATGACTCGGGAATTGAGAGGCCGGTCTACTACACCAGCAAGGTGCTCAACGAGGCTGAGAGGAGGTACCCCGCAACCGAGAAACTCGTGCTAGCGTTGGTTACCTCCGCCAAGCGCCTCCGACCCTACTTCCAGGGGCACCCCGTCACCGTGCTGACCGGCGAACCATTAAAGAAGATCCTGGCCCACCCCGAAGCCTCGGGGCGACTCGTCAAATGGGCAATCATGCTGGGGGCCTACGATATCTCGTACCGCCCGCGCTCAGCTATGAAAGGCTAAGCGCTCGCCGACTTCATCGCCGAAAGCACCATCCCGACTGAGGAGAGATCTCCGTCCGCGCCCGGGCCAACCTGGGAACTGTTCGTTGACGGATCTTCCAACTCGGTCGGTAGCGGCGCAGGGATCCTCCTGAGGTCTCCCGAAGGAGTAGAACTACAGTACGCCTTGAAATTCAGCTTTCAGGCGTCCAACAACGCTTCCGAGTACGAGGCCCTTATCTCGGGAGCTCGCATGGCTCGATGGTTGGGGGCTGAGCGAGTCAAAATCCACACTGACTCCCAGCTGGTCGCTAGCCAAGTCAACGGCGAATATGAAGCTCGAGAGGCCCCAATGATCAAATACCTCCAGCGGGTCAGAGACCTGGCCCAGCAGTTCGAGGGATTCGAGGTAGTCCGAATAGCTCGGGAGGAAAACTCCCGAGCGGACGCCCTCTCTCGATTAGCCTCCTCTCTCGACCCTGAAGGTACCCGATCAGTCCTCCTTGAAGAGCTAGAGCGTCCGAGCATTGACTCGGAGCTCCTGGCCGTTGACTCGGCCCTTCCAAGCGACTGGCGCTCCCCCTACCTATCCTGGCTCCAGGACTCCCGAGAGCCCTCCGACCCTCGGGAGGCACGCCGAATGAAGTATCAAGCCCGGCGCTTCGTCATCCTCGACGACACTCTTTACCGAGGTCCTTCTCTGGTCCCCTCCTGAAGTGTCTCGGCCCCGACGAGGCCGACCGAGCCATCCGAGAGATTCATGAAGGCCTGTGCGGAGCGCATTCAGGAGGAAGGTCTCTAGCCAGGATCCTGCTACGGCAGGGGTACTGGTGGCCAACCTTGCAGCGCGACTGCACGGCTCACGTACAGCAGTGCGACCGATGCCAGCGATTCGACCACTTGGTCCATCAGCCGGCTACGGAGCTCATCACCCTTACCGAGCCCTACCCCTTCGCTCGGTGGGGGATCGACATTCTCGGGCCGTTCCCTATGGCTCAGTCCCAGAAGAAGTTCATCATCGTCGCCATCGACTACTTCACCAAATGGATCGAGGCCGAAGCCACGGCGAGGATCACCGAGACAGTCGTCTGGAGTTTCGTATGGAAGTCGATCATTTGTCGCTTCGGCATCCCCCGGGTGATAGTGAGTGACAACGGTCGGCAATTCGATTCTCGCTATTTCCGAGACAGATGCGCCGACCTAAACATTCGCAACCACTTCACTTCGGTCGCCCACCCTCAGGCCAACGGGCTGGTCGAAAATGCCAATAAGACTATCTTAAAAGGCATAAAGACCAGACTCGGCAAGGCCAAGGGTAGCTGGCTCGAGGAACTGCCTAGCGTACTTTGGTCACACCGAACGACTCCCAGAACGGCAACCGGTGAAAGTCCTTTCCAGCTGGTGTATGGCACTGAGGCCGTCATTCCGTTAGAGGTTGCCAACCCGTCTCTCCGAGTCGTGCGCTACTCGCCCGAGGCAAACGAGCAAAAGCTACTTGAGAACCTCGACCTAGCAGATGAACTCCGAGAGATCGCCAGCATCCGAGCCACGGAGTACCAGCGCCGCCTCACTCGATACTACAACGCCAAAGTCCGAAATAGACACTTCCAACCGGGAGACTTCGTCCTCAGAAAAGCCGAAGCCTCTCGACCATTAGAGGCGGTGGGCAAGCTATCCCCTAACTGGGAAGGCCCCTACCGAGTGGTCGAGACGCTCGGGAAAGGTGCGTACAGGCTAGCTATAGCGGAAGGGGAACCCATCCCTCGGATGTGGAACGCAGCCGCACTACGCAAATTCTACTTTTGAAATTGTGCAAACAAGTTGGATGAAATAAAATTATCTTCTATTCATTCAAACAATTGTTGGTACATCAGATAGGCAAAAGCCATTACACTGCACGACAAAAGCAAAAAATCCATCTAACACCACTGCAAGAGGCCATCGCTCGGCCGACTCGGTCTTGATCCCCTCGCGTCCAGCCACTGACTCTGTCTCGCTTAGAAACTGGCTCGGATAAAAGGAGGTCGATCCAGTTAGCCCGGGTGGCCCATGACAAAGGTGACAGAGGGATTGCGTTGACGAAGACTACCTTCCACGATGAGGAAGGCTACCTTCCAAGTTGGTAGAAGCCAGGGAGAAAGAACGCCTGTGAAGGCCTCCTCTCTTCCAACCTACCAACCCCTCGGAAGGGAACAGAGAGCAAGCAGCCTTCGAAGAGTGAAAGAAATGAAGAGCAGAAGAGGGAAAAAGAGGCTGCAAAGAAATCCAACAGAGCTGGATGGGGAGGCAGGGGAAGGCATCACGGATGCCCCCATCCGTCCTCCATCCCGGCGCCCACCCGGAAGCCTCGCCAGAACTGAGGGAGGAGGAACGGCGTGCCCCCGCACGTCGAAGTCCTCCCCAGATCCCCGCGGCGACCGTCGGACCCGTCTCGAACCCGCGCGGCGACCGTCGGACCTGCTCGACCGTCCGAAGCAGCAAGAACTCCCCGCTCCCCATCATCGGCAGCGTCATCTTCCGAAGGATCCTCCATGCCCCGAATGCGATGGCAAAGTGCAACGCGAGGAAGGGATGAGGAAAGACTGTTAGAGAGTCCCAAGCGGTGAAGAGGAAGGGGCGCCCTTCGGTCCTTCTTATAGGCCAAGGGAGGTTACTTGCTTTAAATGACTCCCCCCTCGAAAACACGCCAAAGGAATTCTCCCCCGAACGGTCACCTCTGACTCCTCGTTTTTCGCCTTGGCGGGATACACGAAGCAGCCTGGCATTCAAAGCATCAGAAAACGGAAAGACGTCCCGTCAGGAGCCTGCCCAATCAGCATGCGAAAACCACGCAGGACGTATCGGCACTTTCCAACTACTTCAGATACGCTAACCAAATCACGGTAAGGAACGCAAGAGGCCAGTAAGTCATTTATTGCCTTATAAAAAGAAAATCTTTCCTTTTTTTTTTTCAGAAAAGGACAAGAGACAAACAGAGAAAAAAGTAAAACAAGGCAAAATACATCAGGCCTCGGGCCCACTTTGAAGCTCGGGAACGGCGGGAGTGAGTGAGTCGCCCCCGGCACCCTCGGTGACGGCCGACCCAGGCACTGACCTCGCCTGTGCGAGAACTGCCCCGGTCGCGAGCCCTCCCGAGGCATCCGGAGTTGGTGACCCCGCCGGAGGAGAACCCTCTGGATCTTCCCCGCCCGACGCAGAGGAGCTGGAAGCCGACTCATCCGAGTCATATTGCTGGCCCGAGGGGAAATCAACCCCCGAGTCTTGCTCGTCGGCGTAGTTCACTGCCCGACGATAACCTTGCTTGAACCCCTTGCGGGCGCCTCGGCGAAGTGCTATCTCATAGTAGGGAAGGGCGGCTTCCTGAAGGTCGGCTCGGTAGGCCTCTGAGCCCCTGTACTGCTCGATCGCCTCCGCCCCGACCTGCCCCATCCTTTCAGCAAGTTCGGCCGACTTCCGCTCCGCCTCGGACGCTCGCTCCTCTGCCTCCGCCATTCGCCTCTCCGCCTCAGTTGATTTCCACTCAGCCTCGGTCTCCCGCTCCTCGAGCTTGATCGACTTCCGCTCGGCCTCGGTCGCCCGCTCCTCGAGCTCGATCGACTTCCGCTCGGCCTCGGTCGCCCGCTCCTCGAGCTCGATCGACTTCCGTTCGGCCTCGGCCGCCCGCTCCTCGGCCCCGACCGATCGCTTCTCCGCCTCAGCTCGGTCCGCCTGGGCCTCCGAACGGAGGCGCTCGGCTGCTTCCGCCCGATCCAGCAGCTCAGCACGCTCTGCCTCCCAATGGCCATCCAACTCGAGATGGCGATGGCGCTCCTCCTCAAGGAGCTTGTCCTTTCTCTCGAGCAACTCCCGAGCCTTGGCCAGCTGCTCGGTCAGCGCTCCAGCTTCCAGCCGGCTCGACCGCGCCAAGTCCCTGATCGCGGAGAACTCCCGTTGAAGCCCCTCGTGCGCCTCAGTGAGTCGGGCTAGCTTCCTCTCGCACCCTCCGAGAGTCCAGGCGAGATTCGACCGCTCTGACTCCGTCCGGGCGTAGGTCTCCGCCATGGTGGCCCCCATCTGGGCCATGATCAAGCCGCCCTCCATGATGACGTCGAGGACCCCGGAAGGAGAATGGCGCCTATCTCCTCTTTTCATCCTCGCGGACACCTCGCAGCAGAGCCGATACAGATTGCTCGAGATTTCGAGCCTCTCCAAGGCCTCCGGCATAGGAATCCGCTCCGCACCGGGCGCCGCGCCGGAAGACTCAGCTCGGGTTGCGGGGTCCACCGCCCCGCGCACCACGGTCGGTTGGGGTTGCGACGCCTCCGTAGGCGAACCCCCAACCTCGATCGGCGCAGCAAGCCCGGTCGCTCCGGACACCACCGGCGCTTGGGGTTGCGACGCCCTCACAAGCGAACCCCCAACCTCAACTGTCTCGGCCCGCGCTTCGCCGCCAGAGACATCGCCGACCTCGACCGGTCCCCCGGCCTCGGCATCGGCTGCTTCGACTCCGGCCCCCTCTGTCCCCACCGAGGGGAGAGCCGACCCGCCATCACCACCCTCTGAGGGGCCCCTGATCTCCTCGGCCCCCTCTCGCCCGGTGGATGGGGGAGCCGGCCCGGTAGGGTCGGCCCCATCTTGCCCCTGAGAGGGGAGCGCCGCCGAGCTAGAGTCGCCCCCGGCAGTGGTGAGAAGACCGGCCTTCTTGGCCCGCTTCTTGGCCTTCGCGGCTTCCCGCAACCTTCCCTCCAGGGGATCCTTGCGCTTTGCACCGCCCGGCCGGGAAGTTCCCTCGGAAGCCGCCCCCTTGCCCTTGTCCCGGGCTTGGGAGCGACCCACAGGAGCGTCAGGCTCATCAGCCGCCGAGTCATCTCCGAGATCGATGACCTCAGCAGCCTCCTCCAGAGGCTCCCGCCTAGTGTCTACAGCAGAGAAGAAGGCGTGGTCAGGAAAAGAAAGATGACCCTCACCCCCGGAGAGAAATTCGAGTGGTGATACCTGACGGTTTCAGCCGCGTGAGGAGACATCGCTCGACATTCTCCGGCGTCACCAGCTCCTCGGTAGACCGGCGATTCTTCAGCAGCCGAGCGGCGTGCTCCTCCACATCTGAAGGAAACTCCTCCTGGCGGGGAGGGATGTTCGGGTGGAAGTTGGGCATCACCTCACACCTCCAGGTGTCCTCCACCGATTCCATCTTCACCCAGAAGAATTGGGTCTTCCACCCTTTATGCGAGGAATCCTTCGCCGCCAGCGAAATACAGCTCCTGTTCCTCCTCGCCTGGATGTAATAGAAGCCTTTCCCCGCCGACGGGTGCGCCTTCAACTCAAAGAAATAATGAAAAAGATCCAAGGAAGGGCGAACCCCGCACTGACGGCAGAGGATTCGAAAAGCAGAAAGAAGGAGATACGAGTTGGCCACCAACTGAATAGGCGCCAACTTGAAAAAATTAAGGAGCTTAAGGACGAAAGGCTCGAAGGGGAGGCGAAACCCGCTCTTCCAAGCCAGAAGAAAGGAGCAGATATGGCCCGTGCGGTCGTCCAGACTCGTCTCGTATGGAGCAGCAGCGGCGAAACTGTACTTATAAGGCAACCGAAACCGGTGCTCCAGCTTCTTCACCTCGGCTTCCCCCAGCTCGCTGCAGTTCGGGACTGGCGCCCTCACCTCCAACTCATCTCCCGAGCGCTGGTCCGCCATGAGTTTCGAGGAGGAACCGGAAGAAGAGCCCTCACAAGACCTCGAAGACTCCGGGGGAGAAGGCAGCTGCCGGACCGCCTCCGCGGTTATCCTCTCCAACTCCTCGAACGCCGCCGCAAGGCTTCGCTCCTCCGCTGTGATCTCACGGCGCATCAAGGAGCCCCAAAAAGCAAAGAAGCGAAGGAAAGCCAAAACCCTAGAGAGTCTGGAATGACAACCAGCGCCCAACGCCTATAAACCCTCGCGGAAGGCGGCGCGCCGTTCCGACCTCCGAGAAAAAGGGGGCCCCCTTCATTTCAAATCCGTCAGGATCATTATTACTACGGGCCCAGGTGACCACGGCACGTGGCTACTTAACACCGTCAGATCTCCACCCACCTGAGCCACGCCGGTCCAACGCCCTCGAACACTACTCAACCGAGCCTCATTTGGCTCGGGAGTAGGAGGGGGACAAGTGGAGAGGGGGATTTCTGCAGCCCAATGGAGTAGCCCAACTAGGCCCGGCAGGGCCCAATGAGGCCAAGCTCACCCAAGTGACAGCCCACAAGGCCCACTTAGGGGAGAAAGCCCAATTTACAGCGCTCGAGGAAACAACCCTCCTAGGCGGCCTCAAGGCTCGGAGGGCCCGAGCATCGGTCAGGTCACTGGAAGGTCCGCGCCCGAGCCATCCCTCCACCTGGGAGAAGGAGGCATAAGCCGGCCTATCCGACCCATCTTTTACCGAGCTAAGCCTACCGCCCGGATAGGGCCGGCCTCTCCGAAGCTCGGAACGACCGACGAATACTTATCTTTGCAGCCGTTAAGAGTCCGCAACAGGCAAGAATCCGGGAGACAGGGGACTCTTCTTCCCCGCGAGGATAACGCTCCCACGATAAGGCAATAAAAGCCCACGATGAGGACGTAACCTCTACCTGAAACCCCTCGGCTTGCAGGACTCCTGGGACGGCGCACTATTTAAACCAGGGGTACCCTCCGGTGAAAGGTAAGCCAAAAAGGCAATCATACGCCCTAAACTCCTGAGCACGAACCGCTTCACCCCTTCGGTGGAGAGGGATCTTGCGCATAAACTAGCCCCTCCCCATTATTGCTCCCGCCATAGCTCTACTGACTTAAGCATCGGAGGGTTTGCCCCAGGGACTCCCCCTGGGCCCTCTGATCCGTTTCCCTGTCTTGCAGTTCACAATCTGGTGACTATCAGCCCGCTCAGGAACAGCGCGAGATTTCGCCTCTTCAGGGGGTAAGTTTAGGATCCATTTGGATAGGTTTTAATGGGTTTCGAAAGAGATTCGTGAAGCCCGTTTCGGAATCCCGTCGAGTTCAGTCGACCGGAAGTTGGGGTCGGTCGACCGAACTTCTACAGAGCTGAAAGCCACCAGCTCTCGGAAGTTCGGTCGACCAAACTTGTTCGGTTGACCGAACCATTTCGGTCGACCAAACTCTGCAGACAAGCCAATAAGTGCAGAATTCAGTCCATTGAATTAAAAACCAGTGAAAGAATGAAATGGTTAGTTGATAAAAACAATCAACCAAGTATTCCTTGGTATTAAACAATGTATAAACACATACCGCATTTCATCAAGATTAAGAACTTCAAATGAAAACTTACCATTTTTCTCAAAAATACACACATGCAAAGTGTCAAGTTCTCACCATGAATTTTGATACCTTTGCATATGGGATTGGCATTGCTTTTTAAATCTGCATAACAGAGTAAATGAAGTTATGACCATGAAGTATAGACATCAAAGGCCATTGAAAACACATGAGTAATATGCATTAGAGTCCTCTAAAACACAAATCATGCACTCTAACATTTAGACCTTATAGCTATGCATTTAGAACAAGATGTGAGCTTCGTTAAGTCAATTGTCTACCAAACTTCACATGGGATAGATTCAATGAGAGATGTCAAGTCATGCTCAATCAAAAATCAACTTTATATAGCCATGCACATATACACTTTGAACGAGCATTATGTAGGCAAATTCCACCATGAATGATATGAGAGATCTAAAACTTATTATTTTTGTAGAAAGGCAAGTTAGATCATTAGGTCCACATGGATATCAAGATTAAGAAAATTATCCATTTGAAACACAATTTCAACATTCAAGCCAATTATCAACTCAAGTTAAATGAATAACTTAAGCACATTATGACCTTCAAAATTCATGAAGAATATACATGAAGGCACAAGCAAGAACTCAGCTTTGCTAAACGAGCAATCTTAGCATATAACCAAGGAAGCTCAAAAATTTTAAGAGAGTTATACATGAAAGATCATCAAGTCTTGTATCAATGAATTAAGCACATAACAAGCCCAAAAATCTCATATGAAAATCAACTTCATAAACCATGCATTTTACCGACATATACGAGCCTCAAAAATCCATTTACATCTCAACCATACTTGAACATGGTCCATGTAAGAATTGCATGAAGTATAATCATGAAAACCCATTTAACAACACAATTCTCCTCAACTGACAACTGAAATCAATAGCCATGTGTTTAAACAACAAATGAACACATCATGAAACCATATATCACCAAGGTTGGATGAAAAACCTTGAGCTCATTATCATCTCAAGAAATACAGTCTCATATAGCATGGGCAAGTCTACTAGATTCTGAGACATGAAACATGGCAATGATCATGAATGCACATTATCATCAAAATCATATGCAAATAGACATAAGGTTTAGTTATCATAAAAAACATAAACATGTGCAAGGCACACAACAATCTCCCCCTTTTTGATGATGACAAACTTTATGAATGACATGGCAAACTTTATGATTTATGATGACACAAGTCACACAAAGATCCTTCTCTTCATAAGTCACACAGAGATCCTTCTCTTCATTTGACACAAACATAAATCTTTCTCCCTCTTTGACATTATCAAAAAGTGGGAGGAAGGCAATGAAGTTCAAATTTCAGCATGATAGATTCATGAATCAATAAAAGCTCATAACAAGATGTTTCATGGAATGTCTTTTACACATCAAATGATTTTCTTTGATTTTTAGATTTTTAGATTTTTAGTGTTCTTTTGAAATGCATGAAACTAGATGCAAACAAATGATGACATATGAGATGCACATAATGCAACCAAGTAGATATATATATATATATATATACATGCAACATAGCTCCCCCTTACTTATTTAAGAAGGGAATAGGTATAAGAAAAGTGCATGAGAGTCATGACAACTGGAATGTTCATATATAGCACCTAGGAGGTTGTGTAATCACATAGGAGAATCATGCAACAGTCAATGCAGTCAATCAATTTTCTGAATACATATTAAATCAAATTACCAAGTGTTAAGTGAATAACATGAAAATAGATTGTTGCAACATGGATATTCAGATTTTCAGATCAACACAATGAGAGATTATATAGACTGCACTTCAATTTATGAGAATAGCGTATTGGAGGCTACGCTATGCCACATTAAATTTTTCACCAGAATTTTTCAACTCAAGCAATTTCACATTGATAAACAGAATTTTTCAAGAGTGATCAGGTTCAAATAATTTCTTTTTACGCGAGGAGACACATGGAGCTCATGTCATAATCCCCAGTTACTCAGAATATTGAAACATTTCACCTCATTTTGAACAGAGATATTACAGTACAACACCTTTCATAAATGAATCACATCACGTCTCAGTGGACGTGTATCCAGTTTACTCAGTGAGATTGAGCATTGCTCTGCTATTCTTTTCAGATTCTTTCTACAAAAAATAGGCAGGCAATTTTTCCCTCAACTGTCTCTTTAACATATATGCAGCAAGTTTAATATCTCTAGAGTGTTGAAAGGAAATTCCTACATTCTTATATTAAGCACTCATTTTCACATTTTGTGCATGATGTGTGTGAATTTGATTCAGCATGTATATCAAAAATTTCAAGAACACATAACGATGCAGCACCCCCTAAATAGATGCACTTATCAAATATTTACTCTCCCCAAGTGTGTGACATGAAACACACCAATGATGACTCAAATGCAACATTATTTAGCAAGAAAGCATAAGGTCATAGAAATTCTAAAGAACGGGGGTAAATAGCATATATTACATGCAAGCACACAATGATGAATCGTGCAAAATGCAATGTGATGCAAAATTTTAGATTTTATTTGAAAGTTCTAAATACAGTGCAAAATTTAACATGGGTGCAAAATGTGAATTTTCAATTTTTCATTTGAATGAACTAAATATACGTAATGCATGAATTCTAATACATGCAATCCTATAACAACATGAGAATTGCAATGCAAGATGCAAAAGCAAGATGCAAGGGCTTGATTTTCAGAATATCATGACAGATTGCACAAGAAAGCATTCACATTCAAATGATGAACAACAAGCATTTTCCATCTCATGTCATTTATAAACAAGGGTGCAGAAATGATCATAAATGAGTAATGCAACCCAATCGTTTTCAGAAATTGTTCAAAAACAGATTTTCAATAGCATTTCAGAAGTTTAGAGTCATCCACAAGCCAAACTGATTTTACAAGTTCTGGTACGAGGTGGAGGTGAAGGTCCGAAGACCCTACTCACACATAGTGAGAGTTTCCGACTAGACATAATCCAATCTTTCACAAACACCATTTGTTATACCAGATATGCAGTTAAGTTCAAATGTGCTATCAAACATGGAGTTCAGATTGAAAGATAATTCAATGGTCAATGATCTCATAAACATTCCTCAAGATTTTCAATTCTGTTCAACCAATTAGACAAATTCATCACATCAAGCTAGAGGAATAACAAGTCAGGTTTTTCAGAAATGACACCTGTCATATGAACAATGTCACCAAGTGACATAAGCCATTGCAGAGATTTCAGGGATTCACCTTTTCAAGAATCATGTTGCATAGAATCATGATCAATTCAGTTTTAGCAATAGGCAAGAGATGCAATTCTCAAAAAATTGAGTTAAGATTCATAATTCCAAATCATCCATTCAAGAACAAACTCCCTCTTTCTATGTGCATAAATTTCACAATTGACATTTTCTGAAAATCATGCATCCTATGACTTAAATGAACAATTGACTCATGATACCAGGCGGAGGCACATTCTCACGCATGGTGATAGATTTCAGACAGGAATGACCTGTCCTTCCTCAAGTGACCATTTAATATACCATGTAGTCATGCAAATGATGATCAGAAAGATGCAATGCAAACTCATAAGAAAAATAGATTTTTCTTGATTTTCATGGATGGAAATTCACTTAAAACAAATTTCAGATTTTCAAAGACAATTTAGAAATTTATTTTCAAAACCTGTGTCTTGAGCAGTCATTATTTTTCAAGCCTTCCACTTGGCCTCAAGACATTCCTACAACAAAGTTCTCATTTGACAGTTTTAAGTACCTAAACCTTCTTGGGTCCCGGATGGTTAACATAAACATTAAATTTCTTTAAGGCATTCAAATCATCAGATTTCATCAATGAACAACTCACCACAGTAATGACAACAACCAAAAGATCTCACAGTTTTCTTGTATGCATAAGCATTGAATTTCTGTGATTTAACAAAAGTGTTTTTACTTTCAACATGGAAAATTTTCTTTTTCATAGCATGATGGTTGTCATTTTCCTTTTGAAAGTAAGATTTCATCAAGTGGCTATATTTCTCACAATAATAAGAATGCAATGGGGGAACTGTATTATATGGTCGTTTTGCATGAATATAGGAATTTTCAAATCTATTTCTCCTTTTTGAAAACTTCTTTGAATTTTTGAAATCATTTTTTCTATCACATGCTTTCAAATTATCATTCTTCAACACATAACAATCACTGAAAACATGACCATAGTTGCCACAATAAAAACATGACACACTTCTTTTTCTTTTTGAAACAAGGTCATTTTTGCATATTTTTGAGTCATCCTTTTTCATAACAAAGCAATCATTCATCACATGATCACGTTTACCACAATAAAAACATGAGACTTTTTTTATTGATAACATAGTGTTTAACATTGTGCTTCTTAGTATGAACTTTTGTATAAGCAGAATTATTTTTCAACTTCGAATCTTGGTTCAATTTCTGCTTAACATCATATTTCTGGGTTTTCTTTTTAACATGCTGAGCCGAGTGAACGTTTGATGAACTAGTTACATCCGAGCCCGAGACAAAAGATGTATACAGTTTATTTTCAAAACTCTTTTTGTTCACCGGATTGTAGCCAAGGCCTTCCTTTTGATAGTTCACTTTGGTTCTCAAAAGGTTATCCAGATTTTCTTTTCCTTTGACAAAAGTAGACAATGAAACATTCAATTCTACAATTTCAGATTCAAGAGATGCAATGTGCAATTCATAGCTAGTTATTTCTTGTTCACTGCAAACAACACTTTCATTCAGCACTCTATTTGCAGTTTTATAACTTTCAAGTTCTTGTTCTAGCACATGCATTTTTTCAGATTCATCCACAACCAGACATTTCCCTTTTTCAAAAACAAGCAGTTTCTCGGACATGGTTATATTTACATGTTTCAGTTTTTCTCTCTTCTTTCATACATAAAATGATTTCTTCGTGCTTTTGTATATCAATCAATAATGATTCATTTTCAGTTTTGAATTCTAAGCATTTATCACATGAAGAATTTTATTTTTCAAGTTTTTCAAAAATTTTCAAATTACTTTCAAGTAAGGAGTTCTGAATTAATAAAGCACTATTTTTCCTTTTGAGTTCTTCAAGTTCAGAACACTTATCACAAGAAGTATTATCATGAAAAGTATGTTCATGTTTCTTTTTAAATTTTTTATTTTCAGATTTTACCTTTTTGTACTTTTCAAACAATTCATCATACAAATCCATAAATTATTCGAAAGAAACTTCCTCACCTTTCGAGTCTAGCTCGGAGCTTTCCTTGCTTGTTGTATCGTACTTGTCAGCCATCAAGCACTCTCTATCTTTTGTCGCTTCATAGATCTTGATCAGGCATTTCAATATCTCCCTGGCCGTCCTACATGAGGAAACAAGTAGAAATTTGTGAAGATCAATTGAACTTCTAAAAATATTTAAAACCTTAGAGTTGTCTTTGTATCTCTTCACATGTTCAACAGTCCACTTAGACTCATCACTAGGCAACCCATATGAATCATGCTTAACTAAATCTAAGAGTTTGATATCAATGGTTTTAACATAAAGACTCATGTGCCCAAGCCATTCATTGAAATTTGAACCATTAAAACGAGGAGGAAAAGATAAACAACATTCAGACATGATGCTTAATAAAAAGTTCGCCGAGGGATCTCTCTGAAGATCGTTAGATCTTGAAATAGCAGAGCCTCGTTCTGATACCAATTGTTGGTCCTGGAGTAGGCGAGCGGACAAGAAGGGGGGTTGAATTGTCCCCCACACTAGATGACAAATTAAAAGACTACGCAACGGAATTGACAATTTTTAACGAGATTGAAGAATTAAATAAGGTAGTTAAATTCTCTCAATCTCTTCGATCTCATACGATCATACAAACGGATATAACATGCAAACCACACAATCACACATTCCACATGGACACAACGATTTGTAAGGTGGTTCGGGACCACGACGGGCTCCCTACGTCTACCCCTTATCAAACCGGTAAGGTTTCACTCGGGGATAAATCCCTAACACGGAGGCGACGCTCTAAACACACACGGGGACACGCCCCAACACACACACACGGAGACAGAGTCTCCCACACGATCCGACAACGGATCAACACACACACACACACACACACACGAGCTGCAACAACCGCATCACAATAAGCACAACCGTGCACAGACGGTCACACACACAGAGTATTCTTTCGGAAATAAACGAAAGGTTCACGAGTGAATACAATATGCCTCAAATGAACTCGAAAGACCAGAACAAAGAAGATATAGCAATTGTAAAGCTGGCCCCTTTCCAAACGGTGCAGCCCTTCTTTGGTCGAGACCGGATGATGGCGATTTTGACGTCTTCTCGATCCACTCTTCAAGCCGCTCCCTTTTTCTTCTTCCACGAACTCCGGAGATCATTTGAAGGAGATGAAATCTCCCTTTCTCTTGTAGCTCCAGCTCTTTTTCCTCTTCCTCACTTGCAAGATAGAAACAATAAGCTCATTAGGGTTCCTCCTTGTTGAAATTCGGAGCTCTCATATGTATATATATAGAAGAGTGCAAAGGACCAATAAACCCATATTAAAATCCTTCAAGAACCCCCTAAGATATGTATCATAACCCTAGGGGCAAAGGGGGTAAGTTTTGGATCCATTTGGATAGGTTTTAATGGGTTTCGAAAGAGATTCGTGAAGCCCGTTTTGGAGTCCCGTGGGGTTCGGTCGACCGGAAGTTGGGGTCGTCGACCGAACTTCTGCAGAGCTGAGACCGAACTCTACAGACAACCGAACTCCCCCGTTCGGTCGACTGAACTCTACAGACAAGCCAATAAGTGCAGAGTTCAGTCCATTGAATTAAAAACCAGTGAAAGAATGAAATGGTTAGTTGATAAAAACAATCAACCAAGTATTCCCTGGTATTAAATAATGTATAAATACATATCAACCACATTTCATCAAGATTAAAAATTTTAAATGAAAATTTACCATTTTTCTCAAAAATACACACATGCAAAGTGCCAAGTTCTCACCATGAATTTTGATACCTTTGCATATGGGATTGGCATTGCTTTCTAAATCTGCATAACAGAGTAAATGAAGTTATGACCATGAAGTATAGACATCAAAGGCCATTGAAAACACATGAGTAATATGCATTAGAGTCCTCTAAAACACAAATCATGCACTCTAACATTTAGACCTTATAGCTATGCATTTAGAACAAGATGTGAGCTTCATTAAGCCAATTGTCTACCAAACTTCACATGGGATAGATTCAATGAGAGATGTCAAGCCATGCTCAATCAAAAATCAACCTTATACAGCCATGCACATATACACTTTGAATGAGCATTATGAAGGCAAATTCCACCATGAATGATATGAGAGATCTAAAACTTGTTATATGAGAGATCTAAAACTTGTTATTTTTGTAGAAAGGCAAGTTAGATCATTAGGTCCACATAGATATCAAGATTAAGAAAATCATCCATTTGAAACACAATTTCAACATTCAAGTCAATTACCAACTCAAGTTAAATGAATAATTTAAGCACATTATGACCTTCAAAATTCATGAAGAATATACATGAAGGCACAAGCAAGAACTCAGTTTTGCTAAACGAGCAGTCTTAGCATATAACCAAGGAAGCTCAAAAATCTTAAGAGAGTTATACCTGAAAGATCATCAAGTCTTGTATCAATGAATTAAGCACATAGCAAGCCCAAAAATCTCATATGAAAATCAACTTCATAAACCATGCATTTTACCGACATATATGAGCCTCAAAAATCCATTTACATCTCAACCATACTTGAACATGGTCCATGTAAGAATTGCATGAAGTATAATCATGAAAACCCATTTAACAACACAATTCTCCTCAACTAACAACTGAAATCAATAGCCATGTGTTTAAACAACAAATGAACACATCATGAAACCATATATCACCAAGGTTTGTATGAAAAACCTTGAGCTCATTATCATCTCAAGAAATACAGTCTCATATAGCATGGGCAAGTCTACTAGATTCTGAGACATGAAACATGGCAATGATCATGAATGCACATTATCATCAAAATCATATGCAAACAGACAGTTATCATAAAAAACATAAACATGTACAAGGCACACAACACCCATGCCAACACAACCCTTCTCCCCCTTCTCCGGTGAGCCCCTCTCACCCCTCCTGGGCCCCCCTCCCCCCCCACACCCCCCAACTCCTCCCCTCCGGCAAGCAGCTCCCCCCCCCTCCCCAGGCCCCAACCCCTTACGGCCCCCTCTCCCCCCACCCCCCCGGCAAGCAGCCCCCCCCACCCCTCCCGGCCCTCCTCTCCCCCTCTGGCGAGCAGACCCCCCCCCCCCCCCCAACCCTTCCCAGCCCCCTCTGCCCCCATCCCCCGGCAGGCAACCCCCCCACCCCTCCCGCCCCCCCCCCCCTCTCCCTCGGGCAAGCAGACCCCCTCCCTGCCCCCCTCTCCTTCCCGGTGAGCAGACCCTCTCTCTCTCTCTCTCACACACACACACACAAACAAACACACCCCCTCCCTCCCCTCACACCTCTGCCGGCACCCACCTGCCCCTCTCAACTCAAGGTGTGTTTTTCTTGTGTACGCTGGCCAGTTGAGTGGATGCTAACTTGAGGGCAGGTTAGTAATTGTCCCTCTTAACTCACACATCTCTTGAGTTAAAGGAATGATGGTTACGGCAAGGGAATAACCTCAACAATACGTGATATATCAGGGATATAGATGGTAATATGGTAAAAGTAGGAGTATATATGTAAATACAGACTTTTATAGGGGTATAGTTGTAAAAATTCTTATAATTTTATTGTCACACGGATGCACATTCATCATTCATGTGATTCTAGATTTTTATCTATCAATTGCATGAGGACAGTTCACTTGAGCTAAGATGCATGTTTGCTAAACAAAAACATATGCTAAAAGCTAAGTGACCTTGCTGGATTTGTTTTGACTGATGATTGTTATTCTTGATTTATTAGTTTGAAAATGGGCGAGGAAATACTACAGGTGATCTAAAGGTGTCCGATTCCAGTGACAGGTCAAAGGAAAAAACAGGTGATCAAAAGGTGATGGATCAAATATGTGCAGCATCTATCTTATGCATACCTTTTTACCTTACCTTCTACTTCTATATTTACTTCTGATTTGAATTGTTCTTATTATGTTTCATGCAGACACTCCGTAGGCTTGCTCAAAATCGTGAAGCTGCGAGAAAAAGCCGATTACGAAAGAAGGTATGCTAATACCAAGCTGGGGGGGGGGGGAAATGCTCTCTGTCTCCATAGTTCTTTTGCTTGGCAGTGTTAGGTGATTACTAATAATGCACATGGTCCAATAAGTTATAGTGCACACTGGTGTTATCATGTATGGGAGCCCATGCATGAGATGAGTACATCAGGTGATAGAATCCTGTTATATTATATACGTTATACAGAACTTGGAAGCTACTTGACATATCGTGATCAGTAAGAAATTGGCAGCAATTACAATGCGAACATCAAGGTTTGGTAACATAGAAGTGTTTATCTAACACCAAAGGCATGGTAATTTGCTGAAATTTTCTCACTCGAGAGGGTATGTTCACGATTAGCAAATGAATACTGATTGAGAAACATCTTTATGCTAGGTGATCTGAAGATACTCCCTCAGGATTTTCTATTGGGTTATCTGCAGATACACCCGCAAAATTTAACATTTATTTGTATTCTCAGAAACTCAACTCAATCTTGCATATATGCCCTCTACTGGAGAGCAGTGCAGTTTAAATCATCAAAATTTAGATCGAGGGAGATTATTCACCTACCATCCATTTTCAGTTGTCTGTGAGGAGATTTAGTCAGAGCTGGGTTATTTTGTTCAAAGAGAGCCTTGTTAATGTCCTGATACAACACTTGCAAAGGGGAGGAAGATGGAGGCACAATGGGATGTACTTGCTTTTTTTCAGCTATGGTAGTTATAACTATGAAATTTGCTCAAAAAGGTTGTCGAAGCTAATGCAAATTTATGATAGACATAGTTCACCAAAGTGTTACCACATGTTCATACCTAAATTATGTACAACAATTTCGTGCCTGAAATTCATCCTTTGGCGCTCCATTATGTCTTTTGGATGTTTTCAACATTGCTTCTCTGTTAAGAGGCAGTTTTTTTTTACTCAGCCATCTCCATACTGCAAATTTCAGTTGATTGTTTTCGAGAGTTAAAGTTGTACCCGTATATCTCTATTTTCCATGATTGACAATGCCTGCCTTCAGAGCTAAACTTTCTGTTTCCCCTATTTTTTGGATTGTTTCAGTTGTCATTGGGTTGCCCATACTTTCTGTTAAGGAGCAGAGATTTAAACCTCATTTTCATACTATGAATTTCAGCTAACATTCTTTTGTTGATTTTGAGTTACATTTTCCTATCTCTTCATCTTGAAGGCATACATACAACAATTGGAGAGTAGTCGACTGAAGCTCAACCAACTTGAGCAGGAACTCCAGCGGGCTCGTCAGCAAGTATGGCTTAGAGCTTGCACATCCCCTTTCTTTTCGGCATTTTTTTTTCTTTCAAGTCACAAGTTAGATCTCCTTCTGCAGGGTATCTTTATTTCAAGCTCAGGAGACCAGTCTCATTCAATGAGTGGAAATGGTATTCCTACTGTTCATGACCTAAATAATCACTTTCATAGAAAGGTTTTTAGATGCAACTTAGAACCTTGGATGACTGGATTGTGTAAAATATCATCTCAATGCCTTTGTTAATTATTTATCATTCATAGAAAGGGATTTGTCTAAGCACCTATATATTGATGTGTCGCAGTTTAAGACGTGGTCCATCATAATTGCATCATTAAAGTCGCTCTTGCGAAGGTTCCCATAGAATTATTTTGTTTCTAAAGTTCGATTTATATAAGTGTTCCTGTTTGTCTATCGTATTGAATGTGGTCTTTATAAGGAAATATGCTTGTCAATTTCCTTTTTCTGGTTTGCTCAATCTTGTATCACTTTAAGTTACCCAAAGGATTGCAAAATGCCATAAGAAATTTCTGAATTTGAATAAACTCTTTCTTCTGGTTGAACTCTAAATTTAGCAAACGATGCTCCCAACTTGTTCTATGCTTAGGGAAATCTTTTCCTTTTTGTCCCATCTGCAGGAGCCTTGCAATTTGACATGGAATATGCACGGTGGCTCGAAGAACAAAATCGGCAGATCAATGAGCTAAGGGCAGCGGTTAACTCTCATGCAAGCGATAATGACCTCCGTGGTATTGTTGATGGCATCATGGCACACTACGAAGAGATTTTTAGGCTGAAGGGAGTTGCTGCAAAAGCCGATGTCTTCCACTTGCTGTCAGGCATGTGGAAGACTCCTGCTGAAAGATGCTTTTTATGGTTAGGGGGCTTCCGTTCATCAGAACTTCTCAAGGTTTGTGAATATGCTTCTCTATTTGCAATGATGTATATAAGATTCTTACAATCTAAACAATTTACTGAGTTCTTTTAGCTGAGCTGGCCATTTTTGTTTTTGAGACCTGTAACTACGCATATGTAGGGTCTCAAGTTTTTGTACTATTTCTTTATTATCAAATGAAATGGGTGATGGTTCTATTGTTATCCTTCTTGATACTTCTTAGGTTCTCCTATTGTGTTCTGTGCTCCTTTCCTCTCACCAAAGAGGACACCATGGTTTCAACCGGCACTCATTCCTTAGTTATACAAATTCAATGATGGAAGTTGATATTCTGATTGTTTGATTATGACAGAGTGATAGGAGGTCTTGTCCGTCTTTATGAGTTGTGATATTTACTTTTTGTATCAAATTGATCCCCCCCTCAAAAAAAAGGACACTGATGTTGATCCATGGTTGAAATTGGAATGTATGACTGCATTGCAGCTTCTTGTGAATCATTTGGAGCCTCTCACTGAGCAGCAGATGGTGGGCATATGCAACTTGCAACAGTCCTCACAGCAGGCAGAGGATGCTCTCTCTCAAGGCATGGAAGCACTGCAGCAATCCTTGGCAGAAACATTGGCTTCTGGATCGCTTGGCCCGGCAGGATCATCAGGAAATGTTGCAAATTACATGGGGCAGATGGCAATGGCTATGGGGAAGCTTGGCACTCTAGAGAACTTTCTTCGCCAGGTACTAATATTTCATGTATTCGTCCCAGATGCTTGAGTATTATACAAATCTGTTTCCCAGATCAATCATCTACTTCACTTCTTTTGATGCTAGCTGGTTAATGGATGACGGTGACTGACAAGTGCTAGTAATTTGTTAGGGACTACTGGACCGTATAGTGTCAGTGCTGCACACTCCTGACCTTCAGAGATAGATGGGTAGAATGAAAACACAAAAAGGAAAACTTTTATGTAGGTTTATTTTTTAAGTTCCTTCAAGTGTTCTTCTACATTTCAGAAAAGGTAACTTAGTATCCAACTAAAGGCAATAACTAGCTTACGTGACTTAGTGGATGGCCTGATTGTCTTGAGACTCAGTTTGCTCCCGAGGTTTTGTGCTTGACTGAATTTGGTGGCACCTGGTGTGTGTTGCGTAGGGGGTTTGGATTCTTGGTTCGATCCAAAACTTTTATGGATCTCATACCTGTAAAGGTTTGGCACCAATCAAGGGTTTAGAAGCTTCCCCTCGAACAATTGGGCCCAGTGGCATGGCCACCTCAGGCAGGAGTGGCCTAGCTCTCTTGGCAAGATGCACGGGGAATTTTCCCCCATCCCTCACAGACATCTTCTGAGTCCTAATGATGAGGCACCGACCGAATACTATTGGCATGGGCTTTCTACATTTGGTCTGTATAATGTCAACAGTTCCCAGTTCCCTTATTTTTCTTTTTCTACTTCTATATTCTTCTAGCCTATGTCGCCATGGATGCAGTTTCGGCCGAAACCTGATGTTTCGGCCGAAACGTATCGGGTTTTGGCCCTGGATGATCCGAAACCAACTGGGCGAAACCGGACGTCAACTCTCCTGCAAAAAAGTAGTATTTTATTTGGTTTTGGGCTGAAACCAAAACCGAAACTGCCATCCTTATATGCCGCTAAGTTTAAGCATGGTAATTTCCTCCGGAGCATATTAAGTCATTGGTGTCTATATTTTCCAGCATCATGTTTTTTTTTGATTACTATGACCTCCTTTCTATCAAGATTCAAACAGTATAATATGAAGTTATGTGAACGGAGTTGACTCGTGTTGGTTAAGTTATAAAGCAAACAGGTTTCCGAAAGGCATGTCCTAACTACAGTTGGATCTTTACCCTTGTTAAAGTTACACTTGCTGCAGAGGTGAAGTGCAGTCCTCTATGACCAGAATGCCTGACCATCCTTGAGTAAGAACAGGTCCTCTCAAACTTCTATGATATTTTAGCGATGATGAGCAGATGGGAAGACCTGCATTTATCTTTTTAAGGAGAAGAAATTTTGGCGATCCCTGATAGAAACTGAAGGCATAGGAAAAATCCAAAGCATATGCTGGTAAGGTAGATATAGACACCTTGGCATCACACAGAGGGTTTTGGATCCAGTTCAATGGGGAGCAGACCCATGAGCTGGACTAAGCCATGCCACAGATTGTTGCATTTAAGAACATATTGTAAATGTGGATATCCTGAAGGTCTACATTACTCTGTTCTTCGTTCATGCAATATTTGTTCGTACTCCTGGTCTTCTCAAGCTATTTATTGATCAAAGTTGGATGTTGGGAAGATGGCTACTGATAGAACTCTATAGTCTGTAAACAATACTTCTCGGACATATATGCACTATAACTTATGTGTAATTAGGGATGAGGAGAACCCCTTACTTTTCATGAGGTAAATGCTTTTGCTGAACTGGGTATTAGAAGGATGTTACGAAGCTACTTTTGCTTTGGTGGGACTTTATCCTTCAATTACAAATCAAGTTTAGGGCACAAAACTGAACCCGACGAATTTATATAGCCTTGGAGAGAACTGGCTTTATTCTTTTATGTTCATCCTTTGTTTTTCTTTTTTCTCTCCTTTAAATAAAATTTGATAGTGATTGTTCCTTTGTCTTTCCAGGCTGACAATTTGCGACAGCAAACCCTGCAACAAATGCATCGAATATTAACGACTCGTCAATCAGCACGTGCACTCTTGGCCATCCACGACTATTTCTCACGGCTCCGAGCTCTTAGTTCTCTTTGGCTGGCTCGTCCACGTGAGTAACAAGCTACGATTACATTTGTTCCAATCTCCTGGAAGGGATGCTATGGCACCTGTGCGAGATGGGCACTGCAGAATGTCAGCATCCGTGGTGGTCGCACAGCCGTACATTAAGACACTACAACCTTGGCCCCTCCCTGCCCTTTAAATTTTGTATTCATATATTTATGGGGCTCATGTAAAATTCTCAAATGTACAATAGCATGTTGTAAGATGACCAGAGTATACCAGCTGACCTGTAGCCAGTTAAAAGGTTGGTGAGGTACCTTCTGCACAGGACCCGGTTGCAACTCCGACCATCTTGCGAGAGGGCCATCAGAATGTCTGTCTAGCATTCATATGCATGGACAAGTTGCTGTTCAGATTTGTCAGAGGATGTTTTGGAGGCTAGGCATTCAATAACAGAGTTGCAGATGGTGAACGGTTGCGTCTCTCTCCCTATTGGTCCTCCTCTTACTTTATGCGTAGGTTTCATTTCTCCCTTGGATATAGATTTGATGTAGCTTGGGCTTGTTCATTGTTGAGGAAGACACCGATGTATGTGTTGGGTCATGCATGCTTACAATAGTTGGAAAATTTTATGAATCTCCATAGTTTTAGTAGTGTTATTCACACGACATTGTTGTGCGCACAGAATGATGGCTGGTATGTGGTTTAACTTTGGTGAAGTAGGTGCTTAAGCTTCCAGCGTGACCCTGGGGACTCTGGTTCGTAGGCTTCTATTGTTCAGTGAATGTAGCTTAGTGCTTTCGATTATGGTGTTCCATCTTTTCCAGGTGATAGAAACGAGAGGGAGAAATTGCAGGGTTTAGCCTCTCCCATAACATGTATGCAATACATATACACTCACGGGACTTCCAATGGAGGGTAAGGTCAATGGCCATAGTCTTATTTTTAGAAGGATACAAAATATAGCAAGTGAAAAAGGAGAAAGAAGGAAGGATTATACGAGGAAGGAGCAATCCCAATAGGATCCAAAGGATCTTTCTCTTCCTTTCTCTTGACGCTCATCTCTCAAATTTACGGAAGATTATACACCGAGAGTTTGTCAATAAGTTTTATGAAAGATGGAGTCGTTTGAGACTCTGTGAAGAGATTAGTAAGTTGTTCGGTGGAGAAAATGGGTGGAAGTGACAAGGTATTAGAGAGATATTGTAAGCGAATAAAATGACAATCAATCTTAATATGTTTGATCCGTTCATGAAAGATGGGATTGTCGATGATCTAAAGAGCACTTCGGTTGTCACAATAAAGAGGTGTAGGAGTAGAGGAATAGACCTCAAAATCTTGAAGAAGAGGACGGAGTTAAATGATCTCAATAGAGATGTCCGTCATGGGATGGTATTTAGCCTCAGTACTAGAGTAAGACAATAACTTATTTCTTGCTCAGTCGGGAAATAAGAGATGAGCAAATAGAAATGCAGAAAATGGTAGTAGAGCGATGATCAGTCGGTTCACTAGCCCAGTTAGCATCCGAACAAGCATGAAGCTCCAATGTGGTCATGGACGACATAAATAAGGAGAATTGAATAGTGTCACGAAGAAGTCGAAAAACACGTAAAAGGACAACAAAATGAACTGAAGTGGGTGCACTGACAAACTGACTCAAGACATGAACAACACATCTAGACGATAAATAGTTAAATACACTAAAGCCCTAACAAGTTGATGGTAGTGTGTAGGATCGTCTAAAGGAATACCATCAGATGGTTGAAGCTTGAGATGAAGCTCCATCGAATGTCAGGTATACTTGAATCAGAGATAGCATCACATTGAAGAATGTCGTTGATGTACTTCTGTTGAGACAATAGCTAACCTCAAGAGGAGTGGGCAACCTCAAGACCAATAAAGTATTGTAAGGGCCCAAGGTCCGCCATCTTAAACTGATAATGGAGGCGGTGCATAAGAGAGGCAACAACAACAGCATCATATGTAGTAATGATCATGTCATCAACATAGAAAAGAAGGATAGTAAGACCAAGAGGAGATGCACGGATAGAGAGAGCATACCTGAAAACCAGTATCAAGAACAACTTGACGGACCGCTCAAACCAAGCGCGAGGAGCTTGTTTGAGTCCGTATATGGCCTTGCAAAGTCGATAGACATGGAGTGGCGGTGTCGAAAGGTCAGGAGGAGGTTGCATATAGACTTCCTCAAAAAGGTCTCCATGAAGAAACATGTTCTTCACATCAAGTTGAAAGAGACGCCACTGATGAACGGACGTAATAGCAAGGAGAGCATGAACAATAGTCATTTTGGCCACTAGAGCAAAAGTCTCCTCATAATCAATACCATACCCCTGAGTGAAATCCCATGTCACAAGTCGAGCCTTATGACGCTCCATGCTACCGTCAGACTTAGTCTTGATCTTGTAAATCTATTTGCAACTGATAGGAAAAATACCCAGAGGAAGTGGAGCAAGATCCCAAGTCTAAGTTCGCTTAAGAGTTTGAAACTCCTCGTCCATAGCTTGCCACCACTTGGAGACTAAACTTTTTGGCGATAACTCTAAGGCTCCTGATAGGTGTGAAGGGCTGCAAGGAAGGTAGAGAACTGTGGAGAATAGAGGTCAACCAAAAAAAGACTAACTCTATCAGGAGGATATTAGTTATGTGGAGGGTTACATCGTGAAGGATCCACAGGAGGCAGAACAAGAGCAGAAGTGGGCGCGTCTTGCCCCTGAGATTCACCAACATTATCAGCCAACGGTACATAAACATCTCTAGTTTCAAGAGGATGACGACTATAGACATGGATAATGAGAGGTCAAAGAGGTGAGGAAGGCTTAGGAGGCAAGGGGGAAGGAGCGGGAGAAGACTCAGTAAGAGGAAATCCCAGAATAATAGTCAGAGGCAAAGGTCCAAGATCAAATAAGAAAGAAATATCTTGAGCCAAAACCTGAGAGGAAGAGACAAAGTAAAGAATATTCTCAAAGAAAGTGACCTGACGAGAGATACAGAGCCGATGAGCTATAGGATCATAGTAGTGATACTCATGGTGTTCCATGTTATACCCAAGGAGAACACACTTAACTGCTCGCGGAGGGAGTTTGGTGCACTCATGAGGAGGTAGAAGAACAAAGCATGTGCAACCGAAGGTATGAAGATCCCAATAGAGAGGTTGCGAAGCATAAAGGCACTCGTAGGGAGAACACTCGGAAAGAACATAGAGGAGGGTTCAACAGAGCGAAAAATATATCCTATGATGATTTCATCAATATTCTTCCTTGACGAGTGAGTGAAGCCGAAACAACTGGTGTACTGTGGGATTTTACGCTAGTGGTTGCAGTAGGGTCTGCGTAGTACTAGCAGTAGAATTAGATGCAGGAATAGTACCTGAAGTGATGGAGCCGTCAACATATCTCCACAATTTCGCAGTACACAAATTTGAGCGTAGAGTAGCCGCCCAGACAGCATCGTTGTTGACCCTAGTCAACTGAATATCCATCGTGGGAAAATATCTGACATGGACGGCATGGTGCTAACGACAGAAGGTCCCAATTAAATAGATGCCAAATGATGAAACCGACTGCGCAGATGTGACCGAAATGTTGAAAACCCCTAAAATGGATTAATAATAATGCTGAAGGTGAGCTTGCCGTCAAAAGGGGCACAATGGTCTGTGGCTGGCATAGTGGACCGACAACTAGCAATAGAGATCTGGGCACAGTGGACCCATTGATCTTCTTCTTTGTTGGGGTGGCGATGACCTAGTCCTGCAAGAGGGGTGGACGATGTAGGCAGCCACTGCTAGTGGAGATGGAAGTTGTAAGAATAGAGGATGGCCGGCGGTCGACGATGAGAGCGTCCCAAGCCAGCTAGGGCATAGGATGGTGTGGTCGATGGCGACGACGCTCGGAGCAGCCGTAGCCGTCGACGGCGGAGAAGGCGGCGTTGGTAGAGGTCGAAGCAATAGTGGGTGGTGACATCTGCATAGGCGGAGCAAGCAATAGGCAGTCGCAACCAGGCTGCGTTAGTGGCGGTGTGGCGTTGCAGGTTGGAGGCAGGTGATAAGTTCATATTTTTACATTCTATTTCTATATTTTTTGGGAATAGTTTTTAGGTAAAATAATGATTATGTGTCAAAGCCTTCATGAAAAATCATTTGTATTAATATGAGACTTATTGGGTAAAATAACAATTCTTGAGGAGTAATTTTTAAAAGCTAAATTTGGGTGCATACATATTTCTTAAAAAAAGGTTTGGATGCATACTTAAAACTCCCGTGCGTGAAGCAAATGCCATAATGGTATTCAACATGGACATTGGCACCATCCGTGTATTCATCTCTTGTTTGATGCATTAATTGCAAGGCAGCACACGGCATATTAGAGGCATGTCGGGTGCGTACGTGGAGGTTTCCCTCCCTGCCCGGTGTCAGGCGATTGCATGGGGTACGCGGGAGAGCATGGCATCAGTTGTGCCGTGTTGGCATGGTGGAGGTGCCTGATGGGACTCGCGGCCGTGTTGCGTGGACGTGGAGGGAAGGCAACGTAACAAGGAGGGGCAAAATTAATGGGTTGCGTAACGAGGCGGTGGCCTTTCGCATGGCGCGGGCTGTTTCGCTGCAACAGTGTCCTCTTCTTTCTTATGTCGCTTCGCATTTTCATCGAGTCATCCCGAGTTAATCGAGATTTAAGAAACTCTTTGAGACGTGCCGACGAAGAAAAAGAAGACATCATCCATTTGAGAGTCATCGTACGTATCTCTAAAGGGTCCATTTGATAATTGAATAAGTAGGACGTGGTTTCGCGCATTCCCTGGTGGACTTCCAGTTTCACCGATAACAAGCAAAATCGTCTTTGATAAAAATTCGGATTTAGCCCCGATTAGTCGAAAGAAAAGGTGAAAAAAAATGGATTTTATGGGAATTAGTCGGGATTACCCATTCTACCGGAGAGGTCGAATACGATGTCCGCCCTGGTGCAGGCGGATAGGGTATTCTATCCCTCCCCTGCTCCTTTCTCAAATGGGCCCTAAGGGTTTATTTATCGAAAGATTGACGCGTCGTCGGATGATAATAACATTTTTAATTCTATCGTCTACGCATTTCAACTCGATGGTTCACTCCTAAATTTATTCATTTTTAATAATTTATTGTTATTTATTAATTCTAACAATAAAAAATCACAATTCTAAAAGTTTTATATTTTATTATATTGTTGAAATACGTCCTATAATAACTACACATTTTAAACATATTAAAAATAAATAATAATATTACAAATAGTTTTCGTGCAAATAGACGTGATTTTCTAAAATCACATTCGTTCCTCACGACGTTAAATTTGAACAAAATATTAATTCTAAATTAACATCCTATCATTAGACGTGTTAAAGAAATATTAAAATAATATTCAAAATTCACAGCTAAATAACAAGGTGCCAAATTTTCAATTAGCACCTATCCAATAAGACATGTTATTTTAAAATAAAAAAAATATTGTTAAACGCATTTGAACGGAAGGATGTGCTTCTTGAGAACATGGATTTGTCCCCGACGCGTTCTGATTAAGTCGCGCCGTGATCGGAAGATGCGCGTTGATCAAGAATAATGCGGTGAACTTTGACGACCACGTTCTTTCGAATCTCTGGAAATTAGCATCTGATTGCACAGATGCATTTTATAGGTCCATGTAAATTAGAGTCCGACAGTACTGAAGCGGTTTAGACTCTATGAAATAATAATTAGATTTATTTCTGCTTCTCGTAAAACTAAATTATTTTTATTTTCATAAAGTGAAATATTGAAACAAAAACTATATAATCTATTTTTGTTATTTCTAAAATTACATTTCTGTTTTAAATAATTTCTGTTTACAGAAAAAAAAAATCTGAATTCTGTTTACAGAAAATAATTATTTCTATTTTTCAAAAATTACAATGCTAAAAATCATTTCTATATGAAGTATTTTTTATTTATAGTAAATTAATTTCTAAAAAATTACTGATGTTTACAGAAGATAAAATATTACTATCCTTTCAGATTTTTTTGAATTTCTTTCTATTTGAAGGAATTATTTCTATTTTTAAAAATTCAAAAAATCTTAATATTATTCCTACTTAAATACATTAATTCTGTTTTTAGAAAATTAAATTCTGCAAAACCATTTCTGCTAACATAAAAATATTTAGTTCTATTTTTGAAAATGAAATTCTATAAAGTGTTATTTTTCATTAGTTTACATAAACTAATTAATTTTATTTGTTGAAAATAAAAACTTGAAAATTACTACTTGCTGAAAAAAGTTATTATTATTCTTTGTTGTTATTAAGCTGTTGTTGAGCTGTGACTCATTAGTTATTTTGTGAGAAGTGAAATTCAAGTGCATCGACAAAAATCCCAAACACTTTATTTACATATTATGTTTATTCCACACTTTTCTCAAATGACCAACCTAATGACCAAGGATGTAACGACTTAGGATCCAGATACTGAGTCAACTCGATACCATTCTGATCCTACACCGTCACACACGAGCTGAGAAGCTCGGAAGAGTTCAAATAGGTGTCACGGAAGTGTATAGAAATTTAAAATAAATATAGAAATTAAAATACTAAAATTAAAATTTATATTTATAAATAGATTTATACAATTTAGGCAAATTCTAGTCCAGATATATAAGTCCCACAGGTACAGCTTAACAAAAGAAAAGTATAAAGTCTTGGGGCATATCCTGGCTAGCAGAAACTGGCGATGCAAGGACTCTCGGGTGCTGCTCAAGGCCCCCAGATGACGAGGAGGCACGCCGAACTTGAAAAGAAAAGGGGTGAGCCTCATCTCATTGGCTCTATAAGGGTCCCGGGGATCCCCACCACAACGAAACGTAACATAGCGCAACAACTAACAAGACACAAAGAACAGTAAAGTAGGAAAGACAGTAAGGCGGAAGGAGCCACACTATAAACATAAAATAACCACGATAAGCCACTAACTGTCGAAAGCCTACTCAATGATGGGATACCTCGAGTATTCGACACAAACCATGTTGAACCGGATTCTCGTGACGTAGGCAATAGAAGGCCAGACCATGATAACATGCCTCAGGATACCTCTTCTGAGTATATAGGGTTAGGAACTAAGGTACCAAGAAAGCCCTCAATCGGTGACGAGGGAACATGGCTACAATGTCGGGATAGGACACTCGAGGATAGCAAGGAAATCACGTCTCGATCACGAGTAACCAGGACATCGAGCCGCCAAAACACAGAACCTCGTTAGTAGAAAATCTGAACTGCTACTCTCAAGTGACAGGAGTACTACCCCACTAAAAGTAAGGCCGGAAGCGTCCACCGATGACTTATACCACAACCTCAGGTGTCTCCCTACTCGCCCCAGGTAAAAACTGAGACAATGTATACAGTACCACAGAGTAAGGACTAGCTGGGGTCATGCTCGTCAGCATGCTGTAGATGTTTTATCTACCCCGCCCCCAAACTAAACAAATATGTGCATGAAGTATGAACCAAGGAAAGGGGCGATGAAGATGAAGAACTAACCGTGATTGCCACCAAGTATAACAGCGCTAAAAGGATCAAAAGAAGAGAGTAGGGGCGCTACGTACCTTGGAAAAGGAGGAAGAAAAGACATGGCCCAAAGAGAGACCGCTACAACATGATCGCGTGAGAAAAGGGATGCGGGGATCGAGCCTTGTGGGATAGCACCTCCTGGCCTTCTAGCCGGCTAGAAAAAGAGGGCCTCACGTTCTCTTGCTCTCTTGCAAAATAAAGCTCAACACAAAGAAGAAAAACCCATAAGAACATGCAAGTGTAGCATCAATCCCGTATGTGTAAAGTAAGCATGAAAAACTGAGGGAAGAACGCACCGGGGAGGGTTTTTAACCCCTATGGAAGGGTGCAAAAGATAGGTGTGTGTATTGTGATGATGTATGAACAAATAGGAGGATTAAACACGCAGTATAACTGCGAAAAACTTGCATGCAATATGACAAAAAATGTAGATGTAGCAGAAAACTACAAATTGTTATGATTTTGGAAAAGGGGGAGCAAATAACTAAGAGAAGAGATGAAGAAAATGAGCCCTAAGCATTGGGAAACATATCCAATACTTTCCTCTACAGGATGGGGTCGAAGAAACGAGTCGGTGATGCGGCATGGCTTCGCCTCGAACCAAAGAAGAGCCCCCCCCTTCGCGCATTGTGAACTGGGCAATTTATATAGAGGTGCAGAAACCTTAGAATTTAAATCCGAAATAAACACCTAATTTTGGGAATTTAGATGCATAAACCTCGAGATAATAGCAAGGGTAAGAGTCTTAGATCAATGGAAACCGAGGTGGAGGCTTATCTCCCTTGAAAATGGTGTCAAATAGGAGTCCAAAGAGCCCTGCGGTGAAGAAATCAGAGTTCAGATCAATCTAGATTTTGTTATGAATAAACGGTCTATTGCGAGGCCGCAACATGAAGAAAATGGTCATGTAGTGACTGTGAACGTGTCACATAGACATGCTAAAATATGTGGGGTATGAAGGAAAAGAGGTGGAGTATGAGATGCTCCAAGGAGGGTGATCGCCAGAGGGGTTACCTCAAAAGAAGAAGGATGATCGCATGTACCTTGTATTGAGCGGGTGAGATTGAGAATTCTTCCTTCCGCCTTCTATCGGTCGGCCGATGAAGGGGGTTTATAGCTTGATTACCCTTGCAAACACACAAAATAAACAAAGATATGGATTAGCCAAGTGTGTAGTATCAATGCTCTAAAGATATAAAATCAAACAAATTGGGCATGCACACACCTTGTGTGTTTTGGTTTTAAACCCCTAAGAGGAGTAACAAGGTTGGGAATACGTGAATACTATGATATGCAAGGCAAAATTATAGTATGCGCAAAGATCGTGACTTTCTCTAGCAAGATAGCTAGAAGAAAGGGATACGTGAAATACTAATATTGACAATAAAAATGCTAAGGGAGGGAATCCTTCTACTGTGTTTGCAGCAGCAAAGGGAAAACAACAAGAGCCGCAGCGGCTGCAACAGCAGGATGAGGGAACGCTGGATGAAGCCGCCGCTCGTGGGAGAGAAAACAGAGGAAGGAGCTTTGGAAGAAGATTAACACCATGAAGTACCTGCAAAAACAAAACTCTCCCCTCTCTGTAAAAGGGCTCTAACAGCATTCTTAGCTTTCTCTGTTAACCCTCTGCTATTCCTCTTGTTCTCTCGCGCGAGAAGCATATGAAAGGTATTTATAGGCCAAAAATCCTTGCATTAATAGGATTGAAATAAGGTAATGAATCCTCCAATAAGGAACCCTCTTCCCAATCGAACACAAGGTGTAAAATGGGGAAATGATCACTACTGGAAAGAAGCAGTCGAAGGGGAGACGGAAGTGAAAATGACGACCTTACTAGGGGCGTCAATTGAAATGACGTCATTCACACAGTCGTTAATTCCTGAATTTAATTATAGAAATAAAGGACTTTCCTTATTTAAAATTGTTAAACGACGTCTGTTTGAACGGGCGTTAAATAATCAACGCCCCTCGGTAGGACGTCAATTACCTTGAGTTTTATTTTCATTAGGCTTCGTTAAATCCAGGAAACAACGACCGTTTGAACAGTCGTTTATTTAAGGAAAACGCCCCTTATTAGGTCGTCAATTAAATGATGCCTTCCCTCCAGGCGTTAATTTCAATTATTAAAGAAAAATGTAATTAATATGGAGAAATTAGAAAAATTTTATATTAAGCCAATATTGAAGTCCACTTTGGGGTGTCACATGGTGACATGAGATTTACTCAACATAGCATCGATTTTGGCGTGTCTACAGCTGTCCCGTCTTGGCGTCTGCTTTGCAAGAGAGTGAAACAAAATGAAGCGAAAGTGTAACAAGCAGAATGAAGTGAGAACGAACTGATAAGTAGATGCCAATGTGTGATGTGACATGCCTCCGACACTAAGCGTTGAAAATCTTTCCAAGACTCTAAATGAAACAACTTCGGATGATTACTGGAAAGCAAAGATTAGCTAGATGAAGGGACTAATCTTAAGAACAAAATGTGCGCAAGGGCACGGAAGGAAAGACACCATTAGAGAGCGATTACCAGCCAATGTGGACGTGCTACAACCAATGTGGATTTGCAGAAATTAAAGTGAATTGAGATAAAGAACCAGCAAATGAATGCTTTTTAAGGAACCAGTCTGAGCGGCTTCAAGGAGAATAAAGTACTTGATTTGGAATGGAATATCTCATGTCAACTCCATTAAGAGCGGGTGGCCCTCATTATTGGCGTAATTTGAGGATTTTCATCATTAAAGCTCAAAGTCCTACATGATACATGCTGGGCTAAAAGAAAAATTAAAACAAACTAAAATAGAAGATAATTAAGGATAATATTTCTAAACCATCGATATTTGGTCAGGAATCCAGATCTCTAAACTGACACTAAGCCGAAGTCCATTTATCCACGCATCAACTCAGAAAGTGGAATCGTCGTCCCAAATCTTAAATGACTCAACGGCCTATCCGTGTGATCAAGATTCCCCTGGAATTATCACTGTTTTTGATGGAGGGGAACTCAAATTCCAGGTTCATCAGAACCACAAGGTCCTTGATATGCTATAATAGCATAGATACCATATAGTAACAATGCTTACAAGAGAAAATACAAAGCATGGAATGATGTTACTAGTGTAAGAAATCCAATCATCTCAAGACCTGCATAACCTGCGCTTTTCTATGCTAAAAAATCATTAGCTCATCAAAGAATCATCAGCTCAAAAAATCATAAGCTCAATAAAGCTCAAAAATATGATCATAAGTTCATGACATAAGCAATTTCATCAAGATATAATAGCACTTAAGTTCATGAATAATCATAATACTGCAAACAATTCAAAAGTGTAAGCTCAGGAAATGACGACCCTGCATAGAGGCGTCATAAGCCTAAATGACGACGGTTATTGGGGCGTTAATCACATTCACTATTCAACTTGGAATCGGATAAAAATGACGCCTGGCATAGAGACGTTAAATAAAAGACGACACTGAAAATGTCGCTATTAAATGAAATGACGCCATTGTTAACGCCGTCAATTAACCATAAACAACAGTGCTCCATTTCCTACTCGGAAACAGAACTCTAGTGGCTCGTTCGAATTATACTCAAACCGTGATTGCCTTGAACGGCTAGCCAAAGCGTTCGAACATTATAAAAGGAACTCAACTTCTGCTGCATATCAAACACCTGAGAGCTGCAACCGAGAGTACTGAAGATCAACAAAGAAGAATAACAGCCACTTGTTTTCAAAAGAAACGATGAACAAGATGTTACAGAACCCTTCAAAGAAGCCTAGGATGAGCTTTCCTAGGATATCCGAAGTTGCTGGGCACATTAGCGGGAGGATTGCTAAGGGCCAGGTTAGTTTTTATTTTATTTAAAAGCTTTTATTTCATTCTTCCTCTTCTCTTTTTCAAAAATTCTGATTGCATTTTCTTCTCTTCTTCTCTTCTTTTTATGCTTTTCAGGACTTTCCAAACATTCCGGGTCCAAGGAGATTCTTAAGAATTAAGTGGCTCCCCTTACTCCTCTCTAAACTCTCTTTAGATATGAGGTCTTTTCTTAGTAGATGGCACCTACTTGACCTTGTAACCCATGCTACCCACTATGAGGATATCCACCTAGATTGGGCCTCCATAGGAGCACTAATAGAATTATGGCATCCAAACACTCATACCTTCCTCTTTCCCACTTTTGAAGCCACCATTCTTCTAGAGGAGGTAGAGATGCTCCTTGGATTAAGAAGGATGAAACATGGGGAAGAATCAAAGATGGCTAGTATGACTAGACCAATGAGTGCCCATGATATGCTTACTAGCCTTGTACAAAGCCCAAACTTAGTGAATCAAATCAAAGCCCACAAAGGAATCAATCTTTTGAAATTAGCTTCATGGGTATACAAGAACATGGACAAGGCCCAAGAAGATGAGGATTTATTGGAGAGAGTGATGAAAGGCTTTACATTATGCATGGTAGGAGCTCTCCTCTTCCCTTCAATAGAAGACCACCTAGAAGAATGCCACTTAAGCACCATAGCTAACATATGGGAAGGCAAAAGAATAGGACCGGCAGTACTAGCCAACCTATATAATGGACTCACTTCGGCTTCCTTGGGACGGCCTCTCTATGGGTCAATGCTACTCCTTTCTTGTTGGGTGGACCTCCACCTAAAATTTGACCCATGCCAATGTAATGTCCCGGATCTTTGTTGGATCTTTATTGGGTCTTTCGGATCCTTTTCGGAGAGTTTCGGATCGCTTTTGTAGCTCCCGAGTTGAGTTTTACGATCCGTGTGGGTTTTTCTCTCGTACTGTTAGGGTGCTAGGCCCGGATACAGAGGGGGGTGAATGTATCCTTCTATGTATAATGGCCAAATAAAAACTTGGAAGCTAGAGATAGACACAGAATAGAACCAATTTGATTCAACTCAAATACAAACACTTGGAGCGTGCCTATCCAAGCATCTAGCGGAAGCAAATCAAGCAATCTGATGAACCAGTTGAAAATCCTTTTAAACAAAAGAGCAAATATGTAACTGGCCCCCAAATAACCAACTAGCGGAAGCAGCACAAATGAGAATAAGAAATCTCAAGACAATCTGTGAAGGGTGGTAGGAGATATGGAAGAACACACTACAAGCAAACCACTACTCAAAGATTTTAAGGTGGTTCGGTCCTCCAGACCTACATCCACCCCTCACTCCCAACCGGAGTGAGGCTTCACTAGCAAACGCTAGAACCAAGCAGACTCAGTCTGCAAACAGTTGCTGCCACACAGCTTGACCAGGGGAACAGCCTCCCCTCTTCCTCCCAACCGGAGGGACACCCAAGTGACTCCCAGCCACTTGGAAACTAGAGGTCGAAGACCTCTCTTCCTCCAGACCAGGAGGGACCACTGGACTTGCAACCACAAGCCCAGAACCGGAGGACTAGCCTCCCTTCCTCTAACCAGAGGGCAACCCACAAGTGACAACCTGTCACTTGCAACCTGGAGATCAGATCTCCCTTCTCCTGAACCAACAGGAGGAACCCGATCCCCAACAGGGCAATCGGAAGAACAAAGATGATCAGAAAACAAAGAAAAATAATAAAGGAAAATAACACAGCAATCAGAAAGCTGTAAAACGAAATGCACAATGTGGCTCTCAACGGAGCTGACTGGCCTGGATCTGATCCACGGTCCAGTGAAGATAGATCTTCAAGCAGCTTCTTCCTTCTTCTCCACGAGCTCTCTCGCTCACTCTCTTTCTCTCTTTCTTTCTCTTCTGCTCTCCAAATCTCTCACTCTCTATCTCTCTTTCTTTCTCTTCTACTCTCCTAATCTCTCACTCACCGCTCTCTCTTCACGGCTTCTCTCTTCTATCTCTTCTTCCTCTCTTTTCCTTCTTTTTCTCTTTTTCTGGATCGAAGGGCTTTCTGCTCTTCAGGCTTCTGCTTCGATCAACCTTCATCTGAAGACGAAGGCTCCATTATATACCAGCAGCAGCAGGTGGGTAAGGTGCAGAACGCGTGTGCCTCCCACGCTTCATCCAGAACCTTCTTGCCACGTGCCCTTATAGCATTGGTTCCTTTAGTATCGGATCACGTGCAGCCCAGACACCGGTGTATGTTCTTCCTCGGACCTGCAAGGAGATAAAAACCATTAACACTGAGGGCCACAAGAACTAAAACTGCATGAGGTATGTGATAACAATACGAGATACACTTTACTGAGAACGACACGAGATACACAAGATTATTACAGTACGAGACAAGGAGAGAATGACACGAGGTCAGATGCAAACAGCACGAAGTAAAAAGAGAACGGCACGAAATATCACTGTAAAAAAAATAAACACTACGAAGAGAACGACACGAAGTATCATTGTAACAAAAACAAACACTACGAAGAGAACGACACGAAGTATCACTGTAACAAAAACAAACACTACGAAGAGAACGACATGAAGTATCACTGTAACAAAAACAAACACTACGAAGAGAACGACACGAAGTCAGAAGATAATAGCACGAGGTGAGAAGGAAGTCTCACGGAGTGAAAAAGGTAGACAGGCACGCGATCAGAAGGAAACATGACGAAGATAGAGATAAACAATCACGAGGACATAAACATAAGAATAACACGAATACACGAATACAAAAGCAACACGAAGACATGAATACAAAAACAACACGACATAACAAACTCGCTCGAACTTACAAACGACTCGAAGACGAGAACGACACGGGCTAAAACCAACTCGAGGACGAAAACAGAAACCGACACGAAGTGTGGTTTCAAAAAAAGAAAGACACGAGGTCTAGGAAAAGCAACACGAAGATAGAAATAACAAAGAAACTACTCAAACTAAGAACGACATGGAGACAACACAGTTAGACTCGACTTGAGATGAGGTGAAGTCTGTACAGACATGAATGTTCACATTGTATAGAGTTTGAAGCAAGTGACCGAGGCGATGTGTAGACTTTACCCAATGTACAGACTTAGTGGTCTTGAACGTAGGTAAGGCAACGCAATGTATAGACTTGCTCAAACGAGTGAACAGGTCGATGTACAGACTTGTCCAATGCATGAAGCACAGTCCACTGTATAGACTTGATGCCTTGAAGGCAATGTACAGACTTGATAGTGCAACAAATGGACTTTGAAACGCAGAGGCTGTACAGACTTGCCTAAGACGCTGGGTAAGACGGTGGATGTATAGACTTTGAATGAGACACACAGAAGGACGATCCAGCGTATAGACTTTGAAGAATTAGGGGTGACAAGGATGGAGCGACACGAGGTGGTACAGAAAACAGCACGAGGTGCTGCAGTGTTCAGCACGCGCTGGAACAAAACACGACACGAAGACAACCAACAAGCATTGTTGGAACAACACGATGTTGAAAAAGACATCACGAAGTGAAGTGAACACAACCAACATGAAGAATGAAAGGAACAGTATGGACATACAAGGTACTACCTCATAGCAGTTTTCCTGTTAATCATGAAATTTCAAATGCATAACATTACGCAAGATATCTGATTAAAATGAGAATACTTACCATAGTGATGCTCATCATTAAAACACTAGGGAAGTCACAAACAAGAAAGTTGTGAATAACAAGGCATGTTGTACAGACTTCAAATAATATGCATCAGACAACTGTGTATGGACTTGAAGACCCTTAGCCAATGTATAGACTTCAGGTGGAGACCAATGTGTAGACTTCTCGTGACACCCCAAAGAGCAGACTTGACGCTGTACAGACTTTCCAAAGAGAACGTAACGCTGTACAGACTTGAACTGAAGACCAATGTATGGACTTCAAAACAGATGCTAAGGCCAAGAGGAGTGTATAGACTATCACGATGTATGGACTTGGTGATCTTCAAAGCACAATGTCCAGACTTTGCCACTGTATGGACTTGAAGAAACAGTGCAACGTATGGACTTGATCTCAAGAAATGTAAGCGAAGTACACACTTAGCCAATGTGTAGACTTTGCCTTAGATGCTAAATGAGACGCTAAAGTCTGTATAGACTTAGCCTAAGACAATGTATGAACATATCAGCAGAGAAGCAATGCACAGAACAGAAATCAAGAACAGAAATCAAGCACAAGCCAATATATCACAGCATGACTCAAGCATACACATGCGTTCTTCACAATTCAGACATGGCACACTTATGCAATCTCCCACAGAAAAGGTCAGACATATTCAAGACAATGTGGTGACTCATTCATGTTGCTATCATTAAAACATCACATCATCAACAAGGCACAAGGGGCACAACAATCTCCCCCTTTTTGATGATGGCAACATAATGAGTCACACTGACTCATCAAACTATTCTCCCCCTTTGACATAATCAAAAAGATGGGAAATGGTTTGATAGTCAAATGCAGCACAACAATGCAGAGAATGAGTCAAGGTTCTTTAGAATGAAGATCTCCCTTATGACCATGAAACAGTACTCCCCCTATCAACATGCATGATTGACTGCTCTCCCCTTAGATGATAATAGACCATAACTCCCCCTGAAGCACTGGAATGGACTCTGGTTATCCAATAAATCAATCTGAAGTCAGCCATTACAAAGAATCTGAATTCTGGTGAAGATACCACAGAATCAGAACTTATTGCAGAACAAGATGGAAGATTCCAACAGTGTGGAGAGAAATACAGTCAGGAATCAATCTGAAATCGACCATCATAAAGATTCTGAGGTTCAGAAGGCTGCAAGTGAACAAGGTAATAATGGGAGTGGCACCTCACATTTGTATGGTCAGAAAAATGCAGATGGAATCAGTCAACTGAATAGATGCCACTTGATATGCAAGTGATGCATGACATGGAAGCTCCCCTTCAATAAGTGGAATCTATGAGATAGATGAGAAGGAGACCACAGGGGCAGACAAGGAGAAGTTCAGGTCAATGATCTAAGGAAAGTGAGCAGAAAGGTTTTCAAGGAGATATCAATCTCATAAATCCAAAACATAATTTTTCAAAGTCTTCCATTATAGGGACTTATGAATGAGCCTTTTGAACAGCATGGTTTAAACATGATGTATGCAGAGTTTATCAATAAAATTCTGTATTGATATCTAAAACCATATTTTAATAAAGATGAACCAAGCCCTCATATTTATCTTGATTAATCTCCCTTTCTCTTACACAATCAAATCTATTGACTTCTTTCAGAATTACATGCACTAGTATTGAGGTCAAGCAATTATGAAGTCATATGATTTTGTCTAGGGTTGTAGCAATTTGATTTTAGCATCAATATTCAGATATTTCAATTTGTTCAACAATTTTCCATGCTACAAATTTTACGAGCAGTCTAGTTCAGTTCACACCTTGTAACTAGAGGATATACCTTGATCAGAGGCCAATATCCTTAAGCACTTAGTGTGACTAACTGTCATGCTATATATGAACAGAGATAGCATTTACACATCATGACACACTCCAAATCATTTCTTGATGAGTGAGTTGTATTTCTCAGTGTGCAAGCCATTGCTCTGCCTGAATTTCAATGAATTCTTAATCAGAGTTAACTAAGGCACCTCATGACACAGTCCTTTGGACATGTGTTTCTCAGTGACCAATGTCATTGCTCTGACAGATATTACCCTTTAGACATTTCAGAAAACTTCATTTGCTTCAAATCAATAATAGTTTCATGTACTTAATCAGTTGAAGTCATGCATTCAAAAGTGCAGATTTCAGAGGTTTTCAAGACACAGCATGAAACAGATGGTTAATGTTTATTAAACATGCTTCAGATATTTTTAAGAGATTTTAAAGTCAAACCTTGAGTACATTAAACTTAAACCACCTGAGTTATTTCAGATATTCATAAAAACGTATAATAGAAGATTTCTAGTTCAAAAGTTTTCAGATTTATGATCGAGATAGCCCATTGAAATCTTCATGAAGGACTGATAGAATTCTGATACCAAATGATACTAATTGTTATCAATTGATAGGAGAGATATTGAAGCTTAAGATTTCAAAAATAATCACGGCTTGGTCAAAAGGAATCAATGAAAGGATATGCAATGAATTTTCACATGAGTATGCATTTGACAACCTATATGCAATGCATTGACTCCCCCTAACACTATACATTCAGACAATCTTTTTGGCATTTTTCATGAAATGCAGTGCAAGTAACTACATGCATGCAAAGACTCAACATTGAATGCTATGCAAGGATATGCATCTAACTCCCCCTGAAAACATGCAATGTTTGCACTGAAAACTGAACATATGATTCCAAATGATATTGTGACTTGTGCACAATCAGACTGTCCTATCAGCAAAGTGACCCATGGTACTAGGCGGAGCACTTGGTCTAAAAGACCACCTCACACATAGTAAGAACCTCCAGACAGACTTCCCTACCTTTTGGTACCTTACCATTTATATACCATTGAGGTCATGCATAATTATTCAACATGCAGTCCTATATGCCATTCAGAATTTCAGTGAGCAATTGCAACACACAAGTTTCAAGTCACACTCATATGCAGTTCAGATTTTTCAGAAAATTCGAAATGCAATTTGTTTTCAGAGTCTATGCATAACACAATTATCAAGCAATTGAAATTAGCCTATGTATGCATCAGATACAGACAACCCTTCTTAATCTGATATTTGCACAGAACTCTCAGCAAATGCATGATCAGAAAATAATGCACATGGCAAATGATGAATGAGGATGCAAAAATAGATTTAACTTGCTATGCATTAAAACTAAAAGCAAGAAGAGCAGGAAGTTTACCTGAAAAGTTCAGTATGGGGTTTTCTTCTCGAGTGCCTTGGATCATTACCCCTTTTTATTTCAGTCCCAAGGCACACCTGCATAGCAATGTTATTTTGCACAAACAGGTACCCAAGAAGTCTTGGGTCCTGACAAAACAGTATTACTCCTAGCAGGTTTTCTCAGCACATTTCTAGGAGCAGTTTTCAGATCTGATTTATGCACATTCTTGTTAGCATGAATTTTATGTGCATAAGCATGAGATTTCTTGTTAACGGAATAAAAATTCTGTTTGCCAAAACCAGTTTGGTTTTGATATCCTGCCAGCCAACAGGTTGCAGCCCTGTGACCTGGCTTCCCACAGTTATAACATGCAGGAATCTTTTCCTTAAAAACAGATTTATCCCTCCCATAATCATTCTGGTGAACATGATTAACATGAGAATAGAATTTTTTCTTGCCTTCAGCTGACCAGCACTGAACAGCAACATGTCCCAGTTTACCACAATTATAACAATGAATTTTCTTTTCCCAAAGGACATGAGTTTTAGCATGATTTTTCTGTGAATTAATAGCAGCAAGGTCATCTAACTCCAATGATTTGCATTCATGCATGAGATGACCCATTTCATGACAGTAAAAACATTTGGATTTCCTATTTTGAGCCGAATAGGATTTCTTAGCATAAGAAGTCCTAACATGAAATCTATCATTATCATTCTTCATGACAAGGCAATCATCAAGTACATGGCCAGAACTTCCACAATAGAAGCATTCAACATTCCTTCCGTGGATAATTGAAATTTTTCTAGCCTTAGGCTTGTTTGCATGAAATTTACTATTCTTCTTCAGTGTTCTCATTTTCACATTTTCTTTCTGTTTTTGAATCTTCTGATCATCTGACTGTTTTGAAGAAGGTGCAGAAGTACTAGCTAAGGTTGAGCTACTCACAAATGTTGCGTATAGTTTGTTCCTTACAGCTTGCTTAACTTGAGAATTGCACCTTTTCTCTTCATTCAGTTTGGTGACTTCCACATTCAAAGAATCTTTCATTTTTTCTTTACCTTTGGCAAATTTTGACAGAGAGTTGTTTAGGTTTTCCATTTCAATTTGCAAGGTCATAATGTGGTCTTCACACGAGATAACCTGATTTTGTAACCCATCATTCAGACTTTTCAGGATCTCATTCTCCTGAGTTAGCTTCAATTCAATGTTCACTTCTTTTTCTTTCAAAACTGATTTTTCTCTTTCTACCGTTAGCCATTTTTCAGAGAAAACAGTGTTAAGGACCATTAGCTTTTTATTTTGTTCCTTCAGATGGATGTTTTCTTCAATCAGCTTATCTTTTAATTTATCAATTTCCTTCTTCTGAGTTAGCAGAGAATCATTTTCTTCTTTCAAGGAAGTGATTAAGTTTTCCTGTACATTATCATCAGAATGTAATTCTTCAATCAATTCCTTCAATTTAGATTTTAGATTTTCATTTTCAGCCTTTAGACATGTGATTTCAGCATTTTTCTCTTTTCTTAATTTTCTCTTTCCTGATTTGACTCTTTCATATTTATCTAGAAGATGCTCATGCATGGCAACTAACTCATCATGGCTAATATCCTCGGTCTCAGAGATTACCTGGGATGAGGACTCATCTGATTGATCACTCCTTCTTGCCATGAGACATTCTTCTTCCTGTTCCACGTGTGTTGTAGTCACTCTATCGAGCATTTCCTTTGCAGTGCTACAATCTGAGAGAGAGGAAAAATCATCAGAACGGATTGCAGCCTTCATTAAATTTAGAGCTCTCACATTATCATCATTTTTCAACTTGTGAACATAAGTCGACTTGGACTTATCCTTAGGAAGTTCATGTGGGCTGTGAGAGATAACCTTCCACAATTATGGATTAATAGAGTTAACATGCTTGTGCATACGATATAGCCAGAATTTAATATTTGAACCACTGAATAGTGGAGGATGAGCCATGACAGCACAACAGATTAATGCAATAGGAATATTGATGCACTAAAAACAAATTAGCACCGAAAACCAGAAATCGAATCTGTAGGTCGTTGGATCTTGTATGCAAACACCGCTCTGATACCAACTGTTAGGGTGCTAGGCCCGGATACAGAGGGGGGTGAATGTATCCTTCTATGTATAATGGCCAAATAAAAACTTGGAAGCTAGAGATAGACACAGAATAGAACCAATTTGATTCAACTCAAATACAAACACTTGGAGCGTGCCTATCCATGCATCTAGCGGAAGCAAATCAAGCAATCTGATGAACCAGTTGAAAATCCTTTTAAACAAAAGAGCAAATATGTAACTGGCCCCCAAATAACCAACTAGCGGAAGCAGCACAAATGAGAATAAGAAATCTCAAGACAATCTGTGAAGGGTGGTAGGAGATATGGAAGAACACACTACAAGCAAACCACTACTCAAAGATTTTAAGGTGGTTCGGTCCTCCAGACCTACATCCACCCCTCACTCCCAACCGGAGTGAGGCTTCACTAGCAAACGCTAGAACCAAGCAGACTCAGTCTGCAAACAGTTGCTGCCACACAGCTTGACCAGGGGAACAGCCTCCCCTCTTCCTCCCAACCGGAGGGACACCCAAGTGACTCCCAGCCACTTGGAAACTAGAGGTCGAAGACCTCTCTTCCTCCAGACCAGGAGGGACCACTGGACTTGCAACCACAAGCCCAGAACCGGAGGACTAGCCTCCCTTCCTCTAACCAGAGGGCAACCCACAAGTGACAACCTGTCACTTGCAACCTGGAGATCAGATCTCCCTTCTCCTGAACCAACAGGAGGAACCCGATCCCCAACAGGGCAATCGGAAGAACAAAGATGATCAGAAAACAAAGAAAAACAATAAAGAAAAATAACACAGCAATCAGAAAGCTGTAAAACGAAATGCACAATGTGGCTCTCAACAGAGCTGACTGGCCTGGATCTGATCCACGGTCCAGTGAAGACAGATCTTCAAGCAGCTTCTTCCTTCTTCTCCACGAGCTCTCTCGCTCACTCTCTTTCTCTCTTTCTTTCTCTTCTGCTCTCCAAATCTCTCTCTCTCTCTATCTCTCTTTCTTTCTCTTCTACTCTCCTAATCTCTCACTCACCGCTCTCTCTTCACGGCTTCTCTCTTCTATCTCTTCTTCCTCTCTTTTCCTTCTTTTTCTCTTTTTCTGGATCGAAGGGCTTTCTACTCTTCAGGCTTCTACTTCGATCGCCCTTCATCTGAAGACGAAGGCTCCATTATATACCAGCAGTAGCAGGTGGGTAAGGTGCAGAATGCGTGTGCCTCCCACGCTTCATCCAGAACCTTCTTGCCACGTGCCCTCATAGCATTGGTTCCTTTAGTATCGGATCACGTGCAGCCCAGACACAGGTGAATGTTCTTCCTCGGACCTACAAGGAGATAAAAAACCATTAACACTGAGGGCCACAAGAACTAAAACTGCATGAGGTATGTGATAACAATACGAGATGCACTTTACTGAGAACGACACGAGATACACAAGATTATTACAGTACGAGACAAGGAGAGAATGACACGAGGTCAGATGCAAACAACATGAAGTAAAAAGAGAACGACACGAAGTATCACTATAACAAAAACAAACACTACGAAGAGAACGACATGAAGTATCACTGTAACAAAAATAAACACTACGAAGAGAACGACACGAAGTATCACTGTAACAAAAACAAACACTACGAAGAGAACGACACGAAGTCAGAAGAGAACAGCACGAGGTGAGAAGGAAATCTCACGGGGTGAAAAAAGGTAGACAGACACGCGATCAGAAGGAACCAGGACGAAGATAGAAATAAACAATCACGAGGACATAAACATAAGAATAACACGAGGACACGAATACAAAAGCAACACGAAGACATGAATACAAAAACAACACGACATAACAAACTCGCTCGAACTTACAAACGACTCGAAGACGAGGACGACACGGGCTAAAACCAACTCGAGGACGAAAACAGAAACCGACACAAAGTGTGGTTTCAAAACAAGAAAGACACGAGGTCTAGGAAAAGCAACACGAAGATAGAAATAACAAAGAAACGACTCGAACTAAGAACGACATGGAGACAACACAGTTAGACTCGACTTGAGATGAGGTGAAGTCTGTACAGACATGAATGTTCACATTGTATAGAGTTTGAAGCAAGTGACCGAGGCGATGTGTAGACTTTACCCAATGTACAGACTTGGTGGTCTTGAACGTAGGTAAGGCAACGCAATGTATAGACTTGCTCAAACGAGTGAACAGGTCGATGTACAGACTTGTCCAATGCATGAAGCACAGTCCACTGTATAGACTTGATGCCTTGAAGGCAATGTACAGACTTGATAGTGCAACAAATGGACTTTGAAACGCAGAGGCTGTACAGACTTGCCTAAGACGCTGGGTAAGACGGTGGATGTATAGACTTTGAATGAGACACACAGAAGGACGATCCAGCGTATAGACTTTGAAGAATTAGGGGTGACAAGGATGGAGCGACACGAGGTGGTACAGAAAACAGCACGAGGTGCTGCAGTGTTCAGCACGCGCTGGAACAAAACACGACACGAAGACAACCAACAAGCATTGTTGGAACAACACGATGTTGAAAAAGACATCACGAAGTGAAGTGAACACAACCAACACGAAGAATGAAAGGAACAGTACGGACATACAAGGTACTACCTCATAGCAGTTTTCCTGTTAATCATGAAAATTTCAAATGCATAACATTACGCAAGATATCTGATTAAAATGAGAATACTTACCATAGTGATGCTCATCATTAAAACACTAGGGAAGTCACAAACAAGAAAGTTGTGAATAACAAGGCATGTTGTACAGACTTCAAATAATATGCATCAGACAACTGTGTATGGACTTGAAGACCCTTAGCCAATGTATAGACTTCAGGTGGAGACCAATGTGTAGACTTCTCGTGACACCCCAAAGAGCAGACTTGACGCTGTACAGACTTTCCAAAGAAAACGTAACGCTGTACAGACTTGAACTGAAGACCAATGTATGGACTTCAAAACAGATGCTAAGGCCAAGAGGAGTGTATAGACTATCACGATGTATGGACTTGGTGATCTTCAAAGCACAATGTCCAGACTTTGCCACTGTATGGACTTGAAGAAACAGTGCAACGTATGGACTTGATCTCAAGAAATGTAAGTGAAGTACACACTTAGTCAATGTGTAGACTTTGCCTTAGACGCTAAATGAGATGCTAAAGTCTGTATAGACTTAGCCTAAGACAATGTATGAACATATCAGCAGAGAACCAATGCACAGAACAGAAATCAAGAACAGAAATCAAGCACAAGCCAATATATCACAGCATGACTCAAGCATACACATGCGTTCTTCACAATTCAGACATGGCACACTTATGCAATTTCCCACAGAAAAGGTCAGACATATTCAAGACAATGTGGTGACTCATTCATGTTGCTATCATTAAAACATCACATCATCAACAAGGCACAAGGGGCACAACACGTACTAGTTACGGAATCCTACGGTGAGTTTATCTCTCACTTCATCGACTCGTGGATGATACGGTGGCGATGTACTCTTCGAGCCGATCGTTTTGACTATTTTTGTGTATTTTTCTGAGACCGGGCCAAAAATCGGATTTTTCAGAAATTAGGAAAATCTCCTAATTTCTTTCTATAAATTCAATTCCACTATCACTCCTGCTCATTTTCAACTTCACGCTATCTCACTCCGTTCTCTCCTGTCTCTGGTCTGTTCGGCGCAGGGCGCGCACCGTTGCGGAGCTGGCTGAGGCGTGGACGTGCTCGAGTGATCGATTCGCGGGAAGGAGCATCGGATGGAGCGTGGCGGGCGCGATCCCTCGGTGGATTCCAAGAGGGCGTCGTTCGTGATTCGGTGGTTTTCGGCATGGTTTAGTCCCTTCGGGGCACGGTTTCTTCGGTGGAGGTAGGGAGATGGACCGCCACTTCGTTCTGCATGTTTTCCTTGCTTCCGTGCATAGTTTGGTGCTCGATCGGGGGAGATCGGGCCGGTTTAGTGAAAACCGTCATTTTTGGGGTTTTCATGATTCATCAGAAAACGGCAACCATTCTTGGTCTAGTTAGTGTCAAAATGACCGCCGGGATGTCTGGATCCCATTCATGTTAGTTTCGTGTCGATCGATTGTCATTCAAGGCCGGTAGGAGTCCGGGAACCTCGGTGACCTGTTTTGGGTCGATTCATCAGAATCGCCCCGTTCTTGCGTTTTAATGTGTGCATGTGGGCTTTTTAGCCTCCGGATGTTGTTTTCCATGGTTTGCCTTTGTTTCCCCTGCGCTTCGGCGTGAATGGGGCGTGGAACGGCCCGATTTGGCGTTTCCACTATTTTCCCGCCGTGACCGGTGTAGCGGTCGTTCCAGGGACCGTCACAGTCCCTGACGGCCCTATGACAGACCGTCATAGCGTCTGTTCATTTTAAATTTTTCGTGACTGAGTGAGCGTAACGGTCATGCCCCTGACTGTTACACTCCCCGGACGCGTCCCGCCTGGTGCGTCACAGCCATTGTGCCTTATGTGTTGTGTTTGAGGCGGTTGCTCTGACGGCACTCCCCCAGTGCGTCAGAGTAGTGTAATGCGCCTGCCCTAGGCCGTTGCACTCTGTTTGACTGCATTTGACTATTTGAGTCGGTTCCCCTGACGCGCCCGCCCTGGTGCGTCAGGCTGTGTAACGCGCCTGCCCTAGGCCGTTACACCCTATTTTGACTGTGTTGGGTCTGTTAGCGTAACGCGTCTGTGCCTGCGCGTTAGGTTGGCATAACGCGCCTGCCCTCGTGCATTAGGTTGGCGTAACGCTCCTGCCGTCGTGCGTCACGCTGTTCACGTTTTGGGTTCGACCGTGTTGGCTCTGACGCGCCCTCCCTAGTGCGTCAGGTTCGTGTAACGCGCCTGTGCTAGGCCGTTACAGTCCTGTTGTGGCCGTGATGGCCGTTGGGCTTTTCAGTGTGCGGCCGTGTGTTGTGGGTTCGTTCTAGGTGATGTTAGGGGCTGTTTTGGGGTAGGTCTGTGTGTGCGTGTCTGTCTATGTTAGAATGATGTCTGTTGCTCCCGTGGTCTGGCCGTTTTCCTCGTGGACGTCGGTTGATGTTCCTATGAAGGCTAAGACTACGTTTCCGAGTCTATCGGCAGTTTCTTGTGCTGCCCTCGGTGTTTGAGGTACGAGTGATAGTGCATGTTTATCTATCTGTACTTCAGCGCCGCGTTTCGAGCTTCCCTTCCTCGTCGGCCTAGGCGTCCAGCAGTCGAGGGGTGACCCCGATATACGGTTTGTAAGCTAGTTTCCGTCGGCTCCTGCGGTTACCGTAGCGTCCTACGGGGGGAGAAAACTAGCTAAAGGCCTGGCTCTAGGCAGGAGCCAGTGTGTGTACACGTGGTCAGGGGCAGAGGACTGACGTTGACGGGCGTGACCCTGACTAGTACTTGTACCTGTGTTTCCGTGTGGGTCTGCGACTCGACCGGGCTCGTGTAGGCCGCGATCGGTGGGTAGTCGAGACACTTGTGGGGTTGTCGTGACCTGTCCGGGTTGGCCTTTCCGTGGCTGTACTCGAGGTCTGTGTCTTGTCCGGTGCACGACACTTCGGTTGTGTTGTCTGTGCCTGTCTAGGTCTTTTCTAGGCCTTCTTTTGCATGCCTGTTGTAGGTGTAGGTTGGGGTGTTTTGTTTGGTTTCCCCTCTTCCTTGCTGCTCCCTACTCCTCTTTCCCTTTCTAGGCTTGCTTGCCTGTTCGGGTTATTCCCCTCGTCCTTACCTGTTCCCTACTCCTGCTTCCCTTTCTTTCACAGCTTTCTAGTGATGTTCCTCGCTGCTGTTCCTATTGTTCCGTGTTACTGCGTGTTTTTTTTCAGTGGGGATCCGCGTGACCCCTACTGAGCCAGTGACACGAGGCTCACCCCTGCTTTTCAGGTGGGGTGATGTGTTCGTTCTGCTACCGCGGGTCCTGGAGTTCGAGTCGTAGCTGCCAGCTGGTACCTCCGTCGGGCTTCCCCCGAATTCTTGGTACGTCTTTTCTTTCTGTTGACTGTACTGCTAGACTGCTGTCTTTAGCTTTAGACTTGACTCTAGTATATAATTATTTAAAATCTGTTAATTAAAATGTAATTTTTTTCTGCTACTTTAGCAAACTGATCTAATGAAATTTAATTGCTTGCTGCTATATCTGTCAGTTCAATGTACTACACGACAATCCTTTTTCCCTTCGGAGCTTTACCGCTCTTGGGAGGCCTCGCGGGTTCCATGAGGTATCAGGTGTATTCGGTAGTCTTACCGGGTATATCTAGTATCCGGAATCCAGGTCGTCACAGTTGGTATCAGGGTGTTGTTGTGTGAAGTACATGGGAATCTTAGATATACAGTTTCCAGAGTCGCTAAGTCCAGTACAGTCTTCAGCTGGCGTTAGGTTTCGTGATTCTCGTTTATTGCTGTCGTGGGTCTTTTCTCGGTGAGCTGCTCGATGCATGACTCGTTCCCTGGAAGTCGTGTGATCAGCTGCTGTTATGCCTTGATGCGACCTTGCTTGCAGTGGTATTCCGTGGTTCTGTGTCCTGTACGGAGCCAGAATCCTGCGAGTGCTACCGTCTTGCTGTTGTTTCTCGTGGTTCATGTCGTTTTGTGGTTGTGTTGTCGGGTTGTTCTTCCCTACTTACCCTTGCTAGTCCTTAAATTTTGAGGATGAAATTTCTTAAAGGAGGGGAGGATGTAATGTCCCGAATCTTTGTTGGATCTTTATTGGGTCTTTCGGATCCTTTTCGGAGAGTTTCGGATCGCTTTTGTAGCTCCCGAGTTGAGTTTTACGATCCGTGTGGGTTTTTCTCTCGTACTAGTTACGGAACCCTGTAGTGAGTTTATCTCTCACTTCATCGACTCGTGGACGATACGGTGGCGATGTACTCTTCGAGCCGATCGTTTTGACTATTTTTGTGTATTTTTCTAAGACCGGGCCAAAAATCGGATTTTTCAGAAATTAGAAAAATTTCTTAATTTCTTTCTATAAATTCAATTCCACTATCTCTCCTGCTCATTTTCAACTTCACGCTATCTCACTCCGTTCTCTCCTGTCTCTGGTCCGTTCGGCGCGGGGCGCGCACCGTTGCGGAGCTGGCTGAGGCGTGGACGTGCTCGAGTGATCGGTTCGCGGGAAGGAGCAGCGGATGGAGCGTGGCGGGCGCGATCCCTCGGTGGATTCCGAGAGGGCGTCATTCGTGATTCGGTGGTTTTCGGCATGGTTTAGTCCCTTCGGGGCACGGTTTCTTCGGTGGAGGTAGGGAGATGGACCGCCACTTCATTCTGCACGTTTTCCCTGCTTCCGTGCATAGTTTGGTGCTCGATCGGGGGAGATCGGGCCGGTTTAGTGAAAACCGTCATTTTTGGGGTTTTCAGGGTTCGTCGAAAAACGGCAACCATTCTTGGTCTAGTTAGTGTCAAAATGACCGCCGGGATGTTTGGATCCCATTCATGTTAGTTTCGTGTCGATCGGTTGTCATTCGAGGCCGGTAGGAGTCCTGGAACCTCGGTGACCCGTTTTGGGTCGATTCGTCAGAATCACCCCGTTCTTACGTTTTAACGCGTGCATGTGGGCTTTTTAGCCTCCGGATGTTATTTTCCATGGTTTACCTTTGTTTCCCCTGCGCTTCGGCGTGAATGGGGCGTGGAACGGCCCGATTTGGCATTTTCACTGTTTTACTGCCGTGACCGGTGTAGCGGTCGTTCTAGGGACCGTCACAGTCCCTGACGGCCCTACGACAGACCGTCACAGCGTCTGTTCATTTTAAATTTTTCATGGCTGAGTGAGCGTAACGGTCATACCCCTGACCGTTACACTCCCCTGACGCGTCCCAGCTGGTGCGTCACAGCCATTGTGCCTTATGTGTTGTGTTTGAGGCGGTTGCTCTGACGGCACTCCCCCAGTGCGTCAGAGTGGTGTAACGCGCCTGCCCCAGGCCGTTGCACTCTGTTTGACCACGTTTGACTATTTGAGTCGGTTCCCCCGATGCGCCCGCTCTGGTGCGTCAGGCTGTGTAACGCGCCTGCCCCAGGCCGTTACACCCTGTTTTGACTGTGTTGGGTCTGTTGGCGTAACGTGTCTGTGCCTGCGTGTTAAGTTGGCGTAATGCGCCTGCCCTCGTGCGTTAGGTTGGCATAATGCTCCTGCCGTCGTGCGTCACGCTGTTCACGTTTTGGGTTCGAGCGTGTTGGCTCTGACGCGCCCACCCTGGTGCGTCAGGTTCGTGTAACGTGCCTGTGCTAGGCCGTTACAGTCCTGTGGTGGCTGTGATGGCCGTTGGGCTTTTCGTTGTGCGGCCGTGTGTTGTGGGTTTGTTCTAGGTGATGTTAGGGGCTGTTTTGGGGTAGGTCTATGTGTGCGTGTCTGTCTATGTTAGGGTGATGTATGTTGCTCCCGTGGTCTGGCCGTTTTCCCCGTGGACGTCGGTTGATGTTCCTATGAAGGCTAAGACTACGTTTCTAAGTCTGTCGGCAGTTTCTTGTGCTGCCCTCGGTGTTTGAGGTACGGGTGACAGTGCATGTTTATCTGTCTATACTTCAGCGCCGAGTTTCGAGCTTCCCTTCCTCGTCGCCCTAGACGTCCAGCAGTCGAGGGGTGACCCCGATATATGGTTTGTAAGCTAGTTTCCGTCGGCTCCTGCGGTTATCGTAGCATCCTACGGGGGGAGAAAACTAGCTAAAGGCCTGGCTCTAGGCAGGAGCCAGTGTGTGCACACGTGGTCAGGGGCAGAGGACTGACGCCGACGGGCGTGACCCTGACTAGTACTTGTACATGTGTTTCCGTGTGGGTCTGCGACTCGACCGGGCTCACGTAGGCCGTGATCGGTGGGTAGTCGAGACACTTGTGGGGTTGTCGTGACCTGTCCGGGTTGGCCTTTCCGTGGCTGTACTCGAGGTCTGTGTCTTGTCCGGTGCACGACACTCCAGTCGTGTTGTCTGTGCCTGTCTAGGTCTTTTCTAGGCCTTCTTTTGCATGCCTGTTGTAGGTGTAGGTTGGGGTGTTTTGTTTGGTTTCCCCTCTTCCTTGCTGCTCCCTACTCCTCTTTCCCTTTCTAGGCTTGCTTGCCTGTTCGGGTTATTCCCCTCGTCCTTACATGTTCCCTACTCCTGCTTCCCTTTCTTTTACAGCTTTCTAGTGATGTTCCTCGCTGCTGTTCCTATTGTTCCGTGTTACTGCGTGTTTTTTTTAGTGGGGATCCGCGTGACCCCTACTGAGCCAGTGACACGAGGCTCACCCCTGCTTTTCAGGTGGGGTGATGTGTTCGTTCTGCTTCCGCGGGTCCTGGAGTTCGAGTTGTAGCTGCCAGCTGGTACCTCCGTCGGGCGTCCCCCGAATTCTTGGTACGTCTTTTCTTTCTGTCGACTGTACTGCTAGACTGCTGTCTTTAGCTTTCGACTTGACTCTGGTATATAATTGTTTAAATTCTGTTAATTAAAATGTAATTTTATTTCTGCTACTTTAGCAAACCGATCTAATGAAATTTAATTGCTTGCTGCTATATCTTTCAGTTCAATGTACTACACGACAATCCTTTTTCTCTTCGGAGCTTTACCGCTCTTGGGAGGCCTCGCGGGTTCCATGTGGTATCAGGTGTATTCGGTAGTCTTACTGGGTATATCTGGTATTCGGAATCCGGGTCGTCACACTAAGAAACTCAACCGGCCTCAAAAATCTTCTCTAAAAGCCCTCTTCGGTATATGACGGATTCTCTAGGCCTATGTGAGAGGGTGACTAATCGGGTGCCAAAGCTCAAGAAAAGAAGTGAATGGAGGAACTACTTCAAGACCATGCCCAAAAGCGGCTTCACTTGCACACCGGGGTTTCTCAAGACCCAAGAGCTTCGCTCAAGACTTTCCTCCTGCATAGAGCTTCGATTGATCGGCGAGAGCGACTTCGTCCTCTACAATGCTCACCGGTGCCTCCCACAACTTGGATTACCTCGGCACACTTTTGAAGAACCTTCTCATCTTCCATCACTTAAGAGGAAGGAACTAGGCTCAAGTGGGGATCAAGAAGAAGTCAAAACAATCATGGCTCAATGGAAGGTTGGACTTCTCCATAGGTCCAAGACACATGTTGAAGAAGAAGAGAACAAATGCAAATCTTATGTAATAGCACTTAGGAAAATAAGGCCCATGGTGGCTCATTGAATGTAACAATGATTTTCATCAAATGAAATAAAAGGATTTTTCCTTTAATTGAGCCAAAAAACATGTTATATGATCTTGTCTTCCAATTCAATGATTCTGTCTAACAAAACTAAGCCTCGGGTTCTCTGTTATGAGACGCGCCTCCAGGAATGGCGTCAATTCCTCAAACAGCGCCTTACCACATGTCATCCATTTCCTTTAATCAATTTTCTTACAAATAAATAAAACCATGATTGACGCTTATTCAGACAGGCGTCTATTAATTCGCGCCCCAAGGTAAGGCGTTAATCGCTTTAAAGTCCTTAAAATATTTTCAAAATAATTCCTCAATTTCATAGAAATAACGCCTTCCTTCATGTTGTGCCTTAACAAACTGACGCCTGCTAATAATGTCATCAATTCTAAACAGTAATCATGACGATCGATCATGTCAATCAATCTCCCATCAATGCACCTGACGATGGTTACGAGTTCCCATGTAAACATAAATGACGCCTAGTCTCGGGTCGTCAAATCATGAAATCACACCTCAACCCAGACCGTCAATTAATATAGCGACAACAGACCTCAGGGTGTCAATTCTTTTCGAACGTTAAGCCCTATTTCCCTCCTCTCTTCTGCTTCCTTCATCTACTTTCTTTCATTCTCCCCCCTTTCTCTGCAACCAAACCCTAACCGAGCCCCATCTCCATCTCTCTTCCATCTCTCTTTCTATTCTCTCTACTCTCTCTCTGCTCTGAACCGATGGCAGGCGGCGCACACAAGCGGCAGAGGGTCACCGCCCCCGACGTGGTGGACCTCGACGAGCACGCCGTGGAGGAGGAGGCTCCTCCCACGGCGGCCGAGAGTGCTCCAGCGGCGGAGCACGACGAAGAAGAAGAAGCGGCCAACGAAGATGATGGGGATGAAGACGATGGGAGCAAGGAAGAAGAAGAAGAAGAAAACGATGGCGAGGATGGAGAAGAGGACGAAGAAGGTGAAGAAGAAGAAGAAGGAGGTGAAGAAGAACCACCGGCGGCGGCGGCGGTGCCCCCTCGGCCTCGCCAGCCACGGCGGCCACGGCAACCCCGGCAGCCACTCCGGGGAGGTCTTCTAACGCCCGAACGAAGCAAGGTAGGTGCCCTACCCTCCAAGCCTTCATTTTTTTTAATTTTGATTTTATTTTTATTTCCATCAATTTCTATAGCCCTCGGTGAAGGGAAAACCAGTGACACACAGTCAAATGACGCCCCAGTGGGTGCCGTCAATTGAAAGAACGACCCTCCCTGGGTCATCAATTAAATTTTTTTTTATTTTATGAAAATGATTAATTCATGAAACCACGCCCTACGGCATGTCATCAATTCAAAATTATCATGCTTAATCACCATGCTGGTAATTTCCATGCCATTTCTTTATTTTTGACATATATCTCTATTTTATTTCTATTTCGTGCACTGTTATATTTTTTTAAACACCCCGAAAAACAACGCCCCCCACCGGGGCGTTAATTCATTAAACAACGACAAAGAAAATCAGAATTTTTTTTAGTGCAGAAAATTACCTTCAAAACAGCGCCCCCCATAGGGGCGTCACTTAAACAAATAACGACCCAGGGGTGGTCGTCAATTCAAATTACGCATAAAATCGCCAAAACACATTCTAAAATAGCACCCCGCTCAGGGGCGTCAATTGAATAAGTCAAACAGAAGGTAAATTGAAACAACTGATGAAAATTCACATGAGAAACTATATAAAACTTAAGTAAAAATGTTCTTTTGTTTGCAGGGATTGATGAGGACTCGGATTTCTTGGGTCCAAGTTTGAGCAGCTTACTACGGGCTTCCAGACTTTCAGCGGGATAGGGTAGATGCCATCGGGTTCGGACCCTTCCTTAGTATAGAGCCTATGAGACCTGACCTACCCCTGATCCAGGTGCTTAGGGAGAGATGGGATAGGACTAGTCGGGCATTCCTGATGCCGTGGGGTCACATGGTTCCTAGCCTAGAGGATGTTGCTAGGATTACCGGGCTGAGGGTATACGGCGAGGCTGTGAGCGGGATCACCCTACCTGACTACAGTGAGCTGACCCAGAGGTTGCTAGGGTTAGAGACAGTCTACGGGACACCGAGTGAGTGTAGGACCATCTACCGCACCGATCTTACCATTGCTATGGGGTTGTGTGATTCTAGGCAGAGGTCGAGAGAGTCTCTAGAGCAGTTCTCACAGAGGCTGATTGATGGGGCTAGGGCCGCCTATTGCCAGGACCCAGCAGAGAGAGAGAGCGCAGATCGAGATTTGAGGAGGTTTCTATTCCTTATGCTCGGGAGGTTATTACTTGGCACGAAGGGCGACATTATCAACTGCCGCTTCTTAGGGATTCTTGAGGATTTAGAGGGCATCGGCAGATACGCTTGGGGAGCAGCGTTGCTGGCGCACCTGATAGCCGATTTGTCCACAGGGACAGGTTGAGAGATGACTGTCAGCGGCTTTTCATGTTTTCTTCAGGTATGCATTTTTATCTTTTTTTTCTTTTTTCTTAAATGTATGTGAATGCTTTACTAATGCAATGCATGGATGCAGATATGAGCCACCTATACATGCCGATGGGGCGTGTTGACCCACGACCCAGAGATGAGGGATCCTTCCCATTGCACGACGCTGGCTGACTGTCGTGACAGGAGCGCCACTCGCCTACGAGTTGCGAGTTCTACAGAGGGAGTTCCGCGACTACCCTACCTCACTCGTATGCATGTTAAACACGATGCAAATTTTTTTTTATGAAATATGCTATGAATGATGATGAGGATATGATGATGCATGTTTGTGAATGTAGGTCGTGTGGAGACCCTATGAGGGGATGACCGATGAGGGCCAGCCTGGGTCGTAGCGGGCCGACCTCACTTTGGGCATGAGCTTTGGGTTCATTGCCTGAATGTGATTGAGCCGTTACAGCTTAGGCTGGTGATGAGGACCCTCGGCCTACACCAGGAGTGGGTCGAGGTAGGAGAGCCCCGGGGAATAGGCAAGAAGACACGCGGTCGCACGAAGGTGATCGACTGGAGAGTCCGGTATCCTGACCAGTATGCCGACTGGCAGCGTGGCGGGACCCAAGTTACCTCACAGGCGACAGACAGCTCGAGTACCTCTACGCTACTAGGAGGTTTACACCGGCTGACCCCAGATGAGGGTATTAGGGGTATGTATGAATGCATTTCTTTCTAATTAATTGCAAATGTTATATATCTATTGTGTGACTGATGTGCATGATGAATGTAGGATGCACGGGACATAGCGACGATGGACATGCAAGCCCATCTCACAGCCTAGAGGCCCAACTTGGTTACCACACGGGCAGACCTACAGACCCTGGTAAGTGTTTAAATTATCTATATGCAAATGATTTCCTGAATTATTGATGATTAGCCACTGATAATCTCAATGAATGCAGCGTGCCCAGCAGGGAGCGGTGATGAGAGAGATTGGAGGAGCCTCCAGCTCGAGGGGCCTAGTGCAGAGATGACTGCACTAGCAGAGCAGTTGGCTAGAGCGGTGGCATGGGCCGAGGCAGCAGAGCGCGACCTCGCCACACGGGTAAACTTAAACTCAAACTCAGATTTGCATTTTATTACATATTTATTATGTGTTGATGAAAATTGTGTTTCTATAGACTGAGGAGTTCCGAGCCTCGCTTACCTATATCGAGGCAGGATAGCAAGCGATGCCTTCCCGGGTATGTTAACAAAGATCTTATTTCAATTGCTTATTTCATGAATTATTGAATTAAATGTGTAACTAATGATTAGTTTAATTGGTTGCAGACCTCCGAGTTACAGGCGGCACTTACCCAGGCTGCACTAGCTGGGACGGAGCTGAGCATCCATGAGCAGCGAGTCACGGAGCTGGAGAGAGCCTTGAGGCAACGAGAGGAGCTTCCTCAGGACGTGGCAGAGTTGAGAGTCGCCCTCGAGATGGAGCGCAGGGAGCGTGCCCGGGAGCGGGAGGAGCACCGTGAGCAGGAGGCAGCACGCGAGCAGGAGCTTGCCCGGGAGCGAGAGGAGCGCCGTGAGCAGGAGGCAGCACGCGAGCGGGAGCTCGCAGACTTGAGGACCCAACTAGCCGTCACTCAGGAGCGGCTAGGTCGACCGAGGAGCGGTTACAGCGAGGTCGGGACCGAGCGAGAGCTGCGGGGTACGCGTTTACCAGTTCTACCTTTGTAGCGGGTTCCTCTCTTCGGTAAAGGAGCGAGGCAGAGGAGCAGGCTTGACGTCCAGCTACTTCCCGGGGGTCCATGCCCCCTCCACGAGCGCCTCGTCGGGACGACGATGGTGAGGTAGAGAGTAGGAGAGAGGAGGGTGGAGGCGAGAGTTGAGAAAGACTTACTTGTACCCCTCCACCCTCACACTTGTACTCAAATATACATTGATATATATATATGAAATTGAAAATTTTGTTACTTGAGTTACCTTGAGCACTTGTGGACTTGCGTACTTGCCTTTGCTTTCACTTTCTTTTGTTGCTTTTCGTTCTTGTTCGTTCTTGCCCTGCGCCTGTAGTTCATACTTAAACAAACAGATTAATCCATCTATCCGGCTTGGCCCCTTGCTCAATAAGCAAGGGGTTGTCTCTTCTTTGACCTTGTTGACGGGTCAAGGGGCCAAGCCTCTAATTAATAAAGGCGGATAAAAATATATAAGGAAATGGAGTATGCAAGCAAGCAGATGTCAACTTAAAATAAAAGATGTCCATACAAAGATGCAATCAAGCATATGAGATGGGAAGCAGCAGGCCTGATATATTTTTTCTTTTTTTCACCTTTTTATTATAGTTTAAAAATGACGCCCTCACAAATGGGCGCTGATTGTGAAATTGACGCCGATGCGGGAGGCATTTATTTAGAAAATCATTTTTTTATTTTTATCATGAAAAATGACGACATAGACAAAGCCGTGACTTTATTAAATGACGCCCCATTAAAGGGCGTGAATTAAAAGATCATTTTTATTTTTCTTTACTTTTTATTTTATTTTATTATTATTATTATTATTTTGAAAATGATGACCTTAGAGGAGTCGTGACGCATGAAAATGACGCCTGCCCAGAGGGCGTTATTTTAAGAAAAACAATTTTGTTTTCTTTTGATGGGACTGGGCACAGCATAAGGGCCTTAAACCTTACACAATCACCGTCTTGAATCCATTAATGTTTCTTAAAAGACTTAACAAAGGGTCAACGTGCTTAAATACTTATGCTTTTACTCATGTTCTCTCGCGGCCCATCCTTCTTAGTCGGTCTTCGCCATGCTTTGAGCTTATAACCCACCATGGAGGAAGAAGGGAAGAATAAGTTGAGGAAGCTCACGGGAGGTTTCCGAGAACGTGGAAACGTTCCTCCCCTGTCCTAATGTCGGTTGGGATTCGGTCTTCGGCTTAGGGAAATTTTGTTGCTCTTTTTGCCCTTATTCATACATACTTACGACCAGGGTTTTCCCCGCGGGGACTTTGCCCTCTTGACATGCTTTTTTTTGTAACTTTCTTTTTTCTTTTCTTCTTTATTTTTAACAGATAGAAACCTAATTGTACTTGGGCTTTAAGCATTTTGTTCCCTTTTGGGCCCTGACTTCCACCTACTAGGGCGGCGGACAGGTTTGGTTAGTATTCTCTGACTCGTACTCCCTCTCATGAGCCGAAGAGGAGAGAATAGGTAAGGTTCGTACACTCTTAGTTTGGGTCTGACTTTCTTCAAATTTCGGGCTGCTCGAGTTTAAAAGTAAAGCGTGTAGTGTGTGCGTGAGTTGACCCCAAAGTTAAACCATCAAGACTGAAGAATGAATTAAGGATTTTGATTTTTCGGGCTCGCGGCCTATGTACCGTTGTCACGTCCCGAGCGCGGAAGCTTACCCGTGGCGCGACAGTTTTATATAGAACCAAAGTGAGCTAGCTATTCGATGGAATTCTTCATTTTGATAGTTAATAGGGTGCGCAAATAACTAAGATTTAACTTGAAATTAATACAAATAATCTGAGATGACAATTGTTACCACTAACCAAATGATAATTACACACATTTCTCGAGTCCGACTACTAGGCTTCAAGCCCTTATTACAGTTCTAATAAATTAGACTAATACAACTAACATCTGACATAACTGGATACAAATGACATAATTACTACACCACAATTAACAAGACAACATGATAACTCCATTTCTACACTCATCACTCAGACTCATTCCCTTCCGAGTTCTGGCTGATATCCGAACTACCTGAAAAGGTTAGAAAACAACTAGATGAGCGAATCGCTCAGTAGGATTTACATCTCAAGTTCTAACATGCTTTAAGTGAATTACCCATTTATTTAATGTAGGTAAACTATGCATGCAGACAGATAGATATCAAAGAATCGTAAAATCGATAGGAGTAGAAAGTGAGAGTATATAGATTGCACAATTTCAAGCATCAGTAGTAAGTGATAGCAAATGACATCAGGCCAGTGATAACTGAGAAGTAATAACTGGAATAGCAACATGTTAATCAAGCTAGCAATAGTAAGCAAAGTAGTTTCAAGCATGTATAACTGGAATTGGCTATTTATAATGCATTCAAGTAAACACTTTTACCCTTCTGCGGGTCTCAAGTCAATCAATCAAGTAATATCACGAGAATGAGTGGAATGCCTAAAGTATAGCAAGCAAGTACTCCGGTGCAATGCCAAACACCGTGGTCAATAAACTCCCATGGGCACAAGTACCTTCGGGTGCTCCTCCCAGGACCAGACCGGGCCCTATATGCACAGCATTGGTCGTGTTTGTCGACATCCACTCTCATTTATAGCCAATATGGAATTTCAAGGATTGACCCGGTAGGATGTATATAAGGTGGATTATAGAATAGAATCCAAGGCGTATCGTTATGTAGGGACGAACTAGGAGTAAAACCCGTAACGTTCGATACATGCTAATGACAATAGGAGTTTGAGACTAACTTGCTGGTGTTGACACAAATGTCGATATTAGTTATATATATATATATTATTTTTATCCAATATGTATATGTATATATATATCCGATTATAGAATTCTGTCCAATATAATGGAGGTTATAGGTATGTATATCTTCTGTCCGATATACATATATGAGTTAGCCAAAATGGTGATTTATTATAATAATCAGAAATTAATTATGAAAATAAGTTTTTATGTTGAATATAGTTCTAACTTGCTAAAAATGATATTAACATGTTGAGAATGAGTTTCATATGTTACTTTACTGGTAAGGTGATAAAAATAAATTTTTCATGCTGGATTTAATTTTTACATGCTGAAAATTAATTATTAACATGCTAAAATTAATTATTAACATGCTAAAATTAATTAACTTACTGATAGGATGATAATATAAGGTTGCCATGCTGATTACAGAAATTTTCTGATAACAACATAGTTTTATCATGCAAAAATTTATTTTTCTACATTTATTTGCTAATTATTTGATAGGAAAATAGAATTATCATGCTGAAAAATAGTTTTAATACATTGAAAATAACTATAACATGCGAAAAATAATTATAACATGCTTGAATAATTTTACCATACTGGAAGAAATGTTATCATGCTGGAAGTAATTTCATGCATCAATTTACTACTTTATTTAATAGGAAAGTAAGTTTTATATGCACAAAAATAGCTTTAAATAGATTTTAACATGCTGAAAATAATTTTTATATCTCAGTATGTATAAAATAATTCTATCATATTGGAAGTCACTTTTAAAATGCTGGAAATAGTTTTAACTTGTTGGAGATAATTTTTAGTATGTATAAACTAATGTGGTGAAAATTAGATTTTTACAAAAAAAATAATTTCATTCTACAAATATATATATATATATTTATTTAAGGTGTCGGGTGTATATATGCACACTTGCATATGCAGGTGTTATATATATACTGTTAATAGAGGTAAAATGGAGGTTCATAAATTGTTCATACTTTATTTCACTTGTAAAGAGGCTTTACGGTGTTTTTCATTAAGTTCACTGCATGTGTCGACACTAGTGTCGACACTTCCTGTTCATTTTTCGTCTCTGTTGTACAGTTAATATTACAATGTTTTGTGTGTCGACACCTGTGTCAACACCGGTGTCGACACCTGTGTCGACACATGAGGTTCTTCTGCGGGTAATATGTTCACGTACGTATTGTGTGTCGACACCTGTGTCAACATCGGTGTCAACACCGGTGTCGACACATGAGTTGCTTATATGTTCATATATGTACTGTGTGTCGACACCTGTGTCAACACCGGTGTCAACACCGGCGTCGACACCTGTGTCGACACATGAGTTGCTTATATGATCACGTATGTACTGTGTGTCGACACATGTGTCAACACCGGTGTCAACACCGGTGTCAACACCGGTGTCGACACCTATGTCGACACATGAGTTGCTTAACACTTAACGTGTCAACACCGACATCTGAGGTGTTGATGAAGTGTCGACATTTAATATGCTATTACATAAATATGGAAATGTCGACACATGATGTGTCATGGAAGTGTAACACTTGCTGTCATATATATATGTAAGTGTGTGTCATGGAAGTGTTGACATTTAACATGCTATATGCTATTAATAGATTAGTTAATAAAGCTAATACATATTATTTATCTAGGTCATGAGACTAATACTTGCTAATTGTTCCAGATTGAAGCTATTGCATGCTAACTACGAGGCTAACACATGCTGTATAAACATAAAATATCGCATGGAGATGAGCCTAAGACTAACTGCCTAGACTAATCATCCTAGATTAGCTACTAGTTTAGTTAAAAATTGAGAACACCTACCTCTCTGAGACGATAGCGTATAGATGGAAGAAAAAGGGCAGCTTTCTTCTGCAACGTCAGAGGAGGCTCCCCCTTCTCTGCAGCAAGTCTTCGGAAGAATGAAGGGAGTCTCAGTATAGGGAGTATTATAGCGTTGGAGGGGGACAAGATCCTACATAATTCGCATCTCAGTGCGATGCCAGCTCAAACGTCCAGCTCAAACCTACTATTCATGTATGAGAAGGACAAATGCCAACGAAGGTTTGTATGTAAGCTAAATTATAGGGCCAAATTATAGGGGCCTTGTGGCCCCGTGTCGGTGCAAGTTTTGCTAGCCTATAGCATATAATTATCTGGCATAAAAAATAATGGTGGATGCTAGATTTGAACCCTAGTCATTGGGTTGAAAGGCAAGTCACATAACCAACTACACTAGGAAGCCACTTGTTAAGTGAATGCTCTTTACATATGATAGCTCCGTGTTCCAACTTCTTACTTAAGCTTCCCATAGAATTTATCTAATATTTTTTTATTTAAAAATATTATTAATTTTTTTTTATACGGGGTGCTACACCCTCCCCTACTTAAAAGAATTTGGTCCCCAAATTCAATTGTATAAGGGTAAATTCAACTACATAAGGATACTGTAGAAAGTATAAGATACTTGCCTACTAAAATAGTTCTGGGTATCTTCTCTTCATAGATTCCTCGGTCTCCCAAGTTGCTTCTTGCTCCGAGCATCGATTCCATTGGATTTTTACCATAGGGATCGTCTTGCTCCTTAGAACTCGGATTTCTTGGTCGAGAATCTTTACTGGCCTTTGCTCATAGGTGAGGTCCTTCTGTATCACCAAGTCAGTGTGATCGATGACGTGGAGAGGATCGTGCACATACTTCTTCAGCATAGAAATATGGAATACATTGTGCACTTCTGATAGTTGAGGAGGTAAGGCAATGCGGTAAGCCACCTCGCCCACTCTTTCTAATACTTCAAATGGACCGATAAACCTTGGTGTAAGCTTGCCCTTAACACCGAATCTTCTAATACCTCGGCCGGGAGATACCTTAAGAAATACATGGTCACCCACTTGAAATTCTAAATCTCTCCTTCTGTTATCAGCATAAGATTTTTACCTGCACTGAGCTACCTTGAGTCTCTCTCTAATAAGGTGTATTTTTTCAGTTGAATCTCTAACCATATCTGGGCCTAGAAGTTGTCTTTCACCGACTTCATCCCAGCATATTGGAGATCGACAACTCCTGCCATAAAGTGCCTCGAAAGGTGCCATCTGGATACTGGCTTGGTAGCTGTTATTGTAGGCAAATTCGACTAGGGGTAAGTGGTCATGCCAGCTTCCGTCGAAATCTATAATACATGCCCTTAACATATCTTCAACAACCTGATTTGTTCTTTCAGTCTGACCATCTGTCTGGGGATGAAAAGTAGTGCTAAAGTTGAGTTTCGTTCCCAGAGAATGTTGTAGACCCTTCCAAAAATGAGAAGTAAAGCGTGGGTCTCGATCAGATACTATAGACACAGGAATTGCATGCAATCTAGTAACCTCCTTGATATATAAGGCAGCAAGAACATCAATCGACCATCGACTCTTGATAGGCAAGAAATGAGCCGATTTAGTAAGGCGATCGATGATTACCCATATTCCATCATGTCCGCCCCTAGACCTGGGCGAACCCATGATGAAGTCCATGCCGATGTCTTCCCATTTCCACTTGGGGATATCTAGTGGATGCAATCTTCCAGCGGGCTTCTGATGTTCCGCCTCACCTGTTGGCATGTCAAGCATCTAGACACGAAGTCTGCTATCTCCCTTTTCATATTGGGCCACCAAAAGGTTTTTTTTATGTCTTGGTACATCTTAGTGGCTCCAAGGTGGATCATATACCTCGATCGGTGAGCTTCTTCAAGAATCCTCTTCTTCAGCTCAGGACTGTCTGGTACACATGTCCGTTCATGGTATAATAATCTGCCATCGAGTGCCAACTTGAAACCAGATTTCTCGTCCAGCTTTTCTTTTATTTCCACTAGGGTAGGATCTTCTTCTTGCAACCTCTTGATTTCAGCTAGCAAATCCGATGTACACTTATGAGAGATAGAGTAATACACCTGTCATTCTCATCCATGCTTATATTGAGTTCAGAGAATTTTTCCAGCAGCTTCCATTCTTGAACCATACAGTTGGTTACTAGGGCTCTCGGCTTCCGACTAAGGGCATCTGCTACGGAATTACCCTTACCAGGATGATATTGTATAGTGAAGTTGAAATCCTTGAGATACTCAAGCCAACGCCTTTGTCGCATGTTCAGCTCCCTCTGAGAGAATAGATATTTAAGGCTTTTATGATCGGAGTATACGGTGAATTGCTCTCCATAGAGATAGTGCCTCCAGATCTTTAAAGCCAATACCACTGCGGCTAGTTCTAAATCATGCACAGGGTAGTTTTCTTCATACTTCTTTAATTGTCGGGAAGAGTATGCAATGACTCTTCCATTCTGCATCAATACACATCCGAGGCCGATACCAGATGCATCGGTATATACCTCATACTTCTCTCCTTCAATTGGTAGAGATAAGACCGGAGCAGTAGTCAAGAGATCCTTCAAAGTTAGGAAACTCTTCTCACAGTCTTCACTCCATTCATAAGGCACTTCCTTGCGAGTTAATATGGTAAGAGGGACAGCAATCTTGGAGAAGTCCTTAATAAAACGCCGGTAGTAACCAGCTAGACCCAAGAAGCTTCAAATCTCCGTTGCATTCGTTGGTCGTCCCCAATTTTGTACAGCTTCGACCTTCGCAGGGTCAACAGAAATTCCATTCTTTGATATGACATGGCCTAAGAAGGACACTTCTTGAAGCCAGAACTGGCATTTGCTGAATTTGGCATATAGCTTGTTGTCTCGCAATATCTGTAATGCCTTCTTGAGATGCACTTCATGATCTTCTTCAGTTTTTGAATAGATCAATATATCATCGATAAAGACCACAATAAATTGGTCTAAATAAGGCCTATAGATGTTGTTCATTAACTGCATAAAAGTTGCGGGGGCATTTGTTAGTCCAAATGGCATAACAGTAAATTCGTAATGCCCATACCTGCTTCGAAATGCAGTTTTATATATGTCTACTTCTTTGATCCTCAATTGGTGGTAACCAGACCGAAGATCAATCTTGGAGAAATAGTTAGCTCCAGACAATTGGTCGAACAACTCGTCAATTCTCGGCAGCGGGTACTTGTTCTTGATTGTAAGATGGTTCAACTGCCGATAATCAATGCATAGCCTAAATGTTCCATCCTTCTTTTTAACAAAGAGCACGGGTGCTCCCCAGGGGGAAGTACTCGGCCTAATGAATCCCTTTTTCAGTAAATCCATTAGCTGCTCTTTTAGCTCCTTCAACTCGGCGGGAGACATTCTATAGGGTGCCTTAGACAAAGGACCAGCACCAGGAATAATGTCGATAGTGAACGACACTTCCCTCTCCGGGGGTAAACCTGGTAATTCTTCAGGAAAAACATCTGAAAAGTCCTGAATTACACGGATGTCTTCAATTTCAGTCTTCTCGACTTCCATGGCAGTCACAAAAGCTATGAAAGCCACACATCCTTTATTCACAAGTTTGCTAGCTCAAAGAGCTGAGATGAGAGGGGATTTATTCCGAGGGCTAATATAAACTAACTCGGAATAATCTGTAAAAGTTATCTTGCCATGCCGGCAGTCTACCGTTGCTTGGTAGGTGGATAACCAGTCAGCTCCTAATATGACATCATAATGCTCCATATCAAGGCATATCAGGTCAACTGGCAGATTGTTACCTTGGACCATAACCTCACAACTTGGGTAGTGATGCATGATATCAGACTTGTTTCCAAGAGGTGTAGATATTACTAAATCTAACCATTCAGGTTCTTTAGAAAATGAGGCAGTAAATCTCTTGGAAACAAATGAATGAGTTGCTCCAGTATCAAATAGAACTTTTGCAGGTTTAGGGCAAACAGTTAGTGTACCTTCCACGATTCCTCCTTCCATGGGTTTCGTCCCTTGAAGAGCTTGGAGACGGCCTTGTTTCTTTACCAGACACTTCTCATCTTTGTTGGCTTGTTCCTTCATCAAGGGGCAGTCGGGGATTCGATGCTCTCGACTCCCACATCGGAGACATGCTCCCAGTTTCCTCCAGCATTCCTCAGTCTTATGACCAGCCTTGTCACAATACTTGCAGATTTCCTTGGAAGGTGTGATGGCGGAGGAAGGCTTATTGTTGATTGTAGAGAAGGGCTTGTTGCTTTTCTGGAACCTCTTCTCTTTGGAAAATTCTCCTCCATTTAAGAATCGCTTCTTACCAAATGGTGGTTTGAAGTTTCCCATACTAGGGACGGGTTCCTTCTTGTCCCTGCCTCGAATCCTTTCAGAGAATTCAGTGGCATCTTCCAACAATTGAGCACACCGAACCATTTCCGAATAGACTTGGATGTCCATTGGCGCAAGTTGTGTAATATATTGGGGCCATAGCCCGTTGAGGAATCTCCTTGCTTTCATCTTTTTCCGTACACACCAAGTGGGGTGCATAACGGGAAAGTCTTGAGAATTGGGCATCATATTCGGCCACCTTCAGGCTCTGTTGCTTTAACGCGGCAAATTCCGTGACCTTCTTCTCTTGAACACGGTCAGAAAAATACTTGTTGTTGTAGTGTTCAACAAACTCCGCCCAGGTGACATGGTTGTCGGGCAGTGTTGCTTCTACGGATTCCCACCAGCATCGAGCATCCCGTTCTAGTTGGAACGTAGCCAATAGAACCTTCTCTGTATCCGTGCATTGCATTGCACGGAAGATCCTCTCAATTTCCTTCAGCCAATTATCGGCATCATCGGGGTCCACCGAACCCGTGAATCTTGGTGGGTTCATGTTACGAAAATCCCGGTGAAGGTCACTAGCTCCACGGTGAGCACCGCCAACACCGCCTTACGCCACTTGCTATAGCGCCTGCGTAAGTCCCTACACAGTGCGCTGCATCTCGCGCCATTGTGCTCTTTCAGCGGCCATAATCCTACAAAAGAATTAAGGTGTAATAAATATTGGGTTTCGTTATTATGGAGTCAATTGTCATTGTTAAACTTAACCCTTGACTTTACCCATCTCACCAGGTAAGATCAAAACCTATCCATAGATAATTCTATTAGACATTTATATCTTTGGACTCAGGTTTTTACCTAGGAAATTAAAATCCTAGGCTCTGATACCAAGAAAGCTGTCACGTCCCGAGCGCGGAAGCTTATCCGTGGCGCGACAGTTTTATATAGAACCAAAGCGAGCTAGCTATTCGATGGAATTCTTCATTTTGATAGTTAATAGGGTGCGCAAATAACTAAGATTTAACTTGAAATTAATACAAATAATCTGAGATGACAATTGTTACCACTAACCAAATGATAATTACACACATTTCTCGAGTCCGACTACTAGGCTTCAAGCCCTTATTACAGTTCTAATAAATTAGACTAATACAACTGACACCTGACATAACTGGATACAAATGACATAATTACTACACCACAATTAACAAGACAACATGATAACTCCATTTCTACACTCATCACTCAGACTCATTCCCTTCCGAGTTCTGGCTGATATCCGAACTACCTAAAAAGGTTAGAAAATAACTAGATGAGCGAATCGCTCAGTAGGATTTACATCTCAAGTTCTAACATGCTTTAAGTGAATTACCCATTTATTTAATGTAGGTAAACTATGCATGCAAACAGATAGATATCAAAGAATCGTAAAATCGATAGGAGTAGAAAGTGAGAGTATATAGATTGCACAATTTCAAGCATCAGTAGCAAGTGATAGCAAATGACATCAGGCCAGTGATAACTGAGAAGTAATAACTGGAATAGCAACATGTTAATCAAGCTAGCAATAGTAAGCAAAGTAGTTTCAAGCATGTATAACTGGAATTGGCTATTTATAATGCATTCAAGTAAACACTTTTACCCTTCTGTAGGTCTCAAGTCAATCAATCAAGTAATATCACGAGAATGAGTGGAATGCCTAAAGTCTAGCAAGCAAGTACTTCGGTGCAATGCCAAACACCGTAGTCAATAAACTCCCATGGGCACAAGTACCTTCGGGTGCTCCTCCCAGGACCAGATCGGGCCCTATATGCACAGCATTGGTCGTGTTTGTCGACATCCACTCTCATTTATAGTCAATATGGAATTTCAAGGACTGACCCGGTAGGATGTATATAAAGTGGATTATAGAATAGAATCCAAGGCGTATCGTTATGTAGGGACGAACTAGGAGTAAAACCAGTAACGTTCGATACATGCTAATGACAATAGGAGTTTGAGACTAACTTGCTGGTGTTGACACAAATGTCGATATTAGTTATATATATATATTATTTTTATCCAATATGTATATGTATATATATATCCGATTATAGAATTATGTCCAATATAATGGAGGTTATAGGTATGTATATCTTCTGTCCGATATACATATATGAGTTAGCCAAAATGGTGATTTATTATAATAATCAGAAATTAATTATGAAAATAAGTTTTTATGTTGAATATAGTTCTAACTTGCTAAAAATGATATTAACATGTTGAAATGAGTTTCATATGTTACTTTACTGGTAAGGTGATAAAAATAAAATTTTCATGCTGGATTTAATTTTTACATGCTGAAAATTAATTATTAACATGCTAAATTATTAACATGCTAAAATTAATTAACTTACTGATAGGATGATAATATAAGGTTTCCATGCTGATTACAGAAATTTTCTGATAACAACATAATTTTATCATGCAAAAATTTATTTTTCTACATTTATTTGCTAATTATTTGATAGGAAAATAGAATTACCATGCTGAAAAATAGTTTTAATACATTGAAAATAACTATAACATGCGAAAAATAATTATAACATGCTTGAATAATTTTACCATACTGGAAGAAATGTTATCATGCTGGAAGTAATTTTCATGCATCAATTTACTACTTTATTTAATAGGAAAGTAAGTTTTATATGCACAAAAATAGCTTTAAATAGATTTTAACATGCTGAAAATAATTTTTATATCTCAGTATGTATAAAATAATTCTATCATATTGGAAGTCACTTTTAAAATGTGGAAATAGTTTTAACTTGTTGGAGATAATTTTTAGTATGTATAAACTAATGTGGTGAAAATTAGATTTTTACAAAAAAAATAATTTCATTCTACAAATATATATATATATATATATTTAAGGTGTCGGGTGTAGATATGCACACTTGCATATGCAGGTGTTATATATATACTATTAATAGAGGTAAAATGGAGGTTCATAAATTGTTCATACTCTATTTCACTTGTATAGAGGCTTTACAGTGTTTTTCATTAAGTTCACTGCATGTGTCGACACTAGTGTTGACACTTCCTGTTCATTTGTCGTCTCTGTTGTATAGTTAATATTACAATGTTTTGTGTGTCGACACCTGTGTCAACACTGGTGTCGACACCTGTGTCGACACATGAGGTTCTTCTGCGGGTAATATGTTCACGTACGTATTGTGTGTCGACACCTGTGTCAACATCGGTGTCAACACCGGTGTCGACACATGAGTTGCTTATATGTTCATATATGTACTGTGTGTCGACACCTGTGTCAACACCAGTGTCAACACCGGCGTCGACACCTGTGTCGACACATGAGTTGCTTATATGATCACGTATGTACTGTGTGTCGACACATGTGTCAACACGGTCACACGGTGTCGACACCTGTGTCGACACATGAGTTGCTTAACACTTAACGTGTCAACACCGACATCTGAGGTGTTGATGAAGTGTCGACATTTAACATGCTATTACATAAATATGGAAATGTCGACACATGATGTGTCATGGAAGTGTAACACTTGCTGTCATATATATATGTAAGTGTGTGTCATGAAGTGTCGACATTTAACATGCTATATGCTGTTAATAGATTAGTTAATAAAGCTAATACATATTATTTATCTAGGTCATGAGACTAATACTTGCTAATTGTTCCAGATTGAAGCTATTGCATGCTAACTACGAGGCTAACACATGCTGTATAAACATAAAATATCGCATGGAGATGAGCCTAAGACTAACTGCCTAGACTAATCATCCTAGATTAGCTACTAGTTTAGTTAAAAATTGAGAACACCTACCTCTCTGAGACGACAGCGTATAGATGGAAGAAAAAGGGCAGCTTTCTTCTGCAACGTCAGAGGAGGCTCCCCCTTCTCTGCAGCAAGTCTTCGGAAGAATGAAGGGAGTCTCAGTATAGGGAGTATTATAGCGTTGGAGGGGGACAAGATCCTACATAATTCGCATCTCAGTGCGATGCCAGCTCAAACGTCCAACTCAAACCTACTATTCATGTATGAGAAGGACAAATGCCAACGAAGGTTTGTATGTAAGCTAAATTATAGGGGCCCTGTGGCCCCGTGTCGGTGCAAGTTTTGCTAGCCTATAGCATATAATTATCTGGCATAAAAAGTAATGGTGGATGCTAGAATTTGAACCCTGGTCATTGGGTTGAAAGGCAAGTCACATAACCAACTACACTAGGAAACCACTTGTTAAATGAATACTCTTTACATATGATAGCTCCGTGTTCCAACTTCTTACTTAAGCGTCCCATATAATTTATCTAATATTTTTTTTATTTGAAAAATATTATTAAAATTTTTTTTATACGGGGTGCTACAACCGTACTAGCCTGTAATTTTTTGATTTTTTTGATTTATCTTCCTGATTGATTTTTCTTTTCTTTTTTTCCTTTTTTTAGGGGTAGTATTTCTTCAAGTAAAGACCATTCGAGGGGTGAGCCAGCTCTTCACCTTCAGCATTAATTAATTTGTAAGCGTTGCCAGGATAAACATCTTTTATGACGAAGGGCCCTTCCTAGTTAGGTTGAAGTTTTGAACAAGGCCCTCCGGGTTTTACGAAGATTCTTTTAATTATCATTTCACCGATTTTGAATTTTCTCTCAATTACTTTCTTTTGATAAAAACGTGAAAGCCTGTTTTGATAAATACGCGCATTCTCGGCGGCGGCCAAACGCTTCTCGTCTAGGAGTTCCAATTGAACAAGGAGAGATTTGTGACGCTCATCAATGGGGAGCTCCTTGTCCAATTGTACTCGTAAAGAAGGGATACGAATCTCGTAAGGGACTACCGCCTCCATTCCATAAGTAAGGGCGAAAGGGGTTTGCCCAGTAGGGTTACGAATAGAAGTGCGATAGGCCCAAAGAGCTTCAACCAGTTTTTCTGACCAATCCGTAAATTTATTAGCCTCACATGTTTTCTTAATAATCATGATCAAAGTTTTTTTAGTTGCCTCTGCTTGGCCATTGCCCTGCGGATAATAAGGAGATGAATGATGTAATGCAATGTTATACCTGTTGCAGAGGTCCTGAAGCTCCTGAGAGATGAATTGTGGCCCATTATCGGTGACGATGGTACTTGGGATGCCGAACCTTGCGATGATATTCTTCATTATAAATTTGCATATGGTTGACGCTTTTTTCTCCACGTAAGCTTCCGCTTCAGCCCACTTGGTGAAGTACTTCGTAGCCGTGAGTATAAATGACTTTGATTTTGTGAGGAGGTTCGAATCACCAAGAGGTCAAATGATATCGAAAGCCCACATGGAGAAAGGCCATGGGGAGGACATAGGATGGAGTGAGGAAGCAGGAGAGTGAATTTTGTCGGCGTGTAGTTGGCACTTGACACACCTCCGAACGTAGATAGAGCAATCCTCTTCTAGAGTGGGCCAATAGAAACCTAGCATAAGGATCTTCTTAGCAAGCATCTGGATGTTGACATGACCACCACACACTCCTGAATGCGCCTCTTCCACGACTTTCCAAGATTCATCATCATCTAGGCACCTTAACAAAACTCCGGTGAGACCTCTTCTATAGAGCACATCTCCAATCAGGGTGTATCGCTGAGCAACTCTTTGAATGGCTTTCTTTTCTTCAGCCGTGGCCTCCTCAGGATAGGATTGATCCTGGCAATACTTAGCAATCTCGTAATACCACGGCTTTTCTTCATCGTTCAATTCTTTCTCTAAATCCAACAGCATGATCTCCTTATTCTCCATGATTCCACCTTACTTAACCTTCCTAAGCACCTCCTCCTTAACACTAAGGAAAGCTGGATCCTGAATAGCGGGAGTGAGCCGCTTGTGAACAATAATTGAATGGAAGTCCCTTTCGGGAAGGAAAACCAAAGAAGATGCAAGAGAAGCAAGGGCATCGGCTAGAATATTCTGATCACGAGGAACGTGAACGAAGATTAATTTGGTGAAAAGATTGGTATAAGTAGAAGTCAATTCCTGATAGGGTTTGAGTTTAGGATTAAGCATACGGCACTTGGTGAGCACTTGGCGAAGAATAAGCTGACTATCACCTACAATCCGTAATTGGGTAACACCGAATTGATGAGCGGCCTCTAGTCCGGCCAGAAGAGCCTCATACTCAGCTATATTATTTGTAACTAGAAATGCAAGCTGAGAGGCGAGCGGAATAGTGATACCCTCCGGTGATAGAAGAACAATGCCAATCCCTTTTCCTTTTGAATTCAAAGCTCCATCAAAATGTAACGTCCACATCGAATCAGACTGATTGACGGACATTAGTTCCTCATCTGGAAACTCTGAGCAAACATGGTCAAATCTAGGGAGAGGGTGATGGGCAAGATGTTCTGCTATGGCATAGCCTTTAATCACTTTTTGTTGAATGTAGATAATATCGAATCGAGAAAGGAAGATTTTCCATCGTGCTAATCGGTCGGTGAGAACGGATTTTTCAAGAAGAAACTTGATTGGATTCATACGGGCAATGAGATGAACTTCGTGAGCTAAGAAATAATGCTCAAGTTTCTGAACTACCCAAACTAAAGCAGCACAAGTCTTCTCTATGGCCGAGTACCTCTACTCACAGGGGTTAAGAAGCTTTGACAAGTAGTAGGCTGCCCTTTCCTTTCCTCCTTCGTCAACTTGGGCTAGGACAACGCCTACAGAGTCATCCAAGACGGAAATGTAGAGAACAAGCGGTTTGCCTGGAATTGGCGGCCTCAGGACAGGAGGATTTGAGAGATAATCCTTCAATCAGTCAAAAGCTGCCTGACATTTGTCATCCCAATTAAACTTGACTCCCGGCTTAGTAAGCTCGTAGAACGGCCTACATCTTTGTGAATGCTGGGAAACAAATCGGCGAATAAATTGCAACCTCCCAATCAATCCTCGAACTTCTTTCAAATTCTTGGGAGGAGGCATTTCCCTTATGGCCTTCGCCTTGTTGGGATCAATCTCGATACCCCTCTTACTTATGATGAACCCAAGCAACTTCCCTAACGAAACACCAAACACGCACTTCTTGGGATTCATCTTTAGCTGATACTCCCGCGCTCTTTGCAAGAATTTGGTTAGAAACCTGAGATGCTCAATCCTTGTCCTTGATTTCACTACCAGGTCGTCAACGTACACCTCTATATAAATGTGGATCATATCATGAAAAATTGTCATCATAGCCCTCTGATAGGTGGCTCCAGCATTCTTAAGTCCAAAGGGCATGACCACATAGCAATAGGTTCCCCATGGTGTAGTGAACGATGTCTTCTCTTGATCCTCTTCTGCCAGGCGAATCTGATTGTAACCTGAAAAGCCATCCATAAAGAAGAGAGTCTCATATCCTGTCGTATTGTCAATCAAAACATCAATATGAGGGAGGGGGAAGTCATCTTTAGGACACACGCGGTTGAGATCCCGAAAGTCTATGCAAATCTGCACCTTTCCATCTTTCTTCATGACTGGGACGATGTTAGCCACCCAATTGGGATAGAGGACAACTCTAACAAATCTAGCCTTATGGAGTTTATCGACCTCTTCTTTCATTTTTAATGTCATATTAGGGTGGAAATGTCTCAACCGCTATTTGACCGGAATGGACCCTGGCTTAAGCATAAGTCGATGTTCAATGAGCGCAGGGTCTAGTCCAGACATATCTTCATAACTCCATGCAAATATGTCCTTATATTCTTGAAGAACCAAAATAAGCGCCTCCTCTTCAGAGGGCGGCAAGTTCTTGCTAATGAGGACAATCCTAAGGTCTTCCTCAGTACCCAGATTTATTTCTTTGGTAGGCTCTTCTACTGAGGCTGATGGCTCATCAAATCTCCTCATGCCACTGGCAAAAGCATCAGCCTCGTCCTCATATTCTTCGTAACCTTCATCCCCCTCTTCAATAGGGTCTTCATCATTCATGATCTCATAAACACCAAAACCCTCATTAAAAACACAAGTATCTTCATATTCTATTTCTGGCAAGATAATCGGATTCTCCAGAAATTTGGGAAGAGCTAAGCATGCCTGGCACCTTCTAGCTAATTCTAACAAGAATCTACGGGGAATCTGCTTACCCTTGGATCTCTTATGCGAAGCTACCCCATGAGTCTTAAAACTAGAAGAGTAAGAGCAACTAGCTTGATCACTAGAATTCGACAAAGATGAAGGAGGTGAGGAAAAGATGGGTACAAAAGGGGATACAGAAGAAGACCCCTCATCGGAGGGGTAGAGAAGGTCCCCTAATGAATCCTGGAAGAGCGGCCCCTGGGTCGGGACACACTCAGGAAGAAGATAGGAGGTCTCCTCAATGGAGATGAAAGATTGGAAAGTTTGAATTTTGGCATTTTTTTTCATTTTTGTTTTCATTTTCAAGAAGAAGGCAATGAGAGGGAGGAATAGGAGGCAGTGTTGAGATTGACAGATTGACGAAAGATTGAGTAAATGATGACCCACGCGGGGGTGTGATGGAGAGTTTAGAGAATTGCTCGAGGAGCGAGGGAGGAATCGGAGGAGAATCTTGAAGTGAATTTGGAGAAAAGGTTATCAAGACCGCGGGCGGTCTAGGGACATCTGAGAAAAATATTTGATTAAACAAATGGACAACAATCGTTGGATGAATGGATTTAATAGAGAAGAGGCCGGCCCACAGCCTATCTACGTTGTAGCCTTCCTTGAACGGCACATCCGGCTCCCCGGTATCTGTGTAATTGCTTAGAAGCTGCCTCTTGTCCGTGATCACTGTTGGCTTTTCAATTAATTCATGAATCAGTGGCGGCCATTCTGGATCAGTTGGCATAAATAGTCGGCTCAGAGCAATAGTGATATCGTTCATGTCGAACCATCTATACCAGTCACATTCGGGGTCATCCATCTTTCTTCTTTTATCTGGCCGTAAGGACTCCAGGACTTTATATGTAACTAGCGGGGCTATGTGGCGAGCAAACTGCCATGCATGTACATCTTGACAATCCATCATGGAAGTGACTAGCGTGGTTTGCTCATCATTATGAGTGCCTTCTTTCATAAAGTGTGTCTGTAGGGTCCATGTAAAGGGCTGCCGATCTATCTTGAGAGTGGAAGTCATAACGGCCCATGGCTCATCTTTGTCTTTGCTTGGCCCTTTGTACCCTAGGCCACCCCGGGGAATCATCTTTTGATGCCTGACGGGATTGACTCTCCCCTGAAGATTAACACCCAGGCCTTTACCAATCCTATACCCCATTTTTATCAGAATGTTCCATCCAGGCATGTTTATCAAACCCTTTTTCTTCTTGCCTTTGGATGGTTGTGGTGACATTTGGGTGGTAGGAGGGGTTGAAGGAGACTGCCTTACCAAGTCTTGCCGCAGATCGACAACATCCAAAACTGAGAGCAAAGGCCTATTGGAAGGCCACATAGAAGGCACCTGTTGCGGAATATATATCTTCTGTCGGTAAAATAAGCATACTGGTGACTTTGATAATGCGCCCTTTGTGCAGAAATTTTATGCATTGATGGTTCGTGGAGGGCACAACATCAAGCTCTTGAATGTAAGGGCGACCCAAAATGCCATTGAATGTTGGGTCCATGTCTAGAATATAAAAATCCACTGTGACTGAGACTGATCCCAAACCAACTTTTAAAGTTATCATTCCTAAAGGCAACTTCTTGGTGTTGTCATAGGCTGTGACAGTGATTGTAGATGGCCGGATTTGACTCTCCGGAATGTCACACATTTTCAAAGTACTTGGTGGCAAAACATTAATGGATGCCCCCAATATGCACCAAACATTGTTTCACTGCCACCTTGTTAATGTCAATAGTAATGCACAGTGCATATTTTCTGGCTGGCTGCGGAGCCAATTCATGTTCGTAGAAAGTGATGGCCGGTTGATTACAGGCTGGACTTAAGACTGTAGTGACCTGTTCAACTGGGATATCTTTGTTTACCATTACTTTCTGCAGATATTGCTTCAAAGCCTGCTGATGTGTAGTAGATCTTTTGATCAATTCCAGAATAGAAATTCGGGCCGGTGTTCTATCCAAATGCTTTAGTAAGTCATACTCCGTGCCCGATGCAGACTCTTGTTCCTGTTCTCCTTGTTCTTGTATCGGCTCCTGCTCCCGGTGGGGAAACACTCGATGGAACATCCGTCCACTATGGAGCACCATTATTTTCGGAGCCTCTGTTGGGCTTAGAGTGGATGAAGGGGTAGATTGTGGCGAAACAGGAGGGGTGACGGTTGCCGGCGAGGGGCGAATAAGGAGAGGTCTATTTGGTGAAGGGTTTTGGGGTGAAGGAGAATTCGTGGGTTGGCGTAAAAGAAGAGACCGTGAAGGAGTAGGGTTAGGGTTAAGTGGCCCTGGAGTGCTGGAATGTATAAGGGGACGTGGCGGTTGGGAAGGGGGTACGGGTTGAAGCCTTCTTAGCAATTGTGGTGGTTGTGGTTGACTGGAGTTTTGATTAATGGCCCCAACAGAGGCGCTTTCCTTATGCTAGCCCTGCCCTCTCTCCACTTCGTGGATTGAGGTGACAAGGTTTACTTGTTGATTTTGAACCGGGTGCTCCGATAGCGGATTATTGACAATCCCCATATTTGGTTGGGGTGCAGGAGCCTGCTGTTGCTGAGGACCTTGCTGCTGCTGACCTTGTTGCAGGGCCTACTGAGCCGGTGGTTGTCGAGGAGGCCTTCGAGCCTTTAACGTAGCGATAAACCTCCTCATTTCATCCCAATCAATATCACCTTGATCATTCATATCATATATGTAATCCTTGAAGTGAAAATAATGGTCGATGTTGTGCCCTAGCTGCCGATGGAAGACACAATACTGGGAGGTGTCTACATGTTATGGCCATATCGTTCTTTCTTTAGGCAAGGTGAGCGTGTTGGCGGCCATGAGGGTATTGAAAATATCTGATAGACTTTCGGGTAAGGGAGGGTATTGTGCTCTTCGGGAACCCAATGGTCTTCTTGGTTGTTACAGTTGTTGTTGTGCATAATTGGCTGGCGGGGGCATTTGGTGGTACTGTGCGGGTTGATTTTGTGGAATAAAGTGGGGTTGTTGTTGAGGAGGTGGAAGAGGCCGTAAGGTCTAAGGAGGGTTATTATTTGGCTGGTGGACCTGGTTTTGGAAGGCGGGCTGCTGTGGTGGTGGCCCTTGGTTTGGAGGGTGGCAGAAGGGTGTGGAATTGCAGAACGTGCTCACCTGCTCATTAGTAACAGTGCCTTCAGTGGTCGCACCAGTATTACCGACATTAACGTTCTTCTTCATTACCTTTGGTCTTGGCTCAAACATGCCCATAATGGGCGAATCTTTCATCTGAGTTTGTATATATCTAGCTCTTTCATAGAGCTCTTCCATAGTGCTCAACTTGTTCATGGCTAAAATATGACGGAACTGTGGAATGGAGTTTGATATAATCATCTTCACTTGCTCCGTTTCCGACAGTGTGTCCTTCAATTTTTCGGCCATAGCTCTCCACCTATCAGCAAATAAAATGAAGTCCTCCTCGGGCTTCATCTTTTCGGCAACCAGATCAGTAACAGATAAAGAGGGACCCACACGGTCCTTGTACTTCTGCAGAAACTTCCGTTGAACAGCATCAAAGTCACCGGCATCGGCCGGCTCCAAGGAGTAAAACCATTCTAATGTCGGGCCATCTAAAGATCGCCTAAAGAGATAAGCCAGAGAAGTCTTGTTATCCTGCCAGAATGATGCCTCATATAAGAAGTCTTTCAAGTGGATGTACGGGTTACCCGTTCCATTGTACCGCCGGAAATTTGACATTTCAGATGGGGGTAGATGAAAAACTAGCAGAGTGGGAAGCATAACTTCGGGAGCGGCCTTGGGTGCAGTGACCTTCTTGAGCTGCTCCTCCATACTAGCCATCCTTTGGAGGAGTATAGTGTGGTTATCAGACTCGGCTGGGGCCGAACGAAAAGAGTATTGGTTCGGCATAGGCCTTCTCAAGAATTGAGGAACATGAGGTTGTTGAGGCCTAGCAATAGAGTGACTTGCCGGTTGGGCTAGCATAGTCATAACAGGAGTTGGTGGGCGCGAGAGCACCCTAGGTGCGACCGCCTGGTCGTTGGGAGAACTAACAGAGTGGCCACCCATGGCCTGGGGAGGGTTAGAAGATGACGGGACAGACTTTCCCTTTAAAGCGGCTTGGGCCGCCTGGCACTGGGAGTCATCCAGTTGAGCAAGAACTTTGAGAACATCGTTGAAGTTGAAAGAAGGGGAAGCGTCCCCTGAAGTATTTTGAGTGGTAGGTTGAGTTTGGGAAGAAGGCTCAACCTCCAGAGAAGTGGTGTCCATCATGTGGACTTGAGTGAGAGAAGGAATGTAGTTTCCCTCGTAGTAGACATGATCCTGAGAGGGAACCTCGTAAAATGGGTCAGAGTGACCCTCCTCATAACCATCATAAGTATACCCATAGTTGGCCATATTGATGATTTTACCTGAACGGAGTTTCATGCTTAAAGAAAGAGAAATATATTTCCAACAAGCAAGTATAACCAAGAGATATCACCTTATCAAAGAAAATAAACACTCAAGTTGTAATGAGCCCAAAGTTTTAAGGTTTTCTTTGAATATTAAGGTGAGTTTTATAATAAGCTCTCTCCTTTGAATGTGGGTCATGGTTGAAAGTTTGGGTATAATCTCTGGGTATCTAGGTTCTTTCTCTCTCCTCACCAACGTATGGGTCAACTATACTCCGAGTGCTTCAATGGTACAACCTGCCCAGCATCCGTGAGGGAATCCACAGGTGCGGGGACTTACGGAGGCTTGGTTTAGGAATTTCTGATCCAATGAGATGGAATGCTCAAAGGAGGGTCCTTCCTTCACCAAGAGGGGGTGTGACTCCTAAAAGTGTGGGGAGAGGAGGTCTCCCAAGCCGAATGTCCTAAATGCAGCCTAATGCAGGCAATATCAACCAGATAATATCAGAATCAATCAAGTGAATGAACAGTAGTAAACAGGGGTTCTGTGGGCACAGAACAAAAATGACGACCTAGATAAGGTCGCTATATCGACAAGCAGCGACTGAGTGTCAGTCACTAATCACTATAAATAGTGCAAACAGATAGCAACCAAAATAAAATAGTGCCGTAAAGTGAGGCGCTGTGTGTAGAAATGACGCCTGTGCACAGGGGCGTCAGATAGCAATAATCAAACTTAAAATGATGAATAAAAGTAATGATAATCCAAATAACGCCTTTTAGTAAGGCGCTGTACCAGTGAAAGACGCCTCTGAAAGGGGCATCAAAATGCAGTAATCAGTGATCAAGAAACAACGAAAATCAATAACAGTCAAAGAAACTGACGCCTTGGTGTGAGGCGTTATATTGGGAAATGACGCCTCTGTGAGGGGCGTTAATTATAAAATGATGAAAATGCTGACAATAAAAATGGAAACAGCGCCTGTTCGAACGGTCGCTGTATGTGTAAATGACGGCGGTATGAAGGGCGTTATTCAGTTCCAGAGAACCGTTAACCCTGATGACAGACAGAAATCAATTTCTTTTTTAATAAAAATGATGTGGATACTACACAAATTGGCTAATCCAGTGAGAGGTGTGCACGTGGTGCACAAGGGGCGTGTGCTACGTGGAGCACGAAGGAGGGGCACGCGAGGGCATCAAAGGAGGGGCACACGAGGGTGCCGAAGGGAGGGGCACGCGAGGGCGCCAAAGGGAGGGGTAATCAAACTAAAAATAAAATAGAGTCCCACCGTGATCGCCAATTTGTGAACGTGTCACATAGACATGCTAAAATATGTGGGGTATGAAGGAAAAGAGGTGGAGCATGAGATGCTCTAAGGAGGGTGATCGCCAGAGGGGTTACCTCAAAAGAAGAAGGATGATCGCATGTACCTTGTATTGAGCGGGTGAGATTGAGAATTCTTCCTTCCGCCTTCTATCGGCCGGCCGATGAAGGGGGTTTATAGCTTGATTACCCTTGCAAACACACAAAATAAACAAAGATATGGATTAGTCAAGTGTGTAGTATCAATGCTCTAAAGATATGAAATCAAACAAATTGGGCATGAACACACCTTGTGTGTTTTGGTTTTAAACCCCTAAGAGGAGTAATAAGGTTGGGAATACGTGAATACTATGATATGCAAGGCAAGATTATAGTATGCGCAAAGATCGTGACTTTCTCTATTAAGATAGCTAGAAGAAAGGGATACATGAAATACTAATACTGACAATAAAAATGCTAAGGGAGGGAATCCTTCTACTGTGTTTGTAGCAGCAAAGGGAAAACAACAAGGGCCGCAGCGGCTGCAACAGCAGGATGAGGGAACGCTGGATGAAGCCGCCGCTCGTGGGAGAGAAAATAGAGGAAGGAGCTTTGGAAGAAGATTAACACCGTGAAGTACCTGCAAAAACAAAACTCTCCCCTCTCCGTAAAAGGGCTCTAACAGTGTTCTTAGCTTTCTCTGTTAACCCTCTGCTATTCCTCTTGTTCTCTCGCGCGAGAAGCATACGAAGGTATTTATAGGCCAAAAATCCTTACATTAATGGGATTAAAACAAGGTGATGAATCCTCCAATAAGGAACCCTCTTCCCAATCGAACACAAGGTGTAAAATGGGGAAATGATCACTACTGGAAAGAAGCAGGAGAAGGGGAGACGGAAGTGAAAATGACAACCTTACTAGGGGCGTTAATTGAAATGACAACATTCACACAGTCGTTAATTCCTGAATTTAATTATAGAAATAAAGGACTTTCCTTATTTAAAATTGTTAAATGACGTCTGTCTGAACGGGCGTTAAATAATCAACACCCCTCAGTAGGACGTCAATTACCTTGAGTTTTATTTTCATTAGGCTTCGTTAAATCCAGGAAACAATGACCGTTTGAACAGTCGTTTATTTAAGGAAAACGCCCCTTATTAGGTCGTCAATTAAATGACGCCTTCCCTCTAGGCGTTAATTTCAATTATTAAAGAAAAATGTAATTAATATGGAGAAATTAGGAAAACTTCATATTAAGCCAATATTGAAGTCCACTTTGGGGCGTCACATGGTGACATGAGATTTACTCAACATAGCATCGATTTTGGCGTGTCTACAGTGACTGCTACTTGACTGGGTCAAAGAAAGAGTACAGAAACCAAAGGGAACTGAGCCGGGGTGATTCTGGCACAAAACGGGAGGTAGCGGTCTAGGGAAGATCGTAATATGAATAAAATGGCCATTGGAGGACCACCACTTGAATAAAAACGGTCATATGAGTGACCGCCACGAGACTGGGGCGCCCGGGAAGATTCTCGAACAAAAAAGGAGGTAGCAGTCTAGGGGAGACCGCTACCTTCAGGTGGCGGTCTTCCCTAGGCCGCTACCTGAGGCATTTATCTTTTTTTTTTAAAATTGAAGGTAGCGGTCATTAGTTGACCGCTACCTTAGGGTAGCCGTCAACACATGACCGCTACCAGAGGGATTTAATATATATATATATATATTATTTTATTTTAAAATGCAGGTGGCGGTCAACTGTCGATCGCCACCTTAAGGTAGCTGTTAATAGTTGACCTCTACCTCATGTAGCGGTCAACATTTTGACCGCTAGCAGAGCGGGGGAGTTTTGGCCGCCGGTTCGGCCGCCCGAAAGGCCCGAAACAGTCCCAAAGTTGGGGAATTGAAGATAAAGGCCTCCAAAGCTCAATGGGCTCAAAAAATGGTCAAGAAATGGGCTCGAAATAGGCTCAAAGAAGGTTCTAAAATAATGGTTAATTTAGTGCATTATAAAGGATAATAAGAGAAATAACTTAACTTGTAGGCTTAAAACGGGTGTCAACAGATGCCTCTCCTTGATGTCCGTTTTGTAAGGGAGCGAGCGAAAGCGACGCAGAGGTGGAATGGAATGGAGATGGAGTGAAAGCGATAGCGACGAGAAATAGAGATGAAGCAAAGATGAAGCAGATGTTGGATAAATGTTATTTTGATGATGTCTCACTATAAGTCATTAGCCAATCTATTTAGAAACTCATGATACACCCTTCAATTGACAAGGTGTGAAGAGGCTGAGTAGAACTTTCAAGTGTCGACATCAGGCTTTCAAGTGTCGACCTCAGGCCTTCGCAGAAGGAAGAAAAGCCTAAGTGGCTCAAAGACAGGTCAACCTCACTCCATCAGGAGGTTGACCTTAGGCTCTCCCAGAATCCATTATAAACAATGTTCTGTAAGGCAGTGTCGACCTCACTCCATCGGGAGGTCGACCTCAGGGTCTCACAGAAGCCGTTAAAATAGACCGTCATAAGGGTAGTGTCGACCTCAGTCTCTCAGAGTGTTGACTTCAGACCCTCACAACAAATAGTTCACATGCTGATCTTCATGGCTACCTTGACCTCGTCATCAGGCGTATCGACACCTTCAAACTCCCAAGCCAAAAGAGTCGACTCCGAGTGTTGACCTCTTTTTACGAATGCTCTGCTGTGCCACACAGTGTCGACCTCACCTTCAAGGAGTGTCGACCTCACGATCACGGCCAGCTCTTTGGGAAGCGGCCAGCGCAAGCAATGTCGACCTCACTGTTACAGGAGGTTGACCTTAGGCTCTTCCAGAAACCGTTGTAATCACCCATTTTCAATGAAGTGTCAACCTCACCCTCCTTCCAGAAGCTATTCAGAATGGACTTTTTCAAAGCAGTGTCGACACAGTCTCTCAGCGGGTCGACCTCACTAAAGGGTAAACTCTAAAGTCTTCTGATAGATCTGTCTTTTGGAAAATCGTACAGAGGGCAAAGATGTTCGACATAAACCTCTAAAAACATAGGTTTTGAGGTATGGAAAAGATTCCTAGGACACTCAAAACATCCTTGTCATCATTAGTGTCCATGGCAACATCTTACTCCAAACATCTGCCAGTATAACTCGTTGGAAAAGGCTCTCTCACTAACAATTCTATGCCTTGCGCCAGTCAGCTAGGATTCTGTCTAAAAGGAGAAAAATCTCTGGACAAAGAACGTCCTTCCTGCTAACAAAAATTAAGGTTCTATAGGCTTCTATGGTCAAACACTCTTTGTCTATTCCAGCTATTCAAAATCACTCAAGAAATGGAGGGAAAGTCTTTTGCCTCTTGAAGCCTATAAAATAGACGCTCCTCTTCACATATTGAGTTGCTGGCTCTGCCATTTGATAAGCCTGGAAGAGCTTCAGACGTGGGAACCAGAGAGAAGAAAAAGAAAGAGAAAGAGAAAGAGTTGGGAGGTAGAGACGAGATGAGTGCAGCCAGCCATCCACTTCAGCCTTGCGATTCCACATGCTTTTATTTTGTTTCTTTTGTCTTTGTGTTTGCTCATCTTCAAAACATCTTGTGTGTGAGAGTTTTCACTAGGTAAGCTGTAGTTGCAGTGTGTGTGTGTTTGTTTCCTTGTTTTTATTTTGTTTCTTCTTTGTGGGATTTCATCCCCGTGTGTGTTGAGGACTTGTCCTCGTGTGTGTGTGTGTGTGTGTGTGTGTGTGTGTGTGTGTGTGTGTGTGTGTGTGTGTATTTCTTTTGGCCAAAGAGAGTGGAAGCCTTACCAAGTTGGTAAGGGGTGGACGTAGGTGTGCCAAGGTGCAGCCGAGCCACCTTAAAAGCCTTGTGTAGTGGCTTGCTTTCCATATCGTCTATCCCCTCTTCACATGTGGCTTATTTTGTCAAGAGTATCTTTTATCTCTTTACTCCGATTATTGCACCACTTGTCTTTGCTTGTGATAACCGTGGTGTTATCTTTTTAACTTGTTTATAGAAATCAAAAAGTTGGTATATGATCTATTCACCCCTTCTATATCCTCTCATACCGTCCAACAGTTGGTAATAGAGTGGGTTCCCTAGAGATGTGGTCCAATGACCGAGGGAGATCCGATGGGTACATCCCTCGCAGCTACATAGCTGAGGGTCATGCCATTAATCATCCGCCCTTTTTCGATGAAACAAATTATCTGTATTGAAAGAACTATATGGAAGTTTTTCTGCGTGCCCAGGATCATTTGCTGTGGCATGTTATGAGTAAAGGTCCTTTTGCACTACCTGAAGTAGACGACACCAGGGCACCAGACTAGGTTAAGAAATCCACAACAAATTGGAGCGCCATGAATATCATGCAGTGCGCCATCCACCCCATTGAATACTCAAGAATATCCACTTGTAAATCTGCAAAAGAAATGTGGGATACGCTTGAGCTAATTTATGAGGGTACATTTGAAGCCAGGGCCACCAAGGCCAACATGCTAACCACTAACTATGAAATGTTCAAAATGAAACCTAACAAATCCATTTCTGAGATGTATGCCAGGCTCACCCAATTAACTAATTCCTTAAAGTCATTGGGAAAAGAATATTCTAACAGTGAACTGATTAGGAAGGTTCTTAGATCTCTCACCTCAGCATGGCACACTATGGCCACGATGATTGAAGACTCAAAGGACTTGTCTGCTATGACAGTGGATGGGTTGATAGGTTCGCTCATGATGTATGAGCTTAACTTGAAGATAAGTGAAGAAGACGTCAAGCCCAAGAAGACCGTGGCTCTCAAAGTTGTTGAGAGCACGGACGAATTTTATGAGGACAACGGAGATGACCTTCCGGAGGCTAGCACAGCTGACCATGCCTTACTCATGAGGGAATTCAAGAAGTTCCTGAATAGACGAGGTAAATTCCAAAAGAGGAAGAAGGCTTTTCCGGTAAGTAGAAACTTCAATCTAAGACTTACTCATGCCAAAAATTCTGACAATGTTATTTGCTATCAATGTAAGAGAGCAGGACATCTGTGAGGAGAATGCCCTAAATTGATTAAGCAAGTGTCCAAGGCCAAGGGAAAGAAGCCCAAAGCCATGATCTCCACCTGGAGTGATGATGAAGAGGAAAATGAGAGTCCCTCTGCTGATGAAGATGAGGATGACTTCTATCTCATGGGTGACAAGAGTGAAGATCAGGTAAGCAACCTTTTTGAAACCTTTTCAATTGAGGATTGAGAAGATGCATATGCTGATCTACTTGAGAAGTATGAAACATATAAAAAGGAGAATACGCATTTGAAGAAAAAGATCAACACTCCTGCTCATGATAATCCTGCCAATAAAGAGTTAGAAGCCTTAAAAATTGAAAATGAAGAACTGAAAAAACAAGCTGAAACTCTTGAAACCACCCGCTCAGATCTGATAAGATTAAAGGAAGAAAATGATGCTCTTAGAAAATAGCTAAGCCAGACCAACCTGAAATGTGAAGATTGGGAGAAAGAGAACAAACTCAATATTGAAAAATATGAGGCTGTTAACGCTGTTTATATTGAGCTGCAAAAAAACTTGGAAAGAGTAGAAGAAGAGCTAAAGAACAATCAATCCACCCTAGAGAGGATGACCCAGGGTAAATCTAACTTAGATGCTATCTTAGGTACTCGGGTTAATTTCAGAAAGGAAGGGCTAGGTTTCAATCCCACTAAGAAGAGGCCTTTTGAATTCAAGACTACATCCTTCTGTCTTGAGAAAGGGAAAGGGAAGCTGATTGTTGAAGAACAAATAAAAGAGAGCCCCAGCGATCATGCTACTCAATCAGGTCGATGCACCAACCCACAAGGTCGACACCATGGCCAAACAGGTCAACACTTCAGTGCTCAACAGGGTTCTACAAGTCGATGCAACACCAGCCAGACAAAGGTAAGTAAGCAACAAGGTCGACACCATGGCCAACCAGGTCGACGCTTCAGTGTTAAACATGGTTCTTCATATCGATGCACCAACCCACAAGGTCAACACCACAGCCAAACATGTCGACACTTCAGTGTAAAACATGGTTCTTCAGGTTGATGCACCAGGGATATGCCTCGACGCAGCTCATTCTCCCACTTTGGAAAGAAAAACCGTTCCAATGACATAAGAAGGGTCAATGGCCAGCCCATCTGGGGTACCTTCCACACCAAATTCAACCCATTTAGAAACTTAAAAACCAGACCTCAACCTAACTTACACTCCATGAAATTCATGAAACCTGCTTGTCATGCACGCAACCAACTGGGACACACCAATAGCCAATGCTAGCTCAATCATAGAATGAAAGTCTTTAAGCAAGTTTGGATTCTGAAGAATTTATTGCATGCCTTGAACTATGACTGTGAACCCAAATTTGTTCGGGTTCCAAAGACCTCTGCTTAATGTCTTCTATGCAGGATTGCCTAGCAGCCCATCACAACCGTTGGTACTTGGACAACGGCTACTCACGGCACATGACGGGAGACAAAAAAAAATTCAGCCATTTAATCAAGAAGGAAGGAGGCCAAGTAAGGTTTGGAGGCAAGGATAAGGGAAAGGTAATTGGTACAGGCACCGTGGGTAAGAATTCATCCAACTCTATTGATAATTTGATGCTTGTTGAAGGCCTTGAGCACAATCTACTTAGCATAAGCCAGCTGTGCAACAAAGGCCATAAGGTAATGCTTGATGCTAGTGAATATAGAATCTTTGAGAAAAACTCTGAGTCTGTGCTCTTCATAGGTCACAGAGTTAATAATGTCTATATGGTAGACCTTGATGCATCTAATTCTGAAAGCTTGTGCTTGACTGCCAACCACCTCAGTGATGCAGGCCTATGGCACCGACGGTTGGGACATGTTAGCTATGGCACTCTACACAAACTGTCCAAACATGGGATGGTTAAAGGCTTTCCAAAACTGGCCTATACAAAAGTTGAACATGTTTGTAAAGCTTGCTATCTAGGTAAAGAAACTAGGAAATCCTTCAAATCTAGAAGTGAGAATTTGTCATCCATGCCTTTTGAATTTCTGCATATGGACTTGTTCGGTCCAACAAGAATAGCTAGCATTAATGGGAAAAGGTTTGGATATGTGATAGTTGATGATTTCTCATGCTTTACATGGATTTTCTTCCTCACTAATAAGAATGATGCCTTTCTTATGTTTCAAATTTTTTTCAAAAAAATAAAGCAAGAAAGTAAATTCAAAATCTCCACCATCCTGTTTGATAATGGAGGAGAATTCAAAAATTTATCCTTTTATGAACTATGTGATCAAGAAGGCCTAACACATAGATTTTCTTCTCCTAGGACCCCAGAGCAAAACGACATTGTGGAAAGGAGGAACCAGACAATTATGGAAATCGCCCGGACCATGTTGTTTGAGAGCCAACTCTCAAGAAAGTTCTGGGCTGAAGTAGCAAACATAGCATGCTACATTATTAATAGGGCCCTGGTAAGGACAAAGTGTAAGAAAACCCCCTATGAGATGTTGAATGGTAAGAAACCCAATTTGGCTTACTTTAGAGCATTTGGATCTAAGTGCTATGTGCATAACAATGACAAATCAGATTGGGATAAATTTGAAGCCAAAAGTGATATTGGAATATTTCTGGGGTACTCTGAATCCTCAAGAGCATATCGGGTCTTCAATGTGAAAAATCAAACTGTGGAAGAAACTCCACATATTGTGTTTGCTGCAATGAGTGATAAGTCTAACAAAGACATTAATGACAAGAAAGTGAAGGAAGATGATGGTGCATTCTTGGAATTCAAAGCAGAAGAGAGAGAAGGCAGCCAACAATAGCTCATTTAGCAAGAAGCAGGTCGGTGGACCGAAATCCCTGCACACACATTGCTTCCTGGTGAGTCTTCTACCAATCAGCGCATCTTAAAGGATCTTCCTGTGCATAACATCATAGGTAACTTGCATGACCCCACTAGGACCAAGTCATTTCTTAAAGATGTTCATAATGATGACCTCATTGCATTAGTCTCTCATTTTGAACCCAAAAGCATTAAAGATGCATTGCATGATGAAAATTGGGTTAATGCCATGCATGATGAACTCAACCAATTTGAAAGAAACCAAGTTTGGAATCTAGTTCCAAGACCCACCGACCAGCATGTCATTGGGACTAGATGGGTTTTTAAGAACAAGCTTAATGAGGAAGGGGCTATCATCAGAAACAAGGCTAGGTTGGTAGCCAAGGGGAATAACTAAGAAGTTGGCATTGACTTTGAAGAATCATATGCCCCCGTTGCTAGACTAAAAGCCATCAGAATCCTACTAGCCTTTGCATGCTCCCTAGGCATTAAACTATATCAAATGGATGTCAAGAGTGCTTTTCTGAATGGCCTGATAAAAGAAGAGATTTTTGTAGAACAACCCCTGGTTTTGAATTAATTGACTTGCCTAACCATGTTTACAAATTGGACAAGGCAATGTATGGATTAAAGCAGGCTCCACGGGCCTGGTATGACAGACTGAGTGCACATTTGACTGGGGAAGGCTACATCCGAGGTAAGATGGACCAAACACTCTTTACCAAGGTAATGAATGGTCATATCATCATTGTATAGGTATATGTAGATGACATTATGTTTGGTCAACTAATTCTTACATGTGCAAGCAATTTGCTGAGCTTATGACAAAGGAATTTGAAATGAGCCTCATGGGAGAACTCCAATTTTTCCTTAGAATGCAGATCACATAGACAAAGGAAGGATTCTTCATAAACTAGTCCAAATATACATTGGAGGTCCTGAAAAGGTTTGGAATGAAGGAAGGCAACACATATCCACACCCGTGGGAAAAAATGCCTCTCTAGATGCGGATGAGAATGGTAAATCTGTAGATTCAAAAACATATCGAGGTATGATCGGGTCTCTTTTATATCTCACTGCTTCTAGGCCTGACATTCAGTTTAGTGTATGTATGTGTGCTCGCTTTCAAGCTAATCCTAAAGAATCTCATTTCATTGCTGTGAAAAGAATCTTAAGATACATTGCTAGCACACATGACTTGGGGATGTGGTATCCTGCATCATGTTCTTTTGACTTAATCTCATATACTGATGCTGATTATGCTGGATGCAAACTTGATAGAAAAAGTACAAGTGGCTACTGCCAATACTTGGGTGGATGCCTAGTCTCTTGGGCTTCCAAAAAGTAGCACTATGTTGCACTTTTCACTACAGAAGCTGAATACATTGCTGCAGGTAGCTGTGGAACCCATGTACTATAAATAAAACACCAACTCCAGGACTACGAAGTAGATCTTGGATGCACACCCATCATGTGTGACAATACCAGTGCCATTAACTTAACTAAGAATCCCATTCAGCATTCCCGCACCAAACACATTGAGATAAGGCATCACTTTCTCTGGGATGAGGTAAGCAAGAAAAACTTTGAATTTTACTTTGTTGAATCTGAGAAACAAATTGCTGATATTCTTACTAAACCTTATAGCAATGACTATTTTTCAACTCTAAGAAGAGAATTGGGTCTATGTAGACCTCCCACTTGATTACATTTACATGTTCTTGCTCATCTAAGTCCAAGGGATCACTTGTTACAATAGTCAGGGGGAGTCCATCATTGCATGTTTAACTATCTGCATTTCCATAATTGCATCTTAGTTCATGTGCTGCCCTACTGGTCATATGTGCATCATCCTTTGGTATATAAAATAATGATATGGAAAAGGGCAGGTTCAGTCTGCCTGGGAACACTCACCATGCGTGAGGCAAGTCCTCCGCCATGTATCAAGGGATTTTTCATTACATTTTAGTGTCCATGGGTTGAGGGGGCACTGGCATTTCATTCTGAGATAGGTTCAACATTCAGCTTGCTTCATCTTAAAGCCTTCTTTCTGCTATCTAAGTCAAGAGTGTCGACACACCAATTCATGCGTGTCGACCTCTCTGTGTTCATCTGAGCTACATCACTCTTCACTCTCTTGTGGAATGTTTCAAAGGGAGATTCCCTTCTAAGACTATTCTTATTGACTGACCTCTCAAGCAGCAGTTCCCTGCGTTTTTTGCTATCATGGTTGTTTAAATATAATGGGGCTTAAGGTCAACAACTTTCTGTTCTGAAAACTAACAACTTGAAGGAGAGACTCCATAGGCTTACTACTGCTGATGCTTTCTCATAATATAAGTTCTAATGCTCCATGGTCTGCTTATGTATTTTTAGTGATTATTTTGGTTGATATACTTCTATTGAGCATTGTGATCAAACGACCATATCTAGTGAGACTTATTCAAGGCACTCATTGCAGAGCAATGGTTAGGATTCGCTGAGTAACCTGATGTACTTCACCTGAGACATGGGGTGGTTCACGTCAAAAAGCAATGTTTTGACTAACTCCGGTCTTATAGAGCTTTTTAATCAAAAAAACAAAACATAAAAAAATTAAAGAGGCTAGAAGAGCTTAACAGAGCAATGGCTCCTGCTCACTGAGAAACTGTCACCCTTCACCAATAAAGTGATAGTGGGATAGGCATAAAGTGACAAGCCATCTCTGATCAAAATGAGGCATGATAGATAACTACACTAAGTAACTGGGGCGTTTGCATCTAACAAATGTGTTCCTCACGTAAAAAGGTGTATGCCTATCTTGACTGTTAGCTCAGCCAATGTGAAATTCAAAAGTGCAAGTTTAGAAAAGTTCTCACTACTCCAGCATGTTTGACTTCAATACTCATGGTAGTCAATCTTGAAGAGCCACTGGGTCTCATAAGTTAAACTATATGTGCCTTATCCAGGACTTCAATTCTATTTTGTGCATCAACTTTAGTAATCTTATTTTGAGTACTCCCATAACTGCTCCATTCCTGATAAACGTTCTTGACTTTAATCCATCCATTCTTATTCTACTATCATGACATGCTTATGTGTTGGGAGATGTCTATTTTAAGGGTTGTTCCAGTCATTTCCTCGAATATGTCTTAGTTCTGAATCTCTCTCTTGAATTTCTGCCCACATCTCATACCTCTTCACTTATATGTCTACAATACCCCTCATGTTTTTGCTGATGACAAAGGGGGAGAGAAAGGGCTTGCTGATATGTCATGTATCCATTGCACATCAGGTTGCTATGCTTAAATTTGTATAAGTTTACATGTACACTGCATATCATGTGGTTATGCTTAAATTTGCATAAGTTGCCTACTCAAATTACTGTTAAAACTATGAGCACAATGACTCATAATTGCCATCATCAAAAGGGGGAGAATATTGGATAAATGTTGTTTTGATGATGTCTCACTATAAGTCATTAGCCAATCTATTTAGAAACTCATGATACACCCTTCCATTGACTAGGTGAGAAGAGGCTAAACAGAACCTTCAAATGTCGACATTAGGCTTTCAAGTGTCGACCTCAGGCCTTCGCAGAAGGAAGAAAAGCCCAAGTGGCTATAAGATAGGTCAACCTCACTCCATCAGGAGGTCAACCTCAGGCTCTCCTAGAAGTCGTTATAAACAAAGTTTTGCAAGGCAGTGTCGACCTCACTCCATCAAGAGGTCGACCTCAGGCTCTCACAGAAGCTATTAAAATATACTGTCACAAGGGTAGTGTCGACCTCAGTCTCTCAGAGTGTCAACCTCAGACCCTCATAGCAAATAGTTCACTTGTTGATCTTCATGGCTGCCTCGACCTCATCATCAGGCGTATCGACACCTTCAAGCTCCCAAGCCAAAAAGTTGACTCCGAGTGTCGACCCTTTTTCGCGAACGCTCTGTTGTGCCACACAGTGTCGACCTCACCTTCAAGGAGTGTCGATCTCACAATCGCGAGCAGCTCTCTGGGAAGCGGCCAATGCAAGCAGTGTTGACCTCACTGTTATAGGAGGTCGACCTTAGGCTCTTCCAGAAACTGTTATAATCACCCATTTTCAATGAAGTGTCGACCTCACCTCTACAGGAGGTTGACCTCACGCTCCTTCCAGAAGCTGTTCGGAACGGACTTTTTCAAAGCAGTGTCGACACAGTCTCTCAGCGGGTCGACCTCACTAAAGGGTAAACTCTAAAGTCTTCTGATAGATCTGTCTTTTGGAAAACCGTACAGAGGGCAAAGATGTTTGATGTAAACCTCTAAAAACATAGATTTTGAGGTATGGAAAAGATTTCTAGGACACTCCAAACATCCTTGTCATCATTAGTGTCCATGGCAACATCTTACTCCAAACATCTGCCAGTATAACTCCTTGGAAAAGGCTATCTCACTGACAGTTCTGTGCCCTGCGCCAGTCAGCTGGGATTCTATCTGAAAGGAGAAAAATCTATGGACAAAGGATGTCCTTCCCGCTAACAGAAATTAAGGTTCTACAGGCTTCTTTGGTCAAACACTCTTTGTCTATTCCAGCTATTCAAAATCACTCAATAAATAGAGGGAAAGTCTTCTGCCTCTTAAAGCCTGAAGAGGGGGCGATCTGGCGCTGCTCCTGAGCCGGGAAGGGAATGACCACGTACCCTTGAAGTATAAATTGCAAGAAGGGAAACTCGTCAGAGGTGCCCAGGGATAGATCCCTAGGGAAGACCCTCTGATGCTTAAGTCAGCACAGGTAGTAGAGCACTGGAGAGAAGAGAAGAGTTGGGAGGAATGTGGGAGCGCGGGATCCCTCTCCACCAAAAGGTGAAGTGGTTCCTGCTCAGGCTTACTTGGCTTGCTTAAACTAACTTAAGCTCCTCTGTCACAGTTGGGCATGTCCTGTTTAAATAGTGGCATGTTGTGTGAATTGATCCCTGTAAGCGGAGGGGTTCTAGGAGGGCTTACGTCCTTTATGCGGGCTCCTTACGGTGCGCAGACTCTTGGTTTCCCCTGTCCCCTTGGGCTTCCTATCATTAAGGGATCCGCAATGGCCAAGTTAATAAGCTTCCATCAGCGAGCCCGAGCGATCGACACTTATTCAGGAGTGGTCTCCCGAGAGATAAGTGCTAGGTCAGGGCGAAGAATAGGGGGCTCCGGGGGAGCTTTCCTGATCGACTGATGCTCGGACTTCCCAACTCGAAGGCCGCCTAGGAAGCGCTTGTACTGAGTGAAAATTTGGGCTTTATAATAAGTGGGCCCGGGGGCTGCCACTTGGAGGAGATGGGCCTCGTTCGGTCAGGGTTGGACCTCATTCGGCCTATCCGTATGGGCGGTGAGATTTCCCCTCTCCACTTGTCCCCCTCCTACTCCCGAGCCAAGATTAGGCTCGGATGAGTAGCATTTAGGCTGGACTGTTGTGGCACTGGTTGGGTAAAGATATCTCTCTGGTAGAGGCCACATGTCGCAGCTCGCCTTGAAAATACGCCCGTTATGATGAGTAAGAGAAGGCCCCTCCTCGGGAGATCGGACGCCGCACCGCCTCCCATCAAGGTTTTCAGGCATTACGCATTTTGCGTCCTTTTATCTCCAAGGTTTTAGGGTTTTGCCGCACTTTGTAGTTGTGTGGGTAGAGAATAGTTTCGGAAGGGTAGAGAATCGTTGCGGGCATCGGAGCTAGGAGAGCTTCTTGAGGCGGTGATTCGTGGGTCCCCTTTCTTCTCCGAAGTTCTCTGGCATGGAGCTTTTCCCTTCTTCTTCTCTTTGTCTGGTGGCGGACCATCGTTCTGAGTCTGAGGGGCGGCAGAGAGAGCGGGCCCCTAGGGCTTTCTTGACGCCGCCGGATCCGCTTAGCAGCGAGCTGGGGGAGGCGGAGGTGAAGCGGCTAGAGGGTCGCTACGGGCTACCTTGGCGATTCTAGTTCCTAGCGCCTGAGCCTCATGAATCTAGCTTGTCTACACGCTCCGGCCTCTTTTGTTCCTTCCTCCTGGCCTGGAAATGCGGTTTCCGTCTGCCCCTTCACCCCTTTGTCGCTGAGTTGCTTCAGTTCTACCGACTGGCTCCTATCCAGCTGGTTTTCAACTCTTACACCTTTATCTTCTCCTTCATTTTCCTCTGCGGCCAGTGCGGGGTGCGTGCCTCACTAGAGCTTTTTCATTACTTCTTCGAGTTGAAGGATAATCTTCACGCGGGGAAGGGCTTCTTCTTCATCCAGGCGAGGCGAGGAAGGAGTTGTGTGTCCCTCTCTAGGAGGGATTCTTCTCATAAAGGGTGGACGACCCAATATTTCTGGGTGAGCCCGCCAACAGTAGGTGTAGTCTGGAACTTCCCGACGGCGCCCAATTTTCACCCGAACATTCCTTCGAAGCAGATTGTGTTCTCTCCGGAGGTGGAAGAGGAAGCTGCTATTCTTCAGCAGAATCGCCAGGAGACTGCTGATTTGGTGACTTCTTCCAACATCGAGGGCTACCTTTCTCATGTACTATTGCCGACAGGTGAGAAATTCTGGAACTTGGTCCTTCTTCTTGCGAAGTAAGAGTCTTCCTTCTCATATTCGGCTTCTTGTGGTTTAGACACGAGGCGAGCGGTCGAGGAGGAGGCACCTCCGTCCGAGTTGGAGATCATCGACCTGGACGAGACGCCGGCTCCGGATGACCGTGAAGCTTCAGAGGGCTCGTCCCGTTCCCGGGATAAGGGCAAGCGGGTGGCCCAGGATGACACCTCCGAGCATCGGGGGGTCAAGCGCAAGGATCCCGTGGCCAAGCTGCTGCAGTCTTGGATGCAGGCTAAGTCTGCTGAGAAGAAGCGGGCGAGGAAGGAGGAGGTCGCCCATCCGTCTAGAGAAGACTCCCCCACGGCTCTCCCCTCTGCCGAGCAAGAGGGGGCCGCCGAAGGAGGGGCCGCTACCGATGCTGAGGCGCCGAGCGCAGCTGAGGGGCCTTCAGACGAGGGGGTCTACCCCCAGTAGGTCGAGGCTAGAGGGTCGCAAGAGGAGGCGACCCAATCACCGCCGACCGAAACTGGGGAGGCACAAGGTGGGGCCGTTCACACCGAGCCGACCCGTGGGGCCCCCGAGACGAGGTTGCCCGAGGGAGGTGCCCCAGTCCCGGTCACTCCAGTGAGGGTATCCCCTCCCTCTACCAGCACTTTCAGCATCTGATCTCCTCTATATCGGGCGTGCCATTCTTTAGCTTCGAGGGACTTACGGGAGAAAGTCCGGAAGGGTCCTCCCTCTGCGCTTTTGGAGCAGATTATGGAGGGAGGGCTGATCCTAGCCCAGCTGGGGGCTGAGGTCGTAGACGCGTACGCTCGGGTGGAGACGGAGAGGGAGGCTCTTTCGTGGGCCCGTGGTACGCTCGATCGGAAGGTCGAGCGTCTGACCCACGAGCTTGGAGACCTTCGTCGAGAGACCACTCCGCTCTGAGCGTTGGCATAGTCGAGCCAAGCACTCGATCTCTGGCGGAGCAGCTGGCCCAAGCTCATCATATGGTCGACCGGAAGAGCGAGCTCCTTGATTCGGAGAGCAGAAACCAGGTCGAGTGAGATGACCAGTAGAGGGTCGAGCGAGCGGGGCTCGAGGACCGAGTCCGGGCGGCTGAGGACTGGAGGATCGAGGACGAGAGGAAGTTGTCCGAGTCTGAGTAGTTGATAGCCGAACTCGAGAGGAAGGTAGAGCTGGCTGGGAGAGAAGCACTCGAGCAGCATAAGCGCTCAGAGGCTTATCAGACAGCTCTTCAGCAGGCGGCCTTTCCTTATTACGAGTCAGGCTACCGACGGGGACTCCGGAAGGGCTTCTCCCAAGGTTATGATCGGGCCGTCATAGAGGCAAAGGCCCAGGCGTCATCGTCGCTCGATTTTCCTTCCGATCAGCGCTATGACTCGGATTGGGGCTGCACCGACTTTTCCCATTATACATCGAGCGAAGAGGTGAGTTCGGCTCCGTCCGAGCGACCGCCAACTCCAGCATCTTCGGGAGGACACGCGACCGAGACAGTTCCCACACAAGTGGAGTCAGTGTCTGGGTCGGCCGTCACCGAGAACACTGGGGGCAGGTCATCTAGTGCCGAGGGAGCTTCGTTTGCCGAGCTTAGAAATGGGATCGAGGCCTAATGTAGTAGCTCTTTTATTTTCTTTCTTTCTTTTCCATATGTAGCCGGGTGCGGCTTTTTGGAAACTCTAATAGTGGCAGTATTCAATGTTGAATTGACTGTTTCTTACCACTTTTGGTATGATTTGACTACCGTATCCGTAGTCGTTTGAAGAAGGCGCCGATTCTCTGCTGATCTTGCCCGCGCCGATATGTCAAATAACTAACATGGTGCTGGCGCCTTTCCATTTTTCCATACTGCCTTTAATGACTTACTGCTTCGCGCGTCCCGCTGGAGGGGGGTGTCGGGAATTGAGGTAACCATCTTAGGGAAAGCCTTGGTAGCGTGTTTTGTAAAGGGGTGAATCATTTAAGGTGATCAGCTCCCCCTTCGGCAAATAAAAGGTCCGAGGGGCGTCTCCTTGCTTTCGTCGCTTAAGGCTATCCCTGGCGGTTTTCTCCCTCTTTCTCTTCCGCGAAGCGTTGTGCTTTTAGTCTTGGGAAGGTATGGAAGGCGCTTCAGAAGATGATGATGCTGATGGCGATAGGAGGGAAGCTCCTGTTGTTTCACTCTGGAAGATGGTTCGTCCGTCGGAGGTCAATCAGGAGGAAGGTTCATGCCGGAGCATGTCACCTTCCTATCCCTGTCCTGCCAGCGCTCTTCTGAGGGGAAGAGGGAGCCAACTAAGCTCCCTCCTTTCCGGGCCTTCCCCTGCCTCCTCATCCAGCTCCGCCATTTTCTTTTTCTCCCTCCCTTTTCACTCTTTGGAGGGTGCCTGCACTTGTATTCCTTCATCTTCTTCTTGTTGTTTCCCCTCTTTTCTTTTTTCTTCCGAGCTTTCTCAAACCAACTAAACCAGCGATCCCTTATCCGAGCCAATTTCTGCACGAGGCAGAGTCAGTGGCTGGACGTGGGAGCGCCTACTGGGTCGGCCGAGCGTTCTGCTCGCGTCATAGTACCAGGAGATGTAATTTTTTCTTTTACATACACGTATACTGTATCGGCCACGGCCTACTTGATGTACATCAAAGTTCAATAAGAAGAGAAGAATGACATCTATTCTATTTTGCTTACATGTGTATGCTTGCCAATGTTCAAAAGTAGAACGTGCGAAGATTTGTCGCATTCCACGTCCGAGGGATAGGTATTCCTTCCATGGTGGACAGTCGGTATGCTCCTTTCCCGAGCGTCTCGACCACTCGGTAGGGTCTTTCCCAGGTAGGGGCCAGCTTCCCCACCGCCTCTAGTGGTCGAGATGCCTCGGCTTTCCTCAGGATGAAGTCTGCCGGCTGAAAGTGTATGTCTCGGACTCTGGAGTTGTAGTATCTAGTGATGCACTGTTGGTATTCCATTGCTCGGATGCTGGCAATCTCTCGGATCTCCTGCGTCAAGTCGAGGTTCTCTCGCAGTTTCTGCTCGTTTACCTCGGGCTTGAAGTGGGTGACTCGGAGAGAGGGATTGTCGATCTCTAACGGAATTATGGCTTCCGTGCCATACACTAGTTGAAAAGGTGTTTCACCGGTGGCCGTTCTTGGAGTAGTTCGGTGCGACCATAGTACGTTAGGTAATTCCTCGAGCCAGCTTCCCTTGGCCTTGCCTAGCCTGGTTTTGATGCCTTTTAAGATAGTCTTATTGGCATTCTCGACCAGTCCGTTAGCCTGAGGGTGGGCTACCGAAGTGAAGTGGTTGCGAATATTTAGGTCGGCGCATCTGTCTCTGAAGTAATGAGAATCAAATTGCCGACCGTTGTCGCTCACAATCACTCGGGGGACACCATAGTGGCAGATGATCGACTTCCAAACAAAATTCCATACGACTGACTTGGTAATCCTGGTGGTGGCTTTGGCCTCGATCCACTTGGTGAAATAGTCGATGGCGACGATGATGAACTTCCTCTGAGCTTGAGCCGTGGGGAATGGCCCTAGGATGTCAATTCCCCACCGAGCGAAGGGGTATGGCTCGGTAAGGGTGACGAGCTCTACTGCTGGCTGGTGAATCAGATGGTCGAAGCGCTGACATCGATCACACTTCTGCACGTAGCTCGAGTAGTCCCGCTGGAGAGTGGGCCACCAGTAACCCTGCTGAAGCAAGATCTTGGCGAGCGATCTTCCTTCTTGGTGCGCTGCGCAGATGCCTTCATGAACTTTCTGAATCTCTCAGCTGGCTTCGTCGACACTGATTCACTTGAGGAGGGGACCAGAGAAAGATCTTCGGTACAAGGCACCATCTGGCATGACGAAACATCGAGCTTGGTACTTGAGTTTTCGAGCCTCCCGGGGATCGGTGGGCTCTTGAGAATCTCGGAGCCAGGATATGTAGGGGGTCCTCCAGTTTCTTGAAGGTGCCATGTTAATGGTCATAAGCTCAGATTCGATGCTTGGTTGCCCGAGCTCTTCGAGGAGAACCGATTGTGTACTGGTGGGGTCGGGCGAGGAGGCCAGTCGAGAGAGGGCGTCCGCTCAGGAGTTTTTCTCTCGAGTTATTCGGACTACCTCAAAACTCTCAAAGAGTTGGGCCATCCTCTTGACCACATGGAGGTACTTGACCATTTGTCCTTCCCGAGCTTCGTAATCACCGTTGATTTGGCTAGCAACCAGTTGAGAGTCGGTATGGATCCTGACTCGTTCGGCCCCAAGTCGTCGAGCCATCCTGGCTCCCGAGATAACAGCTTCATACTCGGAGGCGTTGTTGGATGCCTGGAAGTTGAACTTCAGGGCGTACCATAGCTCCGCTCCTTCAGGGGACTTGAGGAGGATACCGGCGCCGCTCCCTGTCGAATTGGAGGATCCGTCGATGAACAGATCCCAGGTTGGCCCGGGTGTAGGTGGAAGAGCTTCTTCAGTCGGGACCATGCTTTCAGCGATGAAGTCCGCGAGAGCCTGTCCTTTGATAGCCGAGCGGGGTCGATACAAGATATCATAGGCCCCCAACATGATGTCCCATTTGACAAGACGTCCCGAGGCTTCAGGATTAAAGAGAATCTTCTTCAGAGGTTCGTCGGTCAATACGATGATGGAGTGCCCTTGGAAGTAGGGTCGGAGGCGCTTGGCCAAGGTAACCAATGCTAGCATGAGTTTCTCGATTGCGTGGTACCTTTTTTCGGCCTCGTTAAGCACCTTACTTGTGTAGTACACCGGTCTCTTGACCCCTGCGTCGTTCCTGACCAAGACCGAGCTTACTGTAGAAGGGGCCACCGAGAGATAGAGGTGTAGAGCTTCGCCTTGGACTGGCTTGGATAGCATCGGGGGCGAAGCCAGGAATTCCTTGAGTTTGGTGAATGCCTTCTGACATTCCTCGTCCCAGGAGAACGTAGCAGATGCCATTTTTGTTGGGTTCTGTGCGCCCCCTCGTTGTCTTTGACAATGGTTTTGATGATTCCAATATATCGTGTGTTTTGTGTTTACTTGCTTTGTGTTTACTTCATAGTGAAAATCTTGTGTGTTTATGTTTAATGGCATCTTGATGATAAACAAGCTAACATTATGATATCTTATTTTACAGGTGGTTCAAACATAAAAGTCATTCATGCACAAATCCTTGATGTTGATGTTTCCATTGGTGCTCTCAAATATCTTGTTATGTTGGTGCTTTTAATGAACTGACAAATATTTGAAATATCTTGCTGTCCATGGTTGTACTTGCTCTGAACTGCATTTATAATTCATGTCTATGAATTAATCTTGAATGTGAAACTAAACTTAAGTTGCTAGAATGAATTTCAAACTCTAAATCTTGAAAGAGTAGCTTTAGTTTTGTCTAACATTATCGATTGGATTGAATGGATGGTTTGATTAATCTACATCATCTGGATTAATATGAGAATTTCATTGCTTGGGTTGAGATTGAGTTTAATGGCAATCTGTGCTGTGCAGGTTCGATGTGGATTTGTCTTGCAAATAATGGTAAGAACATTTTTGAAGGTTGGTCACAAGGTAGATGAAAGAGCAATGGTTAAATCTGGAGAATACATGTTTATTGTGAGACTTCACTCAAAACTTGAAGGCCAATGGTATTAATCGATGTTCAATTAGATATCAATGTAAATGGATTCAATCTATGAAGAAATCATGCTTCGTCATCTAAATCTGAGTTTTATGAACTCTATTGTTCAATCATGATACATGTTTATGAAATGTGGTGCTTTCAATTGATATTACTGATGTTTTTCTGCTGTCAGCAAAAGTGTTGACCTCAGGGGTCGACACTTATTTTCAGAGCTTCTGCCTTGCACTGTGTTAAGAACGCTGGCAGAAAGTGTCGACCTGTGAAGTCGACACTTTCACCAGGGTTCTGTTGTTTGCTAAAGGCAGAACTCACGGGAAAAAGTGTCGACTTCATAGGTCGACACTTTTAGGTAAGTACGATCATTTATGTGAAACAGAATGTTCGTGAAAAAGTGTCGACCTCAAGAGTCAACACTTTTCACCACGAATGTTATGTCTCTTCACAGGCCAGAACTCTTGGTGAAAAGTGTCGACCCCATAGGTCGACACTCGTATCTCAGTTTTGTTTTTATATATGTTCTGGCAGAACTCGTTGAGACGAGTGTCGACCCTGGAGGTCGACACTTTGTCTGCTACGTCCGGATCGTGGTTTCTGGATTGACTTCGAAATGCCCATTATAAGATCCGTTTGCTTGGGGTTTTTACTCCAATGCCCTTAGGGTTTCACCCTTGTCTTAGGTGCATTTTAGAAGGGCTTTTAGCATGGGTTAACTTGCCATTATGCATCTTTCTTCATTGAGTATATGAAGTTGCAAAGTCTCATACGATGGATATCTCTCCCAAGGGCTAGCATCGTTCTATTCTTGCAGGAAAAGGAGAAAGGAGCTGGAGAGGGCCTTCAAGCTAAATCTGATCTACTTCCCTAGAGATTCGAAGCTCACTGATGAAGGGAGTTGTAAGCAGAATGAAGAGATGAATCTGAGGACGTCTTCATCGCAACCAAAGGTTCACATCGACCTGAGTAAGAAGGAGAAGAACGTGAAGGAGGGAGTTGCTTCAACAAGGAGAAGGAAGAAGAAGCAGGAGAAGTCGCCGCCCGCGAGCCTGTGTCCAGTTCTGGGAGCTGCAGCTACTGTTCTCCCCCGTTCAAGGTTTTGGGCATTTGGGACTTCATGTCTGGCTGCTTCCACTCCGTTTTGTCATTTCCAACGCACCCTACCTGCTGATTCAAAGGATTTGTGGGACATTCAAAAGAGAGTACTATAAATCTGTTATTTATCTAGTTGTGATGTCCCTTTTAACTAAGACATGGATTAGAGCATATTGATTCATTCGTTCCTTGTGTGTGCAGGTATGACTGGAGCTGGGATTTGAAGGAACATACATCGGATCTTCAAGAGAGAAGATCGTGTGCTCTGACATCCTGCGGATTCTACTTTCTCCAACCTAAGCTTCAAGAAAGATCTTCTTACGGCTATTGGAGAATCAAGGGGATATTTCTACATTCTATTTATGCTTATCTCCTTGTGTGGTTCATGGTTGATCATTATTCACATACTAATGAGCGCGTTTATTGTATATCTTTTCTGTTAGTTAAACTCAGAATATTTTTGTGTGTGTGGACGGAGCTGCATCTCCGTGTGGTTTATTATCCGGGGTGAGTTCCCCGACTATGTGTGTATGTGTGTTGCAGTGGCAGCGTGTTGAGGCAAGGCCTCATGTGTGTATTGCTGCGGAAGCAGTGTGTGTGTGGTTGGGGTTCGTCCCCGTGTTGCTACGAAAGTAGCATGCAGTGAAGCCTCACCCGGTTGGGTGAGGGGTGGACGTAGGGAGCCCATCGTGGTCTCGAATCACCTTAAAATCCATGTGTCTTGTGTGATTGCTTGTGTGATTGTCATTTCTTCTATCTCCATTCATAGGTACATTATATAGGTTTTAAATTCACTATACTGTCACACACTACTACCTCCGTTATCCGTGTTGAACGTAATTTCCTTGATTAGTTGCATTATCTATCCGTGTGAGATCGGGGAGTTTGAGAAAATGCCTTAATCTCACTTGAAGTTTTAGTTAATCAACATAGTTAATTTTACTTCAGTTGTAATTGGGTTAGAAAGTTTTTAAAATCTGCCATCTCGGCAAGGGGACAATTCAACCCCCCTTCTTGTCCGCCATCTCTCTGGGCAGACAGGGTCCCCTCAACAATTTGAAGAAGGGTAGGCAACGTTCGGCCGCCCGAGACAAGAAACGGTTGAGTGCAGCAATGCGCCTCGTTAGGCGCTGGACGTCCTGGATGCAGGTGGGTGGCCGCATGTTTAGGATGGCCTGAACCTTGTCGGGGTTGGCCTCAATTCCGCATTGAGTTATCAGGAAGCCAAGGAACTTCCCAGATCTGACTCTGAAGGCGCACTTGGCTGGATTGAGCTTCATGTTGTGTCTCAAGAGAGTGTCGAAGGTCTCGGCTAAGTCGGCGAGGTGGTCTTCGGCCTTAGGCATCTTGGCGAGCATGTCATCAATATAGGCCTCGACATTCCGACCGAGCTGCCCTTAGAAAATGCGGTTGATCAGCTTCTGATATGTGGCTCCAGCATTCTTTAACCCGAACGGCATTTGGGTGTAGCAGTGTACGCCGAAGTCGGTGATGAAGGTAGTCTTCTCGATGTCCTCTGGGTCCATCCTGATTTGATGGTAACCGGAGTAGGCATCCAGGAATCTGAGCAGCTCATTGCCAGAGGTTGAATCAACCGGTTGATCGATGCTCGGCAACGAGTAGCAGTCCTTCGGGGTGGCCTGGTTGAGGTTGGTGAAGTCCATGCACATCCGCCACTTTTCGGAGGCTTTTGGTACCAGGACGACGTTGGCGAGCCATGTGGGGTACAGAACTGGACGAAAGAGGCCAGTCTTCTGTCCCTTGATGACTTGCCCCTTGATGACCACCTGCTTCTCTGGGGTGTGCTTTGTCCTGCGCTGTTGTACTAGTCTTACTGTAGGGTCGAGGTTGAGCTTGTGCATCACCACATCTCCCGGAATTCCAGGAAGGTGCTCATCAGACCATGCGAAGACTCGGATGTACTGCGTAAGGAAATCTTTATATTTTTCCTGTTCCTCAAGTGGTAGCTCGGCTCCAATCTTTACTCCCAAAGTCGGGTCACCGTTAAGGAAGACCGTTAGCACTCGCCACTAGGCTCAGATGTTGCGGGTCCCTCTTCGGCTCCCATTACTCTTTTATTTCTCCCTTCCGGCCTAGTGGCATCAACCGAGACTATATATCACCGTCTAGCCAGTGCCTGGTTACCTCGAACTTCCCCCATGCCATATTTGGTTGGGAACTTCATCTTTTGGTGAAAGGTGGAAGGCACCGCATTCATTCGGCTGAGAATGCCTCGACCGAAGATGGCGTTGTATGCCATCATCCCCTTGATCACGATGAATTCTACCATAACCGTAACGGTTTTGGGCGGGGTACCGAGAGTAACCGGCAGGCTTAGCGCTCCCTCGGGATAAGTAGCCTGGCCGTTGAACCCAGAGAGGGGGGTTCAGATCGGGCGAAGTTTAGATGGATTCTCTCCCATCTTGAGGAAACACTCATAGGATAATACATCAGGGGCACTCCGATTGTCAACTAAGATCCTATCTACGTTACAATGGTTTATTGTAGCTGATACAACGAGAGCATCATCGTGCGGGGTGGTTAACCCTTCCAGGTCCTGGTCAGAGAATACCAGGGCCTGCGATTCGCTAGCCTACGGGGCCGTGGGTGCCTCGTTCGAGGCTCGGCTCGCTCGCTCGGCGTGATGCTTTCTTCCTCGGTTGGTATCTCCGCCTGATGCCGTGCCGCCCGCGCTGACATTGATGTGGACTCCGCGGGGGGCATTATCGATTTCTTCAGGGGCGCCTCGATCTTCCTTGGACACGTATCGAGATAGGTGTCCCTAGCGGATGAGACGCTTGATCTCATCTTGGGGTTGATGGCAATCGCTAGTGTGATGCCCATTGTCGCCATGGAACAGGCAATGCTTGCGACGATTGCGGTACTTGGTCTTCATAGGCTCAGGTTGGTTGAGGAGACCCGAGCCTTTGATGTCTTCATATATCTCGTAGACAAATCTTCCCACAGACGGCGCCAGATGAAGAGGGGGCGATAAGTGTGGTATACCGCTCGTACTTCAGGGACAGCTCTTTTCGGTCTCCGTCCTGGTTCCACCTTTTTCCTTGACCCATCCCTTGCTCGGACGGTCTCTTCTTGCCCCCCTCCCGACCCGAGCCGGTTGTGCCTTGGTAGGCGCTGAGTACTTCTTCACACTCGGCATGGCGCAGAGCCAAGGTCACTAGCTCGGTAAGGGAGGTCGGGGGATGAAGCACTAGCTCACACTGCAGGTTTTCATCATGAGTACCCCCGGTCAGCGCGGTGATGGCGGAGGCCACGTCCAGGCGGGGGATGCGCAGTGCATCCGATTTAAATCGGTTAATATAAGCTTGCAATTTTCCCCCTGTTCCTGCTTGAGGGTCAGTAGTCCCGCCACTGACCGGAGTGGACCGATGTCGGTGAAGCTTTCCTTGAATATTCGCCCGAATTGCTTGATGTTGTAGATGCTGTCGGGGGAGAGGGCTCTGAACGAAGCCTGAGCGCCCTGGACCAGAGTGGTCACGAACGCTTGACACTTGATTACGTCAGAAGCCCCATGCAAGGTCATCAGGGCGTCGAAGCTATCGTAGTGGTCGACTGGGTCTCCCTGACCATCGTACGACTTGAAGGTCGAAAGTGAGATTCTGGGAGATATCTCTGCCTTCAGGATGTAGTCGGAGAACGGGGATCGCTCCTCATCTTCCACAAGAGAGTTCTTCTGCAAGGCACGGAGGGCGCGCTCTTGCTCCGTGAAACGCCTCTCGAAGTCTTACAGTCGGAGAGATAGTTCCGGTTGTCGCTGTCCCGAGGGGCTAGGGGGGCACACTTGCATGCTACCCCGACGCTCCTCAGGGGCCTCGGCGTTTGGAAATGGTCGGCGTGCTCCGGTCTTCTCCCTCCTCGGGGTCGAGGAGGCTTCTTGCTCCGGGGGGGTGGGGGGGTGGGGGGCGTGCGATGGTCCCCCTGATGGGTTGCGGATGAGTCGCTGCCCCCGGAGGGTGAAACGACCTCCAGCAGTTTGCTGGGAGGCATCACCGCGTGGGGGGCTCTTCCGGGGGAGCTGCGACTTCTCCACCTTGGCCGCCTGGGCCCTCATGAGATCCACGGGGACATCCAGTTTTACGTTGAGGGTTTGGAGGGCGTCGGTGCACCCGCTGGGAAGCTATTCCCCCACCACTGATAGAGGTAGCTCGTTGGCTTGGTTGCCGGATGGGGAGTGCTCCGTGGGGAGGGAAGGTGCGCCTTCCTCCGTGACCAGAGCTTTTCCCAGGTCGCCGATAGTCCGCCTGCCAGAACTTCTTCGCACCATGATGGCCCTTTGTGCGTTTCCCACAGACGGCGCCAGATGAAGAGGGGGTGATCTTGCGCTGCTCCTGAGCCGGGAAGGGAATGACCACGTACCCTTTAAGTATAAACTGTAAGAAGGGAAACTCATCAGAGGTGCCCAGGGATAGATCCCCGGGGAAGACCCTCCGATGCTTAAGTCAGCATAGGTAGTAGAGCACTGGAGCGAAGAGAAGAGTTGGGAAGAAAGTAGGTGTCACGCCCCGAGCCTTTATTACAGCGGAAGACTCGCTCGAGGACATGAACATCCGGCATGGTAAGTCTCTTGCGAGCAAGAACGATCAGAGCGCAAGACAATCACAAAATAAATGCAATTGCACAGTATTTAATCAAACTCCAACTTTATTTCATAAATGATCAAAGTATTCTTTTACAACAACCTTTTTATCATTCTACTAGACTCAAGAAAATAAGGAAATTACATTGACTCGATATAAACAATATAGACTTCCTAAATCTTCACTATCATCTTGAAAATACTTTCATTCGCTCTCGGACCCACTACTTGTATAACCCGAATCCGAATTCGAATCACTTCCATCTCCTGAAAAGATTGGAAATAGGTAATGAGCACACTTGCCCAGTAGGTATCTTCGCATCAACATGAAAGTATTATTAAAGTAATTAACATTTTTGCTCTAGAAAATTAAGGCAAAATCATGCGAATGCGATCAATCACTCGATTAAACCAAAGTAACAAGATAATCATATAAGATAGAATGAACTAGCATGAATATGACAAGAACATGAGATTGGCCTTCCATGATCAAGAATGTAACGAGAATGTACTAGCAAGCCACATAATCAACACTCCAGCATCTTTTGCTTATGAGCAAGTGCTTCGTGAATTTTTGTGGAATATCAAGCAAGAAAGTCATGTATAAGAATGTCATGTCGTGTCGTGGATCTTCACTTATTTATAGAAAAAGTACTCCCAACGCAATGCGACGCCAGTAGCATCATACCCCATGGTCTATAAAATAGTATGTTTCTGGCAATCAGCCGAGGGGACTAGCATAGAGCCCTTGAACACAATCAGTGCTCGATCGCATCTTCAAGTATAAATCAAGTTACTTCCACGCATGTAACAATAAAGTATGGCCAAGAATGTACAACTCAATAATTCATGATAACGATCATCAATGGATGAATGCTTCAATTAAAGAATGCATGAGTCAAAAGAAGATTTAAACAATGTTATGCTCATGAGAATAAATCGACAGCATAACGGTACATTCTTTTACTTCCATTCATTACATTAAGTTCCTTGATCAATTTTATAAGTTCTAGACTATCATTAGTTCATCTAGAACCTTTGGAATATCAACCCTTGGGTCAAACCTTGGGTTAAGTACTTAAGAAATGTGACGGTCGTTTACTAGGCCGTTACATCATTTAATGCTCCAGTAGTGGGCAGTTACAATGATCCGAGTCCAGAACAATAAAAATAGACTCAGAGAAAGGTGACGGTCATACCTAGGGCCGTTACATTATGTGACGGTCCAGGATGAAGCCGTTATACTAGTCTGAATCCCGAATCAAGAATTCAAACTCAGATGAATGTGACGGTCTTATATTGGGCCGTTACGTGTGCCTGACGGTCCAACACAGAGCCGTTACATTACTGATAATCAGAAAACATCGATGGTGTAATCTAATCAATGGGCTTTAAGGGTACAACCAACTCGGCGTCCTAGTGGGAATCCCAGGCTCGCGGAGAATTACAGAGGCCTTGAAACAAGATTTCCTAATCCATTGGAAGGAATATCCAATAGAGAGGTCCTCATGTCCAAGAGTATGTTCCTATAGTGTAAAGTGAACTAATGGACAACATACCGGAATGTGTGCCATGTACTTATAGAAACGACTCTATTGATAAAGAGAGAATGTATACTCATTGTGAAGCCAAGATAAACTCCGTTAATACAATTTTCAAAAATCATGATTTAATTATAAACTATAGAGTTTTGGCTCATGAAATTAACATAACTTAAAATAACTCAAGATGCCTAAGTCATGCAAATTCTAATATGAAACAGTAAGTAAACTTAAAACCATAATAACAGGTCAAAACTTAGCTATCTAGGTTTAATTATAAGTAAACTTAACTAGTTACTATTCTGCCATAGGTTGATAGAACACATAGTCTAACGGTCTAACATGGGTGCGTCACAGTGGCTGTGACGGTCTATCAAGGGGCCGTTACAGTATGTAACGCTCCTGTCCAGGTGCGTTAGAGATAACAGTGAAAATAAAAATGTAACAGAGTGTGTGACGGTCTGTCGTAAGGCCGTTACATGCCTGTGACGGTCCTACCATGATCCGTCAGAGAATCTGCTAACAGAAATCAATATGAAATACAAGAGATTAACTCACATCATGTCTATAATCAAAATACCATGTATTCTTAGACATGATAATGAAGTGTAGGCCAACTACATGCATAGGTATCAGTGAATAGACAAGGTAACATCTTTTAATCTTCCAATTAGGGCTAAGAGATGCATGTAATACATAGAACTATTAAAACATGAAATTGATGATCTACAATGCATGAAATTCAATCAAACTAGAGGGCTTTTAGTCTTATCAAGTTGTTTTTGCTGTTCATGAGATGACCTACCTCTTAATTTAGGCTTTAACCTTCCAATTAAGGTCTGAAAACTGAGCCCTAGTTCTCTTCTTCCTATGACTTTTCAGCAACTTCCTTGGGCTCTAACTCCACGACCTCTTGACCTAAAGACGTGAAATTTGGAGAGGAGTTAGTCTAAAGTACTGTAAACAAATACTTCTAAAGAACTTACTCGAGATTATGCCTCCTTATCTTGATTCCTTGCGAGCCAAAAGTAAGGGTCGCCCAGTTCAGAACTAGGTCCTATTTATAGAGTTCTAGCTAGGGTTTGAGGATTAGATCAATTCTAGAGTCCTTATTCCATCAAAACCTAATCTCTAAGAGTCCATAGTAACTTAACATGTCTTTCTAGTTAGGTCTCTTGTAGATAGGGTTCGAAAATTCTAATCTTTTTGAGAGTTCTTTGACTTACGGAACTCACAGTATGTAACAGTCGTGCCCAGGTGCGTTACCTGGCTGTGACAGTCGCCCGATGGACCGTTACAGTCAATGTGTATGGAGTTCTAAGTTAATAAAACTCTTTTATTTGTTTATCCCTATAATTATCTTAGATAAATAGTATTTATCTTATAAATCCGTGAATAAGCTAATTATCCTTCTAGAATATGGGCCAAACTTAATGGGCTTGCTCTATTATCTTTTTGGATAATCATTAATTATGCTAGGTTAACTATTTAACCCAATTGGGCCATATAATGACTCATTAATCTAATAATCCCTTCATAAGTTTATTTAAGCCTTTATAATTTTCATAAAATTGTTTTAATATTCAAAAATTATATATATAAATTCTGGGGCACTACACCCTCCCCCACTTAGAAGAATTTGATCCCCAAATTCAGTACATGGATTATGGAGAGAGTGTACTTACAGTTAAATAATTCTGAAAATCTTTTTCGCATAGTTGCTTCGGTTTCCCACGTTGCTTCATATGGTGATGTCTTCTTCCATTGGATCTTGACCATAGGAATAACTTTATTTCTTAGCTGTCGCACTTCACGTTCCAATATCATTATTTGCGTTTGTTCGTATGTTAAGTCCTTCTGAATCTCCAGATTGTCATAAGTGATAATGTGATCAGGATCATATACATACTTTTTTAGCATGGAGACGTGAAATACGTCATGAACTCCTGCTAATTATGGACGCAAAGCTAATCTATTAGCCACTTCACCGACTTTTTCGAGAATTTCAAATGAGCCAATAAATCTAGGAGTCAACTTCCCTTTAATGCCAAATCTTCGAATACCACGACTTGGAGAAACCTTCAAATATACATGATCTCCAACCTGAAATTCTAAGTCGCGCCTTCGATTATCGGCATAAGACTTTTGCCTATCTTGTGCCATTTTCATTCTTTCCTGAATGAGTTTTATTTTCTCTGTAGAATCTCTGATAATATCAGAGCCTAAGAATTGTCTTTCCCCTACTTCACTCCAACATATTGGCGATCGACAGCTTTTTCCATATAAGGCTTCAAAATGTGCCATTTGTATGCTTGCCTGATAGCTATTGTTATAAGTAAATTCTACTAGAGGTAAGTGATCATGCCAACTACCTCCAAAGTCAATAGCACAAGTCCTGAGCATATCCTCTACTACCTGATTTGTTCTTTCTGTCTGACCATCAGTTTGTGGATGAAAAGTTGTGCTGAAATTCAATTTAGTCCCCAGTGAATGTTGCAGGCCCTTCCAGAACTGTGATGTGAATCGAGGATCTCTATCAGATATAATAGTGATCGGGACACCATGTCATTTGACAATTTCCTTCATGTATAATGCTGCTAGAATATTCACAGACCATCGACTCTTAATTGGTAGGAAATGTGCAGACTTAGTCAACTGGTCTATGATTACCCATATTCCATCGTGTCCACCTCTTGTCTTAGGTAACCCCATAATGAAATCCATCCCTATACTTTCCCACTTCAATTCGGGAATATTTAAGGGATGTAATTTACCTGCGGATCTGAAATGTTCTGCCTTCACTTGTTGACATGTGAGACAGTGAGACACAAAGTCAGCTACTTCCCTCTTCATATTGGGCCACCAAAAGTTTCTTTTAAGATCTTGATACATCTTTGTACCTCCTGGATGAATGGTGTACTTGGAATTATCTGCTTCATCTAGGATTAGTTTCTTCGTAGCCTCATGATCTGGTACACATATTCGGCCTTTGAATAGTAATCTTCCATCATTAGAAATAGAAAAATCCGGCCTTTGTTCAATATTGGCCTTAATCTCCAATAATGCAGGATCATCATTTTACAGCTTGACTAGATCCTTTATCAATGTAGGCTGAGCTTGAATATTTGCTATGAAACAACCTTCTTCCTTCCTGTCAATATCTAAATTCAACTGTGCAAATTGAGGAACAAGGTTAGTCACGCTAATCATAAGACTTGATAGCATACCCATTGGTTTTCTACTGAGTGCATATGCTACAGCATTTGCCTTGCCAGAGTGATATTGAATAGAAAAATCGAAGTCCTTGAGATGTTCTAACCACCTTCTCTGCCTCATGTTTAAATCTTTTTGAGAGAATAGGTATTTCAAGCTCTTGTGGTCTGAATAGGCCGTAAACTTTTCTCCATAAAGATAATGACGCCAAATCTTTAAGGCGAAAATAACTGCTGCTAGTTCCAAATCATGCACATGATAGTTTTCCTCGTGTCGTTTCAATTATCTTGAAGAATAATAGATTACCTTCCCATTTTGCATAAGAACACACTCTAAGCCAATGCCTGAGGCATCCGTATATACTTCGAATCCACCACCTTCCATTGGTAATGAAAAAATAGGGGCTGTAGTAAGATGATTCTTAAGAGTTTGAAAGCTCTTTTCACATTCTTCCGACCAGGCAAAGGGAATTTCTTTCCTTGTAAGTCTAGTTAAAGGAATTGCAATCTTAGAGAAATCTTTAATGAATCTTCTGTAATAACCAGCTAGACCCAAAAAGCTTCGAACTTCTGATACGGTCGTTGGCCGACTCCAATTCTTGACAGCTTCTGCCTTAGAAGGATCCACAGCAATACCTTCTTTTGAAATAATGTGGCATAAGAATGAGACTTCCTTGAGCCAGAATTCACACTTATTGAGTTTGGCATTGTCACGTCTCGAGCGCGGAAGCTTACCCGTGGCGCGACAGTTTTATATAGAACCAAAGCGAGCTAGCTATTCGATGGAATTCTTCATTTTGATAGTTAATAGGGTGCGCAAATAACTAAGATTTAACTTGAAATTAATACAAATAATCTGAGATGACAATTGTTACCACTAACCAAATGATAATTACACACATTTCTCGAGTCCGACTACTAGGCTTCAAGCCCTTATTATAGTTCTAATAAATTAGACTAATACAACTGACATCTGACATAACTGGATACAAATGACATAATTACTACACCACAATTAACAAGACAACATGATAACTCCATTTCTACACTCATCACTCAGACTCATTCCCTTCCGAGTTCTGGCTGATATCCGAACTACCTGAAAAGGTTAGAAAACAACTAGATGAGCGAATCGCTCAGTAGGATTTACATCTCAAGTTCTAACATGCTTTAAGTGAATTACCCATTTATTTAATGTAGGTAAACTATGCATGCAGACAGATAGATATCAAAGAATCGTAAAATCGATAGGAGTAGAAAGTGAGAGTATATAGATTGCACAATTTCAAGCATCAGTAGCAAGTGATAGCAAATGACATCAGGCCAGTGATAACTGAGAAGTAATAACTGGAATAGCAACATGTTAATCAAGCTAGCAATAGTAAGCAAAGTAGTTTCAAGCATGTATAACTGGAATTGGCTATTTATAATGCATTCAAGTAAACACTTTTACCCTTCTGCGGGTCTCAAGTCAATCAATCAAGTAATATCACGAGAATGAGTGGAATGCCTAAAGTCTAGCAAGCAAGTACTCCGGTGCAATGCCAAACACCGTGGTCAATAAACTCCCATGGGCACAAGTACCTTCGGGTGCTCCTCCCAGGACCAGACCGGGCCCTATATGCACAGCATTGGTCGTGTTTGTCGACATCCACTCTCATTTATAGCCAATATGGAATTTCAAGGATTGACCCGGTAGGATGTATATAAGGTGGATTATAGAATAGAATCCAAGGCGTATCGTTATGTAGGGACGAACTAGGAGTAAAACCCGTAACGTTCGATACATGCTAATGACAATAGGAGTTTGAGACTAACTTGCTGGTGTTGACACAAATGTCGATATTAGTTATATATATATATTATTTTTATCCAATATGTATATGTATATATATATCCGATTATAGAATTCTGTCCAATATAATGGAGGTTATAGGTATGTATATCTTCTGTCCGATATACATATATGAGTTAGCCAAAATGGTGATTTATTATAATAATCAGAAATTAATTATGAAAATAAGTTTTTATGTTGAATATAGTTCTAACTTGCTAAAAATGATATTAACATGTTGAGAATGAGTTTCATATGTTACTTTACTGGTAAGGTGATAAAAATAAATTTTTCATGCTGGATTTAATTTTTACATGCTGAAAATTAATTATTAACATGCTAAAATTAATTATTAACATGCTAAAATTAATTAACTTACTGATAGGATGATAATATAAGGTTGCCATGCTGATTACAGAAATTTTCTGATAACAACATAATTTTATCATGCAAAAATTTATTTTTCTACATTTATTTGCTAATTATTTGATAGGAAAATAGAATTATCATGCTGAAAAATAGTTTTAATACATTGAAAATAACTATAACATGCCAAAAATAATTATAACATGCTGGAATAATTTTACCATACTGGAAGAAATGTTATCATGCTGGAAGTAATTTTCATGCATCAATTTACTACTTTATTTAATAGGAAAGTAAGTTTTATATGCACAAAAATAGCTTTAAATAGATTTTAACATGCTGAAAATAATTTTTATATCTCAGTATGTATAAAATAATTCTATCATATTGGAAGTCACTTTTAAAATGCTGGAAATAGTTTTAACATGTTGGAGATAATTTTTAGTATGTATAAACTAATGTGGTGAAAATTAGATTTTTACAAAAAAAATAATTTCATTCTACAAATATATATATATATATTTATTTAAGGTGTCGGGTGTATATATGCACACTTGCATATGCAGGTGTTATATATATACTGTTAATAGAGGTAAAATGGAGGTTCATAAATTGTTCATACTTTATTTCACTTGTAAAGAGGCTTTACGGTGTTTTTCATTAAGTTCACTGCATGTGTCGACACTAGTGTCGACACTTCCTGTTCATTTTTCGTCTCTGTTGTACAGTTAATATTACAATGTTTTGTGTGTCGACACCTGTGTCAACACCGGTGTCGACACCTGTGTCGACACATGAGGTTCTTCTGCGGGTAATATGTTCACGTACGTATTGTGTGTCGACACCTGTGTCAACACCGGTGTCAACACCGGTGTCGACACATGAGTTGCTTATATGTTCACATATGTACTGTGTGTCGACACCTGTGTCAACACCGGTGTCGACACCTGTGTCGACACATGAGTTGCTTATATGATCACGTATGTACTGTGTGTCGACACATGTGTCAACACCGGTGTCAACACCGGTGTCGACACCTGTGTCGACACATGAGTTGCTTAACACTTAACGTGTCAACACCGACATCTGAGGTGTTGATGAAGTGTCGACATTTAACATGCTATTACATAAATATGGAAATGTCGACACATGATGTGTCATGGAAGTGTAACACTTGCTGTCATATATATATGTAAGTGTGTGTCATGGAAGTGTCGACATTTAACATGCTATATGCTGTTAATAGATTAGTTAATAAAGCTAATACATATTATTTATCTAGGTCATGAGACTAATACTTGCTAATTGTTCCAGATTGAAGCTATTGCATGCTAACTACGAGGCTAACACATGCTGTATAAACACAAAATATCGCATGGAGATGAGCCTAAGACTAACTGCCTAGACTAATCATCCTAGATTAGCTACTAGTTTAGTTAAAAATTGAGAACACCTACCTCTCTGAGACGACAGCGTATAGATGGAAGAAAAAGGGCAGCTTTCTTCTGCAACGTCAGAGGAGGCTCCCCCTTCTCTGCAGCAAGTCTTCGGAAGAATGAAGGGAGTCTCAGTATAGGGAGTATTATAGCGTTGGAGGGGGACAAGATCCTACATAATTCGCATCTCAGTGCGATGCCAGCTCAAACGTCCAGCTCAAACCTACTATTCATGTATGAGAAGGACAAATGCCAACGAAGGTTTGTATGTAAGCTAAATTATAGGGGCCCTGTGGCCCCGTGTCGGTGCAAGTTTTTGCTAGCCTATAGCATATAATTATCTGGCATAAAAAGTAATGGTGGATGCTAGGATTTGAACCCTGGTCATTGGGTTGAAAGGCAAGTCACATAACCAACTACACTAGGAAGCCACTTGTTAAGTGAATACTCTTTACATATGATAGCTCCGTGTTCCAACTTCTTACTTAAGCTTCCCATAGAATTTATCTAATATTTTTTTTATTTAAAAAATATTATTAAATTTTTTTTTATACGGGGTGCTACACCCTCCCCTACTTAAAAGAATTTGGTCCCCAAATTCAATTGTATAAGGGTAAATTCAACTACATAAGGATACTGTAGAAAGTATAAGATACTTGCCTACTAAAATAGTTCTGGGTATCTTCTCTTCATAGATTCCTCGGTCTCCCAAGTTGCTTCTTGCTCCGAGCATCGATTCCATTGGATTTTTACCATAGGGATCGTCTTGCTCCTTAGAACTCGGATTTCTTGGTCGAGAATCTTTACTGGCCTTTGCTCATAGGTGAGGTCCTTCTGTATCACCAAGTCAGTGTGATCGATGACGTGGAGAGGATCGTGCACATACTTCTTCAGCATAGAAATATGGAATACATTGTGCACTTCCGATAGTTGAGGAGGTAAGGCAATGCGGTAAGCCACCTCGCCCACTCTTTCTAATACTTCAAATGGACCGATAAACCTTGGTGTAAGCTTGCCCTTAACACCGAATCTTCTAATACCTCGGCCGGGAGATACCTTAAGAAATACATGGTCACCCACTTGAAATTCTAAATCTCTCCTTCTGTTATCAGCATAAGATTTTTGCCTGCACTGAGCTACCTTGAGTCTCTCTCTAATAAGGTGTATTTTTTCAGTTGAATCTCTAACCATATCTGGGCCTAGAAGTTGTCTTTCACCGACTTCATCCCAGCATATTGGAGATCGACAACTCCTGCCATAAAGTGCCTCGAAAGGTGCCATCTGGATACTGGCTTGGTAGCTGTTATTGTAGGCAAATTCGGCTAGGGGTAAGTGGTCATGCCAGCTTCCGCCGAAATCTATAATACATGCCCTTAACATATCTTCAACAACCTGATTTGTTCTTTCAGTCTGACCATCTGTCTGGGGATGAAAAGCAGTGCTAAAGTTGAGTTTCGTTCCCAGAGAATGTTGTAGACCCTTCCAAAAATGAGAAGTAAAGCGTGGGTCTCGATCAGATACTATAGACACAGGAATTCCATGCAATCTAGTAACCTCCTTGATATATAAGGCAGCAAGAACATCAATCGACCATCGACTCTTGATAGGCAAGAAATGAGCCGATTTAGTAAGGCGATCGATGATTACCCATATTCCATCATGTCCGCCCCTAGACCTGGGCAAACCCATGATGAAGTCCATGCCGATGTCTTCCCATTTCCACTTGGGGATATCTAGTGGATGCAATCTTCCAGCGGGCTTCTGATGTTCCGCCTTCACCTGTTGGCATGTCAAGCATCTAGACACGAAGTCTGCTATCTCCCTTTTCATATTGGGCCACCAAAAGGTTCTTTTTATGTCTTGGTACATCTTAGTGGCTCCAGGGTGGATCGTATACCTCGATCGGTGAGCTTCTTCAAGAATCCTCTTCTTCAGCTCAGGACTGTCTGGTACACATGTCCGTTCATGGTATAATAATCTGCCATCGAGTGCCAACTTGAAACCAGATTTCTCGTCCAGCTTTTCTTTTATTTCCACTAGGGTAGGATCTTCTTCTTGCAACCTCTTGATTTCAGCTAGCAAATCCGGATGTACACTTATGAGAGATAGAGTAATACACCTGTCATTCTCATCCATGCTTATATTGAGTTCAGAGAATTTTTCCAGCAGCTTCCATTCTTGAACCATACAGTTGGTTACTAGGGCTCTCGGCTTCCGACTAAGGGCATCTGCTACGGAATTACCCTTACCAGGATGATATTGTATAGTGAAGTCGAAATCCTTGAGATACTCAAGCCAACGCCTTTGTCGCATGTTCAGCTCCCTCTGAGAGAATAGATATTTAAGGCTTTTATGATCGGAGTATACGGTGAATTGCTCTCCATAGAGATAGTGCCTCCAGATCTTTAAAGCCAATACCACTGCGGCTAGTTCCAAATCATGCACAGGGTAGTTTTCTTCATGCTTCTTTAATTGCCGGGAAGAGTATGCAATGACTCTTCCATTCTGCATCAATACACATCCGAGGCCGATACCAGATGCATCGGTATATACCTCGTACTTCTCTCCTTCAATTGGTAGAGATAAGACCGGAGCAGTAGTCAAGAGATCCTTCAAAGTTAGGAAACTCTTCTCACAGTCTTCACTCCATTCATAAGGCACTTCCTTGCGAGTTAATCTGGTAAGAGGGACAGCAATCTTGGAGAAGTCCTTAATAAAACGCCGGTAGTAACCAGCTAGACCCAAGAAGCTTCGAATCTCCGTTGCATTCGTTGGTCGTCCCCAATTTTGTACAGCTTCGACCTTCGCAGGGTCAACAGAAATTCCATTCTTTGATATGACATGGCCTAAGAAGGACACTTCTTCAAGCCAGAACTGGCATTTGCTGAATTTGGCATATAGCTTGTTGTCTCGCAATATCTGTAATGCCTTCTTGAGATGCACTTCATGATCTTCTTCAGTTTTTGAATAGATCAATATATCATCGATAAAGACCACAATAAATTGGTCTAAATAAGGCCTATAGATGTTGTTCATTAACTGCATAAAAGCTGCGGGGGCATTTGTTAGTCCAAAAGGCATAACAGTAAATTCGTAATGCCCATACCTGCTTCGAAATGCAGTTTTATATATGTCTACTTCTTTGATCCTCAATTGGTGGTAACCAGACCGAAGATCAATCTTGGAGAAATAGTTAGCTCCAGACAATTGGTCGAACAGCTCGTCAATTCTCGGCAGCGGGTACTTGTTCTTGATTGTAAGATGGTTCAACTGCCGATAATCAATGCATAGCCTAAATGTTCCATCCTTCTTTTTAACAAAGAGCACGGGTGCTCCCCAGGGGGAAGTACTCGGCCTAATGAATCCCTTTTTCAGTAAATCCATTAGCTGCTCTTTTAGCTCCTTCAACTCGGCGGGAGACATTCTATAGGGTGCCTTAGACACAGGACCAGCACCAGGAATAATGTCGATAGTGAACGACACTTCCCTCTCCGGGGGTAAACCTGGTAATTCTTCAGGAAAAACATCTGAAAAGTCCCGAATTACACGGATGTCTTCAATTTCAGTCTTCTCGACTTCCATGGCAGTCACAAAAGCTATGAAAGCCACACATCCTTTATTCACAAGTTTGCTAGCTCGAAGAGCTGAGATGAGAGGGGATTTATTCCGAGGGCTAATATAAACTAACTCGGAATAATCTGCAAAAGTTATCTTGCCATGCCGGCAGTCTACCGTTGCTTGGTAGGTGGATAACCAGTCAGCTCCTAATATGACATCATAATGCTCCATATCAAGGCATATCAGGTCGACTGGCAGATTGTTACCTTGGACCATAACCTCACAACTTGGGTAGTGATGCATGATATCAGACTTGTTTCCAAGAGGTGTAGATATTACTAAATCTAACCATTCAGGTTCTTTAGAAAATGAGGCAGTAAATCTCTTGGAAACAAATGAATGAGTTGCTCCAGTATCAAATAGAACTTTTGCAGGTTTAGAGCAAACAGTTAGTGTACCTTCCACGATTCCTCCTTCCATGGGTTTCGTCCCTTGAAGAGCTTGGAGACGGCCTTGTTTCTTTACCAGACGCTTCTCGTCTTTGTTGGCTTGTTCCTTCATCAAGGGGCAGTCGGGGATTCGATGCTCTCGACTCCCACATCGGAGACATGCTCCCAGTTTCCTCCAGCATTCCTCAGTCTTATGACCAGCCTTGTCACAATACTTGCAGATTTCCTTGGAAGGTGTGATGGCGGAGGAAGGCTTATTGTTGATTGTAGAGAAGGGCTTGTTGCTTTTCTGGAACCTCTTCTCTTTGGAAAATTCTCCTCCATTTAAGAATCGCTTCTTACCAAATGGTGGTTTGAAGTTTCCCATACTAGGGACGGGTTCCTTCTTGTCCCTGCCTCGAATCCTTTCAGAGAATTCAGTGGCATCTTCCAACAATTGAGCACGCCGAACCATTTCGAATAGACTTGGATGTCCATTGGCGCAAGTTGTGTAATATATTGGGGCCGTAGCCCGTTGAGGAATCTCCTTGCTTTCATCTTTTCCGTACACACCAAGTGGGGTGCATAACGGGAAAGTCTTGAGAATTGGGCCTCATATTCGGCCACCTTCAGGCTCCGTTGCTTTAACGCGGCAAATTCCGTGGCCTTCTTCTCTTGAACACGGTCAGAAAAATACTTGTTGTTGTAGTGTTCAACAAACTCCGCCCAGGTGACATGGTTGTCGGGCAGTGTTGCTTCTACGGATTCCCACCAGCATCGAGCATCCCGTTCTAGTTGGAACGTAGCCAATAGAACCTTCTCTGTATCCGTGCATTGCATTACACGGAAGATCCTCTCAATTTCCTTCAGCCAATTCTCGGCATCATCGGGGTCCACCGAACCCGTGAATCTTGGTGGGTTCATGTTACGAAAATCCCGGTGAAGGTCACCAGCTCCACGGTGAGCACCGCCAACACCGCCTTGCGCCACTTGCTGTAGCGCCTGCGTAAGTCCCTGCACAGTGCGCTGCATCTCGCGCCATTGTGCTCTTTCAGCGGCCATAATCCTACAAAAGAATTAAGGTGTAATAAATATTGGGTTTCGTTATTATGGAGTCAATTGTCATTGTTAAACTTAACCCTTGACTTTACCCATCTCACCAGGTAAGATCTAAACCTATCCATAGACAATTCTATTAGACATTTATATCTTTGGACTCAGGTTTTTACCTAGGAAATTAAAATCCTAGGCTCTGATACCAAGAAAGCTGTCACGTCCCGAGCGCGGAAGCTTACCCGTGGCGCGACAGTTTTATATAGAACCAAAGCGAGCTAGCTATTCGATGGAATTCTTCATTTTGATAGTTAATAGGGTGCGCAAATAACTAAGATTTAACTTGAAATTAATACAAATAATCCGAGATGACAATTGTTACCACTAACCAAATGATAATTACACACATTTCTCGAGTCCGACTACTAGGCTTCAAGCCCTTATTACAGTTCTAATAAATTAGACTAATACAACTGACATCTGACATAACTGGATACAAATGACATAATTACTACACCACAATTAACAAGACAACATGATAACTCCATTTCTACACTCATCACTCAGACTCATTCCCTTCCGAGTTCTGGCTGATATCCGAACTACCTGAAAAGGTTAGAAAACAACTAGATGAGCGAATCGCTCAGTAGGATTTACATCTCAAGTTCTAACATGCTTTAAGTGAATTACCCATTTATTTAATGTAGGTAAACTATGCATGCAGACAGATAGATATCAAAGAATCGTAAAATCGATAGGAGTAGAAAGTGAGAGTATATAGATTGCACAATTTCAAGCATCAGTAGCAAGTGATAGCAAATGACATCAGGCCAGTGATAACTGAGAAGTAATAACTGGAATAGCAACATGTTAATCAAGCTAGCAATAGTAAGCAAAGTAGTTTCAAGCATGTATAACTGGAATTGGCTATTTATAATGCATTCAAGTAAACACTTTTACCCTTCTGCGGGTCTCAAGTCAATCAATCAAGTAATATCACGAGAATGAGTGGAATGCCTAAAGTCTAGCAAGCAAGTACTCCGGTGCAATGCCAAACACCGTGGTCAATAAACTCCCATGGGCACAAGTACCTTCGGGTGCTCCTCCCAGGACCAGACCGGGCCCTATATGCACAGCATTGGTCGTGTTTGTCGACATCCACTCTCATTTATAGCCAATATGGAATTTCAAGGATTGACCCGGTAGGATGTATATAAGGTGGATTATAGAATAGAATCCAAGGCGTATCGTTATGTAGGGACGAACTAGGAGTAAAACCCGTAACGTTCGATACATGCTAATGACAATAGGAGTTTGAGACTAACTTGCTGGTGTTGACACAAATGTCGATATTAGTTATATATATATATTATTTTTATCCAATATGTATATGTATATATATATCCGATTATAGAATTCTGTCCAATATAATGGAGGTTATAGGTATGTATATCTTCTGTCCGATATACATATATGAGTTAGCCAAAATGGTGATTTATTATAATAATCAGAAATTAATTATGAAAATAAGTTTTTATGTTGAATATAGTTCTAACTTGCTAAAAATGATATTAACATGTTGAGAATGAGTTTCATATGTTACTTTACTGGTAAGGTGATAAAAATAAATTTTTCATGCTGGATTTAATTTTTACATGCTGAAAATTAATTATTAACATGCTAAAATTAATTAACTTACTGATAGGATGATAATATAAGGTTGCCATGCTGATTACAGAAATTTTCTGATAACAACATAATTTTATCATGCAAAAATTTATTTTTCTACATTTATTTGCTAATTATTTGATAGGAAAATAGAATTATCATGCTGAAAAATAGTTTTAATACATTGAAAATAACTATAACATGCCAAAAATAATTATAACATGCTGGAATAATTTTACCATACTGGAAGAAATGTTATCATGCTGGAAGTAATTTTCATGCATCAATTTACTACTTTATTTAATAGGAAAGTAAGTTTTATATGCACAAAAATAGCTTTAAATAGATTTTAACATGCTGAAAATAATTTTTATATCTCAGTATGTATAAAATAATTCTATCATATTGGAAGTCACTTTTAAAATGCTGGAAATAGTTTTAACATGTTGGAGATTTTTACAAAAAAAATAATTTCATTCTACAAATATATATATATATTTATTTAAGGTGTCGGGTGTATATATGCACACTTGCATATGCAGGTGTTATATATATACTGTTAATAGAGGTAAAATGGAGGTTCATAAATTGTTCATACTTTATTTCACTTGTAAAGAGGCTTTACGGTGTTTTTCATTAAGTTCACTGCATGTGTCGACACTAGTGTCGACACTTCCTGTTCATTTTTCGTCTCTGTTGTACAGTTAATATTACAATGTTTTGTGTGTCGACACCTGTGTCAACACCGGTGTCGACACCTGTGTCGACACATGAGGTTCTTCTGCGGGTAATATGTTCACGTACGTATTGTGTGTCGACACCTGTGTCAACACCGGTGTCGACACATGAGTTGCTTATATGTTCACATATGTACTGTGTGTCGACACTTGTGTCAACACCGGTGTCGACACCTGTGTCGACACATGAGTTTGCTTATATGATCACGTATGTACTGTGTGTCGACACATGTGTCAACACCGGTGTCGACACCTGTGTCGACACATGAGTTGCTTAACACTTAACGTGTCAACACCGACATCTGAGGTGTTGATGAAGTGTCGACATTTAACATGCTATTACATAAATATAAAAATGTCGACACATGATGTGTCATGGAAGTGTAACACTTGCTGTCATATATATATGTAAGTGTGTGTCATGGAAGTGTCGACATTTAACATGCTATATGCTGTTAATAGATTAGTTAATAAAACTAATACATATTATTTATCTAGGTCATGAGAGTAATACTTGCTAATTGTTCCAGATTGAAGCTATTGCATGCTAACTACGAGGCTAACACATGCTGTATAAACACAAAATATCGCATGGAGATGAGCCTAAGACTAACTGCCTAGACTAATCATCCTAGATTAGCTACTAGTTTAGTTAAAAATTGAGAACACCTACCTCTCTGAGACGACAGCGTATAGATGGAAGAAAAAGGGCAGCTTTCTTCTGCAACGTCAGAGGAGGCTCCCCCTTCTCTGCAGCAAGTCTTCGGAAGAATGAAGGGAGTCTCAATATAGGGAGTATTATAGCGTTGGAGGGGGATAAGATCTTACATAATTCGCATCTCAGTGCGATGCCAGCTCAAACGTCCAGCTCAAACCTACTATTCATGTATGAGAAGGACAAATGCCAACGAAGGTTTGTATGTAAGCTAAATTATAGGGGCCCTGTGGCCCCGTGTCGGTGCAAGTTTTTGCTAGCCTATAGCATATAATTATATGGAATAAAAAGTAATGGTGGAAGCTAGGATTTGAACCCTGGTCATTGGGTTGAAAGGCAAGTCACATAACCAACTACACTAGGAAGCCACTTGTTAAGTGAATACTCTTTACATATGATAGCTCTGTGTTCCAACTTCTTACTTAAGCTTCCCATAGAATTTATCTAATATTTTTTGTATTTGAAAAATATTATTAATTTTTTTTTATACGGGGTGCTACAGGCATATAGCTTGTGTTCTCTAAGTGTTTGCAAGGCTATCCTTAGATGTTCTTCATGTTCTTCCTCTATCTTGGAATATATTAGGATATCATCGATGAAGACGACAATGAACTGATCCAGATATGGCTAGAAAATATTGTTCATAAGTTGCATAAATGCTGCTGGGGCATTAGTTAACCCAAATGGCATTACCATGAATTCATAGTGGCCATAACGACTTCGAAAAGCCGACTTATAAATGTCGTCTTCTTTAATTCTTAGCTGATGATAACCTGATCGGAGATCAATCTTAGAGAAATATTCAGCTCCCGAAAGATGATCGAAGAGCTCATTAATACATGGCAATAGATACTTATTTTTGATTATAAGCTGATTTAGACATCGGTAATCGATGCATAGTCTGAGAGAACCATCCTTCTTTTTGACAAATAAAACCGGCGCTCCCCATGGGGATGTGCTGGGTCTAATGAAACCCTTGTCTAGTAGTTCCTGCAACTGCCTCTTTAGTTCCTTAAGTTCAGTGGGGGACATCCTGTAAGGGGCTATAGAAATAGGTGCCGCACCAGGAATGAGTTCAATAGTGAAGTTCACTTCCCTCTCGGGTGGTAAACTAGGTAATTTAGATGGAAACACGTCTGGGAACTCATTTGCAATAGGAATGTTTGCTAGGACAATTTCCTTAGACTCGGTAACAATGACTGAAGCAAGAAAGGATTCACATCCTTTCGAGATGAGTTTGCAAGCGTGAAGAGAAGATATAATAGTGGGGTGTTTCTTGTACTTGATGCCAAGAAAAGAGAATCTCGGAAGACCGGGCTTTCGAAAGGATATAACCCTATTTCGGCAATTGATATAAGCATCATGATCTACAAGCCAATCTACCCCTAAAATAGCATCATAACCTTTCATATTGAGACATACTAAGTTCGCGGGGAGATTGTGTCCTTCTACCACTACCTCACAATAAGGATAATAGTTAGTAAGCTTTGTTCCAGAACCTAAGGGTGTGGAAATAGCAAGATCTGAAGGTAAGGAAACTGATGCGATTGGTAAGGTTCTGGCAAAAGCAGTGGAGATAAAAGAATGAGAGGCACCAGTATCAAATAGCACAAATGCAGGACGTGAACAGATTTGAAGAGTACCTTCAATGAGTCCACCATCCCGATCCCTGGGTGCTTCTTCTTCGTCTATAACAGCATTGAGGTGAGCCTGCCTCCTACGTCCTCCTCCTGACGGTTGATCTTTCATAAGGGGGCAATCTGGCATGCGATGCTCCCTACTTCCACAACGCAAACAAGCACCAAGGCGTTTCCAGCATTCTATAGCCGAGTGGCCGAATTTCTCACAAAAAGTGCACGCCGAGGTGACTTGCTCCTTCTCTTCCTTGACCTTCTTGTTCTTTTGGGAACTTCCACCATTCCCGCTTCTTGATCTCTTCTTGCTATCACGGCTTTTATAGGGTTCCGTGATGCTAAATTTTTCCTTCTTATAATGCCGATCAGAGCGTCTGCCTGATTCATCTCCTTTTTGATGCGGGACGAGACCACGGACACGACAAGCTCGTGACTGCCCCTTAACGAGGGAAGCGTCGGACGTGCGCGGTTGAGAAACCGACAGTGAGCTAGGGTGATCGGCTCTCTCGTGTGCCCGGATCGGGTCACGGGACGGTCTCGCACTCTCTCGCAGCAGCGGTAATGAATAGATAAAGCGAGCTAGATATCCCTACACATGCTCTCTAGCAGCGGCATAAACAAATATATATGAAGTAAGCATAATGCCAAGTAAGGGAGTGAATGCGATACCTCCACGCGCTCGGCGTGGGGAAGACGGACCCGGCCGAAACACGTACTCCCGGGATAATTAATACACCATATTACAGCAAATGAATTACTGCCCACTCCACGAAGGGAGGTAAAGGGCTACATAAACGGGCCCGGGAGGACCGAATTCAGGTTGACGGGCGGCTTTCGCGTCTCTTCGACAGCACCCGAACTAGTGACGGTGGGACCCACATGCTGTCCGGAGGGACCGTGCGGGACCCGGTGTCACCACTGTGGTGGGGACACTTGTGGAAGTGTTCCCTGGGCTGGCGGCATGCTGGTTCGCCGGCAGGAGGCCGGGCGGCTCCGTTCGGCACCTGTCGGAATGACCGGTCACGGACCTGCCGGCTCTGTTTTCTGGCGCGCGCTCCGGCGAGAACGGACGCTGCGATCAGCCCCGACGTCGGAATGCGACGAAACGGGTGCCGTTGGAAAGATGCTTCGAAGGGCTTCAACCCAAATGATTTCAAAAAAATAATCAAGCCTGTACTTCTGATTGGCGAATTTTGAAGTTTGCTGTTGTACAGTTCCTGAAATCTTAGGTCAGCAGAGAACTTTCCTGTGGATTACCTTTGACCGTGAGATAGACGTCCGAATCTGGGGTTGTGTTCTTCAAAAAAGTTATGGGAAATCTAGTTACGAAACCAGGACTATTTTTATATCCGGATTTAGAGGTGGTGGTGATTTGTTCTGATTTTGGAAGTGGAGGGTGGTCGGATCTGGGATCTGACTGAAAACACTGTAGTAGAGGAAGAACACGAATTTCTAAAAATAGATAGAAGGCTGATAAAAAATAAGAAAATTTGTGGATGTAGGGGGTGATGGACAGAACTGCCAGTAAAATGGGGAGGGTCAGGACAAATCAAAAAGATGGTAGGAGGGGGAGAACTCAGAGGTTCTGTCACTGTAGATAGAAACCTGGCAGATCTGGGATGACAGGTTGGACGAAAATGTAAAAATACTAAACGGTGGATTTTGGGCGTGCAAATTTAGGTGGCACTTGGGATGCAAGGGTAGAACACACCATAAAAATGGCAGCATGAGATCTTCATGTGGTGGAGAGCAGATATTTGGACAAGAAGCCTCTATCTAGGATGGATAGAACACCGAAGGCGACTCCGCGGCGGCGTGATGGCGGCACGAACGGCGGCGGCGGCGGCACCGATGATCACCGGAGGTGGGGGGAAGGATATATCACTCTAGAATGGGGGTTGGGGATGAAGAAACCAGGGGGAGAGAGAGGAGAGGTCGAAATTCTCCAAGAGAGGGGTTCTTGCACAATGATTTTTTCACTTTCATTAATTCAATCAATTGGAAAATACAAGCTATATATAATAAATGTAAAAAGACACTAAATGCCCATAGATCTAAGGTTTGGAAGGGCATATTAGGGAGTTCCTAAATATTTCTCCCATGTGGTCAAAACTTTAACCATTAATCTAATCAAACTTGGACCATTTCCATTCAAACTTACCTAATTTTCACCAACCAAGCCTAATAAGGCCAAAGGAAGAGGGCGCCCCCCTTCTTGGGCTTCTCATGGGCCTTGGCTGGTCCAAGGCCATCCACTCAAGTCCAATAACCCATGTCTAGACTTGGGCCTTCCAAGTCTTGGTGGTCCATGAGAGGAGAAAGCCCACTTGGGCCTTAAGTGGCTAGTAAGGTCCAATATGAACTAGGCTTCTAATGGACTCTACTAATGGCAACCTAGCCATGGACTTTACATTACAAGTGGCCCATTGGCTTGTTATAAGCCTTACAAGGAGCCCAAATGAAAGAAATGAAACAAATACACAAGTACAATCCCATACAAGTCATAACACACAAATACGTTCCACCCGTATAGCTTTTGATGCCCCCATCAATTCTCCCCGGGTGGGAGGAACTCGACCCCGTCGAGTAGGGTTATGGATGCTCGAGTACTCCGGCGGATCCGTCACCGTGCCAAGTAACGCGGGTATGCTCCACTCCAAGTGACCGTCACCTGCTCATTCCATATATACTCGATATGCACAAGCTGCTATGGGCTAGAGGTGGACACTCCGGGTGGGGCACTCTCAAAAAGGAAGGGAGCAACTCAAAGACTCACTAGGAATCACCGTTGAGTCCCTATAAGTGACTGGTCCGGGTATGGATGTGGAACCGATCCCATACTCATCAAGTGAGTCCACTCGCCTCTTACTCATAAGAGAACGACAACGAGCTTACACAAGACGCATGTAGATAAGCAAACGACACACAAACCATGCAAACAAACCACACAAAACAAACCACACAAGGAAAACACACCGACTCATATATGACCCTAGACTAAGATGGTGACACAAGCCCACTAGGTGGTGGCATCCTGGGCGGCTGGTAAGCCATCCAACTCTCCCCCCAAGGCATAGTACTCATCGGCTAGTGCGTCATCGGCCTCATAATTGACACACTCAAGCTCGGGAGGTGCGGGCTCTCCAACACCTAAGGCTAGGGTGGCGCGAGCGGGACACTCGCTGGCAAAGTGGCCAAATCCATGACAGTAGAAACACTGCACTCTCGACCGACTACTCTCTCCTATAAAAGGGGCCTTACCCTTATCATCCCGTCGGGTAGGGGGTGTAGGCAGCAATGGAGGAGGTGTAGGTGCCTTGGACAATAGTGGAGGGGGGGCCGGTGCCAGAGGACGGGCTATAGGAGCCGGGGGACGGGCAACAGGTGCCGGTGGTTGGGGTGGAAATAGGTCCCGGGGTGGAGGAGGGCGAGGTCGAGGAGCAAAGTGCTCCTGACGGGTGGGCTCCTGAGGTCGAGCCATGGGAGGCCGAGGATGTGGGCCTATAGAGTGACGGGGCTCGGTGCTACGGAGAGGGGTGGGGCCCAACCGATGACTAGAGTCAAACTCTCCCTCGAATTGCTCTAACTCGAGAGCAACCTGGTATGCCTCTTCCAACGTCTTGGCATTGCGGCGGAAAAGCTCATACTGATAGTGTGGCCGCAAACCACGTCGAAAGCGGGAAACGGGCATGGTACTCTCCTCCGTGACACCACATCGTAGAAAGTACTCATCAAATTCAGCGATGTATTCGGAGACTGACCGGTCTCCTTGGCTAAGACTTTGCCATCTATCGATGAGTCGCTGGCGGTATGTGGGAGGAAGGTACTTTTGCCGAAGTTTATTCTTCATCTCGGCCCATGTGTCAATCGGGGGTTCTAGCCGCTGAAGTAGCAGGCTCTCCACATTCTTCCAATAGGTTTGCGCCTGCCCCATGAGCTTCATGGTGGCAAATCGGACCCTTCGGCGCTCCGACATATCATACCACTCAAAATAACGGTCCATGCCGAACTCCCAATCTAGGTAGACTTTCGGATCCAAAGACCCGTAAAAAGAGGGAGGGTCCGCTCGCACGGTCTTAAGGACCCTATCATCATCCTCCTCTCGTTGTGGCTGAAAACCACAACGGCGTTGACCATACCCCTCATAGGCATTGTCGGACCCATAGTCCTCGAGACCAAGGTCACGGTGCGGTAGTTCGGGAACCCGAGGAGGGGCGGGTGGAGGAGCCTGTGGTGGCTGGTTTTGGGCCGCGGGAGCGGCTTGGACTTGGGCCATGGGAGCGGGTTGGACTTGGGCCACCGCGGGAGGAGGTGCGGGTGGGCCTTGGCCTGCCCCAGGAGGGTCCCCGTGTGACATCCTATCTAACCGCCCAACGAGGTCTTGGACCGACCTATCGGAGGTCTCCATGCGTCCCTCCATGGCTCTAAGGCGACCATCCATATTATCGGAGAAAGTCCGAAAGTTAGCATCGGATTGGTCCAACCTAGTCATAATGGCCATCATCGCCTCGTGTAGGGAGTGGAAGTCTCCCGAGGCGCCATCTCGTGGGTTAGCCATAGGGGAAGGGCGATGGTATTGGGTACCTCGCCGAGTGGGCATGCAACGACACGGACTAGGAAACACCGACTAATGCAAATGCACACTAATATGATGCACCTAGACCTAAACCAATATCCGGTACGTGGCGGAGATAATCGACCCGAAGGTCACTCGCACAAGTGTGCGGCCTTCCCGATAGGCGTAGCCTAACGTTCGGACAACACCTTTTGATATACCGAATTATCGGGATGAAATGTAATTTTAAAAACACTCTCTTTTTGTGTTTTAGAAATATGATGATCCTAGACTCGACTTAAACCGACTAATGACTAGACGTAAATGACTTTTTTTTTGTTTTTGGACACCCTAGACTCAACCCGCTCTGATACCAAATTGATGCGGGACGAGACCACGGACACGACAAGCTCGTGACTGCCCCTTAACGGGGGAAGCGTCGGACGTGCGCGGTTGAGAAACCGGCAGTGAGCTAGGGTGATCGGCTCTCTCGTGTGCCCGGATCGGGTCACGGGACGGTCTCGCACTCTCTCGCAGCAGCGGTAATGAATAGATAAAGCGAGGTAGATATCCCTACACATGCTCTCTAGCAGCGGCATAAACAAATATATATGAAGTAAGTAAAATGCCAAGTAAGGGAGCGAATGCGATACCTCCACGCGCTTGGCGTGGGGAAGACGGACCCGGCCGAAACTCGTACTCCCGGGACAATTAATACACCATATTACAGCAAATGAATTACTACCCACTCCACGCAGGGAGGTAAAGGGCTACACAAACGGGCCCGGGAGGACAGAATTCAGGTTGACGGGCGGCTTCTCGCGTCTCTTCGGCAGCACCCGAACTAGTGACGGTGGGACCCACGTGCTGTCCGGAGGGACCTTGCGGGACCCGATGTCACCACTGTGGTGGGGACACTTGTGGAAGTGTTCCCTGGGCTGGCGGCACGTTGGTTCGCCGGCCGAAGGCCGGGCGGCTCCGTTCGGCACCTGTCGGAATGACCGGCCACGGACCTGCCGGTTCTGTTTTCTGGCCTGCGCTACGGCGAGAACGGACGCTGCGATCAGCCCCGACGTTGGAATGCAACGAAACTGGCGCCGTTGAAAAGATGCTTTGAAGGGCTTCAACCCAAGGTGATTATAGAAAAAAAATCAAGCCTGTACTTCTAATTGGCGAATTTTGAAGGTTGCTGTTGTATAGTTCCTGAAATCTCAGGTCAGTAGAGAACTTTCCTGTGGATTACCTTTGACCGTGAGGTAGATGTCCGAATCTGGGGTTATGTTCTTCAGAAAAGTTGTGGAAATCAAGTTACGAAACCAGGACTATTTTTGGATCTAGATTTGGAGGTGGTGGTGATTTGTTATGATTTTAGAAGTGGAGGGTGTTCAGATCTGGGATCTGACTGAAAACACTATAGCAGAGGAAGAACACGGATTTCTAAAAATAGATAGAAGGCTGAAAAAAAGTAAAAATTTTTTAGAATGTAGGGGGTGATGGACAAAACTCCCAGTAAAATTGGGAGGGTCTGGACAAATCAAAAAGATGGTCGGAGGGGGAGAACTCAGAGGTTCTATCACTGTAGATAGAAACCTGGCAGATCTGGGATGACAGGTTGGACGAAAATGTAAAAATACTAAAAGGTGGATTTTGGGCGTGCAAATTTAGGTGGCACTTGGGATGCAAGGGTAGAACACACCATAAAAATGGCAGCTTGAGATCTTCACATGGTGGAGAGCAGATATTCGGACATGAAGCCTCTATCCAGGATGGACAGAACACCGAAGGTGGCTCCGCGGCGGCGTGATGGCGGCACGAACGGTGGCGGCGGCGGCACCGATGATCACCGAAGGTGAGGGGAAGGATATATCACTCTAGAATGGGGGTTGGGGATGAAGAAACCAGGGGGAGAGAGAGGAGAGGTCGAAATTCTCCAAGAGAGGGGTTCTTGCACAATGATTTTTTCACTTTCATTAATTCAATCAATTGGAAAATACAAGCTATATATAATAAATGTAAAAAGACACTAAATGCCCATAGATCTAAGGTTTGGAAGGGCATATTAGGGAGTTCCTAAATATTTCTCCCATGTGGTCAAAACTTTAACCATTAATCTAATCAAACTTGGACCATTTCCATTCAAACTTACCTAATTTTCACCAACCAAGCCTAATAAGGCCAAAGGAAGAGGGCGCCCCCCTTCTTGGGCTTCTCATGGGCCTTGGCTGGTCCAAGGCCATCCACTCAAGTCCAATAACCCATGTCTAGACTTGGGCCTTCCAAGTCTTGGTGGTCCATGAGAGGAGAAAGCCCACTTGGGCCTTAAGTGGCTAGTAAGGTCCAATATGAACTAGGCTTCTAATGGACTCTACTAATGGCAACCTAGCCATGGACTTTACATTACAAGTGGCCCATTGGCTTGTTATAAGCCTTACAAGGAGCCCAAATGAAAGAAATGAAACAAATACACAAGTACAATCCCATACAAGTCATAACACACAAATACGTTCCACCCGTATAGCTTTTGATGCCCCCATCAATTCTCCCCGGGTGGGAGGAACTCGACCCCGTCGAGTAGGGTTATGGATGCTCGAGTACTCCGGCGGATCCGTCACCGTGCCAAGTAACGCGGGTATGCTCCACTCCAAGTGACCGTCACCTGCTCATTCCATATATACTCGATATGCACAAGCTGCTATGGGCTAGAGGTGGACACTCCGGGTGGGGCACTCTCAAAAAGGAAGGGAGCATCTCAAAGACTCACTAGGAATCACCGCTGAGTCCCTATAAGTGACTGGTCCGGGTATAGATGTGGAACTGATCCCATACTCATCAAGTGAGTCCACTCGCCTCTTACTCATAAGAGAATGACAACGAGCTTACACAAGACGCATGCAGATAAGCAAACGACACACAAACCATGCAAACAAACCACACAAAACAAACCACACAAGGAAAACACACCGACTCATATATGACCCTAGACTAAGATGGTGACACAAGCCCACTAGGTGGCGGCATCCTGGGCGGCGGGTGAGCCATCCAACTCTCCCCCCAAGGCATAGTACTCATCGGCTAGTGCGTCATCGGCCTCATAATTGACACACTCAAGCTCGGGAGGTGCGGGCTCTCCAACACCTAAGGCTAGGGTGGCGCAAGCGGGACACTCGCTGGCAAAGTGGCCAAATCCATGACAGTGGAAACACTGCACTCTCGACCGACTACTCTCTCCTATAAAAGGGGCCTTACCCTTATCATCCCGTCGGGTAGGGGGTGTAGGCAGCAATGGGGGAGGTGTAGGTGCCTTGGACAATAGTGGAGGGGGGGCCGGTGCCAGAGGACGGGCTATAGGAGCCGGGGGACGGGCAACAGGCGCCGGTGGTTGGGGTGGAAATAGGTCTCGGGATGGAGGAGGGCGAGGTCGAGGAGCAAAGTGCTCCTGACGGGTGGGCTCCTGAGGTCGAGCCATGGGAGGCCGAGGATGTGGGCCTATAGAGTGACGGGGCTCGGTGCTACGGAGAGGGGTGGGGCCCAACCGATGACTAGAGTCAAACTCTCCCTCGAATTGCTCTAACTCGAGAGCAACCTGGTATGCCTCTTCCAACGTCTTGGCATTGCGGCGGAAAAGCTCATACTGATAGTGTGGCCGCAAACCACGTCGAAAGCGGGAAACGGGCATGGTACTCTCCTCCGTGACACCACATCGTAGAAAGTACTCATCAAATTCAGCGATGTATTCGGAGACTGACCGGTCTCCTTGGCTAAGACTTTGCCATCTATCGATGAGTCGCTGGCGGTATGTGGGAGGAAGGTACTTTTGCCGAAGTTTATTCTTCATCTCGGCCCATGTGTCAATCGGGGGTTCTAGCCGCTGAAGTAGCAGGCTCTCCACATTCTTCCAATAGATTTGCGCCTGCCCCATGAGCTTCATGGTGGCAAATCGGACCCTTCGGCGCTCCGACATATCATACCACTCAAAATAACGGTCCATGCCGAACTCCCAATCTAGGTAGACTTTCGGATCCAAAGACCCGTAAAAAGAGGGAGGGTCCGCTCGCACGGTCTTAAGGACCCTATCATCATCCTCCTCTCGTTGTGGCTGAAAACCACAACGGCGTTGACCATACCCCTCATAGGCATTGTCGGACCCATAGTCCTCGAGACCAAGGTCACGGTGCGGTAGTTCGGGAACCCGAGGAGGGGAGGGTGGAGGAGCCTGTGGTGGCTGGTTTTGGGCCGCGGGAGCGGCTTGGACTTGGGCCATGGGAGCGGGTTGGACTTGGGCCACCGCGGGAGGAGGTGCGGGTGGGCCTTGGCCTGCCCCAGGAGGGTCCCCGTGTGACATCCTATCTAACCGCCCAACGAGGTCTTGGACCGACCTATCGGAGGTCTCCATGCGTCCCTCCATGGCTCTAAGGCGACCATCCATATTATCGGAGAAAGTCCGAAAGTTAGCATCGGATTGCTCCAACCTAGTCATAATGGCCATCATCGCCTCGTGTAGGGAGTGGAAGTCTCCCGAGGCGCCATCTCGTGGGTTAGCCATAGGGGAAGGGCGATGGTATTGGGTACCTCTCCGAGTGGGCATGCAACGACACGGACTAGGAAACACCGACTAATGCAAATGCACACTAATATGATGCACCTAGACCTAAACCAATATCTGGTACGTGGCGGAGATAATCGACCCGAAGGTCACTCGCACAAGTGTGCGGCCTTCCCGATAGGCGTAGCCTAACGTTCGGACAACACCTTTTGATATACCGAATTATCGGGATGAAATGCAATTTTAAAAACACTCTCCTTTTGTGTTTTTGAAATATGATGATCCTAGACTCGAATTAAACCGACTAATGACAAGACGTAAATGACTTTTTTTTTATTTTTGGACACCCTAGACTCAACCCGCTCTGATACCAAATTGATGCGGGACGAGACCACGGACACGACAAGCTCGTGACTGCCCCTTAACGAGGGAAGTGTCGGACGTGCGCGGTTGAGAAACCGACAGTGAGCTAGGGTGATCGGCTCTCTCGTGTGCCCGGATCGGGTCACGGGACGGTCTCGCACTCTCTCGCAGCAGCGGTAATGAATAGATAAAGCGAGCTAGATATCCCTGCACATGCTCTCTAGCAGCGGCATAAACAAATATATATGAAGTAAGCAAAATGCCAAGTAAGGGAGCGAATGCGATACCTCCACGCGCTCGGCGTGGGGAAGACGGACCCGGCCGAAACTCGTACTCCCGGGACAATTAATACACCATATTACAGTAAATAAATTACTACCCACTCCACGCAGGGAGGTAAAGGGCTACACAAATGGACCCGGGAGGACCGAATTCGGGTTGACGGGCGGCTTCTCGCGTCTCTTCGGCAGCACCCGAACTAGTGACGATGGGACCCACGTGCTATCCGGAGGGACCTTGCAGGACCCGGTGTCACCACTGTGGTGGGGACACTTGTGGAAGTGTTCCCTGGGCTGGAGGCACGCTGGTTCACCGGCCGGAGGCCGGGCGGCTCCGTTCGGCACCTGTCGGAATGACCGGCCACGGACCTGCCGGTTCTATTTTCTGGCGCGCGCTCCGGCGAGAACGGACGCTGCGATCAGCCCCGACGTTGGAATCCAACGAAACTGGCACCGTTGAAAAGATGCTTTTGAAGGGCTTCAACCCAAGGTGATTACAGAAAAATAATCAAGCCTGTACTTCTAATTGGCGAATTTTGAAGGTTGCTGTTGTACAGTTCCTGAAATCTCAGGTCAGTAGAGAACTTTCCTGTGGATTACCTTTGACCGTGAGGTAGATGTCCGAATCTGGGGTTATGTTCTTCAGAAAAGTTGTGGAAAATCAAGTTACGAAACCAGGACTATTTTTGGATCTAGATTTGGAGGTGGTGGTGATTTGTTATGATTTTAGAAGTGGAGGGTGTTCAGATCTGGGATCTGACTGAAAATACTATAGCAGAGGAAGAACACGAAGTTCTAAAAATAGATAGAAGGCTGAAAAAAAAGTAAAAAATTTTTTTGGATGTAGGGGGTGATGGACAGAACTCCCAGTAAAATTGGGAGGGTCTGGACAAATCAAAAAGATGGTCGGAGGGGGAGAACTCAGAGGTTCTGTCACTGTAGACAGAAACCTGGCAGATCTGGGATGACAGGTTGGATGAAAATGTATAAATACTAAACGGTGGATTTTGGGCGTGTAAATTTAGGTGGCACTTGGGATGCAAGGGTAGAACACACCATAAAAATGGCAGCTTGAGATCTTCACATGGTGGAGAGCAGATATTCGGACAAGAAGCCTCTATCCAGGATGGACAGAACACCGAAGGTGGCTCCGCGGCGGCGTAATGGCGGCACGAACGGTGGCGGCGGCGGCACCGATGATCACCGAAGGTGGGGGGAAGGATATATCACTCTAGAATGGGGGTTGGGGATGAAGAAACTAGGGGGAGAGAGAGGAGAGGTCGAAATTCTCCAAGAGAGGGGTTCTTGCACAATGATGTTTTCACTTTCATTAATTCAATCAATTAGAAAATACAAGCTATATATAATAAATGTAAAAAGACACTAAATGCCCATAGATCTAAGGTTTGGAAGGGCATATTAGGGAGTTCCTAAATATTTCTCCCATGTGGTCAAAACTTTAACCATTAATCTAATCAAACTTGGACCATTTCCATTCAAACTTACCTAATTTTCACCAACCAAGCCTAATAAGGCCAAAGGAAGAGGGCGCCCCCCTTCTTGGGCTTCATGGGCCTTGGCTGGTCCAAGGCCATCCACTCAAGTCCAATAACCCATGTCTAGACTTGGGCCTTCCAAGTCTTGGTGGTCCATGAGAGGAGAAAGCCCACTTGGGCCTTAAGTGGCTAGTAAGGTCCAATATGAACTAGGCTTCTAATGGACTCTACTAATGGCAACCTAGCCATGGACTTTACATTACAAGTGGCCCATTGGCTTGTTATAAGCCTTACAAGGAGCCCAAATGAAAGAAATGAAAATACACAAGTACAATCCCATACAAGTCATAACACACAAATACGTTCCACCCGTATAGCTTTTGATGCCCCCATCACTTTTCCTTTTAATTTCTCGACCTTCTCTAAGGTCCTTTCACATCAATATGCTCGTTGAACCATCTCCGCATAGGTACGGATGTTTTGGGTCCCGAGTTGCTGGATGAAACCGAGTCGTAACCCATCCATAAACCGATTTACCTTCAATAAGTCGATGCTGATAAGATGTGGTGCGTAAGGTGCTAGCCTTGAAAATTGTAGTTCATATTCAGCAACCGTCATCATTCCTTGCCGAAGAGCGGTGAACTCCATAGCCTTTCGTTCCTTTACGTGCTCGGAGAAATACTTGGAACGGAATAAAGTAAGAAAACCATCCCACGTATGGGGTGCATCGGCCGGAGGTGCCGGAACTGACTTCCACCAAGTACGTGCATCCTTATTAAGTTAAAACGCTGCCAGACACACCTTTTCTTGATCGGTGCATGGGATAACATCAATGATACGATTCATTTCATCGATCCAATTTTCTGCTTCATCCGGATTGGAAGAACCATAGAAACGCGGAGGGTTTAAACTCCGGAAATTGTGATGTAGATCTCCAGCCCGTGCTCCTGCGCCACCTTGCGCAATAGTTTGTAATGCCTGAGTAAGGCCGGCAACTGTTTGTTGCATGCCTTCCTAATCTACGCGATTAGCCATGATAGCAATAAGGTGCCTGAGAGAAATATAACAACTTAGTATTTCTCGTGAGACTGAAAGAAAATCAATCTTAAAGCTAATAACTATCTCATCTCGGGCTCTACCCAATTCTCACATGGGTATGAAAATTTTCTTCCTTAGTTCATAGGTAGGGGTCCTTAAACCTTGGACTTATCCTATGACATGATTCTTTTCCCTAAGTCCCGAGACTTAGGCTCTAATACCAACTTAACTGTCACGTCCCGAGCCTTTATTACAGCGGAAGACTCGCTCGAGGACATGAACAGCCGGCATGGTAAGCCTCTTGCGAGCAAGAACGATCAGAGCGCAAGACAATCACAAAATAAATACAATTGCACAGTATTTAATCAAACTCCAACTTTATTTCATAAATGATCAAAGTATTCTTTTACAACAACCTTTTTATCATTCTACTAGACTCAAGAAAATAAGGGAATTACATTGACTCGATCTAAACAATATAGACTTCCTAAATCTTCACTCTCATCTTGAAAATACTTTCATTCGCTCTCGGACCCACTACTTGTCTAACCCGAATCCGAATTCGAATCACTTCCATCTCCTGAAAAGATTGGAAATAGGTAATGAGCACACTTGCCCAGTAGGTATCTTCGCATCAACATGAAAGTATTATTAAAGTAATTAACATTTTTGCTCTAGAAAAATAAGGCAAAATCATGCGAATGCGATCAATCACTCGATTAAACCAAAGTAACAAGATAATCATATAAGATAGAATGAACTAGCATGAATATGACAAGAACATGAGATTGGCCTTTCATGATCAAGAATGTAATGAGAATGTACTAGCAAGCCACATAATCAACACTCCAGCATCTTTTGCTTATGAGCAAGTGCTTCGTGAATTTCTGTGGAATATCAAGCAAGAAAGTCATGTATAAGAATGTCATGTCGTGTCGTGGATCTTCACTTATTTATAGAAAAAGTACTCCCAGCGCAATGCGACGCCAGTAGCATCATACCCCATGGTTTATAAGATAGTATGTTTCCGACAATCAGCCGATGAGACTAACATAGTGCCCTTGAACACAATCAGTGCTCGATCGCATCTTCAAATATAAATCAAGTTACTTCCACGCATGTAACAATAAAGTATGGCCAAGAATGTACAACTCAATAATTCATGATAACGATCATCAATGGATGAATGCTTCAATTAAAGAATGCATGAGTCAAAAGAAGATTTAAACAATGTTATGCTCATGAGAATAAATCGGCAGCATAACGATACATTCTTTTACTTCCATTCATTACATTAAGTTCCTTGATCAATTTTATAAGTTCTAGACTATCATTAGTTCATCTAGAACCTTTGGAATATCAACCCTTGGGTCAAACCTTGGGTTAAGTACTTAAGAAATGTGACTGTCATTTACTGGGCCGTTACATCATTTAACGCTCCAGTAGTGGGCCGTTACAATGATCCGAGTACAGAACAATAAAAATAGACTCAGAGAAAGGTGACGGTCATGCCAAGGGCCGTTACATTATGTGACGGTCCAGGATGAAGCCGTTATACTAGTTTGAATCCCGAATCAAGAATTCAAACTCAGATGAATGTGACGGTCTTATATTGGGCCGTTACATGTGCTTGACGGTCCAACACAGAGCCGTTACATTACTGATAATCAGAAAACATCGATGGTGTAATCTAATCAATGGGCTTTAAGGGTACAACCAACTCGGCTTCCTAGTGGGAATCCCTGGCTCGCAGAGAATTACGGAGGCCTTGAAATAAGATTTCCTAGTCCATTGGAAGGAATATCCAATAGAGAGGTCCTCATGTCCAAGAGTATGTTCCTATAGTGTAAAGTGAACTAATGGACAACATACCGGAATGTGTGCCATGTACTTATAGAAACGACTCTATTGATAAAGAGAGAATGTATACTCATTGTGAAGCCAAGATAAACTCCGTTAATACAATTTTCAAAAATCATGATTTAATTATAAACTATAGAGTTTTGGCTCATGAAATTAACATAACTTAAAATAACTCAAGATGCCTAAGTCATGCAAATTCTAATATGAAACAGTAAGTAAACTTAAAACCATAATAACAGGTCAAAACTTAGCTATCTAGGTTTAATTATAAGTAAACTTAACTAGTTACTATTCTGCCATAGGTTGATAGAACACATAGTCTAACGGTCTAACATGGGTGCGTCACAGTGGCTGTGACGGTCTATCAAGGGGCCATTACAGTATGTAACGCTCCTGTCCAGGTGCGTTAGAGACAACAGTGAAAATAAAAATGTAACAGAGTGTGTGACGGTCTGTCGCAAGGCCGTTACATGCCTGTGACGGTCCTACCATGATCCGTCAGAGAATCTGCTAACAGAAATCAGTATGAAATACAAGAGATTAACTCACATCATGTCTATAATCAAAATACCATGTATTCTTAGACATGATAACGAAGTGTAGGCCAACTACATGCATAGGTATCAGTGAATAGACAAGGTAACATCTTTTAATCTTCCAATTAGGGCTAAGAGATGCATGTAATGCATAGAACTATTAAAATATGAAATTGATGATCTACAATGCATGAAATTCAATCAAACCAGAGGGCTTTTAGTCTTATCAAGTTATTTTTACCGTTCATGAGATGACCTACCTCTTAATTTAGGCTTTAACCTTCCAATTAAGGTCTGAAAATCGAGCCATAGTTCTCTTCTTCCTGTGACTTTTCAGCAACTTCCTTGGGCTCTAACTCCACGACCTCTTGACCTAAAGACGTGAAATTTGGAGAGGAGTTAGTCTAAAGTATTGTAAACAAATACTTCTAAAGAACTTACTCGAGATTATGCCTCCTTACCTTGATTCTTTGCGAGCCAAAAGTAAGGGTCGCCCAGTTCAGAACTAGGTCCTATTTATAGAGTTCTAGCTAGGGTTTGAGGATTAGATCAATTCTAGAGTCCTTATTTCATCAAAACATGATCTCTAAGAGTCCCTAGTAACTTAACATGTCTTTCTAGTTAGGTCTCTTGTAGATAGGGTTCGAAAATTCTAATCTTTTTGGGAGTTCTTTGACTTACGGAACTCGTAGTATATAACGGTCGTGCCCAGGCAGGTTACCTGGCTGTGACGGTCACCCGATGGACTGTTACAGTCAACGTGTATGGAGTTCTAAGTTAATAAAACTCTTTTATTCGTTTATCCCTATAATTATCTTAGATAAATAGTATTTATCTTATAAATCAGTGAATAAGCTAATTATCCTTCGAGAATATGGGCCAAACTTAATGGGCTTGGTCCATTATCTTTTTGGATAATCATTAGTTATGCTAGGTTAACTATTTAACCCAATTGGGCCATATAATGACTCATTAATCTAATAATCCCTTCATAAATTTATTTAAGCCTTTATAATTTTTAGAAAATTGTTTTAATATTCAAAAATTATATATATAAATTCTGGGGCACTACAATAGGAGCGCGAGATCCCTCTCCACCAAAAGGTGAAGTGGTTTTTCCTCAGGCTTACTTGGCTTGCTTAAACTTACTTAAGCTCCTCTGTCGCAGTTGGGCATGTCCTGTTTAAATAGTGGCATGTTGTGCAAATTGATCCCCGTAAGCAGAGGGGTTCTAGGAGGGCTTACGTCCTTCATGCGGGCTCCTTACGGTGCGCGGATTCTTGGTTTCCCCTGTCCCCTTGGACTTCCTGTCATTAAGGGATCCACAATGGCCAAGTTAATAAGATTCCATCAGCGAGCCCGAGCGATCGACACTTGTTCAGGAGTGGTCTTCCGAGAGATAAGTGCTAGGTCGGGGCGAAGAATAGGGGGCTCCGGGGGTGCTTTCCTGATCGACTAATGCTCGAACTTCCCAACTTGAAGGTCGCCTAGGAAGCGCTTGTACCGAGTGAATTTTTGGGCTTTATAATAAGTGGGCCCGAGGGTTGCCACTTGAAGGAGATGGGCCTCGTTCGGTCAAGGTTGGACCTCGTTCGGCCTATCTGTACGGGCGGTGAGATTTCCCCTCTCCAAAGCCTATAAAATAGACGCCCCTCTTCACATATTGAGTTGCTGCCTTTGCTATTTGATAAGCCTGGAAGAGCTTCAAACGTGGGAACCAGAGAGAAGAAAAAGCAAGAGAAAGAGTTGGGAGGTAGAGAAGAGATGAGTGCAGCCAGCCATCCACTTCAGCCTTGTGGTTCCACAAGCTTTAATTTTGTTTCCTTTATCTTTGTGTTTGCTCATCTTCAAAATGTCTTGTGTGTGAGAATTTTCACTGGGTAAGCTGTAGTTGCAGCATGTGTTTATTTGTTTCCTTGTTTTTGGTTTGTTTCTTCTGTGTATGATTTCATCCCCGTGTGTGTTGAGGACCTGTCCTCGTGTGTGTGTGTGTGTGTGTGTGTGTGTGTGTGTGTGTGTGTGTGTGTGTGTGTGTGTGTGTGTGTGTGTGTGTGTGTGTGTGTGTGTGTGTGTGTATTTCTTTTGGCCAAAGAGAGTGGAAGCCTTACCAAGTTGGTAAGGGGTGGACGTAGGTGAGCCAAGGTGTAGCCGAACCACCTTAAAAGCCTTGTGTAGTGGTTTGCTTTCTATATCGTCTATCCCCTCTTCACAGGTGGCTTGTTTTGTTTAGAGTATCTCTTATCTCTTTACTCCGATTATTCAACCACTTGTCTTTGCTTGTGATAACCGTGGTGCTATCCTTTTAACTTGTTTGTAGAAATTGAAAAGTTGGTATAGGATCTATTCACCCCCCTCTAGATCCTCTCATACGGTCCAACAGTGGAGAGAACTGAAAAGCGGGCATCACGACAAAAGACACCCATCACAACCTACAAGCGATAGGAATGCTCCCAAAAATGCCAAATTAACCACCCGGAACAGATGAAACATGTCTGAAGAACTAAACTAAGGAGGGGAGGAAAAGGAAACACGGCCAACCTCATCGGGGACACAATCCATGGACAATGAGGGGATCAGAAAGAACGCAGCTGAAACGTTAGAAAAGAGAAAGCAAAACTGAGATAAAAATCCAGACAGGAATTACGCTGGCCAACCAGACCATGCGAGTAGATTAGAGAAAAATCTTCAAATTCGGAGTAGAATGAGAATCTCTTATCCAAGAAAATTGAAGTGTAATTAACCATTGCGGATAAGAAACCTTGAAAGATCACGAGACGTGAATGCTTAAAATGACATGATGCATGCTGGGCTAAAATAAAGAAATCATCAAAACGAATGCAAAGAAAGATAAAATAGAAAGTACTCAAGGATAATATTGCTAGACGGAGCAAGACGGGGTCAAGAGTCTTCTTGCAACCACAGCGTGCGAGACAGAGTCCATCATCTCCCACCCGACTCAAAGTAACGACTTATCCAATGATTAACCATATGCTCCTAAATCATCATCATTTTTGTTAAAAGGGAACATCAGATCCCAGAACACACAGACAACCAGCAGGTCTTTGAGAGGCTATAATAAGGTAGCTACCATATAATAGTGCAACGATGAGCAGGGATACAGAGCCATATCTGACTTACCTGCCAAGCGAAATGACACTTTTTTGATTTTTCTAATTCTTATGGATTTAAATAAGACAGTTATAGAAAATAAAACTAACCACAATAAACATAACATAACATAACATAACATAACAAACATGAACAAAATGATACATAGTGAAAACGAACCGAACCGAACCGAACATAACAACCTAACAAACACCACAAGAACAAACGATAAGCATGCGTGGGATTGAAGATACAGTGGGACAAGACAACACAACGCGGTTAGACAAAGACACGTGGGATGACAACACCACAACACGGTGGGACAGCACACGCCGTGGGATAAGAACATGGTGGGACAAAGACACATGGGATGATAACACCATAACACGGTGGGACAGCACACGCTTTAGGACAAGAACATGGTGGGACAAAGATGCATGGGACGACAACCATGGGGGACAAGAGACACCTGTGGGACTACACGGAGGGACTACAACATGGGGACAAAAACCACGTGGCGAGATAAAAGACAACATATGTGACAAAAGACAATATGTGTGGGATGACACGGAGGGATAAAAGACAACACGTGTGATGACACGGAGGGACTACAACAATACTAGAGACGACAAAAACATAACAAATATGCTTTTCAACCAAAGCCCAAGATCAAAATGAAGCAGAACTGCCAGGTTCATAATCGTGAGGCAATGCCCTCTCATGGAGACATGATGAAGCGAGATAAGCAAAAGTTTGAGAAGGGCACGAGCTTTAGAATAGATCGAGAGATAAGATTTAAGAATAGAGATAGACCAGAAAGATGTGAACATGAGACAACAAATGATAAGGAGTCAGGAAAGCTTGAGTACCTGTAACCTGCACACTTAACAAACATATCATATCCATTCTCAAGACAAATAGATAGAAAGGAACAAAAGACACATTTTTGATTTTTATATTTTATTTTTTTGACAATATATGATTTTTTTTAGATTTTTGATAATATCTGATTTTTTTAGAATTTTGAGCAATATTTAATTTTTTTAGTTTTTTTTGAAAAAGTAATCTGCGGCACCCAAAGACGGGCTCAAACTACTAGCCAGGAGAGGTCATTCTTCTCTTCTTGCTAAGGACTTCCCTTGAGCAGGGCGTGCATTTGAGGGTGACTCGCTACGACCGATCGCCTCTTAAAGAACGGTGCCCCTACTAAGGCCATACCTGGGATACAACCCAGCCTAAGAGGGAAAAACAAAAGAAAATGGAGATAAACTTTATGCAGGATGAGAGATATCAGGATTTGAATTCCTTCCAGGGCACTACCTCTCAAAGATACAGTCTGTTACGTCGGGGCTTTGTCTCTTTGATTTTGGGACCCATATTTTTCAGGCACGCATACGACTGGGCTCATGACGTTCTGCAGAGAACTGTACTGCCACTCTTGCCATGCCTTGGATTGATAATTTTGAATTCATTGATTCATTTTGATTTTGAGAATAGCCCTTATTGTCTTGATATTGTATGAACGCTCATTTATGAGGGTCAATATTACCCCTATTTGAGACCTCTCTCGTATTAGGGAGCACCTTGGTTGGGCATCTCATCCATCAGTCTCTTGCCCCTATACTTGGCCGAGCAAAGAAAAGAAAAGACCTTTATGCATACCCAAAGTATGGCCAAAGTAGCAACGATGTGTCTTGATAGATTGAATGACAGATATAGAAGGGGGGGATGAATATGTCTGTCTATAAAAATTAATTTGTGCAAATGCAAACGCTGCTGAATTATACTAAGCAAGCAACGACAGTTCTAAGAGTATCCTACGCTTGGAAGGAATCACCCATCAGACATGTAGAGTGCATATGAAGGAGGAAACACACACTGAACTAGATGATCGAAGAGATGCCAGATGAAATCAAAATCAGCCTCTGAAGGTGTCAGCAATCATAAACAATGGTACTAGGTAGAGTGGTTGATCAGAAGATCTTCTCACGCAAGGAGTGGCCTTCCGGATAGGTGTAACCTATCCTTTCAGCTGAGCCTTTTGATATACCATATAGATGTTGCAGCTCATTTAGAAAGTAAAGCTAAACAATCAACATAATAGAATCAGAAATGATGGACCAAGATAACACACCATCAGATAGAACATCGACAGTTTTTATAGTGGTTCGGTCAGACCCAAGGTCTACCTACGTCCACTCCTTCACTCGAACTGAGTGAGATAACTTGCTTATCCAAGCAATCAAGCACATCAGACTTAGTCTGCAACAATGGCTGTCACACAGCTTCCCCAAGGAACAACTCCTTGCGTCTCCTGTAGCCCAGGAGGAAACCTCGAAGGTTCAATCTCCCTTCCTCTTAATCAAGAGGGAACCCACTGAATTGCTCCGAGCAATTCACCCAACTAGAGGTCACGGACCTCTCTTCCTCTTAACTCAAAGAGGGGACACCGGAGTTAGACTCCCTTGCTCTGAATCCATAGAGGAAAATACAAGACAAAATCAGAATGCGGAAGAACAAGAGAACAATGAAAAATAGAAACTCAGAAAGAAAGAAAACTTCGATTGGAAAGAAATGACTATAATGTAGCTTCAGATTCGAAGCAATTTGAGGATGAAATTGGCTGGATGGCTTCTCTCCCTCTCTCTTACGGAATTCTATCTTTTTCTTTCTTTTAGAAGGAGCTTTCAGATGGGGATTTCTTTCTACGATTTCCAGCAGCCTCTTCTGAACGAGGAGACCCCTATTTATAGAACAGGGTATTGTATTCCTCCTTTCCATGATCTAGATCAGCAACAGAGAGTTGATTGGTCCACGTGTATTGAAGAATATTCTGATAAGAATCAGAATTATCAGAGAATAGCCATGTGTAAAGTTGATTTCGTGCCATTTCTTAGCCAGTACGGCCATTACACATTCTTCCTTGGAGTGGTCACATGACTAGAACAAAATTCTTCTTTACAGCTTAATTTTCAAAACAGCCCCCGATTGATATTCCAAATACTATTTTGAACCTTTTAAATAATCCAACTAATATCAGATAATTATCCTTGCTTACAGACAAATAATGTGAATTAAGGCTCAAGATAGACAGGTCGATGTTGGTCTCTGATGTGTCAGATCGTTAGATCTTGGCTCAGACTTTAATCATGGGTTGAGGCTTGATGCATCGACCTAAACTTGTATGATTGACTTGTAGCATCGACCTTATTTCTGAAATTACTAAGGTGCATCGACCTTACTTCTGAAATCACTAAGGTGCATCGACCTTACTTCTGTGAAGACTTGAGGTGCATCGACCTTACTTCTGAAATCACTAAGGTGCATCGACCTTACTTCTGTGAAGACTTGAGGTGCATCGACCTTGTTTCTGAAATCACTAAGGTACATCGACCTCACTTCTGTGAAAACTTGAGGTGCATCGACCTTTCTTCTGTGTACCAACCTGAAGGCATGAATGCTAGTATGCACCGACCTTAGTTCTTCATGTGCATTGACTTGATGCCATGAATGCTAGTATGCACCGACCATAGTTCTTCATGTGCACTGACTTTCTAGTGCAACAGCGTCAATATGCCTCAACTTTATAGTGCAACATCATGCATATGCATCGACCTTCGAGTGCAACAGCAACAGTATGCATCGACCTTACAGCGCATGAGGTCTTCATCTGCACCGACCTGAGTGATGTTAGCCAAATCACTTTCAACACATATGCATCGACCTTATATGCATATCAGCGCCATGTGCATTGACCTTATAAACGGACTGCATGTATGTATGCATCGACCTATTACATATTGATAACTTGTATGCATCGACCTTATGAGCAAGCAATCAGTATATGCATCGAGTTGAAATAACTTTATAAGGCATGAAGTGCAGCAACCTAATGCAATGAATAGTGCAATAGTTTAAAAAAACAAATAATTCAATTCTCACGTAAAAGTTTTTGACATCATCAAAACGACAGGGACACAACAATCTCCCCCTTTTTGATGATGGCAACAGTTATGAGTTATTGGAGAATTGATTTATTTAGGAGAAAACATCAACAATGATATGCAAAGGTGATGATCATAGCTAATTCAATGATGTAGAACAACCTCCCTTCCATTTTGGGGCACCCTTCCTTTTTGACACAGACTCACTCCCCTTTACACATATTAATACCAAAAGAACCGATTCAACTAACAACATAATAGCCATACAACCAAAAAGACTCATGCCAAATTCATCAAAACACACAAACAAAATGACTCATACCATACCCAAACCCAAACTCACTCCCCATTTGACATCATCAAAAAGGGTGAAGGGAGAAACAGGGTACTGCTAAGCGGGTGAGAACAAATACAGTGAATTCACAATGTAGAAAAACCTCATATGCATCCCTTAAAGATTCAAGCAAGGTAACTGGATCCTCAAGGCTAATAATTAGGAGAGACAAAGAATGAGAGGGAAGATTATTTTCATATAGAAATAATGAGGAAGACCAATGTTTAACAGTTATGCCAAGAGGGATCTATCCAAAGGCTGTACTAATTAAACTTGTAGAGATTGGTCCTCTGAAAATTGTTCCAACAGCATTGAGGACAAACAGTCAACATTTTTTATATTAGAGACTGAGGGGTGCAACATATTTGTCTTTTCTGAGTGGCATAATTTTCAATGGGCAATTTTGGTAAATTAGACCTTTTTTTTACGTGAGGAGACACCTTGATCAGAGGCCGGAATCCCCAGTTACTCAGTGTGATAACCGAATTACCTCTCTTTAGAGAGAAGAGTTAGCATTTGAAGTATCTTTTTACGTGAGGAGACACCCTGATCAGAGGTCAGAATCTCCAGTTACTCAACACTTGAACGCCATTGCTCTGCCATGATTTTTTACTTTTCATAGAGTTTTTAATCTGGCACTTCATGACATAGGTTGTTCCTCATTTCTTTTGATGAAGCACCTAGTTTCTCAGTGACCAAATCATTGCTCTGAAATTTTATACCTCAGTTGAATTTGGTATGTGATGTTTGAAAGCAATACTACATGTACTGGTTCTCAAAGGATTTGCTTTTGGAAGTCTAAGTTTCAAGCTTTTAGCAGATTTATTGACATAAAAGTTTAGCTTTGATCCATGCTCATGAAATATGTAGAAAGATATTATCAGAGTCGTCATCCATGTCTTTACAGGATTATTAGGTAGAAACTTCTTAGCTAAATTTTAGTAAATCAAACTTGAAAATTTAAGAAAGTTGTGAGTTTCTATCTGTTGTGATAAGACTTTATAAGATTCTCAGTGAACTTTATGCAGCAACAAGATCCCTCAGTATTCTTTGAATGAGTCTCTTAAATTCATAAACTAACAGACTGGATAAACTCCCCCTGACAACTGGACTGACAGAAAAACTCTAAAATATCAACTTATCTCATGCAAATTTCCTCTTACACTAAGACTAACGAAAACACCTCCCCCTCACAATATTAACTTATACTCAAACACATCTAATGCAGTATAAGCAACTATGCAAAAGAAATCATGCTTATTGACATTTAGACTGTTCTTCGGGCAATTTGACCCATGGTACTAGGCGGAGGACACAGGTCCAAAGGACCACCATTACGCATGATGTGGGTTTTCGAACAGAAATAATCTGCTCTTCTCCCAACGTACCATTTTATATACCAAGGGTCATGCATGCTAATGTAATTCACTCAAGTAAGCTAAATGTATTGATGCAAATGCATGAATGCTTCGACATAGGGACCAGAGACAACAAAAAACCGTGTTTTTACTATAGTGTTTAGAATTCAAGGAGTTTTAAAAATACCCAATTCTCTTCTCAGAGTGGTGAATTTATCATTGTCTGATGTGTAGTGCCTACGTGGATCAATTCGAAAGTTCCTTTTGACACCTCATCTCTTATAAAATGATGTCTTATTTCAATGTGCTTGGTGCGTAAGTGCAAGACATGATTTTTTTCAAGATTAATAGCACTTGTATTGTCACAATATATGGGTGTACAACCCAGATCTACTTGGTAGTTCTGAAGCTGATGTTTGATCCAGATCACCTGTGTACCACAGCTCCCTGTAGCTATGTACTTAGCTTCTGTAGTGCAGAGGGCCACAGCGTGCTGTTTCTTGGAAGCCCAAGAAACTTAACACCCACCTAAAAATTGACAGTGCCCACTAGTGCTCTTCCTATTTAACTTGCACCTAGCATAGTCTGCATCCGCATATGCAATCAGATCTAAGGAGTGTGATGCAGGATACCATAATCCTAAATTGTATGTAGCATAATGTATCTGAAGATTCTTTTCACAGCAGCAAGATGCAGTTCAGTAGGCCTAGATTGATACCTAGCACACATACCTATATTGAATTGTATATCAGGTCTCGAGGCAGTCAAATAGAGTAGGGATCCAATCATACCTCGGTATAATTTTGCATCAACCTGATTCATCTGCATCTAACGATGTATTGGTACCCATTGGGGTTGAGATGTGCTTCAACTTATCCATGCCAAACCTCTTGAGGATTTCCAAGGTGTACTTGGTCTGGCTAATAAAACATTCATCCTCCAACTGCTGAACCTGCAAACCAAGAAAGTATTTCAATTCACCGACCAAATTCACCGACCAAACTCATTTCAAACTCATTAGACATCAATTGAGCAAATTCATTGCATAGTTCAGTGCATGTTGAGCCAAAGAGTATGTCATCTACATATACCTGAACTATAATGAGGTCCATATCCAAAATTTTGGTAAACAAAGTTTGATCCACCTTACCTCTGTTGTAGCCCTTGCTGATCAGAAATTCTGTCAGCCTATCATACTAGGCCCGATGAGCCTATTTTAGATAGTACATGACTTTGTTTAACTTGAAAACTTTGTTAGGGTGTGAAGATAATTGAAATCTAGGGGGTTATTCTACAAAAACTTCTTCTTTAATAAAACCATTTAAAAATGCACTTTTAACGTCCATTTGATGAAGTTTTATGTTTTTAGAGCATGCAAAAGTCAATGAAATTCTTATTGCTTCCATCCTAGCAACGGGTGCATATGATTCATCAAAATCAACCCCAAACTCCTGACAGTAACCCTTGGCTACTAATCTGGCTTTATTTCTTGAAATTATTCCATCTTCATTTATTTTATTTCTAAACACCCATTTAGTTCCTATAACATTTGTATTTTCAGGTCTTGGAACTAGTTCCCAGATATTATTTCTTTTAAATTGTCCTAGTTCCTCATTCTTTGCATTAACCCATGATTCATCATTCAATGCCTCTTCTATAGTTTTAAGTTCAATCTGTGACACTAATGCAATTAGGTCTTGATTATTTACATTTCTGAGAAAAGACCTTGTCCTAGGAGGATCAATTAAGTTTCCTATGATGTTGTGTGTAGGGTGATCTTTCAAAAATCTGATATTGATTGAGGACTCACCTGTTTCGGATGGCTCTACCAGATTTGGAACATTTGTTGTGGTAGGTGACTGAGTTTCTTCGTTCGGCTTGTCCTTCAGAAAATCTGCATCATGTTTTGATTTCCTATCACCATCTTCAAGGTTAGCAGAATTTATGGTTTCATTGAAAATAACATGAGGAGATCCTTCTATAGTTTGATCAGATATGTTGAAAACCCTATAAGCCCTAGATTTTTCAGAATATCCTAGGAACATTCTTGGGCTACTTTTTGCTTCAAACTTATTAAAGTCCTTTTTACTGTTATTGTGAATGAAGCACTTAGAACCGAAGATTCTGAAATAAGCCACATTTGACTTCTTACCTTTTAATAGCTCACATGGGATTTTCTTATGGATGGGTCTTACCATGGCCCTGTTGATAGTATAGCATGTAATGTTGGCCGCCTCTGCCCAAAATCTTCTAGGTAACTGACTCTCCACGAGCATGGTTCTGGCCATTTCAACAATGGTCCAGTTCCTTCTTTCCACTATGCCATTCTGCTCTGGGGTCCTAGGAGAAGAAAATCTATGAGTCAGTCCTTCATTATCACATAGATCAGAAAATAAAGAATTCTCAAATTCACCTCCATGATCAGATTAGATTATGCATATTTTATGCTTACCCTCTTGCTTTATTTTATTAAAAAATAGTTTGAATTTATTGAATGCATCATTTTCTTTCTAAATTTCTTAAAACTTGATTTTAATTTCATTCAGATTGTTTCTGATTTCCTCTTTTTCAGTTTTGAGATTGTCATTTTCAATTTTTAGTGAATTTTTTACATCAATCTGATTCTTTAATTCTACAATCTCATTATCTGTACAAGCTTTATCACTAAGGACATTATTCAATTTTCTTTTCATGGACTTGTAATCTTTGGTTTGACAGTTAAATTTATCTAACAAGTCAACATAAGCATCTTCCCATTCATCAATTGAATAACTTTCAAAGGGGTAGCTTACCTCATTTTCACTGTCAGCCATAAGACACAGTCCCTGCTCCTCTTCATCTGAAGATCCGCTCTCAGGGTCTTCCTCTTCATCGCTCCATGTGTAGACCATGGCTTGAGGCTTCTTCTTCTGCACTTTGACATTCTTCTTCATGAGCTTCGGGCATTCATTCTTCATATGCCCTGGCTTCTTACAATGAAAACAAGTAATTTTGTCAGCACTTTTGTTTTTATCAGGTTTAAAATTGGTAGTCTTACCAGCCTGTTGAGGTCTCCTTCTCCTGAAGTTTTTACCTATGGACCTCAGAAATTTGTGAAACTGTCTAGTAAGCATGGCCTGCTACTCATCATCTAGATCTGAGAGGTTCTCATACTCCTCACTGCTTTCACCACTACTTCTAGACACCTTAAGAGCAATAGTTTTTCCCTTTCTATTTTCTTCATTGCTCCTCTTAGGGTTGATTTCATAGGCCATCAGGGAACCTATCAATTCTGTGACAGTCATGGTGGATAGGTCCCTAGACTCTTATAGAACAGTGGCCTTGGTGTGCCATACAGGGGTTAAAGACCTTAGGATTTTCCTAACAAGTTCACTCTCCAGAATTTGCTTACCCAGAGACTTCAGACTGTTGGTGATCTGTGAGAGCCTAGCATACATATCTGAAATGGTCTCTTCGGGTTTCATTTTAAACAACTCATAATCAGAGGTGAGCATGTTTACCTTCGTGGCTCACACTTGAGATGTACCTTCATAGATCAATTGGAGCTCATCCCACATTTTCTTGGCTGTCTTGCACGCTGAGATTCTGGAATACTCCTCTGGGTGGACAGGGCAGTGCATGATTTTCATTGTAGTCCAGTTCACAGTTGATACTCGAATCTGTTCCCTGCTCCAAGTGCTTTCATCTTTAGGGAGCTCGAATGGACCGGTGGTGATGACCCTCCAGAGTTCATGACTCTGTGCACGTAGAAACACCTCCATCCTATTTTTCCAATATAGACAGTTAGTCCCATCGAAAAATGGAGGCCTGTTAGTGGAGTGTCCTTTAGCTATGAAGCTGCGAGGACCACTGGTTCTAGGTCTACCTTGGTCGTTTGACCACATGTTGGGTAACCCGCTCTGATACCAATTGATAGATTAAATGACAGATATAGAAGGGGGGGATTAATATGTCTGTCTATAAAAATTAATTCGTGCAAATGCAAACTCAGCCAAATTATACTAAGCAAGCAACGACAGTTCTAAGAGTATCCTACGCTTGGAAGGAACCACCCATCAGACATGTAGAGTGCATATGAAGGAGGAAACACACACTGAACTAGATGATTGAAGAGATGCCAAATGAAATCAAAATCAGCCTCTGAAGGTGTCAGCAATCATAAACAATGGTACTAGGCGGAGGGTTGATCAGAAGATCTCCTCATGCAAGGAGTGGCCTTTCGGATAGGTGTAACCTATCCTTTCAGCTGAGCCTTTTGATATACCATATAGATGTTGCAGCTCATTCAGAAAGTAAAGCTAAACAATCAACACAATAGAATTAGAAATGAAGGACTAAGATAACAAACCATCAGACAGAACACTGGTAGTTTTTATAGTGGTTTGGTCAGACCCAAGGTCTACCTACATCCACTCCTTCACTCGAACTCAGTGAGGTACCTTGCTTATCCAAGCAATCAAGCACATCAGACTTAGTCTGCAACAACGGCTATCACACAGCTTCCCCAAGGAACAACTCCTTGCCTCTCCTACAGCCTAGGAGAAAACCTCAGAGGTTCAACCTCCCTTCCTCTGAATCAAGAGGGAACTTAGTGAATTGCTCCCAGCAATTCACCCAACCAGAGGTCACGGACCTCTCTTCCTCTTAACTCAAAGAGGGGACACCGGAGTTAGACTCCCTTCCTCTGAATCCACAGAGAAAAATACAAGATGAAATCAGAATGCATAAGAACAAGAGAACAATGAAAAATAGAAACTCACAAAGAAAGAAAACTTCGATTGGAAAGAAATGACTACAATGTAGCTTCATATTCGAAGCAATTTGACGATGAAATCGGCTGGATGGCTTCTCTCCCTCTCTTGCAAAATTCTCTCTTTTTCTTTCTTTCATAAGGAGCTTTCAGATGGGGCTTTCTTTCTACGATTTCCAGTAGCCTCTTCTAAATGAGGGGACCCCTATTTATAGAACAGGGTATCGTATTCCTCCTTTTCGCGATCCAGATCAGTAGTAGAGAGTTGATTGGTTCACATGTGTTGAAGAATATTCTGATAAGAATTAGAATTATCAGAGAATAGCCACGTGTAAAGTTTATTTTGTGCCATTTCTTAGCCAGTATGGCCATCACTCATTCTTCCTTGGAGTGGTCACGTGACTGGAAAAAAATTCTTCTTTGTAGCTCAATTTTCAAAACAGCCCCCCATTGCTATTCCAAATATTATTTTGAACCTTTTAAACAATCCAACTAATATCAGATAATTATCCTTGCTTATAGACAAATAATGTGAATTAAGGCTCAAGATAGATAGGTCGATGTTAGTCTCTGATGTGTCGGATCGTTAGATCTTGGCTCAGACTTTAATCATGGGTTGAGGCTTGATGCATCGACCTAATCTTGTGTGATTGACTTGTAGCATCGACCTTACTTCTAAAATCACTAAGGTGCATCGACCTTACTTCTGTGAAGACTTGAGGTGCATCGACCTTACTTCTAAAATCACTAAGGTGCATCGACCTTACTTCTATGAAGACTTGAGGTGCATTGACCTTACTTCTGTGAAGACTTGAGGTGCATCAACCTTTCTTCTATGATAACCGAGGTAGCATCGACCTTGTTTTTGAAATCACTAAGGTACATCGACCTCGCTTCTATGAAGACTTGAGGTGCATTGACCTTTCTTCTGTGTACCGACCTAATGGCACGGATGCTAGTATGCACCGACCTTAGTTCTTCATATGCACTGACTTGATGCCACGAATGCTAGTATGCACGGACCTTAGTTCTTCATGTGCACTGACCTTCTAGTGCAACATCGTCAATATGCCTCGACCTTACAGTGCATGAGGTCTTCATCTACGTCGACCTTCGAGTGCAACAGCAACAGTATGCATCGACCTTACAGTGCATGAGGTCTTCATCTGCACCGACCTGAGTGATGTTAGCCAAATCACTTTCAACACATATGCATCGACCTTATGTGCATATCAGCTCCATGTGCGTCGACCTTATAAATTGATTGCATGTATGTATGCATCGACCTATTACATATTGATAACTTGTATGCATCGACCTTATGAGCAAGCAATCAGTATATGCATCGAGTTGAAATAACTTTATAAGGCATGAAGTGTAGCAACCTAATGCAATGAACAGTGCAATAGTTTTAAAAAAAGAAATAATTCAATTTTCACGCAAAAGTGTTTGACATCATCAAAACGGCAGGGACACAACATGCCTCAGAGAAATCGGTTATAGCTTGGCGTGAAGTGTGTGGAAAACCCATGCCAAAAGGTCACCCTCAACGATTGGGGAAAAGAACTGGAACTCCCAGCATGGAGCTACCACCAACCTAAGGATGCTGCAGAAGTGAACTCATTTTTTGACTAAGCTAGCTAACCAAATTAATTAAGACCACTCATACGTGTCGAGGAATCAGCATCATAACCAATGCGTAGAAATTAGAAATGATAGAAATAATAGCATGTTCTTACGCAATAAAAGATACCTTGTAAATCCATGGCATGAAAGCAGCATCCTGACGCGATCTTGATCGTCAAGCTTTGTGCTCCTTACTTGACAGGATAAAAGGGAGAGCATAACAAGGACCTGAAGATTCCTCGACACGGAGGAGCGACAGATATGAAACTAGACGATGAAGGATAAAAAGGAAGAGAGACAAGGGCTAGAACTCCCTTGTTAAGACACAGAGACCCTGATAACAAGGAATCAGATATAGAATAAATAATATCACCTGAGATGAAGGTGGACTAAAGCCTCAAAAATAGCAAGAAAAAGGGCAACGACCCCGAAAGGGTGAGGAAGAAAGAATAGAAAGATAACGAGAAGATTGCTGTAAAGATGAAGGAGAAGACTGATCATCCGACGTGGTCAGAGAAGGAGAATTGTAATCATCCCACAAGGTTGGAGAAGAGAGTTAGCATCTGACAGGGTCGAAGAGGAATTAAGAGCAGAATCGAAAAAATTTGGAGAAGAATCAAAAGGGGCCCCAAAATCGGGATGGAAGGAGGACATAAGCCGAGGCCTAAAATTGAAAGAATAAGAAAAATCTGGAAGATCCATATGAGACGGGGAATGGGGTCTCATGGACCCTTAAAGAGAAGAGAAAATCATAGAAGCGGGATTAGAAGATGGAAGGTACACCACCCAAGGGTGGGAGCTGAGTAGAAGAAATGATGAATGAGAGGAAGAGGAAGAAGAAGAAGTGGACCCCTGAGTGCAGAGCTGATGGCTGCTGAACTTGCGCCGTCGCCTATTCTTGGAAAAAATTTCTTGAACACGGGCCCACCTGGTGCGGACTCAGACCTTTGGACTTCTTAACTTGCAATGTCTTCTTAAATAGCGGGCCCATCTGGCAGACAGCCTAGCCGAATTATGAAGGTGCAGCTTCACCGGGGTGATTGCCCCTAGACACCCTGTACTAACAACAGGTGGACATTTTTGAACGAGCAACTCCTCGGGATGAACATCATGAAACCACACAATTTTGTCCCTCAGCACAAGAAGCATGAGGTTCGACAACTCCACTTTGTAATCAAGCTTGAAGCATAGCTCCCTTGATAGAAGAGAAGGATGAAACTGAGGGAAGTCAATGCGCGGCGTTGACATGGCCGGCTTGATAAACTGTGGGAGATTGTATAAAATGTGTAAAATGTCATTGAAAAATGCAGAAGATATGGCAAATTGCCCATTGAATATAGAATGCATCAAACTTTTGGCAGTCGTATGAGTGAGCACGATCCCGGTAGAGAGCCCCTCTTGGTCAGTGAACTGAACAACGACGGAGCAAGAAGAAATAACAGCATCAATGGTGAATTTTTCGACGAGCAAAGAGATTGCCATCGGCCTCGCTAGAGAAGAGACTAGCATCAATGCAAGGGAACTCTTCTTGACAACCATCTTCGAGAGTGTAGGCTCATCAACCCCGAAACAACCCGGGACCGGGACCCCGATCGACATGCGGCAGATAAAGTCTCGAATCTTGAAATGCAGAACCGGCACTGAATCATCCCGACTCAACTCATTTTCTCCCCGAGGACCAGACCCAAGGGGCATCGGAGGCAATGAACACCCGCTCCGTGGGGATAAAATTGATGGAGAAGTAGAAGGAATAGGATTAGGTTTGGATGGCGTGGAGGTTTCAATAGGGATAGTGATGTCCAGTGAAGGCAAAGGTAATGTGGTAATGATGGGATCGGGTGAAGGCAAAGGTGAAAGTGGAAGTTTAGGAGGGGGTAAAGGCGAAGGTGGAGATGTAATCTACTCAAGCTCGGGCGACGAGGGAGATGGAGAAGAAGGCGGAGATGGTGGCAGAAATGATGAAGGCGGCGGAGGTAGTGGATTAGGCGATTTGGGGAGAGGAGGTGGTGAAGGTGATGGAGGGTTAGGCAATGGCGAGGATGATGGAGGTAATGAGGGTAGTGGAGGTTGTATTGGTGATGGAGAAGATGAAGAGGAGGAGCACAGCACCCACCATCGACGTATTGACACGATGCGCTGGGCGGCGTCAGGAGTGGAAGTGGGGGTTATAATGGGAGTAGAAGAAGTGGAAGTTTTGGTGGGAACAATGAGAATGGAGGAAGTGGAGGCACTAGCCTGAGAAAGGGCTTGGGTTTCTGGAGGTGATAGAGATGGGGTAGGAGATGGCGAAGGTAATAGAGTAGGCGGAGATGGAGATGAAGGTAATGGAGCAGGTAACGGAGCGGGTGCAACACTAGATGAAGGATCATGGGGGTTCCCCTGGTCTTGTAGTGATGGAGACGGCTGCCTGGGTGGCGCTTGCTGCTGCTGTTTGCTACAGAAATGTAAAACAATCTTGCGAATTGCAGGCCAATCGATCCCCTTCTGATCTTCCAAGCCATAAGTGTACTCCTGGAACTTGGGGCAATCCTCGACCAAATACCCCTACTGGTAGTGATAATCACAAAACTAGAGCAAATTCTCGATCGTGGGTCAGAAAGGCACAACCGGAGGGAGCGGTAACGCGTGAGTGGCCATCAAAGTCCTGAAAATATCCGTGGAAGACTTTGGCAACAGAGAATGAGGAGCCCGCTTTGGGTAAAGCGGATGCCGAGGGGTTGGTTGTGAAAAAGAGGGCTGTGGAGACTGAAGTGGAGGTTGCGTAGGCAGGGGTGCATGGCAGCTGGTGGAGGGACTAGGAGAAGGCACATGCGGAGCGGGATAAGGGGGTATGTAGATGGCATTCATCTACTCGGGGTGTGATGTTTCCTTGACCGGAGGGGAAGATGAGGGAGGATATACGGGAGCAGAAAGCTGACTGTGGATGGTGGTATGTTGACTCATGGAGGGTTGATATGTGAGACTAATGGGAGGCTGATATGTGGAGGCATATGGCCGACTCGTTGATGGCAAGTAGGTGGTGGAAGGCTGACTCGTGTAAGGATATGTGGGCGTAGAAGGTGAAGGAGACTCGGGGTCAAGGGAATTGTAGATTTGTTGACGGATGAAGCGGGCTCGATTATAAAGTTGTTGCCAGGAGGTAATATCATTCAAGGCTAAAATGAACCGATACTCGGGCGTTGCATTGGATATAAGCATCTTGATTTGCTCTCCCTCCAGAATATGCCTCGGGACTTGTGCGGTGAGGTGATGCCTGCGGTCGGCAAAGGCATAGAATTCCTCATCGGCCTTCATCTTCTCGTGGGCTAGATCCACGACAGAATACTTGGGCCAAACCTGGTCGTGATATTACTGAATAAATTTCTCTTGGACAATCTGGAAATTCACAACTTGCTCTTGCGGTAATGAGAAAAACCAATCCCGAGTCGGACCTTCCAGTGGCAGACCAAACAAATAAGCCATCAAGTGCTGATCATGTCGAAACTGGGCCGACTCATAAATAAACTCCTTCAAGTGCCCAAAGGGGTCACTGGTTCCACCATAGCGGCGATATGCAGGGATTTGTGAAGGTGGTGGAAGTCAAAGATTTTGGGAAGCGAATGGTACACTCAAGGAAGATTTGGGATCGATCTGGCGTTGAAGTTAATCAAGCTAGCGTTGGGTTTGAGAGATCATCTCTGGGGTAGGGAGAGATCGAGAGGAAGGTGGGCCAGCTTGAGCTAGAAGTTGTGAATTTAGACTAGGAGTTGCATAATGGGCCAGATAAAAACATCCGGATTGAGAAGAAGAAGGGCCCATTCTAGGAGTGGATGGGTACATGGGCCTGGATTAGACATGGGCATATGGACCGATTAGGCCAGCAACATAAGAAAAAGAAGGAGGAGGCCCATTAAGATAAAATTGGCCATTAGAAACTAGGCTAGCAGCATAATAAGGAGAAGGCCCGTTAAGAGGAAAAGGCCCATTAAGAGAATGAGGCCCATTAGGAGAATGAGGCCCATTAAGAGAGGAAGGCCCATTAAGGTGATTTGCAATTAGTTTTTGGGCTTGGGCCGGGTCCATTTGACGAACAAGGCATGTTAAATGGGCCATAAGATTAGCTTGTTCTTCAGACGGGTCAGAGGGACCACGAGAAGATGGACCCGCGTGGGAAGAAGATTCCACGCAGGAATAGGAAGAAGATTGAGAAGAAAGAGATGGATACAAAGGGTTACGGTAATGCTCCATGAGGGCAAATGGAGACTTTCTACAGGAATATCAAGGGGATACAACCAGGGGAAGTACGGGAGTGAGGGGCTAAAGAAAGGAGATGGATGACTCACTAGGACCAATGCAAGATCGTCCTAGGACAATGGAACCAGACAATGGACACACAAAATGGGCTAACCTAAATGGGCCTATCAACCAAGTCTATGTGGATGATGAGGGATGCAACACAAACACCATAAATGGGCTTGAATAGGCCCAAACAACATAAACAATACAATGTGATGAATTTCACCAAAGTCAAACAAGTTAATATGCTGGGAATTTTTAATTCTGCAAAGTTTTGGTGGGCCTTTTAATGTCCTAAATTAAGCACAATTCCCTCAAGATATGAATCCTAAAGGGAAGAGGTCCAAACTTTGGGTTGACTAAGGTTAACTCCCTCACACTTATGTAAAATACAAGCCTAAGGGGTGGAAAGGTATAACCGGCCCGACGTCCGTGTTGGAATCCACGGCTCACGGGGACTTATGGAGGTCCCGGATAAGATCACCTAGTCAACTCTAAGGAATATTGTAGCACCCCGTATTAAAAAAAATTATTATTATTATTAATATTTTTCAAATAAAAAAATATTAGACAAACTCTTTAGGAAGTTTATGTAAGAAGTGGGAACACGAAGTTATCATATGTAAATGTTATTCACTTAACAAGTGGCTTCCTAGTGTAGTTGGTTAAGTAACTTATCTTCCAACCTAATGACCAAGGTTCAAATCCTAGCATCCACCATTTACGTTTTTTGCCAAATAATTTTGTGTTATAGACATATGGGCCATGGATTAGCTGTCCAAACATTATCTCTATCTCTCCAACATGTACAAGCTGTAAAGCCCCATTATTTCAGATCTTGCCTCCCATTCGGTCATGACAGACCCTATAAACATACCCCTTTGCTACCCCCATTCTAGGCTAGCTAAGGTTGGGGCAAAGCTCTGCAGGGATTATAAAGAAGGGTTCTGCTGCTACGATCTTCCAACAAGTAGGTGTTCTCAACTTTTAACTAAACTAGTAGCTAATCTAGGATGATTAGTCTAGGTATTTAGTCTTAGGCTCATTTCCATGCAATATTTAGTGTTTATAAAGCATGTGTTAGCTTAAATCTAGGATGATTAGCATGTATTAGCTTCATACCTAAGATAATTAGCATCTATTAGCTTTATACCCAGAATAATTAGCATGTATTAGCAAGTATTAGCCAGTATTAGTCTCATACCTAGAATAATTAGTATGTGTTAGCTTAAATCTAGGACGATTAGCATGTATTAGCTTCATACCTAAGATAATTAGCATGTATTAGCCTTATACCAAGAATAACTAGCATGTATTAGCAAGTAGTAGTCTCATACCTAGAATAATTAGCATGTGTTGACTTAAATCTAGGATGATTAGCGTGTATTAGCTTCATATCCAAGATAATTAGCAAGTATTAGTCTCATACCTAGAATAATTAGCATGTGTTAGCTTAAATCTAGGATGATTAGCATGTATTAGCCTTGTACATAAGATAATTAGCATGTAGTAGCCTTATACCCAAGATGATTAGCATCGATTAGCATGTATTAGCTTCAATCTAGGGTAGTTGGCATGTATTAGCTTCATATCCATACGATATATCCGTCTAACGCAAGTTTTATCGTGTTTTTACGTAACTTATTAGTTTAACTAACCTGTTAACATACCTAATTAACATGTTAGTTGATCTACTAACTAATTAGCATACCTAATTAATCTGTTAGGTAGCCTATCTAGAAACCTTGTCTCCATTTAGTTCCTTTAAAAATGAAAACTTGTATGATACATCATGTTAAAAATCTGATATTTAAGCAACTAAAGCATGAAATGAGTGCATAAATAAAGATCTATAATCCTTACAGTTTTCTCTATCTATCCATGTCATCAGTTTTACCTAAATAAACTTAAATCAAAGGTTAATACCCTACCTTAATCAAAGATTAATACCTTAAGCCATTTTGAGCAGATTTGAACTACAGAGTCGACCATGCCAGTTCACCGCGTTGACGCGATGAACGGCAGAGTTGACCCTGCCTGTTGACAGGGTCGACCCTGCCTGTTCACCGCGTTGACGCAGTGAACGGCAGAGTCGACCCTGCCTGTTGACAGGGTCGACCCTGCCTGTTCACCGCGTTGACGCGATGAACTGCAGAGTCGACCCTACCTGTTCACAGGGTCAACCCAGCCTTTTTGCAGGGTTGACGCGATGAACTGCTGAGTCAACACAACTGGCTCATTGCGTTAACCTGATCGTTAGGCTTTCACTTTTGCCATCTCCACTGATAGATGACAGCCTGAGAGGTGCTATTTAACTCCTGACAGGGTCCTCTAAACCCTGTATAATTCCCAGGAAGGGCATCCCACAGTGAGGGTGTAGTTTCTAAAATTGTCAGGTGGCCCATAAGGCACCTCTCTTATCTAGTTTTTTTCCGTGTATCAAACGTTACTGGTTTCCACTCCTAGTTCATCCCTACACATCAATGCGCCCTTGGATTCCATTCCATAATTCCACCTTATATATCATACTGGTCAAACCTTGAAATTCCTATTGGCTATAAATGAGAGTGGATGTCAACAAACATGATTAATGCTGTGCATATAGGGCCCGGTCTGGTCCTGGGAGGAGCACCCGAAGGTACTTGTGCCCATGGGAGTTTATTGACCACGGTGTTTGGCATTGCACCGAAGTACTTGCTTGCTAGGCTTTAGACATTCCACTCATTCTCGTGATATTACTTGATTGATTTGACTTGAGACCCGCAGAAGGGTAAAGTTTTGCTTGAATGAAATTGATAAATAGCCAATTCCAGTTTTACATGCTTGAATTTATATTACTTTCTATTACTTGCTTGACATGAGTTCTTACTCTCTTGGAAAGATTTTCGTTAATTCCAGTTATTACTTGCTTGAATCTCTTGCTATTGCTGCATTGAAGTTGGAATCCTTATACTCTCACTTGTTATTCCTTCACTGCTCTTGTCGATTTTTACAATCCTTGATATCTACTCATCTACATGCATAACTTTACTGACATTAATCGAACTTGTAAACCACTTAAAGCATGTTAAATCTTGAGATGTAATTCCTACTGAGCGATTCGCTCATCTAGTTATTTTTCTAACCTTTTCAGGTAGTTTGGATATTGGCTAGAACACGGAAGGGGATGAGTCTGAGTGATGAGTGTAGAATGGAGTCATCAATTGTCATGTTAATTGTGATGTCCTTTGTGTTATTGTATTAGTTCACTTATGTCAGTTGTATCAATTCATCTATGTCATTTGTATTAGTCAACTTGATTAGAACTGCTTAAGATTTGAAGCCTAGTCGTTGGACTCTGGGAACATTTGTATTTATCCTTTGATTAGTTGTGATAATTGTCAGCTTGTACTATTTATATTAATTTTGAGTTAAAGCTTAGTTATTTGTGCACTCTGATATTTACATGATTGACACGATCTATATAGACGCGTCACGCCTCTGGGTAATCTTCCGCGCTCGGGGCGTGACAGTCTTTGTGGTATCAGAGACAAGTTTTCAAACCTAGGGAACTAGAAAAAATAAACGGTTAAAAATTGAAATCCAAGTAAAAACTTGAGTCCAAGGATAAGTAAAACCCAAGTTCAAGGATAGATATACCTTACCCGGTGAGATGGATAGAGCCATGGGTTAAGTTCTACAATGACTTTCGACCTTACAAGTAAATCCGATCTTTATCATACTTAACTCTTTTGTAGGATCATGGCTGCGGAAAGAGCACAATGGCGCGAGATGCAGCGCACCGTGCAAGGCCTCACACAGGCACTACATCAAGTGGCCCAAAGCGGAGCAAATCGTGGAGTGGGAGATCTCCACCGAAGTTTCCGTAACATGAACCCACCGAGGTTCACGGGTTCGTCCGACCCCGAGGATGTCGAGAATTGGCTAAAGGAGATGGAACGAATCTTCCATGTGATGCAATGCGCGGATGAAGAGAAGGCTTTACTTACCGTATTCCAACTAAAGCGGGACGCTCGATGCTGGTGGGAATCCATAAAAGCAACACTGCCAGAATACCATGTCACATGGGATGAATTCACGGAGTATTTCAACAACAAGTACTTCTCTGATCATATCAAGGAAAAGAAAGCCACGAAATTCGCCGTTCTAAAACAACGGGGCTTGAAAGTGGCCGAGTATGAGGCCCAATTCTCCAGATTATCTAGGTATGCACCCCACTTGGTGTGTACAGAAAAGATGAAGGCGAGAAGATTCCTCAACGGGCTTCGGCCCCATTATATCACACAACTTGCCCCAATGGACATCCAAGTCTATTCGGAGATGGTTCGGTGTGCTCAACTGTTGGAAGACGCCACCGAATTATCTGAGAGAATCCGAGGAAGAGACAAGAAGGAACCCGTCACAAGCCCGGGAAAATTCAAACAATCCTTCAACAAGAAGCGATTCTTCATGGGAGGGGAGCCCTCTAAGGCGAATAAATTCCAGAAGAATGACAGACCATTCTCCACCACCACACCATCAAAGGAGATTTGCAAGTATTGTGATAAATCTGGTCATAAGACCGTGGAATGCTAGAGAAAGTTAGGAGCTTGTCTTCGATGTGGGAGCCGAGAGCATCGAATCCCAGACTGCCCACTGATGAAGGAACAAGACACCAAAGATGAGAAGCGTCCGGTAAATAAACAAGGCCATCTGCAAGCTCTCCAAGAGACGGAACCCACTAAAGGTGGAATTGTGAAAAGGTACTCTCACTATTTGTTCAAAAACTGCTCAAGTTTTATTCGATACCGGAGCAACTCATTCATTCGTTTCCAAGAACTTTGCTGCTTCATTTTCTAAGAAACATGAACTGTTAGATTTGGTCATATCTACACCTCTTGGGAATGAGTCTGATATCACTTATCACTATCCAAACTGTGAAGTGATGGTTAAGGGAAATAATTTACCTGCTGACCTAATATGCCTAGATATAAAGGGTTATGATGTCATACTAGGTGCCGACTGGCTATCCACATACCAAGCAACTGTAGATTACCGGCATGGCAAGGTAACTTTCGTAGATTTCCCAGAGCTAGTTTACAATAGCCCTCGGAGTAAATCACTTCTTATATCAGCACTCCGAGCTAGTAAACTTATGAATAAGGGATGCATGGCTTTCATAGCATTCGTGACTACCACGGAAGTCGAGAAGGTTAAACTTGAAGACATCCGTGTAATTCAGGATTTTCCTGATGTTTTTCCAGAAGATTTAACCATCTTAACCTCGGAAAGGGGAGTGTCGTTCACAATCGACCTTGTCCCTGGTGCTGGTCCTATTTCCAGGGCACCATACAGAATGTCCCCTGCTGAGCTGAAGAAACTAAAAGAGCAGCTAATGGAGTTATTGAACAAGGGTTTCATCAGGCCGAGTACTTCCCCATGGGGAGCACCCGTGCTATTCGTCAAAAAGAAGGACGGGTCGATGAGATTATGCATAGATTATCGGCAGCTAAATCACCTTACAATCAAGAACAAGTATCCACTACCAAGGATTGATGAGCTGTTCGATCAACTATCTGGAGCTTTATATTTCTCCAAGATTGATCTTCGTTCTGGTTACCACCAATTGAAGATCAAAGAAGAAGACATTCATAAAATTGCATTCCAAAGCAGGTATGAGTATTACGAATTTACTGTTATGCCTTTCGGACTAACAAATGCCCCTGCAGCTTTTATGCAGTTAATGAACAGCATATTCAGGCCCTATTTAGACCAATTTATTGTGCTCTTTATTGATGATATTCTGATCTATTCAAAGACCGAAGAGGATCATGAAGAACACCTCAAGAAGGCATTGCAGATATTAAGGGGAAACAAGCTATATGCCAAATTCAGCAAATGCAAGTTTTGGCTCGAGAAAGTATCCTTCTTGGGCCATATCATTTCGAAAAACAGAATTGCTGTTGACCCATCAAAGGTCGAAGCCGTGAAGAACTGGGAACGACCCACAAATGTAACTGAGATTCGGAGCTTCTTGGGTCTAGCTGGTTACTACCGGCGTTTTATAAAGGACTTCTCCAAAATTGCTATTCCCCTGACCAGGTTAACCCGCAAGGAAGTGCCTTATGAGTGGAAGAAAGACTGTGAAAAGAGTTTCCAAACTTTGAAGGATCTCTTGACCACTGCTCCAGTCTTATCATTACCAATGGAAGGAGAAAAATACGAGGTATATACCGATGCTTCTGGTATTGGCCTCGGATGTGTATTGATGCAGAATGGGAGAGTCATTGCATACTCTTCCCGACAATTGAAGAAACATGAAGAGAACTACTCAGTTCACGACTTAGAATTGGCCGCAGTAGTATTCGCTTTAAAGATCTGGAGGCACTATCTCTACGGAGAACAATTCACTGTGTACTCCGATCATAAAAGCCTCAAGTACTTATTCTCCCAAAAGGAGCTGAACATGCGGCAAAGGCGTTGGCTCGAGTATCTCAAGGATTTCGACTTCACTATACAATACCATCTTGGTAAGGGTAATTCCGTAGCTGATGCCCTTAGTCGAAAGCCGAGAACAATATTGGCCAACTGCATGATACAAGAATGGAAATTGCTGGAGAAATTCTCTGAGCTTGATATCAGCACAGATGAGAAGAACATGTGTATTATTCTATCTCATATGAGCCTACATCCAGATTTGCTACCTGAAATCAAGAAGTTACACGAAGAGGATCCCTCGCTAGTGGAGATAAAGAGCAAGCTGGACGAGAGACTGGATTTTAAGCTGGCACCTGATGGCAGAATACTATTTCATGAATGGACATGTGTGCCCGACTGTCCCGAATTGAAGAAGAAGATTCATGAAGAAGCTCATAGATTGAGATACACAATCCACCCTGGAGCCACTAAGATGTACCAAGACTTGAAAAGAACTTTCTGGTGGCCTAACATGAAAAGGGAGGTAGCAGACTTTGTGTCTCGTTGCCTCACATGCCAACAAGTGAAGGCGGAATATCAAAAACCCGCCGGAAAGCTACATATGCTGGATATTCCCAAGTGGAAGTGGGAAGACATTGGCATGGACTTTATCATAGGTTTGTCCAAGTCTAGGGGCGGATATGATGGAATTTGGGTAATTATCGACCGGTTAACTAAATCGGCCCATTTCTTACCCATCAAAAGTCGATGGTCAGTCGAAGTACTTGCTGCCCTGTATATTAAGGAGATGGTTAGATTGCATGGAGTTCCCGTCTCGATCGTATCTGACCGAGACCCACGCTTCACCTCTCATTTTTGGAAGGGTCTACAACACTCTCTGGGGACGAAACTTAATTTTAGCACTGCTTTCCATCCCCAGACAGATGGTCAGACTGAAAGGACAAATCAGGTTGTTGAAGATATGTTAAGGGCATGTATTATAGATTTCGACGGAAGCTGGCATGACCACTTACCATTAGCCGAATTTGCATATAATAACATCTATCAAGCTAGTATTCAAATGGCTCCTTTCGAGGCACTTTATGGCAGGAGTTGTCGTTCTCCAATATTCTGGGAAGAAGTCGGTGAAAGACAAATTCTAGGCCCAGATATGGTTAGAGATTCGACTGAGAAGATACACCTTATCAGAGAGAGACTCAAGGTAGCTCAGTGCAGGCAAAAATCTTATGCTGATAATAGAAGGAGAGATTTAGAATTTCAAGTAGGTGACCATGTATTTCTCAAGGTATCTCCTAGCCGAGGTATTAGAAGATTCGGTGTTAAGGGCAAGCTTACACCAAGGTTTATCGGTCCATTTGAAGTATTGGAAAGAGTGGGCGATGTGGCTTACCGCATTGCCTTACCTCCTCAACTCTCGAAAGTGCACAATGTATTTCATATATCTATGCTGAAGAAATATGTGCACGACCCTTCTCACATCATCAATCATGCTGAATTGGTGATTCAAAGGGATCTTACTTATGAGCAAAGGCCGATGCGGATCCTCGACTGCGAAGTTCGAGTTCTAAGGAGCAAGACGATCCCTATGGTAAAAATCCAATGGAATCGATGCTCGGAGCAAGAAGCAACTTGGGAGATCGAGGAATCTATGAAGAGAAGATACCCAGAACTATTTTAGTCGGCAAGTATCTTATACTTTCTACAATATCCTTATGTAGTTGAATTTACCCTTATACAATTGAATTTGAGGACCAAATTCTTTTAAGTAGGGGAGGGTGTAGCACCCCGTATTAAAAAAAATTATTATTATTAATATTTTTCAAATAAAAAAAATATTAGATAAACTCTTTAGGAAGTTTATGTAAGAAGTGGGAACACGAAGTTATCATATGTAAATGTTATTCACTTAACAAGTGGTTTCTTAGTGTAGTTGGTTAAGTAACTTGTCTTCCAACCCAATGACAAAGGTTCAAATCCTAGCATCCACCATTTATGTATTTTGCCAAATAATTTTATGTTATAGACATATGGGCCATGGATTAGCTGTCCAAATATTATCTCTATCTCTCCAACCTGTACAAGTTGTAAAGCCCCATTATTTCAGATCTTGCCTCCCATTCGGTCATGACAGACCCTATAAACATACCCCTTTGCTACCCCCATTCTAGGCTAGCTATGGTTGGGGCAAAGCTCTGCAGGGATTACAAAGAAGGGTTCTACTGCTACGATCTTCCAACAAGTAGGTGTTCTCAACTTTTAACTAAACTAGTAGCTAATTTAGGATGATTAATCTAGGCATTTAGTCTTAGGCTCATTTCCATGTGATATTTAATGTTTACAAAGCATGTGTTAGCTTAAATCTAGGATGATTAGCATGTATTAGCTTCATACCTAAGATAATTAGCATGGATTAGATGTCCAAACATTATCTCTATCTCTCCAACCTGTACAAGCTGTAAAGCCCCATTATTTCAGATCTTGCCTCCCATTCGGTCATGACAGACCCTATAAACATACCCCTTTGCTACCCCCATTCTAGGCTAGCTAAGGTTGGGGCAAAGCTCTGCAGGGATTACAAAGAAGGGTTCTGCTGCTACGATCTTCCAACAAGTAGATGTTCTCAACTTTTAACTAAACTAGTAGCTAATCTAGGATGATTAGTCTAGGCATTTAGTCTTAGGCTCAATTCCATGCGATATTTAGTGTTTATAAAGCATGTGTTAGCTTAAATCTAGGATGATTAGCATGTATTAGCTTCATACCTAAGATAATTAGCATGTATTAACTTTATACCCAGAATAATTAGCATGTATTAGCAAGTATTAGCGAGTATTAGTCTCATACCTAGAATAATTCGTATGTGTTAGCTTAAATCTAGGACGATTAGCATGTATTAGCTTCATACCTAAGATAATTACCATGTATTAGCCTTATACCCAGAATAACTAGCATGTATTAGCAAGTAGTAGTCTTATACCTAGAATAATTAGCATGTGTTTACTTAAATCTATGATGATTAGCGTGTATTAGCTTCATACCCAAGATAATTAGTAAGTATTAGTCTCATACCTAGAATAATTAGCATGTGTTAGCTTAAATCTAGGATGATTAGCATATATTAGCCTCGTACCTAAGACAATTAGCATGTAGTAGCCTTATACCCAAGATGATTAGCATCGATTAGCATGTATTAGCTTCAATCTAGGGTAGTTGGCATGTATTAGCTTCATATCCATACGATATATCCGTCTAACGCAAGTTTTATCGTGTTTTTACGTAACTTATTAGTTTAACTAACCTGTTAACATACCTAATTAACATGTTAGTTGATCTACTAACTAATTAGCATACCTAATTAATCTGTAAGGTAGCCTATCTAGAAACCTTGTCTCCATTTAGTTCCTTTAAAAATGAAAACTTGTATGATACGTCATGTTAAAAATCTGATATTTAAGCAACTAAAGCATGAAAGGAGTGCATAAATAAAGATCTATAATCCTTACAGTTTTCTCTATCTATCCATGTCATCAGTTTTACCTAAATAAACTTAAATCAAAGGTTAATACCCTAGCTTAATCAAAGATTAATACCTTGAGCCATTTTGAGCAGATTTGAATTTCAGAGTCGACCCTGCCAGTTCACCGCGTTGACGCGATGAACGGCAGAGTCGACCCTACCTGTTGACAGGGTCGACCCTGCCTGTTCACCGCGTTGACGCAGTGAACGGTAGAGTCGACCCTGCCTGTTGACAGGGTCGACCCTGCCTGTTCACCGCGTTGACGCAGTGAATGGCAGAGTCGACCCTGCCTGTTGACAGGGTCGACCCTGCCTGTTGGCAGAGTCTACCCTGTTCACAGGGTCGACCCAGCCTGTTCACCGGGTTGACGCGATGAACTGTAGGGTTGACGCGATGAACTGCTGAGTCAACACAACGGGCTCATTGCGTTAACCTGATCGTTAGGCTTTCACTTTTGCCATCTCCACTGATAGATGGCAGCCTGAGAGGTGATATTTAACTTCTGACAGGGTCCTCTAAACCCTGTATAATTCCCAGGAAGGGCATCCCACAGTGAGGGTGTCGTTTCTAAAATTGTCAGGTGGCCCATAAGGCACCTCTCTTATCTAGTTTTTTTCCGTGTATCAAACGTTACTGGTTTCCACTCCTAGTTCATCCCTACACATCAATGCGCCCTTGGATTTCATTCCATAATTCCACCTTATATATCATACTGGTCAAACCTTGAAATTCCCTATTGGCTATAAATGAGAGTGGATGTCAACAAACATGATTAATGCTGTGCATATAGGGCCCGGTCTGGTCCTGGGAGGAGCACCCAAAGGTACTTGTGCCCATGGGAGTTTATTGACCACGGTGTTTGACATTGCATCGAAGTACTTGCTTGCTAGGCTTTAGACATTCCACTCATTCTCGTGATATTACTTGATTGATTTGACTTGAGACCCGCAGAAGGGTAAAGTTTTGCTTGAATGAAATTGATAAATAGCCAATTCCAGTTTTACATACTTGAATTTATATTACTTTCTATTACTTGCTTGACATGAGTTCTTACTCTCTTGGAAAGATTTTCGTTAATTCCAGTTATTACTTACTTGAATCTCTTGCTATCGCTGCATTGAAGTTGGAATCCTTATACTCTCACTTATTATTCCTTCACTGCTCTTGTCGATTTTTACAATCCTTGATATCTACTCATCTACATGCATAACTTTACTGACATTAATCGAACTTGTAAACCACTTAAAGCATGTTAAATCTTGAGATGTAATTCCTACTGAGCGATTCGCTCATCTAGTTGTTTTTCTAACCTTTTCAGGTAGTTTGGATATTGGCCAGAACACGGAAGGGGATGAGTCTGAGTGATGAGTGTAGAATGGAGTCATCAATTGTCATGTTAATTGTGATGTCCTTTGTGTTATTGTATTAGTTCACTTATGTCAATTGTATCAATTCATCTATGTCATTTGTATTAGTCAACTTGATTAGAACTGCTTAAGATTTGAAGCCTAGTCGTTGGACTCTGGGAACATATGTATTTATCCTTTGATTAGTTGTGACAATTGTCAGCTTGTACTATTTGTATTAATTTTGAGTTAAAGCTTAGTTATTTGCGCACTTTGATATTTACATGATTGACATGATCTATATAGACGCGTCACGCCTCTGGGTAATCTTCCGCGCTCGGGGTGTGACAAATATGGAGGCGAGAGGATCACTGACCAAGGTAGGAATGCACCTACAAAGTGTAATGCATGACCCTATGTACACCGGAGTGCATGCAGATTTCTAGCCTAAATCTAGCAAATCAAGGCAAGATTAAACCACACAAACATGATCAAATAAATGCAAATTATATATGAAAATGAAGATAATATGAAGGACAACAATGCAAGACCAGAAACAATCTCAATCAGGCACTAAAAGATAGGTAAAACCATCAACGAACGATGTACCATTGCGTCTACCCCTGGGCATGCATGCAAATTTTATGGATAAAATCCGAAAATGGAGACAAGATTTAATTACTTCTTACATAGGTCCTTGAGCTCTTGAGAGACGAACTGGGGTCCGTTGTCGGTGATGATACTACTTGGCACTCCGAACCATGAGATAATGTTCTTCATGATTAAGCGGCACACCATGGTAGCTTTAATCTCTACGTATGCTTCAGCTTCAGCCTACTTGGTGAAGTACTCAGTGGTGGTAAGAATGAAGGATTTTTGCTTGATCTGAGAATTGGGATCATCGAGCGGGCCGACAACGTCGAAAGCCCACATGGAGAATGGCCAAAGAGCAGAAAGAGGATGAAGAGATGAAGCTGGAGCGTGAATCTTATCAGCGTGGAGTTGGCATTTAAGACACCTCCGAACATAGAGGGAGCAATCTTCCTCTAGAGTGGGCCAATAGTAGCCCTGTCTAAGGATTTTCTTTACTAGAGCCTGGCCATTGACATGACCTCCACACTCACTAGAATGGGCCGTTTCGGCCACCTTCCAAGCTTCATCATCATCTAAGCATCTCATGAGCATCCCATTGGTAGCGCGCCTGTACAGCTCTCCAGCAACGATAGTGTACTTTGAGGCGGCTCTTCTTATTGACTTGCACTGCTCGGCATTTGCCCCTTCCGGGAATGATCCATTTTTGTAAAACAACTCAATCTCATGGTACCAGGGCAACTCTTCCTCCTCCAGGATCTCATCTAACTCCATCAAAGATACTTCCTTCAATTCTTCCTTCTCAGCCCTCACCTCTACAGTCTTCCTAAGGTTAGCATACTAAGGATCATGAAGAGAGGGTGCGTCCAATCTCTGAACGATGATAGTTTCAGTACTCCGACTGAGAGGGAAAGATAGAGAGGAAGCAAGGGATGCTAAAGCATCGGCTAGGATGTTATGAGATCGAGGAGTATGGATATAGATCAACTTACGGAATTATCTAGCAAGGAGCGTGACCAAATATTGACGTGGCTTGAGCTTAGGGTCACGGGTGCGGTAAGTGGACAGAACTTGCCGCAGGATGAGCTGAGAGTCCCCTATGATATTCAAGTAACACGCGCCTAACAAGTAGGCATGATTCAATCCAACTAGGAGAGCCTCATACTTGGCGATGTTGTTGGTAGCAGAAAATCGAAGTTGATAAGCAAAAGGAATCGTCACTCCTTCGGGAGTGAGCAGAATGGCACCTATCCCTTGGCCCTGAGAATTGAGTGCATCGTCGAAGTGCAGAGACCAGAAAGGATGATGAGTAAGGACAGAGAGATGCTCGTCAGGGAAATCATCCTGAATAGAATTCGTGCAGGGGATAGGAAGATGGACAAGATGCTTAGCGATGGCGTATCCTTTGACCGCCTTCCGAACGACAAACGTGATATCGAACTGAGAGAGGAAGCTTTGCTAGCGAGCCAACCTACTAGAGAGGACATATTTTTTCTAAGAGATAACGAATTGGGTCCATTCTAGAGATTAACCTAACTGGGTGGGCAAGGAAGTAGTGTTTGAGCTTCTGAGCTACCCACACTAAGGTGGCACAAGTCTTCTCCATAGCGGTGTATTTAGCCTCAGCCGGGTTGAACAATCTAGAGAGGTAATAAGCTGCCCGCTCTTTCCCTTCATCATCTACTTGTGCTAAAACCGCCCCTAGGGAGTCCTCAATGACCGAGATATATAAGATTAGGGGTTTCCCAGGGACATGAGGTTGCAAAACCGGGAGATTGGATAGATATTTCTTTAGGTCCTCATAGGCCTTTTGACAATCTTGATTTCATTCAAATTTGACCCCCGCCTTTAGCAATTCATAAAATGGGCGGCATCTTTGAGAATGTTAAGATATGAATCTTCTGATGAATTGCAACCTTCCAATCAATCCTCGAAGTTCCATAATATTCTTTGGCGGAGGCATGTCCATGACGGCCTTTACTTTATTAGGATCAATCTGAATCTCCCGTTTGTTAACTATAAAGCCTAGTAGCTTCCTTGAAGAGACTGTAAAAATGCACTTCTTCGGATTCATTTTCAACTTGTACTCCCTAGCTCTCTGCAGCACCTTAACCAGAATAGAGGGGTGTTATTCTTTGGTTCTTGACTTCACCAAGATGTCATCCACGTAGGCTTCCATGTAGATATGCATCATGTCGTGGAAAATGGCCATCATTGCCCTCTGATAGGTGGCACCTGCGTTCTTCAGACCGAACGGCATAACCATATAACAATACGTGCCCCAGGGCGTGGTGAAGGAGGTTTTCTCTTAGTCCTCCGAAGCGAGATGAATCTAGTTATAACCTGAGTAACCGTCCATGAATGACAAAGCTTCGTACCCGGTAGTGTTATCTACCAAGACGTCTATGTGAGGCAGAGGGAAATCATCCTTGGGACATGCCTTATTAAGATCCCTAAAATCGATGCAAATGCGCACCTTCCCATCTTTTTTGATAACATGGACTATGTTTGCCACCCACTGGGGATATAGAACAACTCTAATGAACCTGGCCTTGTATAATTTATCCACTTCTTCTTTAATCTTTAAGGCCATGTGGGGGTGAAATCTCCTTGACCTCTGTTTAACGGGTGTTGCCCCTGGTTTCAATACGAGTCGGTGTTCCATTGAAGAGGGGTCAAGACCCGGCATGTCCTCATAAGACCAGGCGAAAGAATCGCTATACTCCCTTAGAACCTTGATCAGATCTTCTTCCACTTGCGGAGGGAGACACAATTTTATGCAGACATGACACAATAGATGGAAATGACATATGGAAATGAAGACAATACAAAGAAGACCAAGATGGGAGCAAGAAACACACAATCAGACCTTGGGAACCCAACTAAATCATTAGCCAAAAACATACCTGTGAGTCTGTCCCAAGTCTACCTGCAGACTTTATGCATAAAACTAAAAAATGAAGACACAATTTAATTATAAAAATATGACCTAATGGATGCAAATGATATATGAAAATGAAGATAGTATAAAGGACTACAGGATGGGCCAAAAATAGAGCGATCCGACCCCAAGAGGTGAATTAAATAGTCACAGAACGAGGCCCCTAAGAGCCTGCCGCATGCCTGCTAGAAAGCAAGTAGAGGTCCCCAGATGACCGTTTCTTCGAAGTAGCAGTCTCGGGGAGACCGCTACAATGCTATCTAAACTTGAACACATACACACCAAACTTAAAAGAGAGCATGAATAACGTGATGGGCACTATGTGTCCCACTGTGATCACCAAAAAATAAGGTTATAGATGTTTGATCTGCCCCGCCCCCAAACTAAACAAATATGTGCATGAAGTATGAACCAAGGAAAGGGGAGATGAAGAACTAACCGTGATCACCACCAAGTATAACAGCGCTAAAAGGATGAAAAGAAGAGAGTAGGGGCGTTGCGTACCTTAGAAAAGGAGGAAGAAAAGACACGGCCCAAAGAGGGACTGCTACAACATGATCGCGTGAGAAAAAGGATGCGGGGAACCTTGTGGGATAGCACCTCCTCGCCTTCCAACTGGCTAGAAGAAGTGGGCCTTACGCTCTCTTGCTCTCCTGCAAAACAAAGCTCAACACAAAGAAGAAAAACCCATAAGAACATGCAAGTGTAGCATCAATCCCGTATGTGTAAAGTAAGCATGAAAAACTGAGGGAAGAACGCCCCGGAGAGGGTTTTTAACCCCTATGGAAGGGTGCAATAGATAGGTGTGTGTATTGTGATGATGTATGAACAAATAGGAGGATTAAACACGTAGTATACGTCCATGCAATATGACAAAAAATGTAGATGTAGCAGAAAACTGCAAACTATGATGATTTTGGAAAGGGGGAGGGAATAACTAAGAGAAGAGATGAAGAAAATGAGCCCTGAGCATTGGAAAATGTAGCCAATACTTCTCTCTACAGGATGGGGTTGAATAAATGAGTCGGCGATGCGGCATGGCTTCGCCCCGAACTGAAGAAGAGCCCCCCCTTCGCGCATTGTGAACTGGGCAGTTTATATAGAGGTGTAGAAACCCTAGGGTTTAAATCTGAGATAAATACCCAATTTTGGGGATTTAGATGCATAAACGTTGAGATAATAGCATGGGTAAGAGTCCTAGATTTATGGAAACCGAGGTGGAGGCTTATCTCCCTTAAAAATGATGTCAAATAGGAGTCCAAAGAGCCCTGCGGCGATGAAATTAGAGTTCAGATCAATCTAGATTATGTTATGAAGAAATGGTCTATCGCTAGGCCACAACATGAAGAAAACGGCCATGTGGTGACTGCTACTTGACTGGGTCAAAGAAAGAGTCCAGAAACCTAAGGGAACTAAGCCAAGGCGATTCTAGCACAAAACAGGAGGTAGTGGTCTAGGGAAGACCGCAATATGAATAAAACGGCCATAGGAGGACTGCCACTTGAATAAAAATGGTCATATGAGTGACCACCACGGGACTGGGGCGCCCGGGAAGATTCTGGAACAAAAAAGGAGGTAGCGGTTGTTGACACCTATTTTAGCCCACAAGTCACGTTATTTCTCTTATTTACCTCCGTGATGTCCTAAATTAACCATAATATTGGAGCATACTTTGAGCCTATCTCAAGCCCATGTCTTGGCCATTTTTCAAGCCCATTTATCCTTGAAACCCTTTATCTTTGATTTCCCAACTTTCGGACCCGTTCTGGGTTGATTTAGAGCTCAAACAGGCATCCGGGGGGCTCAAAATGCAAAGATCGCTTTTCTGCCAAATGGTCATTCAACCGACCATTTCTTGGCCAAGCGGTCGGTCGACTGACCGCTAGCCTGTAGCAGAGTCCAGCTCGCGCTGGACTCTTCCCGTTTCCTCCTCGATGGGCCTATATTGCGGCGGCTATATCTTTAAGAATACTCCTCCGAATTGAGTCATGTTTGTTTCTATCTCTTGTCCTTTGGATTATCTCGAGTTTGGTCTATAGAACTAAAATTTTCATTGGCTATATCTCTCGGAGTCCTTGTTGAAAGATTCGGGATTACGCATCCTAGTACAAGTCAAACTCTATTTTTCTGTACGATGGGCCCTCCTTCCAGGAGCTCTATCTTCTAGAATCCTCCTCTAAATTGAGTCCCACTTGTTCCTATCTCTTATCCCCACTATTATCTCGAGTTTAATCCATGGAACTTAAATTTTGGTGGACTAGATCTCCTAAAATCGTGGGAGATCTTTCTGGATTCCTGCACACTTCTATATAAACTGCCCAGTTCGCAATTGCGAAGGAGGGCTCTTTCTAGACATGGGGCGAAGCCATGCTGCATCTCCGACTCAAATCTTTGACCCCATCTTGAAAAGGGAAGTATTAGCTTTCCATTCCATCTTTCTGGCCTTGATTTCGTGGTCTATTCTCTTAGTTATTCCTCCTTCAATTTTGCAAATCATCACAGTTTGCACAGTTTTCTACACGTTTGGCATTTTCTCCATTTTACGTCATCTCTTCCCGTAGTTGTACTGCGTGTTAATTCATGTTCTTCATATCTATGCATCCATAACACACACACCTATCTTTTGCACCCTTCCACATGGGTTAAAAATCTCCCCTCGGTGAGCTTGCCCTCAATTTCTACTCCTATTTTATCACTGCTGGATTGATACTACACTTTGGTTTTCTAATGAGTTTTCCCTTGTCCTGTGGCTTTATTTTACAGGAGAGCATGATATGAACATGAGGGCCTCTTCTTCTAGCCGGCTGGAAGGTGAGGAGGTTGGATTCCACAAGTTCCCCGCGTCCCGTTGCTTGCGCGTGATCATGTTGTAGCGGTCACCTTTGGCCGTGGTTTTCTTCTTCTTTTCCCAAGGTACACAGTAGGTTTTCATTCATTGTAGCATCTATTTCCTACTGCTAATCCTTGGGTGGCGATCACAGTCTACTTCTATATCTCCATTGCCCTTCTCTTTGCTCATATTGTTGCATGTTCATTCACACACACACACCACACACACACACACACACACACACACACACACACACACATATATATATAAATATTGGTTTAAAAGGGGCGGGGTAGAACTATTACACAACCAATAGTTTTTTGGTGATCATGGTGGGACACCTAGTCCCCCTCACGTTTGTTTTCATGCTCTTTTGTAAGTTGGGTGTGGGTTTGTGCATGTTTAGATAGCTTTCCCTTCATTTTCCCACTGTTCTGGGCATTTTCGGGACTGTTCGAGCCATGAGGTCATCTACAGGACCGCTAGGCACCCCAAGCGGTCATCACAGGACCGCCATGACCTTTCTGGTAGCGTGGTGGTCGTTTGGTAGACCGCATGGGGGAAAAAACGGTCATTTGGTAGACCACTTGCGGATTCTGGCAGTTCTGCGCATGTGCTCACAAGGCCCTATTCGTTGATGCATAACTTTCACTCCCGGGGTTCGATTGCACTGATTTTTGTTCCATTGGGTAGCAGTTTGTATTGTCTTTCCATCCGTATATTATTTGCATCATTTGGGTCATATTTGCATAGTCTAATAGTGTCATCATTTTTAAGTTTTTTGCATAAAGTGTGCAGGCAGACCCAGGGATTGGTTCACAGGTACGTCTTTTCATGACGATTTGATTGGCTTTATGAGATCTGATTGCTTGTTTCTTGCATCCACCTTGTATCCCTTTGTATTGTCTTCCCATCCATATCTCATTTGCATCATTTGGGTCACGTTTGCATAGTTAAATCTTATCTCCATTTTTGGGTTTTGTGCATAAAATCTGCATGCAGGTTCAGGGGCAGACTTATAGGTACACTTTGCATTAATGATTTAATTACCTTCCGGGTTTCGATTGTGTTGATTCCTGGTTTTGCCTTATTGTCCTTCGTATTATCTTCGTTTTCATATATTGGTTGCACCGATATCATTATGTTTACATAATTAAATCTTATCTTCATTATTCACTTTTATCCTAGATTTTTGCATGCACCCCGGTGCACATAGGATCATGCATTGCATATCATAGTTGCATTCCCCCTTGGTAAGTGATCCTCTTGCCTCCATATTCCTTAGAGTCGACTAGGTGATCTTATCCCGGACCTCTATAAGTCCCCGTGAGCCGTGGATTCCCATACGGACGCCGGGCCGGTTGTACCTTTTTCACCCCTTAGGCTTGCATTTGCATACATGTGAGGGAGTTAACCTTAGTCAACCCAAAGTTTGGACCCTATTCCCATAGGATTCCTATCTTGAAGGAATTATTTTTAATTTTAAATCATTAAAGGGTCTATTAAAACTTCTAAAATATTTCCCATCATATTAACTTGTTTGACTTGGGTGAAATCCTTCATATTGTTTGTGTTGTTTGGGCTTGTCTAAGTCCATTTGTGCTGTTTTGTGTTGCACCCCCCATCATCCATATAGGTTTTGTTGTTATGCCCATTTAGGCTAGTCCATTTTGTGTGTCCATTGTCTAGCCTATTGTCCAGTCCAGTTTTCCCTTGGTCATTGCATTAGTGGGTCAGCCCCCTTTTGTCCTCAAGCCCATTAAGCTCTTGCTTCCCCTCTTGTATTCTCCTTGGTATCTTTTTATTAAGTCTTCATTTGCCCTCATAGAGCATTGTCATCCTTTGTATCCCCATCTCCCTTCTTCTTCATCCTATTCTCGCGTGGAATCCTCTTCCCACGTGGGCCCATCTTCCCGTGGTCCTTCAGATCCATCCGAGAAACAAGCTAATCTCATGGCCCACTTATGATGCCTTGTTCGCCAGATGGACCCGGCCCAGGCCCAAGGTCTCGTTGCATCTTATCTTCATGGGCCTCCTTCCCTTAATGGAGTCTCTTCTTTTAATTGGCCTTCTTCTCATAATGGGCCTTATCCTTCTTTTGCTTATGCTGCTGGCCCAATTGGTACTCATACCTATGCTCATATTTCTTCCAGGCCCGCATTTCCCTCTATTCCTAGAATGGGCCCTTCTTCTTCTCAGCTCGGATCCTCTTATCCGGCCCATTATCATCCTAGTTCATATTCACAACCTCTTGCTCAAGTTGGCCCACATTCTTCTCAATCTCTCCCTACCCATGAGATGCTTGCTTAAACCCAACGCCAGCTTGATGAACTTCAATGTCGGGTTGATCCTAAGTCCTCTTTAAGTGGTCCATTTGCTTTCCAAAATTATCGGCTTCCGCCATCTTCACAAATTCCCGCATATTACCGTTATGGCGGAGCCAATGACCCTTATGTGCACTTAAAGGAGTTCTTTTATGAGTTGGCCCAATTTCGACATGACCAACACTTAATGGCCTATCTATTTGGTCTATCTTTAGAAGGACCGGCTCAATATTGGTTCTTTTCTCTTTCGAAAGAGTAGATCATGAATTTTCAAGTTGTGCAAGACAAGTTCATTCAGCAGTATCAAGATCAGGTTGGGCCCAGGTATTCTATGGTGGATTTGGCCCACGAGAAGAAGAAGTCGGATGAGGAGTTCTCTACCTTTGCAGATCGCTGGCGTTACCTTGCCGTGTAGGTCCCGGGGCATATTCCAGAGCCGGAGCAAATCAAGATGCTGATTTCCAATGCAACGCCTGAGTATCACTTCATCTTGGCCCTCAACGACATCATGTCCTGGAAACAATTATACAGCCGAGCCCGCTTCATTCGCCAACAAATCCAAGGTTCCCTTGACCCCGAGTCTCCACCATCCCCATCCACTTACACCTCTCCCTCCACAAACTACCCCTACACTCCCCCGTGCCAGCCCTCCATGAGTCAGTCTTCTGTAACATATCCTTCCATGAGTCAACCCTCCATGAGCCAACCCTTCACGAGTCAACCTCCCGCTTCTACATACCCATACACTCCCACATATCAATCTTCCATGAGTCAGCCTCCCATCTCCTCATACCCATATCCGCCGCCACACCTGGTCAAGGAAACACCACATCCCGAGCAGGTAGATGTCGTCTATATACCCCCACATCCCGCTCCACTTATGCCTTCACCAAATCCCTTCGCCACTAGCCAAGTACTTTTGCCTACGCAACCTCTACAACCCTCTCCACAACCTTCCACTTCATCCCAAACCCCTCGGCATCCCCTTAGCCCGAAGCGAGCTCCTCACTCTCTATTGCCGGAGTGCTTCACGGATATTTTTAGGGCTTTGATGGCCACTCACGCGTTGCCGCTCTCTCCAGTCGGGTCTTGCCGATCCGTGGTTGAGAATTTACTTCAGTTCTGTGAATTTCATCGCCAGCAGGGGCATTTGGTGGAAGATTACCCTGAGTTTCGGGAGTTTGTTATTGGAAGACAATAAGAGGATTGATTGGGCAGATATTCATGAGGTCATTCTACATCTCCACAGCAAGCAGCATCAACAAGAAACGCTGCCTAAGCAGCCATCTCCATTTCAATGCAAATGGCACCCCTATGAATCTTCATCTAGTTGCCCGGTGAGATTGGGTAGAGCATTGGGTTATGTGCTAGAATAGCCATAGTCCTAGTAAATAAGATAAGTATTTATTATAATTTAATTTGAATTATGTTATAATTTTTATATTGTAAGTGTAATAAAAGGAAGCTACTTGAAGATTGAAGAAGTACTTAAGAAGTATAATTGGAACTTATTCGCAGGTTAGTATTTTTAATAATCTTATTTAATTTAATTATTTAATTATCATGTGAATTTGGGGACCAAATTCTTTTAAGTGGGGGAGGGTGTAGTAATATTTCCCAAATAAGAAAAAAACATATTAGATAAACTCTATAGGAAGCTTAAGTAAGAAGTTGGAACACAGAGTTATCACATGTAAAGATTATTCACTTAACAAGTGACTTCCTAGTATAGTTGGTTAAGTGATGTGCCTTTCAACCTAGTGATAAGGGTTCAAATCTCATCATACACCATTTACCTTTTGTGCCAAATAATTATACGTTATAGGCTAGCAAAACTTGCACCGAGGCAGAAACCTATATGCAACACAAGGTCAGTGCACAAGGTCAGTGCGTCAGTGCACAAGGTCCACAAGGTCAGTGCAATCCCAAGTCCGTGCACAACCCAAGTCCGTGCACTCTACAAGGTCAATGCAATCGTCCGTGCACAACCCAAGTCCATGCACTCGACAAGGTCATTTCAATCCAAGTCCGCAAGTCCATGCACTCCACAAGGTCAATGCAATCCCAAGTCCGTGCACTGCACTCCACAAGGTCAGTGTGCACTCCACAAGGTCAGTGTAATCCAAGGCAAGTCAGTGCACAAGGTCAGTGCGAGCAATCCAAATCAGTGCAATACAAGGTCTAAGCAATCCATAAGGTCAGTGCAATACGTAAGCAACATAAGGTCAGTACAATCTTGACAGAAATCTGCACCAACCTTATTGACCTATACCTACGCTTGAATAGGTTTGCACCAACCTTAGGTACGTGAATAGTGTCAATTTTATTAAAGAAAATTTTGAGAAATAAATTTTATGAAAAACAAGAGAAAAATATAAGGATCCTAGCCATGAAAATTTTATAAACTAATTCCATCAACTTTTAAAGATAAAAATCTTTGAAGTTAGATACGGAGTTTCGGGTTGAATTTTGTTCTGGCATATTTTAATAAAATAAAATTTTGATAAATATCAAAAAAATCTAGAGATCATAAAAACATATAATTTACTATTATTATTAACATAGTTTATTAGATATAAAATTTCTAAACGTTGTAATTATTGTTAACATATGATGGTGCGCCCCTATAATTTAGCTTACACGACCCCCCTCCAGGTTGTGACTTTTTCCAGACAAACCTTGGTTGACATCCCATTATCCTCTGTCCTTTTCAGACATGAACATCACATTTGAGCTGGCATTGCAGTGAGATGCAATTATTTAGGATCTTGTCCCCCTCCTGTATATCCAAACACTATAATACTCCCAATATTGAGGCTCCCTCCTTTCTTCCGAAGGCCTACTGCAGAGAAGGGGGAGCATTCTCTGAAGTTGCAGAGGTTGCAGAGGAGGGAAGAAAGTAGCCCTTTTCTTTTACCTGTACCCAGCTGTCGTCTCAGAAAGGTAGGTGTTCTCAAGATTTGGCTTAATTAATAGTTAAATAGGGTGTCATGCATGAATAGGGTAGTTGTCACCTGGAATCTATGCATTTTAATTCATTACCTCATGTTTAAAAATTCATATATATGGAATTAAATCTTAAAAGTATTATATGAGGATGATCTTACAATCCTACTATTATCCATGTCTAGCCATATCTTTAGTTCCTGATTCTGTGAACATTGTTTTAGGAACAGTAAACTATGTAATTAGCCATCACCATGCTTAGAAATTCATATTTATTTAACCAAACAATGAAATTCCAGCATAAATCACGATTTTAAAATCCTCATATTTTACTCTATCATGAAAAATTATCAAATAAATTTTTGTCCTAAAAAATGAAATTGAGTGAATAGTAAAATACTATTCATGAAACACTTTAAAAAATTTTATATCACAAGATAAAAATGATTAGGAAAATCTAACGGTTACCCATTAACCACCTGGATTTACTCTACCATGGAAAATTATCATATAAATTTTTGGCCTTAAAAACGAAATTGATTGAATAGTAAAAATACTATTCACGGCCCACTTTAAAAATTAATATTTTACGAGAGAAAAAAATGATTAGAAAAATTTAACTGATACCCATTAATCACCTTGATTTACTCTACTATGAAAAATTATCAAATAAATTTTTAGCCTTAAAAATGAATTTGGGTGAATTGTAAAAAGTCAACTGTAGACCGTTACTATTCACACGGTCAAAACTTGATCACTCACTGTAAATGTGCAACCTAGCATGGACCTTAGTTTGTGTCCGTGCAAACTAGCATGGGCCTTAGTTCGTGTCTGTGCAAACTAGCATAGACCTTAGTTCGCGTCTGTGCAACCTTATATTGACCCCTTTTACAACTAAACATGCACTGACCTTGTAGTATATGCACTGAGGTGAACAGTAACTTGCACCGACCTTGACCCATTTGACAACTAAACTTGCACTGACCTTGTAGTGTGAATAGTGAACTGCACCGACCTTATTTAGACATATACCTACACCTGAATAGTGAACTGCACTGACCTTGTAGCGTGAATAGTGATCTGCACCGACCTTGTCCCGCACATAACAAGGACTGCACCAACTATGTCATGCATGCAGCAGAACCTTGCACAGACCTTATATAGACATATACCTACGGTTGTATAGTATTGCACCGATGCAAACGGTGATTTGCACTGATGCAGCAAGCATTGCACCGATACAAAATGGTGATCTGCACTGATGCAGTAAGCATTGCACCGATACAAATGATGAATTGCATTGAAGCAGCAAGCATTGCACCGATACAAACGGTGGTTTGCACTGGTGCAGCAAGCATTGCACCGATACAAATCGGTGGTTTGCACTGATGCAGCAAGCATTGCATCGATACAAAACGGTGGTTTGCACTGATGCAGCAGGCATTGCACCGATACAAATAGTGAACTGCACAGATGCAGTGAATTGCACAGATGCAAATAGTGATACTTACACAGACCTTATACAGACCTATACCTACGCTTGAACAGTGAATTGCACCGACGCAAACAACAATTTGCACCAACGCAGCAAGAGCTGCACCAACCTTGAACCTTGCATCAAACCGTGATTTCACCAACACAAATAGTAATGTGCATCGACCTTAGTTACGCATTTCTACATGAAAAGTAAAACACTGCCTGACCTTCACCGATCGACGCCTTTGACCAATAGCATTGACTTTGACCAATAACATTGACTTTGACCAATGACATTGACTTTGACCAATAGCGTTGACTTAGACCAATAACATCAACTTTGACCAATAACGTCGACTTTGACTAATAGTGTTGACCTTCTTTACATGATTTTTTGGCCATCTCATTAACCCCGAATTACCTATATGTCATGCATTTTAAGTAGATGGTCATAATTCATCATTTACACTTGAGATGTCCTTGAACTCTATTCCCGAAAATCTACCTTATGTTCCGACAAGGGTAAACTTCTTGAAATTCTATATTGGCTATATAAATGAGAGTGGATGTCAAAAGTATTACATGAATGCTGTGCATATAGGGCCTGGTCTAGTCCTGAGAGGAGCACCTGAAGGTACTTGTGCCCATGGGAGTTTATTGACCACGGTGTTTGACATTGCACCGAAGTACTTGCTTGCTTGACTTGACTTGAGACGTTTCCACTCATTTTCTCGTGACATGCTTGACTTGCTCGACATGAATTGTTTGGCCCGAAAAAGGGTAATTACTTGCTTGAATGAATTAAATATCCAATTCCATTGTACTACTTGATATTACTTGAGCTTGAAATACTTGCTTGAATACGGTATCCTTGGGAAGTACTTGTCCAATTACTCGCAAATTACTTGCAATTTTCTTATTGATACATCTCATTGAAATTATTGTGATATTCCTTTAATACAATTCTTGATATTCTTGCTTGATCAAACATGCATCATTATACCGCATGAACTTGTAATCAACTTAAAGATTGTTAGAGCTTGAGATGTAATTCTTACTGAGCTTTATGCTCATTCAGTGTTAATTAATATTTTTCAGGTTGTCTCGAGGATAGCTAGCAAGCATGGGCAAGAGTGTTGGAGTGTACCAAGATGTCATAGTAGACCCTGTTTCTCAGTATAGAATTGAGAGTTATCTTATTATAAGAGTATTCTTGTAATTTGCTTGAGAGTTAGTGTTGTCCTTGAAATTTTGGAAGAGTTTTAAAAATTGAAAATTTATAGTGGAGATTTTTATATCAAGTGATGTAAATAGAATTTCTAGTCTTGATTGAGTGAGGGGTTTTCTCCCCTGTCGTGCTTCGATATTCCGCGTCGGGGCGTGACAGTTGTGGTATCAGAGCCTAGGTTATTTTGACCCTAGGTTTCTAAGTTTCCTTGTTATTAAAAACTCATTTAGGTGTCTTAGGTTGGAGTTCTAGATCTAACATCTTGTAGTTGCCCGGTGAGATTGGGTAGAACATTGGGTTATGTGCGAGAATAGCCATAGTCCTAGTAAATAAGATAAGTATTTATTATAATTTATTTTGAATTATGTTATAATTTTTATATTGTAAGTATAATAAAAGGAAGCTACTTGAAGATTGAAGAAGTACTTAAGAAGTATAATTGGAACTTATTCGCAGGTTAGTATTTTTAATAATATTCTTTAATTTAATTATTTAAATATCATGTGAATTTGGGGATCAAATTCTTTTAAGTGGAGGAGGGTGTAGCATCCCGTATAAAAAAATGATAATTTTTTTATTAATAATATTTCCCAAATAAGAAAAAAAATATTAGATAAACTCTATAGGAAGCTTAAGTAAGAAGTTGGAACATGGAGTTATCACATGTAAAGATTATTCACTCAACAAGTGACTTCCTATTGTAGTTGGTTAAGTGATGTGCCTTTCAACCAAGTGATGAGGGTTCAAATCCCAGCATACACCATTTACCTTTTGTGCCAAATAATTATACGTTATAGGCTAGCAAAACTTGCACCGAGGCAGAAACCTATATGCAACACAAGGTCAGTGCGTCAGTGCACAAGGTCCACAAGGTCAGTGCAATCCCAAGTCCGTGCACAACCCAAGTCCGTGCACTCTACAAGGTCAATGCAATCGTCCGTGCACAACCCAAGTCCATGCACTCCACAAGGTCATTTCAATCCAAGTCCGCAAGTCCATGCACTCCACAAGGTCAATGCAATCCCAAGTCCGTGCACTGCACTCCACGAGGTTAGTGTGCACTCCACAAGGTCAGTGTAATCCAAGGCAAGTCAGTGCACAAGGTCAGTGCGAGCAATCCAAATCAGTGCAATACAAGGTCTAAGCAATCCATAAGGTCAGTGCAATCCGTAAGCAACATAAGGTCAGTGTAATCTTGACAGAAATCTGCACCAACCTTATTGACCTATACCTACGCTTGAATAGGTTTGCATCAACCTTAGGTACGTGAATAGTGTCAATTTTATTAAAGAAAATTTTGAGAAATAAATTTTATGAAAAATAAGAGAAAAATATAAGGATCCTAGCCATGAAAATTTTATAAACTAATTCCATCAACTTTTAAAGATAAAAATATTTGAAGTTAGATACGGAGTTTCGGGTTGAATTTTGTTCTGGCATATTTTAAAAAAATAAAATTTTGATAAATATCAAAAAAATCTAGAGATCATAAAAATATATAATTTACTATTTTTATTAACATAGTTTATTAGATATAAAATTTCTAAACGTTGTAATTATTGTTAACATATGATGGTGCGCCCCTATAATTTAGCTTACACGACCCCCCTCCAGGTTGTGACTTTTTCAAGATAAACCTTGGTTGGCATCCCATTATCCTCTGTCCTTTTCAGACATGAACATCACATTTGAGTTGGCATCGCACTGAGATGCGATTATTTAGGATCTTGTCCCCCTCCTTTATATCCAAACACTATAATACTCCCTATATTGAGGCTCCCTCCTTTCTTCCGAAGGCCTGCTGCAGAGAAGGGGGAGCATTATCTGAAGTTGCAGAGGTTGCAGAGGAGGGAAGAAAGTAGCCCTTTTCTTTTACCTGTACCCAGCTGTCGTCTTAGAAAGGTAGGTGTTCTCAAGATTTGGCTTAATTAATAGTTAATTAGGGTGTCATGCCTGAATAGGGTAGTTGTCACCTGGAATCTATGCATTTTAATTCATTACCTCATGTTTAAAAATTCATATCTATGGAATTAAATCTTAAAAGTATTGTATGAGCATGATCTTACAATCCTGCTATTATCCATGTCTAGTGATATCTTTAGTTCCTGATTCTGTGAACATTGTTTTAGGAACAGTAAACTATGTAATTATCCATCACCATGCTTAGAAATTCATATTTATTTAACCAAACAATGAAATTCCAGCATAAATCATGATTTTAAAATCCTTATATTTTACTCTATCATGAAAAATTATCAAATAAATTTTTGGTCTAAAAAAATGAAATTGAGTTAATAGTAAAACACTATTCATGACACACTTTTAAAATTTTTATCTCACAAGATAAAAATGATTAGGAAAATCTAATGGTTACCCATTAACCACCTTGATTTACTCTACCATGAAAAATTATCAAATAAATCTTTGGCCTTAAAAACGAAATTGAGTGAATAGTAAAAATACTATTCACGACCCACTTTAAAAATTAATATTTTACGAGATAAAAAAATGATTAGAAAAATTTAACTGATACCCATTAATCACCTTGATTTACTCTACCATGAAAAATTATCAAATAAATTTTTAGCCTTAAAAATGAATTTGGATGAATAGTAAAAAGTCAACTGTAGACCGTTACTATTCACACGGTCAAAACGTGATCACTCACTGTAAATGTGCAACCTAGCATGGACCTTAGTTTGTGTCCATGCAAACTAGCATGGGCCTTAGTTCGTGTCTGTGCAAACTAGCATAGACCTTAGTTTGCGTCTGTGCAACCTTATATTGACCCCTTTTACAACTAAACTTGCACTGAGCTTGTAGTATATGCACTGACGTGAATAGTAACTTGCACCGACCTTGACCCATTTGACAACTATACATTGACCCATTTGACAACTAAACTTGCACTGACCTTGTAGTGTGAATAGTGAACTGCACCGACCTTATTTAGACATATACCTACGCCTGAATAGTGAACTGCACTGACCTTGTAGCGTGAATAGTGATCTGCACCGACCTTGTCCTGCACACAACAAGGACTACACCAACTATGTCATGCATGCAGCAGAACCTTGCACAGACCTTATATAGACCTATACCTACGGTTGTATAGTATTGCACCGATGCAAACGGTGATTTGCACTGATGCAGCAAGCATTGCACCGATACAAAATGGTAATCTGCACTGATGCAGTAAGCATTGCACCGATACAAATGATGAATTGCACTGATGCAGCAAGCATTGCTGTAAGGCCCGTGCCTTAATGGTTCCTTCGTGGTATTTGTTCTATTAATTGTTCTGGAATTTCCGGCTATTTTCCTGGATTTTTAGGAATTTGTCTGGTATTTTTTCGGATTTATTTGGGGCTAATTGAGGGTTATTGAATATTAATGAGATTTTTATATATATAATGATTATATTATATATATATATTAATTTTAATTTTATTTTTTTATAACCTCTCCCTCTCTCTCTCTCTCCCTTCCCGTCGATCTCACTCTCACCCTCTCCCTCTCTCTCTTCTCACGATCGTCCCCTCCCTCTCCTAGGGAACTCGGGCGAAACGAGATCGGATTGAGGCGAGGTTGGCACCGTTGGATTCCTCGCGTCGAGTAGTGCGCGTGGGTGTCCACTTCGGCGTGGATCGGTGATCGTGGGAGCGAGGTGGAGCGTGGAAGCTCCGTGGCTCTTCCTCCTTGCATGCGGCCCGTTCGACGGTTTCGGCTTGCGAAAGGTAGGGGGATGGAATCTCGATCTTGCTAGGATCGTTTCCCTTAGCCTGCTTGATGATTAGCACCCCGTAGCATGCGTGATGTGTATATTTCCATTTTTGGGGTTTTAGCCTAAATCTTGAGTTTAATGCGTTTTAGGCCTTGCATGTGCTAGATTTAGATGTTAAATTGTTGTCTAGCATGCGTGGTTTGACAGGTTATTAGGTTTTTCGTCGATACCCGGCGTTTTCAGCCGTCCGGGAGGGCTTCGGTTTACAAACCGTACCCGCTCGTAACCCAGGTGGAGTGACGGTCCTGCCAGGAACCGTCACTTGCCTGACGATCCATAGCGGACGCGTCACTTCCAAATAGCGGCCCATTGGGGGTGTGTTACTTGGAGAGTAACGGTGGGGCTCCCATCCGTTACTCATCAACTGTTTTCCGTAGTTTTGGTCAGGCGATGCGCCCGACGGCCAGTCGGCCGACCGTCGTTTCGGTCCGACGCGCCTAGACCGGGGCGTCACTTCGTCTGCTATCATTTAGAACGCTGATAGGTGGTTTGAGCCTCGGGTGGATGTGACGGCGGTGACCCCACGCGTTGCTTCGAAGTACGCGCAGGGCCCCCACCGTTACAAGCCCTTTAGTGCCTCTTGAGCTGGAACCCTGAAGGGAGTGACGGATAGGGACTGGGGCGTCATTCTTGAAGTAACGCGCCGGCCCCCGACCGTCGTTTGCATGTGGCGCGTGGGTCTTTGACCGCCGCTTCCCTGATGGCTGCAATATATTCCCAGCCCATCTGTTATGCGCTTCTTTCTATATTCATGCCATATTCGCATTGTTTTAAATATATTGTGGCGTGTTTTATACCAATAGAGTAGCTTTTCTTTCCATGCAATGGAGCCACTGTCGTTGCCCTAAGGTCTGTTGAGTACCGACCCGCTTGAGGATGGCGGAGGGGTATGTTTCCCATTCACGGTTTGTAAGCTAGTTCCGTGGGCTCCCAGCCAATGGTAGCGTCCTGCCAAGGGAGAAAACTAGTTAGAGGGCCTGGCTCAGGCTAGAGTCAGTGTGTGCACACGTGGTCGGAGACTGTGGACTGACACCGACGGGTGCCACTCCGACTGGTCACTTGGTTTGGTACTGTTTACGCGCTTAGCTTGTCGCTTCGTCGACTGCGAGTGCTTGAGACGCAGTGTAAGCCATCAGTGGACGCATCTGGTTTCTGCTCCAGTGGTTGTCCTTCCTTGTTGCTTGGATTAGTTGCAGCTCCTTCTATTTGGTAGTTGTAGCTTTAATCGCTTGCATTTAAGTAGTAGTAGCATGTGTTAGCTGTTATACTTGCTTAGCTAGAGTTTACAGCTTTCTCGTGATTGGTTATTCATGCCATTGCCTGTGTGTTTATTTAAATGCATGCTCTACTTGCTTTATTTATGCATGTTCGCTTGTTTAGTGCGAGGTAGGGATCCGCGTGACCCCTACTGAGTCTGGCTGTGACTCACCCTTCTCCTTTCAGGTGAGCTACGCCCGACGTCTCCCGGAGTTTAGCGTGCTGTTTCGGGACCGTTCCTAGCTGCCAGCTGTGCACGAGCTGCCTTTTTGAGGCTTGTGTTGTACTTTTGCCGGGGTATGCCCCGCGTAGTTGTACCTTGAGGACTGGTGTGTTGTGACTCTGGACTAGTTATATATATATATCACTCTGGCTATTTTAAATTGCTTCCGCTCTTGTGTTTAAATCTTAATACTTAATTGTATTGCGCGCCCCAATTCGCAATTAATTATGCATATTCCTCAGCTAACCCCCACTAACCCTTCAGGGGCCTCATCAGCCTCTTGGGTGGTCTCCCCAGTTCTTGGTGTCGGTGTATCGATGTTATCGGTATATCGGTGTCCTGAACTCTGGGTCGTCACAGATGGTATCAGAGCGTAAGTTGAGGATTTGTGTAAAGAATTGGAATTGACGCTTTGTCCAGAGCTAGTCCTGTTGTCGTCTCTTGCTGGCATAGGATGTTTTCCGTATGATTGATGGATTTTATTGTTGATTGTGTTTTTGGCTGCATAGTTATGCCGCCTCGTCGAGGAAGACCTCCTCGTGTTCCTCGAGATGCGCCCAGGGAAGATAGCGGTTCTGCACCTCCTCCTGCAGTTCCCGCTGTTCCTGTCGTTCCAGTTGCTCCTCCAGTGCCGATCGTTCAAGCTGAAGTGCCTGGCAGTCGAGCCAAGGCGTTGAAGGAATTTCTGATGTTCAATCCGCCTGCTTTCGATGGCCAAGCTGATCCAGAAGTCGCGAGGCAATGGTTGGACGCGATAGAGCGTGTGTTTGTCTCGATGGAGTGTGCTGAAGATGAGAAAGTCATGCTCGCTGCTTTTCAACTCCAGGGTACATCCATTGCGTGGTGGAAAGCCGAGTGGCAGATTTCCTTTCGATCCAGACCTCTTCGGCAAATCACTTGGGCAGAGTTCGTTGCTGCTTTTGAGCGTGCCTATACTCCTGCCTGCTTGCAGATGGATAAGATGTACCAGTTTATGGAATTGACCCAGGGCTGTATGACCGTGCTTCAGTACAGGAATAAGTTCTTGGAATTGGGTCAGTATGCGCCCTATGTGCTGGCCAGTGAAGCTCTGAAGACCCAGCAATTCTTGCGTGGGTTGAGGCCAGAGTTGAAGATGCCGCTGATAGCGAGTCGTGTTGCGGATCTCGATACTGCGTGTCAGACAGCTGTAGCTTTAGAGCTGGAGATGGCGAGACCGGGTGGATATCCCCAAGCAGGGTCAGTGCAGCCGGTAGCTCAGGTTCAGCAGTCTTACCGACAGCCCGTGCCTGGTGTTCCTTCGGTCCAGTCAGAGGTTTCCAGTGCTTCCTCTCCTTCTAAGCCCAAGTTTAAAAGGTTCAAGAAGAAGAAGAAGTTTTTTCAGCAGCCGTCCGGTACAGATTCTGTTCAGCAGCCGACAGCACCTTCTTCTCAGACTCGGCAGAGCTCAGCTGCTAGTCAGCCGTGGACGTGTCGGAGATGCGGTGGTCATCACAAGGGCCAGCCGTGTTCTCTTCCCATTGTTTGCTTCAGGTGTGACCAGCCAGGTCATGTGGTTCGGGCTTGCCCGCTGAGGCCGACTCAATTGCAAGCTCCTCAGTTGTCTCAACCTCAGCCGCAGTTTAGACCTCTTGCACCTCAGGCTCCGCAACAATTTTTCTCTCAAGCGTCGGCGTCTTCTCAGCAATCTTCAGCTGGTTCCAAGAAGCAGAAAGGCAAAGTTTCTCATTTGACAAGAGTTGATGCTGCTGCGTCCCATCTTATGGAAGGTACGATTATGCTTTATGGACAGTCAGCTGATGTCTTATTTGATTCTGGTGCTTCTCACTCTTTTATTTCTGAGGATTTCATGGCTTGTATTGAGGAACCGACTTCTGAGCTGTCTTGTGAGTTATTTGTGGAATTGCCTTCTGGAGATTTCATGGTTACTCCTCTGTGTTTGGATGAGTCTCCTGTGATGATTGATGATCACCAGTTGCCGGCGAGATTGTATGCGTTGCAGCTGGCAGATTATGATGTTATTCTGGGAATGGATTGGTTGGAGCATTATGGAGCTGTGGTTGACTGCAGATCGAAGAAAGTCTATTTTCAGCCCCAGGGAAAATCAGCCTTTTATTTTCAAGGTATTCGATCCCGATCTTCTTGTATGGTTATTTCTGCTATTCGAGCCTATAGGTTGCTTAGCGCAGGTTGTCAGGGATTCCTTGCTTCAGTGGTGGTTGTTGAAAAACCACGACGGGATGTTTGTGATATTCCGGTTGTTTGTGAGTTCCCTGATGTGTTTCCTGACGAGTTGCCAGGCTTGCCCCCAGAGCGAGAGATTGAGATGGTGATTGAACTGATTCCAGGTACTGGCCCCTTAGCAAAGCCGCCGTACCGTATGGCTCCAGCTGAATTGAAAGTACTGCGTGCACAGCTACTAGAGTTACTGGAGAAAGGTTATATTCGTCCCAGTTTTTCTCCGTGGAGTGCCCCAGTGCTGTTTGTGAAAAAGAAAGATGGAAACCTGAGGCTTTGTATTGATTACAGGCAGCTGAATCAGGCGACTATCAAGAATAAGTATCCGCTCCCCAGGATTGATGATTTGTTTGACCAGTTACAGTCTGCTACTGTCTTTTCGCGAATTAATCTCCGGTCTGGCTATTTTCAGTTACGGATCCGGGAATCTGATGTGGAGAAGACTGCTTTCAGTACTCGATATGGTCACTTTGAATTTTTAGTCATGCCGTTTGGTTTGACTAATGCCCCTGCAGCTTTTATGGACCTAATGCAACGTATCTTTCGTCCATTTCTGGACCAGTTTGTGGTGATCTTTGTTGATGATATCTTGATTTATTCTGCCTCCGTTGATGATCATGTGCAGCATTTGAGGATCGTTCTGCAGACTCTAAGAGATCACGAGCTTTATGCGAAGCTCAGTAAATGCGAATTCTGGCTTCGGGAGATTCATTTTCTTGGCCATGTGATTTCTGGTGATAGAGTGGCAGTAGACCCTGCAAAGATTAATGCCGTTTTGAATTGGCAGAGACCGAGGACCATCACGGAGATACAAAGTTTTTTAGGATTGGCTGGGTATTACCGCAGATTCATTCAGGATTTTGCGAAGATTGCAGCACCGATGACTAAATTGACACGGAAGGATGTGCCATTTGTCTGGTCGGATCAGTGTGAGGCTAGCTTTGTTGAATTGAAAAGGCTATTGACTTCTTCTCCAGTGTTGACTTTGCCTTCCGACTCGGGTGGTTTTCTTGTTTGTACAGATGCGTCTCGAGTAGGTTTGGGTGTAGTGCTGATGCAACATGGTAAGGTTATCGCATATGCATCTCGGCAATTGAAACAACATGAAGGGAATTATCCCACTCATGATCTAGAGCTAGCTGCAGTTATTTTTGCCTTGAAGATCTGGAGACATTATCTGTATGGTGAGAAATTTCAGATTCTTACTGATCATCAGAGTTTACAGTATATTTTCTCCCAGAAAGATCTGAACCTCAGGCAGAGGCGATGGATGGAATACATGAAAGATTATGACTTTACACTCTCCTATCAGCCAGGTAAGATGAATGTTGTGGCCGATGCTTTGAGCAGGAAAGTGCAGGTCAGCCATTTGTTGCTTCACGAATGAAAATTGTGGGAACAGCTCCCGAGTGAGGCTTTGTGTGTAGAGATTCCTGCCGATCCGAAGATGACAGTTTGTGCTAGCTTGGTTTTGGGTTCAACTTTGTATCAGCAGATTTTAGAAGCCCAGCAAGCTGATTCTGATTTGGCCCGTGTTATATCAAGATATGATGTGGAATTTGATGACGAGCTGGTTGTCAGTTTCCAGGGCAGATTGTATATTCCTGTTGATAATGATTTGAGGAATGAGATTCTGAGTGAAGCCCATGGTTCCCGTTTTGCTATTCACCCTGGTGTCACTAAGATGTATCAGAATTTGAAGAAACAGTTCTGGTGGCCCGGTATGAAGAAGGACGTAGCTATTTTTGTTTCTAAGTGCTTGACTTGTCAGTTAGTTAAAGCCGAACATCAAAAGCCAGGTGGTCTGCTTCAGCCATTAGAGATTCCGATGTGGAAATGGGACCATGTTACTACAGATTTTGTGGTGGGTTTGCCTCGAACTTCTCAATGTTTTGATGGAATCTGGCTGCTTGTCGACAGATTGACGAAAACCGCCAGATTGTTGCCAATTAAAGTTACTTGGAGTGTGCAGAGATTGGCCGAGCTCTATGTGCAGAAGATCGTGCTGCTGCATGGAATTCCTGTTTCACTTGTGTCAGATCGTGACCCACGTTTTACCTCTGGCTTCTGGCGTAGTTTCCAGAAAGCTTTGGGCACTGAGTTAGCTTTCAGTTCGGCGTATCACCCACAGTCAGATGGACAGTCAGAGAGAACTATTCAGACTTTGGAGGACATGCTGAGATCGTGTTGCCTTGATTGGCAAGGTTCGTGGGGTCAGCATTTGCCACTTGTTGAGTTTGCTTATAATAATAGTTTTCACTCCAGTATTGGCATGGCTCCTTATGAAGCGCTGTATGGTCGTCCTTGTCGTACTCCTCTGAACTGGTTTGATGTTGGGGACCGACTATTGACAGGACCGGACATGGTACAGCAGTGTTCTGATGTGGTTCGTCTGATCAGACAGAGATTGTTGACGGCTCAGAGTCGACAGAAGAGTTATGTAGATCAACGCAGACGTCCACTACAATTTGAGCCTGGAGATATGGTGTTTGTTAAAATATCTCCGATGAAAGGTGTTTTCAGGTTTGGGAAGCGTGGAAAGCTTAGTTCGCGGTATGTTGGCCCTTTTCCGATTGTTGAAGCTATTGGTTCAGTGGCTTATCGTTTGCAACTGCCGGCGGCCATGCAAGCTATTCATGACGTGTTCCACGTGTCTCAGTTGAGGAAATGTGTGCCTGATGCTTCTCATGTTCTTGATGATTCAGTGTGGCCCGAGGTGACTGCTGATTTGTCCACACCAGAGTTTCCTATCCGAATTGAAGACCGTCGTGAGCAGCGGTTGAGAAATAAGGTTATTCCTCTGGTAAGGGTTGCATGGCAGCGTCACTCTGGTAACGAGTCTACTTGGGAGCGTGAAGATGAGATGCGTCAACTTTTTCCTTTCTTGTTCCAGTGAGGTATAAGTCCTTTCTCAGTTTCCTCCTTTTCGGTTGTTGTAAATTTCGAGGGTGAAATTTCTGTAAGGAGGGAGGGACTGTAAGGCCCATGCCTTAATGGATCCTTCGTGGTATTTGTTCTATTAATTGTTCTGGAATTTCCGGCTATTTTCCTGGATTTTTAGGAATTTGTCTGGTATTTTTCCGGATTTATTTGGGGCTAATTGAGGGTTATCGAATATTAATGAGATTTTTATATATATAATGATTATATTATATATATATTAATTTTATTTTTATTTTTTTATAACCTCTCCCTCTCTCTCTCTCTCCCTTCCCGTCGATCTCACTCTCACCCTCTCCCTCTCTCTCTTCTCACGATCGTCCCCTCCCTCTCCTAGGGAACTCGGGCGAAACGAGATCGGATTGAGGCGAGGTTGACACCGTTGGATTCCTCGCGTCGAGTCGTGCGCGTGGGTGTCCACTTCGGCGTGGATCGGTGATCGTGGGAGCGAGGTGGAGCGTGGAAGCTCCGTGGCTCTTCCTCCTTGCATGCGGCCCGTTCGACGGTTTCGGCTTGCGAAAGGTAGGGGGATGGAATCTCGATCTTGCTAGGATCGTTTCCCTTAGCCTGCTTGATGATTAGCACCCCGTAGCATGCGTGATGTGTATATTTCTATTTTTGGGGTTTTAGCCTAAATCTTGAGTTTAATGCGTTTTAGGCCTTGCATGTGCTAGATTTAGATGTTAAATTGTTGTCTAGCATGCGTGGTTTGACAGGTTATCAGGTTTTTCGTTGATACCCGGCGTTTTCAGTCGTCCGGGAGGGCTTCGGTTTACAAACCGTACCCGCTCGTAACCCAGGTGGAGTGACGGTCCTGCCAGGAACCGTCACTTGCCTGACGGTCCATAGCGGACGCGTCACTTCCAAATAGCGGCCCATTGGGGGTGCGTTACTTGGAGAGTAACGGTGGGGCTCCCATCTGTTACTCATCAACTGTTTTCCGTAGTTTTGGTCAGGCGATGCGCCCGACGGCCAGTCGGCCGACCGTCGTTTCGGTCCGACGCGCCTAGACCGGGGCATCACTTCATCTGCTATCATTTAGAACGCTGATAGGTGGTTTGAGCCTCGGGTGGATGTGACGGCGGTGACCCCACGCGTTGCTTCGAAGTAACGCGCAGGGCCCCCACCGTTACAAGCCCTTTAGTGCCTCTTGAGCTGGAACCCTGAAGGGAGTGACGGATAGGGACTGGGGCGTCATTCTTGAAGTAACGCGCCGGCCCCCGACCGTCGTTTGCATGTGGCGCGTGGGTCTTTGACCGCCGCTTCCCTGATGGCTGCAATATATTCCCAGCCCATCTGTTATGCGCTTCTTTCTATATTCATGCCATATTCGCATTGTTTTAAATATATTGTGGCGTGTTTTATACCAATAGAGTAGCTTTTCTTTCCATGCAATGGAGCCACTGTCGTTGCCCTAAGGTCTGTTGAGTACCGACCCGCTTGAGGATGGCGGAGGGGTATGTTTCCCATTCACGGTTTGTAAGCTAGTTCCGTGGGCTCCCAGCCAATGGTAACGTCCTGCCAAGGGAGAAAACTAGTTAGAGGGCCTGGCTCAGGCTAGAGTCAGTGTGTGCACACGTGGTCGGAGACTGTGGACTGACACCGACGGGTGCCACTCCGACTGGTCACTTGGTTTGGTACTGTTTACGCGCTTAGCTTGTCGCTTTGTCGACTGCGAGTGCTTGAGACGCAGTGTAAGTCGTAAGTGGATGCATCTGGTTTCTGCTCCAGTGGTTGTCCTTCCTTGTTGCTTGGATTAGTTGCAGCTCCTTCTATTTGGTAGTTTTAGCTTTAATCGCTTGCATTTAAGTAGTAGTAGCATGTGTTAGCTGTTATACTTGCTTAGCTAGAGTTTACAACTTTCTTGTGATTGGTTATTCATGCCATTGCCTGTGTGTTTATTTAAATGCATGCTCTACTTGCTTTATTTATGCATGTTCGCTTGTTTAGTGCGAGGAAGGGATCCGCGTGACCCCTACTGAGTCTGGCTGTGACTCACCCTTCTCCTTTTAGGTGAGCTACGCCCGACGTCTCTCGGAGTTTAGCGTGCTGTTTCGGGACCGTTCCTAGCTGCCAGCTGTGCACGAGCTACCTTTTTGAGGCTTGTGTTGTACTTTTGCCGGGGTATGGCCCGCATAGTTGTACCTTGAGGACTAGTGTGTTGTGACTCTGGACTAGTTATATATATATATCACTCTGGCTATTTTAAATTGCTTCCGCTCTTGTGTTTAAATCTTAATACTTAATTGTATTGCGCGCCCCAATTCGCAATTAATTATGCATATTCCTCAGCTAACCCCCACTAACCCTTCAGGGGCCTCATCAGCCTCTTGGGTGGCCTCCCCAGTTCTTGGTGTCGGTGTATCGATGTTATCGGTATATCGGTGTCCTGAACTCTGGGTCGTCACAATTGCACCGATACAAACGGTGGTATGCACTGGTGTAGCAAGCATTGCACCGATACAAAACGGTGGTATGCACTGATGCAGCAAGCATTGCACCGATACAAAACGGTGGTTTGCACTGATGCAGCAGGCATTGCACCGATACAAACAGTGAATTGCACAGATGCAGTGAATTGCACAGATGCAAATAGTGATACTTACACAGACCTTATACAGACCTATACCTACGCTTGAACAGTGAATTGCACCGACGCAAACAACAATTTGCACCAACGCAGCAAGAGCTGCACCAACCTTGAACCTTGCATCAAACAGTGATTGCACCAACACAAATAGTAATGTGCATCGACCTTAGTTATGCATTTCTACATGAAAAGTAAAACACTGCCTGACCTTGACCGATCGACGCCTTTGACCAATAGCATTGACTTTGACCAATAACATTGACTTTGACCAATAGTGTTGACTTTGACCAATAACGTTGGCTTCGACCAATAACATCGACTTTGACCAATAACGTCAACTTTGACTAATAGTGTTGACCTTCTTTACATGATTTTTTGGCCATCTCATTAACCCCGAATTACCTATGTGTCATGCATTTTAAGTAGATGGTCATAATTCATCATTTACACTTGAGATGTCCTTGAACTCTATTCTCGAAAATCTACCTTATGTTCCTACAAGGGTAAACTTCTTGAAATTCTATATTGGCTATATAAATGAGAGTGGATGTCAAAAGTATTACATGAATGCTGTGCATATAGGGCCCGGTCTAGTCCTGGGAGGAGCACCCGAAGGTACTTGTGCCCATGGGAGTTTATTGACCACGGTGTTTGGCATTGCATCGAAGTACTTGCTTGCTTGACTTGACTTGAGACGTTTTCACTCATTTTCTCGTGACATGCTTGACTTGCTCGACATGAATTGTTTGGCCCGAAAAAGGGCAATTACTTGCTTGAATGAATTAAATAGCCAATTCCATTGTACTACTTGATATTACTTGAGCTTGAAATACTTGCTTGAATACGGTATCCTTGGGAAGTACTTGTCCAATTACTCGCAAATTACTTGCAATTTTCTTATTGATACATCTCATTAAAATTATTGTGATATTCCTTTAATACAATTCTTGATATTCTTGCTTGATCCAACATGCATCATTATACCGCATGAACTTGTAATCAACTTAAAGACTGTTAGAGCTTGAGATGTAATTCCTACTGAGCTTTATGCTCATTCAGTGTTAATTAATATTTTTCAGGTTGTCTCGAGGATAGCTAGCAAGCATGGGCAAGAGTGTTGGAGTGTACCAAGATGTCAAAGTAGACCCTGTTTCTCAGTATAGAATTGAGAGTTATCTTATTATAAGAGTATTCTTGTAATTTGCTTGAGAGTTAGTGTTGTCCATGAAATTTTGGAAGAGTTGTAAAAATTGAAATTTTATAGTGGAGATTTTTATATCAAGTGATGTAATTAGAATTTCTAGTCTTGATTGAGTGAGGGGTTTTCTCTCCTGTCGTGCTTCGATATTCCGCGTCGAGACGTGACAGTTGTGGTATCAGAGCCTAGGTTATTTAGACCCTAGGTTTCTAAGTTTCCTTGTTATTAAAAACTCATTTAGGTGTCTTAGGTTGGAGTTCTAGATCTAACATCTTGTAGTTGCCCGGTGAGATTGGGTAGAGCATTGGGTTATGTGCTAGAATAGCCATAGTCCTAGTAAATAAGATAAGTATTTGTTATAATTTAATTTGAATTATGTTATAATTTTTATATTGTAAGTGTAATAAAAGGAAGCTACTTGAAGATTGAAGAAGTACTTAAGAAGTATAATTGGAACTTATTCGCAGGTTAGTATTTTTAATAATCTTCTTTAATTTAATTATTTAAATATCATGTGAATTTGGGGACCAAATTCTTTTAAGTGGGGGAGGGTGTAGCACCCCGTATAAAAAAATGATAATTTTTTATTAATAATATTTCCCAAATAAGAAAAAAAAAATTAGATAAACTCTATAGGAAGCTTAAGTAAGAAGTTGGAACACGGAGTTATCATATGTAAAGATTATTCATTTAACAAATGACTTCCTAGTGTAGTTGGTTAAGTGATGTGCCTTTCAACCTAGTGATCAAGGTTCAAATCCCAGCATACATACACCATTTACCTTTTGTGCCAAATAATTATACGTTATAGGCTAGCAAAACTTGTGCACAACCCAAGTCCATGCACTCTACAAGGTCAATGCAATCGTCCGTGCACAACCCAAGTCCATGCACTCCACAAGGTCATTTCAATCCAAGTCCGCAAGTCCATGCACTCCACAAGGTCAATGCAATCCCAAGTCCGTGCACTGCACTCCACAAGGTCAGTGTGCACTCCACAAGGTCAGTGTAATCCAAGGCAAGTCAGTGCACAAGGTCAGTGCGAGCAATCCAAATCAGTGCAATACAAGGTCTAAGCAATCCATAAGGTCAGTGCAATCCGTAAGCAACATAAGGTCAGTGCAATCTTGACAGAAATCTGCACCAACCTTATTGACCTATACCTACGCTTGAATAGGTTTGCACCAACCTTAGGTACGTGAATAGTGTCAATTTTATTAAAGAAAATTTTGAGAAATAAATTTTATGAAAAATAAGTGAAAAATATAAGGATCCTAGCCATGAAAATTTTATAAACTAATTCCATCAACTTTTAAAGATAAAAATATTTGAAGTTAGATACGGAGTTTCGGGTTGAATTTTGTTCTGGCATATTTTAATAAAATAAAATTTTGATAAATATCAAAAAAATCTAGAGATCATAAAAATATATAATTTACTATTATTATTAACATAGTTTATTAGATATAAAATTTCTAAACGTTGTAATTATTGTTAACATATGATGGTGCGCCCCTATAATTTAGCTTACACGACCCCCCTCCAGGTTGTGACTTTTTCCAGACAAACTTTGGTTGGCATCCCATTATCCTCTGTCCTTTTCAGACATGAACATCACATTTGAGCTGGCATCGCACTGAGATGCGATTATTTAGGATCTTATCCCCCTCCTGTATATCCAAACACTATAATACTCCCTATATTGAGGCTCCCTCCTTTCTTCTGAAGGCCTGCTGCAGAGAAGGGGGAGCATTCTCTGAAGTTGCAGAGGTTGTAGAGGAGGGAAGAAAGTAGCCCTTTTCTTTTACCTATACCCAGCTGTCGTCTTAGAAAGGTAGGTGTTCTCAAGATTTGGCTTAATTAATAGTTAAATAGGGTGTCATGCATGAATATGGTAGTTGTCACTTGGAATCTATGCATTTTAATTCATTACCTCATGTTTAAAAATCCATATCTATGGAATTAAATCTTTAAAGTATTCTATGAGCATGATCTTACAATCCTTCTATTATCCATGTCTAGCCATATCTTTAGTTCCTGATTCTGTGAACATTGTTTGAGGAACAGTAAACTATGTTATTAGCCATAACCATGCTTAGAAATTCATATTTATTTAACCAAACAATGAAATTCTAGCATAAATCATGATTTTAAAATCCTCATATTTTACTCTATCATAAAAAATTATCAAATAATTTTTTGTCCTAGAAATTGAGTAAATAGTAAAATACTATTCATGACACACTTTTAAAATTTTTATCTCACAAGATAAAAATGATTAAGAAAATCTAACGGTTACCCATTAACCACCTTGATTTACTCTACCATGGAAAATTATCAAATGAATTTTTGGCCTTAAAAAATGAAATTGATTGAATAGTAAAAATACTATTCACGGCCCACTTTAAAAATTAATATTTTATGAGATAAAAAAATGATTAGAAAAATTTAACTATTACCCATTAATCACCTTGATTTACTCTACCATGAAAAATTATCAAATAAATTTTTAACGTTAAAAATGAATTTGGGTGAATAGTAAAAAGTCAACTATAGACCGTTACTATTCACACGGTCAAAACGTGATCACTCACTGTAAATGTGCAACCTAGCATGGATCTTAGTTTGTGTCCGTGCAAACTAGCATGGGCCTTAGTTCGTGTCTGTGCAAACTAGCATAGACCTTCACGTCTGTGCAACCTTATATTGACCCCTTTTATAACTAAACTTTCACTGACCTTGTAGTATATGCACTGACGTGAACAATAACTTGCACCGACCTTGACCCATTTGACAACTAAACTTGCACTGACCTTGTAGTGTGAATAGGGATATGCACTGACCTGAATAGTGAACTGCACCGACCTTATATAGACATATACCTACGCCTGAATAGTGAACTGCACTGACCTTGTAGCGTGAATAGTGATCTACACCGACCTTGTCCTGCACACAATAAGGACTGCACCAACTATGTCATGCATGCAGCAGAACCTTGCACAAACCTTATATAGACCTATACCTACGGTTGTATAGTATTGCACCGATGCAAACGGTGATTTGCACTGATGCAGCAAGCATTGCACCGATACAAAGTGGTGATCTGCACTGATGCAGTAAGCATTGCACCGATACAAATGATGAATTGCATTGATGCAGCAAGCATTGCACCGATACAAACTGTGGTTTGCACTGGTGTAACAAGCATTGCACCGATACAAATAGTTTTTTACACTGATGCAACAAGCATTGCACCGATACAAAACGGTGGTTTGCACTGATGCAGCAAGCATTGCACCGATACAAAACGGTGGTTTGCATTGATGCAGTAGGCATTGCACCGATACAAACAGTGAATTGCACAGATGCAGTGAATTGCACCGATGCAAATAGTGATACTTACACAGACCTTATACAGACCTATACCTACGCTTGAACAGTGAATTGCACCGACGCAAACAACAATTTGCACTAACGCAGCAAGAGCTGCACCAACCTTGAACCGTGCATCAAACAACGATTTGCACCAACGCAGCAAGAGCTGCACCAACCTTGAACCTTGCATCAAATAGTGATTGCACCAACACAAATAGTAATGTGCATCGACCTTAGTTATGCATTTCTACATGAAAAGTAAAACACTGCCTGACCTTGACCGATCGATGCCTTTGACCAATAGCATTGACTTTGACTAATAACATTGACTTTGACCAATAGCGTTGACTTTGACCAATAGTATTGACTTCGACCAATAACATCGACTTTGACCAATAACGTCGACTTTGACCAATAACGTCGACTTTGACTAATAGTGTTGACCTTCTTTACATGATTTTTTGGCCATCTCATTAACCCCGAATTAGCTATGTGTCATGAATTTTAAGTAGATGGTCATAATTCATCATTTACACTTGAGATGTCCTTGAACTCTATTCCCGAAAATCTGCCTTATGTTCCTACAAGGGTAAACTTCTTGAAATTCTATATTGGCTATATAAATGAGAGTGGATGTCAAAAGTATTACATGAATGCTGTGCATATAGGGCCCGGTCTAGTCCTGGGAGGAGCACCCGAAGGTACTTGTGCCCATGGGAGTTTATTGACCACGGTGTTTGGTATTGCACCGAAGTACTTGCTTGCTTGACTTGACTTGAGACGTTTCCACTCATTTTCTCATGACATGCTTGACTTGCTCGACATGAATTGTTTGGCCCGAAAAAGGGCAATTACTTACTTGAATGAATTAAATAGCCAATTCCATTGTACTACTTGATATTACTTGAGCTTGAAATACTTGCTTGAATACGGTATCCTTGGGAAGTACTTGTCCAATTACTCGCAAATTACTTGCAATTTTCTTATTGATACATCTCATTGAAATTATTGTGATATTCCTTTAATACAATTCTTGATCTTCTTGGTTGATCCAACATGCATCATTATACCGTATGAACTTTTAATCAACTTAAAGATTGTTAGAGCTTGAGATGTAATTCCTACTGAGCTTTATGCTCATTCAGTGTTAATTAATATTTTTCAGGTTGTCTCGAGGACAGCTAGCAAGCATGGGCAAGAGTGTTGGAGTGTACCAAGATGTCATAGTAGACCCTGTTTCTCAGTATAGAATTGAGAGTTATCTTATTATAAGAGTATTCTTGTAATTTGCTTGAGAGTTAGTGTTGTCCTTGAAATTTTAGAAGAGCTGTAAAAATTGAAATTTTATAGTGGAGATTTTTATATCAAGTGATGTAATTTGAATTTCTAGTCTTGATTGAGTGAGGGGTTTTCTCCCCTGTCGTGCTTCGATATTCCGCGTCGGGGCGTGACACCCGTTACCCCACCACCTAAGCCTTCCCCTACTCTGGCTCCGCCTCCACAAACCCAAGCCTCTGCTCAGGATAGTGCCTCCACTTCTTCCTCCACTTCTTCCACCACCACTTACACTCCCAATGCTGTTTGACGCATCGTGTCGATACGTCGACGATGGGCGCCACGGCCTTCCCCTAACCCTCCTCCAACACCATCTCCACTACCCCCAGTGCCTACTTTACCATCTCCACCACCCTCATCATCGCCTAAACCGCCATCATCTCCGCTATCGCCTGTGCCCGAGCCTGAGCAAGCCACGCCGTTGCCTTTACTACCACCTTTACCTTCACCCGAGCCCATCATTGCCGCATTGCCTTCGCCTCCACTTGACATCATCGTACCCGTTGAAACCTCCATGCCTTCCAAACCTTCACCTCTATCATCCAAACATATTACCTCCACTTCTCCATCCACTCCCACCCCACAGAGCGGGTGTGCGCTACCTCCGGTGCCCCTTGGGTCTAGTCCCCGGGGAGGCGATGAGCCAGGTCAGGATAGTTCGATGCCGGTTATGCATTTCAAAGTTCAAGAGTTTATCTGTCGGATGCTGATACGCGTCTTGGTCTCTGGCTATTTTCGGGATGATGAGCCTCTACTACTAATGACGATTGCCAAAAAGAGTTCCCTTGCCTTGGTGCCAGTTTCTTCAAGCGTGAGACCGGTGGCAATCTCATTGCTCATCGGAAAGTTCACCATTGATGTTGTTATTACTTCTCGCTTCATTGCTGTTCAGCTCACTGGCCAAGAGGGATTTTTTACCTGCATTATTCTAACTCATACAGCTGCCAAGGAAATTATGCATTCTATGTTCAAGGGGAAATTGGTCATATCTTCCATGCTGTCAAGGAACATTTGGCACATTCTATGCAATCTCCCTCAGTTTATTAAACCAGCTATGTCAACGTCGCATATTACTCTCCCTCAGTTTTGTCCTGTTCTTCTATCAAGGGAGTTATGCTTCAAGCCCAATTACCGAGTGGAGTTGCCGAACCATATGGTCCTTGTGCCAAGGGACAAGACTCCATGGTTTGCCGTTCATCATTCTAAGGAGTTAGTTGTTCAAGAATGTCCAACGATGGTTAGCACCGGGCATCTAAGGGCAACTGCCCCAGCAAGGCTGCATATTCATAACCGGGCTAGGCCGTATGCTAGGTGGGCCTATTATTTGAGGAGATTGAGAAGCCTAAAGACTCGAATCGGCACCAATCGAGTTCATTTCAAGGAAATTCTGCCAAGAAGAGGTGGCGGCGCAAGTTTAAGGGCCGTCAGTTGTGCACTCAGGGGTCCACTTCTCCTGCTTCTCCTTTTCACTCATCATTTCCTCTGCTCAGTTCCCATCCCTGGGTGGTGTATCTTCCCTCTTCTAACTCTGTCTCTATGATTCTCTCCTCTCCTCCCGGGTCTGTGAACCACCACTTTTCTTCTCTTTGTTCGGGGCCTCCGGGTTTTCCACATTCTCGTTATTCTAGGCCTCGGCCTATGCCCTCTCATCATCCCGATCTTGGGACATCTTCTGATTCTTCTCCTCCGGTATCTTCGGGTCCTTATTCTCCTTCCCTGACTCTGTTGGGTGATTCTCGTTCTCCTTTCCCGACCCTGTCGGGTGTCTATTATTGTGCCCCTTGTGCCTTGATGATGCTATGATGTTTTGATGATAGTAACGTTAGTATCACCACATAAGATTGCATGATTAATCTATGATTGAGTGCTTGATCTGTATGCCTTGATGATGATTTAACCGATGAGCATTCAGTTACTGCTTTAGGTTGGTGCATTATTCTGTGCACTATTTTGCTTGCTGCATTGGGTCTAAACATGTCTACGCATCAGTTAAGTTAGTGCACTTATGTTTTGTCTAAGGCTAGTGCATTTTTGTCAGTCCGACTGCTCAACAACCTCGGTGCATGTCACCGTTCATAGGCATTATGGTCTGTGCATTCCACTCTCTGTGCACGCAGTCTTGGCGAGTGTTAGGTCGGTGCATTGCTTATTCTGCGTCTCATGGTGGCCTGGAGTCGGTGCATGTGTGCGTCTCATTTAGCGTCTCACACACACCTTAAGTCGATGCACATGAGCCTTCACGGTCGGTGCAATGCAATGTTTGCTATGGGCTAGCACTAGGTCGGTGCATTTTCTTATTGTTGTGCTCATTTTCATGCTAGTTGGTACATAGTCGGTGCACATCTCACCAAGGTTCATGCACGCTTGCCACCTCTCATTCTCAAGTCTGTGCACGGTCTCATACTTGCATAATAAGTCAGTGCAGTTCATGCATACCACATACACATAGCTGGTACAATTTATAGCTCCGCATTCACGACAAGTCAGTGCATATATCTACTTTGTTAACTTGAGTCCGTGCATACATAATCTCATGCTAAATCAAGTCTGTGCCCACCTCGTAACCAATTCAGTGCATAAGAGATTCATGCATCTTAGTCCATGAAATGTCTGTAGTCTGCATAGTCAGTGCATCCGTTAGTCTTGTGCTGTAAATAAGTCTGTGCATATGCTAGTGTGACAGTACTGAACTCGTGCATATAATACCCTATGTCCATGTACATCTTTCGTGATTGAATGAAGTCTGTGCATATTGTATACATAACTGAAAGACACTTATGCAACAGGTCAATAGCTCATGTTCTTCGAGAAGGGCACGTGATCCAATGACGATCCTCACTCAAAGATGCTGCAACGTGGATCCCGAAGCTTCCAGATTCTGACAAGTGGTGAGTGTCTCCTGAAGCTTCCAGGCCGGAGCATTCCCTCCACACTCCTAGGGCAAGAGCTCGTCAACCTGACTTGATGGAGTATATATTGTCTGCTTCCTGTAATCAGAAGGATATCTCTCGAAAGCAGTAGAAGAAAAAGAGAAAGAGAGAGATCGAGAGCAACAGAGAAACGCAGAAGAAGAAGAAGAAGATAGGAAGAGAGAGAGATCGAGAGTTTGAGAAGAGAAGAAGAGAAGCTTCATCTGAAGATTAGTCCCTACTGGAATCTGGATCAAATCCAATCCAGTCAGCTCCTTGAGAGCCATATCTGTGCTTTAGTGTTTACAACTTTCAGTTGTTGTCATTTCCCATTTCTTGTTTTCCCTTTTATTGTTATTTCAAGCTGTCTGTCAACAGAGCAAGCTGTGTTGCTCAGCTGTAGCAGAGGAGGATTCCTCTGGACGGGTTAAGCTGTAAGCCCCAGTGGTTGCAGAGGTGTGGTGTCCTCTGGACGGCGAAGCTGTAATGCCCAGCGGGTCAAGCGATGTGTCTGCGGATGGCTAAGCTGTATTACCCAGCAGAAGCAAGCTGTGATGCTAAGCGGATATAGGCAAGCTGTGAGGCCCAGCTGTTAAGCTGTGTATCAGCGGGAAGCCACACTCTGGTTGGAGTGTGGGGTGGACGTAGGTCTGGAGGACCGAACCACCTTAAAATCTTCTGTTCATCGTGGTTTGATTGTTTATTCTGCTCCGCTAGATGTATGCTTAGGAACGTTCATGATAGTCTGATCTTATATCTAGTGAGAGATAGGTTTGTACACCGTGCGTTTGATTATGGTCTTGATAGAGTCTAGTTGATTATATGAACTGAGTCATCTCTTTAGTTTATATGGAGTAGATCAGAAGTACAGTCTCTCTGATCTTCCTTCCATCTTTCGAAGGGTGCATCTAAGGTGATTAAGGCACCCGTGGGTTTTAATTCCGCATCTCTGTTTGTTATAAGTTTTAATTGGGCATAGTTTTAGAGAGGGATTCATTCACCCCCCTCTTTTGAATCCATCGCATTGGTCCCATCAATTGGTATCAGAGCGGGTGTCTGTGTATTAGATCTAACGATCTACAGAGGATCCTGCTACTTCTATGGTGCATTTCAAAGTGGATCTGGTTTTGTCACTTTTGTTGCTTCAGTCTTTCTGAGTCAGTGCCTTGCTGTACTTCAGTTGATTCCGGTGCACTTCTCATTTCTTTCTATTGATTAATTCATCTCTTGATGGCTCATCCACCGATCTTCAGAGGTGATGGTTTTGAGCTATGGCTGAAAAAGTTGCATCGATATGTAAGAACAACCGATCCTGACTTGTGGAAGGTAATGACTCACGGCCCACACAAATTATCAAAAGATAAATCCAAATGGACCGAGGAGGACACATTGAAAGACTCCGTCAATTCTAGAGCATTGAACATGGTAAAAGCATCAATTGACAGAGCACTAATCTCATACGTCTCATCTTGCAGGTCTGCCAAAGAAATCTTGAACAAACTGAAGGATGGCAGCTGCAAAAATGATAATCGATGCATGATGGCTCAAGGAGGTGAACATAGCAGCAATCAAGATGAAGAACAGGACAATGATCAGGTAAACATCTTTGAAGACTATGCCCTGGATGATTGGATTGCTGCATATAATGAATTGCTAGAGTCTCATGATCATCTAAGAAAATAATATAAGAAGATGAAAAAGAAAATTGACAAAAATGATTCTAATTCATCTTGTGAAAAGTGCTTGAATATCAATGAATCATATGATAAATGTCTATCTGAGACTCACGTGAATATGAAGCAAATGCGCTTGCTGAAAAATGAAAACCAAGAATGTGCCAATAAAATTTCTGAATTAGAAAGTCAGTTAAAGCTGAAAACTGATGAACATCTGATAAACCTGGAAGAGTTGGAAAGGATTAACTCTGATCTGGAGAAATTGAAAGCTGAGAATGGAGAAATTCAGAGGAATAATAAAAATCTAAAAGCTGAAATAGAGAAAGTTAACAAGGAAGGTGTGCAGGGTTCCTCTCTAAAATCGATCTGCAACAAGTGCTTGGCTCTAAAAGAACGCAATGAAGATCTGTATGATGAAAATGAGGGGCAGAGAAAATTGATTGAATCTCTAAAAGAAGAAAACAAAGAATTGTTGATTGAGAAAATTAAAGTTGAAGAAAGAGAAGATGAACTAATTGAAAGACTGGAATCTATATCCAGTAGTAAAGAAATTGAGAAGCTAACCAATGAGAACAATGAACTGAAAGAACAAAACAAAAAACTCAAGGTCCTAAATACTGTTATTTCAGAGAGGCTTCTGGCTATAGAGAGAGAAAGGTGCGCTAGTAAGGAAATTGAAGCTGGAAAACTCGAGGAGGAAAACCATGAATTGAAAGCTGAAATTGAGAAGTTAAAATAATTAAACACTGGTATGTCTGAACAACTTCTCATATTAGAGAAAGGAAAAACTGCTTACAATGAAGAGACTAACATATTGAGCAGTCTGGAATAAGAAATTGAGAAGTATAAAACTGTAAACAAAGTCCTAAGTGAATGCGTTAATTACAGTGAACAGGAGATAGCCAGTTATGAACTTCACATCACCTTTTTAGAAATTAAAATTCAGGATCTGGAAAAATCAACATCCAAGTCTGTTGAAAATAAGAGAAAAATGAAAGCTGTCATGAAAAGTGAGGATAATAACTCAAAAAGGGGGATAAGTTGCAGTTCTGATGTTAAGAAAACTTTTAGAAACCAGCTATACACCATCTTCGTGCAAAATTCTAAAGTAGCTGGTACCACAAGTCAATCCCCAAAATAAAATGAAGACATGGAAACTTCTTCATCATCTGTCTTTCAATTTAAGGCTCAGAAAAATGAAAAACAAACAAAAGTTGTGAACAAGGGTAAACAATTGAACAAGAATGGTAAGAAAAATAAGGTCAAAAATGTCCCTACTTGTGTCTTGAAATCTGCTAGCTCTGCTGCATCTGATGGGTCAATGCATACTGCTCATAACTCATTTACTTATTCGTATGCATTTGATAAGAGTGTTTCATGCCATTATTGTGGCAAGGTAGGCCACGTAATGGATGATTGTAGATTATTGATAGAAGTTGAGCATGCAAGTGAAACATTGCATTCTAGAAATTCATTTGGTAGAAACCATGCTACTAGGAAGTCTGGTGCATCTTGTCATTACTATGGTAGGCATGGTCATCTCATGAATGCATGTTTCATCATGAAACAAAATGATAAAATGCATGCTAGGTCTTCTGGTAATCATCCTGGCCCCAAAAGAAACACGTTTGCTTCAAACCAGCACATTATTTGTTTTAACTGTAACAAACGTGGTCATAAAGCCATTGAGTGATGGTCTGGATCTACTTGGGGTAAAAATGGTTCTAAAGGTAAGCACATCATGTGCTTCGAGTGTGGGAAGCATGGCCGTACAGTCGAGGACTGTTGGCATGTTCAGGAAAATTCTGTTAATCCCTATTTTGTCAAATTCTCTACCAAACGACATGTGAACTTTTCATGCTTTGACTGTGGTAAGTCAGGTCACAAATCTGCTGAATGTTGGCTGATTAAGAATAAGAAACAAAATGTCCATGTAAACAACAGAACATTTCATGCTCAGGTTCATAGGTCTCATACTGCTGTTGATATGCATCACAGGACCAGAAAATCTACTGTTTTATGTAGATATTGTGATAAATTCGGTCACTTCATGGCCAATTATTATCTGATGGATTTTGATGACAATGTCGTTAAGAAACTGTTCATAACTCCTGTTAGGGCTAATACAGGACCCAAGGCTGCTTGGGTTCCTGTAGGATCAAAATGATTACTTTGCTGCAGGTGTGCCTTGGAATGAATAAAGAGGGGTCAATAAACCAAGGCACTCAAAAATTAAAAGACCCCATGGTCCTGCTCTTCAGGTCTGTTCTGAGCAATTACTTCGAATTCTGTCATCTGAAATTGTGAGTTTGAAAGGTTTGAATATCATGATGATTCGGTCTGTGCTGAATTGAAATCATCTGAAAATTTGAATTGCACATAATGTTTATGGTAATCTCCTTTTGATTGAATTGCATGTCTATTTCATGAGCCTTCATCATAAAACCATGTGTTACGTTTTCTTTCTATACCACACACTTAGTCAGGGGGAGATTGACTGCTTTCGTTTAATTTTCATGCTGCTCATGTGTAGTTTTATTACATGTTGTGTCTAGACATGAGGAGCATTCATGTTTCATCACCTCTTTACCTCTTGAACTCTTTCTGTCTAGCAATCTGATCCATTCTCTACACTTAGGTGGTTCACCTAAATTCTCTACTGTCTCTACTTGCATGGCTGATCTATCTGTATTCTAGACTCAGCTACTGAAATTGATTCTGCTCTGTATATATTTGATGCGCTTCTCTCCTGCTGTTATTTGCTCTACCAGCTTGTACTTATCCAACACTCACATCCTTTCAAGCTGGTCTGATTAATCTGGTTCTTGTTCCAGGAATGATAAGCTGTTTAGTTGCATTGATTGGACTGATCTGAGATCCTTATGCTGCGTACCATGTTTTAGTCTGAATTCTTAAAAGAAATTCCTATCATATAGGTTTAAAGAATGTCTACTGATTTAGACTGATATAAGTCTAATGTATTCTCAGATTTGTATTCAAATGTATTGAAAGTATCTGAATGATGAGTTTTAATAAATTTTAACCAACTATGTCATGAATACCCTAGTCTCACCCATCTATAATCTGGAAATGTGATATCAAGGCTACTTTGGTAGAGACACATAGAGTGAGTATTGTTTTTAAACATTAACCTAAAAAATGTTGACTAAATGAAAAAATTAAATTCAGAGCAATGACTTGGTCATTGAGAAACTGGGTTCTCTATCAATGAAATAGAGTAAACCTATGTCATGAAGTGCCATAGTTATCTCTGGTGAAAATTTATTGAAAAATCTGACAGAGCAATAGCATGTCTATGTTGAGTAACTGGGGAGTTCGGCCTCTAATTAAGGTGTCTCCTCATGTAAAAAGACACTTCTATTGCTAACTCTGCTCTCAAAGTTGAGAGACAATGAAAGTTATCACACTGAGTAACTGGGTCACTTCACCTAAGACATGTTGTGCCTCATGTAAAAAGGTGTTGATCAACTTAAATTGCTCAGGAAAAATAATGTGCTAATCAAAAGAAAATATCTTGCAAAAATAGTCAACTCATATTCTAGTAAGGGTGTGTAATCTCAATTCTGCTCTGTGTGACTCTCAAAGGAGTCATCGAGTTTATTTGAGTAAGATGGAAGGTGGTTGTTCTTGAGTATTGCTTGATTATTTGATTCACCTTTATTAAAATCTACGTTCAGATATGAGTATTGAATTTAATTGACAAATTTGGTATACATCATGGTTAAATCAGTTGGGTCATGTTGGTTAATTCATAACCCCCTATGATAGGAGAATCTTTCCTTGTCAGGACTTATTACTGTGGTACCTGCCATACAATTTCCTCTGATCAGGCTCACCTCTGACAACTTATCATCTTGCTAACTTACATGTTGGAGATCCTGTGCCTTGCTTGCTGTTATTTACTCCTACCCTTGGCTACATCTACTTCATTTACATCATCGGTTTCACTCTCCACACTGTTGGAATCTTCCATCTTGTTTCTATATCCTGACGAATGACTCTTGTAACTGGTTCTGGTTCTGTGGGCCTTTCACCTGCATTGTTCTGTCCATACAAATGTAAGTTGTGCCATAACCAATTTTGCTTCAGAATTCTTGTGGTGGTGGATTCCAGATTGATTCATTGGATAACCAGAGTTCATCCCTGTGGATACATCCTGTGCTTGCATTTTCGATTCCTTTCATGCTCTCAGGGGGAGTTCTGGGCATTATAGATATTCACGATTATGTCAAAGGGGGAGGACTGTATTTCAAAGGGGGAGAATAGGTTCATGCATCATATTATTTTTCACGCAAACTACCTTCTTTTTGCTGAAGTCAAAGGGGGAGAATAGTTTGATTTGTCAAGTCCGTGTGACTCATTGTGTTGCCACCATCAAAAAGGGGGAGATTGTTGTGCCCCTTGTGCCTTGATGATGCTATGATGTTTTGATGATAGCAACATTAGTGTCACCACATAAGATTACATGATTAATCTATGATTGAGTGCTTGATCTGTATGCCTTGATGATGATTTAACTGATGAGCATTCAGTTGCTGCTTTAGGTTGGTGCATTGTTCTGTGCACTGTTTTGCTTGCTGCATTGGGTCTAAACATGTCTACGCATCAGTTAAGTCAGTGCACTTACGTTTTGTCTAAGGCTAGTGCATTTTTGTCAGTCCGACTGCTCAACAACCTCGGTGCATGTCACCGTTCATAGGCATTAAGGTCTGTGCATTCCACTCTCTGTGCACGCAGTCTTGGCGAGTGTTAGGTTGGTGCATTGCTTATTCTGCATCTCATGGTGACCTGGAGTCGGTGCATGTGTGCGTCTCATTTAGCGTCATACATACACCTTAAGTCGATGCACATGAGCCTTCACGGTCGGTGCAATGTAATGTTTGCTATGGGCTAGCACTAGGTCGGTGCATTTTCTTATTGTTGTGCTCGTTTTCATGCTAGTTGGTACATAGTTAGTGCACATCTCACCAAGGTCCGTGCACGCTTGCCACCACGCATTCTCAGGTCTGTGCATGGTCTCATACTTGCATAATAAGTCAGTGCAGTTCATGCATACCGCATACACATAGTCGGTTGTTTGTGATCTTTTATATCTTATTATTATTATTATTTATTCTTTTATATATATATGTGTATGTGTGTACATACATATATACATCTTATTTCACGCGTCGATCAACCAATTAACTAACTGGTAGTTAACTGACTGATTGACTGCGCGGGCGTGCCAGTCACATACGTGACAACTTTATTGTGCGCTCGTTCTGACTTGGTCAGACGAATGTGAGGTTCGGTCGAGACCAGCAGTCCGCCATACCATAAAGGCTATGGCGTTAATTACATCCCCCACGAGGAGGAAACACCTTTGATTAATTGCCGAGATAGTGGGCTGTCGAGGCCGGAATTAAGGATGCGACGTTACAAACATGACGGAATGATGCGAGATGCATCTATCTATCATGCAGGAGAGGCATGGTTCATTTAATTGGAGACCCATGGTACGTGGCGGAGGGCGTAGGTCCGAAGACCACCATCGCGCATAGCGGAGACTTCCGATCGGGCGTAACCCGACCTTCTGTCAACGCCGTTTGATATACCCGAGGGTCTATGCAAGTATGCATGCATGACGCTGAGAACTGTACTAAGCATGGCAACAGAATTATGACAGTAAGCAGTGCTTGATCACATTCATTAATCCCCGTCAGAAGGGAGGGAAACGGTAACGCAAGGGTAATAACGAAGGCAAAGTGGTAATACACATGATAGCGAACATGATAGAAAGGTTATTCAGGGCATAAACAGCCCTTACCTTATTCAATCTACTGCTAATTGGGGCTGCCAATCTCGACCACGGGCGGCCAGGATTGCCCCGGGGGCGAGCCAGTGATTAGACAGCAAAACGATCAGAAACGGCGTCAGAAAACGTAGGTATAGGACTTAAAACGGCATGGGAAACCGTAGGTAAATGAGGGAGGTTGAAACGGCGTGGCCCGTTTGGGGCGCGCCGGGAAGAGGCGCGTCGGGAAGAGCGCGCCGTATATAAACGGCGCCGGTTTAGCCCGATCTCGCGGAAACTGAGGTTTTATTCATTTTTCTTGGGCTTATTAAAATACTTTGTGATGCGGGATGAGACCACGGACACGACAACAGTCCTCAGACTCTAGGTGAGTTCGTGATTGTCCCTTAACGAGGGAAGCATCGGACGTGCACGGTTGAGAAACCGGCAAGAGCTAGGGTGGTCAATTCTCTTTTGTGCCCGGATCGGGTCACGGGACGGTAACGCTCTCTCTCGCAGCAGCGGTGATATAAATATAAAGTGAGCTAATTATCCTTACACATGCTCTCTAGCAGCGGCATAAACAAATATATATGAAGTAAGCAAAATGCCGAGAAGGGAGCGAAAATGATACCTCTACGCGCTCGGCGTGGGGATGACGGACCCGGCCGAAACCCGTACTCCCGGAATAATTTTACACAATTGTTGCAGCAATGAAGCACTGCCCACTCCACGCAGGGAGGTAAAGGGTGACACAATGGGGTCCGGGAGGACCGAATTCAGGTTGACGGGTGGCTTCTCGCGTCTCTTCGGCAGCACCCGAACTTGTGACTGTGGGGCCCACGTGCTGTCCGGAGGGGTCGTGTGGGGCCCGGTGGCACCACTGTGGTGGGGACACTTGGGGAAGCGTTCCCTGGGCTGGCGGCACGCTGGAACGTCGACCGAAGGCCGGGCGGCTCCGTTCGGCACCGGTCGGAATAACCGGCCACGGATCTGCCGGTTCTGTTTTCCGGCGCGCGCTCCGGCGAGAACGGAGGCTGCAATCAGCCCCGATGTCGGATCAACACGAAACTAGCGCCGTTGGAAAGCTAACTTGAAGTCCTTCAATTTAGGCCTAGACATAAGACCTGGATCTGCACGGATCTGGGCTTTATTGAATATTTGAGTTCTTGGTGTATAGTAGCCGAACTCTCTAATCTGCAGAGAACTTGTCTGAGAACTACCGTTGACTGCAATGTAGATGTCCGATGCAGCTCCTGAGCGCTTCACAAAAGTTATAGGATTTGAAACAATGAAAATGGAAATAATTTTTGTGGACTGATTGAAGGTGGCGACGAATTGATATGATTTTTACACTGCACAGAGGTCGGATTTGGAAACAGGTAGATAACACTATAGCTATCTCTGAGAACGAATTTTGAAAAGTAGGTGGAGAGACGATAAAAACTCAGAAAAATTCGTGGTAAGAGGGGTGGGTATACATAACTCCCAGTAAAATGGGGAGCCCTAGAAAAAATCAAAAGATGGATCTAAGATGCGAAACTCAAGAAATATGAAATTCATATCTGAAACTGGCAGAACTGAATTTGGGACTTGAACGAAAATGGGAAATTAGTAAATGGAGGATTTATGACCCACCAATTTTTGTAGGACATGAGAAACATCTCTAGAACATTCCCTAAAAATCCCAAATCTATCTGAGCTCGTGGCTGACAGAAAGAATTCGTGGAAGGGGCTGCTATTGGCTGAAGATAGAACTCCGACGATGGCTCGATGGCGGCACGAACGGCGGCGGCGGCGGCACCAGATGAAATCAGAGATTGGGGAAGGGGGATAGAGATGAATCCACTCTAGAAAGGGGGGTTGGAGAGGGAAGAACACCAGGGAGAGGGCTGGGGGCACAAGGAGGCTTCAAGCTTCACACAATTTTCTATCTTTTTTCATTAATTTCCACATGAAAATACAACCTTTTATATGCTAGGTATCAAATCTAATGTAGACCCTTAGATCTAGGGATGGTGAATGAAGGGCTGGGATGAAGTGTGAACAACACACACAAAAATAAAATTAAATAAAAGGAAGGGGGCGGCCTATTGACCAAGGGAGGGGGTTGGTGGCCAACCATTGGAATGTTGACCCCTTTGTCTCCCATGTGTCCATATGACTAGTCCAACCTTCTAGATGTCCACCTAGGAGGGTTGACCAGCCCCACAAGGTGACATGGACCAATGGGAATGGGCTGAGGGCCCCCTAGCTGGACCTACTACACAATTGCACAAAAACCCACACAATCCATGGGAATGACTCATTGGCTTATAAAGCCTTACATTTGCGTACATACTTTCCCAAGGATATGAACATAAACTAAAAGGACATAAATGCAAAAGAAGAGGTACATGCTCGGCGTCGATTCCCATCAACTCTCCCCGGGTGGGAGGAACTCGACCCCGTCGAGTAGGGGTATGGATGCTCGAGTACTCCGGCGGATCCATCACAGTGCCAAGTAACGCGGGTACGCTCCACTCCAAGTGATCGTCACCTGCTCATTCCATATATACTCGATATGCGCGAACTGCTATGGGCCAAAGGTAGACACTCCGAGTGGGGCACTCTCAAAATAGAAGGAAGCAGCTCGAAGACTCACTAGGAATCATCGCTGAGTCCCTATAGGTGACTGATCCGGGTATAGATGTAGAACCGATCCCATACTCATCGAGTGAGTCCAATCGCCTCTTACTCATAAGAGAACGACAACGAGCTTGCACAAGACACATGCAGACTCTCAAATTATACACAAACCATGCAAACAAATCACACAAAACAAACCACACAAGGAAAACACACCGACTCATATATGACCCTAGACTGAGGTGGTGACATCAAGCCCACTAAGTGGCTGCATCCTGGGCGGCAGGAGAGCCGTCCAGCTCTTCCCCCAAGGCATAGTACTCATCGGCTAGTGCTTGGTCGGCCTCATAATCGACACACTCAAGCTCGGGAGGTAAGGTTTCTCCAACACCTAGGACTAGGGTGGCGCGAGCGGGACACTCACTGGTAATGTGGCCAAACCCGTGACAGTGGAAACACTGCACTCATGACCGACTGCTCTCTCCGATAAAAGGGGCCTTACCCTTATCATCCCGTCGGGTAGGGGGTGTAGGCAGCAATAGTGGAGGTGTAGGTGCCTTGGACAATAGTGGAGGGGGTGCTGGTGCCAGAGGACGGGCTATAGGAGCCTGGGGACGGGCAACGGGTGCCGGTGGTTGGGATGGAAATAGATCTCGGGGTGGAGGAGGGCGAGGCCGTGGAGCAAAGTGCTCCTGACGGGTGGGCTCCTGAGGTCGAGCCATGGGAGGCCGCTGATGTGGGGCTAACGAGTGGCGGGGCTCAGTACTACGGAGAGGGGTGGGGCCTAACCGATGGCTAGACTCGAACTCTCCCTCAAATTGCTCCAACTCGAGAGCAACCTGGTATGCCTCTTCCAACGTCTTGGAAATGCGGCAAAAAAGCTCATACTGATAATGTGGCCGCAAACCACGTCGAAAGGGGGAAACGGTCATGGTACTCTCCTCCGTGACACCACATCGTAGAAAGTACTCATCAAATTCAGTGATGTATTCGGAGACGGACCGGTCTCCTTGGCTAAGACTTTGACATCTATCGATGAGTCGCTGGCGGTAAGTGGGAGGAAGGTACTTTTATCGAAGCTTATTCTTCATCTCGGCCCATTTGTCAATGGGGGTTCTAGCCGCTGAAGTAACATGCTCTCTACATTCTTCCAATAAGTTTGCACCTGTCCCATGAGCTTCATGGTGGTGAATCGGACCCTTCGGCGCTCCGACATATCATACCATTCAAAGTAATGGTCCATGCCGAACTCCCAATCTAGGTAGACTTTCGGATCCAAAGACCCGTAAAAAGAGGGAGGGTCCGCTCGCACGGTCTTAAGGACCCTATCATCATCCTCATCTCTTTGTGGCTGAAAGCCACGACGGCATTGACCATACCCCTCATAGGCATTGTCGGACCCATAGTCCTCGAGACCAAGGTCATGGTGCGGTAGTTCGGGAACCCGAGGAGGGGCGGGTGGAAGAGCCTGTGGTGGCTGAGGAGCAAGTGCGGGCGAGCCTTGGACCACATGGATAGGCTGGGCCTGGGCTATGGGAATGGCTTGGCCTTGGGCAGCCGCCTGGGCAGGTGGGGGTGGGTCTTGGACCACTCTAGGAGGGTCTCCGTGGGACATCCTTTCCAACCGTCCGACCAGGCCTTGGATGGATCTATCGGATGACTGTATCCTTTCCTCCATTGCATTAAACCGACCATCTATGCGGTCCGAGAAGCTCTTAAAGGTTGCATCGGATTGATCCATCCGATCTATGAGGGCCATGATTGCATCGCGTAAGGAGAGAAGGTCTCCCGAGTTATCCCGTGGGTTGGCCATAGGTGGTGGTGGGGGTGAGTATTGAGTACCTCGACGAGTGGGCATGCAAGACACGGAGTAGGAGACACCGACTAATGCAAATGCACACTAAAAGATGATGAACCTAGACATAACCAAAACTTAGCACGTGGCGGAGTTAATCGATCCGAGATCACTCGCGCAAGTGTGCGGCCTTCCCGATAGATGTAGCCTAACGTTCGGACAACACCTTTTGATATACCGGGTTATTGGAATGCAATGCAAAAAGACACACCTTTTTTTTTGTTTTAAAATAATGATGACCCTACACAGGGGTGGAGCCCCCCTATATATTGGCTTCTTCTTCATTTTTTTCTTCACAACTGTTCATTTGTGAAAATTTCTTCTCTCTCTTCATCTCCCTCTTCCACCGCGACGAGCGACGAGCGAGCGAGCCTGAGTCGAAGGTGGGTTGAGGGGTTTTTGTTATGGGTTTAGAATCCATCTTTCGGCCCCGGGAGGCTTCTAGTAGGACTTGTCCTCGGAGCTAAATCCCCCGGGTGTCCCGTTTGGCCTTGGCTTACGCCTATGGCTACTTGTAGGGGCTGCTCCCTTAGTGGACGGCTTCCACTTTTCTTTTGGCAAACCCCCGAGCTGGGGAGATGCTGCCAAAATTTTGTTAGAAGTCTTGATTTGATCAACTGATTTCTGACTTTGCTTGTTCTTTTCTGGACGTTGTCTTGCAGATAACATGGCCTCCGGCCCTTCTTCTTCTGCATCCCGGGTCGCTGTGACATGGGGGAATGTCCACTCCCTTGATCGGGGGCCCCGACGGATAGCCGTGGTAGCTGAGTCTTCGGACTCGGACACTGATACCGTCGACACCGGCCGCTTGTTGATTCTCGACGGTAATCATTTCAAGTATGAGCGAGGGGATGGCTTCAGATTGGACCATCCCAAGGACAAACACTTGATGGCATTCCTTGAGCGCTTCAACCTTGGCGGGAAGCGCGATATAATTCTTGTCCGTCGAGCCGAGGGAGCTTTACTGGTGGAGAGAGATAGCCTGACTGAGTCAGTCACTCACGGTATCCCTATATATATCCCGGGCGAGCCTAGAAAATGGGGGGCCGTGCTTGGAATGCAGGAGTTATCTCCAGAGGCCGGGCTGCTGACGAGAGCACTGCAGTACGTACCAGCCCGCTGGAATGAGACTGCCAGGCGCGTCGACAGGGAGAAGCCCGTATATGGTTTGTTCCTCGCCCTACTTCATTGGGGGTACCGAGATGAGCCTTTCCTTTTGGACTGCTTGGCGATCCGGTTCAAGCATCAGGTCGCAGTAGGGTGGTTCGGAGAACTCAAAGCCACCGATGCTCACGCCTTCAGATCGGGCACTGTTGAATTTACAGATTTTGTATTGCGGCAATATGCTCCCATCCTGGTACATGCCGGTGTTTATCAGAGTGTATATGCTTCCCAGTACAGGTATCCGATCTCTCGAGGCTTGTGCTGCGGGATGATTGAAGTCTTCTGCCCGGAATACAACACTTTTTATACTGCAGAGGGTGAGACTTCACTGGACCTCTGGAGCCTTTCCCAGCTGAGCGGCTTGCCGATAGACGGGGAGCTGTATGAAGAAGTTTATTTTTCAGACTGGCTGAAAGACCAGACAGATGGTGATGGCAAATATTTTACGGGCTTCACCTACCGCTATTTGATGAAGGCATACCGCACCCTGCTGCGCCTGACGCTTGACTCGCGGGAAGCGCGGAAGCCTGGCGAAAAGAGAAGCGTGCGGATGGGCACGTGGCTTCAATATTTCTTTGGTGGGGAGCAGCAGTATGAGGACTTCCCCACGGTAGTTCCGACAGCAGTGAAGAGGAAGAAGAGGGCTCGACGCCAGGCGACATACCCTACTGTTTCAGGGAGAGGGCGGCAAGGGGGCCCGAATCCCACAGGAGTTGACGCAGTCACACATTGTGCTACATATCTGACCTATTGGCTTTGCTCGTTCGCCCTTCCCCAGGGAGACGAGACGGTAATCAGGCCGGAGGCCATCTACCCTACCTGTCTGATGGCTTGGGGGACAAAGTTGTCCCTGTGTCCGGTGGCTTTATGCCTTACATACAAAATGTTGGGGGATTTGCACAAGTCACGCATCCCCAGGAATTCACAGACAGTTGGTCCCCTCCACTTCTTCAATGCCTGGGTCTGCACCTTGTTCCCTGAAGCAGCTCCCCGGTCAATGCAGTCGGATCGTCCTTTGCCGCGGATGATCGAATTTGCTAGTGCTGAACAATCTTCACTGGCGGATCAGCTTTTTGCTATTCGGGGGAAGCTGACTACAGTTCTGACAGATTCCCCAGGAGTTCTGCATTTTTGGAGCTTGGCTGCTAGCTCCAGTCCTCTCGTCAACAGGATGCGGCAATGCCGGTTGTTTGAGACAAGGGAATTCATTCACCAGCTCACCGGGGCCAAGAACACGAGGCCAATCTTGGAACCAGAACTGATTGATTGGGCACTGTCTATCCGCCCCAATGTCCTTGTATTCAGAAAGAGCGTCTTACTGTGACTGGAGCCGTACTATCCCTTCCACTTTGGCCGGAACTTTGGATATGACCAGCAGATTCCTTCTTCTTCAACTCGGTTCAATCTCCCGAATAGACATCGGGATGGTCAGACGACTACGGATGAGGCCCGCACATGGTGGGATTACTTCCATCGTCGGGAGGATGTATCCTTCAGGGTGCCAACCCCGACCCGCCTACCCCAAGTGACTCCGGACTTCATCAAGTGGTGGAATGCACGGACGGGCTTCTACCGAAACTTTCGGAAAGACCGCTGGCATGTCGCCGAATGTCGTTTCTTGGATTCCCAGTGGGAGCCTGCTTTAGATGTTGATCCATCCTATTTGAAGAAATTGAAGTCCTGGTCCAACACCGAGGTGATGGCATATCTGGAAGCCAGGAAAGCCGTGAAGGGTAGGTCATCCAAGGCCGACCCAAAGATGCCAGAGATCCAGAAGGATGACTATATCAAGACTCTCTGGGGGCTGTGCCGGGTTAGCAGTGACCAGATTGCCCTCCAGACGATCCGCCTTCCGGTGGAAGAACCTCTTCCTATAGTGGCGGGTTGGCACCCAGAAGCTGACCGTTTTCATCCTTACCGGACCTTCATCAGGAGGGAAGATAAACGGGCTGACTTGTATTCCAGCAACCCCTGGATATTCGCCCTGCTTCATTCTCATGGGCTTTCAATTTCTGGTCCACTAGAAGCCATCCGGGACCATCAGCTCCTCGTATCTTTCAAGTATGTCGACGGCTGGGGATTCGACCACTTGGGCCTATATCGTCACTTATCCTCCTGTGGCCATGAAGATTTGGCGCAGCTGGCGGAGAAAAGTGAGAAGATTGGTGATGTCTGCTGGCTTATCCGCGTGGCGGCTTCCCGGGACAAGGCGCCCGTATTGCTTTACTGGTCGCTTAGTCCCAGATACACAGGGCCACCAGGTAATGCTTGTCTTTCCTTTCAGCCTTGAAGCTGCTCCTTTATAGTCAGCATGCATCTTTCTCACCTATGCACGTTTGCAGCTCACCTCTCTGTGGAGGCGACCAAACATTATAGGGAGTTGATATCTAAGGCGTAGAAGCCTTCATATTTTAATATTCCAGAGCCAGCTCCGACCACAACACCACTGCCCCCTGGAGATTCACGGAAGCGAACCAGGTCCCAGGTCAGGGAGGCTATCAGCAAGGCGAAGAAGGCCAAGAGGGCGGATTCCCGCGCCACCCGGGCACGCCGGAGGAAGGCCGCTGAAGATGAGCCCATAGTCACCCCTCCTCAGGTTCCATCATTCTCCGAGTTTGAGGCTGCTTGGATGCAAGGGCCTGAGGGCGAAGGTAACTTCTTGCTCTTATATGGCTTATTTGCTTATTTCTGTCACCTTGGCTGATCATCTTCCCTTTCATTAGCTGCTGGTACTACCTCCGCCATTGTCGGGTTGGAGGCGGTGACTGGAGCCGCGGTCGAAGAGAGGGAGGAGGAAGCCCCCTCAGCCTCTGTTGAGGGAGATTTGCCTTCACCGACACCCCATCAGGAGATAGAAGGTAACTTTGCAGCTTGCCCGTAGAGCTCGACGGTTTATCGTGCTTTCAGTCGGGTCTTGACTGTCTATTGTCTTCCATCTGCAGTCGACATTCGACCCACGACGCTCCCCGAGGTCGGTCCCACGGCAGGAGTTGCCACTGGCGAGCAGGTGCTTACAAGGGACAAGTCCCAAGATATTCAGCCAACGGGTACTTCCGAGGCGGAGATCACCGAGGAGGTTCCGGCTAAGGGGCCTTCTCCTAACAGCATGGTTTCCGCTCAGATACTGGAGATTCGAGAACAGGCGAAAGAATCATCCTCCTCTGAGCGAGTTGATTACGGTGGCGGCTCCGGCGACGACGAGGGGTTCCTGCCGGTTGACACCGAGGCTGAAGACGCCGAGGCTTCTTCAGCTTATGAAAGCGACCTTTTAACATTCAGCCCTCCGAGACTACTGGGAGCCGAGCACGGGCCATCATACGCGACCGCAGGAGAAGGGCCAGAATCTTCAGAGGCCACTTTTGAAGGCCTAAATATAGTGCCGGTTGAGGTAGGAAATGTTCCGACTCCCGCCCGCAGCACTTCTTTTTATTTCCAAGCCAGCTGGCTGATGTACATACATGTGATGCAGGCTGAGGTGGTACCGCCAGCTGTGATGGTTCGCATACTCTTCCCTGACTTGGGCACGAGCCAGTCAGCCTTTCCACCTGTTGTGCGGCCCATCGCCCTACGGCTTCCACGGACCTATGCTGCTGCAGCGGCCTCAGAGGAGCCCGGTACAACTGCTGAAGTTGGCGACCTGACCGAGGTTGCAGGGACTCAAGCCTTGGTTACCGGTGAAGAGTTATTGCTGAAGCCAAGTGGTCCCCCGGAAATAGAGGCGGGAGAAATTATTGCAGAAGAGGCCGATGCTATTAAAGCCTTGTCTATCATAGAAAGCTATCCTCCTTTAGCGGTCGGTGAGACTGTTCAGGAGGAGCAAGCGCCCTCAGCTGCTGATACGACTGTCATAGCCTCACCTCAAAGGGCGGGCAAGGAAGTTGCCATCATGGAGAGCCCTTCAGCTGCTGCAGCTGTAATCGTCGGGCCGGGTGTCAGCGCCGTGTAGACTATGCCGTCGACATCCCTCGCGGTGGCCGATGATATCTGGGCCGAGATAGATAGCAAGGTGGACTTTCAGCTCCCTGAGACTTCGCCACTAGGCTTACAATTTTCCAGTGACATGGTATGGCAGTCTCTGGACAATCTCCAGCGGGCCATGTCAGCTTCCCCGAGTCTAACTTATGTGTAGCTGAGAGGCATGATAGACCACCTCTCACGATCATTATTAGCATTCGGCTGCCCAATGGATGACTGGACCCCGCGGGTTACAATGCTGTTAAAGCACGCCAACAGGCGGGATTTCCTCAGCCGAGAGGTATTTGATCAGCTGACGGCTGTGAAGCTGGAGAGGGCAGATCGCCGCGCCGCCACTACTTCGTTGAGGGTGACCGTGGAACAATTGAGAACCGTTGCCGGTAATATCTCAGAACCTCGGTTGTTCCTCACGACGCGGATGGAAGAGTTGCGCGCGAAACTTGCTAAGGTCGAAGCCGAGTTGCAGGAAGGCGAGCTCCTAGAGGTCCAGACAACGGAGAAAGCTGACCTGGCCGAAGGATGACTTGCCTCACTAGATGAGAGGCTATTGCAACTGACAGCCACCGAGGCCCATTTGCAGGAATTGACCCAATACCCCTCACTAGGCCTCTTGGAGTTGGGAGATATTTTCCGACGTCCTTTGCCGTAGCTTTACTTTGCTTTTCTTCTTGCATCGGGTTCTGCTCCTCTTTTTGCCTTCGGAGCTTATGTACCCCTGGGGAATGCCCCGGACACCAATGTATTCTGACAGCTTTTATTAATGAAAACATCTCTGTTTATTGCCTCAATCATGACTTCTTTCCCTCTTTTCTTCTTTTCTTTCTTCTGGCCGACCGTCCGAACCTGGGGATACGTGCTGATGTCGTAGGAGAGCGCTCACGCCTTCAGGGAAGGGGTGAGGTGTTCGCTCCACCGCGGCGCAGCCGTTCCCGGAGCAGGATTTTGTCGGGGCGGGACACAGGTAGCGTAGGCGGATGTGCCTAATGAACTTCGCCAATGATGACAAAAAGCGTGTTATAACCATCGACATGGGTTAAATGTCGACGCAATGATGCTTTGTTGATCAACGAGGGCGGAAGGCCCAGGTTAGAGGGTAGTTGACCGCGCTCGTCGATGGTGGTGAGGGTCGAAAGGGTAGACGGTTCTGCCGATGGTGACAAGAACCGGAAAAGGGTGGCGACCAATGTTGTCGATGGTGACAAGGGTTGAGAGGGTAGCGACCGATCTTGCCGATGATGACAAGGGTCGAAAGGGGTAGCGACCGATCTTGCCGATGATGACAAGGGTCGAAAGGGGTAGCGACCGATCTTGCCGATGATGACAAGGGTCGAAAGGGTAGCAACCGATCTTGCCGATGATGACAAGGGTCGAAAGGGGTAGCGACCGATCTTGCCGATGATGACAAGGGTCGAAAGAGTAGCGACCGATCTTACCAATGGTGACATGGGTCAAAAGGGTAGCGACCGATCTTGCCGATGATGACAAGGGTCGAAAGAGTAGCGATCGATCTTGCCGATGGTGACAAGGGTCGAAAGGGTAGCGACCGATCTTGCCGATGATGACAAGGGTCGAAAGAGTAGCGACCGATCTTGCTGATGGTGACAAGGGTCGAGAAGGGTAGCGACCAATCTTGCCGATGATGACCAGGGTCGAAAGGGGTAGCGACCGATCTTGTCGATGATGACAAGGGTCGAAAGAGTAGTGACCGATCTTGCCGATGGTGACAAGGGTCGAAAGGGGTAGCGACCGATCTTGTCGATGATGACAAGGGTCGAAAGAGTAGCGACCGATTTTGCCGATGATGACAAGGGTCGAAAGAGTAGCGACCGATCTTGCCGATGGTGACAAGGGTCGAAAGGGTAGCGACTGATCTTGCCGATGGTGACAAGGGTCGAACATGGGTTTGTTAAAGGATTTCCGGTGGGACTTTTGATGATTGTCCCTTGTGGAGTTTCATCAGGTGGAGAACAAAAGAGGCACTTTTAAATTACCACTTTACTGACTTAAGCGCCCTTTGGGGTTTTCACCTAAGCCAGCCCCCTCTTACTTTTTCCCACGCGCCCTCTCGAGTTTTCACGTGGCGGGGTACCCGATTTTGCCTGCGGTGGACATGGGTTTGTTCATCAGCATGGGTCACATGCCGAAGCAAGGGTAGAACTATTAACAGGGACGGAAGGTCCAAGTTAGGGGTAGAGGTCGACCGATCTCGCCGATGATGACGAGGGTCGAACATGGGTTTGTTCATCAGCATGGGTGACATGCCGAAGCAAAGGTAGGATCACTTAACAGGGACGGAGGGTCCAAGTTAGGGATAGAGATCGATCGATCTCGCCGATGATGACGAGGGTCGAACAAAGGTTTATTAAAGGATTTCCGATGGGACTTTTGATGATTGTCCCTTTTGGAGTTTCATCGAGTGGAGAATAAAAGAGGAACTTTTAAATTATCACTTTACCGACCCAAGCGCCCTTTGGGGTTTTCGCCTAAGCCACCCCCCTCTTGCTTTTACCCACGCGCCCTCTCTTGTTTTCACGTGGCGGGGTACCCGATTTTGCCTGCAGCGCCCTTTCAGATTTTCTCCACAGCTGGGTTGTAACCATTTTTGCACTTGTCCTGATATAGGAGTAAGTCTGGCGGGGTATCTCCATTTTTAACCCCATTTTTCTTACTTCCTTTTTTTTTTGAATATAAAGGGTGGCAGGTCGAAGCGTGATGTCCGACCCTTGGTTGGTAGTAGACGGCTGTTGACCGGAGCATCGAGCCTTGTGTCGAGCAGAATGGTTCATTTGTTAGCGAGGGCTGAGTGCTAACGTAAAGAAATGATCTTTCGCTGATTCGGACGTAAGGCCCGTAATGGCAATGTGGTGTATTCTTTTGAGAGCTTGGCTAAGGCGGAGCGCCACTAGACCAAAGGAAGGTAGCTCGATCAGGACGGAATGCCACTAGACCAAGATGAGGGTAGCTCGGCTGGGGCGGAGTGCCACTGGGCCAAGAAAAGGTAGCTCGATCAGGGCGGAATGCCACTAGACCAAGATATGGGTAGCTCGGCTAGGGCAGAATGCCACTAAACTAAGATCAGGGTAGCTTGATCAGGGCGGAATGCCACTAGACCAAGATAAGAGTAGCTCGGCTAGGGTGGAGTGCCGCTAGGCCAAGATAAGGGTAGCTCGGCTAGGATGGAGTGCCACTAGGCCAAGGAAAGGTAGCTCGATCAAGGCGGAATGCCACTAAATCAAGATAAGGGTAGCTCGGCTAGGGCGGAGTGCCACTAGGCCAAGATAATGGTAGCTCAGCTAGGACGGAGTGCCACTAGGCCAAGGAAAGGTAGCTCGGCCAGGGCGGGGTGCCACTAGGCCAAGGAAAGGTAGCTTGATCAGGGCAGAATGCCACTAGACCAAGATATGGGTAGCTCGTTCAGGGTGGAATGCCATTAGACCAAGATATGAGTAGCTCGGCTGGGGAGGAGTGCCACTAGGCTAAGGAAAGGTAGCTCGATCAGGGCGGAATGCCATTAGACCAAGATAAGGGTAGCTCGGCTAGGGCGGAGTGCCACTAGGCCAAGATAAGGGTAGCTCGGCTGGGACAGAGTGCCACTAGGCCAAGGAAAGGTAGCTTGATCAGGGCGGAATGCCACTAGACCAAGATATGGGTAGCTCGGCTGGGGCGGAGTGCCACTAGGCCAAGGAAAGGTAGCTCGATCAGGGCGGAATGCCATTAGACCAAGATAAGGGTAGCTCGGCTAGGGCGGGGTGCCACTAAACCAAGGAAAGGTAGCTCGATAAGGGCGGAATGCCATTAGACCAAGATAAGGGTAGCTCGGCTAGGGCGGAGTGCCACTAGGCCAAGATAAGGGTAGCTCGGCTAGGACGGAGTGCCACTAGGCCAAGGAAAGGTAGCTCGATCGGGGCGGAATGCCATTAGACCAAGATAAGGGTAGCTCGGCTAGGGCGGGGTGCCACTAAACCAAGGAAAGGTAGCTCGATCAGGGCGGAGCGCCACTGGACCAAGGTGAGGGTAGCTTGATCAGGGCGGAATGCCACTAGACCAAGATATGGGTAGCTCGATCAGGGCGGAATGCCACTAGACCGATATAAGGGTATTCCGACCGATCACTCGGGGAATGTTGGTTGTGCTGCATGATACAGCTTTATATGCTTTCCGTTGAGGGGAGAGAACTGGATGACTCCTTTGTGGTCCACCAGGACGTAGGCACCCCCTTCATATACTCGGCGGACGATATATGGTCTGATCCAGTTTTCGACCAACTTCCCTTTGGGGTTGGAGGCCATCACTTCTCTTCTTTTGACCATCACCAGGTCTCCTTTCTGGAATTCTCGGCCTTTGACCAGCTTGTCAAAAGCACGGGCCATGCAAGCTTGGTAGAGTTGGATGTTTTGTTGCGCCCGGAGGCGTTTTCCTTCGAGCTCAGTGAGCTCTTCCAATCTTCTTTCTGCATTGGTTTGCTCACTGCTGACTAGTCCATGCTGGATGGCGACTCGCAGCGAAGGAACTTCCAATTCAATCGGCACCACAGCCTCTGACCCATAGACGAGGGAGAAAGGTGAACAATCGGTTGGGGTTTTGTAGACAGTACGATAGGCCCAGAGTGCTTCGTACATCCTTTCTTCCCAATCTTTTTTATTAGACTTGACAGTCTTTGCCAGCAACGTGCATAGTGTCTTCTTAAAGGCTTCTGCAAGTCCATTGGCTTGAGGGTTGTAGGGGGACGATGTCCTCCAGTCGATATTGTACTTGTCGGCTAACCGATAAACCTTTTGGTTCCTAAAATGGCTGCCATTATCAGAGATGATTCGGCTGGGGATCCCGAACCAGAATATTATATTCTGCCGGAAGAATCTCGCAACTAGCTCTCCCGTCACATCTCTGAGTGCTACCGCCTCCGCCCATCTGGAGAAGTAGTCTGTAGCTGCTAAGATATACTTGCACCCTGATGAAGATGCTGGTAGCGGCCCCACCACGTCTGTGCCCCACTGGGCGAACGGCCTGCTTGGTAGGGTCAGATGCAGTGGCACTAGAGGTCTCCTTGCCACGTTAGCGTGTTCTTGACACTTCTGACAAGCCTTGGTGAACTTGCAGCAATCATTAAATATAGTGGGCCAATAGTAGCCCAATTTCGTTATCTCAATTTTCATCTTTGGGCCATCCTGGTGCGCTCCAACTGATCCCGCATGGACTTCTCGCATCACCTGTCTCGCTTCTGCCGAAGACAAGCAACGAAGTAGGACTTTCCTTCGGGCATCTGCCATTATTCGGAATAGGGTTCCGCTTCTCATCTCGTAAGAGTCCTCGACCCTTAGGAGCTTCATTCTCTGTTCTTTTTCTTTCGGGAGCTGTTGGTGTTGGAACCACTGCAGGAGATGTTCTCGCCAATCGGGCTGCTGAATCTCCTCGACGGCTACCACCTCAATCTCTTATTCGTCAGCCAAGACCTTCGTTACACTGGGGACCTGCCGACAGTTGATCACTGTTATATTCAGGCTTGCGTCTGGCGGGACCGCCAATGAACTGGCCAGCTTAGCGAGGGCGTCTGCCTGAGCATTCACACCTCGGTTAATGTGCTTGATGCTGATGATGTAGAATCTTGACATCAAGCGAGTTGCCAACTGGTGATAGGGGAGAAGCTCTTGCTTTCGCACATCGAACTCTCCTTCTAGCTGTTTTATAACTAGCATGGAATCTCCGAATGCCTCTAGCATCTGAATTCCCATGGATAGAGCGATCTGCAACCCGATTATTAGGGCTTCATATTCCGCTTCATTATTTGTGCAATGCTTGTTTATGGAGCAGGATGTGTGCACCACTTCTCTTTCTGGGGATTTCAGGACTATGCCTGCCCCTACCCTGACCCTGGCCGATCCAGTGCCAGAGGTGTCAATTCAGGAAGCGCCATCAAAATATAGCTGCCATAAGGAGGGCTGCACCTGAACGGCTTCCAGGGTTTCATCTTCAGGAAGCTCCGGTTCCAGCGGGCAGTCCCCGGGTACTGGGTGCTCAGCGAAGAAGTCAGCGATAGCTTGACCCTTGACGGCCTTGCGCGGTACATAGGAGATGTCAAACTCCATGAGGATTACCGCCCATTTGCCCAGGCGACCTTTGAGTGCCGGCTGGGACATAATATATTTCAGGGGATCCTCTTTGGATACCAAGTTGATTTCATGTGACAACATATAGTGTCAGAGCTTTTCAACTGCGAAGACCAGTGCCAGATAGACCTTCTCAATATAAGTATATCTCTCTTCAGTTCTGACCAGTCTCCAACTGAGGTAATAGATGGCTTGCTCTTTCCCTTCTTCATTATTCTGGGCCAGCATTGCCCCCAGGGAGTTATGTGTAGCTGCTATATATAGTATCAATGGCCGTCCTTTCACCGGTGCGCCCAGCACTGGAGGAGTCTTCAGGTAGTCTTTCAGCTTGTCGAAGGCTGTCTGGAAATCTTCATCCCAATAAAAGGGAACATCTTTCATCATCAGCTTGTGAAAAGGCTGGCATCGCCCTGACAAGTTGGAAATGAACCGCCGGATATAAGCCAAGCGGCCCTGTAGTGATCTCAACTCGGAGAGGTTCCTTGGCGGAGGTAACTCCTAAATTGCTTTGATTTTTGCAGGGTCTATCTCGATCCCCCGATATCGGACGATGAAGCCCAAGAATTTTCCGCTCGACACTCCGAACGCGCATTTCATGGGGTTCATTTCAGCTCATGCTGCCTCAGCCTCTAAAAAACAATCCGGAGGTCTTGCAGATGGTCTTCTTTTCTTCTGGTTTTGACCACCAGATCATCTATGAAGCACTCGACCTTGTGGTAGAGCAACTCGTCAAAGATTTTGGTCATTGCGCGCTGATAGGTTGCGCCAGCATTCTTTAGTCCAAACGGCATCCTCTTATAGTGATAAATGCCTTTAGGGGTTCGGAAAGCAGTATGGACCCAGTCATGCTCCGCAATCCAAATCTGATTGTAACCGGATGACCCGTCCATGAATGACAGGGCCTCATGGATGGTTGTAGCATCTATCATGACTTTCATTATTGGCACCGAAAAGTCATCTTTGGGGTAGGCTTTATTTAGATCCCGGAAGTCGACACATATCCGGATCTATCCATTCTTCTTTTTTACGGGGACGATATTCGCCAGCCATGTGGTGTACTGGTTTTCTTCAGTAAATCCCACGTCAATGAGCTTGTCGACTTCAGTACAGATTTGGGTATTGAGTTCTGGCCTCATGTGCCGCGGTGGTTGCTTCACCGGCTCGGCCTCAGGGCTGATTGCCAGCTCATGTTGTGAGACAGCAGGGCTTAGACCTGGCATTTCTTTGTAAGTCCAGGCGAAGCAATCCCGGTACTCTAGTAGCAGCTGGATGTACAGCTCCCGTTCTTCTGGGGATAGTTGGGCATTGAGGAAGGTAGGCCTAGGGTCCTCCTCATTTCCCAAGTTGACTTCTATCAGTTCATCAACTGTGGCCTGGCCTCCGTCTTCTATCTCCGGAGGTGCCGGCTGGAGGTCAACAAAATCTGGAATACCATCTTGAGGGTCGAGTACTTCGACTTCCTCGTCAGACACCACTAGAGCTTCTTGAGGTTTCTCTATTTCTTGTGCCAGCGGCTTCGCGGATTGTTCTATTAGCAAATCCACTACCGTCGCAGCTCCCAAGGGCGAGAGAGTAGCTTCAGTGTTTGTAGATAAGGCTACAGCCGCGATGGGCTGATAGTTGTTTACTGCCGGGCCGGGACAACATCCCGGTTTCGTAGCAGAAGTTGAGGAGGTCTCACCTTCTGGGACAGTTGTATCTTTCGTAGAAGTGGCTTTTCCTTTCTTGGTAGCTGGTTCCCCTTGATCGGAGTCGATCGAGGCTTCCCTGATTGACAGAAGAGGTGCTGAAGTTATCATCAGCAGGGCTCCACTGGAGGGAGAAATTCCTGCTTCTTCAGTATCTTCAGCTTCACTGCTGCTAGCCGTATGAAATTTGGCTTGAAGGGCCGTCTCTTCAGGATAGACCTGCTCCCAGCATCGGCAGGGGACCATGGTCTCTGCTTCTTGATTTCCGGGTCGAGCCAGTTCAACATGCTCAGCTTCCGCCGGATATTCATCAAAAGTTTCCCCCAGCGGGCTATCTTCAGCAGGATAGAAGGCGGAGATGGTGTCCACCTCGTATCGCCCACTGTAATAATATTCCTCCAAGGTGAAACCCAACCCCGGATGTCGAGAGACACGTCTCATTTCTTTATCTAGATTTGCGAGATACCATATTTTCTGGAAAGCTTCCTTGCATTTTTGAGACTGATCGGGGGGGATGTGTTGCTTCTGAAACTTCCTGGCCATTCGATCAGTTGTAAATGCCAGACCCTGGATGGGAACCGGTGGGTTGCTTATATCTTCGGGGAGGCTGCAGTCTGTGTCTTCCCGAGTAGGATGCTCCTCAGCTGTATAGAACAAGCTGTTGGGTCCATCTTCCTGTGTCACCTCCCAAGTCTTGAAAGGTTCAATAGTAGGGTTGTCAAGGCCGGGAGTCAGCTTGGTAAGGCCATCCGGGATTTCAATATGATTGTGCCGCTGAGCGACCCACACTTCATTAGCTTCAGGGTATAATGTTGGAGGTGCTATTTTGCCTACGTCCCCGGATGCTGTGATATGGGAGATCACCTTAGGCTTGACATATCCGCGTGGCGGCGGTGGATACCAACTGCTGCCGGATGTGCTTCTCGATGCCCCCGCAGGGGTCTTAACTTCAGAGGTCTTCTGGGAAGGCCCTGTATATAGGTTGGCATCTGTCAAATGACATTCAAACACCTCGAATGGGTGGGGGTCTACAAATATCCTCTCCTCCTTCCCTTGGAGACTGTATTTGATGCATTGGTGAAGCGTGGAGGGCACCACCATGTTTTCATGCAGCCATGGGCGGCCGAGCAGTGCCTTGTACGAGGTGCGGGAGTCAATGACATGGAATTGCACCGTCGTAGTGAAATCTGCTAGGGTGAGGGTGAACTCTGCCACTCCCATGGACACCTCACATTTTTGATTGAAGCCGGCGATACGCATATCCCTGACTTTTTCGAGATGTGCATTAAAGTGGTGCCTCTCATATATTCTATATGGCAAGATGTTAACCACTGCACCAGGATCAACCAGAATTCTGTTCAGCTCCCTTCCATTCAGGTGCCCCTTCATATATAGCGGCCTGTTGTGGCTGATGGTAGGCAGTAGCATGCCTTCTGGAGTGAAGGTCATACTGGCTTCCGGTACGGCTTCAGCTATGCAAGTCTCGAAATGAGCAGGCGTTTGCAGAGCCGTGATGATCGCTTGTCGGGTCTCTTCACTCAAAGAGAGGATCTCCCAGATTATAAATCGAGCAGGGAGCTTCTTGAGTAGCTTCATTATTCGGCTCCCAGCTCGGACATTGGAGAGCTTCATCTCTTCAGCCCATCTGGGCTTGGGGAGGTTTTGATTTGCGGGCCCTGAGAGACCTGCTTCATCTTCCTCCGATTCTGCGCCTTTCTGGCTGGTACCAACTTCTGGGTTTTCTTTGTTAGTTGCTGCGGGGCAAGCTCCGTCTGCATTTGGCTCTTCGACAGATAGTGCCAGCTGCGGGTGAACGTCCCCGGGTGTAGGGTTAGCCTCCTGGCAAGGCTACTTGCCCTTGGACATCTTCATGAATTCAAGAAATGAAGGGACCCCCTTGCCCCCACTCTTGTTATATAGGCCTGACGGAGGGGGGATTTGGACTCCCTTGACCTCCGACGGAGGTGTCTTGTAGGGTTGCTCCCCTTTGAACATGATGTTGTGGTTGGGTGGTGGCTGGCGCCCCCATTTTCGGCCTGACCGGGTGGCATGTGCAGCAGTTGCGGCCTCGGCCTTGCCTCCCCCAGCATGGGGTGTGAAACAAATTTCCTCTTCTTCCTCCTCTCCGGGTAGGTTGAAGAGTGCTGATAGGGTATTACAGAAGACAACTTGCATTTTATTGGCCCCAGTGGCCTTCCTTTTCTTCTTCTTTTGTTTCTTCTTCTTTTTTACTTCTGCGGGCGGGTGCCCCCAGAACAGACTGCCCTCTCTGTCGGGTGCCTCTTCAGCTTCCTCCTTTTGTTCAAGTGAGAGCTGCTCTAGTTCTTGCCACGGGACGTGGTTCGGCACCAGCAGAGGTTTCAATTCGGGCTGCACATATTCATCTAGCCCCTCAATGAGGTTTTGCAATCGAAGGACCCCAGGATTGGTTTCCTTAATCACTGGCAGCGGAGTTTGTCTCCTCCGATTATGTGTATGTATCCTGATAGCTGTAGGTGGAGTGGCCCATGCGGGTGCTACCACTGGCGGAGCAGGCCGGGGTGTAACACCACGGATCTGTGCCCCCTCTTTCGGGCGGGGTGCCCTCTTCTTCTTGTGCTTTACAGGGGCCAGCTGCCATCCCTACTGTTCTTTCGCGGGCTCTAAGAAATGGGTTTCATAGGTGCTCTGTGTGCTTGTTTCGGAGATCTCCTCGGGTAATGCCTGGTATAGGGAGATCATGTTAACTGCTGCCCTCCTCCGAGGGGCTTCATGTGGCTGATGAGGGTCCACTTTGTACTCTCCCAGCTCAATTTCATTCTTCTTCACCATCCCTTCGATGATGTCCTTGAAAACATAGCAGTCTTCGATTGGATGTCCCAACATCTGGTGGTAGGGGCAGAATCTTGGACTGTCTTTTCTTTTCAGATCCTCTGGCCATCTTGGCTCTGGCAGGGTGACCATGCTATATTTTGTTACCCAGTCGAACAGGACTCGGGTCTTGTCTTTTGGAAAAGAATAGGCCTTCTTCATCTTATCCCTCAGCGAAGGACCTTCTTTTCCGTTTGGGGCTTCTGCAGGCTGTGGGGTGACACCCTTCTTGCCTTCACCTTTCTGTTGTTCGAACGCCTTTATGTCAAGAGCGTTCGCTTCTCTAGGTGAGGAGTGCCGCTCTACCGCCTTGCCCTTCTGGGTCGTGCCGGCAGCAGATGTAGGGGCTGGTCTGGCCAGGAAAGCTTCCTCCTCGGCCACGATATTATTCAATCGGTCGAATGACCGTATTTCCATTCCGATCATCTTTTCCAGAACCTCCATTCTGAGATTCTGTTTGCATATCTGCACAGCGTCCTCCTGATGCGGGGGCCGCTTCCACCTCATTCCGAGGTTCCTCCACCACTTAATATAATCGAGGGCTGTCTCATCGGCCCTCTATTTTGTTGAGTAGAGTTTGGCCATTGTGACCTCCCTCTCTGTGACATGGAATCTTTCTCTGAACTTCTTCTGCATATCTGACCAGTCGCTAATCGACTCGGCCGAGAGGCTAGAATACCATTCAAATGCGAGCCCCATCAGCGAGGACCCGAAAAACTTCAGCAGATATGACTCGTCGGTGGCCAAGTCGCCCATGACAGTCATATAATAGGCTATGTGTTCTCTCGGGGATCCCTTCCCGTTGAATTTATCAAACTTGGGTGGCTTGCTGATTCCCGGGGGAAGCCGCTTAGCAGCATGGTGTTGCGGGTATGGCACCCGGTATGCATCAAATGCGACGTAGTCGCCTTCACCCCTTTCTGCGATCTTCAGCTCGATCATTCTCTCCACCATCATCCGGTTCATGATTGCAGGGTCAACCGGCTCTGGATAGAAGTGTGCCGACTGCAGGTACGGGGTGACCAGGGTGGTCGCCTGTGGAGGACGTGGCAGCGGGGGTGTCTGGTGCACTTGAGGGAGCACCGGTGGTAGCAGCGGCTGGAGCTGTGGTGGCCACTGTTGCATTGTCGCCATGCTTGGTTCTGACTACTAGGGCAGTGTGTAGAGCGGTGGAGGGACGTCATGACGGACCGTTCCCCGGGATGATTCACCCTAGACTTCGGGTGGTTTGGAAGCTAAGGATTGTACAGTTTTCTCCATCAGCTGCTTCTTCAGCAAGTCTATCTCTTTCCAATATTTCTAAAGTAGCATCAAGACCGATGGGTCTATAGTGACTGTAGTGGGGATAACCTCCGCTGCGTCCTCGGATGTACCCTCGGGCAGGATGTCGAGGGGGACGTCGTCTTCTTCCTCTGCCGTCACCACATTAGCGGTCAGGACGGGGGCCTTGTTGTGGAGATTGTTGTGCCCCTGTGGTTTTGATAATGGTTTTGATGATTGGTTGTTGATGTGAGTTAATCAAATGTTCAGTCATCTTGCTGCTCAGTTTAGTTTAATATATTTTGATGTTCAGTCATGTTAACTGATGCATAAAGCATTCATTGCTACACTCTGTCTGCACAGTTGTCACAGTAGTGCATCAACTCCTTGAGCTGATGCGTCGACGCTTCAGTTCAGTTTCTTCATTTGATGAAGTCTATACATCATCAGTTGATCATCAAGAATATACGTTGCAGCGTCAACTCATTGGGCTGCAGCGTCAACTCAGCAAGTATGCACATCAGTCTTCACATGCTAAGTCTGTACAGCCTACGTCTCATGCAGCGTCAACGCTGTGAGCATTCTCAAGACATTAGCGTCATCGCTATAAGTGTGTACATCGCTTTCACATCACCAAGTCCATACATTTGTCCTCCTTCAAAGTCTGTACATCCGCTGGTCTAGCTTCATGAAGTCTGTACATCAGACTGTTACAGGAAGTCTGTACATTGTCCGTCTTCCTTAGCGTCTTGATAGTTGATGTCTATACATTGGCCTCCATGCTCCTAAGTCTATGCATTACTGTTCATGCATCAGTCTTCATAAGTCTGTACATTGGACTGTCTCTCTCAGCGTCTCATGGCATGAGGTCTGTACACTCGAATTGCCCTTGATCTGGTCAAGTGTATACACTCTCTCATTGTAGCTTTCAACTATTCAAGTCTATACACTGGACTATTAGGTCATGTCTATACAACGTGGGCTTCAGTTCTTCAAGCCTACACATCGACTGTTCATGCAAAGTCTAGACATTCGATCAAGTTTGTACATTGGTCTTGGCATATGCATTCATAAAGTATATACACTCTTCGGTTGACTTCAACTGAAGTCTGTACATCGGCATGCATTACATCAAGTGTGTACATTGCATAGCATGTTGCGTCTAAGTCTATACATCACTGTAGCATGCACTTCATGAAGCCTATACATTCTCAGTCTTTGCACACGTTCAGCCTGAAGTCTGTACAGCCTTGGCAAATGTTCCTAAGTCTTTACATCAGTCCTCAAGTGTTACAAGTCTGTACATTGGCCATCAAAGCCCTCAAAGTCTGTACATCCTTCAAGACTCTCAAAGTCTGTACAGCCTGCTTTGTCGATTCAGATTTCAAAGTCTATATGCTGGATCGTCCTTCTGTGTGTCTCATCCACAGACCTACATCCACCCCTCACTCCCAACCGGAGTGAGGCTTCCACTAGCTCAAGCTAGAACGCAGACTTAGTCTGTAAACAGTTGCTGCCACACAGCTTGACCAGGGGAACAGCCTCCCCTCTTCCTCCCAACCGGAGGGACACCCAAGTGACTCCCAGCCACTTGGAAACTAGAGGTCGAAGACCTCTCTTCCTCCAGACCAGGAGGGACCATTGGACTTGCAACCACAAGCCCAGAACCGGAGGACTAGCCTCCCTTCCTCTAACCAGAGGGAACCCACAAGTGACAACCTGTCACTTGCAACCCGGAGATCAGATCTCCCTTCTCCTGATCAGTTCTTCGGAGATCAGAGCGGGTGTCTGCATACAAGGTCCAGCGACCTACAAATCGATCTTGCAGTCTTTGGTGCTAATTTGTTTTAGTGCATCAATATTCTTGTTGCATTGAATCTATCGGCTATCTGTTTCAATGGCTTGTCCACCCGTCTTTAGTGGTTCTGATTTTAACCAGTGGCACAGTGCTTTACGTGCTTATGTTAAATCTGTTGATCTAGACCTGTGGAAAGTGATTTCACATGGTCCTCATAAATTACCAAAGAAAAGGTCCAAATGGACTGACAGTCACGAATCAATGTATGAGGAGAATCAGACAGCTATAAATCTGATGAAAGCAGCCACTGACAAAGCCTGTCACTCATGTTTCCTTGATTGCAGATCTGCAAGGGATATGTTGGAGATGATGAAGAGAGCCGGGAAAGGAAATCAAACAAGCTGCATGATGGCCAACAGAAGCGATGAAGGCAGCAATCAAAGTGAAGACGATAATGATGAGGAGGTAAACCCTTTTGAGAACTATACCTTGGATGATTGGGAGAATTCATATGCTGAATTATTAGACTCTCATGAACAGTTAAGAGAACAATACAAAAAATTGAAGAAGAATAGTAGGTCAGATAGTTTCAATTCTCCATGTAAGAACTGTGCTGAACTGAAAAATGTTCATGATGCTTTTATGTCTGATATTCAACTGTTGAAGAAACAAATTTCATTGCTGAAAATTGAAGATCAAGATCATGTAAAGGAAATCTCTAAACTTGAAAAGAAGCTTAGCCTAGCTAATCATGAGTCTGTTCAGAGTAAGGATTTGCTGAAAGAACTTGAATGTGTTAAATCTGACTTAAACAAGCTGAAAAATGAGAATGACTCTCTCAGAAAGTTTTCTAAAGAAAATGAAGAACAATTAGAGAAACTTAAATGAGAGAATGATTTGCTGATTGAAAATTTTAATGCCATAAAATCTGTAAACATAGAATTACAGAAAATTTTTGAAAAATAACAAAAGGAATTCTAGGTGAGAAAGCATGGTTAACTCAGAGGATCAGACTCTAATAAATGAGTTAATTTTGAATGACAAGCTTAAGGAAGAAAATGAAAAATTAAAAATGCTGAATTCCACTATGTCTGAAAGACTTCTTACTTTGGAAAGAGGAAAAACTATTTGCAACGAAGATTCTAATAAACTGAGCAATCTGGAATAGGAAATTGAAAAATACAAAACTGCTAACAATGTGTTAACTGAAGCTATGAATTGCAGTGAGCAAGAGATTGCCAGTTATGAGTTACACATTTCCTCTCTAGAAAATGAAATTCAAGATCTGAAAACATCTCTGTCAAAGTTTGTGAGTGGTCAAGAAAATCTCGACAGGTTGTTAGGAGTTAAGGTCAATACTCAAAGGGAAGGGTTAGGCTACAACAATGTCAATAAAAAGGCCTTTGAAAACAAGCTGACGACATCCTTTATCAAAACATCAGATGTAGCCACTACCTCAGAAAATAAACAACCAAATGTTCAGAAAAATCAGAAACAAAATGAAAAGTTGAAAAATGTTGATGGATCCAAGCTGAAAACTGTTTTCATTAAAACCTCTGAACAGAAAAAGCTTTCTACTTCATCTCCACCTCGGTACAAGGCTAAGAAAATAGAAAAATAAAATAAAAATCATAAAACATCAAAAATTCAAAGGAACAATCTGCATGCTAAAAACACATCAGATAAATGCCATGTTCTTAAGAAATCAAATGGCTCATGTCATTATTGTGGTAAGTATGGACATCTTATGAGTAACTGTTTTGTGATGAAAAAGGATGACAAAAAGTATGCTAGAAAATATGTGTCTGGTCAGAAAAAGTGTGTCACAAGTTCTAATTGTGATAAAGTAGGACACACTACTGCTCATTGCTGGTTTACAAGTAGTAAGGAAAAATCATGTTCATATCATACAAAACACTTTACAAATCAGCATGCCGTTAACAAGAACAAATCTGTTTCAAAGAACCAGCACATCATATGTTTTAATTGCAACAAAATTGGTCACAAGGCCTCTGAATGCTGGTTAGGTTCTTTTAGAAGAAAGTCCCCTTTCTGCTCTCACTGTGGAAAGCATGGCCACAGGTCCATTGATTGTTGGCATGCCCAAGGAGGCTATGGCAATAATGAACTCAATTTTAAAAAGAATGCCTCTTATTGCTCTCACTGTAGAAAGCATGGCCATACAGTCAAGGACTGTTGGCATATTCAGGGTAGAAATGTGAATCTCAAACATGCTAAATTCCCTGTAAGACAATTTGTAAAACTTTCATGTTATAACTATGGGAAGCCAGGTCACAGGGCTGCAACCTGTTGGCTGGCAGGATATCAAAACCAAACTGATTTTGGTAAACATAATTTTTATTCTATTAACAAGAAATCTCATGCTTATGCACATAGAATTCATGCTAACAAGAATGTGCATAAATCAGATCTGAAAACTGCTCCTAGAAATGTGATGAGAAAACTTGCTAGGAGTAATACTGTTTTTTCAGGACCCAAGACTTCTTGGGTACCTGTTTGTGCAAAATAACATTGCTATGCAGGTGTGCCTTGGGACTGAAATAAAAAGGGGTAATGATCCAAGGCACTCAAGATGAAAACCCCATACTAAACTTTTCAGGTAAACTTCCTGCTCTTCTTATTTTTTTTAGTTTTAATACATAGCAAGTTAAATCTATTTTTGCATTTTCATTCATCATTTGCCATGTGCATTATTTTCTGATCATGCATTTGCTGAGAGTTCTGTGCAAATATCAGATTAAGAAGGGTTGTCTGTATCTGATGCATACATAGGCTAATTTCAATTGCTTGATAATTGTGTTAGGCATAGACTCTGAAAACAAATTACATTTCGAATTTTCTGAAAAATCTGAACTGCATATGAGTGTGACTTGAAACTTGTGTGTTGCAATAGCTCACTGAAATTCTGAATTGCATATAGGACTACATGTTGAATAATTATGCATGACCTCAATGGTATATAAATGGTAAGGTACCAAAAGACAGGGAGGTCTGTCTAGAGGTTCTTACTATATGTGAGGTGGTCTTTTAGACCAAGTGCTCCGCCTAGTACCATGGGTCACCTTGCTGGTTAGGACAGTCTGAATGTGCATGAATCATTTGGTCTCATATGTTCAGTTCTCAGTGTAAACATTGCATGTTTTCAGGGGGAGTAAGTTGCATATCCTTGCATAGCATTCAATATTGAGTCCTTGCATGTCCCTGCATACATATAGTGCATTGCATTTCCTTATATTGAAAATGCCAAAAAGAGAGTTTGAATGCATATTATGAGGGGGAGTCATTGCATTGCATATAGGTTGTCAAATGCATACATGGGTCAGAACTCATTGCATATCCTCTCTTACTGATTTTGTTGACAAACCTTAATCATATTCTGAAAACTTTGAGCTTCACAATCTCTCTCTTAACAATTGGTATTTCTCCTATCAATTGGTATCATTTGGGTTCAGAATTCCACCAGTCCTTCATGAAGATTTCAATGGGCTATCTCAATCATAAATCTGAAAACTTTTGAACTAGAAATCTTCTATTATACGTTTTTTATGAATGACTGAAATAACTCATGTGGTTTAAGTTTAATGTATTCAATGAGTTTGGCTTTAAAATCTCTTAAAAATATCTGAAGCATGCTTAATAAATCTTAACCATCTGCTTCATGATGTGTCTTGTAAAATCTTCTGAAATCTGTATTTTGAATAGATGACTTTATTTGGTTAAGTACATGATATTGTTATTGCTTTGAAGCAAATGAAATTGTCTGAAATGTCTAAAGGGTAAATAGTTGTCAGAGCAATGATTTTGGTCACTGAGAAACCATGTCCAAAGGACTGTGTCATGAGGTGCCTTAGTTAACTCTGTAAAATAAAATTCAAAATTAGGCAGAGCAATGGCATGCACACTGAGAAATACAACTCACTCATCCAGAAATGATTTCGAGTGTGTCATGATGTGTAAATGCTAACTCTGTTCATACAAAGCATGACTGTTAGTCACACTAAGTGCTTAGGGATATTGGCCTCTGATCAAGGTATATCCTCTAGTTACAAGGTGTGAACTGAACTAGAGTGCTCGTAAAATTGTAGCAAGAAAATTGTTGAACAAATTGAAATACCTGAATATTGATGCTAAAATCAAATTGCTACAACCCTAGACAAATTCATATGACTTCATAATTGCTTGATTTCAATACAGATGCATGTAATTCCGAAAGAAGTCAATAATTTTGATTGTGTAAGAGAAAGGGAGATTTATCAAGATAAATATGAGGGCTTGGTTCATTTTTATTAAACCATGGTTTTAGATATCAATACAGAATTTTATTGATAAACTCTACATACATCATGTTTAAACCATGCTATTCAATAAAGCTTATTCATAAGCCCTTATAATGGAAGACTTTGAAAACTTATGTTTTAGATTTATGAGATTGATATCTCTCTGAAAATCTGACTGAATTTTCTGAGATTGAAGCTTCATTAAAAATCTGGCTGAATTTCTTCTGCTCATGTTATTGGTTCATTGACCTGAACTTCTCCTTGTTTGCCCCTGTGGTCTCCTTCTCATCTATCTCATAAGATTCCACTTATTCAGGGGGAGCATTCCTTGTCATAATGAATCATGTTCATATCATTTGTGACCTTGCATTCATATACTCGGGAGGAAGTATTACATTTCTTGCTACATCTGCATCTACCATGGTTTATTTTGATTATACCAAAGGGGGAGATTGTTTGCCAACGAGGGAGAAATTGACTGAACTTTTATACATGCCTTAATTTCTCAAATTCTTTTCTTTTTGATGAAGTCAAAGGGGGAGAATCTTCAGAATGCCTCACATCATCAGAATGACTCAATATATTGATAGTGTTGCCATCATCAAAAAGGGGGAGATTGTTGTGGAGATTGTTGTGCCCCTGTGATTTTGATGATGGTTTTGATGATTGGTTGTTGATGTGAGTTAATTAAATGTTCAGTCATCTTACTGCTCAGTTTAGTTTAATATATTTTGATGTTCAGTCATGTTAACTGATGCATAAAGCATTCATTGCTACACTCTGTCTGCACAGTTGTCACAGTAGTGCGTCAACTCCTTGAGCTGATGCGTCGACGCTTCAGTTCAGTTTCTTCATTTGATGAAGTCTATACATCATCAGTTGATCATCAAGAATATACGTTGCAGCGTCAACTCATTGGGCTGCAGCGTCAACTCAGCAAGTATGCACATCAGTCTTCACATGCTAAGTCTGTACAGCCTACGTCTCATGCAGCGTCAACGCTGTGAGCATTCTCAAGACATTAGCGTCAACGCTATAAGTGTGTACATCGCTTTCACGTCACCAAGTCCATACATTTGTCCTCCTTCAAAGTCTGTACAGCCGCTGGTCTAGCTTCATGAAGTCTGTACATCAGACTGTTACAGGAAGTCTGTACATTGTCCGTCTTCCTTAGCGTCTTGATAGTTGATGTCTATACATTGGCCTCCATGCTCCTAAGTCTATGCATTACTGTTCATGCATCAGTCTTCATAAGTCTGTACATTGGACTGTCTCTCTCAGCGTCTCATGGCATGAGGTCTGTACACTCGAATTGCCCTTGATCTGGTCAAGTGTATACACTCTCTCACTGTAGCTTTCAGCTATTCAAGTTTATACACTGGACTGTTAGGTCATGTCTATACAACGTGGGCTTCAGTTCTTCAAGCCTACACATCGACTGTTCATGCAAAGTCTAGACATTCGATCAAGTTTGTACATTGGTCTTGGCATATGCATTCATAAAGTATATACACTCTTCGGTTGACTTCAACTGAAGTCTGTACATCGGCATGCCTTACATCAAGTGTGTACATTGCATAGCATGTTGCGTCTAAGTCTATACATCACTGTAGCATGCACTTCATGAAGCCTATACATTCTCAGTCTTTGCACACGTTCAGCCTGAAGTCTGTACAGCCTTGGCAAATGTTCCTAAGTCTATACATCAGTCCTCAAGTGTTACAAGTCTGTACATTGGCCATCAAAGCCCTCAAAGTCCGTACATCCTTTAAGACTCTCAAAGTCTGTACAGCCTGCTTTGTCGATTCAGATTTTAAAGTCTATACGCTGGATCATCCTTCTGTGTGTCTCATTCAAAGTCTATACATCCACCGTCTTACCCAGCGTCTCATGCAAGTCTGTACAGCCTCTGCGTTTCAAAGTCCATTTGTTGCACTCTCAAGTCTGTACATTGCCTTCAAGGCATCAAGTCTATACAGTGGACTATGCTTCATGCATTGGACAAGTCTGTACATCGACCTGTTCACTCGTTTGAGCAAGTCTATACATTACGTTGCCTTACCTACATTCAAGACCACCAAGTCTGTACATTGGGTAAAGTCTACACATCGCCTCGGTCACTTGCTTCAAATTCTATACAATGTGAAAATTCATGTCTGTACAGACTTCACCTCATCTCAAGTCGAGTCTAACTATGTTGTCTCCATGTCGTTCTTAGTTCGAGTCGTTTCTTTGTTATGTCTGTCTTCGTGTTGCTTCTCCTAGACCTCGTGTCTTTGAATTGTTCCATGTTGTTTTCGTGTCATTTTCGTCTTCGAGTCGTTCGTACGTTCGAACAACTTAGTACTCGAGTTGTTTTTCATGTGTATTCAAGTCTTTTTAGTAAAGTGTCATTTCACCTCGTGCCGTTCTCTTTGCTGTTTGTTATGTCGTGTTGCTTTTGTATTCGTGTCTTCGTGTTATTCTTGTGTTTATGTCCTCGTGATTGTTTATTTCTATCTTCATCCTGGTTCCTTCTGATCGCGTGTCTGTCTACCTTTTTCACTCCGTAAGACTTCCTTCTCACCTCGTGCTATTCTCTTCTGACTTCGTGTCGTTTTCTTCGTAGTGTTTGTTTTGTTACAGTGATACTTCGTGTGGTTCTCTTTTTACCTCGTGTTGTTTGCATCTGACCTCGTGTCATTCTCTCCTTGTCTCGTACTGTAATAATCTTGTGTATGTCGTGTCGTTCTCAGTAAAGTGCATCTCGTATTGCTATCACATACCTCATGCAGTTTTAGTTCTTGTGGCCATCAGTGTTAATGGTTTTTATCTCCTTGCAGGTCCGAGGAAGAACATTCACCGGTGTCTGGGCTGCACGTGATCCGATACTAAAGGAACCAATGCTATAAGGGCACGTGGCAAGAAGGTTCTGGATGAAGCGTGGGAGGCACATGCATTCTGCACCTTACCCACCTGCTGCTGCTGCTATATAAGGAAGCCTTCGTCCACAGATGAAGGTTGATCAAAAGGAAAAAGCAAAAAAGGAGAAGTGAAGAGAGTTCGATCCAGTGAGAAGAGAAGAAGAAGAAAAAGAAGAGTGGCAGAGTGAGAGAAGCAGCAGAAGTAAAAAGAGAAAGAGAGAGAGCTCGCGAGTGAGAGAAGGAAGCAGAGAAGAAAAGGAAGAGAAAGAAGAAGAGAGAACGAGAGATAGGAAGCTTCATCTGAAGATCTATCTTCACTGGACCGTGGATCAGATCCAGGCCAGTCAGCTCTGTTGAGAGCCATATTGTGCATTTCATCTTTCAGCTTTCTGTTTGCTGAAGTTATTTTCATTTCGTGTTTTTGTTTCTCCGTTTTTATTTGGTTATCTTGTTCTTCCGATTGCCCTGCTGGGGATCGGGTTCCTCCTGTTGGTTCAGGAGAAGGGAGATATAATCTCCGGGTTGCAAGTGACAGGTTGTCACTTGTGGGTTCCCTCTGGTTAGAGGAAGGGAGGCTAGTCCTCCGATTCTGGGCTTGTGGTTGCAAGTCCAGTGGTCCCTCCTGGTCTGGAGGAAGAGAGGTCTTCGACCTCTAGTTTCCAAGTGGCTGGGAGTCACTTGGGTGTCCCTCCGGTTGGGAGGAAGAGGGGAGGCTGTTCCCCTGGTCAAGCTGTGTGGCAGCAACTGTTTGCAGACTAAGTCTGCGTTCTAGCTTGAGCTAGTGGAAGCCTCACTCCGGTTGGGAGTGAGGGGTGGATGTAGGTCTGTGGACCGAACCACCTAAAAATATCTTGTGCAGTGATCTGATTGTTTGATTAGCTTCCGCTAGATGCTTGAATAGGAGCGCACCAAGTGCTTGTATTTGAGTTGAATTGAATTGGTTCCACTCTGTGGTTTATCTCTTGCATCCTAGTTTTTATTTGGCCATTATTCATAGAGGGATACATTCACCCCCCTCTGTATCCGGGCCTAGCACCCTAACAGGCCTTATCATCCCAGTGGTGGTAAACCTGGGGTTGTTTTCCTTTAGTCATTATTAGGAGCTCCCTTGCTGCTTCTGCTCTGCGAATGCTCGGCCCTGGCCGTGCGGCCATCTGAGCCAATTCTCGGGGATCTTCGAGAAGCCCCCCATATCGGTTGGATATACCAGCCATGTTGCAGGTGAAGACCTGCATCCTTCTCCTCTGTCGATGGACCCTCCTTTTAACTTGCTGCGGGAAGGTCAGCCTATCGAACACAGAAACTCCTCTTCCTTCTTCCCGCTTGGGGATGGCTTCATCGGCTTCGATCTCGAAGCCGCTGTCATATCCGTTGTCGTCGACTGACGACACCATCATTCTTTCTCCCACATCTTCTTCATCTGCCGTTGACGGGCAGTAGTCTTTATCGGCGGCGGCTGCTTGCATCAGTCGTTGTTGCCCAAGCGAGGGGTTGCCTAACCCTCGGAAATAGTTTCTGACCAGACATGTCATCTCTTCTTGACCCCGCTCCTGATGTAGCACGGGGGATAGTTGTCGACCTCCCGCGGGAGGGATATAAGCCAGCCAAGCTCTGTCGGCAGGTTGTTGGAATCTTCGTCCCGTAGCTGGGACGTTGGCTTGACGAGCATCAGCCCGGAAACTTCTGCGGTGCGGAGGATCCGCAACCACTTCTTCTTCTTTCATCGGGGGCAAGCCCCTTTCTCTTCTCTCTTCCGCCCCGTCATACATAGGACGGCGACGAATGGGTGTCAGCTAGTGGACAGGTTGGGCCCGCTTGGGAACCCACACCTGTTTGAACTTTCTCGGCATGGGGGCCGACCTTCCTTGGCCATAGTGGCCGATTCCTTCTCTTTATGCCCTCCTTCCAGCGAGGGCCTGGTATGTATTGTGGACAGGGATGGTGGGGATGACTCGATTTGGGGCCACCCGTGCATTGTGTCCGTTGAGGAAGACGCGCATGCCGCCAACCATCATAGATTTCCCGGACTGAGATAGAGTCCCGGTAATCACAGCAGCACTCCTGTGGGCTTGGCGATGTTGACGTCCTCCAAGGTGCTTGTTGACAATATTGGGGCGGGCCCCACGTATGGCGTGGTGCACCAGATAGCTAGTGGCCGGGGCCGGACTCTTGGAGGCGTCGTTGCATCATGGAGCCTTCAGAGGTTCCACTTTCCCCACAGCTTCCTCGACAGGTTCCGGGGCTTCAATCTCAAGCATGTCCACGAAGGCCAACCCCAAGAAGTTGGGGAAGCCGACGGCGGCAGGGAAGCTACCGAACTCCATGGGCACCGCCAGGTACCCTTGTGCATGCCCAGCAACGATCGAAGGACCGAAGCCGATGCCAGTTAATCCATTTGTTGTCATCGTTTGCCTGCAAAGACAAACAAGCCAACGATCAGTAGCCTTTGAGAGGGCCTCGAAGCCCAAGTATCTCGGCAAAGAGATGAAAGATGACACTGGTCCCACCGGGCGTGCCAGACTTGTGGGGATGTTTTTTTTTGTTTAGGTTTATTTTACTGGGTTTATTAGGCATGCCAGCCATCGGAGTGACAATTCATTGTGCGCTCGACCTGACTCAGTCAGTCGATTGTGATATTCGTGTCGGGACCCTGAGTCCGTCATACCATAAAGGCTATGACGTTAATTACGTCCTTCCAGAGAAGGACAATCGTTGATTAATTGCCAAGAAAGGATACCTCGGGGGAAAAATGAGGTACGACTGTTACGCTAACTCCACTAACGGGATGCGAAACATGCATAGAGAACCGTGCTACGCGGGACATGATAGCGATGTTATAACACAAATCCGGAAGCACGTCCCCTTATTTGGGGCTATGCCAAAGGAAAGTATAGGTCATTCACCCACGAAATGTCGGGATGAAAGCCAAAAAAGAGACGGGCGCAGCCCTGGATCCAAAAGGATTTGAATGTGACGGGACAGTGTCCGCTACCATATCGTTTGTTGATGTTCCCCTCAAAGGACCATTGGAGGACATGCAGTGGCGGAACTCCGAAGGTCCGTGGGGTGACAGAAGAAACATCGTATTCGGTATAATGTAGGGGTAAAACCCCCATTAATGTATCTCCGTGGACCTGGGTGAAAAATCATAATTCCCTCGTAAGGTGACGAAGGTTAGCACGGAGGTTGACAAGAAGGGAACATTTGAGTTTAGACTGCATTTGGGTTTAATGGGATTGTTGAGACGTCAGGCTTTGGATGACACCTATTAGTGAGATGAAATGGCGTGGATAGGAGTCGGCGCGAGGGGATCCCGACGCGACAGGAGGCCAAAGGGCAGACGGCACGGGCGGCAGACGGCGTGGCATGGTCCCGGCGCGCCCTTCACCCGGCGCGAGTTTGGCGCCGGGAGGTGGTGGTGCCGGGAGGAGACGGCGCCAGGAGGAGGTGGTGTCGGTAGCTGTTTTGTTGGTTCTCTTCAGATGTTATGAGGGGTTCTGATGAATTCAAAAGGGGATCCTCTATATTCAACGGGGATTTTATGGCAATAGTTGGGTGAGATAGAAGATGAGGGTGGACTCATTCACAAAGGGGTTCAAGGAGATCATGTAACTGTAAGGTATGTTCCCTGTGGTGGCCAAGATACCATGAGATGATATATCTCAGCTTCTTGCCACGCAATTAGGGGTTAAATGCACAATTCCGATGAAAACATCATACTATGCGATCGAGTAAAAGTCTGAACAGATTTTGACAGCACCTCCCCTTATTTTGGGAGCATGCCAAAAGGGTATTATAGGCCATCAACTCACGAACTGTCGGAGTGGAAACCAAAATGAGAGCCGGGCGTAGCCCGAGATCCAAGGGATCTAAATCATGTGGGACTTTATCCCCCCCTATTGTGATATCCCCGGAACAGTCAACGGAGAACCTGCAATGGCAGGGCTCCATGACTTGATGGGGTTGTGGAATGTAGGGGAATGAACCCCTTTAATATGGCTCCCGTGAGAACGGAGAGAAAGGTAGTACGTCTCCATAGGGCAGGGTATGATGAGCAAGGTTGGCATAGCCTGGCGGCATTGGCACAAACGCATTGACGTGGCCAGAAGATGTAAAGGTATCGGCGCGAAGAAGGAGTTAGGCCTCGGCGCGAAATAGGAAACCCAACCGGCGCGGCAAGCCCTCGGCACGAGACTTGCGCCGAGAGGTGCTCGCGCCGGGAGGCTTAGGTGAGGTTTTTAGAAGGGTTTTAAGGCAGGGGCTTTGGGCGTTTGAAGAAAAAGGGTTTGTTCAATAGTCTGAAGACCGTTTTGGATGATCGTAGAGAGGATGATTCGGGGTGGAGACAACCTTCCTTCTGGGGCCTCACTAGGAGCAGAACCGTTCACGGAAACCTCACGATCTGGATTCATCCCTTCTCGTTTCATAGACGATAAGCCATGAGATAGGCTGTCTCAGGCTCTCGTTGTAAGTGTAAAGTTGAAAGAATCATACGATGGAAGAACGTTCAACATAATTGGAAAATAGAGACGGTAAAGCATACGTAGAAATGCAACCATCAATATCCATAGCATATAGTGCAGAAGCAGAAACAAAAGAATAATGACGGGGGAGAACCCAACCCATCTTTCATTAACTATTTCATCAAAAAAAAGGGCGTACACGAGTTCAACTCGGGAGAAGAAGAAGCATACACCTACTCTATCCCTGAGGACAGGGTTACATTGGCATTCAGTGCTACAGGAGCAGAGATGCTCGAAAATAGAGATACAAAGGAAAAGGGGAACGATATTTAGATAGAGGAGAAAGGGGGAAGAGGAGCTGCAGCTGCTCAGGACGTCGAACATCACACCACCTGACTTCTCCCTTCGAGCCTCTGCCCCACTCTTTTCTTCAGCTTCTATGGAGGGCTCTCGAGCTTCCCCTTTCTTTCTTTTTATTCTCTCTTTTCTCTGTTGCCTCCCTTTCCTCCTTTTTTTCTCTTCGAAGGGCAGCCTTCTTATAGAGGGAAGACCCTCATCCTCTCAGCCTGAGCTTCCCGGTGCGCCAGCATCCATCTTCCCGGCGTGGGCAGCCCTCGGCGCGTCTCAGTTCACATTTGGGCTTGGCCCATTTCCCTGTCATTCGGCACAGGATCCACTTAATGGACTCCTCCTGTAGCAACCCTGATAAATGAATATTGAAATAAAAATAAAAACATACGTAGTACAGAAGTAACACAGACAAAATAAAGCAAATTAAAAATAACGCCTCTGAGTAAGGCGTTAATTTAAAAATAAACGCCTCTACATACGGCGTGACTAAAGAAAGGACGCCCACGCATGTGGTCGTCAACTCTCACGCGACCAAATAGGCAAGTAAAATAAACGCCCATGTCTTAGGCGTGTTTCAAAAATAAGGAACGCCCTTATACAAGACGTTTCTTAAGAAACGACCTGAACAAGGTCGTTAATTTAAGAATAAACGCCCTGACCAAAGGCGTTAATTCAGTTCGTGACCCGTTCGAACCCAGAGCTTATCCAGGGAAAGATTAACCTAATCTAGTAAGTGTCTATTAGAGTAAGGACTCTATTAGGGATATGTTACCCTCAATCAAACACTACTTTTGTTAGGACTCCAAAATCCTATAAATAGTCTTGATCGAACAACCCTAAACCTATTTGGACGATCGAACTGCACAGGTACGTGAAGAACATATGTTCTTCTATTTTCTTCTTCTGTTCCTTTCTTATGAACGTAGCATGAGAAGAATTAATATTCTTCGTTTCTTCTATTCTTGCAGGATAAGAAGACTAACGGGTAAGTCTTCTTTCTTTCTCCTCCTTTACCTCTGTTAAGTTATTACGAAGCATAATACCTTCGTATTCTATCCTCTGTAGGTCGTTCATCTTCATCCAACGTCTGCTGCATCTTTGATTCTTACAGACCCTTCACGGTTATCTCCAAATCAACCCTTTAAGGTAGGATTTTCTCAAGTCTCGTAGCCCAAACTAAAAATAAATATAAGAAGCACCATGCATGATATATTTATACAGTTTGCATGTAGTTTTAATACGTTTTCTGTAAATTTTTCAAGAAACGCCCTTGAATAGGGCGCTACTTTAAAAGAAACGACCATCACAGTGGTCGTTAATTAAAAGTATACGCCTTGTATACAGGCGTTAATTTCATGAACAATCGCATGTAATCAATAATTGATCCTGTTTAAAATTCAATAAATATGAAATATCGATTCTAATATCTTGCATGACTCTACCTGTAAATTCCTGCTAATTTTCTTGTCATGATCATGTCTCCTGTCTTGGAAATTTATTTGTTGAAATATTGTAAATTCCTTGAATTCACGACCTTGACAACGTCGTTTTACACCTGTTAACGCCCCATCACAGGGCGTAAATTGAAAAGAAACGCCCCTTTCTAGGGCGCGTTTTCTGTAAATTCCTGAACTATGTATATCCTGTAAAATAAAATTAAACAGTAACGCCCCTTTCCAGGGCGTGTTTTAAATAAATCCTGAAAATTATTTATATTCTGTCAAATATTTAAATAATGAGACGCCTGCTTATATAGTCGTCAACTCTGAAGAAACGCCCCTGTCCAGGGCGCGTTTTATATAAATTATTGAAATAATGAAATTCTGCAAAACGGAACATATGTAAACGCCCTTATGTTAGGCGTTACTTACCTGACAAACGCCCCTGACTAGGGCGTGTTTTTCATGAATTAATAAAATTATTGAAAATTCTGTAAAATAGAAATATGTAAACGCCCTTCTGTTAGGCGTTAATTACTTGAGAAACGACTTGACCTAAGTCGTTATTTTACTGTAAAACTGATTTTTCCCTGTTTTTGTTAACCGATGATTTCATATGTTATATAATATATATATCGGCACTATTCTCCACTCCGTGAGTATAGTCCCACGTTTCACGTTGTTTCATCGATCACACTCAACTCTCATTGACATACAAGCTCTCCATTGGACATTCCGTTCCTTTGGACTAGCGAGTTAGTCATAGAGACCTCCGTAAGACTCCTCGTAGCCTTGGATTCCCTCAAGGCCGACTGAGCTGGTTGTACCCTAAAAACCCATTACACGATCCTTGCCATGTCAATCTAAAGAAACATGGTATACCGGCCCTTATGATTATACAAAGAGTATATCATAAGAAATTCTTAATGGGATGATGATATCATGCCATATCATGTCGTTCTTGTAAACCTCAATTCTATGATAAGAATGAGGGTATCTTGCTTGATCTAATGTTTATGTGGACCTCAATTCTATATAAAGAATGTCCATATTGATTTGTCATGGGACCTAAGTTAAGGGAACCATATTCTACCTAGTTTTATTGATATCGTGATTTTACCGTTATTATCGCCAATCTATGTCCTTTGTCATATTTTTGGACTCTATTCTGTCAAAGTTGTCATACATGTCTACAAGCTTGAATATTGAAACTCTATATTGGCTATATAAACAAGAGTGGATGTCAAAAATACATGATAAATGCCTGTGCATATAGGGCCCGATCTGGTCCTGGGAGGAGCACCCGAAAGTACTTGTGCCCATGGGAGTTAAAATGATAAGGTATCTGGCATTATACCGAGTACTTGACTTGCTTGATTGGACATTCCACACACATCTTGTACTTGAATCGTACTTGACTTTACATGAAATGCGTGGCCCGAAAAAGGGTAATTTACTTGCTTGATACATGATAGCCAAAGTTCTTGACATGACTTGTTAAACGTGCTTGCTTGAATACCTTGAATACACTTGTCATCTTGTTGGAAGTTCATGATTAAGTTCATCTTATTTCTTGATATTACATTCTCTCTATCTTGTCGTTTTATGCGAGCATGCATAGCTTTATTGCATTCATGAAAGATGTAATTACTTAAACCCCTTGCTAGTACTTGAGATATAATTTCCTACTGAGCGTTCGCTCATTCCGTTTGTCCCTTTGTACTTTTCAGGTAAGTCCGACGACGATGGAAGTCAATCGGATGGGAATGTTCAAGAGTGAAAGTGATAGAGCTGCTCAAGTGTCGTCTAGTCTTTCCTATAGTTTCTTGAGTCAAATATGTATTCTTTTCCTTTTTATTAAACAGAGTATTGGATTTGTAATAGTCTATCCATTATGAAATAAAGGATTGGGTTATCTTGCTATTTTGCGCATCTCTGTCTTTGCGTCGAATACACGACCACTCTGATTGATATGATTGATATAGACACGTCGCGCATCTCCGGGTATCTTCCGCGCTCGGGGCGTGACAGTCTTTGTGGTATCAGAGCCTAAGGTATTCAATTCCTAGGAAAAACCCAAGTCCAAGGATAAGTTGAACCTTTAAACCAGTGAGATTGGGTAGAACCAAGGGTTAGATTTAACATAGTATACGAGTCTTTAAATACGATCACGTACTAATATAGTTATTGTAATTGTAGGATAATGGCTGCCGAACGTGCTCAATGGCGCAACATGCAGCGTACCCTTCAAGGGATGACCCAAGTGCTACAACAGGTAGCACAAGGTGGTGCTCCACGAGCTGGAAGCTTACACCAAGCCTTTAAGAATATGAATCCCCCGAAGTTTATGGGATCGACCGATCCGGACGATGCCGAGCATTGGGTTCGGGAAACCGAACGCATATTCCGTGTCATGCAATGCACGGACCAGGACAAAGTGCTATTAGCTACATTCCAGTTAGAGAAAGATGCTAGATGCTGGTGGGAGTCTATTGAAGCAACCATCGATCCTACTCAAGTAACATGGGAAGAATTCGTGGAATACTTCAATGCTAAATATTTCTCGGACCGAGTCCAAGAAAAGAAGGCTGCCGAATTCGCTGCATTAAAGCAACGATCCTTATCATTAGCAGATTATGAAGCTCAGTTCTCCAGGTTATCTAGATATGCTAAGCATCTTATTAGCACGGAGAAGATGAAAGCCCGTAGATTTCTTAATGGGCTTAGGCCCCACTATATTACTCAATTGGCGCCTATGGACATCCAAATTTATTCTGAAATAGTGCGCCGAGCTCAATTACTTGAAGATGCCACGGAACTATCTGATAGGATCCGTGGAAAAGACAAGAAGGAACAAGTCACGGGTTCGGGTTCTTTCAAACCCAACTTTAAGAAGAGGCCCAATAATGGAGGTTCTTCCTCTCAAGATCAGAAATTCAAGAAGACCAAGCCTTTCTCTATCACCACTACCCCTTCGAATACAGTCTGCAAGCATTGTGACAAGGCTGGTCACAAGACGGAAGAATGCTGGAGGAAATTAGGAGCTTGTCTCCGTTGTGGAAGCCGTGAGCATCGGATTCCCGAGTGTCCATTAATGAACGACCAAGCCGGCGATGGTAAACGCCCGGTGACAAAGAATGCTCGTCTTCATGCAATACAGGAGACCGAACCTGAAGAAGAAGGCGGATTAGTGGAAGGTACATTGAAAATTTGTTCCAAATATGCACATGTCTTATTTGATACGGGTGCATCGCATTCTATTGTTTCTAAGAAGTTTGCTGACCCGTTACCTCTAGAACCGGAATGGATGAAAATAGTGTTGTCTACTCCTCTCGGAAACGAGACGGATATCACGCATCATTACCAAAACTGTGAGGTATTGGTTCGAGGAAAGAATTTTCCTATTGATCTTATCTGTTTAGATCTAAAAGAATATGATGTTATACTAGGAGCAGATTGGTTATCTAAGTACCAGGCAACGGTTGATTGCCGTAATAGCAAGATCGTTTTCAAAGAATTTCCAGAACTGACTTATACTAGTCCTAAGAGTCGAAGCAAATCCCCTCTTATTTCGGCTCTTCGAGCAAGCAAGCTCGTCAGGAAGGGATGTGTATCCTTCCTTGCTTTTGTCACTGTTAAAGAAGCTAAGAAAACCAAGATAGAAGACGTTCAGGTAGTGCGAGAATTCCCAGACGTATTTCCAGAAGATTTGCCGGGATTACCCCCTCAAAGAGAAGTGGCCTTCACCATTGACTTAGTCCCTGGTGCTGGTCCTGTTTCAAAGGCACCATATAGAATGTCCCCTGCTGAACTCAAGGAGTTGAAGGAGCAGTTGATGGAACTAATCCAAAAAGGGTTTATTAGACCAAGTACTTCCCCGTGGGGAGCACCAGTCTTATTTGTAAAGAAGAAGGATGGATCCATGAGATTGTGTATCGACTATCGACAGTTGAATCATCTTACTATCAAGAACAAGTATCCACTGCCGAGAATCGATGAATTATTTGATCAGATTTCAGGATCCAAATATTTTTCCAAGATTGATCTCAGGTCGGGATATCATCAGTTAAGAATCAAGGATGATGACATTCACAAGACCGCATTCAGAAGCAGGTATGGCCATTACGAATTTGTTGTTATGCCTTTTGGACTAACAAATGCCCCTGCTGCCTTTATGCAGTTAATGAATAGCATATTCAGGCCTTACTTGGATCAATTCATAGTAGTCTTCATTGATGATATATTGATATATTCTAAGACTAAGGAAGAACATGAAGAGCATTTGAGGATTGCATTGCAAGTCTTGAGGACAAATCAATTATATGCTAAACTCAGCAAATGCGAGTTCTGGCTTGAAGAAGTGGCTTTTCTCGGACATGTCATATCCAAGGACGGTTTATCTGTAGATCCGTCAAAGGTTGAAGCTGTAAGAAACTGGGAAAGACCCACTAATGCAAGCGAGATCAGAAGTTTCTTAGGTCTTGCAGGCTATTATCGGCGATTCATCAAAGATTTCTCTAAGATCGCCGTGCCCCTTACAAGGTTAACTCGTAAGGAGATCCGATATGAATGGAGTGAGGAATGTGAAAGAAGTTTCCAAACTCTTAAGGATCATCTCACTACAGCTCCGGTGTTAGCTCTACCAATAGAAGGAGAGAAATTCGAGGTCTACACTGATGCTTCTGGCATTGGCCTCGGATGTGTCCTAATGCAACAAGGAAAGGTCATAGCATACTCTTCACGTCAACTGAAGAAGCATGAGGAGAATTACCCCGTCCATGACTTAGAACTGGCCGCGGTAGTATTTGCCCTAAAGATATGGAGACACTATCTCTATGGAGTACAGTTCACTGTCTACTCCGATCACAAGAGTCTCAAATATCTATTCTCACAAAAGGAGCTAAACATGAGACAAAGACGCTGGCTAGAATATCTCAAGGACTTCGACTTCAATATACAATACCATCCCGGAAAGGGTAATTATGTTGCTGATGCCCTTAGTCGAAAGCCGAGAGCAATGATAGCCAATTGTATGATACAAGAATGGAGGTTACTTGAACAATTCTCCGAGCTCAATATAAGCTTGGACACGGAATCCAAATTTGTTACATTATCTCATGTAAGCATACAGTCAGATTTATTATCTGAGATACAAGCACTTCAGGGTGATGATCCTATATTAGTGGAAATCAAGGGCAGATTAGAAGGACAATCTGATTTTCAACTAACTTCTGATGGAAGATTATTATTCAAAGGTAGAACTTGTATACCTGATTGTCCGGAATTAAAGAAGAAGATCTTAGATGAAGCTCACCGATCAAGGTACACTATTCATCCTGGATCAACTAAAATGTACCAAGATGTAAAGAGGAACTTTTGGTGGCCCAATATGAAAAGAGAAATAGCGGACTATGTATCACGCTGTCTTACATGCCAACAGGTCAAGGCGGAACACCAAAAGCCTGCTGGAAAACTACACCCTCTAGATATTCCTAAGTGGAAGTGGGAGGATATTGGTATGGACTTCATCATGGGTTTGTCTAAATCTAAAGGAGGACATGATGGAATCTGGGTTATCATTGACCGATTAACTAAATCGGCGCATTTCTTGCCAATAAAAAGCCGATGGTCAATTGATGTGCTAGCTGCACTGTACATCAAGGAAATAGTCAGGATACATGGAATTCCTGTCTCAATCGTGTCTGACAGAGATCCCCGTTTTACTTCTCATTTTTGGAAGGGATTACAACATTCGTTAGGAACAAGGCTCAACTTTAGTACTGCTTTCCACCCACAAACGGATGGTCAGACCGAGAGAACTAACCAGGTTGTTGAGGATATGCTTAGAGCATGCATCATTGACTTTGGAGGATGCTGGCACGATCATTTACCACTAGTGGAATTTGCATATAATAATAGCTACCAAGCTAGTATCCAAATGGCACCTTTCGAAGCCTTATACGGAAGGAGTTGCAGATCACCCATATGCTGGAACGAAGTTGGAGAAAAACAACTGCTAGGTCCAGACATGGTAAGGGATACAACTGAGAAGATACAAGTAATCAGAGAAAGATTGCAAGTTGCTCAGACGAGACAAAAAGCTTATGCTGATACAAGAAGGAGAGATCTTGAATTCCAAATCGGAGATCATGTATTTCTCAAGATATCGCCTGGACGTGGCATACGAAGATTTGGTGTTAAGGGCAAGCTTACGCCAAGATTCATCGGACCATTTGAGGTACTTGAAAGAGTTGGCGAGGTTGCTTATCGCATCGCATTGCCTCCTCAATTGTCCGAGGTACATAATGTATTTCACATATCCATGTTGAAGAAGTATGTGCACGATCCATCTCATATTATTGAACATAGAGATCTGGTGATCCAGAAAGATCTCACCTATGAACAGAAGCCTATGAAGATCTTAGATCGAGAAATACGAGCTCTAAGGAATAAGGTTATTCCCATGCTCAAGGTGCAATGGAATAAGAATCCCGAACGCGAAGCGACATGGGAGACCGAGGAATCTATGAAGAAACGATTTCCCGAGTTATTCTAAGAGGTATATACACTCTCCACGTGTATAATTATATATATTAAATTTGGGGACCAAATTCTTTTAAGTGGGGGAGGGTGTAGCAACCCTGATAAATGAATATTGAAATAAAAATAAAAACATACATAGTACAGAAGTAATACAGACAAAATAAAGCAAATTAAAAATAACGCCTCTGAGTAAGGCGTTAATTTAAAAATAAACGCCTCTACATACGGCGTGACTAAAGAAAGGACGCCCACGCATGTGGTCGTCAACTCTCACGCGACCAAATAGGCAAGTAAAATAAACGCCCATGTCTTAGGCGTGTTTCAAAAACAAGGAACGCCCTTATACAAGACGTTTCTTAAGAAACGACCTGAACAAGGTCGTTAATTTAAGAATAAACGCCCTGACCAAAGGCGTTAATTCAGTTCGTGACCCGTTCGAACCCAGAGCTTATCCAGGGAAAGATTAACCTAATCTAGTAAGTGTCTATTAGAGTAAGGACTCTATTAGGGATATGTTACCCTCAATCAAACACTACTTTTGTTAGGACTCCAAAATCCTATAAATAGTCTTGATCGAACAACCCTAAACCTATTTGGACGATCGAACTGCACAGGTACGTGAAGAACATATGTTCTTCTATTTTCTTCTTCTGTTCCTTTCTTATGAACGTAGCATGAGAAGAATTAATATTCTTCGTTTCTTCTATTCTTGCAGGATAAGAAGACTAACGGGTAAGTCTTCTTTCTTTCTCCTCCTTTACCTCTGTTAAGTTATTACGAAGCATAATACCTTCGTATTCTATCCTCTGTAGGTCGTTCATCTTCATCCAACGTCTGCTGCATCTTTGATTCTTACAGACCCTTCACGGTTATCTCCAAATCAACCCTTTAAGGTAGGATTTTCTCAAGTCTCGTAGCCCAAACTAAAAATAAATATAAGAAGCACCATGCATGATATATTTATACAGTTTGCATGTAGTTTTAATACGTTTTCTGTAAATTTTTCAAGAAACGCCCTTGAATAGGGCGCTACTTTAAAAGAAACGACCATCACAGTGGTCGTTAATTAAAAGTATACGCCTTGTATACAGGCGTTAATTTCATGAACAATCGCATGTAATCAATAATTGATCCTGTTTAAAATTCAATAAATATGAAATATCGATTCTAATATCTTGCATGACTCTACCTGTAAATTCCTGCTAATTTTCTTGTCATGATCATGTCTCCTGTCTTGGAAATTTATTTGTTGAAATATTGTAAATTCCTTGAATTCACGACCTTGACAACGTCGTTTTACACCTGTTAACGCCCCATCACAGGGCGTAAATTGAAAAGAAACGCCCCTTTCTAGGGCGCGTTTTCTGTAAATTCCTGAACTATGTATATCCTGTAAAATAAAATTAAACAGTAACGCCCCTTTCCAGGGCGTGTTTTAAATAAATCCTGAAAATTATTTATATTCTGTCAAATATTTAAATAATGAGACGCCTGCTTATATAGTCGTCAACTCTGAAGAAACGGCCCTGTCCAGGGCGCGTTTTATATAAATTATTGAAATAATGAAATTCTGCAAAAACGGAACATATGTAAACGCCCTTATGTTAGGCGTTACTTACCTGACAAACGCCCCTGACTAGGGCGTGTTTTTCATGAATTAATAAAATTATTGAAAATTCTGTAAAATATAAATATGTAAACGCCCTTCTGTTAGGCGTTAATTACTTGAGAAACGACTTGACCTAAGTCGTTATTTTACTGTAAAACTGATTTTTCCCTGTTTTTGTTAACCGATGATTTCATATGTTATATAATATATATATCGGCACTATTCTCCACTCCGTGAGTATAGTCCCACGTTTCACGTTGTTTCATCGATCACACTCAACTCTCATTGACATACAAGCTCTCCATTGGACATTCCGTTCCTTTGGACTAGCGAGTTAGTCATAGAGACCTCCGTAAGACTCCTCGTAGCCTTGGATTCCCTCAAGGCCGACTGAGCTGGTTGTACCCTAAAAACCCATTACACGATCCTTGCCATGTCAATCTAAAGAAACATGGTATACCGGCCCTTATGATTATACAAAGAGTATATCATAAGAAATTCTTAATGGGATGATGATATCATGCCATATCATGTCGTTCTTGTAAACCTCAATTCTATGATAAGAATGAGGGTATCTTGCTTGATCTAATGTTTATGTGGACCTCAATTCTATATAAAGAATGTCCATATTGATTTGTCATGGGACCTAAGTTAAGGGAACCATATTCTACCTAGTTTTATTGATATCGTGATTTTACCGTTATTATCGCCAATCTATGTCCTTTGTCATATTTTTGGACTCTATTCTGTCAAAGTTGTCATACATGTCTACAAGCTTGAATATTGAAACTCTATATTGGCTATATAAACAAGAGTGGATGTCAAAAATACATGATAAATGCCTGTGCATATAGGGCCCGATCTGGTCCTGGGAGGAGCACCCGAAAGTACTTGTGCCCATGGGAGTTAAAATGATAAGGTATCTGGCATTATACCGAGTACTTGACTTGCTTGATTGGACATTCCACACACATCTTGTACTTGAATCGTACTTGACTTTACATGAAATGCGTGGCCCGAAAAAGGGTAATTTACTTGCTTGATACATGATAGCCAAAGTTCTTGACATGACTTGTTAAACGTGCTTGCTTGAATACCTTGAATACACTTGTCATCTTGTTGGAAGTTCATGATTAAGTTCATCTTATTTCTTGATATTACATTCTCTCTATCTTGTCGTTTTATGCGAGCATGCATAGCTTTATTGCATTCATGAAAGATGTAATTATTTAAACCCCTTGCTAGTACTTGAGATATAATTTCTACTGAGCGTTCGCTCATTCCGTTTGTCCCTTGTACTTTTCAGGTAAGTCCGACGACGATGGAAGTCAATCGGATGGGAATGTTCAAGAGTGAAAGTGATAGAGCTGCCCAAGTGTCGTCTAGTCTTTCCTATAGTTTCTTGAGTCAAATATGTATTCTTTTCCTTTTTATTAAACAAAGTATTGGATTTGTAATAGTCTATCCATTATGAAATGAAGGATTGGGTTATCTTGCTATTTTGCGCATCTCTGTCTTTGCGTCGAATACACGACCACTCTGATTGATATGATTGATATAGACACGTCGCGCATCTCTGGGTATCTTCCGCGCTCGGGGCGTGACACCTCCCGACAGTGGGCTTCTTGGCATATATATTAAGACTTCATGGGGCTTGTTTAACACCTTGCATTCACAAACACGTGTGAGGCACTGTGCATCCCACCTTCGGAGAACCAGAATTATCTGAGCATCCTTTCTTAGCAGACAGATGATTGCCTGAATGTTGGTATGGTTTTATCAGTCAGACTACCTGAATGATAGCCGTACTGAACATTGGCCTAGCCAGGGATGGCTTTAGCCGAATAAAGTGTTAGGAATAGTGGGTCTCTTCTATTCTGATTCTCGGAACTTCCGGGGATGGTACAGGAGCTGTACCCTCGCCTGATCTTCAAAGCTGTGAATCTGCTTTGGTCTCTTCTGGTATATTTTAGGTGTCAACAAATGCCCCCCACCCGTAGGTGGCGTAAGCGAAGAACGAGTGACACGGGACATGCGGGTGCACACTGCACCACACCTCGTAATTTCTTCAGGTGTGCTCCTGTTCATTGTTCATTCTTGTGACTCCGGGTCTTCATTCTGCTTGGACAATCCCAGTACTTTATCAGTATACTCAGACATGTGTCAGCATTCTTGATTTGATCTTCTGATTGCAGCACCTTGGATGAATCGAACGGCACACTGACGATCCCGACACGGTCATCTCGGCGTGGCCGTCGTCTCGGCGTGCTAGGTCTGGCGCAGCTGCTCTCGGCGCAATGGCCGTCTCGGCGCGCCGCTTGGCATTTTTGAATTTCGGCGCAAAGGCCGTCTCGGCGCGCCTTTTGGCGCGTTCGGCAATCGGCGCGTAGGCCATCTCGGCGCGCCTTTTGGCTAGGTCTATATAGGCGTCGAGAGGGGGGAGAGAGGCTCATTTCTCACCGAGCTCTCTCTCTCTTCGGCCTCTTCTTATTCCACTGCTTCTGCGATCGGCGTGGGGAGCATCCCCTTGACCGTTTTCTCCTTCGGGACTACGTCCCTCTTTATTGCGGAGTCACCCCCTCTTGGTGGGTGCTCTCCTATTTGACTTCTGGGCATACCCCGGATAAAGAGAGATGCTGCCAAAATTTTCCTTGAGATCTTCTTTTCTATTTTATTCTTCATATCATCTTATTTTCCCTTGATTTTTGTCTGTAGCTGCTGCAATGGCCTCTTCTTCCAGCCGTGTTGCTTCCGACGCTGCTGACGTCGACGCTTCCTCCCAGGGTAGGGTGTCTGGCCCTATTATGACCTGGAGGAACGTCGGACAACTGGACTGGGGTCTCGGGAGGATCGCTATAGTTGATGAATCCTCTGACTCCGAAATAGACACGGTATCCTCGTCTCGCGTTGTGACTATCGAGGGAGGACTTGACTTCAATCGCGACGACGAGTATCGCCCGGACTTCCCGAAGGACCGGCACCTTGCACCGTTCATCTGCACCTTCAGCGTCTCGGGGAAGAGAGACGTCATGCTGGCTCGGATGGTGGAGCGGGCCATGTTGTTGGACCGGGACAGCTTGAAAGGTTCTATGTACCGCGGAGACACCATCTATCTCCCGGGAGAGCGACGCAAATGGAATGCCATCTTGGGGGTGACAGAGCTGGAGGAAGAGTAGAAAATGCTGACACAGGCTCCAGAATTCACACCAGCTAGGTGGGATACCACTGCAGGCCGGGTCAACAGAGAAAAGCCCGGCTATGGTTTATTCTTGGCACCCATCAAATGGGGCTATAGGGACGAGCCATTCGTCCTGAACTGCTTGGCTGTCTAGTTCAAATTTCAGTTGGCTGCTGGGTGGTTTGCAGACACGAAAGTGACCGATGCCCATCTCTTCCGTGTAGGAGCAGTAGAATTCACAGAATATGTTCTGAAGGAGTATGCGCCGTTGCTGGTCAGGGCCGAGGTGTATCACAGTGTGTATGCATCCCGTTTCAGGTATCCCATCTCGAAAGGGTTGTGCTACGGTATGTTTGAAGTGTTCTGCCCACAGTTCAATACTTTCTATACAGCAGATGGTGAAACCTCTCTGGACCTCTGGAGCCTGTCACAGCTGTCGGGTCTGCCGATCAACGGAGAGCCCTATGAGGAGGTCTGCCTTCATGACTTCATCAAGGACGAGACAGATGGTGAAGGTGAATATTATTTTAGCTACTCATACCGGTACTTAATGAAAGCGTACCGCTCCCTCTGCTTGGCGCTGAACAGGGGGTCCTCGAAGGGGTATCGGCCCCGAGAGAAAAGCAGCAAATTGAGAGTCCGAGTAGGACATTGGATTCAGTATTTCTTCGACGTAGTCGCCTTCACCCCTTTCTGCGAGCTTCAGCTCGATCATTCTCTCCACCATCATCCGGTTCATGACTGCAGGGTCAACCGGCTCTAGATAGAAGTGTGTCGGCTGCAGGTACGGGGTGACCAGGGTGGTCGCCTGTGGAGGATGCGGCAGCGGGGGTGTCTGGTGCACTTGAGGGAGCACCGGTGGTAGCAGCGGTTGGAGCTGTGGTGGCCACTGTTGCATTGTCGCCATGCTTGGTTCTGACGACTGGGGCAGTGTGTAGAGCGGTGGAGGGCCGTCATGACGGACCGTTCCCCGGGATGATTCACCCTAGACTTCGGGTGGTTTGGAAGCTGAGGATTGTTCAGTTTTCTCCATCAGCTGCTTCTTCTGCAAGTCTATCTCTTGCCTATATTTCTGAAGTAGCATCAAGACCGATGGGTCTATAGTGGCTGTAGTGGGGATAACCTCCGCTGTGTCCTCGGACGTACCGTCGGGTAGGATGTCGAGGGGGACGTCGTCTTCTTCCTCTGCCGTCACCACATTAGCGGTCAGGACGGGGGCCTTATCATCCCAGTGGTGGTAAACCTAGGGTTGTTTTCCTTTAGTCATTATCAGGAGCTCCCTTGCTGCTTCTGCTCTGCGAATGCTCGGCCCTGGCCGTGCGGCCAACTGAGCCAATTCTCGGGGATCTTCGGGAAGCCCCCCATATCGGTTGGATATACCAGCCATGCTGCAGGTGAAGACCTGCATCCTTCTCCTCTGTCGATGGACCCTCCTTTTAACTTGCTGCGGGAAGGTCAGCCTATCGAACATAGAAACTCCTCTTCCTTCTTCCCGCTTGGGGATGGCTTCATCGGCTTCGATCTCGAAGCTGCTGTCATATCCGTTGTCATCGACTGACGACACCATCATTCTTTCTCCCACATCTTCTTCATCTGCCGTTGACGGGCAGTAGTCTTTATCGGCGGCGGCTGCTTGCATCAGTCGCTGTTGCCCAAGCGAGGGGTTGCCTAACCCTCGGAAATAGTTTCTGACCAGACATGTCATCTCTTCTTGACCCCGCTCCTGATGTAGCACGGGGGATAGTTGTCGACCTCCCGCGGGAGGGATATAAGCCAGCCAAGCTCTGTCGGCAGGTTGTTGGAATCTTCGTCCCGTAGCTGGGACGTTGGCTTGACGAGCATCAGCCCGGAAACTTCTGCGGTGCGGAGGATCCGCAACCACTTCTTCTTCTTTCATCGGGGGCAAGCCCCTTTCTCTTCTCTCTTCCGCCCCGTCATACATAGGACGGCGACGAATGGGTGTCAGCTGGTGGACAGGTTGGGCCCGCTTGGGAACCCACACCTGTTTGAACTTTCTCGGCCTGGGGGCCGACCTTCTTTGGCCATAGTGGCCGATTCCTTCTCTTTCTGCCCTCCTTCCAGCGAGGGCCTGGTATGTATTGTGGACAGGGATGGTGGGGATGACTCGATCTGGGGCCACCCGTGCATTGTGTCCGTTGAGGAAGAAGCGCATGCCGCCAACCATCATAGATTTCCCGGACTGAGATAGAGTCCCGGTAATCACAGCAGCACTCCTGTGGGCTTGGCGACGTTGACGTCCTCCAAGGTGCTTGTTGACAATATTGGGGCGGGCCCCACATATGGCGTGGTGCAGCAGACAGCTAGCGGCCGGGGTCGGACTCTTGGAGGAGTCGTTGCAGCAAGGAGCCTTCAGAGGTTCCACTTTCCCCACAGCTTCCTCGACAGGTTCCGGGGCTTCAATCTCCAGCATGTCCACGAAGGCCAACCTCAAGAAGTTGGGGAAGCTGACGGCGGCAGGGAAGCTGCCGAAATCCATGGGCACCGCCAGGTACCCTTGTGCATGCCTAGCAACGATCGAAGGACCGAAGCCGACGCCAGTTAATCCATTTGTTGTCATCGTTTGCCTGCAAAAACAAACAAGCCAATGATCAGAAGCCTTTGAGAGGGCCTCGAAGCCCAAGTATCTCGGCAAAGAGATGAAAGGTGACACTGGTCCCACTGGGCGTGCCAGACTTATTTGCGATCTTTTTTATCTTATTATTATTATTTTTATTCTTTTATAAATATATATATATGTGTGTGTGTGTGTGTATACATACATATATACATCTTATTTCATGCGTCGATCAACCAATTAACTAACTGGTAGTTAACTGACTGATTGACTGCACGGGCGTGCCAGTCACATACGTGACAACTTTATTGTGCGCTCGTTCTGACTTGGTCAGACGAATGTGAGGTTCGGTCGGGACCAGCAGTCTGCCATACCATAAAGGCTATGGCGTTAATTACATCCCCCACGAGGAGGGAACACCTTTGATTAATTACCGAGATAGTGGGCTGTCGAGGCCGGAATAAAGGATGCGATGTTACAAACATGACGGAATGATGCGAGATGCGTCTATCTATCATGCAGGAGAGGCATGGTTCATTTAATTGGAGACCCGTGGTACGTGGCGGAGGGCGTAGGTCCGAAGACCACCATCGCGCATAGCGGAGACTTCCGATCGGGCGTAACCCGACCTTATGTCAACGCCGTTTGATATACCCGAGGTTCTATGCAAGTATGCATGCATGACGCTGAGAACTGTACTAAGCATGGCAACAGAATTATGACAGTAAGCAGTGCTTGATCACATTCATTAATCCCCGTCAGAAGGGAGGGAAACGGTAATGCATGGGTAATAACGAAGGCAAAGTGGTAATACACATGATAGCGAACATGATAGAAAGGTTATTCAGGGTATAAAAGCCCTTACCTTATTCAATCTACTGCTAATTGGGGCTGCCAATCTCGACCACGGGCGGCCAGGATTGCCCCAGGGCCGAGCCAGGGATTTGACAGCAAAACGATCAGAAACGGCGTCAGAAAATGTAGGTATAGGACTTAAAACGGCGTGGGAAACCGTAGGTAAATGAGGGAGGTTGAAACGGTGTGGCCCGTTTGGGGCGCGCCGGGAAGAGCGCGCCGTTTTAAGGCGCACCGTTTTAAGGCACGCCGTACATAAACGGTGCCAATTTAGCCCGATCTCACAGAATCCGAGCTTTTATTCATTTTTCTTGGGCTTATTAAAATACTTTGGGAAACTTTGAAAGTTTATTTAAGTTATTGATTCAAAGGATCGACCCCGGGGCATTCCGAGGGTCGAGTCACAGACTCGCGCGAGGTTCACACTCGAGTGCGGCGATTGTTCCGAGTCAGACTCGTTCGAGCCAAAATTTCGGCAGCATCTCCCCATCCCAGAGGATTGTCGGGGAGAAGCGGGGAGTACTCACGTGGCGGAGGAACCCCTATGAGCCGGGTGGCGCAACAGCGGCCGGCAAACCCGAACGGAAAGTAAAACCCCGAGGCCTAGCCTGCTAGGGGCATCGAATCCGTGGGCGATAGTGAACGAATGAGGCGACTCATTATGGGAGCGAAAACCACGAGGGCTGGCCTGCGAGGGGCACGCGACCCGAGTCGACAAAATGCTCAGATCGGGACGACCGATAGAGAGAAGGAAACCCCAAGGGCTAGCCTACAAGGGGAACACAACCCACGGCCACCACAAAGTCCATTAAGGACCGTGGATTTGAACTGTAGGGCTTAGCCCTGTTACTGTGCACTCAATGGCCCATAGGGATGTTCGTCATCGATGGATGAGTCCCCTATCAGCCGAGTGGCTGATGTAGAAGATTGGGGGAATATCCCCCTCCCCGGGTACTGGAGCGATGCTACAGAGCATACTCCTGTTAAGATGCGAACGGGTGGAGCATGCAGCGGAAGACATCGTTTGACAACAAGTGGACAAACGAACTACCAGAAACATATTAGAACGGCGAAGCCCGCGGGCTAAATAAGTTAATACTAGCACGCTATATGATTAGCATAGAGATCCAGGGAAGGGATGTATATATCATATTTAGAAACAAACCAACAGGGGCTCGTCACAGGATGAAGAGGGAACGGCAGAGGCGATCTTCCCCTCCCCTCTGGCCTATATGGAAGGGCACAGGGACGGCGAAGGGTCTGCTCCCTAGATAGGGATGGATAGAGATATGCACACAAGTGCACCTCCGATCACAAAACCCATTGCACACATGGTGCAGAGCTCGACCATTGCACTGGAACAGAGAGAGAGAACCCAGGGGAGGGGGGAAGAACGATTCATGTAGCCCCAAGGGCATATCCAGCATCGGGGAAACAGATACGGGAACTATGTATGCCGGGAAATCATTAAATGCACATTTTAGAAGAAATTAGAGAGGGCATGAAAGAGAGATACGGCATCAGCCACAATCGCATTTCATTCATTCAGTGAACGATACAGGTAGATATGCACATCATATATATTCCAGCGTCGGCGTTGTCGCTCGGCCGTCGTTTACATTAATAGAAGAAGATCATTACAGACGAAGAGAAGGGCAGAGGCGATGGTGAGGGGGGGAGGTCAGGCTCGTATCATCACCCCTCCCCTATCTCACTTACATTATATCAGGGGAAGAAAACCAAAGAAGAAAAGGGGGATCGACCGGAAGGAAAAACACGGAAACCCACCTAGACCCTTCCTCCAGAACAGAGTATCAGACCACAGGCTTCTCTTCTCCGGCTCCGGAGATATTTAGACAAGCAGATGAGGAAGACGGTGGTGAGAACCCTCGGTGGAAACCCTACTTCTCCCCCAAGGTTTTTCTCTCGAACGAACCCTCTCCCCTCGTATTCGCTCTCTTCTGTTATCTTCTCTTTTTTTCTTGATTTTTCCTCTCTTCCTCCTTTTTTTTTCTGTTTCGAAGGTAGGCTATATGTAGCCTTCGTTAATATGGCACCCTAGGAAGGGGGCGCGCTGGATTTGGTGGCGCCGGGAACAAGTCCCCAATCGGATGAGCGCGCCGGATCTGGGGGCACCGTATTAAGCGGCGCCGATGACCCTTCACGCGCCGTTTTAACTTGTTTGCTCAGCGCAGGTCGCCGATGGGTCCGAGGATGGTTTCGGAAGCTCCCGTTGACTGTTCCTCACGCCATGGCCCTTGGAAAACCTTGACGGGGCATTGATGAAGCTCTCGATATGACGGATGGCCTTAATCAGAACTTCACGTGTGTCTGGCCCGAGTACACGGGTATCCTGCTGGCACGGCCTTTGACACTGTGATTTGTGCTTCTAGTTGAGACGGACTCATGCTCGAAGCTTCCTTGCAGGATGGCATTGCATCCAGGGTAATTCCGCCTTGAATGGCGATCCATCGGCCACTAACGGGCCCACTGTGGTGAGAAGCCGAACCCGTGTCGGGTGATCGGGGCCTTCTGCTGACAGAACCTTCGGCCCCTTGTTGTGGGCGGCCGAGGACGTTCTTCCTCTTTAGGAGAGTCACCGGGTAGACTGTCGTCCTTGGTCGGGTGACGGATGTAGGGTAGCGACATGACGAGGTCGATGCCGGATCATTGGGCAGGCTTGATCGTGCTGCCAGTTGGTTGTGGATTCATTCCAACTCTCCTGAGGTAAAGTCCCCGGTGCTCACTTCAAGGTGACTCGGGGCTCTGGCAACTTGAGGAATCTTTAGTAAGTTGATCTTCATCGGCTTCTGTGCTTCAGTGGGGCGTATCATTCGTCTCTGCGGCTTGGTCACCGAAGGATTATATTTTGAGTGCCAACATCGGTACAATTTATAGCTCTGCATTCACGACAAGTCTGTGCATATATCTACTTTGTTAACTTGAGTCCGTGCATACATAATCTCATGCTAAATCAAGTCTGTGCCCACATCATAACCAATTCAGTGCATAAGAGATTCATGCATCTTAGTCCATGAAATGTCTGTAGTCTGCATAGTTAGTGCATCAGTTAGTCTTGTGCTGCAAATAAGTCTGTGCATATGCTAGTGTGACAGTACTGAACTCGTGCATATAATACCCTATGTCCGTGTACATCTTTCGTGATTGAATGAAGCCTGTGCATATTTTATACATAACTGAAAGACACTTATGCAACAGGTCAATAGCTCATGTTCTTCGAGAAGGGCACGTGATCCAATGACGATCCTCACTCAAAGATGCTGCCACGTGGACCCTGAAGCTTCCAGATTCTGATAAGTGGCGAGTGTCTCTTGAAGCTTCCAGGCTGGAGCGTTCCCTCCACACTCCTAGGGAAAGAGCTTGTCAACCTGACCTGATGGAGTATATATAGTCTACTTCCTGTAATCAGAAGGATATCTCTCGAAAGTAGTAGAAGGAAAAGAGAAAGAGAGAGATCGAGAGCAGCAGAGAAACGCAGAAGAAGAAGAAGAAGACAGGAAGAGAGAGAGAGATCGAGAGTTTGAGAAGAGAAGAAGAGAAGCTTCATCTGAAGATTAGTCCCTACTGGAATCTGGATCAAATCCAATCCAGTCAGCTCCTTGAAAGCCATATCTGCGCGTCAGTGTTTACAGCTTTCAGTTGCTGTCATTTCCCGTTTCTTGTTTTCCTTTTTATTGTTATTTCAATCTGTTTGTCAGCAGAGCAAGCTGTGTTGCTCAGCTGTAGCAGAGGAGGATTCCTCTAGACGGGTTAAGCTGTAAGCCCCAGCGGTTGTAGAGGTGTGGTGTCCTCTGGACGGCGAAGCTGTAATGCCCAGCGGGTCAAGCTGTGTGTCAGCAGATGGCTAAGCTATATTGCCCAGCAGAAGTAAGCTGTGATGCTAAGCGGATATAGGCAAGCTGTGAGGCCCAGCTATTAAGCTGTGTATCTGCAGGAAGCCACACTCTGGTTGGAGTGTGGGGCAGACGTAGGTTTGGAGGACCGAACCACCTTAAAATCTTCTGTTCATCGTGGTTTGATTATTTATTCTACTCCGCTAGATGTATGCTTAGGAACATTTATGATAGTCTGATCTTATATCTAGTGAGAGATAGGTTTGCACACCGTGCGTTTGATTCTGGTCTTGATAGAGTCTAGTTGATTAGATGAACTGAGTCATCTCTTTAGTTTATAGGGAGTAGATCAGAAGTACAGTCTCTCTGATCTTCCTTCCATCTTTCAAAGGGTGCATCTAAGTTGATTAAGGCACCCGTGGGTTTTAATTTCGCATCTCTGTTTGTTATAAGTTTTAATTGGGCATTGTTTTAGAGAGGGATTCATTCACCCCCCCTCTTTTGAATCCATCGCACTGGTCCCATCATCTATGACTCTCTTTCCCCGACCCTGTCGGGTGTCTATGATTCCTCTTCCCCGGCCCTTTCGGGTGATTCTAATTCTTCTCCGACCCTATCGGATGACTCCAATTCTCTTTCTCTGACCATGTTGGATGATCACTCTTCTTCTTCCTCATCTTTGCAACAATCTTCTCGTCATCTTCCCATTCTCTCCTCTTCACCCTTTTGTGGTTCTCGCCCTTTTTCTTGCTACTTTCGAGGCTTTAGTCCGCCTTGATCCCAGTTAATCTCTGTTCATTCTGTATCTGGTTCCTTGTTATAAGGATCTCTGTGCCTTAACAAGGGAATTCTAGCCCTCATCTCTCTTCCTTTTTATCATTCTTCATCCAGTTTGATGTCTGCCGCTCCTTCGTGTAAAGGAATCTTTGATCCTTTACTGTCCTTTCCCTTTCGTCTTGTCAAACAAGGAATACAAAGTTTGTACTCTACGAAGCTCGATAATCAAAGATCGCGTCAGGATGCTATTACCACACTATGGATTTGCAAGGTATCATTATTTTGTGCAAGAATATGTTATCGTCGCTATTATCTCTCTTACTCCTGCACATGCTTATAATGCTATTCCTCACATGGATAAGTGGCTTTTAGGAATTTGCTTTGTTAAGCTTAGTCAAATGTCGAGTTCGCTTCTGCAGCATCCTTAGGCTGGTGATAGCTCCACACTGGGAATCCAATTCTTTCCTCGATCGTTGAGGGTGACCTTTTAGCATGGGTTTTTCACACACTACATGGAGAGCCATGGCCAATCTCTCTAGAGCAACACCGTTGCTACTTTGGCCATACTTTGGGTATGCACAAAGGTCTTTTTCTTTTCTCTGCTTAGCCAAGTGTAGGGGAAATGGATTTATAGATAAGATGACCAACCTAGGCACTCCGTAATACGAGAGAGGTCTCAAATAGGGGCAGTCTTGACCCTCAAATGAGCTTTATTGTGAAACCTAGCCAATAAGGGCTATCAAAATCAAAGTGAATGAATCAAATAAAAAATTATGAATCAAAGGCATGGCAAGAGTGGCAGTATAGTTCCCCGCGGGACGTCATGAGCCCGGTCGCATGCATGCCTGATATGGGTCTCAAAATTAAAGACACAAAGCCCCGGTGTAACAGACTGAATCTTTGAGGGGTACTGCCCTGGAAGGAATTCAAATTTTGATATCTCCCATCCTGTATAAAGCTTGTCTCCAATTTTTCTTATGCTTCTTCCTCTTAGGCTGGGTTGTATCCCAAGTATGGCCTTAGTAGGTGCACTGTTCTTTAGAGGTGGCTGGTTATGGTAAGCCGCCCTTAAATGCACGCCCTGATTAAGGGAAGCCTCTAATGAGAGCGGTAGGAACGACGATCCCTGGCCAGTAGTTTGAGCCCGTCTCGGGTGCTGCGGATTGTTATTTTCAAAAATTAAAAAAATTAGATATTTTGAAAATTCCAAAAAAAAATCAGAAAGTCAAAAAATAAAAAAATCAGATATTGTCAAAATAAAAAAAATCAGCTATTTTCAAAATTTCAAAAAAAAATCAGAAAGTCAAAATTCCCAAAAAAATCAAATATTGTCAAAATCTAAAAAATCAAATATTATGAAAATCCAAATCTAAAAAAAATCAAAAAAATCAAAAAAATCAAAAAAATATTTATCTTTTGTCTATATGTTCTATTTGTTTTGAGAATGGATATAATGTATTTGCTAAAGTGTGCAGGTTGCAGGTGTTCAAGTTTTCCTTGCTCTTCATCTTTTTGCTCTATCTCATGTTCATATCTTTTATATGTTCTCTTCTTCAATCCACTCTCTCGATATGTTATGAAGCTCATGTCCTTCTCAACTTTCGCTTACCCGCTTGATCATATCTCCATAAGAGGGCATTGCCTCATGATTTTGAACCTGGCGGTTCTGCTTCATCCGATCTTGGGGCTTTGATTGAAGAGCGTATCTTGTCATGTCTTATGTCCCGCCGTGTCCTTGACATTTGCTGTCTATGTCCCTCCGTGTCCTTGTCACATGTGTTATTTTGTCCCTACATGTCTGTCATGTTTTCGTCCCACTGTGTCGCCATGCCATGTGTTGTCGTCATCCCACACATGTGTGGTCCGTGTTGTCTTTTGTCTCCCATAGTGTTGTCATCCCATGTATCTTTGTCCCACTATGTCCTTGTCCCACCATGTGTGCTGTCCCACCACATTATGTTGCCTTGTCCCATTGTGTCATACGCATGCTTATTGCTTGTTCTTGTGGTGTTTTGGTTCATTCATCTTTGAAATGTTATGTTTCGTTCATCTTCGTGGTTTTGTCATATTCATTGTTATGTTATGTTCATTCATGTTGTTGTTGTCTTTTGATGAAAATCAAAAAATTAGAAAAAAAAAATGTTGCTTCGCTTGGCAGGTAAGTCAGGTATGGCTCTCTATCCCTACTCACTGTTGCATTACTATATGGTATCTACGTTATTATAGCCTCTCAAGGACCGGTTGGTTCTCAATGTGTTCTGGGATCTGATGTTCCCCTTTATCAAAAACGATGATGATCTAGGAGCATACAGTTAATCGTTAGATAGGTCATTAGTTTGAGTTGGGTGGGGGACGATGGACTCTGTCTCACACGCCGTGGTTGCAAGAAGACTCTTGACCCTGTCTGGCTCAGTCTGGCAATAATATCCTTGAGTACTTTCTAATTTATCTTTCTTCGCATTCGTTTTGATGATTTCTTTATTTTAGCCCAGCATGCATCATGTCATTTTGAGCACTCACATCTCGTGATTCTCTCAAAGTTTCTCCTCAGCAATGGTTGATTGTGCTGCTATTCTCTTGGATAAGAGATCCTCATTCCACTCTGAATTTGAATGATTTCTCTGATCTTCCCGCTCGGTCTGGTTGGCCGGCGTGATTCTTTTCTGGATTTTATCTCAGTCTTATTCTCCTTTTCAGCTATGTTCCTTCCGATCCCCTCATTGTCTGTGAATTGTGTCCCCGATGAGGTTGGTCGTGTTTCCTTTCTTTCCTTAGTTAGTTCTCCAGACATGTCTCATTCACGTCATCCATTCCTCGTGGTTAGTTCGGCATTTTCGAGAGGATTCCTGTCACTTGTTGGTTATGACGGGTGTCTTTTGCCTTGATGCCTGCTTATTAGTTCTCTCCGCTTCATCTCTGCTTCATCTCTGTTCCTCATCGCTCTCGCTTTCACTCCATCTCCTTTCCATTTCACCTTCGCGTCGCTTTCGCTCGTTCTCTTGTAAAGCAGACATCAATGAGGAACATCTGTTGACACCCATTTTAGCACAAAAGTCACGTTATTTCTCTTATTTACCTCCTTGATGCCCTAAATTAACCATTATTTTAGAGCATACTTTGAGCCTATCTCAAGCCCATGTCTTGGCCATTTTTCAAGCCCATTTAGCCTTGGAACCCTTTATCTTCGATTTCCCAACTTTCGGGCCCGTTCCGGGTCGATTCGGAGCTCAAACAGGCGTCCGGGCGGCTCAAAATTCAAATACCGCTTTTCTGCCAAACGGTCGGTCGACCGATCGTTTCTTGGCCAAGCGGTCGGTCGACCGACCGCTAGCCTATAGCAGAGTCCATCTCGCGCTGGACTCTTCCTGTTTCCTGCTCAATGGGCCTATCTTGCGGCAGCTATATCTTCTAGAATTGTTATGACCGCCAATTGGGCACTAGCCCAATCGGGCACAATTCGGACTCGCGAACTAAACGGGCCAAAAATCTGGACAGATTATCTAAGAACCCTTAGAAAATTTGTAACTTAACGTAGGAAGATCAGAATGGAATGAAACTAGGCTCATTAGAAAGCTTGGACCCTTAGCCTAAACTCTTATATTGAGGTGAAAACTCAATTTGCACCAGAACCCATGGTTCTGAGCCCTTTCTGCCAGCTGTCATGAAGAGGTGTGACTATTGGGTGAATTCACATGTAATTAATAGAAAAATCATAACTCCTGATATGGATAATAGAATTTGATGAAACCACCACCGCAATTTATATCAAGAAGTTCTCGTGATTTTATATGAAGACACCCAAACCCAAATCCCAACGAAAAAATGCCCTCACTCACATTTATGACCAGGTAGATGAAGGGTCATGACTAAAATAGAGAAGGAACAACATTAATATTGCGAAAATCATAACTTGTGCTAGAATTTATGAAATTCAATGAAACTAAGACTGAACGTTAGATCTGGAAGTCCTCTTCATTTCATATGAAGACACCCCAACCTAATTCCCAACAAAAATGTACGCACACTAGCATTTATGATCAGTGGTCGAAGGGTCACACTTGTTCAAACCCGAAGGGATGCTTAGCATTAACTCCTCTTCAAAACTAGCGACCTTGGAGCTTGTTAGAGGCTTGAGGGATGCGGGTGAACTCTTGGGAGGCCTGAAAAGCTATATAAGGAGGGGGTTTTGTGGGTGGCCATCCTTTAGCAACACTCATCTTCCATTTTTCTGCAACCTACGGGTCCTTTTGTGAAAAAAAAGAGAGGTGAGGGACCTTGGCCTTTGCGTAGGAGGGCGAACCTGCAGTGAAGTCTTGGTGGATCTAGGGTGTGGATCTCATCCCCGGATCAAAAGGAAAATCTTTAGGTGGATCTGGGGTGTGGATTTCATCCCCGGATCATCGGTCTAATATCTCAAAAAGTAGGCACCTAGCCTCAAACTTTAGGGGTCGATGATGTATTTGAATGGTTTTAAAACAATTTTTTCTACACTCTAAAAGAGGGATTAAGGGCATGTGGGGACCACCATCATGTTCATTCTGATTCTTTCATTCGTTAAGTTCTTTTGGGTTTCATAAGTCCCCACAGCCCCTAGGAAAAAGGGGTATGTGCATTTTTGTAAGGTCTGTGCACTCTTGTCCATACCTAGGTAAAAAGGGTGCATGTTTTGTAAAGTCTGTGCATGTTTAATAGTAAGGTCCGTGCATGTTAAGGTCTGTGCAGGTTTTAGCTATAGTAAAGCATGTGCATGTTTTGTAAGGTCTGTGCATGTTTAAGGTCTGTGCATGTTTTGGCTATAGTAAGGTCTGTGCACATTTTGTAAGGTCTGTGCATGCTAAGGTCTATGCAAGTTTTAGCTATAGTAAGGTCTGTGCACGTTTTGTAAGGTCTGTGCATGTTTAAGGTCTGTGCATATTTTGGCTATAGTAAGGTCTGTGCACGTTTTGTAAGGTCTGTGCACGTTAAGGTCTGTGTAGGTTTTAGCTATAGTAAGGTCTGTGCATGTTTTGGCTATAGTAAAGTCTGTGCACGTTTTGCAAGGTTTGTGCATGTTTAAGGACTGTGCATATTTTGGCTATAGTAAAGTCTGTGCACGTTTTGTAAGGTCTATGCATGTTTAAGGTCTGTGCATGTTTTGGCTATAGTAAGGTATGTGCACGTTTTGTAAGGTCTGTGCATGTTAAGGTCTGTGTAGGTTTTAGCTATAGTAAGGTCTGTGCACGTTTTGTAAGGTCTGTACATGTTTAAGGTCTGTGCATGTTTTAGCTATAGTAAGGTCTGTGCACGTTTTGTAAGGTCTGTGCACATTAAGGTCTGTGCAAGTTTTGGCTATAGTAAGGTCTGTGCATGTTTAAGGTCTGTGCATGTTTTGGCTATAGTAAAGTATGTGCACGTTTTGTAAGGTCTGTGCATGTTAAGGTCTGTGCAGGTTTTAGCTATAGTAAGGTCTGTGCACGTTTTGTAAGGTCTGTGCACGTTAAGGTCTGTGCAGGTTTTAGCTATAGTAAGGTCTGTGCACGTTTGTAAGGTCTGTGCATGTTAAGGTATGTGCATGTTTTGGTTATAGTAAAGTCTGTGCATGTTTTGTAAGGTCTGTGCATGTTTAAGGTCTGTGTATGTTTTGGCTATAGTAAAGTCTGTGCACATTTTGTAAGGTCTGTGCATGTTTAAGGTCTGTGCATGTTTTGGCTATAGTAAGGTCTGTGCACGTTTTGTAAGGTCTGTGCATGTTAAGGTCTGTGCATGTTTTAGCTATAGTAAGGTATGTGCACATTTTGTAAGGTCTGTGCATGTTTAAGGTCTGTGCATGTTTTAGCTATAGTAAGGTCTGTGCACGTTAAGGTCTGTGCAGGTTTTAGCTATAGTAAGGTCTGTGCACGTTTGTAAGGTCTGTGCATGTTTAAGGTCTGTGCATGTTTTGGCTATAGTAAAGTATGTGCACGTTTTGTAGGGTCTGTGCATGTTTAAGGTCTGTGCATGTTTTGGCTATAGTAAGGTCTGTGCACGTTTTGTAAGGTCTGTGCAGGTTTTAGCTATAGTAAGGTCTGTGCACGTTTTGTAAGGTCTGTGCATGTTTAAGGTCTGTGCATGTTTTGGCTATAGTAAAGTCTGTGCACATTTTGTAAGGTCTGTGATGGGGACATCTCCGACCACTCCACATTTTTTGAGATTCCTGATGATCACTGGCAGTGCTACATCTTGTTCGCCGCTTATTTCGAGTCATATGATGTATTTTTTCATTTGCTTATTTGAGTCTTATCATGTAATTTTCCTTTTATTTGAGTCCAATACCTAGGTTAGGTAGTAATTTATCTAAGTCTTGAGTCATTATGTTGGTTTGATAGGTTAATGGGCCCAATTATATGGGCTAGGCCCAGGGGCGCCCCCTGCCCCTTGGTTCAGTGTTATTTGTCCAAAAGTCAGGGACTTTCTGTATAATGTGGGTTTCCTTTAAATAGGACCCCATTCCCTCATTTGAGGGCTAATGAATGATTGAAAGAAAATTTGAAATTCCACTACAATTGTGAGAATCTCTCTCTCTCTCTCTAAGGGGTGGATTCTCCTCTCTCTCTCTCTTCTCTCTCTCTCTAAAGGGGGCGAACCCCATTCTCTCTCCTCCCCACCCCCAATTTCAAAATTCCCTCTCTCTCTCCTCTCTCCTTTGCCACCTCATCCTCCACATCAGCCCCAACCCTTCATCTTCCCAAGGCTCCATCAATTCCTCCATTAATTTCACCAAGCCCCAAGCACCTCTCACCATTCCGAGGCGACCCTTCCTCTTCCCAAGCCACCCCTCCATCTCCCAAAGAAGAATCCCATTCTCCCACACACCCCTTCACCAACCCCAAGCAACCTTTCCTCTCCCCAACACACCCTTTCCCATCCCCAAGGCCACATTAACCACCCACCATTAACCACCCATTCAAACCAAGGGAGAGGTTCCCCCCCTCTCTCCCTCTCCACCTAGGCAACCTGTGCACTCCACCTCTCCCCCCTGATAGCTGTGACCCCAGCACCCCCCACTCCCTCCCATCACCCCTAGATCCCTTCATTCCCCTTCGCACAACTTCCCTTAGCCACCCCTTGCATGTTTCTTCCCCTTTCCCACCTCCACATACACTATACTCTCTCACTCTGTTCTCAGGTCGCCAGGGGTTGAGGATCCGAAGGTTTCAGAGTCTGCCCCGTCCTCATCTCCAAGGTCAAGATGTCACACCATATATTGCCGGAAAGCTCTTCCAGTCGTCTTCTCAGGCGAGGTGATCCCGCCCCGATCCGAGTTTGGAGCTGCCCGGGAGAGCCGTTCTCCCTCGACTGCGCAACTCGACTCCTGCAGAAGACCAGAGGCCCAGTTAAAGTGCGACCGCGGCCGCTCTTGTGAGAGTTTTGACGTGATTCTTTGGCTGAAGTCTCTTCCTAAAAGTCATCTTGCATCTCCAAGAAACGGAGCACCATTTTAAGCCCGAAGCATAAAGTTCTGATTTTTCTACCCATGGTGCGCAGGTCTGTCCTGTCAGGGCCTGGCAGACACCTCTTTACTCTACGGTCTCTATCTCTCTGCTCCGACCTCCGTTTTCATTTTTTCTGGTTACTTCTCAAAGAGGACCCTCCCACGGTCATATCGATATAATCTACGTCACCTTCAGAGCTCGGGAGTGTTCGTGGCAGCTTCATCCTCCGGCTGTAGCATTCTGGAGTCAGTCCAAGCCAGAACAAAGTGGCCCAGTACCAGAGCCGGCCGTAGCCCTTGACGACATCCAGAAGGTACACCAAAATTCAAGAGTCCTCCCGGACCAGTCAGCCAGGATTCAGCACAGGTTTCGCTGAATTCTGAGTCCGGTAGAGTCGGTCGTGGCGTCAACATCGACTACCTATCCAACAGTTCCAGAAGCAGACAGAATCGACGAAGTCTTCACTCGGTGACTCCTTTAGCTCGCCGTCCGATCTCGCCTGACCGGCTGACCGCCCCTCCCTACGTGGAGGTAGTTTTGGTTGTAATTGATTATCCCTACCCCTAGTCCACCCCCTCTGTGAGGGCATAGTGTATGTATTAGCAGGTCTTCGGCTGAAGCTTCATCGGCGCAGCGTGCGGGTAAGCCCACGCTTCCTCGCTCGCCCTCGTCTCCGGCCGGGATCGGCGTCTTCACGCCGATCAGGTGAGCTCCTGGTTGCACTTCTCTATTAGAATCACTTTGCTTGTTTTGTATCGCATCTTAGTGCCGTCGGTCGGTGAGTAAGTGCCCGATCTCAAAATATCATCGATTTGAGCGACCACCGCGAAGCGAGTTGAGAGAGCGACCCTACAACCCATGCCCTTGGCGTGCTGGCCACCAACGGAATTGGGCATCCCAAGCCCTTAGGGGTTCAGCCCAAGCTAGCCCAAATCCCCAGAAAGGCGAGGTCCCACTTCGGACCCTCTCCACCATCGCCGGTCTATCTACGGATCCGAGTGTGCGCTACAGGGTAGGCCCGCTAGAGTGGGTTCGCCAACTTGTTGCTTGCTTGCAAATATAGGTCCAAGGTGCATTGGTCAAGTGGCTGCCACCTCCAAGGGGTTGTGTCACATCAAATTGGTATCAGATCAAGTTCTAGACTTGTCTCTACTAAGTCTTGTCCTAGGGCCATTGCATGCATCACCCTTGTCCTCCATCATGACTACCTCATACTTGGCATATTCGCCACTCTTAGGCCCATTAGAAGCCTTTGTGTTTGATGGAAGCCACCCTAGTATATATCTAGAGTGGGAGAACTCCATAGATCGACACTTTGGGAGGTTCACTCTATCAGGGCCTATGCAAGTCAACTATGCCAAGAGTTTGCTCTGGCTCCAAGCTAGGAAAGAATGGGAGAATATTGTAGGTTTGAGAGAAGCCAAAGGGGAAGCACCCATTGAATCTTGGGATGAAATGAGGGCTGATCTTAGAAAGATCTACGCACCACAATTCAAACCTCTTCAACCAACCGATCTTCCACCCCCGACCCCAACTCCAACCCAAGAGCTTCCCCGACCAAGCCCAACCCAAGTCCACCCATGTTCACCACCCCGAGAGTACCATGCACCGACCATTATCACTCCACCCACCATAGACTTCCTACCCCATTATCCTTGGAAGTTGTGGCCCACACACATACCCAAGTGGAGATGGATGCCGATCCGGATCCACCTCCCACCATAGAGAACATCCTAGACCCCCCACTTCCACCCACCTCTCCTAGTCCGGGTCCTCATGAGCCGCACACCCTCACCATGAATTAGTCCATACTCCAATGGCTCAAGCGAGGCCCCACCATTCCTAGCTTACCACCCTACCTCTCACCCTTGGGGTATCAAGCCCAAATTATGTCCACCTGGTCTTCCCATGCCACACTTCAAACCTCCTACCTTGTGGGAGACTTAGGGGACCTAGTGGATTGCTTACAATGGCAAGTCCACCTGACCGAAATGCTAGCCATAGGACCATCAGAGTCTAGCACCATCTTCCTAGCATACCCCACCACTGGTTCCATCCCCTCCATCTACACTAGTGGCCATTATACGAGTGAAATCCTCCTCTTTCTCCCCAAGGATGAGAAACCCATCTTGGCCCACTCCCCACCCATTGAGGTTCCAATTGATTTGATTGGCCAACCCACTAGAGACCTTGACCCAATTACCTTGGAGGAGGATGACTCACCATTTGAGAACCTTGAAGACATAGAGTGCCTCCCTCTAGGAAGACCTTTCCACGACCCCTTTGATCCCTTCCTATGGGAGTCTAGTTCCCTATGTGACCCACCCACCTTACTCACCACCCACCTTACCTTACCCCCACCCACCATGTTGGGCCAAACCCCTCCCTTCCAAGAATCAGATTACACCATGGGAGCCATGACTTTGGGCAATATACACTTAGGGATAGAGGAAGTGCCCCACTTCATGATATCAACCTTCCTAGACCCCTTTGACCCATTCCAATTGAAGTCCAAAATCCCACACATAGGAGACATCTTTGGTACAAAAGTGCATATGTCTTGGCATACAACACCACTTGGCATGATTCTTAAGTCGGGTCCACTCGTTCATATCACCCACATGTCAAGTAGGATGCATGATTGGTTCATATTCAGGTGTATCGGCCCTCCCTCATTTAACATTGGTCATACACATGTCAAAAGCATCTACGAATGTCCGGGTCCTCCGATATTTATCACCACTTTGCATGATAGGTACACCTACGGGTGCCCTGGCCCACCTAGGCCGACCAAAGTCTACACGACATCATTGCATGATAGGTCTACATATGGTTGTCCCGGTCCCCCTTTGCATACCACACACTTCCCACCCACACTACACCGTAGCTCATGGCATACTCATTCAAGCAAGCATCTAGTAACGGGCGGTGAGGGTTACAAAGAGCGGGCAAAGACTCGCGAGCACCACTTGGAATTCCAAATAGGCAACCTATCAATGATGGCATTGGAGTGGTTCTACCCTAGAGTCACCTCCAACTTGAGGGCACGAGGACTTGGACCTTGTCAAGTTTCGAGTGACTTTGATAACCCAGCTTATGGGTTGGACTTGCTAATGGGTTTTGGGATACACCCCACTTTCGGCGAGTGGATCTAGCACCCTATATGGGCACCGCGGTGGAACCCAGTGAGCACCTTGAGCCTACCCCCACCTTTGTGAGTGATACCCTTGGAGAGCCTCCATACATCAGCCTGAGAGTCCGACATGTGCACACGGAAGCAATACTAGGCAAGCAGGGTACCATCACCAGTAAGAGGGTGTGCCTGAGCCACCTTGAGAGGCTGAAGAGCCGTCCCCCGACTAGGATGCATGGTTGAGTTTGGAGGTCATGGTTCGCCCCAAGCTGCTTTGGAGGACTACTTCCCCCCCGGTGGACCCATACTCAACAGAGTCGAGTTCTCCGCACCCCGGGGGTATGATGGGGACATCTCCGACCACTCCACATTTTTTGAGATTCCTGATGATCACCGACAGTGCTACATCTTGTTCGCTGTCTTATTTCGAGTCATATGATGTATTTTTCATTTGCTTATTTGAGTCTTATCATGTAATTTTCCTTTTATTTGAGTCCAATACCTAGGTTAGGTAGTAATTTATCTAAGTCTTGAGTCATTATGTTGGTTTGATAAGTTAATGGGCCCAATTATATGGGCTAGGCCCACGGGCGCCCCCTTCGCCTTGGTTTAGTGTTATTTGTCCAAAAGTCAGGAACTTTCTGTAAAATGTGGGTTTCCTATAAATAGGACCCCATTCCCTCATTTGAGGGCTAATGAATGATTGAAAGAAAATTTAAAATTCCACTACAATTGTGAGAATCTCTCTCTCTCTCTCTAAGGGGTGGATTCCCCCCTCTCTCTCTCTTCTCTCTCTCTCTAAAGGGGGGCGAACCCCATTCTCTCTCCTCCCCACCCCCAATTTCAAAATTCCCTCTCTCTCTCCTCTCTCCCTTGCCACCTCATCCTCCACATCAGCCCCAACCCTTCATCTTCCCAAGGCTCCATCAATTCCTCCATTAATTTCACCAAGCCCCAAGCACCTCTCACCATTCCGAGGCAACCCTTCCTTATCCCAAGCCACCCCTCCATCTCCCAAGGAAGAATCCCATTCTCCCACACACCCCTTCACCAACCCCAAGCAACCTTTCTTCTCCCCAACACACCCTTTCCCATCCCCAAGGCCACATTAACCACCCACCATTAACCACCCATTCAAACCAAGGGAGAGGTCCCCCCCTCTCTCCCTCTCCACCTAGGCAACCTGTGCACTCCACCTCTCCCCCCTGATAGCTGCGACCCCAGCACCCCCCAGTCAAGTGGCTGCCACCTCCAAGGGGTTGTGTCACATCAGTCTGTGCATGTTAAGGTCTGTGCAGGTTTTAGCTATAGTAAGGTTTGTGCACATTTTGTAAGGTATGTGCATGTTCTAGTAAGGTCAGTGCACATGTGAGGCAGGTCTGTGCAGGTCCCTGTAAGGTCTGTGCACCTGTGGGTCTGCCTAGATTTCCAGAAACATAGAAAATGAGAGTTTTGAAAGGGCATTTTATTTCAGAAAAATCCAAAAAATTAGGAAATGATAGAGGGATAAGTTATTAACCCACTGTAAAAGTTTCATGTACCCAGAAATTCTGTACTTTCAGATATAAGTCATTTTCTATGCATGTGTAGTCTAGAAAGGTCTGTGCACTTTTGGTTCATGCGTAGGTAAAGGGTCTGTCCAGATTTCCAGAAACACAGAAAAGGAGAGTTTTGAAAGGGCATTTCATTTCAGAAAAATCTGAAAAAATTAAGAAATGATAGAGGGATAAGTTATTTACCCACTGTAAAAATTTCATGTACCTAGAAAATCCGTACTTTCAGATATAAGTCATTTTTTATGCCTATATAGCCTAGAAGGATGAAACTGTACTTTCATGTAGTAACATGAACATGACTACGGGTGTGTCTAGCCATCTTAAACTATTAGCAGCATATTTATGAGCATGGGTAACTCATTATAAGCATGACTATGAGTATGTTTAGTCCCCTTAAAATCATAAAATATATCTAATGAACATCATGCTAGTAATATCAAGGAAGAATATGTATGCCATGAAGGAAAAACAGCAACATTCTGTGAGGTTGGACTTCGGTCCCTTCTGTGGGACGGTGATACGTAATGCCTCGGAAGTAAAAGACCCCAGGGGACGGTGATACGTAATGCCTGGGTTTAAAATCCTATTGATTTAGTCTTCGGTCCCATTGTGGGGTGGCCTTTGTGAGACGGCGATACGTAACGCCATTGGGCCACAAGAATCTAGGTGGGAGTTCGCTCCCGGGTCTGCGCAGTACTCTTTCGTTCGTTGTGTGTGGGCCTCATGTGTTTGCGGTAGCTGTCCGGTTCCATGAATGGCAACAATATAAACTCTCATAAAATGTGATAACAAGATATTGTTCTTGTACTGAGGTCTTGCTGCATGCATGGGTGTTTATACTAGTTAAAGAATCTATGCTTTCCTTGTTGAGTTATTTTAAGTAGATGATATAAAATGAACTATGCTACTATTAACATCAGGAAAATACATATAAATGATTATATAGATGTAAAGTTGATCCCAATTTGTTTAGAATGCCTATTGAGCGTCACACTCACCCATATGACACACGTTTTTTCAAAAAATATAGAGCATGAGGTTGAGGTGGAGGTAGCAGTAGAGGATTAGAGTTAGCATCATCTGTCTGGGTATGCTGCGGTCAAATGTTTTGTTATATGTTGGGTGTGGGGTGGAAAAGCTCATGTGGGCTCATGTGTAATCTGGAACATGAACATGTACTCTTTTTGGAGACTATGAAGGTTTAAGATGCTTACCTATATTTCTTGTAACATGTGATTTCTCTCTCATGTGAATGTATGTATGTTACATAATATTGTGCTTCCGCGATACGTACTAAATGATTTCTTCGGGGTCCGATAAGAAGAAAAAAAATATCCCCAAAAATTTGGGGATCGGATCTCGGGGTGTTACAAGAATACTCCTCCGAATTGAGTCATGTTTGTTTATATCTCTTGTCCTTTGGATTATCTCAAGTTTGGTCTATATAACTAAAATTTTCATTGGGTATATCTCTCAGAGTCCTTGTTGAAAGATTCGGGTTTACGCATCTTAGTACAAGTCAAACTCTATTTTTCTGTGCGATGGGCCCTCCTTCTAGGAGCTCTATCTTCTAGAATCCTCCTCCAAATTGAGTCATACTTGTTCCTATCTCTTATCTCCGCTATTATCTCGAGTTTAATCCATAGAACTCAAATTTTGGTGGACTACATCTCCTAAAATCATGGGAGATCTTTCTAGATTCCTGCACACTTCTATATAAACTGCCTAGTTTGCAGTTGCGAATGAGGGCTCTTTCTAGACGTGGGGCGAAGCCATGCTGCATCTCCAACTCAAATCTTTGACACCATCTTGAAGAGGGAATTATTAGCTTTCCATTCCATCTTTCTGGGCTTGATTTCGTGGTCTATTCTCTTAGTTATTCCTCCTTCAATTTCATAAATCATCACAGTTTGCACAATTTTCTGTACGTTCTACATTTTTCTCCATTTTACGTCGTCTCTCCTCACAGTTGTACTGCGTGTTAATTCATGTTCTTCATATCTATGTATCCACAACACACACACCTATCTTTTGCACCCTTCCATAGGAGTTAAAAACCTCCCCCCGGTGAGCTTGCCCTCAATTTCTACTCCTATTTTATCACTACGGGATTGATACCACACTTTAGTTTTCTAATGTATTTTCCCTTATCTTGTGGCTTTGTTTTGCAGGAGAGCATGATATGAATGTGAGGCCCTCTTCTTCTAGCCGGCTGGAAGGTGAGGAGGTCAGATTCCACAAGTTCCCCGCGCCCCGTTGCTTGCGCGCGATCACGTTGTAGCGATCACCTTTGGCCGTGGTTTTCTTCTTCTTTTCCCAAGGTACGCAGTAGGTTTTCATTCATTGTAGCATCTATTTCCTATTGCTAATCCTTGGGTGGTGATCACGGTCTACTTCTATATCTCCATTGCCCTTCTCTTTGCCCATATTGTTGCATGATCATTCACACACACACACACACACACACACACACACACACACACACACACACACACACACACACACACACACACACACACACACACACACACACACACACACACACACACACACACACACACACACACACACACATATATATATATATATATTAGTTTAAAAGGGGCGGGGTAGAACTATTAAACAACCAACAGCGGTCTAGGGGAGGCTGCTACCTTGACGTGGCAGTTGTAGATATGTGTAAGTGAGTGAAATGAAATGGAATATGGGGGGCATGAAGCATGTACCAATCTCAAGCAAGTAATAACGTGAAACCTAGAGCATGCGGGTATATCATCTCAGCAGTGCATAGTAAAGCAGCAAATCAACTAAACTAACACATGCCGTAGGCGTGGAGTAATGATAGAAGTGAAAGAAAACACACGCCGTAGGCGTGGAGCAACCAATAAGAAAAGAAAAAAAGTAATAAGAAATGGAGAAAAGAAGATGATGAATACCCAAAAGAAAGATGTGATCGCCACCAATGCCTATAACATAGGGGAACTGCACTACGTACCTTGAAAAAGAGCCGAGTGAAGGCACACTTGCACGCGGGAAAGACCTTAGGTGCAGAATAGGAAATGGTCTTCCTGCGGCCGCAAGATGACAGAAACGGTAGTTTGGATGGCCGCAAAGCGAGGCGGACGGTCTGAAGATGACCACTAAGTACACCAAAAAAATAGAACGTGAAACTTAATCCTCCCTCCCTCCTGGCCGGCCAGAAGGGCCGGGCCTTGCGTTAGGAGTGCGATAGACCAACAAAAGAATGCAGAGACAAGAAGAAAACAACCCAATTAGATATGGAAACATGCAATATCTATACGCCAATAACAATGAACATGCATGAATGGAAGGGTGAATACCTGGGGGTTGGTGGTTTTTTAACCCTTGTGGGGCATGGAAAATAGTAGGAGGATGTTTGAAAATGAAGAATGAACGTGAAGAGATGAAGAAAAGGGGAAGAAATGATGCTATGGATGTGCAAAAATGAGCAAAAACTAACACAAAAGAACCCAAAGCTATGAATACTCCCTGAACCAGATGACCCTAGGACGTAGAAAACACGTTCTCCCCTGTTGAGACTCACTCCAGAATGTGGCAGTACTTCGTCGCGACCTCCAGAAATCTCCTCTTCAAGTCTTGAAGTCAATGGTTCTATTTATAGACCCCCAAAACCCTAGGTCGAGTTGGAGGGATAATAGTGAAAATAGAGGCCTAAAACTTGATAAAACTCATAGATAATACTCCCATGTGTCCCCAAAATCAATCAGGAGCTTCTGAGGATCGAAATCCATAGAGAAAACATGAAATGAAGGATTATGTTCGACCACAGCTAGAGAGAGAAAACCCAGGCAAGCCTGGACTCTCGGCCCTACCTAGCGGTCTCGCGATAGACCGCAAGCATGTGTTAGCGGCCTTTCGATAGACCGCTAAGCGTAGAGTCATTCGAAAGAGATAAAGCCAACTGGGAGAGGGTCAAACGGAGCGGGACTCTCCGTCCATGTAGCGGTCTTGCGATTGGCTGCTACCTTGAGTTAGCAGTCCTTCGATAGGTCGCTAGGCGAGTGGCCGTTGCAAAGAGATAAAAATGAGATAAATCTCTGAATTAATTTATAAAATTGAGCCTTATCTAGCCTTTATCAAGGCCCAATAAGCCCAAATGATGAAATGTGCGAGAACCTGAGCCCAACCAGGGAGAAAACCCATAAAATAAGCCCAATAAACCAACCAAAAATGGCCTATTAACCAGTGAACAACTTGGGACATCATAAAATAGAATAAGGAAATGACACAACTCATCGGTCGTAAAACGGGTGTCAACAGATGCCCCTCCTTAACGTCCTCTTTACAGGGGAGTGAGCGGAGGTGAAGCAACAGTGAAATGGAACATGAAGATGAAGCGAAGACGTAGTAAAGTGGACTGAAAAGGGGGTGTTAAGATAAATGACACCCGTTTTTAACCAACAAGCGATAGGAATCTTTCGAAAAACTCTGAACTAATCACAGGGAACGGTCAAACCGAATGATGCATGCCTGGAGTAACTAACCAACTAAAGGAAAAGAAACACGATCAATCTCATCAGTGGAACATACAGCTGATAGGCGATCGGAGCAAGCAGAAAAAATAAAAAGGTGAGTAAACTAAACTCCATATAGGAACCCTCTAGCTAACCAAACCGAGCAAACAGTCTAGAGAAAACCTTCCAACTCAGAGTGGAATACTTCTCCTTACCCAAGACCATGGACACATAATTATCCACCATTACTGAGACATTTTAAGAGAATATGGGAGCATGAATGCTCAAAGATGCGCATGATGCATGCTGGGCTAAAGATAAAAGAAATCATAAAAATAAATGCAAAGAAAGCATAAAATAAAAAGTACTCGAGAATAGTATTGCTAGACCGGATTAATCAAGGCCCGGATACCATCTGCAACCACGGCGTGCAAGATAGAACTGTCGTCCCCCAATTCTTCCCACCTAACGGCCTATCCAATGATTAAACATGTGCACCTAGATCATCATTATTTTTGGTAAAGGGGAACATCAGATCCCAGAACGCACAAATGACCAACCGGTTCTCGAGATAATATATCATAGATATCATATAGTAATGGATAAAGGGTCTAGGGATATGGATACTTACCTGACTTTCCCACTTGAAGAGGAGTGACGCAATGCGATGGCGTATGTATTTTGTAATTGGTAGATCAATCATTCAATAAATAAGCCAAAGAAATAAGCATGATGCTCCAAATAAGGCAAAAAGCCATAAAATGGAGTAAATATAGCATTTCAAGCACAACAGGGTTTCACAACATAGCGACCAGGGTAAGGACCGCAAAGGCAGATTAGCAGCCCACCTCCTTACCGCCACCCATAAGGCAGTTCAAAATTTAAAACGAGCGGGATCCTGACGGTAACTGTCCTAAAATGACCGCCAGGGAGGTCCTAACGGTCCATTGCATGAACGCTAGGCCCTGGGCAAGTTCAAAAAAAAAAGAGACGACCGTTCATCTCCCTCTCTATCCCTTCACTCACTCTTACACCCCATCCGGCCACCTCTGGCGATGAAACTTGCCATGCCCAGCGCCGAGCTCACCACACCTGCCCATGAGTGAACGAAATGGCGAAGAAGAGGGCCGTGAGATGCTTCTTGCATCACATAGCGAAGGAGGATGCTCACGCGGCGCCGGCGGACCAACTGGAGGAAAAGAGGCCGCCGCCGGCCCAAGTGGAGGAAGGAGGTCCTTCCATGTCCTCTACGGCAACTGAGGAGGAGGCTGGTGGTGATGACAGTGATCAGACAGCCGAGAAAGCGCCCGAGGGGACGGCCGGAGCTCCATCGTCCGAGGTAGGCCGCGAGACTCAAAACCCACATTTTAATGTTCAAAGCATGCAAATGGGCATAGAAATAGGATGTGCATGGGTCATGGGGACCCATGGATGAGTTCTGTAGGCCCCTGGGGCCATTTCCACGAGCGAGAAAGAGGGGGAAAACGTCACCCGTTGCGGCGAGGAGGTAGCGTTCGTTCCAGCGACCGCTAGGGGACGAAAATGGTCCTCCATATGGACCGCCAAGCAGGATCAAATGGTCCCCAAAGGGTAGCCAGATTCTAAGAGTTTTTTTTATAGTTATGAAATGCATGACTCGTTGACTTATCTAAATGACTAACACTCACTATTCAATGCATGCAGGGAAAGCGCCAGATGAGAATCTTCTGGCTCTAGGTTCGGGCGGTGTACCTTGAACTGGAAGTACGGGCTCTAGGTACTGTAGCTCCGTGAACAGTACCTCGTGCATCAAGTTATTCATCCATCTACAAGCCATTCAAGGTACTTCTCAAGCCAACAGGCATTTAAGAAGTGAAAAATCAAGCAACCAACAAAGAGAGATCAAGGGGGAGGCTATCAAGAAGCAAGCAAGAGTTTCAAGAAGAGATCAAAGGGAGGTTATCCAAGTGAAGAAGGAAGAGTACTCTAGCCGTGAACAGTACTCCGTGCAGCAACTCTACATCCACTCCAAGCCCATTCAAGCTTAATCTGAAGTCATTCAAGTGAAGCAGGAAGCATCATTCCAAGCTCTATATTATACACTCAAGGGAAGCCAAATCAGGAGTCTTCTAAACTGTGCCTCATTGTTGTTATGTTTTGGGCTTTAGATTTGTGTTCTTCACAATCTGGAAACATTCGTGTGTGTGGATCGTTGTGGATCCGTGGTCGTGTGTGGTCATTGTGTTCCATTCGTGTGTGCGTAGATCTTTCTAGGTCTATGTGTGTGTGTGTGGATCTACTTAGATCCAGTTGTTTTAGTGTGTGGTTTGCTGCACTTGTTGCAACGTGTGTGTGTCTTGTTGATCCATTTGTTGGATCGTGTTGGAGACCTCATCTCCGTGTGTATGTGTGTGTATTGGGGCTCGTCCCCGTGTGTGTGGGCAAGTGCCATCCTGCGTGTGTGTTTGGAGCGTCGTCTCCGTTTGGGGATTTATCCTCGAGTGAAGCCTCACCGAGTTTGGTGAGGGGTGGACGTAGGATTTCCGTCATTGCATCCGAACCACCATAAAAACCGCTGTGCATTGTGTTTTGTATTATGTGGTTTGGTCCTTTTCTTCTACCTCCATTCTACATGAGTGTTAGTATAATTGTGATTCTGGATTTATCCTCGTATATCTTGCATAATCTATATCATCATCCAATTCAGTTTGATAAATCCAATTTGTGGACAAACAGTTTTGAACCTCTTGATTAACATTGTATCACATATTTTGAAAAGGCCAAAAGCTTCCGTAAAATTGGTAAACACCCAATTCACCCCCCTCTTGGGTGTCATTGATCGCGGGACTTCAATAATAGTAGTATCAGAAGAAGTCTTTCAAGGCTAAACAATCAATTTCTTCCAGTTCTGGTACAAGGCGGAGAACTTTGGTCCAAAGACCAACTCACGCATAGTGAGAGTTTCCTGGTGAAGATAATCCACCTTTTCACTACTCAGTATTTGATATACCAGATACTCAATTAAGCTTAAATGTGCTCAAGCAATCAGATTGAAGGATGTTCAAAGGTCAACATAAAATTCAAGATTTTCAGTTTCATTTAACCAATAAGCAGGTTAATCACATCAGAATGGAGGAGCAACCATTTCAGGTATGTAGAAACAATACATGTCATCAGAATAACATCAAAAAGTCCCATAGACTAATGCATGAATTTTCATTTCCATAGTAAGAGGGTGAATTACCTTAGTTCAAAGGACAATACCGAAGGCCTTCAAGCACCAAAATCACTAACCTCACGAAGGTTAGTATTTTAGATTTACTTTCTTACCTTTGCCTTGAGAATCCATTTTCTTCTGAGCCTTCCACCTATTGAACCCATTCTTGGTTAAAAGAGATGCGCACCTTTCATACCATCTCTTGGGTACTTGCTTCAACACGTACAAAACTTTCACCACCTTGTACTTGAGTCGATCCTGGAGGTTGCTCTACACAAAATACCCTATCTTCTTGTAGCAACTTGAGAGGGTTCTCATCATTTTCATCCTTGCAGGGTATTCTCCCAGTTGATTCAAACTTGGTCATGACTAGCCCATCATCATTTGGATCTTGGAAGTATAATATGCATCCAACGATAGAAAGGTTTGATTTGTCAATTTTGATTCAAATTTATTAATAATGATATGACAAATAATTTTAACAACCAACACCCCTAGACAGCTCTAGATGCAATGCATGACTCATGTGTGAACCTAAATATTAAGCCCATATGACGAATGTGATTGCTCCCCCTTAATGTGTGCATGAATGCAAGATGTTCGGTGACAATCCGATCCCATATGCAACCTTTTAAGTAAATGACTCATAGTACTAGGCGGAGAGCTTAGATCCGAAGATCACCTCACGCGTAGTGATAGTTTTCAGACAGGCTTAACCTGCCCTTCCACATGTCACCATTTGATATACTATGTAATCATGGATGATGAAGGCAGGGGAATTGCAATGCATTATGGCATGAATACACAATGTTCAACTTATGCATGACAGAGTATGAAAGTGTATGCAAACTCAATATGTGTAGTGAAAACATGATCTGAAGAATCTTCAAGCTCTCCTACCACAAGATGTTATATGACAAGTGATATATGCACGAGTATGCAAACAACAATGAATGGAATGCATGTACGGATATGTGCATTATCACAAGACTATTCAGCACAATATGAATAAAGCCATGACACCATTACTGAAGAGAGTGAGAGGGATATCACTTGAGTTTTCAAATTCTATTTTTGATTTTCTGTTTTAGCCTTTCTTGAGTCACTTGACTCGTGTGCCTTACCTTTTTGGTGAAAATAAATTTCACGCTTTACATTCCCAAGGCACACCTGCAAAACAGATTTCTCATTTGGCCTTCTCAGGTACCCAAATCTTTTTGGGTCCTTGTGGGTTAGCAGTAACATGGGCATGTGGTTTCCAACTTTTGACAACATTCAAATCATCATTTTTCTTTAGAAAATAATCATGCTTAACATTCCCAGATTTGCCAAAGTGATGGTAGAAGTCACGTGGCATCATATTCTTCATTCTCATGGGTTCTACTGATTTGTGTGTGTGAGCATGATGTGTTGAGTGGGAGTTCTTTCTCTTCAACAAGAACCAGCACTGTGAAGTCGCATGACCCCATTTACCACAATAATTACAATGCACGAAAAGTTTTGTGGTGGATGCTTTCTTTTCATTTTTCAAAGCAGCTTGGTTCCTACATGCTCTCAAGTCATCATTTTTCATAATGAAGTAATCATGCATGGCATGTCCAGATTTACCATAGTAAAAGTATGAGAGTTTCTTTCTAATTGGTTGTGTGTGTGTGGAAGAGGTATGTTCAACATGCATGGAGGTGCTAGCAGCATTTTTGGATTTTTGATGCAAATTGATTTTCATTGTGGAGACATGTGTATGTGCAACATGATTTTTCTTTTCCAGATTTTCATTTGATCTTTTTATTGTCTGTGAAGAAGATTGATTTGGGGACCCATTTGATGTGCTGGCTATGTTTGAATTGTGGGTAAAAGAAGTATAAACTTTATTTTCAAACTTCTTTTTATTCACAGGATTAAAGCCCAGCCCTTCCCTTTGAAAATTCACTTTCGTCCCCAATAATTTGTCCAAATTTTCTTGACCATTCACAAATCTAGACATTGAAACATTCAAGTCAAGAATTTTAGATTGAAGAGATGCAATGTGCAATTCATAGGAAACCATCTTATTTTCATAGGAGTTGACTTGTTCATGTAGAGTAGCATTGATAGTTTTATGACTTTCAATTTCTTGCAACAAAGTATGCACTTTTTCAGATTCATCATTATTCACAAATTTTCCTTTTTCAAGAGCAAGCAATCTTTTAGAAATGGTTCTATTCAATTCCTTCAGTTTCTCATTTTCCATTTCAAGATATTTATCATGAGCAAAATCATTTTGACCATTGCTCATAAGACTAACTCTCTCTCTCAGCTCTTTATTTTCATTTCTCAAGGAAGAAATTTGATCTTTGTGAATTTCAATGTCGAACACATGACCATCAATCAATTCCTTCAAGTGTGAGCATTCTTTACATGGAGAATCACATTTATTTTGCCCAACATTCTTTTTCAATTTTTTATTTTCAGACTTAACCCTCTCATATTTATCAGCAAGCTCATCATATGCAATCAATAACTCCTCATAGCTAAATCCATCTTCATTATCAGAATCAGAATTTACCTTTGAGCTTGATTCAACTTGTTGATCACTCCCTTGATCACTCGTGCCTGCCACAAGACAATGGTCTTCATGCTCTTCCCGGACTTTGGTTAAGCGAACCAAGATATCCTTCGCGGATCTGTAACAGGAGACAAAAGGGAAATGATTAGAATCAACTGCAACAATAAGTAATTTTAGAACCAAACAATTTTGATCATGTTTTAGCTTAGAATCCGTGGTCCAGACAAATTTATCTTTAGGCAACTCATAAGTACCATGTGAGATAAGCTTCCATAGCTTAGGATCATATGAGTTGACTAGACTACACATCCTTCCTAACCACAAATCAAAATTACAACCATCAAACACGGGTGGAGAATTCAAAGTGTACATAATGGTAGTCATTGATCTGGATCACTCTAGATCGTTAAATCTATGAAATTAGAGCCTTGGCTCTGATACCAATTGAAGTCCCGCGATCAATGACACCCAAGAGGGGGGTGAATTGGGTGTTTACCAATTTTACGAAAACTTTTGGCCTTTTCAAAATATGTGATATAATGTTAATCAAGAGGTTTAAAACTATTTGTTCACAAATTGGATTTATCAAACTGAATTGGATGATGATATAGATTATGCAAGATATACGAGGATAAATCCAGAATCACAATTATACTAACACTCATGTAGAATGGAGGTAGAAGAAAAGGACCAAACCACATAATACAAAACATAATGCATAGTGGTTTTTAAGGTGGTTCGGATGCAACGACGGCAATCCTACGTCCACCCCTCACCAAACTCGGTGAGGCTTCACTCGGAGATAAATCCCCAAATGGAGATGACGCTCCAAACACACACGCAGGACGGCACCTGCCTACACACACGGGGATGCGCCCCAATACACACACACACACACGGAGATGAGGTCTCCAAAATGATCCAACAAACGGATCAACAAGACACACACACACTATGACAAGTGCAGCAAACCACACACTAAAACAACTGGATCTAAGTAGATCCACACACACACACACGTAGATCTAGGAATCTCTACGCACACACGAATGGAACACAATGACCACACATGACCACGGATCCACAACGATCCACACACACACGAATGTTTCCAGATTGTGAAGAACACAAATATAAAGCCCAAAACATAACAACAATGAGGCACAGTTTAGAAGACTCCTGATTTGGCTTCCCTTGAGTGTATGATATAGAGCTTGGAACGATGCTTCCTACTTCACTTGAATGACTTCAGATTAAGCTTGAATGGGCTTGGAGTGGATGTAGAGTTGCTGCACGGAGTACTGTTCATGGCTACAGTACTCTTCCTTCTTCACTTGGATAACCTCCCTTTGATCTCTTCTTGAAACTCTTGCTTGCTTCTTGATAGCCTCCCCCTTGATCTCTCTTTGTTGGTTGCTTGATTCTTCACTTCATAGATGCTAGTTGGCTTGAGAAGTATCTTGAATGGCTTGTAGATGGATGAATAACTTGGTGCACGAGGTACTTTTCACGGAGCTACAGTACCTCTTCTTCCTCCTTGGATAGTCTCCCCTTAGATCTCCCTTGAAGCCCTCTTGGTTGGTTAGGGTTATGGCTTCAATGAGATGTTTTATATCTCTTAAATGGTCCATAGACAAGCCCCAGACCAGATCCACAAATCATGGTGGATTGGGTGTCTTTAGGATTAAACAAATGGGTGGAAAGACCACTCCTCGAGCTTGAAACAAAAGTCAACAAAAGGGGGCCTCAGGGCTGACGGTCGACTGGTGGAGGGCTGGCGGTCGACCGGAATTTTACAGGTTTCAGTCCATTGCTTGCTGGGAAAAGCGGTTGACCGCACCTATCTGGGTGGTCCACCGCTGCTGGCAGTCGACCGGTCCTGGACCGATGGTCGACCGCTGGCAGGGGAAGCCCCAGGTTTCTCCCATTCATCCCTTTAAACCCTTGAGCAGCTCATTCACGTTTGTGGCATCAAAATCCTTCGACCTTGAGGATTTGTACTGAGTATATGGACCTGCAAACACATGGATAATTGATTAGAACTATAGCTCAAACATCCATATGATAAATGCATAGACTCCATGCAAACCATTGATTATAAAATCAAAATTTGTTCCGGGGGCGGAGCCCCCGGAAACCCCCGCAAGGGGCGCTGCCCCCTTGACCCCCGCGACCTGACCGTGTAGGTCGATCTGCGGGCGAGGGCGCACGATGGCCAGAAGGGTTTCATGTTGAATGTGCATGAATGAGGTGTATACATAAGATACACAAGGTGAGATCGATGCTAAGCATGAGATACACAAGGTAAGAGTCTCACCAATGGTTCTTGATAGTAAATGACATGTACCACCTGTTTTGGATTGTAGAGGAGTAGGGTGCTTATCCAAAAGTTTTGTTCACCAGGTGACTGCCATGTGTTTGATCCTACAAGCAAGATAGTTAAGGTTAACACCATGCTTGTTCACATTAAAGAGGTTATGAAGCCTCTTGTCCCTTGTAAAAAAAATTTAATCAAGCATGAATCAAGACCATGTACTGGAGAGGGGGATTCCTGCAGCCCACTCAAAGAGCAGACCCAACTAGGCCCAACAAGGACCAACGAGGCAAGCTCGCCCAAGTGACAGCCCGCAGGGCCCACTCTGAAAAGCCCAATAAAATAATGCTCGAGGAAACAACTCTCCTAGGTGGCCCCAAGGCTCGGAGAGCCCGAGCCTCGGTCAGGTCACAGGAATACCCACGCACGAGCTATCCCTCCGCACGAAGGGGGGAAGCGCTAGTCGGTCTATCCGACCCATCTCCTCACCGAGCTAGGCCTATCGCCCGATAGGGCCGGCCCCCCTAAGCTCGGAACGACCAATAAAATGTTCATCACTGCAGCCGTTACAGTCCACAGCGGGCCAAACGTTAAGAAGTCCAGGAGCTCCGACTTCCCCGCGAGGACAACGCCCCCACGATGAGGCCATAAAAGCCCACGACGAGGACGTAACCTCCACCGGAGACCTCTCAGCTTGCAGGACTCCAGAGGGCGGCGCACTATTTAAACCTGGGATACCCTCCTGCGAAAGGTAAGTCAAAAAGGGCATTGTTCTACCCCCAACTCTTGAGCAAGGATCACTTCACCCCATTGGTGGAGAGGGATCTCGCGCCTTCACCTTCTCCTCCCTATCGCTGCTCCCACCATTGCTCTATTGACTTGAGCGTCGGAGGGTTTTGCCCTAGGGAATCCCCCTGGGTCCTCTGACCCATTTCCCTATCTTGCAGTTCATTAACTTGTTGATTACCAGCCAGCTCAGGAACCAGCGCGAGATTTCGCCTCTTCATCTGGCGCCGTCTGTGGGAAACGCACGAAGAGCCAACATGGTGAGAAGGAGCTCAGGGAGGAGGTCCACCGGTGAAAAGGGTAAGGTCATGGAAGCAACAGGGGATGGCCCTTCCAGGGCCTCACAGAACCCTGCCTCCAACACAAGCATCCCCGTCGACGGACCACCACCCCCCCCCCCCCCCCGCGGCGGCGGGGCTACCCCCCTACGGTGGCGCCGAAGCCTTCCAGGCCCTCAACGCCAAACTAGATGTCCTCGTGGAGATCATGAAGACCCAGGCGGCCAGGGATGCAAGGTCCCGCGCCCCGTAAGGGAGCCCCCCCCGCAGGAGTACGTCCCAGCACACAGCTGGAGGCCGCTTCACCCTCCGCGACCAGCAGCTCATCCGTAACAGGGTCGGAGGACCCTCGCAAGCTCCACCTCCGGAGCAAGAGGCCTCCTCCAAGCCGAGGAAAGGAAGGCGGGGGACACAACGGCCAGATCTGGAAGCCGACATTCCCGGAGACCGCCAAGGCACCCCCCTAGCCTCGCAACACGACAGCAACCAGAGTTATCCCTCTGGCTGCGAGATTTCGAAAGGCACTTCGCTGAGCAGGAGCGCGCCCTTCACGCCCTGCAGAAGGCCTCTTCCCCGGAAGACGAGGAAAAATCCCCATTCTCTGAGTATATCTTGAAGGCAGAGGCATCTCCCAGAGCCCCCATACCAACCTTCAAGCTTTACGACGGCCAAGGCGACCCGGCCGACCATTACGATAGCTTCGACGCCCTGATGACTCTACACGGAGCGTCGGGCCCCATCAAGTGCCGAGCCTTCGTGACCACTCTGGTCCAGGGCGCTCAAGCGTGGCTCCGGGCTCTCGCCCCCGGATCCATCCGAGACTTCAAGCAGTTCTGGCGAGTCTTCAAGGAGAGCTTCGCCGGAAGTGCCCCCCCAAGGTCGGTAGCGGGGCTCTTGGCCCTGAAACAGGCGCAAGGGGAAAGGCTCCGGGCTTACGTCCACCGGTTTAAATCGGAAGCCCTCCGAATACCCCGCCTGGATGTGGTCTCGGCCACAACCGCACTGACCGGGGGTACCCGGGACGAGAACCTCCACTGCGAACTCATCCTCCACCCTCCCTCGACCCTTGCCGAGCTAGTGACTCTGGCTCTACGCCACGTTGAGTGCGAAGAAGTGCTCAGCACTTGCCGAGACGCAACCGGCTCGGGTCGGGAGGGGGACAAGAAGCGGGGCCCTGAGCCAAATCCTAGCTCGGGAAAGAAGCGAGACCGAGATGGAGAGCGCAAGCGGAAGTACGAGCGGTACACCCCGTTAACCGCCTCGGTCTATGAAATCTATGAAGACGTCAAAGACTCGGGACTTCTCCGTCGGCCCGAGCCGATGAGGTCGAAGAACCGCAAGCGAGACAGACATTGTCTATTCCACGGTGATCATGGGCATCACACCGGTGATTACCACCAACTCCAAGACGAAATGAAGCGCCTCATCCGCCTGGGGCACCTGGCTCGGTTCACTGCCGAGCGCAGAGAAGATCAAGACGCCACAGAGAAGATCGATAACACCCCCCAAGGGGTCCACATCAACGTCATCTCTGGAGGAATAGCATCAGGAGGCGACAGCAGCCGTGGAAGGAAGCGTCATGCCGAGCGGGCGAGCCGAGCCCCAGAGCCACCCAAGGCCCCGCCCCAGGTCATAGTCTTCTCCGATGAAGACCTGGAGGGGCTGAGCACCCCGCACGTTGACGCCCTCGTAATCTCGGCCACTATAAACCATTGTGACGTAGATCGGATTCTTGTGGACAATGGAAGTGCCCTTGATGTGTTGTGTTATGACTGTTTCCTCAAAATGGGAGAGGGTCCATCCAAACTCCGCCCGATCCGGACGCCCCTATGTGGGTTCAATGGCCTGGCCACTCTCCCTGAAGGAGCCCTAAGCCTGCCGGTTACCCTCGGCACCCCACCCAAAACCGTTACGGTCATGGTAGACTTCATGGTGATTAAAGGGATGATAGCGTACAACGCCATTTTCGGCCGGGGAATCCTCAGCCGGATCAAGGCAGTACCATCTACCTATCACCAAAAAATGAGGTTCCCCACCAAGAACGGAGTAGGGGAAATCCGAGGTAACCAGGCCACGGCCCGAAGGTGCTACAACATCTCGGTGGAGGCCACGAGACCGGACGGGAATAATAAGGGCCCCCGGGAAGTCGAGGAAAAATCCGCAGCTACTAAGCCAGGTGGCGAGTTGCTGACAATTTTCCTAAATGATGACCCGACCCTAGGAGTAAGGATCGGAGCCGACCTACCACCCGAGGAACAGCAGTAATATAAGAATTTTCTTTCTGAGTACATCTGAGTCTTCGCTTGGTCCGACGATCAGCTCCCTGGGATACCAGAGGAGACCGTGCTGCACCGACTCAACCTCAACCCCACCATGAAGCCCGTGTAGCAGTGCCGAAGGAAGCACGCACCAGAGAAACAGACGATTATCAAGGCACAGGTCACCAAGGGGCAAGAGACTAGTCTTTTTAGACCGGTATTGTACCCGACGTGGCTAGCCAATGTCGTCCTGGTACCAAAGGCTTCCGGCGAGTGGCGGATGTGCGTGGACTTCACCGACTTGAATAAGGCGACCCCTAAGGACTGCTATCCCTTGCCCAGCATCAACCAATTGGTCGACTCGACATCGGGCAATGAGATGCTCAGCTTCCTGGACGCCTATTCGGGTTACCATCAGATCAGAATGAATTCTGAAGACGTCGAGAAGACCGCCTTCATCACCGACTACGGCGTGTACTGCTATACCCGGATGCCTTTCGGGTTGAAGAACGCCGGAGCCACATACCAAAGACTGGTCAACCACATGTTCGAGGAGTAGCTAGGTCAGAACGTCGAGGCCTACATTGACGACATGCTCGTCAAGACCCCCAAGGCCCAGGACCACTTCACCGACCTCGCCGAAGCCTTCTGCGTCCTCCCGAAGTACAACATGAAGCTTAATCCTGCCAAGTGCGTCTTCGGAGTAAGATCCGAGAAGTTTCTGGGTTTCTTGGTCACTCAGCATGGGATCGAAGCTAACCCCGACAAGGTCCAGGCCATCCTGGACATGAGCCCGCCCGCCTGCATCAAGGACGTCCAGCGTCTGACAGGGCGTGTCGCCGCTCTCAGCCGTTTCTTATCCCGTGCGGCCGAACGATGCTTGCCCTTTTTTAAAATGTTGAAGGGGCCCAAGTTGGCAGCTGCTACGTTCACATGGGATGAGGAATGCCAAAAAGCGTTCGCTGAGCTTAAGGAGTTCCTGGCTTCGGCCCCGGTGCTCTCCAAGCCCGTGCCAGGCGAAGCTTTGCTACTCTATCTCTCGGCGACGTCATCAACGGTCAGCTCGGTCCTAGTCAGAAATGACTCAGGAATTGAAAGACCTGTCTACTACACCAGCAAGGTGCTTAGCGAGGCCGAGAGGAGGTACCCCGCAACCGAGAAGCTCGTGCTAGCACTGGTTACCTCCGCGAACGCCTCCGACCCTACTTCCAGTGGCACCCCATCACCGTGCTAACCGGTGAGCCGTTGAAGAAGATTTTGGCCCACCCCGAGGCCTCGGGGTGACTCATCAAATGGGCCATTATGCTTGGGGCCTACGACATCTCGTATCGCCCGCGCTCAGCTATAAAAGGTCAAGCGCTCACCGACTTCATCGCCGAAAGCACCATCCCGACCGAAGGGAGGCTACTGACCATGCCCGGGCCAACCTGGGAACTGTACGTCGACGGTTCTTCCAACTCGGTCGGTAGCGGTCCTGGGATCCTCCTAAGATCCCCCGAAGGAGTGGAGCTGCAGTACACCTTGAAATTCAACTTTCAGGCGTCCAACAATGCTTCTGAGTACGAGGCCCTTATATCGGGAGCACGCATGGCCCGGCGGTTGGGGGCTGAGCGAGTCAAGATCCACACCGACTCTCAGCTGGTCGCGAGCCAGGTCAACGGTGAGTACGAAGCTCGAGAGGCACCCATGATCAAATACCTCCAGCTGGTCAAGAGCTTGGCCCAACAATTCGAGGGATTCGAGGTAGTCCGAATAGCCCGGGAAGAAAACTCCCGAGCGGACGCCCTCTCTCGATTGGCCTTCTCCCTAGACCCAGAAGGTACCCGATCGGTCCTCCTCGAAGAGCTAGAGTGCTCGAGCATTGACTCGGAGCTCCTCGCTGTTGACTCGGCCGTCCCGAGCGACTAGCGCACCCCCTACCTATCTTGGCTTCGAGACTCCCAAGAGCCCTCCGACCCTCGGGAAGCACGCCGAATGAAGTACCAAGCCCGACGCTTCGTCGTCCTGGATGACACACTCTACCGAAGGTCTTTCGCAGGCCCTCTCCTGAAGTGCCTCGGCCCCGACGATGCCAGCCGAGCCATTCGAGAGGTTCATGAAGGCCTGTGCGGAGTGCACTCAGGGGCAAGGTCACTGGACAGAATCCTGTTACGACAGGGGTACTGGTGGCCCACCCTACAGCGCGACTGCTCGGCCTATGCTCAACAGTACGACCGATGCCAGCGGTTCGACCACTTGGTCCATCAGCCTGCTACAGAACTCGTCACCCTCGCCGAGCCTTATCCCTTCGCTCGGTGGGGGGTCGACATTCTCGGACCATTCTGTTGTGCCTCTTAGGCACAAGCATGTGCTATGTTGCTTTGATGATAGCAATGCTATTTGGTTTTGATGATAGCAAGACAGTGAGTGCATTTGATTTTATATTTTGATGATAACAATATTATTGTGTTTTGATGATTGCAATAAAGAAAGTGCATTTCTGTGCATTCTTATTCTTGAGCATTCTGCATATGATAGCAACATGAATGATGATGTTTAGCATTGATGGCATTTGTTCTTTATATACATGCATTGCATTCTGTCAGATATCATGTCTCTGCATGTATCTACAGTCTGAACAGTAGTGGGTCGACCCACCCTTGCTGATGCGTCGACCCATCAGAACATTAATTGTTTGGGTAGCAAAGTCTATACACTGCAGGGTAAAGCCCAATGTCTAGGCATTGCTGCATCGCTTGCATTTCAGAGTCTATACATTGGTTTTGTCATGCACATAGACTTCCAAGTCTATACATTCCTGCATTAGTGTGCTTCACGCTTTGTTCATGGCTGAGAGTCTATACACTGGGCTTGAAGTGTATACATTGAGCGTCTCAATGAGCATCTCATGTAAGTCCATACATTTATAGTGCATTGCATTGGCTAAGTATATACAACGTCAGTTCATGCATGTCTTAGGGTAAGTCTATACAGCGTCTTAGGCTAAGTGTGTACAACGTCTTAGGCAAAGTCTGTACAGCGTCAATGCATTTCACTGGCTCATGTCACAGCGTCAACGCATTAAGTCTGTACACTCGACTCGCCTTTGAATTGGTCAAGTGTGTACACTTCTTCACTGTAGCTTTCACGTTTCAGAGTCTACACATTGGTTGTTCACAAGTCCCTATAGTTCAAAGTCTGTACACTGCATTCTAATTCAGCGAAGTCTCTTCATTGCATATAAGCATCAAAGTCTGTACAGTGGGCAAGTGTGTACATCCACCAGTGAACACGTCAAGTCTATACACCGCATGTGTTCATCTGATTTTCATGAAGTCTATACACCGCGTGTGTTCAGCTGTGTTTCATGAAGTCTATACAGCACCTGCCTTCATCTGAGTCTTATAAAGTCTGAACATCGCAGTGTTCGTGTCTCTCAAAGTCTGTACATTGGCTTCGCTTTTGCAAGTCTGTACATTGGTGTCTCATCACCAAGTCTGTACATCGGCTTCACTCATTCAAGTCTATACATCCACAGTGGATCTTCAAGTCTGTACATCCACAGTGGAACTTTGAAGTCTGTACACCGCTTGAGCCTCAACAAGTCTATACATCGGACTTTGACTTAGAGTCTGTACATTGAGCGTCTCATTGAGCGTCTCACGTAAGTCTATACACTCGTTATTCTCTTACATGTTAACTCCATGTTTGTACACTGCCTTTCACATGCACTCATTCATTAAGTCTATACACTGCTCGAAGCTCACCAAGTCTATACACTGCTCGAAGCTCACCAAGTCTATACACTGCTTCAGATCTAATTCACAATGAGATATGAATGGCGTGTTTGTGATTAAGTCTTGATTCATTAACCTTTTCGTTTGAATTAATTCCTGATGCAAGACAGGAACAGGGTCGACGCTAGAGCTTAAGGCGTCCACGCACCAGTGAAGATGCATCCATGGATACTCTTCACAATGTTAACTCTACGCAAAGGCTGCGTCAACTCAGCCACTCAAGAAGCAGAGGCCTTTTCAGAAATACTCCAACGCGTCAACGCAGCAGTGGAGCAGCGTCGACGCAACAGTTAAAAAGGCTAGGCTGGTTGCTCACTGGAACGCATCAATGCGTCAACGTCACGGGTTGGAAGCGTCGACGCAGCAGTTAAAAAGGGTTGAAGATCTCTGAAGGGTGCGTCAACTCCTTGGAGCAAGTGGGTTGACGCCATCTAACTCCAGTTGCTGAGCGTACTGCTGAATGGGCACGTGACCTGAAGCTGGCACCTGACACGTGATCCGAGGTGGGTGCTGAGCACGTGATCCGAGGAGGAATCTTCTGGACGGAAGGCGTGGGAAGCACACGCCCTATCTCCCTACTGCTGCTGGTATATATTGGAGCCTTTGTCTTCAGATGGAGGCTGATTGTGATGGAAGCCAGAGAGCAGAAGCTGAGAGAAGAAAAAGAGAAGAAAGAGAGAGCTTCCACGATCCAGCAGAAGAAAAGAAAAAGAGAAAGAGAGAAAAGGATAACAGATATCGAGAGAAGAAGAGAAGTGGAGCAGAGAAGAAAGAGAAAGAGAGAGAGTGAAGAAAGAGAGTGAGATCGAGGGAGATCTATTCTTGATGGACCGTGGATCAAATCCAGGCCATCCAGCTCTTTAAGAGCCACATTGTGCTTCATTGTTTACAGCTTTCAGATTGCTGTTTATTTCCATTTTCTGTTTTCTATTTTACATCTTCTTCAAGCTGTTAGTCAGCGGATTGCAGAGGTGCTGCCTCTGGACGGCTAAGCTGTATTGCCCAGCGGTTTGCAGTGGAGGATTCCACTGGACAGCAAGCTGTGTTGCTCAACGGGGCGAGGAGGATTCCTCGGACGGCAAGCTGTGTTGCCCAGCGGATGTATGGCAAGCTGTGATGCCCAGCTGTTCAAGCTGTGAGTCAGCAGGAAGCCACACTCGGGTTGAGTGTGGGGTGGATGTAGGTCTGCAGGACCGAACCACCTAAAAACCCCTCTTGCATTGTGATTTGATTGCTTATGGTTTGCTTCCACTAGATGTTTACATAGGGGCGCTCCAAGTGTTTGATCACAGGTTCATTAGATGATTTGATCAGATTTTGTTCTAAGTGTTTAATCTGTTGAGTGAGCGAAATTCTAATTGAGCGAAATTTTATATTGGGAGAAAGTTTTTATAGGCTATATTCATTCACCCCCCCCTCTGAATACTTGCACCGAACCCAACAATTGGTATCAGAGCGGTCTCTGACTTAACAGATCTAACAATCTGCAGAGGATCCTGCTAGATTTTTGGTGCGTTTTCAGAGTGGGTGTATTGTGCTCGTTGTTTTGTTTCACCGGTTTAGTGCTTTACCTTGCCCATCTGGTTTTGCTGCATTTCCTGTCATTTGTTTTAGTGAGTTGAATCTGTTTGCCATCTGTCCAAATGGATCGTCCTCCAATTTATGATGGTTCTAACTTTGAAAGTTGGCTAGGAGGCCTATCTGTGTATGTAGATTCCATTGATCCCAAACTATGGAGTTTGCTATCCAAAGGCCCACATCGATTACCCAAAGATTAGACCAAGTGGTCTAGTGAGGACACCTTTAAGAACCGTGATAATGTCATAATTCTTAATATCTTGAGAGCTACTGTTAATACTGATGTATATTCTTTTGCTCTTAGGTGCAATTCTGGAAAAGAGATATATGACAAAGTTATCTCTGCGCATAACCAACAGAGTGATAGTTGTTTGATGGCCAACCGGGATAATGAAGATTCCTCATCCAAGGTAAATTCTGAATCTGAATCCGAAGAGATTTCAATTGATGAATTATGGGATATGTATGAGGAACGTTCTGAGAAATGTAAATATTTGTAATCTGAAAATAGAAAGCTGAAAAAGAAATGTGATCAGATTAATTCGAATGCTCATTGTGAAAAATGTCAAGATGTGTGAAAATCTCATGAAATATGCTTAGCTAATCTGAATGTGAGTAAGGAACAAATTTCTGTTTTGGAAAATAAAAATCAGGAACTCACAGACAAGATTTCTGAACTAGAAGATAAGCTGAATTCATTAGGAAATGATCAAATCTTAACTAATGAACTAGTTCAGAATGAACAAATAAGAAAAGAAAATGAAGAATTAAGGTTGCTAAATTCTGCCATGTCTGAGAGACTCTTAATGCTTGAAAAAGGGAAGAATTCAGTTGAAAATGAATATGAGAGAGTGAGTACATTGATAGAAGAGATTGATAGCTACAAAGCCATAAATGTCTTACTTAATGAAAAGATCACAGATTCTGAAATGCTCATTTCTTCTCTCAAAAATGAAATCACTGAATTGAACAATTATCTGTCTGAGTCATTAAAAAATAAAGAAAATCCAAAGGCTGTTTCTAAGAAGAAAGTCTCTGATGGAGGCAGTAATCAGGAAGAAAGAAAAAGACAGCACACAACCCTTGTGCGTAGCTCTGAGTTAGCTAGCACTTCAGGCTCTTCTTCAAATATGCATGCTAATCAGGAAAATAAGAAAACAAAGGAGAAAAGAAAAGTTTTGAAAAAGAATGATAACGATAAGCATGTTAAGAAAGTTCAGGCCAACAAATCTAGTGTCAAAAATGTCAAATGCTTTTACTGTGGAAAGTTGGCCATGAGATGGCTGATTGTTTTGTGATGAAGAAGGATGAATTGAAGTATGATAGAATTCATGCTAGGAAGCCTACTGTGAGGAAACCTTCTTCTGCTCACACCAAAAGGCATCAATGTTTTTATTGTCATAAAATAGGTCATCTCATGCATGATTGTAGACAAATGAAATTAGATGATCTATATGCTGTTAGAATGCATGATAAACTGTTCCATGCTAAAAATCATGCATCTCATAAAAAGAACATTCAATGTTTTCATTGTGGAAAATTGGGCCACATGGTTGAAAATTACTGGCATGCTCAGGGAAAGAGATTCAATTCTAAACCTGTTAATTTCCATGTCAACAAAAATATTCTTGATAGAAATGACATTGGCTCCAAAGGCAAGCACCCAAGGTGCTTCGAATGTGGGAGGCATAACCATACAGTCAAGGACTGCTGGTATGCTCAGGTAAACCATTTTAATTTCAAATTTGTTGAATTCCCCGCAAATAGAAATTCTCTTGGTAAAAATAAATCTGATTTTAGAGGAAAGACACTTGTATGCCTTGAATATGGAAAACCTGGCCACCGAGCCTCTGAATGCTGGTGGGCAGGTAATGGTAAGTCAAAATTTCATGCATATAACAGAACATTTCACGCTTATAGTCATAGGTCTCATGGTGCTGTTGACATGCACCATAGGACCAGAAAATCTGTTATATCATGTATATACTGTGCAAAGTTTGGTCATTCTATGAATAATTGCTATCTAATGAAATTTGATGATCATGTTACTAAGAAAGTGTTTAGAACACCTGATAGGGGTAGTGCAGGACCCAAGACTGCTTGGGTCCCTGCAAGATCATATTGATTGATATGTTGCAGGTGTGCCTTGGTGAGAGAAATAAAAGGGGTAATTTAGCCAAGGCACTCAAAAAGGAAGCCCCAGGATTCTACATCTCAGGTCAGTTCTGAACTTTGTTTTAAAATTCATCATCTGAATTTGTGAGTATGAAAAAAATGTGAATTTCATGTTGATCTGCTTGTCTGAATTTTGATGATCTCTTCACTGAATTCAATTCTGAATATATTTGATACTCTTCTCATGCTGTTGTTTGCACTAAATGAATGAGATGCTAGACGCACTGCATTTTGCACTAGGCTAAACGGTTCTTTAATGTATACAGTCAATGCATGTGTCTAGTACTTGCATATATCATCTGCATGACTGTCAATGAAATTGATCAATACATAAAGGACTGATTTGCATGACTGTCATTTGCCTATTGTCGTAGACTACATATTTTTCAATGCATAATAGGGCTGCTTTGCACTGCATTATCATTTGCTTAACCCTGGTATATCAAATGGTATGTTACTAAAAGGCAAGGAAATCTGCCCGGATGTTTCTACCATGTGTGAGATGGTCTTTGAGACCAGGTTCTCCGCCGAGTACCAAGGGTTCTGTCTTCATGTAGAACAGTGCACTGCATCATATGTTGAAAAATCTGAAAAAGGATGAAAATGCTTATAACTTGGATGCATAAATCTGAATTGATTGCATACTTGTCTCATGTATCCTTGGTGCATAGTCTGCATGTAGGACAGTATGTTGCATAGCATATCTCTTGCATCATGATGTCAGGGGGAGCTGAGAGTTTAGTTCAATACATTGAATCCTTGCTACTTCTCATTGTCCCCATTTAGTTCTTTCATATCTTTTGACATCAGATGCTCCTGGAACTCAATGCCTATTGCTATCATTTCCCCATCATTCTCACTAAACAACAGCTTTGCATCTGGTTTAGTACATTGAATTGTGATTATTGTAATTGTTCACTTATAAGAATCACTCTTACAAATTGAAAGAAACTAAAGGTTTAACCTTTATAAATTGGAGAGTTAAGTATCTGCACTTCAGAATTTGAGATAAAAGAAAACTTTTATAGCTCTTAATCTTTATCTCATGGTAAGATTAGAAAAAGTTTTTGTAATGCCTAATGTGTTGATCTGGAAATTTCTAGAAAAGGTGAATAAGAGTGTGTACTATTTTTCAAACAATCACTCTAAAAGAGATAAGGGCAGCAGTAAATAAGATCATAAATGCTATGAACTGAACATAGTGACAGAGCAATGGCTGAATTGTACTGAGAAATTGTGATCTCCTCCAATGAAGCAGGAGAACTCATAGTCATGAAGTGCTTCAGAATATCTCTGTTCAAAGGGTCAAATCTATAGGGGGAGTTCTCACCAAGTAACTGGGGGTACTGGCCTCTAATCAAGGTGTACCCTTAATGTTAAAAGTGAAGACTATTCTTTGTGGGTTTTGATCTGAAATAGGTCTAGTAGTTTATGCCTAGTAACTGGGGGTACTTGCCTCTGATCAAGGTGTACACCTAATGTCAACAGCATAAATGCCACTGATCTATTTACTTAGTTCAGGTTCTGAAAAATTTAAAAGTGAAAATCAAACTACTGTAACCTTTCGAAAAATCAAAAGTCAATGAGTGAAAATTATTTTATCAATACATGTTCAAGTTGCCTCTCTTGAATTTCCTTGTTTAATCACAAAAGGGTATTATTTCCGACTTATCTATTAATACCATGTGCCCTAGATTCATTGCTATAAATGGAGTCTATAAACTCTTTTTCAGGGGTCAGGTGTTTTACTCTAGATTTATCACTGTTAAATCTGAATTTTTAAAAATTGTATGTTGCTGATTCTTATACTTTAACAATTGTTTATAATCATGCTTCCTTTCTGAACCTATGATTCAGCTGTTGTCAAGTGACCCTCCTACCTTCTCTTCCTTGTTTATCTGTTCATATTCCTTCTCAAAGGGGGAGCTATTATATAGGGGGAGAAATAATTCAAGGGAGTCTTACATTCAGGGGGAGAATGTTCTAGAGGAATTTGCATGCATAATGCACTTTGCACTCTTATTTTTACTGTTTTTCTCTTTTTGATCATGTCAAAGGGGGAGAAAATCTTGTGTGTGACTCACTGTCACATTGTGTTGCCATCATCAAAAAGGGGGAGAATGTTGTGCCTCTTAGGCACAAGCATGTGCTATGTTGCTTTGATGATAGCAATACTATTTGGTTTTGATGATAGCAAGACAGTGAGTGCATTTGATATTGTATTTTGATGATAACAATGTTATTGTGTTTTGATGATTGCAATAAAGAAAGTGCATTTCTGTGCACTCTTATTCTTGAGCATTCTGCATATGATAGCAACATGAATGATGATGTTTAGCATTGATGGCATTTGTTCTTTATATATATGCATTGCATTCTGTCAGATATCATGTCTCTGCATGTATCTACAATCTGAACAGTAGTGGGTCGACCCACCCTTGCTGATGCGTCGACCCATCAGAACATTGATTGTTTGGGTAGCAAAGTCTATACACTGCAGGGTAAAGCCCAATGTCTAGGCATTGCTGCATCGCTTGCATTCCAGAGTCTATACATTGGTTTTGTCATGCACATAGACTTCCAAGTCAATACATTCCTGCATTAGTGTGCTTCACGCTTTGTTCATGACTGAGAGTCTATACACTGGGCTTGAAGTGTATACATTGAGCGTCTCAATGAGCATCTCATGTAAGTCCATACATTCATAGTGCGTTGCATTGGCTAAGTATATACAACGTCAGTTCATGCATGTCTTAGGCTAAGTCTATACAGAGTCTTAGGCTAAGTGTGTACAGCGTCTTAGGCAAAGTCTGTACAGCGTCAACGCATTTCTCTGGCTCATGTTACAGCGTCAACGCATTAAGTCTGTACACTCGACTCGCCTTTGAATTGGTCAAGTGTGTACACTTCTTCACTGTAGCTTTCACGTTTCAGAGTCTACACATTGGTTGTTCACAAGTCCCTATAGTTCAAAGTTTGTACACTACATTCTAATTCAGCGAAGTCTCTTCATTGCATATAAGCATTAAAGTCTGTACAGTGGGCAAGTGAGTACATCCACCAGTGAACACGTCAAGTCTATACACCGCATGTGTTCATCTGTTTTCATGAAGTCTATACACCGCGTGTGTTCAGCTGTGTTTTATGAAGTCTATACAGCGCCTGCCTTCATCTGAGTATTATAAAGTCTGAACATCGCAGTGTTCATGTCTCTCAAAGTCTGTACATTGGCTTCGCTTTTGCAAGTCTGTACATTGGTGTCTCATCACCAAGTCTGTACATCGGCTTCACTCATTCAAGTCTATACATCCACAATGGATCTTCAAGTCTGTACATCCACAGTGGAACTTCGAAGTCTGTACACCGCTTGAGCCTCAACAAGTCTGTACATCGGACTTTCACTTAGAGTCTGTACATTGAGCGTCTCATTGAGCATCTTACGTAAGTCTATACACTCGTTATTCTCTTACATGTTAACTCCATGTCTGTACACTGCCTTTCACATGCACTCATTCATTAAGTCTATACACTGCTTGAAGCTCACCAAGTCTATACGCTGCTTGAAGCTCACCAAGTCAATACACTGCTTCAGATCTAATTCACAATGAGATATGAATGGCGTGTTTGTGATTAAGTCTTGATTCATTAACCTTTTCGTTTGAATTAATTCCTGATGCAAGACAGGAACAGGGTCGACGCTAGAGCTTAAGGCGTCCACGCACCAGTGAAGATGCATCCACGGATACTCTTCACAGTGTTAACTCTACACAAAGGCTGCGTCAACTCAGCCACTCAAGAAGCAGAGGCCTTTTCAAAAATACTCCAACGCGTCAACGCAGCAGTGGAGCAGCGTCGATGCAACAGTTAAAAAGGCTAGGCTGGTTGCTCACTGGAACGCATTAATGCATCAACGCCACGGGTTGGAAGCGTCGACGCAACAGTTAAAAAGGGTTGAAGATCTTTGAAGGGTGCGTCAACTCGTTGGAGCAAGTGGGTTGATGCCATCTAACTCCAGTTGCTGAGCGTACTGATGAATGGGCACGTGACCTGAAGCTGGCACCTGACACGTGATCCGAGGTGGGTGCTGAGCACGTGATCCGAGGAGGAATCTTCTGGACGGAAGGCATGGGAAGCACACACCCTATCTCCCTACTGCTGCTGGTATATATTGGAGCCTTCGTCTTCAGATGGAGGCTGATTGTGATCGAAGCCAGAGAGAAGAAGCTGAGAGAAGAAAAAGAGAAGAAAGAGAGAGCTTCCACGATCCAGCAGAAGAAAAGAAAAAGAGAGAGAGAAAAGGAGAACAGAGATCGAGAGAAGAAGAGAAGTGGAGCAGAGAAGAAAGAGAAAGTGAGAGAGTGAAGAAAGAGAGTGAGATCGAGGGAGATCTGTTCTTGATGGACCATGGATCAAATCCAGGCCATCCAGCTCTTTAAGAGCCACATTGTGCTTCATTGTTTACAGCTTTCAGATTGCTGTTTATTTCCTTTTTCTATTTTCTATTTTACATCTTCTTCAAGCTGTTAGTCAGCGGATTGCAGAGGTGCTGCCTCTGGACGGCTAAGCTGTATTGCCCAGCGATTTGCACTGGAGGATTCCACTGGACAGCAAGCTGTGTTGCTCAGCGGGGCGAGGAGGATTCCTCGGACGGCAAGCTGTGTTGCCCAGCGGATGTATGGCAAGCTGTGATGCCCAGCTGTTCAAGCTGTGAGTCAGCAGGAAGCCACACTCGGGTTGAGTGTGGGGTGGATGTAGGTCTGCAGGACCGAACCACCTAAAAACCCCTCTTGCATTGTGATTTGATTGCTTATGGTTTGCTTCCGCTAGATGTTTGCATAGGGGCGCTCCAAGTGTTTGATCACAGGTTCATTAGATGATTTGATCAGATTTTGTTCTATGTGTTTAATCTGTTGAGTGAGCGAAATTCTAATTGAGCAAAATCTTATATTGGGAGAAAGTTTTTATAGGCTATATTCATTCACCCCCCCTTTGAATACTTGCACCGAACCCAACACATTCCCCACGGCTCAGTCCCAGAAAAAGTTCATCGTCGTCGCCATCGACTACTTCACTAAATGGATCGAGGCCGAAGCCACTGCAAGGATCACCGAGACAGTCGTCTGGAAATCGATCAGTTGTCGCTTCGGCATCCCCCGAGTGATAGTGAGCGATAACGGTCGGCAATTCGATTCTCGACATTTTCGAGACAGATGCGCCGACCTAAACATCCGCAACCACTTCACTTCGGTCGCCCACCCTCAGGCCAACGGGCTGGTCGAAAATGCCAATAAGACTATCTTGAAAGGCATAAAGATCAGACTCGGCAAAGCCAAGGGTAGGTGGCTCGAGGAATTGCCTAGCGTACTGTGGTCGCACCGAACGACTCCCAGGACGGCAACCGGTGAAAGTCCTTTTCAGTTGGTGTACGACACTGAGGCCGTCATTCCATTAGAGATCGCCAACCCGTCTCTCCGAGTCATCCGCTACTCGCCCGAGGAAAACAACCAAAAGTTACTCGAGAACCTCGACCTAGCCGATGAACTCCGGGATATTGCCAGCATCCGAGCGACGGAATACCAGCGACGCCTCACTCGATACTACAACGCCAGAGTCCGAAGCAGACACTTCCGACCGGGAGACTTCATCCTTAGAAAAGCCGAAGCCTCTCGACCACTAGAGGCGGCGGGCAAGCTATCCCCTTACTGGGAAGGCCCCTACCGAGTGGTCGAGGCTCTCGGGAAAGGTGCATACAGGTTAGCAACAATGGAAGGGGATCCCATTCCTCGGACATGGAACGCAGCCGCACTACGCAAATTCTATTTTTGAAATTGTACAACAAGAAGGATGAAATAAATTCCTTTCCATTCAAAACTATTGATACATCAGAAAGGCAAAGGCCAGTACATTGCATGACAAAAAGCAAGAAAATCCGTCTAACACCGCTGCAAGGGGTCATCGCTCGGTTGACTCGATCTCGATCTCCTCGCGTCCAGCCACTGACTCTGCCTCGCGTAGAAACTGGCTCGGACAAGAGGGGGCCGATCCAGTTGGCTCAGATGACCCCCGACAAAGGTGACAAAGGGACTGCATAGAAGGTAGCCACCTTCTAAAGTCGGAGAAGGCTACCTTCCAAGTTGAGGGAGGCTAGGGAGAAGGAGCGCCGTGAAGACCCCTTTTTTTCCCAACCTGCCAACTCCTTGGACGGGAGCAGAGAGCAAGCAGCCTCCGAAGAGTGAAAGAAATGAAGAGCAGAAGAGGGAAAAAGAGGCCGCAGACGGAGGAAGGCTTCGGTGAGGAGGGAACTTGATGCGCCCCCCCCTATGCGGAGGGGGAGTGGCGGCAGGCATCCCTGATACCCCCATCCGTCCTCCGCCCCGGTGCCCTCCTGGAAGCCATGCCAGAACTGAGAGAGGGCAAGAGCCGTGCCCTCGCACGTCGAAGCCCTCTCCAGATCCGCGCGGTGACCGTCGGACCCGTCTCAAACCCGCGCGGTGACCGTCGGACCCGTCCAACAAGCCAGGACAACAAGAGCTCTCTGCTCCCCGTCATCGGCGGCGTCACCCTCCGAAGGATCCTCCATGCAACGGCACAACGCAGAGTGAAGAAGAAGGAGTGAGGGAAGACTATTAGAGAAAATCCCAACCGGTAAAGAGGAAAGGGCGCCTTTCGGTCCTTCTTATAGGCCAAAGGAGGCTACACGCCTTAAACGCCACCCCCCCCCCACAAAAACACGCCAAAGGATTTCTCCCCTGAACGGTCACCTCTAACTCCTCGTTTCCCGCCCCAGCGGGATTCACGAAGCGGCCTGGCATTCAAAGTGTGAGGGAACGGAAAGACGCCCCGTCAGAAGCCTACCAAATCAGCATGCGAAAACCACACAGGACATATCGGCACTTTTCAACTACTTCAGATACGCCATCCAAATCACGGCAAGGATGGCGATCAAACAAGTAAGTCATTTATTATCTCATAAAGAGGAAACTCTCTAAAGGAGGAAAGAGAGACAAGCAAGAGAAAGGGGCAAAATAAGGTAAAATACATCAGGTCTCGGGCCCACTTTGAAGCTCGGAAGCGACGGAAGTAGGCACGTCACCCCCAGCACCTTCGGTGACGGCCGACCCGGGCACTGACCTCGCCTGTGCAAGAACTGTCTCGGTCGCGAGCCCTCCCTAGGCGTCCGGAGTTGGTGACCCCACCGTAGGAGACCCCTCTGGATCTTCCCCGCTCGACATAGAGGAGCTAGAAACCGACTCATCCGAGTCATAAACCTGGCCCAAAGGGAACTCGATCCCGGAGTCTCGATCGAAGGCGTAGTCCACCGCCCGACGATAACCCTGCTTAAACCCCTTTCGGGCGCCACGGTGAAGCGCTACCTCGTAATATGGTAGGGTGGCTCTCTCCAGGTCAGCCGAGTAAGCGTCCGAGCTTCTATATTGCTCGATCGCCTCCACCTCGATCTGCTCCGTCCTTCCAACGAGCTTGACCCGAGCCCGCTCCGCCTCGGCCGCACGCTCCTCTGCTCCCGCTAGGCGTTCCTCTGCCGCGACCATCCCTCGCTCGGCCTCGCTCGACCGCCTCTCCGCCCGGACTCGGTCCACCTCGGCCACGGAACGAAGGCGCTCCGCTACCTCCGCCCGGTCCAGTAACTAGGCCCGTTCGAGCTCCCAGCGACCGTCCAGCTCGAGGTGACGCAGACGCTCCTCTTCCAAGAAATTGCCCTTCCTCTCGAGCGACTCCCGGGCCTTAGCCAACTGCTCAGTCGGCGCCTCGGTTTCTAGCCGGCTCGCCCATGCCAAGTCCCTGATTGCGGAGAACTCCCGTCGGAGCCCCTCATGTTCCTCGCTGAGGCGGGCCAGTTTCCTCTCGCACCCCCCGAGGGCCCAAGCGAGACTCGATCGCTCCGCCTCCGTCCGAGCGTACGTCTCCGCCATCAAGGCCGCCGACCGAGCCATGACTAGGCCGCCCTCCATGAGGACGTCAAGGACGCCGGAGGGGGAGTGGCGCTTGTCTCCCCCCCTCGTCTTTGCGGCAACCTCTCGACAAACCAGGTACAGGTCGCCCGAAACGTCGAGCCTTTCCAAAGCCTCCGGCATGGAGATACGCTCCCCACCGGACGCCCTGCCAGAAGGATCGGCCCGAGCGACGGGGCCGACCGCCCCACGCGCCGCGGTCGGTTGGGGTTGCGACGCCTCCCCGGGCGAACCCCCAACCTCGACCGACGCCGCAGGATCGACCGCACCAAGAACTTCGGGCACTTGGGGCTGCGACGCCCTCGCGGGCGAACCCCCATCCCTATCTGTCTCGGCCTGCGCCTCTCCGCCCGAGACAACGCCGACCTCGACCGGTCTCCCGGTCTCGACTCCGGCCGCTACAGCGCCGGCCCCCTCCATCCCCGGGGAGGGGAGAACCGACCCATCTCCGCCCTCTGAGGGGCCCCCGGTCTCTTCGGCCCCTTCTCGCCTGGTAGGTGGGGGAGCTGGCCCGGAAGGGTCGGCTCCACCTTGCCCCCGAGAGGGGAGCTCCGCCGAGCCAGAATCACCCCCGGTAGCGGTAGGATGGCCGGCCTTCTTGGCCCGTTTCTTGGCCTTCGCGGCTTCCCGCAATCTCCCCTCCAGGGGATCCTTGTGCTTCACCCCGCTTGACAGCGAAGATCCCTCGGAGGCCGCCCCCTTGCCCTTATTCCGGGCTTGGGAATGACCCGCGGGAGCGACAGGCTCATCGGCCGCCGAATCATCCCCAAGATCGACGACCTCGGTGACCTCTTCCAAGGGCTCCCGCCGGATGTCTGTAATGAAGAAGAAGATTCGGTTAGGAAATGAAAAGTCGACCCTCTGACCCCGCAGAAGAATCCAAAGAATGGCACCTGATGGCTTGAGCTGTGTAAGCAGATGCCGCTCCATGTTCTCCAGCGTCACCAGCTCCTCAGTCGACCGGCGATTTGACAACAAGAGAGCGACGTACTCTTCCACGTCGGTGGGGAACTCCTCCTGGCGCGGGGGAAGATTCGGATGGAAGTTGGGCATAACCTGGCACCTCCAGGACTCATCCACTGCTTCAGCCTTCACCCAGAAAAACTGCCTCTTCCACCCTTTCTGTGAAGAATCCTTCGCCGCCAGCGGAATACAACTCCAATTCCTGCGCGCCTGGATTGTAGGATGTAAATGTAATCTACCTCACCCCGAGCTAAACAATATAACCATGCATATAAGCGTGAAAGTGCATGAAATGGAAAGGGGTGACAATGAATAGAGGAACCAACTGTGATCGCCACCAAGGAATTACAGCACCAAAATGACGAAGAAAGGATGAAGATGGCGTCGTGTACCTTGGAAAATATGGAGGAAGACGCGGCCTAACGGGAAGCCGCTACAATGTGTGATCGCGCTTGAAATGGGATGCGGGGAGCCGATGTGGGTGCACCTCCTCACTTCCTAGCCGGCTAGGAAGCAAGGGCCTCAGGTTCTATCAATAGTCTCCTGCAAAACAAAGCCACAAACATAAGAGAAAATCCATTGGAAACATGTGTAGCATATGTCCCAAAATGATGAAGTAGCATGAAATAAAGGGGGAGAACGCACCGGGGGAGGGTTTTTAACCCCTATGAGTGGGTGCAAAAACAAGGTGGGAGTGTTGTGCATGCATAGAATTTGAAATCATGGAATTTGATGGAGAAATGGGGGAGAAAAACGTTGTGTAAAATGGAGAAAAATGCATGAACGTGCCGAAATAGCGCAAAGAAACTAAGTGTAAAACTGTGATGATTTGTGAAAAGTGGAGGGAGAGAACTAAGCCTAGGTATGAAGAAAGAGAGCCCGGAGAGATGAAAAATGAAGAAGATACTCCCCTCTTCAAGATGAGACCAATGGAGGACGAAGAGGATGCCGGATGACTCCGCCTCGAGCCGACGAAGGGCGCCCCGTCGCACATGTTCAAGAATTCGTGATGATTTGCAAAAAGTATGGGCGAAGTTAGGAGGGTAAACGAAGATGAAATCCAGCAAATAAGGTATCAAAATGAAGCCTATACTTCCCTCAATAGCCTGGGGTCGGAGGTTTGAGATGACGATTTGGCATGGCTTCGCCCCAAGTTCAAGAAGAGCCCCCCGTCGCGCAGGCGAACTGGGCAGGTTTATATAGAAAAAAAGGTGAAAACCCTAACTTTCTGCTGCGATTTCAGAGGATAGAGTCCACCAAATCTTGAGATCTATGGATCAATCTCGAGATAATAGATAGGATAAGAGTTAGGAACAAACGGGACTCTTTTTGGTGGAAGGATCTGGAAGATAGAGTCCATGTAAGGTGGCCCCGGAGCCTAATCTGGAAGAGTTTTTATTGCACGAAAAGTAGAAAAATCTGATATTGCGGCCAAGATTTTAGGAGATATGGTCAATTAAAAATCTTGCCCCATATACCAAATTCAAGATAATACAAATGGGAAGACACAGCAACAAACGGGGCTCAATTTAGTAGAGTATTCTAGAAGATAGAGCCCTAACAAGGAGGCCCCGTTGCACAGTTTTCGGCCTTAGAATCCGGCGGCGAAGAAGATAGAGTTCAGAACTTTTTGGACTCTCTGGTAGATGGACGGTCGCACGATAGACCGTTCATTGCATTGGGCGGTCTAGCTGTAGACCGTCCAGTCCTGGGGGCGACCGGGGGACTTTTCGCACAAAAAAGAGATAAACGGTCATCCACGGACCGTTTTTCGAGTCAGGCGGTCTTAAGAAGACCGTTTTATGACATTTTAAAAATAATAAAAATAAAATAAAAAATAAAAAAAATAAAAAAGTTACTGTTCATGGGCGGTCAACTGTTGACCGTTTTACTGTTGGACGGTCAACTTGTGACCGTTCAACTAAAGGAACGGTCAACTGTTGACCGTTTAGCTGCCAGGCTCGCGCGACTTTAGAAATTGAAGCGTATCTTGAAAACGGTGTAGAATTAGAAAAAGTGGTAAACAAAGAAATTGTAGATAACTTAAAAATGAACAACTTTCATGAAAAAAGTAAGATGAGAAAATGATTAGAAGAGAGAGAAAATGGGGCTAGAACAGAGAGAGAAAATACCGAGACATAGGTGAATAGTGCAGTCTGCCGGAAAAACGTAAATAACTTGAAATAGGTGCAGAACTGGCCAATGACGTAGAAGAAGGAATTGTAGGGATTTGAAAGATGAACAACTTTTGTGAAGGACACATTTTGAAAAGAGGAAAGGAAGGGGGTGAAAAAGGAAAGTTTTCAAAACTGCGCAGCGAAAGGGGGCTGAATGCTTGAGGGAAGCCGGCCTAAATGGGCCGTAAGTTGACTTTGAAGGCCGGAAGGTGACAAGATAGGCTCCAGGGCTCTATGAAATAATGATCTCCAAGGCTCAAAAGGAATGGAATAATGAAATGGGCTCGAAATCCATCCAAGAAAGGCTCCAAAACAATGGGTAATTCGGGGCATCAAAATGATGAATAAGAGAAATGACTCAACTTGCAAGCTAAAAATGGGTGTCAACAGATGCCCCTCCTTGATGTTTGCTTTGCAAGGGAATGAGCGAAAGTGATGCGGAGGCGAAATGGAAGGAGATGGAGCGAAAGTGACAGCGACATGAAATGGAGATGAAGCAGAGATGAAGCGGAGAGAACTGATAAGCAGGCATCAAGGAAAAAAGACACCCATCACAACCAACAAGCGATAGGAATCCTCCCGAAATCGCCGAACTAACCACCCAGACTGGATGACGAACAAGAAAAAAGGAAGCACGAGCAGGCCCATCGGGGACACAATCCACAGACGATGAGGGGGTCGAAAAAGAACATAACGTAAAAAGTAGGAAAAAATATAACTGAGATAAAATCCAGACAGGAATCATACTGGCCAACCAGACCAAGCGAAAAGATCAGAGAAATCGTTCAAATTCAGAGTGGAATAAAGATCTCTTATCCAAGAGACATGAAGTGCAACTAACCATTATTGAGGAGAAACCTTGAATGGATCACGAGGCGTTAATGCTCAAAATATGACATGATGCATGCTGGGCTAAAATAAAGAAATCATCAAAACGAATGCAAAGAAATCATAAAATAGAAAGTACTCGAGAATAGTATTACTAGATTGGAACGATCAGGGTCAAGACACTATCCGCAACCACGGCGTGCGTGATAGAACCATCATTACCTAATTTTCCCAACCTAACGGCCTATCCGATGATTAAACATGTGCACCTAGATCATCATCGTTTTTGTTAGAGGGGAACGTCAGATCCTGGAACACATGAATGACCAGCCGGTTCTCGAGATAATATAACAATATAGATACCATATAGTAATGCAACAATGAGTAGGAATAGAAGGCCATACCTGACTTACCTGTGCAGGCGAAAACGATATTTTTTTTATTTTTATTTTTTGTTTTTTTTCATTTTTTTATATATAAGACAAATATGATAAACAAGCAAGTGTAAACATAGACAAAATAACATAACTATCAACTGAACGACAAACAACACGACATAACATAGCGGTCAAATGAAATGGGAGACAATGCAACATAACATAACAAAGGCACACGAGCACATATGCAATGGCATGAACAAACAACATGCATGCATGAACACGGTGTGACAAGACAACAACGCAGTGGGACAACACACGGTTGGGACAAGAACATGACGAATGACCTCACGGTTGGGACAAGAACATGGGACATAAAGGGGTGACTAACAACATGTGCAAGATAACTAACAACACTCGGTGAAGGACAAAACAACATGTGTGGGACAATACGGTGGGACATAAACACGTGACAAGCATACGGCGGGATAAAAGACATAAACAGATACGCCCTTCAATCAAAACCCAAGATCAGAATGAAGCAGAACCGCCAGGTTCATAATCGTGAGGCAAAGCCCTCTCATAAAGATATGATCATTGCAAAAAATAGCTGAGAAGGACATGAGCTTCAGAACAGGTCGAGAGAGTGGATCGAAGAAGGAAAGAACATATCAAAGATGTGGACAGGAGGCAGAGCACAAAGATATAGCAAGGGACGCCTGAGTACTTGCAACCTGCACACTTAGCAAACAGATTACGTATCTGTCCTTAAAACAAATGCAAATATATGAAAAAGACACATTTTTTTGAATTTTTGTAATGTTTTTGATTTTTTAGATTTTCAACAGTATTTCTTTTTTTTGGATTTTTTTGAAATATTTGATTTTTTTAGGTTTTTGAAATATTTGATTTTTTTTTGAAATTTTGAAGTATTTGATTTTTTGGATTTTTGACAATATTTAATTTTTTAGAATTTTTTGAAATATTTGATTTTTTTAGACTTTTGGTAATATTTAATTTTTTTTAGATTTTGACATAGTAATCCGCAGCACCTAAAGACGGGCTCAAACTACTAGCCAGGGATCGACGTTCCTACACCTTTCACTAAAGGCTTCCCTTAAGCATGGTGTGCATGTGAGGGTGGCTTACCACAACCAACTGCTTCTAAAGAACGGTGCCCCTACTAAGGCTATACCCGGGATACAACCCAGCCTAAGAGGGAGAAGCAGAAGATAAATTGGAGACAAGCTTCGTGCAGGATGGGAGATATCAAGGCTCGAATTCCTTCCAGGGCACTACCCCTCAAAGAGATAACCTGTTGCGCCGGGGCTTTGTGTCTTTGATTTTTAGACCCATATTTATTAGGCACGCATGCGACCGGGCTCATGACGTCCCGCGGGGAACTGTACTGCCACTCTTGCCATGCCTTTGATTCATAATTTTGCATTGATTCATTTTCTCATTTTGGTAGCCCTTATTGGCCAGATATAGTATGAAAGCTCACTTTTGAGGGTCAAGACTGCCCCTATTTGAGACCTCTCTCGTATTGGGGAGTGCCTAGGTTGGTCATCTTATCCATCCATCTCTTGTCCATGCACTTGGCCGAGCAGAGAAAAGAAAAGACCTTCGTGCATACCCAAAGTATGGCCAAAGCAGCAACGTTGTTGCACTAGAGGGGTCGGCTATGGCTCGCCGTGAAGTGTGTGAAAAACCCATGCCTAAAGGTCACCCTCCACAATCAAGGAAAGAAACTAGACTCCCAACGCGGAGCCATCACCAGCCTAAGGATGCTGCAGAAGCTAACTTTTTTATTTGACACAAAGTTAAGATCCAATTAAACAAAGACTCCTAAAGCCACTCAATCATGTTAAGAAATTATGTGTAGAAATAATAGAAATAATGGAAATGAAAGCACGTTTCTTGCCCAAAATAATGATACCTTTGCAAATCCATGGCGTGGAAACCAGCATCCTGAAGCGATCTCGATCATCGAGCTTTGAGGAGCACGAACTTTGTTTTCCTTGCTTGTCAGGATAAAGGATGAAAGGATAGCAAAGGATTGGATTCCTCGACATAGAGGAGTGGCAGACATCATACTGGACGAAGAAGGGATAAAAAGGAAGAGAGACGAGGGCTAGAACTCCCTCGTTAAGGCACTGAGGCCCTGATAACAAGGAACCAGATACAGAATAAACATGGATTAACTGAGATCAAGGTGGGCTAAAGCCTCGAAAATAGCAAGAAAAAGGGTGGTGACCCTGAAAGGGTGAAGAGGAGTGAGAAGAAAGAGGAGGAGAAGAATCATCCAACATGGTCGGAGAAGAGGAATATCGATCACCCGACAGAGGCGGGGAAGAGAATGTATGAACACCCGACAAGGTCGGGGAAAAGAAATGGAAACCACCCGACAAAATTGGGGAAGGATCAGAAAAATCACCCAAAAAGGTCGGGGAACGAGCGCAAGGGATTCCTAACAAGGTCAGGGGAAAGAGACGAGCAGTGAAATCTGGACATGTCCGGGAAGAAAAACTAGAAGATGCCCCTGACTCAGGGGAAGAGGAAGACATAGGCCGAGGCCTAGAATGGTGAGGATAGGAAAAGATGGTGGAAATATGGTCAGGTGGTGGAAGATACACCACCCACGGATAAGAACTGAGCAACAGAAAAGACGAATGGACGGAAGAAGGAGATGAGGCAGTGGACCCCTGAGTGCACAACTGACGGCCCTTGAACTTACGTCGCCGCCTCTTCTTAGCCGTAATCTTCTTGAAACAACGCCGCCTGGCGCGGGCTCGGCTTCCCGGGCTCCTCAATCTGTAATGTCTTCTCAAATAGCGGGCCCACCTAGCAGATGGCCTGGCCCGGTCATGAATATGCAGCTTCATTGGGGCGGCTGCCCCTAGACCCCCAGTGCTAACAAGATGCAGACATTCTTGGGCAAACAACTTCTCAACTGAATGAATATCATGAAGCCACGGAGTTTTGTCTCTTGGCACTAGAACATAGAGGTTCGGCAACTCCACTCGGCAATCAGGCTCGAAGCATAACTCCCGTACTAGAAGAGCAGGACAAAGCTGAGAGAGATCAATACGCGGCGTTGACGTGGCCGGCATGCTAATAAATTGAGGGAGGTTGCACAACAAGTGCAGAATGTCCTTGGAAAGTGCAGAAGATGCAGCCAATTGCCCCTTGAATAGGGAATCCATCAGGCTCCGGGCGGCCATATGGGTTAGCATAATCCGAGTAGAGAACCCCTCTCGGCCAGTGAACTGAACATCAATCGAGCGAGGAGAAATAACATCATCGATAGTGAATCCCCCGACGAGCGATGAGATTGCCATCAGCCTCGCTCGTGAAGAAACTGGCACTAGTGCGAGTGAACTCTTCTTTGCAACAATTTCTGAAAATGCAGGCTCATTATCCCGAAAATAGCCAGGGACCAGGACCCAGATTGGCATGCGGTAAATGACAACTTGAATCTTGAAATGCACAATCGAAACCTGGCTCGGCTCATTATCTCCCTGGGGACCAGACCCAAGGGGCACCAAAGGTAGCATGTACTTGCTCTGTGAAGTGGGAAGTGGTAGAGGAAGGTTAGAAGGAGGAGGTTTGAAGGGCGCGGGTGGCGATGGTGCAAGTGATGGGGGAATAATGATGATGACGGGCATGGGTGGAGGTAAATGCAAAAGTGGAGGTGTGGGTTTGGGCTCGGCCTGCTCGGGCTCAGAGGATGATGGCGAAAGGGGGAGTGAAGGAAGTGGTGGCGGCAGTGGCAAAGGTGATGAGGGTGGCAAAGGGAGTGATGTGGTTGATGAAGACGGTGAGGTGAAGGGATGAGTGAAGGTAGGGTGGGGAAGAAGGAGGAGAGGAAGGTAGTGGCATAGTGGGGGAAGAGGCAGGTGGTGGCTCTCTTCGACGTATCTTCACGACTCGTCGAGAGGCGTTGGGGATAGGTGTGGTGGTGGAAACGGAGGGTGAAAGAGAGGTTGCCCGAGCGGAGGCTGGGGTAGGTAAAGGTTGTGGAGGAGATGGGATGGAGGAAGAAGTAGGTAACGGAGCAGGTATCTTATTAACTAAAGAAACACCAGGGTGCCCCTGGTCTTGAAGTGGGGACGGTTGCCTAAGCGGCACGGCTTGCTGCTGCTGCTGCTTGCTGCTGTGATCCAAAATAACTTGGCGTATGACAGCCCAATCAATCATCCTCTTGTCTTCCAAGCTGTAAATAAACTCCCGGAACTCGGGACAGTCCTCAATCAAATGCCCCTGCTGACGGTGGAATTCACAGAACTGGAGCAAATTCCGACTGTGGGTCGGCAAGGCACAACCGGAGGAGCTGCAACGCATGGGTGGCCATCAAAGCCCTGAAAACGTCTGTAAGAGATTCCGGCAATGGAGAGTGAGAAGCCCGCTTCGGGCAAGGCGGATGCCAAGGGGTGTGAGAAGGTAGTGGGGATGGTAGCGGAGGTTGCGTAGGTAAGGGGGATTGCGTAGGCGAAGGCGGAGGGCTGGAATGATGTGGCGGTGTGGGGGGAGTGGGATTGTAATGGATGGCATCTACCCACTCGCGGTGTGGTGTTTCCTTGACCGGAGGTGGAGGGGTGTGAGGAGATAAAATAGCGGAGGGCCGACTCGTGGATGGTTGGTATGCGGTGGAGCACATGGAGGTATAGGGGTGTGTGGGAGTGGACGGTCGACTCGTGGAAGGATATGAGGTGGAGGGTGGACCTGTGGTGGACGGGGAAGAAAAGGGGTATGTGGAAGGTGAAGGTGGATGAGGCTCATGGTCAAAGGAAACTAAGAGTTGTTGGGTAATGAAGCGGGCTCGACTGTAAAGTTGCTGCCATGAAGTGATGTCATTCAGGGCTAAGATGCACCTAAGCTCGGGCGTTGTATTAGAAATAGCCATTTTGATCTGCTCGCCCTCCGGAATATGCCCTGGGACTTGCGCGGCTAGGCGACGCCAGCGGTCGGCGAAGGTCGAGAATTCCTCACCGGGCTTCATCTTCTCTTGGGCCAGATCAACCAAAGAATGTCTGGGCCCAACCTGATCCTGGTAATGCTGAATGAATCTTGCTTGAATGGCTTGAAAATTCATCATCTGCTCTTGCGGTAACGTGAAGAACCAATCCTTGGCCGGGCCCTCTAAAGATAGGCCAAACAAATAGGCCATCAAGCGTTGATCGTGCTGGAACTGTGCCGACTCATATAAGAACTCCTTCAAATGCATGTAGGGGTCACCGACTCCACCATAGCGACGATAAGCGGGAATCTGTTGACGTGGGGGAAGCTGAAGACCTCGGAATGCAAATGGGATATCCAAAGAAGTTTGAGGACTGATTTGCCGTTGCAATTCATCAAGTTGGTGTTGGGCCTGAGCGATCATCTCCTCGGTAGGAAGAGTCCGAGAAGGATATGGGCCAGCTTGAGCAAGAGATGATGAATTTAGACCAGGATAATGTTGATGGGCCGGATAAGGGAATCCGACCTGAGAAGAAGGAAAGCCCACTCTGAGAATTGAGGAATACATGGGCCTGGAAGAATTACGAAGGTGGGAATGCGAATTGATTGGGCCAACAGCAACACGGGCGGGACAAGAAGGCCCGTTAGAAGAATAGGGTCCAATGGAGGAATAAGGAGATGGACCCGCATGGGAAGAGGAATCCACGCGGGGATAAGAAGACGAGGAGGAAGAAGGGTAATATACAGGAGAAAAATGACACTCCATGAGGGCAAATGGAGACTTTATACAGGAAAATCAGAGAAATCCAATGAGGGAAGTAAGGGCTCAAAGGAGGGGGGCTGACTCAATAATGCAAAGAAAAAGAAAAAGAAACCTAGGACAATAAGACTAGACAAATGGACACACAAGAATGGACTACCCTAAATGGGCCTAACAACAAAACCTATATGGATGATGGGGGATGCAACACAAAATAACACAAGTGGGCTTGGACAAGCCCACACAACACAAACAATATGAAGGATTTCACCCAAGTCAAACAAGTTAATATGATGGGAAGTATTTTATTGTCAAAGTTTTGGGTGGGCCTTTTAATGATTTGAATTGAGATTAATTCCCTCAAGATAGGTGTCTTATAGGGAATAAGGTCCAAACTTTGGTTTGACTAAGGTTAATTCCTTCACAACATATGCAAATGCAAGCCTGAGGGGTGGAAAGATACAACCGGCCCTGGCGTCCGTGTGGGAATCCACGGCTCGCGGGGACTTACGGAGGTCCCGGATAAGATCACCTAGTCGAGCCCAAGGAAATGCAACTACAATATGCCAATATGCATGATCCTATGTGCACCGGGGTGCATGCAATTTCTAGCCTAAGTCTAACAAATCAAGACAATCATGAAATCATGCTAACATTACAAAAATGTATGAAAAATGTAAAACAATATGAATAACAATGATGCAAGACCTAAAATAGGGACAACTAGGCACTAAAAGATAAGAAAAATCATCAAAGGAAAATGTACCCTTGTGTTTGCCCAAAATATGCCTAAGACAAGATGCACAAAATGCAAAAATAGAGGCAACTTTTAAATATGCAAATGATGTCTAAATGATGCAAAATCTATATGTATGGAAATACAATACAAAGGACAGCACAATGCAATAAAAATCAGCTCAATCCGACATCGGGAGACAAAGTTATGCCCGAATAAACAAGGCCCCTGTGAATCTATCCCAAATCTGCCTAAGACTAGATGCACAAAATGTAAAAATAGAGGCAACTTTTAAATATGCAAATGACGTCTAAATGATGTAAATGACCTATGGATGGAAAGACAATACAAAGGACAACACAATGCAACAAGAATCAGCTCAATCCGACATTGGGAGACAAAGTTATGCTCAAATGAATAAGGCCCCTGTGAATAGAAATCCTGCCAGGCCTGAACAGTTAAAAGGTCCCTGGATGACCGTTTATACCCTTTGAGCGGTCTAATGGATGACCGCCCAAGTGTTGGACGGTCCAGGGAGGACCGTTTATCACCCCAGAGGGTTTGGGCGGTCCTGGAGAGGCCGTTTAACGTGTTAGGCGGCCCTACGATAGACCGTGCAACCCTGACAGACCCGAAAATGAACAAAATGATAGAGAAACGTGGAGAAGACTATCCAAACATGCATGAACACTGACCCAACAGGCAAGAGACTAAAAATATAACATGATGGGCACTATGTGTCCCACCGTGATCGCCAAAAAACTGTAGGATGTAAATGTAATCTACCTCGCCCCGAGCTAAACAATATAACCATGCATATAAGCGTGAAAGTGCATGAAATGGAAAGGGGTGACAATGAATAGAGGAACCAACTGTGATCGCCACCAAGGAATTACAGCACCAAAATGACGAAGAAAGGATGAAGATGGCGCCGTGTACCTTGGAAAATATGGAGGAAGACGCGGCCTAACGAGAAGCCGCTACAACGTGTGATCGCGCTTGAAATGGGATGCGGGGAGCCGATGTGGGTGCACCTCCTCACTTCCTAGCCGGCTAGGAAGCAAGGGCCTCAGGTTCTATCAATAGTCTCCTGCAAAACAAAGCCACAAACATAAGAGAAAATCCATTGGAAACATGTGTAGCATATGTCCCAAAATGATGAAGTAGCATGAAAGAAAGGGGGAGAACGCACCGGGGGAGGGTTTTTAACCCCTATGAGTGGGTGCAAAAACAAGGTGGGAGTGTTGTGCATGCATAGAATTTGAAATCATGGAATTTGATGGAGAAATGGGGGAGAAAAACGTTGTGTAAAATGGAGAAAAATGCATGAACGTGCCGAAACAGTGCAAAAAAACTAAGTGTAAAACTGTGATGATTTGTGAAAAGTGGAGGGAGAGAACTAAGCCTAGGTATGAAGAAAGAGAGCCCGGAGAGATGAAAAATGAAGAAGATACTCCCCTCTTCAAGATGAGACCAATGGAGGACGAAGAGGATGCCGGATGACTCCGCCCCGAGCCGACGAAGGGCGCCCCGTCGCACAGGTTCAAGAACTCGTGATGATTTGCAAAAAGTATGGGCGAAGTTAGGAGGGTAAACGAAGATGAAATCCAGCAAATAAGGTATCAAAATGAAGCCTATACTTCCCTCAATAGCCTGGGGTCAGAGGTTTGAGATGACGATTTGGCATGGCTTCGCCCCAAGTTCAAGAAGAGCCCCCCGTCGCGCAGGCGAACTGGGCAGGTTTATATAGAAAAAAAGGTGAAAACCCTAACTTTCTGCTGTGATTTCAGAGGATAGAGTCCACCAAATCTCGAGATCTATGGATCAATCTCGAGATAATAGATAGGATAAGAGTTAGGAACAAACGGGACTCTTTTTGGTGGAAGGATATGGAAGATAGAGTCCATGTAAGGTGGCCCCGGAGCCTAATCTGGAAGAGTTTTCGTTGCACAAAAAGCAGAAAAATCTAATATTACGGCCAAGATTTCAGGAGATATGGTCAATTAAAAATCATGCCCCATATACCAAATTCAAGATAATACAAAGGGGAAGACACAGCAACAAACGGGGCTCAATTTAGTAGAGTATTCTAGAAGATAGAGCCCTAACAAGGAGGCCCCGTTGCACAGGTTTCGGCCTTAGAATCCGGCGGCGAAGAAGATAGAGTTCAGAACTTTTTGGACTCTCTGGTAGATGGACGGTCGCACGATAGACCGTTCATTGCATTGGGCGGTCTAGCTATAGACCGTCCAGTCCTGGGGGCGACCGGGGGACTTTTTGCACAAAAAAGAGATAAACGGTCATCCACGGACCGTTTTTCGAGTCAGGCGGTCTTAAGAAGACCGTTTTATGACATTTTAAAAATAATAAAAATAAAATAAAAAATAAAAAAATTTTAAAAAGTTACTGTTCATGGGCGGTCAACTGTTGACCGTTTTACAGTTGGACGGTCAACTTGTGACCGTTCAACTCAAGGAACGGTCAACTGTTGACCATTTAGCTGCCAGGCTCGCGCGACTTTAGAAATTGAAGCGTATCTTGAAAACGGTGTAGATTTAGAAAAAGTGGTAAACCAAGAAATTGTAGATAACTTAAAAATGAACAACTTTCATGAAGAAAGTAAGATGAGAAAATGATTAGAAGAGAGAGAAAATGGGGCTAGAACAGAGAGAGAAAATACCGAGACATAGGTGAATAGTGCAATCTGCCGGAAAAACGTAAATAACTTGAAATAGGTGCAGAACTGGCCAATGACGTAGAAGAAGGAATTGTAGGGATTTGAAAGATGAACAACTTTTGTGAAGGACACATTTTGAAAAGAGGAAAGGAAGGGGGTGAAAAAGGAAAGTTTTCAAAACTGCGCAGTGAAAGGGGGCTGAATGCTTGAGGGAAGCCGGCCTAAATGGGCCGTAAGTTGACTTTGAAGGCCGGAAGGTGACAAGATAGGCTCTAGGGCTCTATGAAATAATGATCTCCAAGGCTCAAAAGGAATGGAATAATGAAATGGGCTTGAAATCCATCCAAGAAAGGCTCCAAAACAATGGGTAATTCGGGCCATCAAAATGATGAATAAGAGAAATGACTCAACTTGCAAGCTAAAAATGGGTGTCAACATGGATAAAATAGAAGCCTTTCCCCGCTGACGGATGTGCCTTCAGCTCGAAGAAATAATGAAAAAGATCCAGCGACGGGGGAACCCCCTGCAGGCGGCAGAGGATCCGAAAGGCAGAAAGCAGGAGATACGAGTTGGCCACCAGCTGAACAGGCGCCAACACGAAAAACTTGAGAAGCTTCAAGATGAAAGGCTCGAAGGGGAGGCAGAATCCGCTCTTCCACGCCAGGAGAAAAGTACAAATATGGCTCGTACGGCTGTCCAAGTTCGTCTCGTATGGGGCAGCAGCTACAAAGCTATATCGGAGAGGCAGGCGAAACCGATGCTCCAATTTCTTCACATCAGCCTCTCCCAACTCGCTGCGATTGGGGACGGGCTCCCACCTCACCTGCTCGACCTCCGAGCGGAGATCCGCCATCGAGCTGGAAGAAGAACCTTCACTAGAGCCCGAAGACTCCGAGGGAGAAGGAAGCCGTCGGATCGCCTCCGCGGTTACACGCGCCAGCTCCTCAAATGCCGCCGCAAGAGCTTGCTCCCCCGCTGTATCTTCACGGCGCATCAAGGAGCCCCAGAAGCAGACAAATGGAGGAAAGGCCGAAAATCCTAAAAAGATTGGGAGGAATGAGCAGCGCCGTACGCCTATAAACCCTCGCGGGAGGCGGCGCGCCGTTTCAACCTCTGAGAAAAAGGGGGCCCCTTCATTTCAAATCCGTCAGGATCATTATTACTACGGGCCCAGGCGACCGCTACACGTGGCTTCATCACGCCAACAGGATTCCACCCACACGAGCCACGCCGGTCCAAAGCCTCAAAAAACTACTCAACCAAGCCTCCTTGGCTCGGGAGTAGGAGGGGGACAAGTGGAGAGGGGGATTCCTGCAGCCCACTCAAAGAGCAGACCCAACTAGGCCCAACAAGGCCCAACGAGGCAAGCTCGCCCAAGTGACAGCCCGCAGGGCCCACTCGAAAAAGCCCAATAAAATAATGCTCGAGGAAACAACTCTCCTAGGCGGCCCCAAGGCTCGGAGAGCCCGAGCCTCGGTCAGGTCACAGAAAGACCCGCGCACGTGCTATCCCTCCGCACGAAGGGGGGAAGCGCTAGCCGGTCTATCCGACCCATCTCCTCACCGAGCTAGGCCTATCGCCCGATAGGGCCGGCCCTCCTAAGGTCGGAACGACCGATAAAATGTTCATCACTGCAGCCGTTAGAGTCCACAGCGGGCCAAACGTTAAGAAGTCCAGGAGCTCCGGCTTCCCTGCGAGGATAACGCCCCCACGATGAGGCCATAAAAGCCCACGACGAGGACGTAACCTCCATCGGAGACCTCTCAGCTTGCAGGACTCCAGAGGGCGGCGCACTATTTAAACCTGGTATACCCTCCTGTGAAAGGTAAGTCAAAAAGGGCATTGTTCCACCCCCAACTCTTGAGCAAGGATCACTTCACCCCATTGGTGGAGAGGGATCTCGCGCCTTCACCTTCTCCTCCCTATCGCTGCTCCCACCATTGCTCTACTGACTTGAGCGTCGGAGGCTTTTGCCCCAGGGAATCCCCCTGGGCCCTCTAACCCGTTTCCCTGTCTTGCAGTTCATTAACTTGGTGATTACTAGGCAGCTCAGGAACCAGCGCGAGATTTCACCTCTTCATGTACCATTGTCATTTGCCATCTCAAACATATTTAAACATGAATGTGCAATCAACCATAAGTTTAGTTATCATCACTCAATCACACATTAAGTTTAGTTATTATCAAAATCATAACGCGAACAATCATCACACATTAAGTTTAGTTAGCTAGCCCCATGTCATAAGAGAAACATTGCACTTTCACTGAATTTTTCTAAGATTCATGTTTTTGTCAAAGGGGGTCTTGCTAGCTAAACAAGTTTAAATGAATGCTATTCTCTATTGAATGAGTGATCTCGAATTGAAACATACAACATGCTCATGATGAATTGCTTCAAAATTTTTAAAATTGATCTTTGTTGAAATGAAGAGTTCTGCAATGGAAATGTCTACTCCTGAATGACTTGTGATTGATTTCAAAACTTTTGAAAATATGTTCTTATCTATTTTTGACAATAAATGATTTCCACAGCATGCGAAATGATTTCTACACCATTGTATATGAACCACTTGTGATGAATAATGCCCCATGCTCGTCCTTCAAATCTGAACTACTCTCTTGTACATAGTGTCATTTTTCATCTTGCATTCCATTCTCACATAGTTATAGGTTGCATGCATCATAATTCAATGCATAAGGTGTTTTTAGATCATGCAAATGAAAATTAAAAGTTTGAATCACTTTGCACATTGCATCGCATTCTCATATGCTCATATGTTGTATTGCATTGGAACTCATGTATTAGTCGCACTTAGTTTATTCAGTTGGCATCCATTCAATTGGTATCAAATTTACATCACATTGCTCGCATGCATGTCACAGTACATTTGCATAAACTCCTAATGTGTGCTTGTGTGGTATTATATGCTATTCACCCCCATCCCTTGGCATTTCTATGGCTTTATGTTTTCTTGATACATAATGCTACATTTACGTCATTATTGGAGTGTTTCATGTCGTACACTCTGGGAGAGTTTATATTTTATAAGTGCATCTATTTCGGGGGAGTTGCACTGTTGTGTATTCATGATATTTTCGGTGTACATGCTGAATCAAATTCGCACACTTCATGCATAAAATGTGAAAATGAGTGTTAAAGATAAGGATATATGAATTTCTTTTCAACACTCTCGAGATGTTAAACCTGCTGCATGTATGTTGAAGAGACAGTTTAGGAAAAAGTTTTCTACCTATCATTGTTGAAAAATCTGAAATGAAAATGAAAGATAGAGCAATGCTCGGTCTCACTGAGTAAACTAGGTAAATGTCACCTGAGACGTGATGTGGTTCATATCTGAAAAGTGTTGACTAGTATCTCTGTTCAAAATGAGGTGAATCGTTCTGTATTCTGAGCAACCGGAGATTCTGGCATGAGCTCCATGCGTCTACTCGTGTAAAAAGGAATCATTTGAACCTGATCACTCTTGAAAAATTCTGACTATCATGTGATCTTGGTGCGGTAAAAAAAATGTGGTAAAAACTCATTGTGGTAGAGCAAAGCCTCCAACACGCTGTTCTCAAAAATTAAAGTGCAGTCTGTGAAATGTCTCATTGTGTTTATCTGAAAATCTGAATATCCATATTGCAACTATCATTTTTCATGTTCCTCACTTACACATTTGGAAATTTGATTTAATATGTATTCAGAAAATTGATTGATTGCATCAGCAATTGCATGAATCTCCTATATGATTGCACGATCTCCCATGTGCTACACATGTGTATTCTGGTGAGCATGACTCTCTTGCATCTTTATTATACCCATTCCCTTCTCATATATGTACGGGGGAGATTGCATGTATGTTTATATGTAACTGTTTGATTACTTTGTATGCACTTCATGAGTCATCATCTGCATATACATAGCTTCATGCATTTAAACAGAAAATGTAAAAAAAAAAATTGAAAATCAAAGAAAATCGTGTTGATATGTCCTCATACTCTTGTTTGTGTGAAAATCTGCCATGGGCTCTAGATTTTGAATGCTATCATGCTGAACACCTTATTTTGTGAACATCTTCCGACACTGGCTCATATCCTTGAGGCCACTCACCACTTTCAATTGGTATCCATACATGCTTGACTGTATTCGCTTTGGATGGTATCATATTGATTTCTGAGAATAATAGGTAATTGGTTTCCTCTAATTGGACATATATTGATTTGTCGGTCCATGATTTGCTATTCCTTCTTCTGTATTGATAAGATGGGCTATTACTGTTTCAAAGGGAGATCAGCTTGTTCTTCCTTGTTTGGCTTCTTCCAGATTGTTGATTATGTCACAGGGGGAGAAGTTTTGCATTATCCCGCTTTTTGATTATGTCAAAGGGGGAGAAAAATTGATGATTATGTGTGACAGAAGGGGAAGATTATTTGTGCCATTCTATTGTATCATCATTAAGTTTGTCATCATCACTAAGTTTGTCATCATCAAAAAGGGGGAGATTGTTGAGTTATGGTTTTGATGATTGTTGGCGTTATAGTTTTGATGATAACTAAACTTAATGTGTGATTGAGTGATGATAACTAAACTCATGGTTGATTGCACATTCATGTTTAAATATGTTTGAGATGGCAAATGGCAATGGTACATGGTCTTGATTCTTGATTGAATTATTTTTACAAGAGGCAAGAGGTATCATAACCTCTTTAATGTGAACAAGCATGATATTAACCTTAACTATCTTGCTTGCAGGATCAAACACATGGCAGTCACCTGGTGAACTAAACTTGTGGATAAGCACCCTGCTTCTCTACAATCCAAAACAGGTGGTACATGTCATTTACTATCAAGAACCATTGGTGAGACTCTTACCTTGTGTATCTCATGCTTAGCATCGATCTCACCTTGTGTATCTTATGTATACACCTCATTCATGCACATTCAACATGAAACCCTTCTGGCCATCGTGCGCCCTCGCCTGTGGATCGACCTACGCGGTCAGGTCGCGGGGGTCAAGGGGGCAGCGCCCCTTGCGGGGGTTTCCGGGGGCGGAGCCCCCGGAACAAATTCTGGTTTCAGAATCAATGGTTTGCATGGAGTTTATGCATTTATCATATGGATGTTTGAGCTATAGTTCTAATCAATTATCCATGTGTTTGTAGGTCCATATACTCAGTACAAATCCTCAAGGTCGAAGGAGTTTGATGCCACAAACGTGAATGAGCTGCTCCAGGGTTTAAAGGGCTGAATGGGAGAAACCTGGGGCTTCCCCTGCCAGCGGTCGACCGCCAGTAGTGGTGGACCGCCCAGACAGGGGCGGTCAACCATTTTTCCCAGCAAGCAACGAACTGAAACCTGTAAAATTTCGGTCGACCGCCAACCCTCCACCGGTCGACCGCCAGCCCCGAGGCCCCCTTTTGTTGACTTTTGTTTCAAGCTCGAGGAGTGGTCTTTCCACCCATTTGTTTAATCCTAAAGACACCCAATCCACCATAATTTGTGGATCTGGTCTGGGACTTGTCTATGGACCATTTAAGAGATATAAAACATCTCATTGAAGCCATAACCCTAACCAACCAAGAGGGCTTCAAGGGAGATCTAAGGGGAGGCTGTCCAAGGAGGAAGAAGAGGTACTGTAGCTCCGTGAACAGTACCTCGTGCAGCAAGTTATTCATCCATCTACAAGCCATTCAAGGTACTTCTCAAGCCAACAAGCATCTATGAAGTGAAGAATCAAGCAACCAACAAAGAGAGATCAAGGGGCTGGCTATCAAAAAGCAAGCAAGAGTTTCAAGAAGAGATCAAAGGGAGGTTATCCATGTGAAGAAGGAAGAGTACGGTAGCCGTGAACAGTACTCCGTGTAGCAGCTCTACATCCACTCCAAGCCCATTCAAGCTTAATCTGAAGTCATTCAAGTGAAGCAGGAAGCATCGTTCCAAGCTCTATATCATACACTCAAGGGAAGCCAAATCAGGAGTCTTCTAAAATGTGCCTCATTGTTGTTATGTTTTGGGCTGTATATTTGTGTTCTTCACAATCTGGAAACATTTGTGTGTGTGTGGATCGTTGTGGATCCGTGGTCGTGTGTGTTCATTGTGTTCCATTCGTGTGTGCGTAGATCTTCCTAGATCTACGTGTGTGTGTGTGGATCTACTTAGATCCAATTATTTTAGTGTGTGGTTTGCTACACTTGTCGCAACGTGTGTGTGTCTTGTTGATCCGTTTGTTGGATCGTGTTGGAGACCTCATCTCCGTGTGTGTGTGTGTGTATTGGGGCGCGTCCCCGTGTGTGTGGGCAAGTGCCGTCCTGCGTGTGTGTTTGGAGCGTCGTCTCCGTTTGGGGATTTATCCCCGAGTGAAGCCTCACCTAGTTTGGTGAGAGGTGGACATAGGATTGCCGTCGTTGCATCCGAACCACCTTAAAAACCGCTGTGTATTGTGTTTTGTATTATGTGGTTTGGTCCTTTTCTTCTACCTCCATTCTACATGAGTGTTAGTATAATTGTGATTCTGGATTTATCCTTGTATATCTTGCATAATCTATATCATCATCCAATTCAGTTTGATAAATCCAATTTGTGAAGAAACAGTTTTTAACCTCTTGATTAACATTGTATCACATATTTTGAAAAGGCCAAAAGTTTTCGTAAAATTGGTAAACACCCAATTCACCCGCCTCTTGGGTGTCATTGATCGCGGGACTTCAGGGAGATGGCACAGGAGCTGCTAGGGCTTGAGTTGTTGAGGCCGGGGCAACACTCCTCCGTGCTATCATGGGCGAGCTTATAGGAGAGCTTGGGACTTCGAGGGGTGGCAATCGTCATGGGGGAGCTACCCGAGGAGCACTTGGGACAATTGACAGACAAGGCTAGAGAGATAGTGGCAGCGGGATCGGGTCCTAAGGTAGACGTCATCCTCTGGTGGTTCCTGATGCTACTATTTAGGAAGTTGCTATTTACGACGAGGGCCGATGGAGTGAGCTGCAAACTCCTCCCCCTCTTGACAGATCTGGACATGGTTGGAGCCTATGCTTGGGGTGTGGCCGCACTCTCCTTCCTTTTTGACTCGCTCAACACCACCGCTTGATAGACGATGTTGGGCAGATTCTCTCCACTGCTACAGGTAATGCTCTACCTTAAATGCTTGTGCAATTACTTTGATTCTGCGACTGCTATATGCTGACATCAAAAATGCAGGTATGGACTTGCATGTACCTACCTGGCTTAGGGAGAGGGAAGGAGGTACACCCCGACCGAGTGCCCATCGCGAGGCGATGGATGATGGTCTGGGATATGGGCTCTTTACGACGCCTGGTGCGGGCTATTCAGGATGGTATAGGCACGCTACCATATGCATCGGTAAGACAGTGGAGTCCATTACTTTTAATGCAACTAGATGCTTTGATATTGATGCTGGACTCCACTGTCCTCTCCTTTTCTGGTGCGCTGGACACCGTACCGAGATGAAGGACATGACGGACAGCCGTGGGTGGAGGCAGCCCAGGCTTATGCAGGACGTGACATCTGGCTCCATTGCATGAACCTGATCGAGCCACTACACCATCTACTGATCATGAGGACTAGGGGAGTTCACCAGTCGGAGGTGGATTTCTCGACGCGAGAGGTGGTAGAGGAACGCGTGGGTCGACACTCACGCAGATTGACTGGGAGATTGACTGGATCACCCGAGTGCTGGACCAAATCAGAGACTGGACTTGGCCGGGTTGAGCGGTGCGAGCCCGAGCCACCAGTGACGAGGCTTACTTGAAGGCCTACGCCCGATGCTATGGAGACCAGGTCTTCCGTGGTACTCGACGATCAATACAAAAGCTCAAACTTATGCTTTCTAGTGATGCCTGATGCACTGACAACCTGACATTCCCACATGCAGCTAGACCCTCAGAAACACATAGCGGAGCTTCATGGACTCCTTCACTCCACTATACAGTAGAGGGATGCGTTCTAGCGCTCACTGGAGCTCCTGGTGAGTTCTACTCAGCCTTAAACCTAGAGTGCAAATGCCATGGAACTGACCGACTGACTCCTATATGCAGCGGGCCGAGAGAGCCCAGCGACAAGGACCAGATGCTCCATCTTCCTCCTCCCAGCCACCAGTAGATCAGGCTGAGCGGGATGCAGACTTCACTCGGGCGGTTGCTCGAGCCAAGGATGTCAAGGCTACACTCGCAGAGAGGGTAAGCAATTAATTCCCCTTTGACTTTATGAGTTATGAGTGCGAATGACCAACTACAATGAATGCATATGCATGCAAGGGAGCTAGAGGCAGCGCTGAGTGAGGCCACTCGACAGAGGGAGGAGGCGGAGCGATCCCGAGCAGAGGCCGCAGGGTTGAGAAGCGAGCTGGAGCAGTCTCGGCTGTAGGTTGCCGTGTTGAAGGGCATAGTGGTGGGATTGAAGGAAGCCCTCCGGTTGTTGGGCAAGAGGTCAAAGAACAGTCGGACTCCGAGCGGCGCACACAGTAGTGCGTACAGAGGCTACCTTATCGGCTCCTCCGACTATCAGAGGAACGAGGAAGAGGAGAGACGGCGACCTCATGAGGAGGGGATCACAGCCATGGACCTGCCAGGGAAGTGCCATGAGAGTTCTGGGGACAGCGGGGGTCCAAGAGAGGGACCTACTTGATGTACTTGATGAGACACATGCATGTATATGATTTTGACATAATACAAAAAACATGATACTGTTGACTTTAAAATGCAAATGCGTGCATGCTAACACTAACCTATATAACCTGATGACAACTCTTACAACCGACAGAGAGAGAGGAACACAAATTTAGGCATGAAGACTGGAGAGAAGGAGCTTGGGAAAGACCACACAAGACAGATCATAGAAACGGTCACGTCAGAGCCGTTACGCCCAAGTAGCGGTCCTGCCATAGGCCGCTAAAGGATAGACTAACATCAGCTGAGGGAAACAAGAAACGGTCTTCATAAGACCACAAACTAAGATAAACGGTCATAACGTGATCATTATGTGGATGAGAGAGATGACAACGAAGACAGGGAAGAAACGGCCATTGGATGACCACTACCTGACTTAGCGGTCTCGCGATAGATCGCAAGCCTAAGGACTCAGTTGAACACAAGTGGGACTCTCCTAGAGAGTCCCACTGTGCAAATAACAATGCCCAAACTGCGCCAAAACCTATTCCAACTCAAATTAAGGCATCCCAACCTCGATCCTAGAGCAAAAGGACTAGAAATCTAAGCCCTATAAGTAAGAATGCAACTTGAACTCGTAGCTGACGGAAAACCCTCGCTCTTACCCTTGAAAACCTTAGCAAAAACACCCAAATCACCATGAAAAGATCCTTTGAAGCTAGTACAATAGGTAAGTGCGTCTACAACGGGCCAAGACTGGCTAAAAAGGAGCACCGGGTGCTAAAATGGCTGACCTCCATCTCCAAGCACCTGAGCACCAGTTCTTCAAGAGAGGTAAGTTAAAGCAATAGTCTTCAAATTTCATTAAATTCCTCAAATTCTCATATTGCCTCTCTTCTTCTTCTCTCTTTCTTTTTTCTTTTCTTCCATGTTCCTTTAGCTCCTTCCTGGACCACGACGTTACTCCAATCTGAAGTGGGTGGCTCCCATGATAAAGGAACTTCCCCTAGAAGTTATTTCCATATTAAGAGCTTGGCACCTCCATCCTCTACTTGTCATAGCTAAAAACTTCCAGAAATTTCTCTTGATTGGCATAGCATTTCATCTTTGGTGGAGTTATGGCACCCCCAAACACATACCTTCGTCTTCCCATCCTTTGAGGCTACATTCCTTATAGAGGAGATTGAAACATATCTAGCTCTTCCTAGGACTAAGGTGGGGGATGAGGACTTAGTGTGCCACACGGTCGATCCTATAGATCCTTCTCTTATCTTGGGGGAATTCATACCCAAAGGATGTCAAAACCATGATTAGCCTTCATCATATTCATTTGATCCCCATGGCCCTATGGATCACTTCCCACTGCAAGAACAAGTGTGGGTGGAATGAGGCCATAGCAAAATCCACTACTATTTGCCTATGTGGGGTTTTGCTCTTTCCTACCACCGACCACCTTCTAGATATTCCAAACCTTAGTGTCATCAGCGGGTTGTGGTGGGGTTTATCCATCTCACAGGCCATCCTTTCTTACCTATATGAGGGCCTCAGGTCAGCTTCCCTTGGGGGTCCTCTCTTTGGATCCATGATAGCTCTTGAGTGCTGGATGGGGGTTAGATTGAAGTTTCTACCCAAGAAGGACGTGCCATTGGCGAGCCATATCTTCGGGAGCCACCCACTCTTTTATATTGGAGGTGCAACTGGGTTCCCTCAGCAGGTTGAGTGCCAGACCATGGATAAAAGAATAAGGGATGATTGGCGACTCTTCCTCAACACCTTGCCACTTGATAGGTTCGTGATGCAACTACGGGCTTTGCAGGGCACTACCCTTAGGCTACCTTGGCGACTGGGATTGGACCTTCAGCTAGAGGGGAACACTACCTTGGCTATCTACAACCCTCATCTGTGCCACTTACAGGTTGGACTACGCCGCACAATGGTTCCACCACTATCACGCCTTCCTCCCCTTCAAGCTAGGAAGATCGAGACCGAGGAGGGCGAGCAGGTGGTTCGGGGGGCTCTGACCATGTGGGAGATCAGCTGAGTCCGTACTTGGTAGGCAGAGGTGGCAGAAGATCAAGATAACTATCGAGCTTACGTGAAGGTGCTACATGAGATTCGGCCCCGCGCGGATGCGAGGTTGAGTGAGCTTTGAGTTTCATGGTGATGTATAGATTGAATTTATTGAGAGGGTGATGTATTTTGAGCATCAAATGAATGAAAAAAAGATTGGTTGAAACAATTGGCATGAAGTTCTCTTCTTTTGGCTTGATTGTTCAATTTTACAGAATTCTTGGGTTAAAAAGCGGTCCACAAAATGACCACCAACTCCATTTAGCGGTCTCACGACAGACCGCAAGCAGGAAGGAACATACAATTGTGTAAATTTAATCTCTCTGGTGGGGAATGCGGTCCTTGAGAGGCCGCTAGCGTGAGGAGACGGTCTAAGGAAAGATCATAAAGAGGAAGGATGTTGATGTCTAAAATATTATCGTGTAGTAATCATGTTTCTGGAGATTGCCAACTCAGTTATAAGAAGAAATTCAAAGATAGGTCCTCTTGGACCGTTGAAGCCACAGCTTATCTGACAAGAGCATAAGGGAATTCACAATTCATCATCTCGGGATAATGGAAGAAGTCTACGGTAAATAGTCAATGCCGTACGTCTGTCAAAATCAACAGACACAATGAGCCGGCATCGACTCGGTCATGCCAAACATACCCCCCAGTCCTCGTCTAACTAGGACAAAATGTATCGGGTGGTTCCCACACCTGATAAGAAATCTTCCTAAGATGAAGAGATGTCCCTGATTCCTCAGAATAAGGTGCCAAAGGCCTAATCAGTGAAAAACCCTAGTGTTCTGACCAAGACGCGTAGGATGCCAGAAGTGGTCCGTAAGTGGCCGAAGAGTTACCTCATGGGGGTGAAAACACCCTGAGTAATAGCCCACCCGGTGAAGACGCTTCCTACGGGCATGAAGTAGGCCTAAGGGAATGATTTGTAGTGCCGAAGGTGATATCAGCACAAAACTCGGGTAATCTGATCAGCACATGCAAAATGCCGGAACGGTCTGTAAGTGGCCAAAAAGTCATCCAATCACGACGAGAATGTTTCGGGGGATAGTCCTCCCAATGAAGATACTCCACATACCTATGAAATGAAGTTGGCGGTGCAAATTGCAGTGCCGAAGGCCAAATCAAGACAAAACCTGAGAAAATCGGCACGGGTTCGGCACGTGCCGAAAATCACCGAAAACTACAAATCTGGACTCGAAAATGACGAAATCCACACTCTGAGGCCACGTCATCAAACCGAAGGTTGCTCCCGATGTCAGGCTTCCATCGGAGTCAGTTTCGGGGTGAAATGACAAAATTACAGAAAATGCCACTGAATGAGTCGGCGACGCCCCTATGGTTGAGTCGACGGCCCTCTTCGACGTGAGTCGACAACTCTCGCGAAATGGCAAATCGGTGGCGCCCCTACCCGCGTCACTGAGGCTGTGGCACTTGAGTTGGCGGCCCTCTTCGGATGAGTCGGCGGCACTCTTGAGCCTTGGCGGGGTGATGAGTCGGTGCGGGGCGCTAGTCCCATCCCTTCGGCGGTGCTCTGTTTCGCCTATAAAAGGGATAGCTTGCCTTCGAAGAAAAAGAGAGAGAGATAGAAGAAGAGAAGACAGAGAGATATGGAGAGAGCCAGATGAGCGGGAGAGGAAGAGAGAGCAGAAGGAAGGAACCAAAGGAGGTGGGCCTCCATTGTAGAAGCCCCGAAAGAAGAGGGGGGGGCTGAAATTTCTCTAGTTCCTCAATCTTTCTTTCTCTGTTTGTTCTTCTGTACCCTTTTGTTCTTAGACAAATAAAATAAAAGAGTTGATGCACCCTTTAATCTTTTTGTTTGTATGTTTATAGTATAAACATTACACTAGTTTATGTAGCTCTGTTCGTTCAATTCATTTCCTTTTTTTTAACCTCTATCTTTTGGTTCAGGGGTGACTTGCATGTCCTGATTGTGAGGAGGCCCCCACAGGCTGCATTCATTTTGAAATCCTTGGATCGATCTAGGACTACAGCTTTCTGCTCTAAGTCCTGCTCCGAGAATGGCCGATGGCCACGCCCAAAGGGGTGACAATGAAATCCTCTCCCCGGGATTCAATGATTTCTACCGTATGTCACGTCTATGAATGTGACCAAATGATGTGTGTGTCCGTGAATGTGCTTGTTATATTGACGATGCGTAAGTGAATAAGTTAATCGTGGGAAGTCTCCGAATGCCCTTTCACTCACTTTGATGAGTTGTAGGGGCATCGGTATATTCCAACATTCATCTCAGCCGCAGTATTGTTCGTTCTTTGAGGGTCATAGTAGACTCCCTGTGTGGTGTTCGACGAAGTGCCTTTGAAGGCTTCATCCTCTGAGCTCCTTTTTTGTGGCGTTTCCAAAACTCAGGTATGAGCCCATTTTCACGGGTTGGGAATGCCTGCTCCAGCCTGGAAGGGACCTACAAAAGAAACCGTTTGCCTTAATAGCTACAGTTGCAGTGTCCTTGGCTTAGAATAGGATGATGGCTTCCTAGCGATACTCATCGTTCCTTGGATGTGTCTATGAATCCGTTACTCGAGGGGGGGGACAATTCCCCATTCACCAATCTTCTTATTCACCAATCTTGAATCACTTTGGGTTCTCGGAGGTCTACCATATCATGGTATGTCCTTCTAGAAGCCCTCTCTACGAAGTGAACAAATGAAATGCCACCCAGTTGGCCACATTAGATACCCACGTTTCTAAGCTCTAATCTGGATTGTTAGGATCCTTAGCAGGATAGTCCTTAGGGTTCCCATAATCAATTCAGGTTATGAGATCGCCACATTCGGTCTCTCAATTACTGAGTTTCACTTCATGTGATTCTCAATTGCATCTCCCACAATCCTCTAAAATAATGGGAGATACTGCCCAAATTTTCCCAGATTCCCTCTTGATTATTCGTCGTGCTTAAATGTTTTCTGCTCTAATATGACCTTAGTTTGAGATTGATAGTTTGAGTGGTGAAGGCCTCAATATGGTTCTTTACCCTGTATGTGAGAGGCTTGCAGCTTGCTTCCCTGTGCTTGAGTGTGAACCTCGCACAGATGGTGAAGTTTGAAACAGAACTGAATAGAAGAACTCTAACAAAATGAGCCTGTCAACCTCATTTCATCCCTTCGAAGTTGGACTAAATGAAGGCAACTACTCAAGTTAATGGTGCTCCGTGGTCAAGCTAGCCCTTCAATCCCTTAAGGTTTTCTCTCAAAACCCTTCCTAAGCCAAGCTAAGGCTCCCTTCCACTTCGTGAGTCGGCGCTAGCTCCCTCACAATAAAAGTTATTTGGCTGCGGCCTCCATGAGTCGACGCCATGGCCATCGGCTCATCCCCGCCTATACACCGCCTGCCACACTGCCTCATCCCCTCCTCGAAGCTTCAAAGCCACCAATTCATCTTCTCTCCTCACCCCCCAGCCGTACCGACTCATCTGCTTCCCTCGCCCCTTCCTACCACACCGACTCATTTTCCTTCTTCATCCTCGCCTAGCACCGACCCATCACTCGTTGCACCGACTCACCTCCCCTTTTCTATTCAAAAGCGTCGACTCATCCCTTTATAGTGCCGATCAACCTCATTGACGCCCAGGTCGACCCTTGTCTTGGTCTAACCTATGAAAAGCCCTTTAAATGCTTGATCCTTCGGGTAAATAGCAAACAAATAACTCAGATCTCTTTGTAATGATTGTTCTTTCCATAATCATATATTTACTAATGTATATTTATATGCATATGCAAGTACCATTACTTAATTGTGTGCTTGCTTGTCCGAGTGCTCGGTATATTAGATGGTGACTAGCTAGAGGCCGGTTTATGCCCGACCGAAAGTTTTCACTATGCGTGATGATGGTCCTCAGACCTAAAGTTCTCCGCCTTATACTGAGGGTCGGATGTAATAAACTTAAATTGCATTGCATGTTCAAATGGATATCTAGGCTTTGCACCTTACAATGTCGGTTTTGTTTTACATATGTTTCTGCACCTTCAGCCCCGATGGCGTTTTATCTTGGCAATTAATCAAGGGTATGTAATTAATGCCATAATCTTTATAATATGGCGGACTGTCGGTCCCGACATAGATTTCACTTTCGTCTAACCAAGTCAGATCGAGCACATAATAAACTTGTCACTTAGTGGTTGGCATGCCTACGTAAATAATAAAATATAATAACAACAATAATAAAAAAAATAAAAAAAAATCAGTCCCCACAAGCTGGCATGCCCGATGGGACTCTGTCTCCTTTCATCTCTTTGCCAACATAAATGGGCCGCAGGGCCCTCCCAAAGAATACTGATCATTTGCTTGTTTCTGTGCTTACAGTTTTGAAACGAGAATGGCTGCTAGACTTGTTGCCGTGACCTTCATCCCCGTAATCGTCAATGATCATGCTGCTCACGGGTACCTGGCGGTACCAACCATTTTCGGCACCTTCCCATCGGTGGTCGGATTCCCTAATTTCTTGGGGGTGGCCTTCACTAACGTGCTAGAGGTTGAAGCTCCAGGACTGATTAAAGAAAGCATCAATAGGAAGACCAAGGTTCCTTGTGCCCAGCTCTACAAAGACCGGCCAAGTGGCCAAGTTCAATTGATAAGCTACATGGTGCATCATGTAATTCAGAGGGCTAACCCCGCTTACTACAAAAGGCCGAGGAGCCATCGCCGAAGATGCTTCTGAAGCAGGGTTCCTACCCCTATTATCGGACGGCTTTCAGCATCCGGGAAATCAATTCTTGTGGGAGGCGATGTACAGTTGTTAGCTTCTTTAATACAATACATATTACTTACAAAAAAAAAAATTCTTGTTGGTGACGTTGGTGTCTTCTTAGACGGGCGCGGCGCTCAAGTTATCCTACACCATGTCATCCTTGCCGTGCCGGTTCGTAACTCTTTCCAAGCCCTGTCCGGAAGGAGAGCTGAGAAGGAAGAAGCTGGCCGTCGAGGGCGAAGAGACTTGGCCCCAAGGCCGAAGATGTTTAAGCAGGTATAGGTCCCTAAGAAAACCCAACCTGCCCGTCAAAATGAACATGTCTGCTATAACCTCGAGCCCGTGCTTCAGGGGAGAAGGAATGAGAGGGGTGTGGCCCCCAAAAAGAGAAGAAACAGCTGTGGATCCTCTACGCCGCACTGCCTTCAGGGCCTGCGCCTGACAAGCCAACATCCCTATAGTAGGGAGAAGATTTGACCAACCCATTGGGAGGGCCCAGCTAGCTTGGAAAGAGGGAGAGGCACTCGCCTATGGTGCAGCGCTGCAAAGATGTACGGCTCAGGATAAACTGCCTATAATGATGCATGGTCTCACGATAGACCATCTAAGAACGCTGCAGTGGACGCATGATGAAGCACTCCTGGCGGTTGAATGGCTCTATCATGACCGCAGGAAGAAGAAGGACGGTCCAGATCGCACCGCACGTCTCCTTGAACGGATGGTAGAGAACCGCGCAAGACCATCACGCCAGAAGTTGCAAAAGGGTCCAACCTCCACCTTTTCCGGTCGGCCAGAAAGGATGGGCCTCGCGTTAGTGTACTGCTGACCTGCAAAATAAAGTGTAGAACACCAGGAAAAACCCAAGTTAGAAACATGGAGTGTATCAAACGCTCGAATGAAGGGAAATGAACATAAGTATTTGAATGGGGGATACCTGTGGGGTTTTAAACCCCTAGGGCGTCAGAAAGCATGGGAGGCTGTGTGCAAGATAGTGCAAACAATGAAAACGTGGGAGAATGGATGTGTAGAAACAAACATGCAATGAGAAGAAATGAGACCATCAAATGCAAAAAAACACAAGACTAGGACTACTCCCTGAACCGGAGGCCTATATGGACGTAGAAGGCCTCCCTCCTTGGTGCTAAGTTGCTCAAGAATTCAGCAGGGCTTCGCCGTCGACCAAAATCTCCCCCCTTTTGAAACCCAGCCTCTAGGGTCTATTTATAGAGCACCTAAAGTCCTAGCTTGAAATTAGGGTCTAGAAGCATTTTCAGGTCGAGATTATCAAAAAACAGATGAAGATAATTCCATTGTCTTTCATCTAGAAGAAACGGCACTCGAAATGGTTGAGGATTCGTGGAGAAATGGTTGGATAAAGTTGCGGATAAATCCACGAGGAGAGAGAGCAAATCTGTTGAATCTTCAGCAATCGAGCAGATGAACGGTCTAACGATAGACCACACATCCATATGGGCGGCCCATTCTGGGTCGTACAACCTCGTCGGTGGAAATTCAACAATTCACAAAATAATCCAAATTATCCATTGAACCGGCCGAAGAGTTCGCCGTTGGACTCTTATAAGTGAACGGCTAGGATTAGTCCGTTCAAAGGTAGAGCGGCCAAAGAACAACCGTTCTAGCCTTGTCGGTGATAAATAGATTAATTGGGTAATCATCTGAGAAAACCACCAAGCGTAGGACTCTGAGAGACAAGCGGCTACCACCCGTCCGTCCATCGTATTGAACGGCTAGGGGAAGACCGCATAAATGCTTGTCGGTGGAAATTCAGAAAATTAACCAAAATATTCCAAAATATATGGACGGCCTACTATCAACCGCACATTGATTGAGCGGCCAGGGTTGAACCGTACATGTACATGGGCGCTTAAAACTCATAGAAAAACTCAATCAACCAAAACCAAGGCCCATTAAGCCCAGAATTGAAACAAACCTAGCCAGGGAGGGAGGCTACCCATAAAACTGGCCCAAAACGTGCTCGAAAATAGCCCCAACGAGTGATGGACAACTCGAGGCATCAACAAGTGGGAGTAAGGGGAACGACTCAACTCATCATGATTTCATTTAATTCAATTCCTTCATTTGCTTACATGCTTTTCCTTCCTCTCTCTTTTCTTCCATCTTCTTTCTTCCCACCTCAGCTCTTCCCTGGCCCCAGGCGGTATTCCACTTTGAAGTGGTTGGCTCCCATGGTCCGCACCTTGCCCCTAGGAGTGACATCTATCCTGAGATCTTGGCACTTACAACCTCTCCTAGTACTGGGTCAGAACTGCCCAAAGCTTTCCCTTGATTGGCACAACATCTCAGCCTTAGTAGAAATCTGGCAGCCACAGACCCATACATTCATATTCCCATCATTTGAGGCCACTATCCTACTGGAGGAGGTAGAGACCTACTTCTCTTTACTCAGGTCCCAGGTGGGAGGGGAAGACTCAGTGTGTCATACTGTTGCCCCTATAGATCCTAGGCTTATCTTGGGAAGGTTCATACCAGACAGCAAGGATGTCCACACTTTCGTAGGCCCACGTCAGATTCACCTCCTTCCTCTTAGCTAGTGGGTAGTGGAGCATTGCAGGAATCGGTGTAGGTGGGATGAGGCCATAGCTAAGGCCGCGTCCATCTGTTTGTGCGGGGCTATCTTGTTTCCTTCAGTTGACCATGTGCTAGAGACTCCCCTTCTTAGCACCATCAGTGGCCTATGGTAGGGACTTTCCATCTCCTAGGCAATCCTTGCCTACTTGTACGAGGGCCTCACCTCAGCAGCCTTAGGGGGTCCCCTGTTTGGCTCTATGATCCTTCTAGAGTGTTGGATAGGTGTTAAGATGAAATTCATCTACAAGTAGGATGTCACTTCAGCTAGCAGGATCTTCGGGAGCCACCCCCTCTTCTTCATAGGTGGCATGTTCAGATTCTCTCCACAGGTAGAGTGCAGGACAACAAAAAAGAAGACCAGGGATGAGTTGCGACTGCACATCAACAGGCTGCCCTTGGATTGGTTTGTGATGCGCCCGGATTTCCTCCGCGACTAGACTGTCAGAGTTCCCAGGAGGCCGGGCTTGGACTTGAGGCTCGTGAGCGACACCGCGTTGGCGATGTATAGCCCGCACCGGTGCTACCTACAGGTTGGACTACCCCGGACTGTTCTACCAGCACTACCCCACCTTCCTGCACTACAGGCGAGAAGGATTGGTACATAGGAGGACGAGCAGGCGGTCAGGAGTGCCCTGATCATGTGGGAGGTGAGCAGGGTGCTTACCCTACTAGCAGAGGTTGCAGAGATCCCGGGGACATGCCAGGCCTATGTTAGAGAGTTGAGAGAGATACGTCCCCGCGGGGATGCCCGGTGGAGGACTGAGTGATTTTGTTTTGTTCTTCATGATGGTATTGATGTAGAGATTGATGCTTAGAGAGTTTGATATGAATGAATAAAGCTGATGATTTGATTTGAGTTGAGTTTGGGCTTTGTCGGCGTGAATGAGTGAGTTGGGATATGATTCCAGAATGTACGCGGTCACGGACTGACTGAACCTTCAACTTCAACATGCTCCTGTACACACACAAACGCAAACAAAAAAGACAGATTAAATCTGTTTTAGGCTTAACCCCTTGCCTGTAGTAAGTTAGGAAATGACCAGTTCTTGATTTTTGGTCAAGGGGGTAAGCCTTATTAAATAGGCAAATAAAATGACAATGAATGCGATGGATGCTATGGATGGAAATCATAAAACCCTTTTTTTGTAATTGTGAAAAATTATTTTTTTTGGATTTTGGAATGTTTAGATTTTTTGTTTGAGTTTTTTTTTATTTTTGAAATATTTGATTTTTTTTGGATTTTTGAAATATTTGCTTTTTGGATTTAAAATATTTGATTTTTCTTTTTGGGTTTTGAAATATTTGCTTTTTTGGTTTTGAAATATTTGCTTTTTTTGGGTTTTGATTTTTTTCGGGTTTTGAAATATTTGATTGATTTTTTTTCGGGTTTTGAAATATTTGACCGCCCGTGGCCTGGGGCCAATCTCGCTTAACGGTGTCTCTACCGAGGCCATACTCGAGGTGGGATCCATTCCTTGAAAAATAAAACAAGATTTAGCAGAAACGTTGGCGGTAGGTATAGAGGTTTTTAGGGTTTGAGTTCCTCTCACGACCCCCCCCCCCTTTTAAAGAATTTGGTCTACTGCACCGGGACTTTGTGTCCGTCATCGAACCTACATCCGCTCTAGGCACGCATACGACCGGGCTCATAACGTCCCGCGGGGAAACTGTACTGCCACTCTTGCCATGCCTAGTTTTATTATTTGGGGACTTTCAAACTTTTGAGAGCTTCGAGCTTTGGGTGAGCTTTTAGCTTTGATTTTTGCACCTTCCTTTCTCCATTTCTTTTCTTAGTCTTTTTCTGGCTTTTTTGAACCTGCGGAATAAGGTCATAACGGACTGCCCCTTTTTGAGACCTCTTTTATCAGGGGGTCTAGATCAATTCTCGCCCCCTGATTCACCACTTGCCCCTATTTTCAGCCGAGAGAGAAGAGAAGCAAGGATCTTCACCCTCCCCTAAGCATGGCCAAGGGAGAGACGGTGTTGCTCAAAAGATGAAAACCGAACCACGGGGAGTCGTGTAGTGTGTGAAATGTTGAACCGGGGATCCCCCTTTGCGATCAGGTGAAGGCACACCCCGCCGCCGGGCTATCGCTGGCTTGACTCTATGGATAAAAGCGCTTTAAATATAGCCCATTCCACGGATTAGGGAATTCCTCACCCTCCGCGTTGATTAGACGATACGCATTACCTGGATAGACTTCCTTAACTACAAATGACCCTTCCCAGTTGGGTTGCAGCTTAGACCTGGGACCTGCTGATCTGATAAATTTGCGTTTCAAAATCATGTTTCCCACTTGGAATTTTCTTTCGATAACCTTCTTTTGGAAATACCGTGAGACACGTTTTTGATAAACCGAGACGTGATTGGCCGCGTTAAGCCTCTTCTCGTCTAAGAGTTCCAGTTGGACTAGCAACGCCTCTTGATGCTCGTCGAGATTAAGTTCTTTGTCTAGCTACACCCTTAGGGAAGGAATCAGGATCTCGTACGGGAGTACCGCCTCCATCCCATAGGTGAGAGCAAAAGGAGTTTACCCCGTGGGAGTACGGACAGAGGTGCGATAAGCCCATAGAGCTTCTACCAGTTTATCGGCCCAATCAGCAAATTTGTGTGACTTGCATGTTTTCTTGATGATTTTAAGAAGGGTTTTGTTCGTGGCCTCAGCCTGGCCATTACCTTGGGGGTAGTATGGTGATGAATGATGCAATGATATATTAAACTTCTTACAGAGGTCCCGGAGTTCTTGAGAAACGAATTGAGGCCCGTTGTCGGTGACGATATCACTTGGCACTCCAAATCGCGAGATGATATTCTTTAGGATGAAGCGGCATATTGTGGTGGCTTTATTTTCTGCATAAGCTTCAGCTTCCGCCCACTTGGTGAAGTACTCCGTAGCCGTCAAGATGAAGGACTTCTGTTTGACTGCGGAATTTGGGTCACCGAGAGGTCCGATGATATCAAAGGCCCACATGGAAAATGGCCAAGGAGCAGAGAGATGATGGAGAGAAGAAGCAGGAGCATGGATCTTGTCAGCATGGAGCTGGCATTGAAGACACCTACGGACATAGGTGGAGCAATCTTCTTCTAAGGTTGGCCAGTAATAGCCCTACCTGAGAATCTTCTTCGCCAACGCCTGCCCATTTACGTGCCCTCCACACTCACTGGAGTGAGCTACTTCCACAACCTTCCAAGCCTCATCGTCATCTAGACACCTCATTAGAACTCCATTGAGAGACCGCTTATACAATTCTCTAGCAACAATCGTGTATCTTACAGTGACTCTTTTAATGGCCTTTCGTTGCTCGGCATTTGCCGTCTCCGGAAATGAACCATCCCTACAATACTGCTCAATCTCATAATACCACGGCAACTCTTCTTCTTCTATGATCTCCTCAAGCTCAGTTAACGAAACTTCTTTCACCTCTTCCCTTTCTACCTTCCTTTCTACATATTTCCTAAGGTTGTCGAACCAGGGATCCTAAAGAGAAGGGGCGTCCAACTGCTGGACCACAATGGTCTCAGTGGTGCGACTGAGGGGAAATGACAGAGAAGAAGTGAGTGATGCAAGTGCATCAGCCAGGATTTTCTGAGAACGAGGAGTGTGAATATAGATAAGCTTTCGGAATTGCCTAGCCAAGAGCGTGACCAGATCTTGATAGGGCTTAAGCTTAGGGTCACGGGTGCGGTAAGTTGACAGAACTTGACGCATCACCAATTGAGAGTCTCCTATGATGTTAAGGTATCGCGCGCCCATGAGGTAGGCGTGCTTCAGACCAGCAAAGAGAGCCTCATACTCGGCTATATTATTCGTGGCAGGAAATTAGAGTTGATAGGCGATAGGGATGGTAACCCCTTCCGGAGTGAGAAGAACGGCGCCGATTCCACTGCCCTGGGAATTGAGAGCACCATCAAAATGGAGAGACCAAAAGGGAAGATGAGTGATTGCTGCCAAGTGTTCATCGGGAAACTCATCTTGGATTGAATCCGTGCGAGGGATAGGAGAATGAGCAAGATGCTCAGTAATGGCATACCCCTTGATTGCTTTCTGGACGATGAAGGTGATATCGAACTGGGAAAGAAAGCTCTGCCAGCGAGCTAACCGACTAGAAAGGATAGGCTTTTCTAAAAGATAAGGAATGGGGTCCATTCTAGAGATCAGCTTGACCTCATGGGCAAGAAAATAGTGTTTGAGCTTCTGAGCTACCCATAATAGTGCTGCGCAGGTCTTCTCCATGGCAGTATACTTGGATTCAGCGGGATTAAACAACCTCGAAAGATAGTATGCTATCCTTTCCCTTCATCATCTACCTGAGCCAGGACAGCTCCTAGGGAGTCCTCAATCACAGAAATGTATAGGATCAGGGGTTTCCTAGGGACGGGTGGTTGCAGAACCGGGGGATTAGAAAGATAGACCTTAAGATCCTCGTAGACCTTTTGGCATTGTTCATTCCATTCAAATTTTGCTCCCGCCTTTAATAATTCATAGAATGGGCAGCATCTTTGTGAGTGTGGAGATATGAATCTCCTGATGAATTGTAAACGCCCGATCAAACCTCTGAGCTCGGTGATGTTCTTAGGCGGCGGCATCTCCATAACGGCCTTTGCTTTATTCGGATCGATCTGAATCCCCCGTTTACTAACTATAAACCCGAGGAACTTTCCTAATGCAACTCCAAACACGCATTTCTTTGGATTCATCTTCAATTTATATTCCCTAGCCCTTTGCAACACTTTGGCTAGAATGGCGGGGTGTTCTTCTTTGGACCTCCACTTTACGAGAATGTCATCCACGTAAGGTTCTAAGTACACATGCATCATGTCGTAGAAGATAGCCATCATTGCCCTCTGATAAGTAGCACCTGCATTCTTAAATCCAAATGGCATAACAACATAGCAGTATGTGCCCCAGGGCGTGGTGAAAGAGGTCTTCTCTTGATCCTCAGGAGCAAGGCGGATTTGGTTATATCCGGAATAACCATCCATGAATGAGAGGGCCTCATACCCAGTAGTGTTATCAACTAATACATCAATGTAAGGAAGCGGGAAATCATCTTTCGGGCATGCCTTATTTAAGTCCCTGAAATCGATACAAATCTGAATTTTGCCATCCTTTTTCATTACCGGGACTATGTTTGCCACCCACTGCGGATATAAAACAACTCTAATAAACTTGGCCTTATGCAATTTATCGACTTCTTCCTTAATTCTTAAGGCCATCTGTGGGTGAAATCTTCTTGCTTTTTGTTTAACGGGTGTTGCCCCTGGTTTAAGAATCAATCGGTGTTCAACCAACGTGGGATCAAGACCCGGCATGTCCTCATAGGACCAGGCAAACGAATCGCTATACTCCCTTAACACCTTGATTAGCTCCACTTCAACCTGAGAAGGGAGATTGGTAGAAATAAGTATGGGCCTGGGGTCCTCTTCTATTCCAAGATTAATTTCCTTAGTGGGTTCATCCACTACCGAGGACGGTTCATCAAACCTCTTCAAACCTTGTGCGTACAGATCAGCAGTGTCATCCACATCGCTTTCCTCATCATCAACTGGGTCCTTCTCATTCACAATTTCATATACCCCTAATCCGTCATTGCTCCACACCCCATCCAATTCCTCATCTTCTTCTAAAACAATTGCGGTCTCTACAAACTCTAGGCACCTAAGGAGGGCATGGCATCTTTTGGCCAAATCTCGTAGAAACCTATCAGGGGTAGATTTAGAATGACACATCACAGGGTGCATCGCAGACGTGGATGGGCTGACTAGACTCGAACTAGACTCTACCCCAGCTGACTCGACTATCATAGGAGACTCTGCACACTATACATCTAACCTAGGAGATAAGAAGTCTAAAGGGAAAGAGGCAGGGGTCTCGTGCCCCTGGGGAGAGGATGAACTGAAAACAACATAATCTTCCATTGAAACCTCTGTTTTAAAATCGGCATTTTTTTTGGAGGTCGGAAGTGATAACAAGACAAGAGGAGGAAGAAGACGGGGGAAGAGGTAGTTGCATGGGGAACAAATCGGGGAAGATGCAATTGAAGAATGGATCAGAGGATCGAAACCACATCTCGTGGAGTTGGGCATGGGGGGAGGAGGAGTAAACAAAGTTGAAAGATCAATAGGTGGGCAGCGCCCACATGCAAATGGCATGAACAGAATTTCAGGCAGTCTCTCCGTGAAGTACGGGTCGACCAGAATTGGAGGGGAACGGGGGACAAAGCCCAATTGTTGAAACAGAGAGGCAAGATGGGACGGGGACAGAGAAAAGGTAGTGATAGAGCTCCCCACTTCCCGTGGCCTCCGGCGGACTAGCTGCGTTGGAGAATGCTTCACCAGTTGCATCTCCTTCTTCCTCGGGTGGTCTTCTTCCTTGCTGAATAGATTTTCAAAACAAACACAAAAATCATCCATATCACCCACCAGCCCCTTCAGCGGCGGCGGTGGGTCAGAAACATCACAGGCGGCATCAACCTTCACATCAGCACATGGCGGTGGTTTCTTCAAAGTGCCGGGCTACAGCGGGCCTTTCACGAAATGTTGTCGATTGTCCCACGTTAACGCCCCAGAATCTCCAAGTATTGACATTGCTGAATCACGATAGCCAAGGCCTCGGCGGCCCATCTTCCTGCCTTTAGGGACGGGCTTGGTCCGTCCCTGTAATTGTGCGCTGAGACCTTGGCCCGGCTGATAACCCAATTTCAGAATCAAGTGCCATCCTTTGGAATCTCTAATCATGGAGTTAATCTTGACATTTGTTGATGCAGTGGCGGGCTTGCGTGACGCATATGCCCATGAATAATTTAAGTCCATTACTGACAAAATTGGCCTATTGCTTGGCCACAATGTAGAGAGAATCTTATCTGTAATGGCATCAACAGACTGGACGGTGGAGATACTTTTCACTTTAACCACCCGGCTCTGGAATGGGAATTTTAGGCATTGGTGGGCGGTCGAGGGCACGTCATTCAAACTGTTTATCCATGGATGACCTAGAATTGCTTTGAACATTGGGTCTATGTCCAACACATAAAATTCCACGTCCATAACTAAAGGCCCTAGCTCGGCCTGTATAGGTCACGACCCCGTGACAAGCACGCCTGGAGTTGTCATATGCTGCTATTGTGGTCGGCATGGGCTTAAGCATGTCTTCTGAAATGTTGCAGGCACGGAGGGTACTCAATGGACACACATTTATCGATGCTCCTGTGTCTACGAGGGCTGACTCGACCCCCACCTTATTCAAAGAAATGGTGATACAGAGTGGCATCTGCCGTGTCTCAGGGTGAGCTAATTCTGACTCAGAAAATGAAATAGAAGGCCCCCCCGTGTGATTGTTGCCAGCACCATCGGTAAACTGTCCACCGCTACATCTTCATTCACCATTACTTTCTGCAAAAAAGTCTTCAAGGCATCCTGGTGCAGCGGCGACCTTTTGATCAACTCCAAAACTGAAATCTTGGCCGGCATCCGGTCCCACCGTGATCGCCACAAAAGAAGGGTGTAGATATATTTCTCCTCCCGTGCATCCCTTAATGCCTTCCCATGTCTATCTTACCACATCCAACATGGGAAATGAATGAAGACAGAGGGAAAGGGAGGAATAAAAACCTGTGATCGCCACCAAGGTGCCGAACGTGATGGACACGCCGTACCTTGGAAAGAGGGAGAGGCACTCGCGTGTGGTGCAGCGCTGCAAAGATGTACGGCTCAGGATAAACTGCCTATAATGATGCACGGTCTCACGACAGACCATCTAAGAACGCTGCAGAGGATGCGGGATGAAGCACTCCTGGCGGTTGAACAGCTCTATCACGATCGCAGGAAGAAGAAGGACGGTCCAGATCGCACCGCACGTCTCCTTGAACGGATGGTAGAGAACCGCACAAGACCACCACGCCAGAAGTTGCAAAAGGGTCCAACCTCCACCCTTTTCGACCGGCCAGAAAGGATGGGCCTCGCGTTAGTGTACTGCTAACCTGCAAAACAAAGTGTAGAACACCAGGAAAAACCCAAGTTAGAAACGTGGAGTGTAGCAAACGCTCGAATGAAGGGAAATGAACATAAGTATTTGAATGGGGGATACTTGTGGGGTTTTAAACCCCTAGGGCGTCAGAAAGCATGGGAGGGTGTGTGCATGACAGTGCAAACAATGAAAACGTGGGAGAATGGATGTGTAGAAACAAACATGCAATGAGAAGAAATGAGACCATCAAATGCAAAAAGACTCAAGACTAGGACTACTCCCTGAACCGGAGGCCTATATGGAAGTAGAAGGCCTCCCTCCTTGGTGCTAGGTCGCTCAAGAATTCAGCAGGGCTTCGCCGTCGACCAAAATCTCCCCCCCTTTTCAAACCTGGCCTCTAGGGTCTATTTATAGAGCACCTAAAGTCCTAGCTCAAAATTAGGGTCTAGAAGCATTTTCAGGTCGAGATTATCAAACAAAAGATGAAGATAATTCTATTATCTTTCATCTGGAAGAAACGACACTCGAAATGGTTGAGGATTCGTGGAGAAATGGCTGGATAAAGTTGGGGATAAATCCACGAGGAGAGAGAGCAAATCTGTTGAATCTTCAGCAATCGAGCAGATGAACGGTCTAACGATAGACCACACATCCATATGGGCGGCCCATTCTGGGCCGTAGAACCTCGTCGGTGGAAATTCAACAATTCACAAAATAATCCAAATTATCCATTGAATCGGCCGAAGAGTTCACTGTTGGACTCTCATAAATGAATGGCTAGGATTAGTCCGTTCAAAGGTAAAGCGGCCAAAGAACAACCGTTCTAGCCTTGTCGGTGATAAATAGATTAATTGGGTAATTATCTGAGAAAACCACCAAGCGTAGGACTCTGAGAGACAAGCGGCTACCACCCGTCCGTCCATCGTATTGAACGGCTAGGGGAAGACCGCATAAATGCTTGTCAGTGGAAATTTAGAAAATTAACCAAAATTTTCCAAAATATATGGACGACCTACTATCAACCGCACATTGATTGAGCGGCCAGGGTTGAACCGTACATGTACATGGGCGCTTGAAACTCATAGAAAAACTCAATCAACCAAAACCAAGGCCCATTAAGCCCAGAATTGAAACAAACCTAGCCAGGGAGGGAGGCTACCCATAAAACTGGCCCAAAACGTGCCCGAAAATAGCCCCAATGAGTGATGGACAACTCGAGGCATCAACAAATGGGAGTAAGGGGAACGACTCAACTCATCGGCAAAAAATGGGTGTCAACACACATGTAGAGGCGTTTATTTAAGAGCGCTCGTCCATAAGGGCGTTATTTCATAAAGTTTAATCCTGAGTAAAATTTAGAAAAGAATTAAAATAGTGCCCAGGCGCATGGTCGTGATTTTAAAAAATAGCGACAACTCCTGGGGCGTTATTTAAATAACGGCCAGATGACGGTCGTGGTATTTAAAGTTAAAAGAAAACCTGCTTATTAAACCAGTATGAAGTCCACTTTGAGGCATTATATTATGATATGAACTTTACTCAACAAAGCATCGATTTTGGCATGTCTACAGCTGCCCTGCCTTGGCGTTTGCTTTGCAAGGGAGTGAAATGGAATGTAGTGTAATGAAAATGAAATATGATGAAGGTGTAACGAAATGGAGCGAAATAGAACGCACTGAAAAGTAGATGTCGAGGTGTGATGTGACACGCTTCCGATACTAAGTGTTGAAAATTATTCCATAGCTCTGAATGAAACAACCTCGAATGATTACGAGAAAGCAACAATTGATTGGATGAAACTAAACTAAAAAATGAAATGTGCACGTGGGAACGAAAGAAGGACACAATTGGAGAGCGATTATCAGCCAATGTGGACGTACTGCAACCAAGGTGGTTTGTAAGAAACAAAGGGAAGAAATAAGAATCCAATCAAAAGGATGCTTGCAAGAAACCAGCCTAAGCGGCTCCAAAGAGAACCTAGTACTCAATTTGGAATGGAATATCTCATGTCAACTCGAATCAAGAGCGAGCAGCCTTCATTACTGACTTAATTAGAGGATCTTTCACCAATAAGCTCAAAGTTCTATATGATGCATGCTGGGCTAAAAGGAAAACTAAAACAAATTAGAATAGAAAATAATCAAGGATAATATTGTTAAACCATCCAGACTTGGTCAGAAATCCAGATCTCTAAGCTGACACTAAGTCGAAGCCCGTTTATCCACGTATCAACTCGGAAAGTGGAACCATCATCCCAAGCCTTAGACGACCCAACGGCCTATCCGTGTAATCAAGACTCCCCTAGAATTATCATTATTTTTGATGAAGGGGAACTCAAATTCCAGGTTCATCAGAACCACAAGGTCTTTGATATGCTATAATAGAGTAAGTACCATATAGTAGAAATGCATAGAGGAGGGAATACAAAGGAGAAATTGATGTCACCATGGAAGAGGTCCGAGCGCCTTGAGGTCTGCATAGCCTGTCTTTCCCTGTGCTCAAAGATCATTAGCGCGACAACATTCATAGCATGATCAATTTACCAAGATATAGCAAGGCATAAAAACATTTTATCTCAGAAAATGGCGACTACATGCGGAGGCACAGAAATTAGAAATAATGACATCTCTTGGGTCGCTAATTAGTCTCAATGTTTAACTCAGAACCATACTGGTAATGATATAACGCCTAAGTGAAAGGGTGTTAAATAATAAATGGCGATAGCTGTTATGTCGCTATTCAATCAAACAACGACAACCACTCAGTCGTTAATTCCTGCAACTCTGGCAGCTTATTTTCATGTTGGAAAACAAACTCCAGCGACCTAATCCAGGTTAAACATGAACTGCCTTCTTTGAACACCTATCAGAGCTTCAATAGTTATAAATAATTGGCACCTGCTCTGTTAGCAGCAATACTGTAGTTCGGCTACAACAGAACAGTGAAACTGAAGCTTTGTTCCATAAAAACAAAAGAGCTATGGAGAGGATTCTTCAAAGGCCCTTGAAGAAGACTACGACGGGATTTCCAAGAATCTCAGAAATTGATGGCCATATAAGCGGGAGAATAGTTACGAATCAAGTAAGTATCAAGATTGAAATTGAATTAAGCTTCTATTACTACCCCTCTTCTCAAATTCTGATTATACTCTTCCTTTCTTCTTCTCTTTTCTTCCTTTAAATTTTCAGGACTACCCAAACATCCCCGGGGCAAGAATGTTCATCTGGATCAAGTGGCTGCCCCTCCTTATTTCAAAACTCTCCCTAGACATGAGGACATCTGGCAAGAAGGTTCATCTGGATCAAGTTAAAGCTAATCGGCGCTACCGAGCTTGTTCTTTATAATGCTCACCGTTGCCTCTCTCAACTCGGTCTTCCCCGCCATCTTTTTGAAGGGGCTTCTCATCTTCCACCAATCAAGAAGAGAGAATTGGGCTCAAATAGTGATAAAGAGGAGACCAAGACAATTCAAGCGCTATGGCAGGTTAGCAAGCTACACCAGCCCGTAGAACGAGTGGAAGAAGACAAAGAGCAATGGAAATCATATGTAATAGCTCTTAGGAGTTTGAGGGCCAAGGTGGCTCATTGAAAATGTAATGATGCTTCCTTCTTATGAAATAAAGAATTTTTTCTTAATTGAGCCAATAAAAGAGCCAATAAAAGTGTTTAATCATGATCAAATACTCAAAACCCCTTTGATTCTGTTCAAACACTCACACTCTGTAAGAAATAGCGACCGCCACAGGGCGTAGAATTTACACAAAATGCGCCTTCCCCCTTGTCGTTAATTCCCTCAACTCCAGCACGAAATAAAATAATAGTACACCCTTGAAATGACGCCTTCATGAGAAGTCGCTTGTTCAAGAAATAGCGCCCATGCCTCTGCCGCTATTCAACAACGACCGTTGAATGACACCGTCATAATTACCTGACAGTTTCTCTTTCCCCAATACACTCAAAGAAGTAGCGCCCGCCTGCAAGATCGTTGTTTCATGATATGACGACCGCCTCTCCATCGCTATTACTTATTATTTTCAAAAAAAATGAAAAATTCCTTAAACATTGCCTCCACGTGTGGGCGTGTAACCCTTGAATCACGACCTTGATCCAGCCGCTATTTCATTCGAAATCACAGGCGTTAAACCCTTTATCTTCCATTCCCTCTTTTGATTGCAACTTCCCCATCTTTCCCTCTGCAACTCATTTTCTACAACCCTCATCGGCGGCAACCTTCCTCTCTCACCCATTCTCCTTCTCTCATCGTTTCTCTCCTATGGCTTATGTGACCGGCTCATGCGGCTCTGGGAAACGGCAAAGGGTCATGGCCCTGGCCGTGGTTGACTTGGACGGAGATGACGACCACGACGAGGATGAGCTTCCTCCCGTGGCGACCGAGGGAGCTCCGGCAGCAGAGCACAGTGGAAACGAAGAGGAAGCTGAAGAAGGAGAAGAAGAAGTAGGAGAAGGAGATGAAGACGGCGACAACAGCACCGGTGAAGATGAGGGAGAGGAAGGAGAAGATGGAGAAAGAGAAGAAGGAGAAGAAAGAGAAGACGACGGAGAAAGAGGAGGCAATGGCGACGACGACGGAGCCGGCGGCCACCCTCCTCCCCGCCAGCCAATGCGGGGAGGACTCATAAACCCTGCACCGGGCAAGGTAAGTCCAACAGTTTTTTTATTTTTATTTTTTTATTATTTATTTCCATGAAAATAGCATGAACCCCATAGATCCCTCGGTGGGGATAACAAAGAAATGGTGACCCAGGGGAGGGCGCCACTTCGTAAAATAGCGACCCTGAAAGGGTCGCGAAACAAAACCATTTTTTATTCTTTAGAATAACGACAGCATGCTAGGCGCAATTTCAAAAAGTTTTAGGAATTATGCATTTTCATCCCCCCCTTTTTTATTTTTTATATATATGTATTTTTGTTTGCTTCATATAACCCACTGAAACCCTGAAACAACCCAAAGGAATTGGCGCCCTGACCCTAGGCGTTTTTCAATACAGCGACCCAGCCTAAGTCGCTAATTCATAAAATAGAGACTACAACCCAGTCGCCATTTAAAAATTTAGTGAGAAATTTACAAATTGATATATAAACTGTGCATTTGTTTATTCATCATATCTTATGCTGCAGGGCTTGATACGGACCCGCATCTCTTGGGTCCAAGTGCGGGCTGCATACTACGGACTGCCAGATTTCCAAAGGGCAAGGGTAGAGGCAATGGGGTTCGGCCCCTTCCTTAGCATAGAGCCAGTACGCCCAGATCTAGTTTTGATTCAGGTGCTGAGGGAGAGATGGGACTGGGCTAGTCGGGCATTTCTGATGCCCTGGAGACACATGGTACCGAGCTTGGAGGATGTCACTAGGATCATCGGGCTGAGAGTAGACGGTGAGGCAGTGAGTGGGGTGACCATCCCAGACTATGGGGAGCTAGCAGTGAGACTTTTGGGCATAGATATAGTGTACGAGCCTCCGTGCAGGATGATCAGTCGCACGGATTTGATGAGGGCCATGGGATTAGGAGATGCTCGGCAAAAGTCAGGAGAGTCCTTGGGAGAGTATGCAGAGTGACTGATTGGGAGAGCCCGGTCCGCATATTGCCAGGACCCGGCTCAGAGAGAGAGCAGACATAGATTTGAGGAGGTTTCTTGTCACGCCCCGTACTCTATACCGTCGAGATATTGTCCGCTTTGGCCTACCGGCCTCACGGTTTTGTCCCTTTCTAACAGTGATCAGCTCCATAATGGGGGACTTCCCGGGCAGGTCACCCATCCCAGTACTACTCCCCATTAAGCACGCTTAACTTTAGAGTTCTTTACAAGAACTGAGCCGATACTTCAAAAGGTGCCTCAATGATATAGAGTACAACTTTACTATATTTGAGGGTGCTACAATCTACCACCCCTCTTATATAGGCGACGTCCTCGTCGCTGGGCACATATAGCACACAATCAAGCCCCCAGGCAGGTAGGACTCTAGAGGTGGCCCCTACAGGCTCAAGAGGTGGCTCCCACTATGTAGCACTTTGCTCCATTACGGACTCAAGAGGTGGCTCCCATAGCGTAGCACTTTCCCCTGCATGGCACTTAGTTCCCACACTTCCGGCTGGGGTATAGCTCTGATACCATTCTATCAGGCCCCGTACTCTATACCGTCGAGGTATTGTCCGCTTTGGCCTACCGGCCTCACGGTTTTATCCCTTTCTAACAGTGATCGGCTCCAGAATGAGGGACTTCCCGGGCAGGTCACCCATCCCAGTACTACTCCCCATTAAGCATGCTTAACTTTGGAGTTCTTTACAAGAAATGAGCCGATACTTCAAAAGGCGCCTCGATGATATAGAGTACAACTTTACTATATTTGAGGGTGTTACACACAGGGCCCACTTCGGCTAAAAAGCCCAATAAGATTACTCGGGATCAAATCCTTCCTCGGTGGCCCTTAGGCTCGGAAGGCCCGAGCGTCGGTCAGAACGGAGGAAGACCCATGCCCGAGTTATCCCCTCATCGGGATAGAGGCAAGCGCTCAGCGCCCACTCCGACCTATCTTCATCCAAGCTATGCCTATCGCCCGGACAGGGTTTGCACCTTTTATGCTCGGCTCGAGCAACGATTGCTTATCCACGCTGCCGTTGAGAGCCCTTTATGAGCAGGAGTTTATGAGGATAAGGGACCCATGATCCCTCAAGGCTATAAAGATCCCACGATGAGGACGTAAAGACCCCATGATGAGGACGTAACTCCCGCCTGAAACTCCTCAGCTTACGGGACTCATGAGGCGAGCACACTATATAAACCTGGGACTCTCTCCAGTGAAAGGTAAGGGCAATACACGCCTAAAATCCCCTAAGCAGGAACCACTTCACCACCTTGGTGTAGGGGGATCTCGTGCACCTCTTTCTACCTCCCTCGCTATCTTCCACCATTGCTCTACTGACTTAACCATCGGAGGGTTTTCCCCAGGGAACCTCCCCTGGGCCCCCTGATCTGTTTCTCTTTTTCTACAGTTCACTGTTCGGTGATCATATACACCGCTCAGGAGCTACGCGAGATCACGCCCCTTCAGGCATTAGGTCGACCTGAAAAATGGACTTCGGTCATATGAAATTGAACGCGGTCAGGTGGTCCACCATGAACAGAAGAACGCAGTTGATCTATGAGCCGCGATCAGGTCAGATCACAAAAACTCGAAGTGCTCTTCTAGCTTTGGGTTTTTTTTAGGGTACAACCAGCTCGGCGTCCTAGTGGGAATCCCAGGCTCACAGATACTTACGGAGGCCTTGAAACATGAATACCTAGTATGGTAGAAGGAATATCCGATGAAGAGGCATTCAACGTCCAAGAAGGTGTTTCCTATAAAGTGCAGTGACTAATAGCTATGTACTGGAGTACGTGCTATTTGCAAGTAACGAAGAATGAGATAAGATGAGAAGAATGCATAAGAACATAAATCTCCATGTAACCAATTAAAATTTCTTTATTACAACCTATATAAGGTTTCATGTGAAAATAACAGAAGATGAAAATAAGCTTTTAAAACATACTAAGACATAATATGAAATGATGATATGGTCATGACATGCAAATAAACGAAATCAGGCATAATTAATACCATATATAACATGAAATAAATAGGGCTGATCTAGTTACTATAACCAGATTGCGGTTTACACCCCGACTACCTTCTGGAGGTCATGGTCAATCGGGCATCTGCGACTTCAGGTCGCGACTCTTGGTAGACCGCTATCTCTCTGCTGTCAGACAGAGATAATATCGGCTTACAAGGCTCCTTTCTACGGCAAATTAATATGGAACTAATAGAAAACTAGTGGGGGAAAGCATGCTATCATGGAAACAATGCCTGGAAAAGCATATAACAAATTAAAGTTATTATCTTTTCATTAGGGTTTACAAGGACATCATGAACTAGAAACCTAGTTGCGCAATCATGGTAAAACATGAAATACTCTGTGCATAATGCATGAAATCGAGATATAAGTGAGGGCTTTTATTCATAATATAATGTTTATGCCAATCACGAGACAACCTACCTCTAGGATAGCTCCTAGAGTTCAAATTTTCCATCGGAAGAAGTCTCCCGTTCCTGTGCGTCCTACGTGGAACTAGCAGCTTCCATTTGCTCTAACTCTTTGACCGCTTGATCTCCTATCACAAAATTTTGAGGGACGTTAGAAGATACTATAGGGAACAAATAACTCTAAAGGAATAACTTGAAACGACGACGTCTTACCTCTGCTACGCACGATCTAAAACTAGGATTCGTGTAGGTCGATCTGGGACCTATTTATAGAGAACGATCTAGGGCTAAAATTTTGATCAAATTTAGGAGTCCTATGGGGTGTCAAGTCGATCCCCTAAGAGTACAAGATAGGTTTCCTTTTTAGATCACATCAAATCGTGGTGATTTCATGGATAAAAATTTGAGCTTTGTGTGGTTTATTACTTTCCATTTCTGGAATCATATCATGGTTGATGACTCGACCTCTACCTTAAGACTGCGGTCGTGCGATAGACTGCGACTTGCCTATTTTTCTGAAATTTTAGTTTTAATCAAACTCCACTTCTAATTATCCCTTATTTTATTTAAATGAGGGAACTTATTCCTAGTACGGCTCTAGGGTGTGGGCTTGGGCCAAAAGTCTAAAATTTAGGGTTTAAGGCCTTTTTAAAGTGGGCTTAACCATTTAGTTATTAATTGGGCCTTTAACCAAAAAATCTTAATTTATTTAACCCATTGAGTCTTTAAGCCTATTAAATGCTTAAATAATTCAATTTAATCCCTAAAAAATTCTAGAAAATTAACAGGGGTATTACAACCACTGTAAGGTTTCGATGAGAGAAACACAGTGGAAGACATTGAAAACACAAACGCATATCGTTGATGGTTTTTCAAAATCAAACAAGATCAGAAAATCTCACAGAGTGAATAACAATTCTTTACTTTTACGGAGTCGAGAATGTCTCCCAAAAGCGTGGAGATGAACGAGAGGAGAATCTGAGACTCGCGAGCCATCTAAACATCCAGCCTAGATGTATCCATACGAGCAAAGGAAGCATGTGAGATCTCCTTCCTGATCTCTAGACGCCGACCAGACCTCAGCACCATCATTCATCGTGGAGGGAGGAGGGGCACCCCTAGGAGAGAGAGAGGAAGAGAGAGGGCGGCTAGGGTTTTCCCAAGGAGCTTGGTCTAGAGTTTCTCCCTTCAGCATATATTTATAGACTTCTGACATTTTTCATAAAAACTCAATAACTATCTATAAAGTCCACCCAGCCCCGTCTATCCAATACTCTATTGTGTGTGACCCTCTAGGCCCAAATGTCTATTTAATTTTTTAGCCCATTAAGCTAAGAACCCTTCTTAACTTCAAAAACCTAGTCTGTTAACCCTTAATGGAATTAACAGGCTTTCTGATCAAGATAGGTATCAAAGAACACCTCGCAATCCCAAATGACATTAGGGATAAGCAACCCACAATGGAACCTTTTTGCCTACAGATTTCACATAGATATAGATCTTCATTCATCCAATGCCCCTACCAAGACTAGGGTATGGTGTTACTATCAAACCCTATTATATCCCAGCTCAACTGTAATTTGTACTTCAAAAAGGTACATTAGAAAAACTCCTTTTTCATAATGAACTCCAATACCTAGGCCAGGGGTTTTTGAGTACAGATTTGTAGGGCATTCTCTCTCTTACATCATAATGAGAGTGAATTATCCCTTGTTGTCAAAATAATTGCCTTCGCAAGAGTTCCACTGAGTCCAAATAAGTAACTGTATAGGAACACTTAACCGAAGTCCATAAGTCAGTAATCAAATACTCAACAGTTCTCATGCAAAACATCTTTAGTAACTAAGGTCCAAGATCGAACTATGCTACTAAAACAATAGAATTTCTCGATTGATAGTTAGTATGATTTCCATCTAGGGATTGTAGATTAGGTCAGTTCAGTGTACTCATTCTGCTAATGAACACCCACACACGTACTTCAGTGTCTCCACACTGATGACTATAAGAACATTCATACCCATCATATGAATAAGTATCATGTGTGCCAGTCTATCTGAATCTTTAATATCCCTTCTTGAAGATCCTACGATTCGGAACCTTTAGAACATGTGCATCTGGATGATTGATCTCATTATCATAATCTCATTATGATCTAGTCATCATCGCACAAGTTCAGGGATTTCATTACATTTAGATCATTGAGACATATTAAATGCAACGAAGAAATACCATTAATATAAATAAGAATGAGATATTACAAGATGATGCAAGGTGATAGGCAGATCTAGAGGGGAGGGGTGAATAGGTCAACCCCTTCTTCGTGGAAGTAAAGACTAGATAGAAACTAAGAGTAGTAAAGACGGAAGCAGTTGCTGGCTAATGAGCTAGATGCATAAGAGATGATCAAAATCATTCCTACCAAGCATCTAGCTTCAAGGCACAATGGAAGACAAACCACAAAACACTGGTTTTTAAGGTGGTTCGGTCTCTATCCAGATACCTACGTCCACCCCTCACACAACTCGGTGAGGCTTCACTAGTGCAATGCACTATAGCTGATTCATAGCTTCCAATAGAGAGACAATCTCTCTCAACTCTGCTGCCACACAGCTTGTGGGTACAAAACCCAAAAACCCACAGATCGGTGAGCACACCGTCTGTCTTCCTACACACATGTAGGGAGCAATAGTGAGGATAAGTGTTTTTGAGAAAAACAAAAATTGTAAGGAGACAACCAGGTAGAGTATGACTATGAGACTCTATGGGAGAAGAGAACTCTTGTCTGGAGAAGAGTGGAAGAATCCTGGCTTCTCTTCATCTTCCTCCTAGGTCATCAATGTGACCGCAAGGGGAACGGTGGATGAGCTCCTCAGCTTTAACTTCCACTAGATAATGCTGTAGATGGATGCTATCTGCCTTGCTTTGAGAGCTTCTGAGGTAGAGGAATAAGATCGTTGCCATTTTGCCAGCCACACCAAGAAGGAGAGATCTCCCTTAGCTGGCACTCCACCGCTCTTTTTCCTACTTCTTTTTCTCTGTCCTCCTCTCCTAGAACTGGAGCTCCTGCTTCTGCTATATCAGTGGCTCACAGCATCTCCTACGTTGTCCACTATAGACCCACACCCAGAATGTCACATCCCCATTATTTGATTTACTTCCTCAGCATAGTTGACCTTTTTCCTGCCATGCATGCTGGTATGTGGGTAGGTAGGGAACCGTATTTGCAATAGTACATATGGAGGATTTATCTGTCAGTCAGTAGGATCCTCTGACAAGGTGAGCTTCCTGACGGCTTTTTCTTGAGCGAATGAATCCTCCAAGACAAGTTCCGGATCTTGAACAGCGGACGATATCGGGTTTAGATCCGTTCTGGGTGATCATGAACGTGTCGACAGTTTATACATAGGGTGTCGACACATCTCATTACGATCTTGAAGAACCGTTGCTTCCAAGCAGAACATGTCGATACTTGAGCCCATGTGTCGGCACATGCGCTATACTCGCATGTGGCTCGAGCCAATGTGTCGAGACTTCACTAGGCGGTGTCAGGATAAATGCGCCAGAAGGAAGTAGGGCATGCTTCTTGGAACCGAAGTGTCGACACTTTACACACAGGGTGTCGAGACATGGTACTAACTAGAAGCCATCTAGAGGCTGCTTTAACCCTTTAAAGTGTGAGTTTGTTCTTGATGTCCCGACACGTCCTGATGACATGTCGGCACATTTAGTGTCCTTCACCTGAGCTTGTCTAAATCACAAGTTTAAACAAAACCATTAAATACGCCACACTGATTAAACAATAAACTATGGTTTGTTATCATCAAAACAAGGGGACACAGCATTCTCCCCCTTTTTGATGATGACAACCATGGTTCATTATTTACAAGCATTCAAGCATTTTTAAGGCATTTCCAAAACAAGTTTGTCATTCACAAGGACAAGGTTTCATTACAAGTTCGTAGATGAACCAAAATAGATTTGATTGAAAATTCAAAATGATTTTCCACACAAAGGGTTTCATATACATCCATCAAGCATTATGCAAGACCTAATCTATATGCCTGAATCTATATGAAGGGATGTTCCATGCTTGTTGTACGGAACTTGCTTTGTCTCCCCCTTTGGCATCAGCAAGGAGGGGGTGAAGGAGGAGGCTGCTGTGGTGGTGGAATGGTATTGTAGCTGGTGCTGCCTAGAAATTGGAGATTCTGGGCCTCTGTGAACTATTGTTGCAATTACAGAACAGTTGCAGCTGGAGAATCAACTTTTGTTGTTAGTTGCTCATCTCTTTGCTTCACAAACTTGTGAAGTGACTTGATATTGTCATTTATGGCATCCAGCCAGTCATGCAGCATGTCACATATATACTCGGTCTGAGCTTTCTGTTGAGTCCCTTTTGGTGAAACATATGAGGATGTTGCTTCAGTGGGAGGTGGTCGCCACTCATCACGTTTGTCTTCCAAAGCTGGCTGGAGTTGGGCTTTATGGAGATGTATCAATTCTAGAATACCAGTTCCAACCATATCTAGTTTGTTGTAGACAACATCCATATTTTCTACAGCTTTGGTGGAAGTTTTGACCATTGTGGCTGTGTCAGCTGTGACTTCTGCTGCCATCTGTGTGGAGACAACGAGGATTTTAGAAGAGTCAGTAGTAATTTTCCCTTTCAGTCTTATGGATGCATCTATTGCCCTGGCAGAGGTGGCATTAACTATGCCTTCCAAACTTGAGGTTACTTGTAATAGTTTGGCAGTGTCAGCAACTAGCTATTCTTTGATGGTGAAGTGATTAACAACTACTTTCTCTTCAATGCGGTTGGATGAATCAATGAGTCATGCATATTTAAGATTTAGGCTGCGCTGATCTTCCTCGGTATCATAAGCATGCACAAGCATCTCATTAGTTTTTGCTTGTGTTTCACTGTGCACTTCTCGTAACTGTTTCATTAGGGTTCTTGCCTTTTCACACACATGGAGTAGAGAATTCATAAAGGCATGCAGCTGACCATCAGATCTCTGTTTGTCTCTGACGAACTTTTCCCATCTGCTATTCTGGACTTGCTCAAGGTGGATATGTCTGGCTTCTAACCTATCCATTTACAGACTGAGCTGTCGAAATAAGGAGTTCATGCTACGAAACTGGGTTGTTAAAAATTGAAAAATAACTGGGTGGATGTCCATCAGTCCACCAGTGGCACCAAAGGCATTGCCTCTTGAGGTGGAGGCCTCTGCATGGAATTCAGGAGGTGCATCCCGTTCACTAAACACTCTAGGCTCATTTTCTGGAGACAGTGGAGGTTGGATGCCAAATGATGTCATTATACCAGGCTGCTCTAGAGGGGCCTCATACTGTTGCTGCGGTTGGTCCTGCTCAAAGTGAGTATCGACATGGAATTGTTCTTCATGCTGTTCTAGATGCTCATCTAAAGCTGGCTGGTCCGGCTGATCTTGTGCAGGCTGTTCCTGGTGAATTGGCTGTACTAGAGGTTTAGGTAAATGCCCAGGCAGATTTTTGATAATTCTGTCACCTTCTTTCTTAAAGTGCATGTAATTATCAATGAATCTCATGGAATAGACATTGCTCCTGGGGATTATTTTTGACTGCTCATTGTCCAGAGGAATTCCAACCTTCTGAAATATTGTTGTTAGCTGTGCAGCATAGGGCAGACTTCTCTTGTTCCGTATGCAACTGTCCATAATCTGTAGAATAATTTCTGGAAGATAGATCTGATGATTGTTTAACAGGTAGAAGAAAATGAACCACTGGATTTATGTTTGTTGGTGCTATAAGATGGTGCAAACTGGATTCAGAGGGGGGGTGAATGAATTTCCCTTATAAAATTAACCAAGAAACAATTTGATATAAACTCTTGCAGAATTAAAAACAGATAGGCTGGGCTGATCAGATGTTCTACACACACTCGAACATTTAACTAGCACACCCAGCAAGTACTCAGCTAATCCGTTAGACAAAATCAATTCCTTCCTAACCAGAAAACTCTGAACTATGGAGGTTATCCCAATGTAGATATAACGAGCCTAAACATACATCTATCATGAATCAAGGAGCAAGCAGTCAAACCATAGCACACAGAAGATGTTTAGGTGGTTCGGTCCTTCAGACCCACATCCATCCCACACTCCAACTAGAGTGTGCATTCCGCTAATGCACAACCTAAATCGTTGGGCCTCACAGCTTGCCTACAACCGTTGACTTATAGCTTGCTCTGTTGGGCATTACAGCTTAGCCATTGCTAGGTAATACAGCTTAGCCTCCGCTGATTCACAACTTTAAACCACTGGGCCTTATAGTTTATGCCACCGCTGATTCACAGCTTGAAAATGAGATGAAAAAGAAAATAGAAAATATAAAGGTTCAACATCAGAAAGTTGACAATAAAAACCAAAACAAACAAGCTCACGCAGGAGCACTGTGTCTTGGATTCGATCCAAAGAACACAGAATAGAAAGATCCTCAGATCTTCTAGACTTCTGAATATTTCTTGCTCACGAACTCTTCAACCAGCACCTTTGCCTCTATCTTCTCTCGAATCTTCTTCCTCTTTTTCTCTCTTCTTCTTTCTGCTCTCTCCTTTTTACTATCTCACTTTTCCCTCTCCTTCTCTCGATTTCACGATCTCCCTCTTCTTCTTTCTGCTCTCAGCTTTCAGTGCTCAGCTCTCTATATCTCTCTACCTCATATGAAATCTGACGATAATGCCCATTTATAGGCAGCAGGCGAAGGGCGTGTGGAAGCCATGTTTCCCGCCCAAACTTTCCTACAGATCTGGTCCCCATCTTCCATGTGTCAGAACTACTGAGCTATGGTGCTGCACTTGGAAAAATCACTGGCTTGCTCCTTACCTTGGATCACGTGTCATTCATAAGCTCCCTGGAATCACGTGCCAGCTTCCAACACATGCCTTCTTAGTTCGAGCTCACGAGTTTGCTTTAACCTGTCAGTAAAAAAAATATTTCTTCAATTACCTTGTAATCAGTCATATTTTAAAAGTGCTCAGACTAGATTATGCTAAATGCAATGTGCACATACTTTAAATGGTATAGAGCAGATTGTGCATTGGCCTAATGTGGTATATGCAAAGCATGCAAAGCATGCACAGATCATGATGCAGCATGTGCACAGACCTTGATGTGCATATGGGAAAGTATGCACAGACCTCGATGTGCATATGGAAAAATATGCACAGACTTTTAAATGCAATACAACAAATGTGCACCGACCATATATGCCAAGTGCCAAAAGGTACACTAACCTTGTATCGTTCAAGGGCAAGTGTGCACAGACCTTGTATGTAGTGAGATAGAATATGCTCTGACCTATTTGTGCTAAAAGGGAAACGTGCACAGACCTCATTTTGCACAAGCAAAGGATGCACTGACTGGTATGCAGACAGATAGAATGTGCACTGACCTTGTTCTGCCTAATGAAGGATATGCACAGACCTTGTTTATGGAAGAATAGGAACATGCACTGACTATATATGTGAATGATGAAAAATGTACCGACCTTTCTCATGCATGAGATAAAGGTGCCCAGACCTTTATATGCTTGAGGTAGAAACATGCACTAACGTTGCCTGCTGAACAAAAGAATATGCACCGACGTTGCATCAAGACATGCGCAGACCTCATTCGTGAACACATGAAATGTGCACCGACGTTATGTGCTGAACAACTGAATATGCACCGACGTTGTGTGCAATCAATCAAGATATGCACAAACCTTTATATGCAGACAACTGAAATATGCACCGATGTTGTGTCCAATCAATCAAGATATGCACAGACCTTTATATGCTGACAACTAAAGTATGCACCGATGTTGTGTGCATCAGGCTAAAGTATGCACCGACGCTGGTCTTTTATATGCATGCATATGCACTGACTATGATATGCACACCAAGTGTTCAATGAAATGCCATGCACATAAAGTTGACATGCACACAAAGTGTTTGATGAAATCTCATACATTTAGACAGATTTTATGCAAATGCATAGACCTAGATCTATGTGCACATGGTTGACTGTATGTTGACCTGAAGTGCATGTGCATGTACAGTAACATTAATGATGTTTGAACACAAGTTGATGTATGCAATATGTATGCAACCGAGATCATGAATAATTCAATCAAATCACACAGATATTTCACAATTTCATCTAAAATAGGTCCAAACACATATGATATCATACACATATGTCATAGTCTTTGACATCATCAAAACACGGAGTACTAACAATGTCCCCATTTTTGATGATGGCAACACTATGAGTCATATGAGTCAACATGACAAAGCAATAACTCAAATGGACCAAGCACTCAAGTATTATTCATGAGACTATGCACATGAGTGCAAATGACATAATGCTAATAACTCAAACTCATTTTTCCATTCAAACACAGAGATGTACCATTCTCCTTACATATAAGATATGAATGCAATCAGAAGATGGCAATGCTTAGACAACCTATGCAAATATACATAATGCACTCCATATGACTCAAACTCATTTCTCCCCCTTTGACTTCATCAAAAAGGAAGAAAATAAGCGAAATCAATGTGTGAAAACAAATGCAGACACAAGAGTCAACTTAGGCAAACAAATGCACACAATGTAGCATACTAGACTTCCATTATTCGTCCCTTATGAGAGAAACGAATGCAGGACTTGATGCTTTATTCTCCCACTTTGATAGAAGTAAATGACATTACAAATACGTCTCCCCCTTTGAAAAACATCACAAAAGATGTTGATAAGATCACCCCCTTTATGTACTATATGCAATATGATTCATTGACAACTGAACTCCCCCTAAACAGATGCTTCATCAACAGATTCTCTTGACCGATGGAGTGGAATGAAACAAACGATCAGTGAACCACAAGGACATTCAAATTGAGTCAGCCAAGAGTAAGTTTAGATCATAAGGAATGTATGAAGAACAACATGCATAATCTGAGGTTTTGAATTACAATCAGAAATTGCAAATTGAGCACAAGATGATCAGATAAGCTACAAGCGCATGAGAAATTCAACAAGATTTTCAAATAATATACCAGTTTCATAAATCCAAATGTAGGAATTTTTCAGAATCTCCCATTATAAGGGTTTATGAATGAACTTTATAGAGTTACATAGTTTAAATATGATGTATACCTGATTTGACAGTAATGTTCTATACTCATATCTGAAATCAAGATTTAAAAAAAATGAACCAAATCCTCATATTAACATCTTGATTAACCTCCCTTCATCTTACTCAATTAATTTCAATGACTTCTTTAAGAATTACAATCATACGTATTGAGGTTAAACATTCATGAAACCATTTGATTTTGTCCAAGGATATAGTAAATTTTTTTTTTGCATTCATTTTCAGATATTTCATTTGTTTAAGCAATTAATCTTTGCTAACAAATCTTACGAGCAATCTAGTTCAGTACACACCTTGTTAACTGAAGGATATACGTTGTTTAGACGCCAATATCCCTAAGCCCTTAGTGTGACTAACAGACATGCTTTGTAATTAACATAGTTAACTTTTTCACCTCATGACATACCTCAACTCATTTCTTTGATGAGTGAGATGTGTTTCTCAGTGTGTAAGCCATTACTCTGCCTATTTTTCAATCAATTTTTAGGCAGAGTTAACTATGACACCTCATGACACAACCCTTTGGACATATGTTTCTCAGTGACCAAAGTCATTGCTCTTACAAGATTTGACTCTTAGATATTTTCAGAAAAGTTGGATGTTTAAAAATAATATAGATTTCCTGTATATCAACTAAACAAAGTCATGATATCAACATTTTCAGATTTTAGAGATTTGACAAGATTTAACATGAAGTAGTTGGTTAAGATTTATTAAAGATGATTTAGATATTTTCAAGACATTTACAATCAACCTTAATGAATATATTAAACATTAACCAATCTGATCTTTCAGACATTCATAAATCTATATAATAGAAGATTCCTCATTGAATTAGTTTTTTCAGATTTATGAGCAAGGTATATAGATTGAAATCTTATCAATTTATGGATAAATCATAAGAAGGTTTTCAGAAACACCCAGATTTATCAAGGAAGTCAGCAATAGAAATAATCATAGGAGTGAGTGAAGTTGTTAGATAAGCACCAGAGATGGCCAAGTTTAAGAATATAACAAGAAATCCAAGCACATGACCATCATTGATTAGAAACTTACAAGTTGAGAGGTATGACAATGATAGTCAAGAGAGCAAGAGCAGACAATTTCAGAGAGATAATCACAGGATTGAAAATATGAAATAGTGAAGAGTTCGATTGACCAATCAAGGCAGAAACATGATCAGAAGTACATTAATGAAGGTGTCGACTCTTTGTGTCGACATCTATTCACAAACTCCATTAGACAAAATGCGTGTAAAACTGTCCTTTCTCTGAAGGTGGACTAGGCATTCGAAGCCAATTAGATACTCAATTATGTTTCTATGTCAAACAACTATGGCTTTCAGCACACAGTAATTCTCTTTGGGCCAAGTTTGTGAGAAGCAAGTATTATCATGGTCTCCACATATCAGATTGCAAAACTCCATTTCCTGCTGGCATAAAAGCAAAGGACTTTGAGAAAGCTCGGTCTATCCTCTTGGCCAACTCCCGTATGATTGTTTTTGATGGTGCTTCCACTAATTTTTTGAAAGACAATTGGTATAAAAACAAGTCTCTGGTTGATACTCTTAATATACAGAATTCTCCTCTAACTGAAGACTGTACTGTTCAAGATGCCATGGCAAATTTTCAACATCCAGTCTAGCAACACTTGGAAGACCAGCCACTGAGGGGTGAAATATAGAGCTTTTCCATTTAGAATGGGGAGGATATACCAGTTTGGTCTCTCACTAATTCAGGTAAATTTAGTGTCAAATCTACTTACAACTTTATCAAAGAGCAGACATCAAGTTCTGGTGTTATGATCAGTAAAATTTGGAATACAAGATTTCCCTCATGGGTTTCCTTGTTCTGTTGGAAAATATTGAAACATGCTGTCCCTATGGACAGGCAAATTCAAATGTGTGGAATTAACATTGCTTCTAGCTGTGTCTATTGCCTTAATTTTCATGATATAGAGGATGAAACCATTTATTCGTTAACAGTGATGTGGCTAAATTCCTATGGAGTAAATTTGCTCCATTGCTTATTAACTATTGCTTGGAAGCTTCCACTATCAGTAGCAGGCTGAGAACAGTTATAAATGAGGCAGTTCTGAACAAACCCAAAGGCTTCATATCATTGTTGGTCACAGTCATGATAGTTTGGGACATATGGAAATTTAGATGCCATGTAAGATATGAAGGCAATCGGACAAGCTTTGAAAAGATCCCAGAGTAGATCCTAGCAGAAATAAATCTAATTGTGAACCAGATTAGATTTAAACAAGGAACCAGTAATGAATATCGGACAATTCTGCAAGGTTTTGGCATAACAATCACCAGCTATCACCTATCATACATTATTGTTCTTTGGAAAGCCCATGTCATTAATTTCTCCTTAAATGTGGACGGTGCTAGTAAAGGTAACCCTGGTCTCTCTGGGGGTGGTGGCTATTTTAGAAATCATTATGGGCAATTAAAGTTGGGTTTCTCATATTATTATGGTGTTGGATCAAATATGGTGGCAGAGGGTCGGGCCCTTTTAGATGGTCTTCGTCTAGTACAACATCACAATATCCTGATATCAGTCATCTTTAAAGATTCTTTGGTTTTGATTGAGATGCTGAAAAATAAAAGAGATCCCCCATGGTCTTTACTTCCTTGGTGGGACTCTTTACAACAAATTATCTCTTCCTTCCATTGCCCCATTATTCACTCATACAGAGAGGGGAACCAGCTTGCAGATGCACTTGCAAATCATGCCGTGCTTGTGAGATGTAACTTGGAATTCTCTTCGATTAGGGAGCTGCCAAAAATAGCTAAAGGATATGCCATTGCAGATGCCAATGGCATACCAAACTTTCGTAGGAGGCTTGTATAGTTCTTTCTTCTTTTTCTTTCTCTCTTTGTACTTCAGAGGCATGGCCTCCTGTGAAAATGTAGTCTTTTCGTAAATCAATAAAATAAAGCATCAAGTGGCGATTTGGTGGAGTGAGAACATTCCCTTCCTCTGGAATGGGGGTGCACTCTCCCTTCTTCCCACTTCATGACTTGGCTTTATACAAAAAATGCGTGTAAAATAATGTCGACTCATGGTGTCGACATTGAGAATCAGATGAAGCTTGAATTAAGAATCAATCAAGAATAAAGTGAATTTTACTTCACTTGCATCAAGAAACATTAAGATTCAATCAAGAGAGATTCAGACTGAAGAAGGAACATCTCAATCCAAGGATGTGAGCAAACGATTCAGACTAAGACAAGAGCTCCCCCTAAGAGTACGCATGGCAATTACTCTTTTTGGTATTTTCAATATGAATGATATGCAATTAACACATGCATGGCTATGCATTGACTCCCCCTGAATGCATGCACTCAAACAGTCTTTTTGGAATTTTCAATATGGATGATATGCAATTAACTATATGTATGCAAATGCATTAACTTCCCTTAACTAAATGCATTAACCAATCATGTGTGACATGAAGACCATGTAGGGGATTTTAATCTAACAAAAATTACATGAAATGCAATGTTTTCTTGACAAACTCTGTGACGACCGAGGAGATCTGGATATCGATAAATCGATATCATCGAGTTACCAATACCAAGAGTTCGGGGAAGCCACCCAAGAGGCTGATGAGGCCCCGTAAGGGTTAGTGAGTGTTTGTCGAGGGGATGCGTAACGAATAAAAATTACACGTGCAATATTAATTAAAGCATTTATTTGAACTTTAAACGGAAGCAAAATATATCAGAGTGGGACTTGTAATATATAAATCTTGACTACTTGTATAAGTTTACCACTCTGATATATTTTGCTTCCGTTTAAAGTTCAAATAAATACTTTAATTAATATTACGCATGTAATTTCTATTCGTTATGCATCCCCTCGACAAACACTCACTAACCCTTACGGGGCCTCATCAGCCTCTTGGGTGGCTTCCCCGAGCTCTTGGTATCAGTAACTCGATGATATCAGTTTATCGGTATCCGGATCTCCTGGGTCGTCACAGTTGGTATCAGAGCGGTGTTGAAGATTTGTATAAGGAATTAGAATTGAATTAGTCTAGAACAAGTCCATGTGAGTTTACTACTGATGGCTTAGGATGTTTTCCGTGGTTATTGATGGATTTTCTGCTATTGTGTGTTTTCTTCTAGATCAAAATGTCACCTCGTAGAAGGGCACGAGTACCCGGGGAGGAAAGTGGCACTTCTCCTCCTCTAGTCGTTGTAATGGTCTATGTGCCAGTGCAAGTTCAAGCGGATTCTACTTTAGCTGCTGAAGGTTTGCCGGGCACTCATGGAGGAGCATCGAGAGAAGCCTTTCTATCCCACCCATCAATTGAGGAAGGGCAGGCAAGATCCCAAGAGCGTACCCAAGTTGAGTCTACTCAGCCGAGTGTGCTGTTTTAGCAAGTCATTCAGTCGACTGCGACAGGAGTTCCCTTTTCTATAACTGCTGCCAGTAGCGAACCCTCATTCAAGAAAATCAAGAACAAGTTCAAGAGATTAAGGGGGCGTAAGAAGTGGCTTGCCTAGCAGGCATCTCCTGGCACTATTCAGCAGTCAGCGCCTTCTTCCCAAGCAGCTGCAGCTTTAGAGCTTGACATGGCTAGATCCTGAGGGCGTCTTCCAGTTGACTTAGTCCAGCCGGGTGTGTAGCATCAACATTTTAGTCAGCCATCTGTGGCAGGAGTTTCATCTGCTGTTCCTGCTGCCAGTGGCATTCATGTTTCTAAACCCAAGTTTAAGAAATTCAAGAAGTTTAAGAAGCGGTTTGGCGGTCAAGCATCTTCCGGTACCCTACAGTAGCAATCAGAACCTTCTTTTCAGCAGTGTCAAAGCTCAGTGGCGAGTCAGCCGAGGTAGTGTCCGAGATGTGGTGGGAGCCACCCAGGCAAGCCGTGTTCAATGTCGGTGGTCTATTTTCGCTGTGATCAATCGGGACACGTGGTTTGAGATTGTCCTCTGCGACCGAAGCCAGCGCAATTTTCTCTACCGTAACCATCTCAGTTCAGACCTCCTCCAGCACCTCAGGCACGGTAATATTATCCTCAAGCTTCAGTGTCTTCTTCCCATCAGTCTACTGCAGCAGGCAGGAAGCAGAAAGGAAAAGTTTCTCACATTACCCGTGCTGAAGCTGTGACGTCTCATCTTGTTGAAGGTACGATTATGATTTATGGTCATGCAGCTCGTGTCTTATTTGATTCAAGTGCTTCTCATTCATTAATTTCTAAAGACTTTATTGCCTTTATTGAGACGCCGACTTCTGAAATGACCTGTGAGTTGCTCGTTGAACTACCTTTTGGAGATTTTATGTTCACTCCTCTTTGTCTGGAAGAGACCCCGATTGTCATTGGGAATCAATAGTTGCCGACTAGATTATATGCTTTACAGCTGGTTGATTATGATATTATTCTGGGCATGGATTGGTTAGAAGAGTATGGAGTCGTGGTTGATTGCAGATCAAAGAAAGTCTATTTTCAGCCACATGGGAAACCAGCATTCTATTTTCAAGGTATTCGATCTCGTTCTTCTCGCTTGATTATTTCTGCAATTCGAGCCTGTAGATTGCTTAATGCAGGTTGTCAGGGATTCTTAGCTTCCGTTGTTGCTGTTGAGGCACCACAGTAGGATATCAATGCTATTCCTGTGATTTGTGAATTTCCTAATGTATTTCCTGATGAGTTACCAGGCTTACCTCCTCAGCGAGAAATAGAGATGGTAATTGAATTGATTCCAGGTACGACACCTCTAGCAAAGGCGCCTTACCATATGGCTCCAGCCGAATTGAAAGAATTGCGAGCATAGTTGTTAGATTTGTTGGAAAAAGACTATATTCGTCCCAACTTTTCTCCATGGGGTGCTCCAATTTTATTTGTAAAAAAGAAAGATGGAAGCCTGAGCCTATGTATCGATTATAGACAATTGAATCAGGTGACTATCAAGAACAAGTATCCTCTGCCCAGGATTGATGATTTGTTTGATCAATTACAGTCTGCTACTATCTTTTCACAAATTGATCTTCGATCTGGTTATTACCAATTGATGATTCGAGAATCTGATGTGGAAAAGATAGCTTTTAGCACGCGATATGGTCATTATGAATTCTTGGTTATGCCGTTTGGGCTAACCAACACTCCAGCAGCTTTTATGGACCTGATGCAGCGTGTGTTCTGTCCATATCTGGACCTGTTTGTGGTAAATTTTGTCGATGATATTCTTGTTTATTCTGCTTCTAAAGAAGAACATGTGTAGCATCTTAGGATTGTATTGCAGACTTTGCGAGATCACGAACTCTATGCAAAATTTAGTAAATGTGAGTTTTGGCTTTGGGAAGTTCATTTTCTCGGCTATGTGATTTCTGGTGATGGGGTTGCAGTTGATCCAACTAAAATTGAAGTTGTTCTTCAATGGCAGAGACCGAGAATTGTGACCAAGATCAGAAGTTTTCTGGGTCATGTTGGTTATTATCGAAGATTCATCCAAGACTTTACATGGATTGCCACGCCAATGACTAGACTAACATGTAAAGATGTACCTTTTGTTTGGTCAGATTAGTGTGAGTAGAGCTTTAATGAAGTGAAAAGGCTTCTCAATTCTTCTCTAGTGTTGGTGTTACCTTCTGGCTCGGGTGGATTCGTAGTTTGCACGGATGCTTCTCGAGTAGGTTTGGGTGCAGTGCTTATGCAACATGGTAAAGTCATAGCTTATGCATCCTGACAATTAAAATAGCATGAAGAGAATTATCCGACTCATGATTTGGAGCTTGCAGTAGTGATCTTTGCACTGAAAATCTGGAGACACTACTTACATGGTGAGAAATTTGAGATCTTTACTGATGATCAAAGCTTGCTATATGTGTTCTCTCAAAAAGATTTGAATCTCCGGCAGCGTAGATGGATGGAATATATGAAAGACTATGATTTTACTATCTCCTATCAGCCATAAAAAATAAATGTTGTTGCTGATGCTCTGAGCAGGAAAGTGTAAATTAGTCATTTGCTTGTTCATGAATGGATGTTGTGGGAACAGTTTCCTTGCGAGACGTTCAGCGTGGACATTCCTTCTGATCTGGTGGTAGCTGTGTGTGCTAGTCTTGTGATGACTCTAGCTATTTCTCAGCAGATCAAGGAAGCTCAGCAGGCAGATTCTGATTTGTCCCACATCATAATGAGGCACGATATCGAGTTTGATGAGGACTTAGTGGTCAGCTTCTGTGGCAAGCTGTATGTTCCAGCTGTTGATGAGTTGAGAAATGTCATCTTGCGTGAAGCCCATGGATCCCGTTATGCAATTCACCTCGGCACTACCAAGATGTATCAAAATCTAAAAAGGCAGTTCTGGTGGCCAGGAATGAAAAAGGATGTAGCTGAATTTGTGTCGAAATGTTTGACATGCCAACAAGTTAAAGCCAAGCATCAAAAACCTGGAGGAATGTTTCAACCTTTAGAAATTCTGATGTGGAAATGGGATCATGTCACGACAGATTTTTTTGTGGGTTTGCCCCGTACTTCACAAGGCTTCGATGGAATTTGGCTGTTAGTAGATCGACTAACTAAGATAGCGAGATTGTTATCGATCAAGGTGACGTGGAATATTCAGAAATTGGCCGAGCTTTATGTTGCCAAGATTGTGCCATTGCATGGAATTCCCATATCAATAGTGTCAGATCGTGACCCACAGTTTACATCTGGCTTCTGGTGCAGTTTTCAAAAAGCATTTGGCACAGAGTTAGCATTTAGTTCAGCTTATCATCCACAATCAGATGGTCAATCAGAAAGGACTATTTAGACTTTAGAAGATATGCTGAGATCGTGTTGCCTAGATTGGCAGGGTTCATGGAGTCAGCATTTGCCACTTGTGGAATTTGCTTATAATAATAGTTATCACTCCAGCATTGGCATGGCACCGTATGAGGCTTTGTATGGGCGTCCTTGTCGTACACCTTTAAACTGGTTTGAGACCAGTGACAGATTGTTGACAAGACCTGATATGGTTTAGTAGTGTGCTGATGTGGTTCGCTTGATCAGGCAGAAAATGTTGACAGCTCAGACTCGACAGAAAAGTTATGCAGATCAGCGCAGGCGACCATTGCAATTCGAGCCTGGAGATATGGTGTTTGTAAAAATATCTCCGATGAAAGGTGTTATGAGATTTGGGAAACGTGAAAAACTCAGTCCCCGTTATATTGGTCGATTTCCTATTTAGGAACGTGTGGGCCAAGTGTCTTATTGTCTTCAATTGCCAGCGGTGATGCAAGCAATCCACAATGTTTTTCATGTCTCCGAGTTGAGGAAATATGTTTCTAATGCATCTCACGTGCTTGATGACTCAGTTTGGCCAGAAGTGACTGCAGATTTATCTACACCAGAGTACCAACTCAGAATTGAAGATCGTCGTGAGCAACGATTGAGAAATAAAGTTATCCCTCTGGTTAAGGTTGTCTGGCAGCATCACTCTGGGAATGAGGCTACATGGGAACGTGAGGATGAAATGCGTCAGCAATTTCCTTTCTTGTTCGAATAAGGTATAATCTTTCAGTTCAATCCTTGTTCTTCCTTTTAAATTTTGAGGATGAAATTCTTATTAGGAGGGAGGGACTGTGAGACCCGTTCTTTAACGGATCCTTCCAGTATTCGAATAGAATTAATTCCATGAATTTTGGCTATTTTTAGGGATTTATCGGGCCTAGTTAAATGGGCTTTATGTATATATATATGAGGTTTTTAGAAATGAATAGGGGCATATGTATAATTATGCTTCTTTGAGGGTTTAGAATGCAAAATAAGGTTCAAAATAAAAAAAAATGTTAACACTTTTTTTTTACCCACGGTCGATCTCCCCTCTCTCTCTCTTTACTTTCTCTTTCTCCCCCTCTTTTCACCCGGAGGGGGCGAACCCACAGGCGAATCGCGAATTGCCACCCCCTCTTCCCCTTCCATCTTCGCGGCCCACGGTGGAGGACGGCGGCGGCGACCCAACGCCGACGGTGACCCAACGTCGACGGCGGCGGCATGGCAACCCAAGGCTGCATGGGTGAAGATTGCGGCGGCGACCCCTCCCGCTTTCACCCGCGGAACCTGAGACGGCGACCCTCTCTCCCTCTTTCTCTAGTCTCGGTGCGCGGTGACCCGAAGGCCACGGTGGAGGCACCGGAGCTCCGTCGACGAGCTTACAAGGTGTAGGAGGCAGCGGCGATCTCGTTGGACCTGAACCCATGGCGGCATCGGGCGCTCCTCTCTCCCTCTCTCACGGCATTCTCGCGACGAATCGGCACTGTCGGCTCAAATACAGTGGAGGGGCGGCCTTCCTCTTGTGCTAGGACCGGCGGAGGCTTCCCCGCGATGCGAGGAATGCGGAGGCATCAACCCAGGACGAACCGTGGAGTGGAGAGATGACCGGGCAAAGGCGAGCCGCGATGACTCTCAGCTTGCTCGCGGTCGGATAGGACATTTCCATCATGTTTGAGGTAGGGGGATCGTTGCCCTAGCCCATTGTCGTTATATTTTAAATGGTATGCCCATCGTCTTTATGTTTTTGGAGCATGCCCATTGTTGTTGAGTTCATAGACGATGAATTGTCATGTTGTGATGGTGGAATGACAAAGAACAGGTTGAAATAATTCCCCGTCGAATTAGATCGACCGGGAGGGGATCCGGTTATAATTTCTGTGGATCCGGTTCTCCGGTAAGGACCATGTTCATATTATTTCAGATTTTATAAAGGTCCACCATAACCCGTTTATTGACCCGAGCGGCTGACGACTAGACCACGTAAATAATTTAAATTTGAATGGCGGTAGAGTTTTCATGGCTAGCCCATTTAACAACACGCAGCAGTTCGTTGTTCGACCACCTAAAACCAAAGCAGCCCTAGTTCGACTGCTTGTTCTGCTATTTTTGCGTGTTCATTTACTCATGCATTTAATATTATATTTTTGCCATATTTAAGCCGTTTAATCCCGACAGATTCCAAATGCAGTTAACTATTGCATTTAATAGCATATTGACATATTTATGCCTTTAATTATTGAATAATTGCCATTTTAGCATATTCAATTATTTATGCATTTAATTAGTGAGTAATTGCCATGTTTAATTGTTATCATAAATTGTGACATGTTTTTAGATCCCAATAGAATTATATTCTCTTTCCTGGTGATGGAACCACCAGTCGTAGCCCGACGACTTTTAGTGTTGATCCCACCCGAGAGAGGTGGCGGGACGTCCCAGTTTACGATTTTTAAGCTAGTTTCGTGGGCCCCGGTTCAACCGTAGCATCCTACGGAGGGGAATACTAGCTAGAGGCCTGGCTCTAGGCAACGAGCCAGTGTGTGCACACGTGGTCAGAGGCTTGGACTGACACTGATGAGTGTTACTCTGACTAGTAGTTGTTTCCTGACTAGTACTTGTTTCTGGTACTATTATGCATCTTACTGGTTATGATCAGACTTGCGTAGTTGCTTGAGACGCAGTGTAAGCTGTCAGTGGACGCATCTGGTTTCTTCTTCTGGTGGATCTCCTCTCCTTCTCTCTCTTGTCACTTGGGAATGATTGAGTTATTATTCTATTGGTAGATTTCTAGTACTCATATTTAAATTACAATTGGCATATTAGTTAGCTGTTCTTAACATGCTAGATCATTTTACAGCTTTACTAGATTGTCTTTTATTTATGCCAATGCATGCTTTACTGCTTTCCTTTAGTTAGTTGCGAGTTAGGGGTTCCTGTGAACCCTAATGAGTCTCTGTTGTGAGACTCACCCCCTTCCTTTTTCAGGTGAGGCGGAGCAACAGGCTGCAAGATTCTCACGTGCTTTTGGCGAAAAGTCTTAGGGCCAGCAGTGGTCTATCAGTGGTCGGTCAGTAGTCAGTTTGTCTTCTTTTTCTTTTGGCCGGGGTATACCCCATGTAGTTATTTATTTTGAACATTGTTCAGTGTGGGACTTGTAATATATGGATATGGACTACTTGTATAAGTTTACCACTCAGATATATTTTGCTTCCGTTTAAAGTTCAAATAAATGCTTTAATTAATATTGCGCGTGTAATTTCTATTCGTTATGCATCCCCACGATAAACACTCGCTAACCCTTACGGGGCCTCATCAGCCTCTTGGTTGGCTTCCTCGAGCTCTTGGTATTGGTAACTCGATGATATCGATTTATCGATATCCGGATCTCCTGGGTCGTCACAAACTCCCCTTGACTTTATGCACTGAATGACTGCGTTCGGAGTGAACTTTATGTGCAATAAAGTCAATGCTAGAAATAGCCATGCAATGTTCATAGAATGAATTATTCACATGAATGTCTTAGATTACCCTAGGTGCAATTTTGACCTATGGTACTAGGTAGAGGACTTGATCTAAAGACCATCTCACACATAGTAAGAACTTCCAGACATATTACATATGTCTTTTAGTAACTTATCATTTGATATACCATAATGGTCATGCATGACAATGCAGTGCCAAAGCAGTCGTATATGCATCAAATTTTCAGTGACTGAATGTCAACCACATGTGTATGCTAACAATTGACATATGCAATTCACATATATGCATAAATATGCAGACTTTGCTCATGAGTTTCTAAACTTCTCTATGTGCATAATCAAGTGTCAAAACATTAATGCATACATAGGAGAAATGAATTCAACATATCTTCAATGAGTATGTGTACACATAGCTTAATATATGAACGAATAGACTCATGTAGCTCAATGCACATGTCAAAGTAATTAAGAATATGTATGCATGAAACTTTTACTAATCATATTTTACATGATATGTAGCTATCAAAAGGATTTCTAAAGAATTCAAATGAACAAACCTGTAATGTGCAGAGATGGGGTTTTTCCTTACTTGGATGCCTTGGTTTATGTAACCCCCTTTTTATTTCCCTCCAAGGCACACCTGCAAAAATTGAACCTTATTTTGCATAGACAGGTACCCAAGATGTCTTGGGTCCTGAAATGACATTGGCACCTCTGAATAGTGCACTTATAAATTTCTGAGAATTCAAATCATCAATTATCATTTGAAAGCAATCATCCATAGAGTGCCCAGGCTGCCCACAATAATGACAAAGAATAATAGATTTCATGTTCTTCTTATGGGGCCTGGTATGAGTAAACATGATTGTTTCTGTTATTAACATGGAAGTTTATCTTTTCATTACCAGTCAGCCAATAGTTAGCAGCTCTGTGGCCTGACTTTCCACAATTAAAACATGCACTAAATTTTTCTTTGACAACAGATTTGTTTTTATCAAACATGTTTTGATTTCTAGGGAAATTTATAGATTTAGAATTAATTCTTTTCCCTTGAACATGCCAACAGTCCTTGACTGTGTGGCCATGCTTTTCACAATGAGAACATACAGCATGCTTACCTCTAGGCTCAAATTTATTTTTATTAAATATATTTTCGTTACCATAATAATTACCAAATTCATAAATAACTTTCTTTCCCTGTGCATCCCAGCATTGTGCAGCAATATGGCCTAGTTTTCCACAATGAAAATAGTTAACCTTCTTACTCTGAACAAAAGGAAATTTCTTAGCATGGAGGTTAACATGATCAGTATGAACATGAAATTTTCCTTTAGAAGAATAGCATTGTGCTGCATCATGTCCATATTTACCACAGTTGAAACATGAAAAATTCTTTTTCTGAGTTGCTGGAATTTTCTTAGCATGATAATTCCTAGCAAGCCTTCTACTAGAATTCAAGTCATCTTTCTTTATTACAAAACAGTCATTCATCATATGGCCAAACTTCCCACAATAGAAACATGTAATGATCTTTTTCTGAGTTTTGGGAAATTTTCTAGCCTGAGAATTATTAGCATGCAATTTATCAATCTTTTTCAATGATTTCTGATTTTTCTTTTCTTTTTCAATTGTTTGAGCAGTAAATTGGAAAACATGTGGTGTAGAACAAGAAGCCAAAGAAGTATGAGTTGTATTATCAATTTTTTTTTATTCATAGGGTTATAGCTCAACCCTTCCTTCTGAACATTCATTTTAACTCTAAGGACCTTTTCAAGGTTATTTTTACCTTCAACAAATTTGGACAGTGAGCTTTTAAGATCTTGGTTCTCATTTTCTAGTGTGGCAATATGTATCTCATAGCTGACAATCTCTTGTTCACTACAATTAACACATTCACTTAGCACTTTGTTTGTAGTTTATATTTCTCAATTTCTTGTTCCAGATTGCTTAGTTTTTTAGATTCTTCATTGCAAACATTTTTCCCTTTTTCTAAAACAAGAAGTTTTTCTGATAAAGTAATGTTCAACAGCTTCAGTCCTTCATTTTCTTTTATTACTTCTTCATTCTGAACTAGTTCATTGATCAACACATGATTATCCTTACTTGAACTCAATTTTCTTCCAGTTCAGAAAGTTTCAGATTAAGTTCTTCATTCTCATCTTTTAATGAACATATTTGTTTCTTGTATGCATGAACATTAGATAAATATTCAATAAAGGACTGTTTCAGTTTCGGACAGTTTTCACAAGAAACATTAGAACTAATCTGATTATCATTAAATGAGCTCAATGTTTCTTCTAATTTAGAAATTTTAGAATGCAATTTATCATTTTCATTTTTCAGCAAATCACAAGACTGTCTCAGCTTTGAACAATTTTCACAATAAAATTCAGAATTATTCTGATCAATCTTTTTCTTCAGCTTTTTATTCTCAGATTTCAGTTTCTTAGATTTCTCTAGTAGTTCTTCATACATCACTACCAATTCATCAAATGAAATATCTTCTGATCCGGAGCTTACCTGAGATGCTGTCTCCTCACTGTGATCCCTTCGGTTGGCCATTAGACAAATTCGTTCTTGCTCCTGATGAATTGTAGTTATCATATCCATAATTTTCTTTCTAGAATCACATCCTGTAATGCAAGGAAATATTTCAGTGTTAACTGCATTTCTAAGAATATTAAAAACTCTAGCATTCTCGCTATCTTATATTATATCCTCTTTAGACCATTTGGTTTGATTCTGAGGCAATTATATGGGCATTTTGATACAAGATTCCATAGGTTTGGATCAAAGGAATTCATGTAAGTACATAGGCCGCCCAACCATTTGCTGATGTTAGAACAATAAAAAATAATAGGAGATTCCATTGAAGAACAACTGAATAAATTCAGATCTAAAAGCTTGAAAGCAAGATGACAAATGCACCGAAATAAAATAACAGGATCCTCTGCAGATCATTGGATCTGGAATTCAAAGACCCGCTCTGATACCAATTGTTGGTGCTATAAGATGGTGCAAACTGGATTCAGAGGGGGGGGGTGAATGAATTTCCCTTATAAAATTTCCCAATAAACAATTCGATATAAACTCTTGCAGAATTAAAAATAGATAGGCTGGGCTAATCAGATGTTCTACGCACACTCAAACATTTAACTAGCACACCCAGCAAGTACTCAGCTAATCCGTTAGACAAAATCGATTCCTTCCTAACCAAAAAACTCTGAACTATGGAGGTTATCCAAATGCAAATATAACAAGCCTAAACATACATCTATCGTGAATCAAGGAGCAAGCAATCAAATCACAGCACACAGAAGATTTTTAGGTGGTTCGGTCCTTCAGACCTACATCCACCCCACACTCCAACCATAGTGTGGATTCCACTGATACACAACTTAAATCGCTCGGCCTCACAGCTTGCCTACAACCGCTGACTTACAGCTTACTTTGCTGGGCATTACAGCTTAGCCATCGCTGGGCAATACAGCTTAGCCTCCGCTGATTCACAACTTCAAACCGCTGGGCCTTACAACTTATGCCACAGCTGATTCACAGCTTGAAAATGAGATGAAAAAGAAAACAGAAAAAATAAAGGTTTAGCATCGAAAAGCTGACAATAAAAACCGAAACAAACAAGCCCACGTAAAAGCACTGTGTCTTGGATTTGATCCAAAGAATACAGAACAGAAAGATCCTCAAATCTTCTGGACTTCTGAATATTTCTTGCTCATGAACTCTTCAACCAACACCTTTGCCTCTATCATCTCTCGAATCTTCTTCCTCCTTTTCTCACTTCTTCTTTCTGCTCTCTCCTTTTTACTGTCTCACTTTTCTCTCTCCTTCTCTTGATTTCACGATCTCCCTCTTCTTCTATCTGCTCTCAGCTTTCAATGCTCAGCTCTCTTCTTGTATATATGCAGCTCTCTATACCTCTCTACCTCATATGAAATCTGACGATAATTCCTCTTTTATAGGCAGCAAGCAAAGGGCGGGTGGAAGCCATGTTTCCCGCCCAAACTTTCCTACAGATCTGGTCCCAATCTTCCATGTGTCAGAACTACTAAGCTATGGTACTCCACATGGCAGAATCACTGGCTCGCTCCTTGCCTTGGATCATGTGTCATTCATAAGCTCCCGGGAATCACGTGCCAGCTTCCAGTACGTGCCTTCTTAGTTTGAGCTCACGAGTTTGCTTTAACTTGTCAGTAAAAAAAATATTTCTTCAATTACCTTGTAATCAGTCATATTTCAAAAGTGCTCAGACTAGATTATGCTAAATGTAATGTGCACAGACTTTAAATGGTATAGAACAGATTGTGCATTGAGCTAATGTGGTATATGCAAAGCATGCAATGCATGCACAGATCATGGTGCAGCATGTGCACAGACCTTGATGTGCATATGGGAAAGTATGCACAGACCTCGGTGTGCATATGGAAAAGTATGCACAGACTTTGAAATGCAGTACATCAAATGTGCACCGACCATATATGCCAAGTGCCAAAAGGTACACTGACCTTGTATCGTTCAAAAGCAAGTGTGCACAGACCGTGTATGCAGTTAGATAGAATATGCTCTGACCTATTTATGCTAAAAGGGAAACCTGCACAGACCTCATTTTTCATAAGGCAAAAGATGCACTGACTAGTATGCAGATAGATAGAATGTGCACTGACCTTATTCTGCCTAATGAAGGATACACACAGACCTTATTTATGAAAGAACAAGAACATGCACTGACTATATATGTGAATGATGAAAAATGCACCGACCTTTCTCATGCATGAGATAAAGGTGCACAGACCTGTATATGCTTGAGGTAGAAACATGCGCTGATGTTACGTGCTGAACAATGGAATATGCACTGACGTTGCATCAAGACATGCGTAAACCTCATACGTGAAAACATGAAATGTGCACCGATGTTACGTGCTGAACAATTAAATATGCACCAACGTTGTGTGCAATCAATCAAGATATGCACAGACCTTTATATGCAGACAACTGAAATATGCACCGACGTTGTGTGCAATCAATCAAGATATGCATAGACATTTATATGCAGACAACTGAAGTATGCACCAACGTTTTGTGCATCAGGCTAAAGTATGCACTGACATTGGTCTTCTATATGCATGCATATGCACTGACTATGAAATGATCACCAAGTGTTCAATGAAATGCCATGCACATAAAACTGACATGCACACAAAGTGTTTGATGAAATCTCACACATATAGACAGATTTTATGCAAATGCATAGACCTAAATCTATGTGCACATGGTTGACTGTATGTTGACCTGAAGTGCATGTGCATGTACAGTAACATTAATGATGTTTCAACACAAGTTGATGTATGCAATATGTATGCAACAGAGATCATGAATAATTCAATCAAATCACACAGAAATTTTGCAATTTCATCTAAAATAGGTCCAAACACATATGACATCATACACATATGAGTCATAGTGTTTGACATCATCAAAATACGGAGTACCAACACTGATAACCGACTCCTGCCAAGGGGTGATCATGGTTGTACACATGTGGTGTAGGAGACGCTGTAAGGGAGGAAACCAATTTCAAAGTATTTGACAAGAGTTTGGGTTTCATTCTGAGGTTTCCTGGGCTTGCCAGTCAGAATGGTGTAGGCGGCAGACAAATCAATGTCAAATTCAGATTCTATAAGCCCATCTCGGGGAATATGTAAAGCTCTGTGAAGAAGCTTTGTTGAGAGTTTGATTGTGACTCCTTTCACCTCAGCCCGAAGGGATTTGCGGTGCTGGTCATAGACTAGGTTTTTGTAAAACTACTGTACCAAGAATGGGTAGTACACCCTATGTTCGGACAAAAATCTCTTCACTCCTTGGAATTCGAGGAGGGGCAGTAGTTCAAAAAAATTCTCAAGCATGTGACGATCACTGAAATCCACATACCTAGGAAACAATATTCTTGTCGGGTCACTCTCCTCATCCCTATCAGTGGAAGCAACACTGGGCTACTGAGATGCTGGTTGTACCTTTCCTTTCCCCTTTTCTATTGCAGACATGTGTTTCCTCTTGGCCGGTTGATGTTGCGGCGTGCCCTTGTTGTTGTTAGAACCCTGGGCTTTAGCAGCTCTCCTTTTTGTTGGTTCTGTAGCTAGTCTATCCACAATATGCTTGGAGCGCCCCTCCTTGTATGTTTCCTGAGCTGCAGGAGCGTGAGTAGCGGCCTTTTTGGATGAGGCCGCATCCTTCCTCTTCCCGCGGGTGACCGGAGGAGCCATGGAGAGGGCGGAAGGAAGGAAGGGAGGGTGACAGAGGGCTTCTGGAACTATCTGGGGAGAAGGTTGTACAAGCGGAGGGAGACGGAGAGAGGTGTCGACTTCCACGGTGAGAACGTGCAGCCGCGTCGGAGAAGAGATTTTACAAAAGAGGGTTTTTCAAATGGTAAAGTAAAAAGATGCGAGATTCACCGTTCATTTAAAAAGAAAAGTTGAGATTTTTCTGTTGGAAAAAGAGCAACCTTCGGATAATAATTGCTGAAGTACCCCTATCGTTATGTTAAATGGTTTAAGGCATATAAGCTCAATTTAGAGGAATAAAGGTTTAAGAACAACCATGTTTTGCAACAAATAATAAGATGAAAATATTGAAGTGAAGTCTGAGGTGTCAACCAAGCCTATTAATCTTAATCATTAAGTTCATTGGGCAAGATTGGGAGAAAAGAAGAAGCAAGTATTGAAGACAAACAAAGATACCCCCTTTTTATTTGAAGTGAAGTATAGAGTCAGCCCCAACCCATTTTTTTTGATTAAATTAAATAGTCTAATATATCATTTACTTTATGACGCAAGGAAACATGTTGTTCACACGCCAGAGTCCCTGGTTACTCAGTGTAGCTTATCTTTCTGTTCTCTTTTGATCAGAGATAGCAGTCTTCATCATGACTAGATTTATCTACATTTCATTGATGCAAGATCTAATTTCTCTGAAGATGATGCCATTACTCTGAGATTATTGCACTATGGAGTTAGAAGGCGTATTCTCTTGGTGGATTCATATTAGGGAATTTGTTTAGGGATAATACATGCTAGTATTTCTTAAACCAAAGAGCCTTTTTACAATTAATTTTAAGATGCTTAGGCTATGGTTATTTTCAAAGACTTAAGGAATATTTTATCCCTATTATGAGTGTAAAGTTGGTGCAACTTAACACAATTATTAGCCAAATTGAGGGCCATAAACAATAAACCATTTTCATAATCAGAGGTAGCCTAGAATAACTTAGCCAAGGTTGTATGGAGGAAGTAAAGCATTCTCAACTCCCCCTAAATTCATGACCGGTGAACAAGCAATGGTTTGGAAGCTAATGGTGGTGAAGAAGTCAAAAAGCAGTGATGAGAAAAGATTAGAGTGACTCTCCATTGGATCTCATACCCATGAGTGGCTGAGTGACAATGTCAGCCCTTCTTATATAGTGGCTGAGTGACAGTGTTGACACTTCCTATAAGGGTGTCGACATGAATGGAATAAGCTCCGACCTTGTACAAACCTAGCAGCATTGAGGGAGAATGTGCATTGACTTTGTGTCGCATGTGCACCGACCTACATTAAGACATTGCCCTGCATGTGTCGACACATGACTAGAAGGTGTCGACCTGATCAATAGCATGTTCTCAGCCAGTGTATCTGATTCCAATCTTGCATTGACTACTCCAATTCTGAAAATACTTGTCCCAATTTCTGACACTTTTGCCTCTGACTTTCTGAGTTGAGACAGTCATCCAAACATGATCTTACCTTCTTGTTGCCCATGAGAAGTGCTTTATTGGGTGCTAAAGCTTTAAACATGCTTATGCACTAGAGATTAACCATGCAGATGTGAATATGCATTTTGGCAGAGGTCAATCCTCATGCACGTGGAGAGTTTCCTACAGGCATGACCTGTCTTTCCACTACTCGACATTTGATGCACCATATAGTCAAAATATTATATGCAACTCAAAATAACAAAAAATGCACACAAACTCTCCTTAATTGTGGCCACTATTCATGAAACAGTTAATTCAACTAGTGGACCAGTTTAAGACAAATCAGGTGTGCTTGCAACCATTATAGCAAAAGCAAGTAGTTTTTGCAAAGAATTTGTAAGCGGCTCAAACTTGAGTTGATTGAGGTCTGCACAGACCTAGCTCTCTCCTTAATGTTGAAAACCTGTCATTACTTAAAGGTTTTGTGAAGATATCTACAATCTAATTTTATAAGTCAACAAAGTGGAGCTCAAAATGATTTTTGAGGACTTCATCCCTAATAAAATGATGCCTAATCTCTACATGTTTAGTCCTAGACTGCATGATTGAATGTTTTGCAAGGTTTATAGCACTTGGGTTATCACACAGAATGGGAACACATCCAAGATCTATTAGGTAGTCTTGGAGTTGGTGTTTGATCCACCGCACTTGGGTGCCACAACTCCTTGTAGCAACATATTCTGCTTCTGCAGTGGAGAGGGCAACCGAATGCTATTTCTTAGAGGCCCAAGAGACCAAACACCCACTTAAAAATTGGCAATATCCATTAGTGCTCTTGCAATCCAGTTTGCATCCTGCATAGCCTACATCTGAATATGAAATGAGTGAAAGCTCACAGGAAGTAGGATACCATAATCCCAAGTCTTGAGTGCCAGCAAGGTATCTAAAGATATGCTTGACAACAGTCAGGTGGGACTCTCTAGGACTAGACTGAAATCTAGCACATAGGCAAACACTAAACTGAATGTCTGGTCTAGATGCAGTTAGATAGAGTAATGACCCGATCATACCTCTATACTTCTTTGCATCCACAAGTGTACCTTGTTCATCTGCATTAAGTGATGTGGCTGTCCCCATTGGAGTTCCTAACTGTTTGCAGTTGGTCAGATCAAATCTTTTCAGCAATTCCTTCACATATTTGGCCTGATTAATGAAACAACCTTCACTACTTTGATGTATCTGCAAGTCAAGAAAGAATTGAAGCTCGCCCAATAGACTCATTTCAAATTCATTGGTCATGAGTGTAGCAAACTCCTCACACATTTGAGGTTTAGTGGACCCAAACACTATGTCATCCACATAAATCTGGACTAACAAGATGTCCTTACCTTATCTCTTGGGGAATAGAGTCTGATCTACGTTACCTCTTGTATACCCTTCTTCAGTGAGGAATGAGCTTAGTCTATCATATCAAGTTTTAGGTGCCTATTTCAAGTCATATAAATCCCTGTCCAACTTATAAATATGATCTTTGAAATGTGAGCATTCAAAACCAGGGGGTTGCTCTACATAAACTTCTTCTTTAATTAGACCATTCAGAAAAGCACTCTTTACATCCATTTACTGCAATTTGATTTTATGAGAATATGCAAATGCAAACAAAATTCTAATGGCCTCTAATCTAGCTACAGGGGGAAAAGAGTCTTCAAAATCAATGCCAAACTCTTGATTATACCCCTGAGCCACCAATCTAGATTTATTTTTTATTATCTTTCCATCTTCACTCATTTTATTTCTGAAGACCCATTTAGTTCCTATGATAGGTTACTCTTGAGGTCTGGGAACTAGATGCCAGACTTTCTTTCTTTCAAACTAGTTTAATTCATCATGCATGGAGTTTATCCAATTTTCATCTTTTAAGGCCTCTATAATATTTTTGGGTTCGGTTTGAGACACAAGAGCAAGTTGTTCAATTTCATCTATAATTCTGAAATGAGACCTAGTTTTGGTTCGGTTATGTAGATTATCTAAGATGTTTTCTAGAGGATGATCTTTTAACACTCTTAGATCAGGTTGAGTATTACCTCCATTTGCATCAGTGACCGGGGCATTGCTTGGCTCTCCTTGGTATTCATTGGCTTGTGTCTTCTCGTGTGGAAGTTCTTCCTTTCCTTTTATGTTCAGAAATTCCCCATCATCATCTTCCCTGTAAGTATTGTCATGATGAGTCTCATCAAAAGTGATGTGAGGTGACTCTTCAACACATAGGGTCTTAAAATTATAGACTCAATAAGCTCTAGACCTATTTGAATACTCGAGGAATATCCCTTCTTCACTCTTGGGCTCAAACTTATCTAAAACTATTTTATCATTATTATGAACAAAACACTTTGACCCAAATACCTTCATGTGAAAGAGAGATAGTTTTTTACCTTTGAGCAACTCATAAGGAGTCATTTTGGTGAGTGGCCTCACCATTGAGTGGTTGATGATATAACATGCATTATTTACCGCTTCTACCCAAAATCTCCTTGGTAATTGCTTTTCAGCAAGCATTGTACGTGCCATCTCTATGAGAGTTCTGTTCTTCCTTTCGACCACCCCATTTTATTTAGGGGTTTGTGGTGATGAGAACATATGACTTATTCCTTCAGTCCTACAAACATTATCAAAATCAACATTTTCGAATTCACCACCGTGGTCTGAAAGTATAGTGGAAATTTTGAACTTACCATCTTGCTTTACTTGCATGAAGAGTACCTGAAACTCATCAAATGCGTCATTTTTATGTACAAGATAAAACACCCAAGTGAATCTAGTAAAGTCATCTACTAAAACATAGCCATATCTCTTACCACTTAAGCTAGTTGTTTTGGTTGGACCAAACAAGTCCATGTGCATTAGTTCAAGTGGTTTGGATGATAGGTTTTCAGTTTTGCATTTAAATGACTTTCTAGTTTATTTTCCTTGAGCACATACATCACAAATTTTAGAATTCAATTTGAATTTTATTTCAGGCAACCCTTTAACAATTGAATGCTTCACCAATTTATGAAGGGTATTGTAGCTAGCATGACCTAGTCTACTATGCCACAAGCATGCTAATTCATATTTAGGTGCAGCAAGGCAAGGATTTATGTGAGCAGGGTCATCTAAGTCAATCATATACACATTGTTGACTCTTTTACCAGAAAACTTAGTTTCTTTTGAATTAGGGTGCAAGATCCTGCATTCATTTGAGTCAAAGATTACAGTATGACCTTTATCACAAAGCTGACTTATGCTCAGCAAATTATACTCCAGACCATCAACAAGCAATACATTATCAATTGAGTTGGAGGGGTTCTTACCAACTTTACCTGTACCGATGATTTTTCCTTTGTTGTTCCCTCCAAACGTGACATGTCCAGCTTCCTTTTCTACCAAGAGACAAAATTTGGTTCTATCTCCCTTCATGTGTCTTGAGCAGCCACTGTCAAGATACCAGCGATTGTGCACGGCTGCAAGACATTCCTGTACAAGAAATTAAGTGACAATATTTGGAACCCAAGGATAATTGGGTCCCAATAACTTCTTCATCTCTATAAATCAAGATAACACAGACTTTGAAATCCATACTTTCTTAACATTATTATTTTTCTTGCTTTACTGGAAATTCTGGTTTTTCTTTTCTTCATTAACATTCCTTTTCATTCTTTTAGCTTCTTAGGCTTTATGGGTTTTAGGAATGTTGGAGGAGGATTGTTTGTTGGATCATCTGTTCCAGTTGGTTGGTCTAGAGTTGTAAGAGGTGTCATGGTACCTATGGTGTTGAGGTTGGGTAGACCTATGACCATATAGTTCATGACTACCCCAGACCCATGAAGGTGTCGACTTATAGGAGGCGAAGTGTCGGCCTCTTCCTTGTTTTGACCATCTATACTGGTCTCTGGATGAGGAATGTGTTGACCTCCTGTCTTGAAAGTGTCGACCTGTTCTTGCATTTGAGCTGTTCCTTCCTTTGGGATGTGTAGACTTAGGCTTGGACTTGTGTCGGCCTGTTTGGGATTGTTGGTGAACCTTTTTGGGGTCATGTGAAGTTTCCTTGATTGGTTCTCCTACCTTCTCTTTTCCTTTGTTTTTGATATTTTTTTGGTTTGTTGTTTTGGATGCTTATGCTTCGGAAGACGAGACAAAGGTTGTAGTTTTTAGCCCAAATGTCTTTTTCATTGTTGGCTCATACCCTAGCCCTTCCCTGTTGAAGTTCATTTTAGTTCCTAGTAGGGCATTCAAGTTCTCACTTCCATCAACAAATTTTTCAGGAGCAGTTTGTTTATCTGTTAGGTCCTTTTGAAGTTTTTCATTTTCTTTCAACAGTTGAGAGTTGACTTGTTTAAAAGCATCAGATTTTTCATTGCACTGATTGTTGTCTTTTACATAGTCTTGCATTTTTAGTCTCAACTCATCAATTCCATTTCTCAGGTTTTCATTTTCATCCTCCAAATCTCTCATCTCTTTTCTTCCCTCTTCTAGATTTTCATTTATTTTTCTTAGATCCTCTATCTTAGTTTCTAGGGAGATTATCTTTTCATTAAGAGTTTGATCTTGCACAATGGAGTCAATCTTCTTCTTTAAGGCTTTGTTTTCTTTTCTGTACATCTCATATTTATTCATCAATTCGAAGTAAGCCTCTTCCCAATCATCAGTAGAGAAATGTTCAAAAGGAGAGCTCACCTCGCTGTCATTTTCTCCTTTGGCCATTAAGCAGAGATCATCTTTCTCCTCTTCAGAGGAGTTGTCTTCAGTTTCTTCCCCTTCTTCATCACTCCATATGCACACCATGGCCTATTTCTTCTTGCCCTTCCACCTGGGCATTACTTTCTTAGCTCCTTCTGGACACCCAGACTTGATGTGTCCTAGTTTCCTGCAAGAATAGCAGATAATCTTTTCAAACTTCTTAACATTTTCAGGTCTTGGCCTGAAACTTCTTTTCACCTGAGGCTTCCTCTTTGTGACGCCTGTACCTTCCTTTCTTAAGAACTTTCTAAACTTCCTTATCAACAGAGCAACCTCATCCTCTTCTGAGTTGCTGCTTGAGGGCTCTTCATCTTCATATAAGTCCTTGGTACTTGGCCCAGCTTTGAGAGCAAGAGGCTTCTTCTTACTCACCTCAGCCTCTTTGTTCATCATATTCATCTCATATGTCATTAGGGACCCTATAAGTTCTTCTACCTTGATGGTAGTCAGGTCTTTTGATTCTTCGACTATTGTAGCCTTTGTATGCCATGCAGGAGTTAGGGATCTTAATATTTTTCTCACAATCTCCTGCTCGGAATATGTCTTTCCTAGCTTAGTTAAACCATTAGTCAACATGGTTAGCCTAGCATACATATCAAAAATGGTCTCTTCAGATTTCATTCTGAATTTTTCATATTTAGAAACTAGCAAGTTGGCTTTAGTTGCACGTACCTGTTGTGTCCCTTCATATATTACCTCAAAACGGTCTCACATTTCTTTTACAGTCGCACAGGTTGACACCCTTGAGAACTTTGTTGGATGAAGGGAGCACTGCATTATGTGCTTGGCACCCGAGTTCAGCGTCAATCTCCTGATCTGCTCTTTGGTCCATGTGTCCTCATCTTCAGGCAACTCAAATGGACCCTTGCTGATCACTCGCCAGACTTCATGATCCTGGGCTCTAATAAAAACCTACATGCGGTTTTTCTAGTAAGGATAATTTGTCCCAATGAAAAAAGGAGGTCAATTTATGGAATGTCCTTTGGCTGTAGGACTCTTAGCTGCCATATCACCAGTTCTCTCAAGGTCGTTCGACCACATTTAGAGAGACTAGTTCTGATACCACGTGATGCAAGGTGATAGGCAGATCTAGAGGGGAGGGGTGAATAGATCAGCCCCTTCTTTATGGAAGTAAAGACAAAGAGCAATAAAGATGGAACTGTTGGACATAGAAGGATGCTTAGATCTAGAGGGGGGGTGAATAGATCTACCCCTTAAAAAATTACGAGTAAGAAATAGCGGCATAAATTCCGATTCGCAAGAAGACTATCTGATAAAGCTAACCTTATTGGGCGATCCTAGACATTCATCTAAGCGATAAATGAACAAACAGAAAGTGCACAATCAATGATGCTGTCCAATCACACGAGACACCAAAAATTTTAGGTGGTTCGGCTTTCACCTACATCCACCCCACACTCAACTTGAGTATGACTTACTGCTGATTCACAGCTTCTGTCCACTGATCCACAGCTTCAGGGATTAAATCCCTACAAACCGTTGATCCACAACTTTGGGGATATGATCCCAGACCGCTGAGCCTCACAGCTTGCTACCGCTGAGCTTTACTGCTTGGCTGACCGAGGATGCACCCTCGCACGCCGACTCACAGCTTGACAGAGTTAAGAAAACAAAAACGAAGGATAAAAAATAGACAGAAATGAAGCTCTTAATGAGTACATTGACTCTGGATTTTATCTACGAGTCAAGTACACGGACTGATCCTTTGAAACACTTTTTGATCTCAAGCTCATGAAACTCTTTTCTCTTTCTGGCTTTTACTCTCTTACTCTGGCTCTCTTCAAGCTACTCTCTATTTCCTCAGGGACTTCCTGCTCCATTTTCTTTTTCCTCACCCACCTTTTTAATCTTCAAAAGAGGCTTATATATATATATATATATGTGTGTGTGTGTGTGTGTGTGTGTGTGGCTCCTGTCTTCAGGTCCCACGAGCTCACGCATTGGGCGTGTGGATAGCTCGTTCCCGCCTTATTGGAGATGCCATGTGTCGGGAGAAGATTGGACAGAATTTCCACATGGCAAAATATTCTGGATGAATCTACCTTGGATCATGTGCTCACTTATAGGCTTCCATGATGCACGAGATTTATCATACAATTCAGACACCTATTAGTTAAGAGAAAAGATGCATTGAGCTTAATTTGGCATGATATAGGGTATGCACAGACATTCGAAGCAAATGAAGCATACATGCACAGACCCTTCTAAGCGAACAATGCATATGTATGCATAGACCCTTCTATACCCATGGCAAGACGTATATCGTCGTTTTAAGACCATGCAAGGTTTGCACAGACCCTCTGGTACGTTCAGCAAAGGCATGCACGGATGTTATATACATGATGAACGCAATGCACTGACTGATGCATGCATGGACAAATGATGCACATACCTTTTTATAAGAGAAAAGTACATATCACTATTAGCAAGGCACAAAGTGCACCGATTGTGTTTATCATAAGATGAAACATGCATAGACTATGGGCTGCCCAAAACAAGATATGCACAAATTTTCTGGCATTGAGACCAGAATGTGCACAGACCCTGTTCATGTGTGACACAAAACACGCATAGACTTTCATGAGCAATACATCCTTTGCACAGACCTATCATCATCATCATCATCATCAGAGCCTTATCCCAATTAATTGGGGTCGGCTACATGAATCCTGTTCCGCCAAAGATTTCTATCAAGTGCAATATTCATATTTAAACTCAAGGAACTAATGTCCTTCCTAATAACATCGCACCATCTCATTTTAGGCCTTCCTCGAGCTCTTTTGCTAGCATCCACTAAGATTTGATCACATCTTTTAACCGGCGCTGAGTTAGGGCGACGAAACACATGTCCAAACCACCTGAGTCTATTTTCTCTCATTTTACTATCAATTGGAGCTATCCCTAAGTCCTTACGGATGCGCTCATTCCTAATCTTGTCTTTCTTAGTCTTGTCACACATCCATCTCAACATCCTCATCTCCGCTACACACATTTTGTGGATGTGTTCCTTTCGTACTGCCCAACACTCGGTACCATATAACAGAGCAGGTCTCACAGCCGTTCTCTAAAACCTCCCTTTGAGTTTCACAGGCATACGACGATCACAAAGGACACCTGATGCACTTCTCCATCTTAACCAGCCTGCCTTAATCCTATGTGTAACGTCATCATAAATCTCCCCATTCTCTTGTATGATAGACCCTAAGTATCGAAAGCTACTACTCTTCGGAATGTTATGTCCGTCAATTAGAACCATGTCTTCCTGAACCACACTCCCATTACTAAAATTACAGTGCATAAATTCTGACTTGCTCCTACTAATTTTAAAACCTTTAGACTCCAAGGCAAGTCTCCAACGCTCTAACTTAGCATTTAGAGCATCAATACTCTCATCAATTAAAACAATATCGTCTGCAAATAGCATACACCAAGGGATATCATCATGCAATTGTTTAGTTACTTCATCCATAACTAAGGCAAAGAGATACGGACTTAGTGCAGAACCTTGATGCAAACCTATAGAAACGGGAAATTCACCAGTCTCCCCAGCAATAGTTCGAACACTAGTAATAGCACCGTCGTACATATCCTTAATCAAATCAACGTATCCTTGAGAGATTCCTTTCTTTCTTAATGTCCACCAAATCAATTCTCTCGGTACTCGATCGTACGCCTTCTCTAAATCAAGAAAAACTATATACAAATCTTTTCTCATCTCTCTATACTTCTCCATTAGCTGCCGTAGCAAGAAAATAGCTTCTGTAGTAGATCTATTTGGCATAAAACCAAACTGATTTTCCGACACAGTAGTCATACCACGGAGGCATTTATCAATATGAACTGATTTTCCTTTGCACAGACCTATATGAACTTATTATAGGAACTTGCACAAACTATCTTCTGCCTAATCGAAGAAATGCACATACCTTATTTGACATGTATGAAGACATGCACAGGCCCTGGATGTGTGCGATGCAGAACATGCACCGATGTTTTATGCAATCACAGTGTAGGGAGACAAAGTATGCATAGACCTCATTGGTACACTACAATAACATGCACCGATGTTTTGTGCATTCTTTACACAGACTCTATATACATTTGAAACAAAAGTATGCACAGACCTATGAGTCTATAGATGAAGAAAATGCACAGACACATTCATGTGCGCAAGGTAGAACTTGCACAGACCTTTTATGAATGCTGGACAAAATCTACATAGACCTTGATACACAAGGTGAAACAATGCACCGGCGATATATGCTTAAAGACGCATGCATGCACAGACCTTGTACGTAATGAGTAGAAACATGCACCGATGCTATCTACTTACTCAACGAAGGATGCACACACTTTTTTATATAGACGGGCTAACTGTTTACCTACGTTTTATACCTTATGATAAAAGGTGCACAGACGTCGTGTGCCAAACAACGTAGTGTGCACAGACCCTATATGCGTTAGGCATAAACAATGCATAGACGTTATCAACATGATCAAATGAAGATGCACAGAGTCCGTTCGTGAGGGACAAACTATGCACAAACACATTCATGTTAAATGCATGTACATTGATCTATGAAATTCTAACATTTCTGAGAATCAACATTTATCAAAATCAAAGAGCTAAAAATAAAGAGAATTATTGCCTATCATGTTGTCAATCATGTTTGCCAGTCATCAAAACAAAGTAGGAGACTAAATGCGTATAGTTCGTATATATCAAACACATATGACATCATACACATATGAGTCATAGTGCCTGTCATCATCAAGGCACAATATCCAACATTCTCCACCTTAACATTCTCCCCCTTTTTGATGATGGCAACACAATTATATTTTGAAGAACATCTTTTAGATTTTGATGACAACAATGATTTTTATTAAAAATCAAAATACTACACAGTGCAAAAGATACACATGCAGATGCTTGCTAAATGCACATCCTCCCCCTATATGCAGTACTCCCCCTTGCAGTACTCCCCCTTAATGCAAAACAAACTCTTTCACTCATCAGGGCAACATCAAGAGACATCAAAATCAATTGCCAAAATCACTCCCCCTTTGCCATTAGCAGAAAGAATAGGGAAGGAAAGTACTGAGATAAGAATTGCAGAGAAGAGGAAATTTGATGCGACAATCTATTTAGGCTTTTCAGAAATCAAGCAAGTAAAGCACAGATTCTTCTAGTATAAGAATGCAGATAGTGCATTCCTGAACTTATGTGGTTTAAAAGTTATGAAGGTCAGAGACTAACTACTTCACTCTATGAGAACCAGAATGAGGAGACTTTTAATAGTAATGAACTAGAAGCACATAGGACATGTCAACTTTAGTCTTACGAAAGCTTGTTTATCTAAGTGTCAAGGCATCATCAGGGTTGCCCAAGACTTGTATTGAGATTAAACAAAATCGACAGTTCTGAATTAATCTTTTGAGACAGTTTCATACACTTCTTCTCTTTATTGCCTTTTAGAACAGTCAAGTAGAATCTTACCTTTTTACATAAGAGTACACGTTCATTAGACGCCAGTACCCTTAGTTACTCAGGAGGATTCACTATTCTATCTCAGGTATAGTTTTCACCTTTTTACGTAAGGGTACATGTTTATCAGACGCCAGTACCCCTAGTTACTCAGTGGAACTATCCTTTTATTTTTCTGAGCAAAGATAACTTGAAGCACCTCATGACATGAGTTTTCTCCATTTCATTGATGAAGAACCCAGTTTCTCAGTGCATTCAATCATTGCTTTGCCTTTAGAGTATACGATTTATCATTTTGACGTAGTTGTCCATTTGATTTTTTTAGAGTGTGTTGTTTAAGAACAATACATGTTTTCAGGTTAACTCAACCAATTTAGCCTGAGTTTAGATAAGATTAGATTCTAAAAGACTTAATTAACCGGGTCATGCGCGGAATGGTTAAGAACTATTAACAGGCATTGCACATTCCTTCTTCATTGAGCTTGGTTTTTAATCAATAACAATCATTAGGTTTAAACCGACAGTTCATTTAGGGTTCATTACTACTTCTTATTAGAGAAGCGATCTGATTTTCAACAGCTTAGATTAATGAACATGTCTAACAGTTTGTCATTTGATCAGACTTGGCAAATGATTTCAAGAGATGTAGGCCAAGAATAAGAATGGATCAGATAGATTGAAAGTGTGTCTGACAGAATAAATTTTCAATAGAGTTGACACTGTAGATCGACAAAGAAAGTCGCCATTATTTAACACTGATTATGGTGACTACTTCAAGGTTATTCTGAGCTCCCCTTATCAAAGTGTTTGAAATGAAAACTAGGATGTAGGGGATGGAATTTTAGGGATGACAAGTAGTTGCATAAACTCCCCCTCAATGTATGCAATGTCGACCAAGTTCAAAGTTTTGAAATAGATATGATCAATCATCTCATGCAGTAAATTTGCAAAGTCCAAGTTCTCTACTTAAAAATTTAAATCTTTCATTACCGAGAGGCTTGGTGAAAATATCAGCAATTTGTCTTTCAGAATCTATGAATTCTAGTTCAATTTCCTTTTTACAAACTTCATCTCTTAGAAAGTGATGTTTGATTTCAATGTGTTTTGTACTAATGTGGTGAACCCAATTTTTGGTTAAGGAAATATCACTAGTGTTATCACAAAAGATTGTAATGCAACCGAGGTTGATAAGATAATCAATCAACTAGTGTTTTATCCAGAGGACTTGGACATCACAGTTTTCTGCAGCCACATACTCTGCCTCAGCAGTAGATAAGGCTGCAGTATGATGTTTCTTGGATGCCCAAGACATTAGACACCCACCAAAAAATTAAAAATATCCACTAGTACTCTTCCTATCTATCCTACACCCGGCATAGTCTGCATCAGTGTAGGCTACAAGGTTTAGCTCACACTTAGCAAGATCAATAAACCTAAGTCTAGGGTGCCAGACAGATACCTAAAAATCTATTTTACTGCTATTAAATGTGATTCCTTAGGACATGCTTGAAATCTAGCACACAAATATACTGAGAATTGAATGTTAGGACGAGAGGTAGTAAGGTAGAGCAAAGATCCGATCATACCTCTGTAGAGTTTGGGATCTACCATTTTACCTGCCGGATCAAAATCAAGACTGATAAATGTCCCCATTGGTGCAGTTATTACTTTGAGATTTTCCATCTTGAACTTCTTCTTAAGTACTTGATGTACTTCTCCTGGGTTATGAAAGTTCCTTCTTTGGTTTGACAGATTTACAGTCCAAGGAACAATTTCAGCTCTCCCATTGAGCTCATTTCAAACTCACTAGTCATTAATGCTGAGAATTCCTCACACATGGATGAGTTGATTGACCCAAAAACTATATCATCTACATAAATTTGAATAATCGGAATTTCCTTTTCACATACCTTTGTGAATAGGGTCTGGTCAACCTTACCTCTGGAAAATCTCTTTTCGGAGAGGAACTTACTCAGTCTTTCATATCAGGCTCAGGGAGCTTGCTTTAACCCATAAAGAGCCTTGTCAAGTTTATAGACATGTTCAGGAAATTCAAGACATTCAAATCCAAGGGGTTGTTTGACAAAAACATCCTCTTTTATTTCACCATTAAGAAAAGTAGATTTGACATCCATCTGCTGTAAAGTTATTCCTAGACTACATGCAGTAGCTAAAAGAATTCTGATAGCTTCTAGCCTTGCTACAGGGGAAAAAGACTCATCAAAGTCAATGCCAAATTCTTGGTTATACCCCTGAGCAACTAGCCTAGCCTTATTTCTAACAATGTTACCCTGCTGATCAGTCTTATTCCGAAAAACCCATTTGGTGCCTATTATGTTGTCATGAGATGGTTTAGGAAATAAATGCCAGACCTTGTTCCTATCGAATTGACTTAGTTCTTCATGCATGGCATTAATCCAATGTTTATCCTGAAGGGCGCTTTCTATGTTCTTGGGTTCAATTTGTGATACTAAAGCAAAAGAATTCAATTCATTTTCAATTCTTAAGTTTGCTCTAGTTCTAGTTGGTTCATTCATATTACCAATTATGTTCTCAAGGGGATGGTCTCTATGATATTTAAGGTTAGTCACCTCATTAACTTGATTCCTACTTACCTCCCCCTGAGTTTTTGGTCCTTCTGCTTCAGCTTCTTCAGCAGAATCTTCATTTGTCTTTAAGATTTCTCCATCAGTTTTGTCCCTGCACAAGTCAAATTTAGTTTTGATTGGAGACTCATGAAATACAATGTGAGGAGATTCTTCAACAAGGTTTGAGTTTAGATTGAGAACCCTATATGCTCTAGAATGATCTGAATAACCTAGAAATATTCCAGGTTCACTCTTTGGTTCAAATTTATCAAGATCTCGTTTCGAATTAATGTGAATAAAACATTTGCAGCCAAAGATCTTGAAATGAGCTAGAGAGGGTTTCTTACCTTTGAGAATCTCATAGGGAGTCATTTGAGTTTGGGGTCTTACCATGGCTCTATTAATTATATAACATGAAGTGTTGACAGCCTCTGCCCAAAACTTTCTAGGTAAGTTCCCTTCCACTAGCATGGTCTGAGCCATCTCAGCTAGGATTCGGTTTCTCCTTTCTACCACTCCATTCTGCTCTAGAGTTCTTGGTGAGGAGAACTTGTGAGTAATTCCATTTTCCCTACAAAAATTGTCAAAATGTGAGTTGACAAACTCACCATCATGATCTGACAAAATGTTTAAAATAACATGCTCATTGGTCTATTTTATTTTGTAAAAGAACTCCCGAAATTCTTCAAAGGCTTCATTTTTATGAGATAAGTAAAAGACCCATGTGAACCTAAAAAAGTCATCAACAAGAACAATGCCATATCTTTTCCCAGATAAGCTAACCGACCTAGTAGGTCCAAATAAATCCATATGAATTAGTTCATAGGGTTTTGAACATAGGTTTTCAGTTCTTGATTTAAATGATTTTCCGGTCTGTTTACACTGGGTACATGCTTCACAAATTTTATTATCATCTTTGAAAGAAATTTTAGGGAGTCCTTTAACCATGCTATGCATATGCAATTTATGAAGCACACTGTAACTAGCATGACCTAATCTACGATGCCACAAGTAGACTGGGTCATCTTTATTAGCACTAAGATAGAGATTAGAGTGTGCTACATCATCTAAATCTACCATATAGATGTTATTGATTCTCTTACCAATAAATTTAACCGAGTCAAGTTGGGTTCATAGATAGTGCATGCAAGAGAATCAAAAACAACTTTATGGCCTTTGTCACATAATTGACTAATACTAAGAAGGTTATAAGCCAAACCTTCTACTAACAAAACTTCTTCAACAAAACAAGCAGAACACTTACCCACTTTTCCTGAGCCATTTATTTTTCCCTTGGTATTACCTCCGAAAGTAACATGACCAGCATCTTTCTTGATCAACATACAGAATTTTTCTTTATCTCTGGTCATGTGCATGGAACAGCCACTATCCAAATACCACTTGTTGTGACTGGCTGCCAGGCATACCTGCAAGGGAATCAAGTAGAATGATTTGGAACCCAGAGTTTCTTGGGTCCCAGAAAGACATTAATTTCATGCAGACTAGTGACAAAATGTTTTGGTAACAACATCTGATTTGGCTTTTTCATGACAGTTGTGGATTCCCTTTTAATCTATTGGTTCTGCTTTATCTTGCCACTTTTAATTTTTGAAGACTGTTTCTGAGATGTGACCTTTTTCACTTTTTTAAAATTATTCTGAAAGTTTCTTTGCCAGAACTTAGTCCAATAGGCATATGGAGCAGTGGGTGCACTATAAAGCCTAGTCTGTCTTGGCATGATATTGATAGAGCTATAGGAGTTCGGGTTCCAGAAATTTGTGTGCCTAGTCTACCTATAGGAGTTCCATGGATAGAACGGATACGGCTGAATGGAATGATAGTTCTGGAAGTGCTGCATAGGCTTCATGTGACCTTGGCCTTTCCAATTTTGCTGATGATAGGAGTTATAGAATATAGAATGAGTAGGAACATTTTGATAGTGGCCTTTACCACAGGCGCCTCTACCTAGACCTTTATGTGGGGGTTTGGTAGTTTTGCCCTTGGGGTTTCCGTGGACTCTAGCTTTGGCAGACTGACTCCTACCCTGACTTTCGGTCTGAGGTGTAGGAGTGTATGAGCATGACTCCCTGGACATTTCTACCTTCCCTTTGCCCTTTTCCGTGGCACTGGGCTTAGTTTTCTCATTATTTTGTGTTTTATTCTTATCCATATTTTCTCCAGGAGTCATATTTATCAGGGGTTGGTATGTCCCCTTTTCTGCCACAAAGGAGGTAGTTCTCACATCGAACCTTATCTTATTAGTTGGGTTGAAAACCAACCCTTCCTTTCTGAAATTGCCCTTTGTTCCCAAGATAGCTTTCAGATTTTATGCGCCTTATACCATGCCTTCAAGAGAGTTTTGTTTTTCTTTTTTTTCTTTTTCTAATTTTTATTATTGACTTTCTTAATTCATTATTTACAGCATTGACAGCTTCAAACTTTTTAGTAGCAATTTTGGTTTCTTTCTGAAATTCATGAATTTTCATTTTAAGATCATCAATGGTTTTCAGCAAGTTCTCATTTTTATTTTTCAACTCAGTTAGTTTCTGCTTTCAACTTCATTAAGGGAATTCTTCAACTCCAAATTCTTAGTTGTTCGACATGCAATTTTATCAGACAGAGAGGTATCATTAACTAATGAATTCAATTTCTTCTTTAGATGTCTGTTCTCCCTACGCATGTCTTCATATTTCTCTAAAATTTCAGCATATGCATCTTCTCATTCACTCTGTGTAAAATTATCAAATGGAGAAGTTATCTCATCAGCGCTGTTAGCCATCAGGCAAATTCTTTCTTCTTTCTCACTGTCAGAGGAACTGCTCTGACTTTCTTTATCTTCATCACTCCAGGTGCTGACCATAGCTTTTCCATTTTTGTTTTTCAACCTAGGCTGCTTGTCTGTGAGCTCAGGGCAGTCTGCCTTGAGGTGCCCTGCCTTCCTACAATTGTAACAAACAATGGCATTAGTTTTCTTTGCATATTCAAATTTATGTTTGGGCTATCTTTTTCCAAGAAATATTTCCTTCTCAGCCCTTTCCCTTCTTTCCTCAGGAATTTCTTGAACTTCCTGGTGATCATCGCAAACTCATCCTCATCCTCCTCTGAACTAGTACAGTTGTATTCACTTGATGACCCTTTGCTAGAATTTGCTTTAAGTGCCAGAGGTTTCTTTCTCTTCTCTGATTCATCAATTTTCTTAAGGTTCAACTCATATGTCATGAGAGAACCAATGAGCTCATCCAGAGTAGTTTTAGCTAGGTCCCTAGACTCTTCAACTATAGTGGCCTTCGTGTGCCATATGGGTGTCAGGGACCTCAGAATCTTCCTAACTATTTCATGATCACTGTAGACCTTTCCCAGACTTCTCAAACTGTTCATAATGACATTCAGCTGAGCATACATTTCAGATATGGACTCTTAAGGCTTCATTTTGAAAGCCTCATACTCAGAGACTAACATGTTAGCCTTTGTCTCTCTAACCTGAGACGTCCCTTCATAGACAATATCTAATTTGTCCCACATCTCCTTAGTAGTGGTGCAGGAGGAAACTCTGAAGAATTCTATGGGATGGAGAGCACACTATATCGCATTTATGGCACCCCAATTCAGAGTGGACTTTCGGATATGCTCCTTAGTCCAGAATTCCTCATCTGGAGGTAAATCAAATAGACCTTTACTCACGACCTTCCAGATCTCGTAGTCCTTAGCACGGAGAAAGACCTGCATCATATTCTTCCAGTAGGAGTAGTTGCTACCATTGAAGAATGGCGGCTTGCTGGTTGAGTGGCCCTCAACTACTATACCTTTAGCATCCATGACAGCTCTCTTCGGGATGTGAGGCTCGAAGGGAGAGTTAGGCTCTGATACCACTTGTTGGACACGGAAGGATGCTTAGATCTAGAGGGGGGGTGAATAGATCTACCGCTTAAAAAATTATGAGTAAAAAATAGCAAGGAAAATTCCAGTTCGCAAGAAAACTATTAGACAAAGCTAACCTTATTGGGCGATCCTAGACATTCATCTAAGCAATAAATGAACAAACAGAAAGTGCACAATCAATGATGCTGTCCAATCACACGAGACACCAGAAATTTTAGGTGGTTCGGCTTTCACCTGCATCCACTCCACACTCAACTTGAGTATGACTTACTGCTGATTCACAGCTTCTGTCCACTGATCCACAGCTTCAGGGATTAAATCCCTACAAACCGTTGATCCACAACTTTGGGGATATGATCCCAGACCGTTGAGCCTCACAGCTTGCTACCGCTGAGCTTTACTGCTTCGCTGACCGAGGATGCACCCTCGCACGCCGACTCACAGCTTGACAGAGTTAAGAAAACAAAAACGAAGGACAAAAAATAGATAGAAATAAAGCTCTTAATGAGTAGATTGACTTTGGATTTGATCCATGAGTCAAGTACATGGACCGATCCTCTAAAACACTTTTTGATCTCAAGCTCACGAAACGCTTTTCTCTTTCTGGCTTTTCCTCTCTTACTCTGGCTCTCTTCAGGTTGCTCTCTATTTCCTCAGGGACTTCCTGCTCCTTTTTCTTTTTCCTCACCCACCTTTTTGATCTTCAGAAGAGGCTTATATATATATATATGTGGCTCCTATCTTCGGGCCCTACGAGCTCATGCATTGGGCGTGTGGATAGCTCGTTCCCGCCTTATTGGAGATGCCACGTGTCGGGAGAAGATTGGATAGGATTTCCACCTTGCAGAATCTTCTGGATGAATCTACCTTGGATAACGTGCTCACTTATAGGCTTCCATGATGCACGAGATTTATCTTGCAATTCAGACACCTATTAGTTAAGAGAAAAGATGCACCGAGCTTAATTTGGCATGAAGTAGGGTATGCACAGACATTTAAAGCAAACGAAGCATACATGCACAGACCCTTCTAAGCGAACAATGCATATGTATGCACAGACCCTTCTATACCCATGGAAAGATGTATACCGTCGTTTTAAGACCATGCAAGGTTTGCACAAACCCTCTGGTACGTTCAGCAAAAGCATGCACATATGTTATATACATGATGAACGTGATGCACCGACTAATGCATGCATGTACAAATGATGCACATACCTTTTTATAAGAGAAATGCACAGACCTCTATTAGCAAGGCACAAAGTACACCGATCATGTTTATCACAAGATGAAACATGCATAGACTATGGTTTGCCCAAAACAAGATATACATAGACTTTCTGGCATTGAGACTAGAATGTGCACAGACCCTGTTCATGTGTGACGCAAAACACGCATAGACTTTCATGAGCAATACATCCTTTGCACAGACCTATATGAACTGATTACAGGAACGTGCACAGACTATGTTCTACCTAACCGAAGAAATGCACAGACCTTATTCGACATGTATAAAGACATGCATAGGCCCTGGATGTGTGTGATGCAGAACATGCATCGATGTTTTATGCAATCACAGTGCAGAGAGATAAAGTATGCACAGACTTCATTGGTACAACATAGTGACGTGCATTGATGTTTTGTGCATTCTTTGCACAGACTCTATATGTAGTTGAAACAAAAGTATGCATAGACCTATGAGTCTATAGATGAAGAAAATGCACAGACACATTCATGTGCGTAAGGTAGAACTTGCACAGACCTTTTATGAATGCTGGACAAAATCTGCACAGACATTAATACACAAGGCAAAACAATGCACCGATGATATATGCTTAAAGACGCATGCATGCACAGACATTGTATGTAATGAGTAGAAACATGCACCAATGCTATCTACTTACTCAACGAAGGATGCACAAACTCTTTTATATAGATGGGCTAACTATTTACCTATGTTTTATACTTTATGACAAAAGGTGCACAGACGTCATGTGCCAAACAACGTAGTGTGCACAGACCCTATATGCGTTAGGCATAAACAATGCACAAACATTATCAACATGATCAGAAGAAGATGCACAGAGTCTGTTCGTGAGAGACAAACTATGCACAGACACATTCATGTTAAATGCATGTACATTGATCTATGAAATGCTAACATTTCTGAGAATCAACATTTATCAAAATCCAAGAGCTAAAAATAAAGAGAATTATTGCATATCATGTTGTCAATCATGTTTTTAAATCATCAAAACAAAGTAGAAGACTAAATGCGTAGAGTTCTTATGGACCAAACACATATGAGTCATAGTGCCTGTCATCATCAAGGCACAATATCCAACATTCTCCACCTTAACAGGAACCAGTTGCTGGCTAATGAGCTAGATGCATAAGAGATGATGAAAATAGTTCCTACTAAGCATCTAGTGTCAAGGCACAATGGAAGACAAACCACGAAACACTGGTTTTTAAGGTGGTTTGGTCTCTATCCAGAGACCTTCGTCCAACCCTCACACAACTCAGTGAGGCTTCACTAGTGCAATGCACTACAAGTGATTCACAGCTTCCAATAGAGACAACCTCTCTCAACTCCGCTGCCACACAGCTTGTCGGTACATAACCCAAAAACCCATAGACCGCTGAGCAAACCGTCTGTGTTCTTACTCACAAGTAGGGAGCAATAGTGAGAGTTAGTGTTTTTGAGGAAAACAAAAATTGTAAGGAGACAACCAGACAGAGTATGACTATGAGACTCTATGGGAGAAAAGAACTCCTATCTGGAGAAGAGTGGAAGAAGCATGGCTTCTCTTCGTCTTCCTCCTAGGTCTTCAATGCGACCGCAAGGGGTACGGTAGATGAGCTCCTCAGCTTTAACTTCCACTAGATGATGTTGTAGATGGATGCTATCTGCCTTGCTTTGAGAGCTCATGGGGTAGAGGAAGAAGATCTGCTTTGTTGCCTTTTTGCCAACCACACCAGGAAGGAGAGATCTCCCTTAGCTGCCACTCCACCGCTCTTTTTCCTGCTTCTTTTTCTCTATCCTCCTCTCCTAGAACTGGAGCTCCTGCTTCTGCTATATCAGTGGCTCACAACATCTCCTACGTTGTCCACTGCAGACCCACACCCAGAATGTCACATCCCCATTATTTGATTTACTTCCTCAGCATAGTTGACCTTTTCCTGCCATGCCTGCTGGTATGTGGGTAGGTAGGGAACCGTATCTGCAATAGTACCAACATCTGGAGGATTTATCTGTCAGTTATTAGGATCCTCTGGCAAGGTGAGTTTCTTGACGGCTTTTTCTTGAGCGAACGGATCCTCCAAGACAAGTTTCAGATCTTGAACAGCAGACACTACCGGGTTCAGATCCATTCTAGGTGATCATGAATGTGTCGACAGTTTACACATAGGGTGTCGACACATCTCATTACGATCTTGAAGAACCATGGCTTCCAAGCAGAATAGGTCGATACTTGAGCCCATGTGTCGGCACATGCACTATACTCGCATGTGGCTCGAGCCAACGTGTCGAGACTTCACTAGGCGGTGTCGGGACAAATGCACTAGAAGGAAGTAGGACTTGCTTCTTGAAACCGAAGTGTCGACACTTTACACACAAGGTGTTGAGACATGGTACTAACCAGAAGCCATCCAGAGGCTGCTTTAACCCTTTAAAGTGTGAGTTTGTTCTTGATGTCTCGACACGTCATGATGACATGTCGGCACATTTAGTGTCCTTCACCTGAGCCTATCCAAATCAAAATTTTAAACAAAACCGTTCAATACACCACACTTATTAAACAATAAACTATGGTTTGTTATCATCAAAACCAAGGGACACAACACAAGAAATGTTATCATCACAGATCATGTGATTAGCTTATAGGGCATATATTTCTATCAAAAATTCGTTATCATTACCATTGACTACTTTACCAAGTTGGTTGAGGTGGAACCCCTCACTAAGATCATGGGTAAGGCATCTTGAAAGTTCATCATACACTGTTCAATTTGGGATCCTGCACGTCCTTACAACAGACAACGACCGACAGTTCGACAGTGCAGTCTTCCAAGAGAGGTGCTCGGAACTGGGGATCTAGAATCACTACACCTCAGTGGGACATCCCCAAGCCAATAGTCTGGTGGAGAATGCCTACATTACTCTCCTTTACTGCATCAAGACTTGCCTTATGGGTACCTTCACGCCAGCGACTCATGGGTGGACACCATACCAAGTGTCTTATGGGCACACCGTACTTCTACCCGGGCAGTCATCGGGGAAACTCCATTCCATCTAGCATACGGAGCTGAGGCAATCATAGTAGTGAAAATATCTAATCCAGCTGTTAGAGTCAGCCAGTTCGATGAGGCATGAAACAACCAAGCATTACGGGAAAACCTGGACCTACTGATGGAAGAACAAGGAAGGTGCCCGGACCCAACTGGTTGCCTACAAACAGTGATTGTCGCAGTACTACAATGCTCAGGTCAAGGAGCTCTCTTCTTCCCTAGGGATCTCGTACTACGTCGTGTCAGTGTCGCCCACCCGTGTGGAGCCACGGAAAAACTAGCTCCAAATTTGGAAGGCCAATACAAGATTACAAAAGTGCTCGGAAAGAGAGCCTGCAGGCTATCCTCACTTGATGGCCAAGAAATTCTCGGCACCTGGAACTTTATAAATCTTAAGGCCTTTTATCAATAAAACAGTGGATTGGATTATAATTCTTCTCCATTTCATCCCATCACGAGTACTTACAGGGACTCTATGGGTACCTTCACGCTTCTAAAAGGCGAACAAAGAGTCTCCTCCTCTTCAAGAGGAAGATGTATGCTCCCCTCAGAAATGCTAAGGGTGGCTTTATGCTTCCAAGAGGTGAGTAGAAGAGTCTTCTCCTCTTCAAGAGGAAGATGTGTGCTTCTCTCGAAAACACTAAGACTGGCATTATGCTTTCAAGAGGTGAGATGCCTCCTTCTCTTCAAGAGAGACTAACACTCCCCTCAAAAATCAGTGATAGGTCATTCATGGTCCTCCTGGTCATGAGTACGATAGTGGATCACATACCACTCCACGGTAGTGCCTGACTAGCACTTTCAAGAGGTAGGCACATGAGCACCATCCTCTTCAGGAGTGGGACTAATATGCCACTCGAAAACACTACAGATGGGACCCGACTTGGTACTTCCTAGAGGCGAGCACGTAAGCAAGCTCCTCTTCAGGAGTGGGTCACACACCTCCCTCAAAAATTGGATCCCAAACATTCATGGTTCACCCTACTTTGCCTCCTCTTCAAGAGGGTGAGCATGAACCACCGACCACTCTACCGATTAACCAACTCAAGTCAAGTATAGCCTACACCTTTAGCATTAAGCAAGTCATCCAAAAAAAAGGAGAAGAGAACTTGCAAGCTCTTAAGGGCTGAGGCCACAATCACCATTCGAGCACTCAAATATGGGAACAAGAACGAGCACAGACAACAAAGAGAGCATAGAGGGGAAGCATCATCATTATTTGTAAGGGGGAAGGAATACAAGGGAGTTTAGTCATCCCCCGCAGGGCCATACAAGTGTAGGGTGAGGTTCAGCACCCCGTTGATGGAGTAGAAATGGTGGACCTTCATCAGTGCAGCCCACCAACCCTAGAAGTAACCACTCTTGTAATCCTCCATTACTCCACCCTTCCCACTGCCTTCCGCTTGGGACATGTCTTTCTCAAGTAGCACCTCATTACGAAAGTAGGGATGCTTGGGAGACTTCTCTCCTAAGAGGAATCAGAGCCCTGTTGTGACGTCATATCAAGGAAGCAGAGCTGAAGGCATAAGAGAAGGTGTAGTGTACTCAAGATTTCCCCTGGGGTCTCCTATTTATAGTGGGAGCGACCTCTCTAGAAGGTCATGAGAATCACATCCCTTAATTGACTAACTGAAAATGAGGTAGGGATCCATGAATCCTGCCAGTCATGGACCACAACTTTCCAAAAACCCAACTAACCTTTCACACCTCCAGAGAGACCTAGCGTAGAATGATTTATCAACTCCCATCGAGAACACGTCAACAGCAAAGTACATGGCAAGCCAACCTATCACCAAGAGGTGGGAAGAGGTACAACATCTTTCCATTCGAAAATGAAGATGGGATTTACAAAAAGGGGAACACCTTTTTGGATGTGCCTGAGATGGATACAACAACAAAAAGAAGAAGAAACAGAAGAAGCTTCATGCGGCAGGTACATTTCCCTCGACAGTGGCATCTTGCTTAGTGGTGACATTTTGCTTGGCAATGGGCTCCACAAGAGTGGCCCCGAATGGCGGTGGACTATCTGGGAGGGTAATCAGATCCCTAACCTTCTCCTGTGGTCCCTCTGACCACTCAACCTAGGCAGGCTCGGCCTCCTCCTACCAATCATCCTCATCCTCGTATGGGGAAGAAGGAGGGGGAAGCTTGGGCGCGAGGGCACCTGTAGCAACCCAATCATAGATTAAGTAAATAAATGGATTAAATAAATAAATGAAATCCCTTAAATAAAATGAGGTTAAAATTAAAATAAATATAAGGGAACCAAACAAAAATTTCAAGAAACATATAATTATAATGTGGGCTAAAGTAAGAATCTAATTGGACTTCAAAATTAGGAATAAAAATGCCTAAAAATCAGAATTCCACAAAATCTCCAATTTAAATAGCCTAATTAGGCTAGGACCTAAAATCAATGGGTGAAAAATCATGCCTATACCCTAATCCACTAGCATAGATTGACCCTTTGCTAAACCCTAACCTAATTAGGGCTGGATTGAAGGAGGTGGCACTAAAGTTAGGATAAAATCGAACAAATAGGGCAATTTCTATCCTTGGAGAAATTGGGTCAAATTAGGTCTCTTGTGGAGGTGTAGATCTATAAATAAGAGCATAGATCCCTCAAGTCGACCCTAATCATACGTGAAAGCGGCTAGACGAGGAATTAAGGGCATAGTTCGAGGAGGAGAGTGAGGAGCTCGGGAGTTCGTCATGTTCTTCATCCATTTCTCCCTTAAATCGACATAAGGTAGGTCTTCTCTCAAGCTTAATCTAATTCAATATGTCCACAGGTTCATGTGCATGTCTATTTCAATTCTATGCATGTTTTCCCTTCTGAAATTTCCTCTATTCCTTCAATTTTTGCTTGAAAATCAAAGTTTTTTGGATTTCAGACATTTCTGTGCAATCGGTCTAAGATCGTCCCTGACGTAGAGACCGCGTTCTGAATGTGGCCTCGCGATATGACGCGTTCAAGGGCTTAATTGCCAAATCATGGCCTCTGTAGCGACCGCGACCTGACCCAAACCATAAAAGATTTCTAGTTTTAAATATTTGGTTTAATCCCTCAAGAAATGTATGTTCTCTCTAAAATAGGTTAATGATAATGAAAATTATTAGGGAAGATATTTAAAGTTAAGCTCTCTTAAATTCCACGCTACTGTCTTATGATCTTCCATCATGACTTGAGTTCCCCTTTCCAGCATGTTAAAAAAGTATATCATAACCATGTTATTCTGAAGTTGTCTGTCTTCCATGACCTATTTCTATGGTTTTAATCATGTTACTTTTAATCAGTAACTTGATATATACATTAAGTTATTGTTTGATTTGAAGATCATGTCACTCGATGGCATGTATCTGCCAATCACTATGGTTTCTAATTTTCTCGTAAAAAGTCCTTTCTTGGTGAAGTTAGAACCCTCCATCGGATATTCCTTCCGTCGGACTAGAACTTCTTCACTAAGACCTCCGTAAGACTTCGTGAGCTTTAGATTCCCACAAGGACACCGAGCAGGTTGTACCATAAAAACCTTGAAAACCCCTTAGAATCTCATCCTAGTGGTGTAAGACGTGGTCCGACCGACCTTTGGAACTGCGGGACATGGTTCTATCTGATTTTGTTTTGTCTATCTTGAACATGGCAGACCTAGAGACCGCATTCAGCCTTCTGTTCCAAGAAGGTGGTCACTCGATAGACCGCGTCCTAGTTGATTCATCATGAATGCGACCTTCACACTGACCGCATTTTTTTTGCCCTTTTCTGATCGTGGCCATGCCCTTGACTGCGATCTAACCCAGTTTCTGATAAGTAGCACCTGTGATCATGACCACGTTCTGTTTGGCTTTTCTGAACGCAACCCCACAACTGATCGCATTTTATCAAACATCTATTAGTTCGGGTTTAGCTACTTAAACGAGTTTATGTCCATGTTTCAATGTGATTAATGCTAGAATGTAGTTATAATCGTCTATATCTTATGTTCCTTGATTAAATCCCTAGCAAACTTGAATATTCCTAGAATTTCTTGGAAATCATGACAAAATCTCACTAGAATCTATACCTTGCTTACATGAGCTTTACCTTGGAATTCTTTTGGCCATTATTATTAATGTGGATGTCTAGATATTTGCATGGGATCTTTGATTCATAACTTCAATGCATGGCATTAATGGGGCCTCGTCTGGTCCTAAGAGGAGCGCCGAAAAGTACTTGTGTCCATGAAAGTTATATTGATTTGGTGTAGTATTGCACCAACTACATGCGTGTTATATTGATCTATGACATTCCACTCGTGAATGAATGAATACTTGAATTACTTGACTTGTACATGTTATCCATTTTTGGATTATTGCTCGTAATATAGCCAATCCAATGTTAGTGCACTTGTTACATGTTCTTGAATGTTGAAAGGTTATCTCTAATACTTTATCCTAGGAATCTCGCTCTTGTCTATTCCTTATCTTACTTGTGATTCAAATGTTTACATCCTTATAACTTCATGTTCATGTTCCTAACGTCTTATTTTACCTGGTTCATTTCTGTTTCTTGACATTAGTGTATTTATCTTATTAATATATTAATTACTTAAAGAATGTCTGATTCAGAGATATAAATCCTACTATGCTTTCGCTCACCCCTTGTTATTCTTAATATTTCAGGTAGTTCTGATGAAGAATTGCATTCTGATGGGAACGGGCGAGAGTAAAGGAGTGATCAAGTCAACCCTTGAAGTCTTTTCATTTCTCTTCTTAGTTAGAGTTTTCAGAGAGAATTGTTACGAGAGACTCTTTTGTAATTTTGAGTTAAATTTAAGTCAAGTTGTTATAGTGAGTCTGGGAGTATGTGTCCAAATTCTACTATTTGGATTATCAATAAAATTATAGTTGTTCTTTGGCCCTATGTGAGTTGTCTCCATGTGGATGTTTGTTTCTTTAGTGCATACTAGAATTGACATGATCGATATAATTGTCACATTCCGATGTTCCACATCGGGACATGATAGCATCGGTGGCCTAAACGACAGCTTTAGAGTTGCGGCCCAACCATCTTTGAAACCAACGTCCTTAACCGGCCTGTCGATGGAGAGAGCCACGTTATTCAGCTTCTCCTTATACTCGGTTGATGCCCAGAAGCATTTGAGCACCTTCTCCACCGTCAATGATGCCTTCGCCTCTGCCACATTCACAGTTGTAGCAACCCTGGTAATCTTCCCAGAATTATTAAAAGTTTAATAGGATCTTTTTAAGCATTTAAGGGCTTAATAGGGTAATTAATTGATTTATAGGTTAAGGCCTTTGATAAATAGGCACATTTAATAACCAAGTGATTAAGCTCACTTAGAGTGGGTCTTAAACCCTAAAATTTAGCCTCTTGACCCAAGCCCAACCCTACAAACGTAATAGGGTAATTTTTACTAATTAAAATAAGATAAATATGTGAAATTAGAGTTTGAATTATGTTAAAATTCAAATTTTGGGGGGCCAAGCAAGTGGCTGTCTATTGCGAGACCGCTACCTGGTGAAGGCGGTCTAGACCAAACTGCTACCTTCTTCCGAAAATGGAAACTGATAAACACGGAATAATCTGGATTTTTATCCTCCCAATCACCATGGATCGATGTGATCTGGTATGGGAACCTACCTTGGACTCTTAGGGGATCGAATTGACACCCCATAGGACTCCTAATTCGATATAAAATCTCAGCCCTAGGCCATTCCCTATAAATAGGTCCCAGATCCATCCTGCGCGAACCCTAAATTTGGATCGCGTGGTTCGAAGGTATAGTATTGTTATTTCAAGTTCATCCTTTAGAGTTATTTGTTTCCTTTAGCATCTTCTAACTTCTTGCTAAATCTCATGTTAGGAGAACAAGAGGTTAAGGAGATAGAGTGCTCGAAAGTAGCAATTTCTACGTAGGACGCGCAAAAACCAGGGCCCTCTTCCGGTGACAAATTCACACTCTAGGAGCACACCCAGAGGTAGGTTATCTCATGCTTGGCTGAAACATCAAGTTAGGAATGAAAGTCCTCTGATCCCTCGTGATTTCATGTATTGTACATGTCGTATTTCATGTTTTCCCATGATTACGCAACTAGATAATCACTACATGCATCTCGTTACAACTAATGGAGAAAAATATTAACTTTGGCCAAATCCATGCGTTCTCATGCATCATTGACATGTTATCAAGTTTTATCTTATAGTTTCTACGTAGCCCTCATAATTATTTGCCATAGAATAGGCTCTGCAACATAAATTCGTTTCTGTCTATTGTAGACAGAAGGCGGTCTTGCAGAGACCGCTACTTCCAAGTGGCGGTCCTCAAAGAACAACTATCTTGTTTTTGTAACCAGATTAAACCCAATTTATGCCCTATTATATGTGATATTAAGCATGTCTTATTTTGTTATTTTTGCCCCAGATCGTATCATGACTTCATAGTTAGTGGTAGCATGAGCTAAAAGCTTATTTTCATGTATGATATTTTCATGACCAAATCTTATAGTTTTGTAGTTAAGGGTTTTAATGTGAGTTCTTCCACTTGGATTAATGCTTTGGTGCGTTCCCTTCTAATCTCCATTCTGTTATATTAGTTCACTTATAACATGTATTCTTGTATGTTGCTATTAGATCACTTGCACTTTGATAGGAACACCTCTTGGACTTGAGAGCCTCTCCGTCAGATATTCCTTCTGTCGGACTAGGTGATCTTGTTTCAAGGCCTCCACAAGTCTCTGCGAGCCTGGGATTCCTACTAGGATGCCGAGCTAATTTTACCCTAAAAACCCAAAAGTCTAAAGAGCATTTCATGTTTTTTACATTTTCTATGGATTGTCATGATCGTAGCCTTCAGGCGACCATTACCTACAGATAGTGGCCTTCACGTGACCGCTACATGATGAAGGCGGTTTGCCAATGACCGCTACCTATTTTCAGCACTGCCTGTGTCAACCTGTTCCTTGTTCTGCATCGACTCCGCCTGATAGAGGTCTTGACTTGATCGCTATCTCAAGAAAATGGTTCCCTTGAGACCGCGTTCTGTCAAACTTATTCCAACCCAGGGTTGACCCTAGGGTTGATCGTATCTTGTTTAGATGGCCCTATGACTATCTGATGTCCCAAAAATATGATTCATTAAGCCATTAATGAATTATGGAAATTAATAAATATGCCGTTATGCAGTCAAAATTCCTCCGTAGCATAATATCCTATTAAATCATTCTTGATCTCCCATGCTCATTTTGGTACGTTCTTACCTTGGTTGTTATCACCATAAAGCTATTGTTTGAACTTGATATTATTGGCCTACTTTATTATTATTTCTTGTGAAAGTAGCTTGATTTATCACTTGAAGATGTAAGGGCGGGCACGGACGGTGTCCAATGGCTCCACGCTAGCCCCCTCGGCAGATGGCCGGAAACATACAATAAACCATGGGGTATGATGAACACTAGCGTCGTATTACGCTGGGAGTACTTTTTTTATAAACGGGTGAAATCCACGCGGCGATCTCATGAAATTATACTTGCTTGATACATGACTTTCTTGTGCATAGCCTTGTTCCAAGGTTATGAAAGTATATTCTCGTTACATGCTAGTACATTCTTGTTATTTAAAGGTCATATTATAATCTTTCTTGATCATGCTTAGATTTACCTAAAATCTCATATCTCTACACTTATCTTAATACTTGTTGTTACTTTGGTTTTATTTCACATGTTTTATCACATTTTCCTTGTTGCCCTTTATAGAGCTAAAATGTTAATTACTTTAACATTTCCATCATATTGATACGAAGATACCTACTGGACGAGTGCGCTCATTCCCTACTTTCTAATCTTTTCAGAAAACTCTAGCGGGTCGGAATCGGACTATTCAAGTGATAGGTCCGAGAGCGAATGAAGAATGAGTGAAGCCTTAGATTGTCATGAGTTGTTTAAATTAGCTAAAAGTCGTGTCCATGTAATTTTTCTTTTTAATTTAGTCTAGTGAAATATTATGTTGGAAGAAGTCAAATGTCATTGTAACTTTTGATTATTATTCAATAAAGTTGGAGTTTTCATTATATGTGGTGTTCACTCTTTCATGTATGAATGATGCACTCTGATTATCTTGCTAGCTTGAGGCTTATTTGTTGGATGTTCATGTTCCCTACTTAAATTCACTGCATATCACGGGGCGTGACTGTTAAGAGTGTATAAGAGCCTAGGCTTAAGTAAGTCCTAGGAAAAAATGTCAAGTCATAGGTTAAGTCTGAGGATTAAGGGCCCAAACCTATGAACTAGGAAGAAAATTTTGAACCCATGTTAGATTGGGTAGAGCTCGGGTTATGATTAAGCTAGATCTCTAGTAAGAATTAACCTTTAGGTAAACCCCCATAAACTCCAAATAAAATGACAAAAACTTTATATTTTCTCAGGTACCCTACTTTCCAAATGGCTGGCAATCATGCGAACTGGGAAGCCATGGAACAAACTGTCCAGGGGCTCACCCAGGCCTTGTAAATGGTAGAATAGGTAGGCACGCGAGCGGGAGCCGATGATCTATATCGTAATTTTTGGAGTATGAACCCTCCCCAGTTCTCCGGATCATCCAATCCTGATGAATCAAAAAAATGGATTGATGAAATGGACATGATATTTAATGTTATGCAGTGTACGGACTAGGAGAAGGTCATGTTGGTAACGTTTCAACTCAACAAAGATGCCCATACAAGGTGGAAGGCCACCTCATCTCATCTACACAAGGCACTGTTGTGTCCCTGAGGTCATTTGAGTCATTCTGTGGTCACTTGGATCATTCGACATCATTCTATAGTCATATGAGATCTGTGGTATTCTTGGTTTTGATAATGGCTAAACACTATTAGTCATTGATATCTTCCACTCTCATGTGATTGACATACGTGATGCTTTTATTCATGACAGATATGCCAATGAATGGACAAGGAATCAAGTGGCAATGGCTAAAGTGAAAGCTCATTGATCGCGCCCAAGCAAGGATGCAAATCTCATCTCTCTTACAAGCAAAAGTCAACATTTCATATTCGGCTCGTCACTCATCCAAGGTCAATGCACAAAGAAGTATAGCCAAGAGAATCCAAGGTTAAAGACTCAGTTGATACCTTCTAGACTATCAAGGGTGATGCCATAAACATGCACGGGCTGCTAATGGAGATGAACGACGGAGCTGAAGCGGATAACGGACCGACCCGGGCAAGCCTGGAATCAGCCCAGCTGGCGGTAGACCGCCAGCACAGGGGCGGTCGATCGCCCCAGCCAGCTTCCGCCAGTCTGCATATCTTTCAGCTGGCGGTCGACCGCCAGCCCATAGCGGTCGACCGGAATTCCCAGTGACCATCCGTCTATAGTGTTTCTCAGTAGCGGTCGACCGCCAGAAGCCACAGGTCGACCGCCAGCCCCGATGCAGCCATGTTTGACTTCAAAATCCACCTCGTGGCTAGCCCCTTTCCATGGATTTGTTTAATCAAAACTCACCTAATCTCCCATGATTTGTGGATCTGGTCTGGGGGATGTCCAAGGACCATTCAAGGTCTATAAAACCAACACATGAGGGGTTGGAAACCCTATCACTTCAAGGCTTCAAGGGAGATCAAGGGAGGTCATTTTCGAGGTACTGTAGCACCTCGGTGAACAGTGTTTCGGGAGGAAGTTCTTCATCCATCCAAGGTGATTCAAGTCCAGATCTGAAGCCATCTCAACCTCCAAGGAAGAAGAAGTAATCAAGACTCTCAAGGGTGATCTAAACTACATCCTTCTTCCTCTTCATCAATTCAAAAGGATCAAAAGGAAGATCAAAGCTACATCCAACACTCTCTCCATCAACTCAAGGTGATTCAAGTTCATATCTCAATCCAGCAACCTCCAAGGAAGAGTAGAAGCAAGAAAGTCTAATAAGGGAGATCAAAGAAGGCTGCAAGGGTGTGTTCAAGGGAGAGGAGTTTGAGTACTGTAGCTGTGAACAGTACTCCGGGAAGAAGTTCTTCATCAAATCTCCAAGTGATTCAAGCTACTTCAAAAGAAGATTCAAGCCCCAGCAATCTCAGACAAGATCCTTTCTCTTTGACATATTTCATATCTTGTTTGAGTGTTTTCATATCTTGTTCTTTTCCATTTCATTCAAACATTTGGAACTGAAGATCGTCCCTACCGATGGTTAGTAGGAAGGTAATCGGAAGTTGTCCGATCTGCGGTGTTGACGTCCCTACTAGTGGTTAGTAGGAAGGTAATCGGTGGTCTTTCCGATTTGCGGTTCAGTGCATGGCACTAGTGGAGCCTCACCGGATTTGGTGAGGGGTGGACGTAGGACTGGAAATTCAGTCCGAACCACCTTAAAATCTCATGTGTTGTGGTTTGCTTGTGCGATTGCTTTATGTAAGATGTATGCTTAGGTTCAATATCTATATTGCGTAATCATCTTGCCAAGCAAATCATTAGTGTTCTTCGTCAAGATAGTTATATTCCGCTGCTTATTTCATCATCTAGCTTTAAATAGGGTTGCATTACGAAAAGAGGGGCAGATATATTCACCCCTCCCCTCTAGATCCGCTGTCCACTACACAACAAGTGGTATCAGAGCCTAATCTCTCATTATGGGGTCCAACGACCTTAAGGGAAATGGTGGATCAGCGTCTAAGAGTTATTTACCTGAAGGACATTCTGTGAATAGGCCTCCTTATTTCACTGGATCTAATTATCCTTATTGGAAACATTGTATGCAGGTGTTCATTCGCGCCCAAGACTACGAACTTTGGCGAGTGATTAGCAAAGGTCCGTTTGAGCTTACGGATAATGAGGACTTGTGGACCAAAGAACAGATAAGGCAATCCACTGTCAACTGGGGTGCCAAACACATCATGCAATACTCACTCCATCTAGTTGAATTCTCAAGAGTGACTACCTGCGCATCTGCAAAACTAATGTGGGACAAGCTAGAGGTAATCTACGAAGGAACCTCTCAGGTACGAGAAACAAAAGCCAACATCTTAGTTTCTGAATATGAAATGTTCCACATGAAGCCTGATGAATCAATGCAAGATATGTATGCTCGATTGACTGTGCTTACTAATAGTTTAACTGATTTGGGAAAGAAATATTCAGAGCAAGAAATTGTAAAGAAAATTCTCAAATCGTTAACTCCAGCATGGCACACAAAGGCTACCATGGTTGAAGAATCAAGAGATCTCGCAACTACCAAGGTAGATGAACTCATTGGGTCATTGATGACCTATGAGATCAACCTCAAGAACAAAGAGGCTGAGGCACCTAAGAAGAAGTCCCTAGCTCTTAAAGCAGGACCCAGCGGTCATGGCACTTCTGATGGAGGTGAGGATTCGGCAAGTGAGCGAGAAGAGGATGACGTAGCTATGCTCACACGTAAGTTCAAAAAATTCCTGAGAAAGGAAGGTAAGAGCTTCATGAGAGGAAGGTCAAAGGTAAGAAGTGGTTTCAAATCTAATTCTGAAAACTCTAACAAATCTGACAAAATCATTTGTTATTCTTGCAACAAATCAGGGCATTTCAAGAATGATTGTCCCGACAAATTCAGAAAAGCTGACAAATGGAAGGGCAAGAAGAAGAACAAGGCCATGGTGTCCACATGGAGCGATGAAGAGGAAAGTGATGACGGAACCAGCTACTCCGACAAAGAAAAAGAAGATTTCTACCTTATGGCCAAAGGTGATGAAGAAACTGAGATAAATTCTCCATTTGAAGATTATACAATTGATGATTGGGAGGATGCATATATACAACTCATGGAAAAATATGAAATGTACAAAAAGGAGAATAAATCATTGAAAAAGAAAATTAACTCATTTGTGCATGATCATAATATGAATGATAAGAATGCTCTACTTGAGACTGAGATTGAAGATCTTAAGAAAATGATTGAGGATTTGGAGGAAGGAAGAAAAAAAATGGCTGACTTGGAAACTGAAAATGAGGATTTGAGAAATGAGATTGATAGCATGAAGCTCAAAATACAAAGCTATAAAAAAGATAGTAAATTGAGCAATGAAAAGTATGAAGCTGTCAAACAAGTGAACATTTAACTTCTTCAAAATATTGAAAACCTACAAAAAGAGTTGAAAGATAAACAACAATATTTAGAAAAGTTCGTGGATGGAAGAGAAAATCTAGATGCTTTGCTAGGTACCAGAATGAACTTCAATAAGGAAGAGTTGGGTTTTGAACCAACAAACAAAAGGCCAATTGGGCTCAAAACTATCATATTTGTTTCATCTTCCGAAGCTTCCACCTCAAACACAACTCTCACACAAAACCAGCAAAAAAAAAAGGAGAAAGGGAAAGAAAAGATTGAAGAGGCAGTTACCAACATTCCCAAAAAGTCGGTCCAAAAACTTAAGAAAGGTCGACCTTCTGCGTAGCATAGGTCAACACTTCCTTGGCCATTGCATGCTCAATCTTCCAGATATCACCAAAACTGGATTGCTCATTCATATAGGCCAACACCACCATACTTTCGGAGAAATTATGATTCATGTGTTCATCAATCCTATAACTTTCAATCTCCTAGGTGGCAGAACAATCACTTTCAATCCAAAAATAACCAATGGCCACAATGGGTTAAGAAGCCAACTTCATCAAGCTTTCATAAAATCCAACAAAGGGCCTCTAAACAAAAAGAAAATGTCAAGGCTGAAAAGAAAAACCAAATCCCTGCTTAAGCAAACAAAACATGAATGTTAGAAAGGTTTGGATTCCAAAAGAAATGGTTTCATGTTTTAAAAATCTTAAGAGTTTGATGGGACCCAAAATTGGTTGGGTTCCAAATACAATTGCTTAATTGTTTGTGCAGGAATGTCTTGCAGCCATGCATAACAGGTGGTATCTTGATAGCGGCTGTTCAAGACACATGACTGGAGACAAAACAAAATTTTATCTCTTGGAGGAAAAGGAAGGAGGATACGTTACGTTTGGAGGGAATAACAAAGGAAAAATCATTGGAACAGGTAATGTAGGTAAGAACCTGTCCAATTCCATTGGAAATATGTTGCTAGTTGAAGGTTTGAAATATAACCTACTTAGCATAAGTCAATTGTGTGATAAAGGTCATAAAGTGTTATTTTACTCTCATGAATGCAGAATTCTTGAACCAAAATCTGACAAGGTAAAATTTTCTGGTAAGAGAGTAAACAATGTTTACATGATTGACTTAGATGATCCTGCTCATTTAAATCTTTATCTTGCTGCAACAAAATCTAAAATTGCTTGGTTATGGCATCGTAGACTAGGACATGCTAGCTACAATATCTTACATAAATTGTTAAAGCATTCAATGGTGAAAGGGTTGCCTAAATTATCATTTAAACAAGAAAACAAGTTACGTGATGCATGTGCCCTAGGTAAACAAACAAGAAAATCTTTCAAGGGAAGATCTGAAAATACATCATCTAAACCACTCGAGCTAATTCATATGGACTTGTTTGGTCCAACCAGAACTGCTAGTTTAAGTGGTAGAAAATATGGATATGTCTTGGTGGATGACTTCTCAAGGTTCACATGAGTTTTCTTTCTCACACATAAAAATGATACTTTTGATGAGTTTCAGGCGCTCTACATGAAGATAAAGCAGAACGGTGTGTTCAAGATCTCCAAGATTCAATCTGATCACGGTGGTGAATTTGAAAACACTGACTTCTATAATCTTTGCAGGGCTGAAGGCATTTCACACCGATTCTCTTCCCCAAGAACACCGGAGCAAAATGGTGTAGTTGAAAGGAGAAACCGAACACTTGTAGAGATGGCAAGAACCATGCTTGCTGAACGGCAACTTCCAAGGAGGTTTTGGGCCGAAGCGGTAAACCCGGCATGTTACATTATCAACCGCTCTATGGTAAGGCCACACACCAAAAAGACTCCTTATGAGTTGTTGAAAGGTAAAAAGCCCTCTCTCTCACATATGAAAGTGTTTGGGTCAAAATGCTTCATCCACAACAATGACAAAAGAGACTTAGATAAATTCGAGCCCAAGAGCGATGAAGGTATATTCCTTGGATATTCTGATAGATCTAGGGCTTATAGAATTTATAATATCAAAAGTCAAACTGTGGAAGAATCACCAAATATTTTCTTTGATGAATATCATGATTCTAACAATGATAACTCTTGCAGGAAAAATGATGAAGATGGGCAATTCCTAAACATGAAGGATAAGAGTGATCTTCCACACGAAGAAATAAAAGAAGATGGTGACCTAGTTGAATCAAGCAATGCAAGGGATCAAGCTCCAGGGGAAGGCAATGATTCTACAAACATTAGAATTCTTAGGGATCATCCCTTGGAAAATGTCATTGGCAGCTTGAATGACCCACCTAGAACAAGGTCACATTTTAGAATTGTGGAAGAACTAGATCAACTTGCTCTTGTCTCTCAGCTTGAACCCAAAAATATTGATGAAGTATTAAAAGATGAAAACTAGATAAATTCAATGCAAGACGAGTTAAACCAGTTTGAAAGAAACAAAGTTTGGCATCTTGTTCCTAGACCTTCATCACAATCTGTCATAGGCACTAAATGAGTTTTTAGGAACAAACTAAGTGAGGATGGCAAGATAATAAAAAACAAGACTAGATTAGTGGCTGAAGGGTATAATCAAGAGTTTGGGGTAGACTTTGATGAATCTTATGCCCTAGTTGCTAGACTCAAAGCCATCAGAATTTTACTTGCTTTTGCATGCTCCCTTAGAATAAAACTATATCAAATGGATGTCAAAAGTGCTTTCTTGAATGGCTTGATCAAAGAAGAAGTCTATGTTGAGTAGCTCCCTGGCTTTGAGAATTCTAACAATGCAGATTTTGTATACAAGTTAGACATGACACTTTATGGACTTAAGCAAGCACCAAGAGCTTGGTATGAAAGACTAAGCTCGTTCCTCATTGAAAAATGGTACACACGAGGTAAGGTAGATCAAACACTTTTCACCAAGAAGCAAGGTAAGAACATCTTGATTGTTCAAATTTATGTTGATGACATTATGTTTGGTTCTATAAAATCTAAAATGTGTGAGGAATTTGCTAACCTCATGACTAGCAAATTTGAGATGAGCCTAATGGGAGAACTTCAATTCTTTCTTGGTTTGTAGGTCAACCAAGGAGAAGATGGCTGCTTCATAAGCCAAGTCAAATACATCAAGGAGCTGTTAAAAAGATTTGACATGGCAAATGGCAAAATTATTGCAACTCCGATGAGCACCTCAACTTCACTGGATTCGGATGAAAATGGTAAATTGGTGGATGCAAAGGTCTATAGAGGTATTGTCACGCCCCGAGCGCGGAAGATACCCGGCGACGCGCGACGAGTTTATATCGATCATGTCAATCAGAGTATTAGTGTATTCGACACAAAATCAGAGATGCGCAAAAGTAAAGATAACCCAATCCTTTTAATTCCTTCATAAAAGTACTTCTATTACAATCCCTTGAAAACGCTAAAAGAAAAGTACAACATTGACTCAAGAAAATATATAAAAGTCATGACTAATTGACACTTGAGAAGTTCTAATCTCTTTCACTCTTGACCTTCCCCGTCCGTTTGGGTTTCATCATCGGACTTACCTGAAAAGTAGGGAAAAACTGAGTGAGCGAATGCTCAGTAGGAAATTATATCTCAAGAACTAGCAATGGGTTTAAGCAATTACATTTTTCCATGAATGCAATAAGCTATGCATGTTCGTGTAAAATGACAAGATAGAGAGTATATCAACAAGATAACAAGGTGAACTATTCACGAACTTTCAAGTACTAGTATCAAGTAGATGTCCAGATGTTCAAGCAAGTGTATCCATAATGTCATGTCGAAAGTTTTTGGCTATCACATTCCAAGCAAGCAAGTATATAGATACCCTTTTTCGGGTCACGCAAGTCATGTCAAGTACGAATCAAGTACAAGATTTGTGGACTGTCCAATCAAGCTAGTCATGCACTTCGGTACAATGTCATACCGTGATCATTACAACTCCCATGGGCACAAGTACTTTTGGGTGCTCCTCCCAGGACAAGATCGGGCCCTATATGCGCAGGCATTGGTCATGTATTTTGACATCCACTTTATGTATAGCCAAAATGGAATTTCAAGGAAAAAGCTTTTGGATAATCGAGATAGACTTTGAGAGAAGAGAGTCCAAAAATTGGACTTGATATAGAAGGACGATAATAACGGTATAATCATGAGTATCCATAAAAACTGGGTGGAATTGGTTCCCTAACTCGGGTACCATATCAAGTAAGTGCCCACGTAGATGGTCACCCCTTTTTATATAGAATTGAGGTCCACAAGAACAGCATATTAATGGCATGATATCCTCATCCCATTAAGAATATTCCCATGATATCCACATAGCATATCATGAGGGTCGGTATACCATGTTTCTATAGAGTGACACGGCAAAATAGTGTAATAGATTTTTATGGTACAACCTGCTCAGTCGGCCTTGAGGGAATCCAAGGCTCGAGGAGTCTTACGGAGGTCTACATGACTAACTTGCTAGTCCAAAGGAACGGAATGTCCAATGGAGAGCTTGTATGTCACCGAGAATTAGTGGGTAATGCGATAAATCATCATGAAACATGGGGCTATATTCACGGACTGGAATATAGTGCCGATATATATATATAAATATATATAAATATACATATGAAACCCTCGGTTAACAGTAACAGTGTAAAATAGTATCACAGGAAAATAGCGACTTAGCCTAAGTCACTACTTAATGAATTAACGCCTTTTACTGGGTCGTGTATTCATAATTTGACGGCTTTTCCAGCAGTCGTCCATTCTATATTTCTATTTTACAGAAATTTCAATATTCTGGAATTTTAACAAAACGCGCCTTGGACAGGGGCGTTAATTTTAAATTAGCGCCCTTTAATGGGGCGTTAGTTTCATAAGAGACGACCTTGGGAAGGTCGTTAATTAACTTTGGTTTTCAGGAACATGAACAGTAAAGGTATTTCACGATAATTACTTTGCAAGAAACAGAACTGGACAAGAAAAATAGCAAGATTGAGTAGGTAGGATCATGCATAATATTAGATTCGTGGTTACATAGATATTGAATTTTAAAGATGGGTATTTATTAACTGTATGGAATTGACGACTCCTGGGCAGGGCGTCATAACAAGAATTAGCGCCCTAGGTAGGGTCGCTTCTTTTGAAATTTCCCAGAAAACGTTGAAAAACGCAGTAAAACTATAGGCATGGATGACAAATGATAATATTAGGAATCTTAAACTAGTTTGGGCTATAGTTCTTGAGAAAACCTACCTGATGAATGGTCTTGGTACTGGTACGTGAAGATTTGTGAAGAGAAGAGACAACAGAGCCTCTGAAGAGATGTGAAACGGCAATAATAACCGGGTAATCAGCAGATACTGGATGATTGTGTGAGCCAGGAAGAAGATATTCACTGCTTGTAGAAAATCAACGGCTTCTTCCTTGGATGCAGAGATCGTTTTGATGAAGAACCCACGTTCTTCACTTTGACAATAGAGTTACTACTTGCTGCAGTCTACCTACATAAGGAAAAATTGAAGAACATTAATTTTCTTCGTATATCCATAACCGAAGGTGAAGGCAGGCAAAAAGGAAGAACAAACCTGTGTTCTTCACGTATGACAGTAGCACGATGGATCAGATCGCCAAAATAGCGATTTGGGTCGATTAGAAGGGTATTTATAGTGTTTTAGGAACCCTAATGGAGTTAGAGTTTGATTGGAAGATCTATTTCCCCGTTAGAGTCCTTACTATAATTCTACTAACGCGTGCTAATCCAGAAACTTACCCTAGATAATGTCCTGGTTCGAACGGAACACAATTGGAATTAACGCTTTAAACTAGGTCGTTAATTTTAATTGACGCCGTATCCTGGGCCGTTATTTTTGTAATTCGCGCCCAAGACTAGGGCGTTTCTTTCCCTTTCCTTTTTAATTTGACGCCCTTTGGTGTAGGCGTCTCTTTTTAAATTAACGCCTCAGGTGAAGGCATTTCTTATTTAAATCACGCCTTGATGAGAGGCGTTATTTTCATTTTGGCTTATTTTTTATGCACTTTTGGTTTTTTATCATTTATTTGCTAAATCTTTTAATCTATTTTGATTTACTTTGATTTATTCAGATCTATTTGGATCTATTTCTTTTATTTTACCAGGGTTGCTACACCCTCCCCCACTTAAAAGAATTTGGTCCCCAAATTCAATCGCATATATATATGTGGAGAGTGTAGAGTACATACGTCTTAAAATAATTCTGGGAATCGTTTCCTCATGGATTCCTCGGTCTCCCATGTGGCTTCGTGTTCAGAACATTTACTCCATTGTACCTTTAGCATGGGAATAACTTTATTCCTTAATGTTCGTACCTCGCGATCAAGGATCTTCATGGGCTTTTGTTCATAAGTAAGGTCCTTCTGAATCACCAGGTCTCCATGATCAACGATATGTGACGGATCATGCACATACTTCTTTAACATGGATATGTGGAATACATTATGTACTTCGGACAATTGATGAGGTAAAGCGACGCGATAAGCAACCTCGCCAACCCTTTCTAGTATCTCAAAAGGTCCGATAAACCTTGGTGTAAGCTTGCCCTTAACACCAAATCTCCTTATTCCACATCCAGGTGATATCTTGAGAAAGACGTGATCTCCGATTTAGAATTCAAGATCTCTCCTTCTTGTGTCAGCATAAGCCTTTTCTCTAGACTGAGCTACTTGCAGTCTTTCTCTAATCAACTGTACCTTCTTAGTGGTATCCCTTACCATGTCTGGACCTAATAGTTGTTTCTCTCCAACTTCGTCCCAGCATAAGGGTGACCGACAACTCCTTCCGTATAAAGCTTCGAAAGGTGCCATTTGTATACTTGCCTGATAGCTGTTATTGTATGCAAATTCAACCAACGGCAAGTGATCATGCCAGCTTCCACCAAAATCAACGATGCAAGCTCGAAGCATGTCTTCAACTACCTGATTAGTTCTCTCAGTCTGACCATCCGTTTGAGGATGAAAAGCTGTACTAAAGTTAAGTCTCGTCCCTAGGGAATGTTGTAGACCTATCCAAAAATGAGAAGTAAAATGGGGATCTCTGTCAGACACGATCGAGACAAGAATACCATGCAATCTGACTATCTCTTTCATGTATATTGCAGCCAGAACATCAACTGACCATCGATTCTTGATTGACAAGAAATGCGCCGACTTGGTCAATCGATCAATGATAACCCATATTCCATCATGTCCTCCTTTTGATTTAGTTAGACCCATGATGAAATCCATACCAATATATCCCACTTCCATTTTGGAATATCCAGAGGATGTAGCTTTCCGGCAGGCTTCTGGTGTTCAGCCTTAACTTGTTGGCAGGTGAGGCAGCGAGACACAAAATCTGCTATTTCTCTCTTCATATTAGGCCACCAGAAAGTTCTTTTTAAATCTTGGTACATCTTAGTAGATCCTGGATGAATTGTGTACCTTGATCTGTGAGCTTCATCTAAGATCTTCTTCTTTAATTCTGGACAATCTGGTATACAAGTTCTATTTTGGAATAACAACCTTCCATCTGAAGCTAGTTGGAACCCAGATTGTTCTTCTAGTTTGCCTTTGATTTCTACTAATATCGGGTCATCATCCTGAAGTCCTTGTATTTCTGAAAATAAATCGGCCGTATGCTTACGTGATATAGTATAACACTTTTGTTTCCCTTATCCATGCTTATCTCCAGCTTCGAGAATTGTTCTAGCAATTTCCACTCCTGAATCATACACTTGGCTAATAATGCTCTCGGCTTTCGACTAAGGACATCAGCTACAGGATTACCCTTTCCAGGATGATATTGTATAGTAAAGTCGAAGTCCTTGAGATATTCTAGCCAACGCCTTTGCCTCATATTTAATTCCTTTTGAGAGAAGAGATATTTAAGACTTTTATGGTCGGAGTATACAATGAACTGCACTCCATATAGATAATGTCTCCATATCTTCAGTGCAAATACTACCGCGGCCAATTCTAAGTCATGAACTGGGTAGTTCTCCTCGTGCTTCTTTAATTGGCGAGAAGAGTAGGCTATAACTTTTCCTTGCTGCATTAGAACACATCCGAGGCCAATACCAGATGCATCAGTGTATACCTCAAACTTTTCTCCTTCAATTGGTAGAGCTAAGACTGGGGCTGTAGTCAGATGATCCTTGAGAGTTTGGAAGCTTATTTCACATTCCTCACTCCATTCATAACGGATCTCTTTACGAGTTAGCCTAGTGAGGGGTACGGCGATCTTGGAGAAATCTTTGATGAATCACCGATAATAGCCCGCAAGACCCAAGAAACTACGGATCTCGCTAGCATTGGTCGGTCTTTCCCAATTTCTTACTGCTTCAACCTTTGATGGATCTACGGATAAACCGTCCTTCGATATAACATGCCCTAGAAAGGTTACTTCTTCAAGCCAGAACTCACATTTGCTGAGCTTTGCATATAGTTGGTTTGTCCTCAATATCTATAATGCAATCCTTAAACGCTCCTCATGCTCTTCCTTGGTCTTGGAGTAAATTAATATATCATCAATGAAAACCACCACGAATTGATCTAGATAAGGCCTAAATATACTATTCATTAACTGCATAAAGGCAGCAGGGGCATTTGTTAGTCCAAAAGGCATAATAACAAACTCATAATGGCCATACCTGCTTCTGAATGCGGTCTTATGAATATCATCATCCTTGATTCTTAGTTGGTGATATCCTGACCTGTGGTCAATCTTTGAAAAATACATGGATCCAGATATTTGATCAAATAACTCATCGATTCTCGGCAGTGGATACTTGTTCTTGAAAGTGAGATGATTCAACTGTCGATAGTCGATGCATAGCCTCATGCATCCATCTTTCTTCTTTACAAATAACACAGGTGCTCCCCACGGGGAAGTGCTTGGTCTGATGAATCCTTTCTTGAGAAGCTCCATCAATTGCTCCTTTAGTTCCTTAAGTTCAGCAGGGGACATCCTATATGATGCCTTAGAAACTGGACCAGCACTAGGGACTAAATCGATGGTGAAGGCCACTTCTCTTTACGGGGGTAATCCAGGCAAATCTTCCTGAAATACGTCCGGAAATTCTTCCACAACTTGGATATCTTATACCTAAGTCTCCTTAGTCTCCTTAATGGTGACAAATGCAAGAAAAGAGACACATCCTTTCTTTATTAGCTTGCTAGCTCGGAGAGCCGAAATAAGAGGTGTCTTGCCCCGACTCTTAGGGCTAGTATAGACCAGTTCTGGAAAGTCCTTGAAAGTGATTTTGCTATTACGGCAATCCACGGTTGCCTGATACATGGATAACCAATCTGCTCCTAATATGACATCATATTCCTTTAAATCTAGGCATATTTGGTTGATGGGAAGGTTTCTTCCTTTTACTAAGAGTTCACAGTTTTGATAATGATGAGTGATGTCAGTTTCGTTTCCGAGAGGAGTAGACAAAAATATCTTTATCCATTCTGGTTCCATGGGTAATGGGCCAGCAAACTTCTTGGAAATAAAAGAATGTGATGCCCCTGTATCAAATAAAACATGAGCAGACTTGGAACAAACTTTCAATGTACCTTCTACTAGTCCTCCTTCGTCTTGTTCAGTCTCCTTAATAGCCTGAAGACGTGCAGTCCTTGTCACCGGGCGCTTTCCGTCACTGGCTTGATCATTGAGTAGGGGACAGTCGAGAATCCGATGATCACGGCACCCACAGCGGAGACAAGCTCCAAGTTTCCTCCAGCATTCTTCAGCTTTATGACCAGCCTTATCGCAATGCTTGCATATTATATTAGAAGGTGTAGTGGTAATGGAGAAAGGTTTGGTCTTCTTGGTCTTCTGTTCCTGAGAAGAAGTACCTCCATTACCCGGTCTCTTCTTAAAGTTGGGTTTGAAGGAACCCGAACTTGTGACTTGCTCCTTCTTGTCCTTCCCACGGATCCTATCTGATAGTTCCGTGGCATCTTCTAGTAACTGAGCTCGGCGTACTATCTCCGAGTAGACTTAAATGTCCATCGGCGCTAGTTGTGTGATGTATTGGGGCCTGAGCCCATTCAAGAACCTTTTAGCCTTCATCTTTTCGGTACTAACTAAGTGCGTAGCGTACCGGAACAATCTGGAGAACTGTGCTTCGTACTCCGCCACCGACAATGACCGTTGCTTGAGGGCGGCGAACTCGGTAGCTTTCTTTTCCTGGACTCGGTCTGAAAAATATTTATTGTTGAAATGTTCAACAAATTCTTCCCATGTGACTTGGTCCGGATCTATTGTAACTTCTATTGACTCCCACCAGCATTGGGCATCTCTTTCTAACTGAAAGGTAGCTAACAGGACCTTCTCTTGGTCCGTGCACTACATCACTCTAAATATACGTTCTGTCTCCCGGATCCAGTGCTCCGCGTCATCCGGATCAGTGGATCCCATAAATTTGGGAGGGTTCATATTCTTGAAACTTTGGTGGAGATTTCCCACTCCATGATGTCCACCTCCTTGTGCTACCTGTTGGAGCACCTGAGTCATGCCTTGAAGAGTGCGTTGCATGTTGCGCCACTGAGCACGTTCGGCAGCCATTATCCTACAATTTCAATAACTATGTTAGTATGTGTTTACGTTACGGGCTTTTACATTATATTTTAACCCTTGGTTCTACCCAATCTCACTAGTTAAAGTTTTAACCTATCCTTGGACTTGGGTTTCCTAGGAAGTGAATACCCTAGGCTCTGATACCATAAAAACTGTCACGCCCCGAGCGCGGAAGATACCTGGAGACGCGTGACGAGTTTATATCGATCATGTCAATCAGAGTATTAGTGTATTCGACACAAAATCAGAGATGCGCATAAGTAAAGATAACCCAATCCTTTTAATTCCTTCATAAAAGTACTTCTATTACAATCCCTTGAAAACGCTAAAAGAAAAGTACAACATTGACTCAAGAAAATATAGAAAAGTCATGACTAATTGACGCTTGAGAAGTTCTAATCTCTTTCACTCTTGACCTTCCCCGTCCGTTTGGGTTTCATCATCGGACTTACCTGAAAAGTAGGGAAAAACTGAGTGAGCGAACGCTCAGTAGGAAATTATATCTCAAGAACTAGCAATGGGTTTAAGCAATTACATTTTTCCACGAACACAATAAGCTATGCATGTTCGCGTAAAAGGACAAGATAGAGAGTATATCAACAAGATAACAAGGTGAACTATTCACGAACTTTCAAGTACTAGTATCAAGTAGATGTCCAGATGTTCAAGCAAGTGTATCCATAATGTTATGTCGAAAGTTTTTGGCTATCACATTCCAAGCAAGCAAGTATATAGATACCCTTTTTTGGGTCACGCAAGTCATGTCAAGCACGAATCAAGTACAAGATTTGTGGAATGTCCAATCAAGCTAGTCATACACTTCGGTACAATGTCATACAGTGATCATTACAACTCCCATGGGCACAAGTACTTTTGGGTGCTCCTCCCAGGACCAGATCGGGCCCTATATGCGCAGGAATTGGTCATGTATTTTGACATCCACTTTATGTATAGCCAATATGGAATTTCAAGGAAAAAGCTTGTGGATAATCGAGATAGACTTTGAGAGAAGAGAGTCCAAAAATTGGACTTGATATAGAAGGACGATAATAACGGTATAATCATGAGTATCCATAAAAATTGGGTGGAATTGGTTCCCTAACTCGGGTACCATATCAAATAAGTGCCCACGTAGATGGTCACCCCTTTTTATATAGAATTGAGGTCCACAAGAACAGCATATTAATGGCATGATATCCTCATCCCATTAAGAATATTCCCATGATATCCACATAGCATATCATGAGGGTCGGTATACCATGTTTCTATAGAGTGACACGGTAAAATAGTGTAATAGGTTTTTATGGTACAACCTGCTCAGTCGGCCTTGAGGGAATCCAAGGCTCGAGGAATCTTACGGATGTCTCCATGACTAACTTGCTAGTCCAAAGGAACGGAATGTCCAATGGAGAGCTTATATGTCACCGAGAATTAGTGGGTAATGCGATAAATCATCATGAAACATGGGGCTATATTCACGGACTGGAATATAGTGCCGATATATATATATATATATATATATATATATATATGAAACCCTCGGTTAACAGTAACAGTGTAAAATAGTATCACAGGAAAATAGCGACTTAGCCTAAGTCACTACTTAATGAATTAACGCCTTTTATTAGGTCGTGTATTCATAATTTGACGGCTTTTCCAGCAGTCGTCCATTCTATATTTCTATTTTACAAAAATTTCAATATTCTGGAATTTTAACAAAATGCGCCTTGGATAGGGGCGTTAATTTTAAAGTAGCGCCCTTTAATGGGGCGTTAGTTTCATAAGAGACGACCTTGGGAAGGTCGTTAATTAACTTTGGTTTTCAGGAACATGAACAGTAAAGGTATTTCACGATAATTACTTTGCAAGAAACAGAACTAGACAAGAAAAATTGCAAGATTGAGTAGGTAGGATCATGCATAATATTAGATTCGTGGTTACATAGATATTGAATTTTAAAGATGGGTATTTATTAACTGTATGGAATTGACGACTCCTGGGCAGGGCGTCATAACAAGAATTAGCGCCCTAGGTAGGGTCGCTTCTTTTGAAATTTCCCAGAAAACGTTGAAAAACATAGTAAAACTATAGGCATGGATGACAGATGATAATATTAGGAATCTTAAACTAGTTTGGGCTATAGTTCTTGAGAAAACCTACCTGATGAATGGTCTTGGTGCTGGTACGTGAAGATTTGTGAAGAGAAGAGACAACAGAGCCTCTGAAGAGATGTGAAACGGCAATAATAACCGGGTAATCAGCAGATACTGGATGATTGTGTGAGCCAGGAAGAAGATATTCACTGCTTGTAGAAAATCAACGGCTTCTTCCTTGGATGAAGAGATCGTTTTGATGAAGAACCCACGCTCTTCACTTTGACAATAGAGTTACTACTTGCTGCTGTCTACCTACATAAGGAAAAATTGAAGAACATTAATTTTCTTCATATATCCATAACCGAAGGTGAAGGCAGGCAAAAAGGAAGAACAAACCTGTGTTCTTCACGTATGACAGTAGCACGATGGATCAGATCGCCAAAATAGCGATCTGGGTCGATTAGAAGGGTATTTATAGTGTTTTAGGAACCCTATTGGAGTTAGAGTTTGATTGGAAGATATATTTCCCCGTTAGAGTCCTTACTATAATTCTACTAACGCGTGCTAATCCAGAAACTTACCCTAGATAATGTCCTGGTTCGAACGGAACACAATTGGAATTAATGCTTTAAACTATGTCGTTAATTTTAATTGACGCCGTATCCTGGGCCGTTATTTTTGTAATTCGCTCCCAAGACGAGGGCGTTTCTTTCCCTTTCCTTTTTAATTTGACGCCCTTTGGTGTAGGCGTCTCTTTTTAAATTAACGCCTCAGGTGAAGGCGTTTCTTATTTAAATCACGCCTTGATGAGAGGCGTTATTTTCATTTTGGCTTATTTTTTATGCACTTTTAGTTTTTTATCATTTATTTGCTAAATCTTTTAATCTATTTTGATTTACTTTGATTTATTCAGATCTATTTGGATCTATTTCTTTTATTTTACCAGGGTTGCTATAGGTATGATTGGTTCTTTACTTTATTTGACTGCATCCCGACCAGATATCCAGTTTAGTGTATGCCTTTGTGCTAGATTTCAAGTTAGTCCCAGAGAATCTCATTTGACTGCCGTCAAACATATCCTTCGATATCTTGCCGGCACTCAAGATTTGGGATTGTGGTATCCGTCATCATGTGATTTATCTCTTATATCTTATTCTGATGCGGATTACGCTGGATGCAAGCTGGATCGTAAGAGTACTAGTGGCTATTGCCAGTTTCTAGACTGGTGTTTAGTTTTTTGGGCCTCCAAGAAACAACACTCGGTTGCCCTCTCAACTGCGGAGGTAGAATATGTTGCTGCGGGGAGCTGTGGCACCCAAGTGTTGTGGATTAAACACCAACTCCAAGACTACTTAGTGGATCTTGGTTGTGTCCCGATTCTGTGTGATAACACTAATGCTATCAACCTTGCAAAAAATCCAGTCCAGCACTCTAGGACTAAGCATATTGAGATTAGGCATCACTTCATTAGAGACGAGGTCAGTAAGAAAAATTTTGAACTGCATTTTGTTGATACTCTAAATCAAATTGCTGATATTTCCACCAAGCCCTTGTGTAATGACATGTTTTCAACACTCAGAAGGGAGCTTGGTCTTTGCCGACCTCAGGCCAATAAGAATTTGAAATGATGATCATGTTCAATTAGTTGTGTGTTTTGCACGTTGGTATTCATGCATTGTTTATATGTCAATATGTCTTTTTGCATATGGTGTCGCATTGCATGTAGTTACATAATCAAGTTGAATCTATGTTCCCAATACATTACATGGTTTGTGTTGCATCATTCTTGCATGGCCATGGTATATCAAATGTTGATGTATGGAAGGGCATGTTATGCTTGTCTCGAAGCACTCAATATGCGTGAGGTTTCACCTCCGCCAAGTACCATGTGTCAATGTTGCATATAGGCCATATAGTACGGGGGAGTTGTCCTTTTGCAGCATTCATGGATATATTTCATATTCATTCTGTGGCATTTAATAAGTGTACAACCATGGGTTGGGTCATACATTTCATTTCTGCCACCTTCATGAGTGACTAGGTCAACCTCCTTTGTCATTCCACTTGATTGCAAACATAACTCCTTCGTGCATCCATTGCATATCCTTAGGGGGACTTTTGTTGATTTTCTTAACCTCTTGAAAACTGCACTTCAGTGGCTTACAGTCTGGTTTGAGTTCATGAGACAGACAGACATATGGAGTAAGAGCTTTCTATTATATGCCTTAATGATTGTCCATTCAATGAAAATGGTTCATATTTAATGATTTCCTTGTAGTTCTGATATATCTTGTTTGAAATCATCTATGTTCTGTAGTTTTAATAGACTTTCACTAAAGATTGCATGTTATGTCTTGAATGACTACCCTGAAATCTGAAAATCCAGACTTCATGACAATCTTGGTGATACTCTAGAGCTTAGTATTGTTTCTAAACATCTTGATGAGCTGGAATTCTTGAAAATCAATTTGCAGAGCAATGATAGTGTTGCACGGAGAAATATGTCACGCCATCAAATCAAGTGACGAATGATATATCATGATATGCCTATGTTATCTCTGTCTTAATTCATCTGGACTCTAGGCAGAGCAATGTCATAATTGCTGAGAAACATATCTTCTCATCAATGAAATGAGTTTGGATATGTCATGACGTGACTTTGTTATCTCTGTTCATTTTGAAGCATCACAGCCAGTCTTACCAAATACCTAGGAATATTGACGTCTAAACAACGTGTATTCTTACGGCTTGGAGGCATGTACTAGACTTGATTGCTCGTAAAATATGAGTCATGTGCCTTCAAATTCAAAAGATATTGAAAATCAAATTTGATGAACTCATAAAATTTCATGCTTTAGTCATGATTGTTTAGCCTCAATACTCATTTTTTTATGTTATTCCCTTTGTAGTTACTGAATATGGATATATAAGACAAGGGACGGTTAAACATTGCCATGATATGCACCTTTGGTTCATTTCTATTACATCTTGTATGTCGCTACTTTTCGAACTCTGTTGATGAATTCGGATTTCATTAGCTTTGAACCATATATATTGCTCACGGTCTGTTTCAGGTTTGCATATAATGGCTTGCTCTTAACTCCTTTCAGCTCTGGTCTCACAGACATTTTACTATTATCACTGTTGGCAAAGGGGGAGAATTCTTTGTGTGAGTCATTTGTAAGAGCTATATGCGTTATCACATTGTCAAAGGGGAGAGCTTATGTGCTTTGTGAGTTGTCATGGGGGATGTGTGAATGGTGTACGAGGAGAGTCCAAGGGGAGAATCCATTGTTCACTTTGCATCTCATATGTGTATGTGATGAGGTTTGCATAATTGCATAGCATTCATATCATAATTGCCTTCACATGCTATTACTATCATGGATCTTGAGCTGCATATGTTGCATTCGTTATAACTTGTGCCATTTTAGACATTTCTATCACATAATGACTCACAGTGTTGCCATCATCAAAAAGGGGGAGAATGTTGTGTCCCTGAGGTCATTTGTGTCATTCTGTGGTCACTTGGGTCATTCGACATCATTCTATAGTCATATGCGTTCTATGGTATTCTTGGTTTTAATAATGGCTAAACACTATTAGTCATTGATATCTTCCACTCTCATGTGATTGACATACGTGATGTTTTTATTCATGATAGATATGCCAATGAATGGACAAGGAATCAAGTGGCAATGGCCAAAGTGAAAGCTCATTGATCGCGCCCAAGCAAGGATGCAAATCTCATCTCTCTTACAAGCAAAAGTCGACATTTCATATTCGGCTCATCACTCATCCAAGGTCAATGCACAAAGAAGTATAGCCAAGAGAATCCAAGGTTAAAGACTCAGTTGATACCTTCTAGACTATCAAGGGTGATGCCACAAACATGCACGTGCTGCTAATGGAGTTGAACGACGGAGCTGAAGCGGATAACGGACCGACCCAGGCAAGCCCGGAATCAGCCCAGCTGGCGGTCGACTGCCAGCACAGGGGCGGTCGACCGCCCCAGCCAGCATCCGCCAGTCTGCATGTCTTTCAGCTGGCGGTCGATCGCCAGCACAGGGGCGGTCGACCGCCCCAGCCACCATCCGCCAGTCTGCATGTCTTTCAGCTGGCGGTCGACCGCCAGCCCGTAGCGGTCGACCGGAATTCCCAGTGACCATCCGTCTATAGTGTTTCTCAGTAGCGGTCGACCGCCAGAAGCCACAGGTCGACCGCCAGCCCTGATGTAGCCATGTTCGACTTCGAAATCCACCTCGTGGCCAACCCCTTTCCATGGATTTGTTTAATCAAAACTCACCTAATCTCCCATGATTTGTGGATCTGGTCTGGAAGGTGTCCAAGGACCATTCAAGGTCTATAAAACCAACACATGAGGGGTTGGAAACCCTATCACTTCAAGGCTTCAAGGGAGATCAAGGGAGGCCATTTTTGAGGTACTGTGGCACCTCCGTGAACAGTGTTTTGGGAGGAAGTTCTTCATCCATCCAAGGTGATTCAAGTCCAGATCTGAAGCCATCTCAGCCTCCAAGGAAGAAGAAACAATCAAGACTCTCAAGGGTGATCTAAACTGCATCCTTCTTCCTCTTCATCAATTCAAAAGGATCAAAAGGAAGATCAAAGCTACATCCAACACTCTCTCCATCAACTCAAGGTGATTCAAGTTCATATCTCAATCCAGCAACCTCCAAGGAAGAGTAGAAGCAAGAAAGGCTAAGAAGGGATATCAAAGAAGGCTGCAAGGGTGTGTTCAAGGCAGAGGAGTTTGAGTACTGTAACTGTGAACAGTACTCCGGGAAGAAGTTCTTCATCAAATCTCCAAGTGATTCAAGCTACTTCGAAAGAAGATTCAAGCCCCAGCAATCTCAGACAAGATCCTTTCTATTTGAGCATATTTCATATCTTGTTTGAGTGATTTCATATCTTGCTCTTTTCCATTTCATTCAAACATTTGGAACTGAAGATCGTCCCTACCGGTGGTTAGTAGGAAGGCAATCGAAAGTTGTCCGATCTGCGGTGTTGACGTCCCTACCGGTGGTTAGTAGGAAGGCAATCGGTGGTCTTTCCGATTTGCGGTTCAATACGTGGCAGTAGTGGAGTCTCATCAGATTTGGTGAGGGGTGGACGTAGGACTGGAAATTCACTCCAAACCACCTTAAAATCTCGTGTGTTGTGGTTTGCCTGTGCGATTGCTTTATGTTAGATGCATGCTTAGGTTCAATATCTATATTGCGTAATCATCTTGCCAAGCAAATAATTCGTGTTCTTCGTCAAGCTAGTTATATTCCACTGCTTATTTCATCATCTAGCTTTAAAGAGGGTTGCATTACGAAAAGAGGGGCAGATCTATTCACCCCTCCCCTCTAGATCCGCTGTTAACTACACAACAGGCATAACTCACCTGGGAGGAGTTTCTTGAGCTCTTCCATGAAAAGTATTTCTCGAAGAATGTCCGAGAAAGGAAGGCGGCGGAGTTTGCCTCCCTTCGGCAAGGCATGATGTCCGTAGCAGAATATGAACTTCAATTCTCAAGACTAGCCCCATATGCTCCGCATCTTATGAGCACGGAGCTCTTGAAGGCCAATCGCTATATGGATGGTTTGAGGCCCATCTTCGTCAAACAACTTGGGCCACAAAACATTCAGACCTATACGGAGATGGTCATAGAGCCCATTTATGTGAAAGGACCCTTGAGAAGGTTGAGAAGTTCTAGGGCAAGGGAGAAGAATATAGCCGGAAACATGATAAGAGAGGATGGAAAGAAGAAAATTCATCATCACGGTAACCTATAAGTCCCGTGACAACAAGAAGAGGTCCCATAAGGGCAATGGGAACGGCAAGAGCAAGCAGGTAAAGGAAGAAGAGAAGCAAGCCATGGCGGCTTGCTCATTCTATGAGAAATTCAGTCATTCGGCCGAAGAGTGCTGGAAGAGCCTTGGTGCTTATCTTCGCTATGGCAGTAGGGAGCATCGCATACCCGATTGCCCCCTTATGAAAGAACAACCCAACAAAAATGTTGGTGGTCGTAAGCGCCAGGCTCGCTTAAATGTCGTGATGAAGGAAGAACCTACAAAGGAAGGAGATATGATCGAAGGTACCATCCACATTTATTCACATCTTGCCTTTGTATTATTTGATACTGGTGCTTCTCATTCTTTTATATCTACCGCTTTTGCTAAAACTCTACCAATTTCTCCTATTCCTTTATCTTCGGACCTAGCTATTACCACACCTTTAGGTTCTAGAATTGAACTCAAAACCCACTACCCTGATAGTGAGGTGACTATAGAAGGCCATAATCTTCCAACAAATCTCGTATGCCTTGACATGGAAGGCTACAATGCCATTTTAGGGGTAGATTGGCTATGTGAAGATTATGCCGACATTAATTGTCATAATAGGCAAATTTCCTTCCACAAACCCGATCTCCCAAAGTTTTCTTTCCTTGGCATCAAATATAGGAAGCATCCGATCCTTATTTCTTCCATTCACGCCTGCAAACTTATTTTGCAAGGTTTTGAAGCTTTCCTTGCTTCTGTAATCTTCACCGAGTCCAAGGAAATTATTCTTTAAGAAATCCCAGTTGTAAGAGAATTCCCTAACGTCTTCCCTTCCAGATTACCTGGTTTACCACCCAAAAGGGATGTGAACTTTTTCATTGAACTTATCTTTAGAGCAGCACCTATTTCAAAAGCTCCTTACAGAATGTCCCCCACGAAACTTAAGGAGTTGAAAAAGCAACTTCAAGAGTTGTTGGAGAAAGGCTTTATTCGACCAAGCATGTCCCTTTGGGGTGCGCCGGTCCTATTTTTAAGGAAGACGGATGGATCTCTCAGGCTATGCATCAATTACTGGCAGTTAAACCAACTCACAATCAAGAACAAATATCCACTACTACGTATTGATGAACTATTTGATCAGATTTATGGCGGGAAATATTTCTCAAAGATAGACCTTAGGTCTGGCTACCATCAGCTGTGTATCCAAGATGAAGACATTCACAAAACTACTTTTCATAGCAGATATGGACGTTATGAGTTCGTGGTTACGCCGTTTAGGTTAACCAATGCCCCTACAGCTTTTATGCAACTCATGAACAATGTCTTCAGGCCATATCTTGACCGGTTTGTGGTTGTCTTCATTGAAGACATAATAATATATTCCAAGACTCGGGAACATCAGGAAGAGCATTTAAGAATAGCTTTGCAAATATTAAGAGAACACCAACTCTACGCGAAGCTTGACAAATGTGAATTCTTGCTAAAGGAAGTCTCATTCCTTGGTCATATCATATCAAAGGAAGATATCGCTATGGATCCTTCTAAGGTTGAAGTTGTCAAGAATTGTAGCCGATTGACAACTGTAACTAAAATCATGAGTTTTCTTGGGTTGGCTGGCTATTACTGGCAGTTCATAAAGAATTTCTTTAAGATCGCCGTACCTCTGACCATGCTTATAAGAAAATAAAATCCTTTTATATGGTCAAAGGATTGTGAAGAGAGTTTTTTGACTCTCAAGGAACATCTTACCACTGCACCTGTGTTAGCACTACCCGTTGAAGGTGGTGGCTTCGAAGTCTACACCAATGCATCAGGCATTGGCCTTGGATGTGTCTTAATATAGCATGGTAGAGTCATCTGTTATGCTTCAAGGCAATCGAAACGACACGAGGGAAATTACCCGGTGCATGACCTGGAACTAGCTGCTGTTAGCTTTGTTTTGAAGATATGGCGACATTATCTAGATGGAGAGAAATTCATGATATTCTCAGGTCACAAAAGTCGGAAGTATGTCTTCTCCCAATAGGAGTTAAATATGAGGCAAAGAAGATGGCAGGTATAGCACCCCAGATTGAATTATAGGAAATAAAATTTCCTAAATCAATTAAACATAATAAATACGCAAGACAAGTGCCCAACTTAAACAAAATATAAAGTCCAACTCACAAACCATCACAATTGGGCCTCAACCCATACGCATTCAAAAGCATTAACACTTAACCTATATGGGCCTCACGTATGTAAAATTGGCTTAAAGCTAATGGGTCATAAGGATGTCAAAGGCCAAGGGATATAAAATGTAAACACAAGCATAATTAAGGGCTTTTTACAAAACACCTAGGTATTTCTATTCCCTTCGAACGTGCATGGGCTCTAGAGTTTTTAGACGAACTATAAAGCGGCTGTAGATATGGATAGAGGGAGATTTACATGGGGAAATTTCAGACCTTGTTGGATTCTTACGTGGGAATTTAAATCTCATTAGGAAGCTTAAAACCCCTGTTAGGATCTCCCTATAAATAAAGCCCACCATAGAAAAAGCTAAAGGCTATTGTTGCTGCTCGATCTATTTCCCTGCGTCGTCATCTTCCTCCTCTGTTGCTTCCTACATACTGCTACTGTTGTTACCGAGGGGTTCTACATCACTGCCATGAGAAGAAGCCCCTACTTCTTCCTCCGTTCTTCCTTTGTTATAGCAGTCGTGCGTGAAGGAGAAAGGTTGTCCTTCTTCTTCTACGTTCCTTGCTGAAGTTGCTTCATCTGCTGCTATTATTCCTTCGTATTCCTGCTACTGCGGTTGCAGTTGTTACTGCTGATTATTCTTCTTATCTTCTCACGTTTTCGTTCTTTTCAATCAACCCATGAGGTAGGTTTTCTCAAGAACTAAAGCACAAACCTATAGTAATAAGTGTTGCATGCATAAACCCCCATGATACCATCTTTACATCTCGTATTCGAAGTTCTGCTCTTGATTTTATATAGGTTTTGTTTAGAGTTTCTATTACATATGAAAATAGTGACAAGAGCAGTGGCTACTTATTAATGAATGACCGGTTTGAAGGTCACAAATTTTTGGAATTTGCGACAGTCTCTTGGACGCCAATTAATGAGCGACCATCCCCCTGTCGCTATTTCTTTCAGAGCATTTAATAATTAACCCATGTTTAAAATTAAATAATTATGGAACCATGTATCTAAAAAACATGTTATGCATATTTCTGGATTCCTCGTATTTTTCTCTGCTTGTTCATGTCATCAGTTTCTTGAAATTCATTATAAACGTCAATATGCTATTGTTCATGCTAAATTGAAAGAAATGGATAGTGATTTGTATCTAGACAAGTACATGCCCGATGCTTTATGATTTGTATACGTAAAAGAATGAGCGACTGGTTGCACAGCCGCCTATTCTTGATATAGCGCCTTTGTACAGAGTTGCTTATTCTTTATTCTCTATTTAAAAAGAAAAATAATGCAAAAAAATGAATTAACAACCATTGCTTGGACGTTATTTAAATATACGGCGCCTTACTAGAAGGTCGCCCATTCTTGTGAAAATTATAAAATTGTTGTAAAATAATGATTTGGCGACATTATGAACAGTCGCACATTTGTATAGCGCCCTTCTGAGGGGTAGCTATTTTCTGCTTCTCATTTTTTATCGGATTTTAACCCATACCACGGGTCTATTGGCACTCTTATCTCACATCTAAAGATAGAGTCCTTGTTTCACGCTTACGCCTCAACTCTTGGTGATGATTGGACCCTCCGTGGGATATTCCTTCCTACGGACTGGTAATTTCTTCATTGAGACCTCCGTAAGTCTACGCTAGCCTTGGATTCCCTCAAGACAGCCGTGCTGGTTATACTCTAAAAACCCTGGAACCCTGCTACTCATGTCACTCTGAAGAAACATGACATTCTAGCCCTCATAGAGTGTTGTTTCTGGCCTCTTTGAGAAGTCTGTCTCTGTCTGGAATTAGCGACCAGGACGTGGATGCCAAAAGGAATTGGCGGCCAAGCCAGTGGGCGCAGATCACTAAATTAGCAGCCGTCATATGGATGCTATTTCTTCGTGCCTGAACTGTTCACAGGAATGAGCGACCACCACAGTGGATGCTATTTCTGTAATTGGAGGCTGTCTGAGTGTACGCTAATTACACAGTTTTATGACATGTCAAGATTTTCATGTGATTTATCGATATGTAACCCTTACTCAAAGTTCTATCCTTGAACTCCTCATTCTGTGAATCTACCTTAAATTTCCTACAATGGCTTAATCCTTTGGAATTATATTGGCTATAACTATAGTGGATGTCCAGATATTTTACATGACTCAATGCCTGACAATTATGGGGCCTGATCTGGTCCTGGGAGGAGTGCTCAAAAGTACTTGTGCCCATGAGAGCTATATTGACCACGGTGTGGCATTGCACTGGAGTGCATGACTATCTTGATTAATCGATGACACTTCACACTCTTTCGCTATTACGTGCTTGATATTACATGACAGGACTTCTGTGGCCTGGATTGGGCAAGGTACTTGAATGGATAAAATAGTCAGTTCTCACAACTTGACTTGATATTACATGCTTGATATTTCTTTAAACTTGTATGATTCCTCTTGAAAAATACTAGTTCGTTCTTGATATCTCTTGATATGTTCACTCTTGACATTATCTCATGACCTTTTATCATTAGCGATACTTGCATTCATGTAACATGTAATTTACTTAAAGCAAACTTGTACTTGTGATATAATTCCTACTGAGCGTTCGCTCACCCTAGTTTTTCCCCTCTTTTTCAGGTAATTCTGATGATGAAGATCATTCGGATGAGGATGGACACTAATGAAGAGAGTAGAGCCGTTCCGATCATTGAAGCAACTATGTAGTCATGTCTTTTTCATCTTTCTTGAGTCTATCATTGTAATTTTCCTTTCATTGAGTCTAGAATATCAATTAGTACTCTTTTCCATTTAGAGGATGATGTAATGGAGATATTTTATGGTAATGATGAATAAAGGACTTGGTTATTATATCTATGTGTGCACTCTGTCTATATGTCAAATTTCTTTATGGTCTGATTGACATGAACGATATAAACTCGTCATGCATACTGGGTTCCTTCCCCGCTCGGGACGTGATAGTTTTTGTGGTATCAGAGCCTAGGTTCTTCAAATTCCTAGGAACTCACGTCCTAGGATAGGTTATATCCTACACCCAGTGAGATGGGTAGAACCATGAGTTATGTCTACATATGACATTAAACTTTATCGTTAGTCACTTATTAATTAGATTTAAATTTACATTCCTTGTAGGATCATGGTTGCCAATTAAGCCCAGTGGCGCGACATGCAACACATTATCCAAGGCCTCACCTAAGCGCTACAACAAGTGGCGTAAGGGGGAATGAATCATGGAGCGGGCGATCTCCATCGTAGTTTTTGCAATATGAACCAGCCAAAGTTCATTGGCTCGTCTGACCCCGACGATGCCGAGAACTGGATGAAAGAGATAGAACGCATATTCCGTGTCATGTAATGCATGGATGAGGAAAGAGTGTTGTTAGCAACTTTCCAACTGGAGAGGGATACCAGATTTTTGTGGGAATATGTATAAGCTACACTGCCTCATGAACATATCACATGGGTCGAGTTCGTGGAATACTTTAGTAGAAAATATTTTCTTGATTGAATACAAGAGAAGAAAGCCACAGAATTTGCCACGTTGAAACAAAGAAGTTTATCAGTGGCCGAGTATGAGGCCCAATTTTCTATACGTTCCTGATATGCACAACATCTGGTGTGTACCGATAAGATGAAGGCTCAGATATTTCTTAATGGGATTCGGCCACAATACATCACTCAACTCGCGCCGATGGATATTCAAATCTATTAAGAGATGGTAAGGCTAGCCCAATTGTTAGAAGGTGCCACGGAGCTGTCCGACCGAATCAATGGGAAAGACAAGAAGGAGCACGTCACAAGCTCCGGCTCATTCAATTCTACCTTCAAAAAGAAGAGGTCTAGCAATGGAGGATATTCCTCCCAAGAGAAGAAGATCAAGAAGGGTAGAAAGCCTTTCTCTATCACCACCACACCTTCTAAGGAGGTGTGTAAGCATTGTGACAAGGCTGGCCATAGGGCCGAGGAGTGTTGGAGGCGATTGGGAGCTTGTCTCTGATGCGGGAGACACGATCACCGGATTCTCGATTGCCCCCTACTCAATGATCAAGCTGGAGACGAGAAGCGCCGGTCAAAAAGCTGGGTCGTCTCCAAGCTCTTCAAGAGATGAAAAATAGTGAATGTGGACTCGTGGAAGGTACATTAAAAATTTATTCTAAGACTGCTCACGTCTTATTTAATACTGGCGCAACTCATTCTTTTTTTTCAAGAGATTTGTTGCTTCCTTTTCCATGGAACATGTATGGTTAAACTTAGTTATTTCTACTCCTCTTGGAAGCGATTCTGAGATTACACACCATTACCTGAATAGTCAAGTTATGGTGGAAGGGAAAAATTTACCTGTCAATTTGATATGCCTAGACATGAAAGGGTATGATGTCATATTAGGTGCAGATTGGCTATCTACTCGCAAGGCAGCTATAGATTGCCAAAACAGCAAGGTAACTTTTGAGGAATTTTCAGAATTGGTTTACACTAGCCCTCGGAGTCTAAACAAGTCACCTCTTATCTTGGCTCTCCGAGCTAGTAAGCTCTTAAGAAAAGGGTGTGTGGCTTTAATAGCATTTTTCACTGCCACAGAAGTTAAGGAATCCAAGCTAGAAGACATTCGCATAGTCAGGGAGTTTCTCGATGTATTCCCATAGGATTTACCCAGTCTACCCCTAGAAAGAGAAGTTGCCTTCACCATCAACCTTGTCCCTTGTGTTGGCCCGGTTTCTAAGGCACCTTATAGAATGTCCCCTGCCGAGCTAAAAGAATTAAAGGAACAATTAATGGAGCTCTTGAAGTAGGGATTTATTAGGCCAAGTACTTCCTCGTGGGGAGCACCTATGCTATTTGTCAAGAAGAAAGATGGATCGATGAGACTCTGCATTGATTATCGACAGCTGAACCACCTTACTATCAGGAACAAGTATCCACTGCCAAGGATCGATGAATTATTTGATCAAATATCCAGAGCTAAAGATTTCTTGAAGATTGATCTCAGGTCGGGATATCACCAATTAAGGATCAAGGATGAGGATATTCACAAAATGACATTTCGGAGCAGGTATGGGCATTATGAATTTACGGTTATGTCTTTTGGACTAACAAATGCCCCTGTAGCCTTTATGCAGTTAATGGACAATATATTAAGGCCTCATCTAGATCAATTTATTGTGGTCTTTATTGATGATATATTGATTTATTCAAAGACCGAGAAAGATCATGAAGAACATTTGAGGACTGCATTGCAAATATTAAGGAAGAATCAACTTTATGCCAAGCTTAGTAAATGTGACTTCTGGCTCAAGGAGGTATCTTTCCTAGGGCATGTGATCTCAAAGAATGGAATATCTGTGGATCCATCAAAAGTCGAGGCTATGAAGAATTGGGAAAGACCTACCAATGCTACCGAGATCCGTAGTTTCTTGAGTCTAGCTAGTTACTATCGGCGAGTTATAAAGGACTTCTCAAAGATTGTTGTTCCTCTTACTAGACTGACCCGCAAGGAGATTCTTTATAAGTGGAAGGAAGATTGTGAGAGAAGTTTCCAAGCCTTGAAGGATCATTTGATGACTGCCCCAGTTTTAGCATTACCAGTTAAAGGAGAGAAATTCGAGGTGTATACCGATGTATCTGGCATTGGCCTCGGATGTGTATTAATGCAACAAGGGAGAGTCATTGCTTATTCCTCTCGACAACTAAATAAGCATGAGGAGAACTACTTGGTGCATGACCTGGAGTTGGCCACAGTAGTGTTTGCCTTGAAGATCTGGAGGCACTATCTCTACGGAGAGCAATTCACCGTGTACTCAGATCACAAGAGCCTCAAATACTTATTCTCATAAAAGAAATTGAATATGAGACAAAGGCGTTGGCTAGAGTATCTCAAGGACTTCGACTTCACTATTCAATACCATCCTAGAAAGGGTAATCCCGTAGCTGATGCCCTTAGTCAAAAGCGGAGAGCATTATTGGCCAACTGTATGATCCAAGAATGGAAGATGTTTGAACAATTCTCTAAACTTGATATAAGCATGGACAAGGAGAAAGGGTGTATTACTCTATCTCACATGATGATAGAACCAGTTTTACTCTCCAAGATCAAGGAACTTCAAGACAACGACCCGGTGTTAGTAGAAATAAAGGACAAGCTGGAAGAGCAACCTGATTTCAAGCTAGCATCAGATGAAAGATTATTGTTCCGAGAGAGGACATGTGTGCCAAACTATCCCGAAATAAAAACAAAGATCTTGGAAGAAGTACATCGATCAAGGTACATAATCCATCCTGTAGCTACCAAGATGTACCAGGACATGAAATGGACCTTCTAGTGGCCCAATATGAAAAGGGAGGTAGCAGACTTTATGTCTCGTTGTCTCACATGCCAACAAGTCAAGGCAGAATACCAAAAGCCCGTCGGTAAGTTACATCCTCTAGACATTCCCAAGTGGAAGTGGAAAGATATTGGAATGGATTTCATCATGAGTTTGTCTAAGTCTAAAGGCGGACATGATGGAATATGGGTTATCATAGATCGATTGACCAAGTCGGCACACTTTTTGCCTATAAAGAGCCGATGGTCGGTTGATGTTCTAGCTACTTTATACATCAAGGAGGTCATGAGATTGCGTGGAGTTCCTGTTTCAGTCATGTTTGACCGAGACCCGCACTTCACTTCTCACTTTTGGAAGGGTCTACAGCACTCTTTGGGAATGAGACTCAATTTTAGCACTATTTTTCATCCTCAAACGGATGGTCAGACCGAGAAGATGAATCAAGTTGTGGAAGACATGCTACAAGGTTGTATTATTGATTTTGGTGGAAGTTGGCATGATCACTTGTCTCTAGTCAAATTTGCTTATAACAATAGTTATCAAGCAAGCATTCAAATGACACCCTTTGAGGCATTATACAGAAGGAGTTGTCACTCACCAATATGCTGGGATGAAGTTTGGGAAAAGCAACTTCTAGCTCCGAACATGGTAAGGGATACAATTGAGAAAGTGCAACTTATTAGAGAAAGACTCAAGATGGCTCAATTGAGACAAAAGACTTATGCCGATACTAGAAGAAGAGACTTGGAGTTCCAAGTCAGAGACCACGTCTTTCTCAAGGTTTCCCTTGGTTGAGGCATTAGAAGATTTGGGGTTAAGGGCAAGCTTACACCAAGATATATCGGTCCCTTTAAAGTGCTAGAAAGCGTTGGCGAGATAGCATATCGGATCGCCTTGCCACCGCAACTATCCGAAGTTCACAATGTGTTTCACATCTCTATGCTTAAGAAGTATGTTCATGATCCATTCTATGTCATCGATCATGACAACCTAGTGATACAAAAGGACCTCACCTATGGACAAAAGCCACTGAGGATCCTGGATCGCGAGGTTCGTGTGCTAAGAAACAAAACTATTCCCATAGTAAATGTGACGACCCAGACTCCGGATACCGGATATACCCGATAGGACTACCGAGTAGACCCGATACCACTTGGAACCTGTGAAGCCTCCCAAGAGCTGTAAAGCTCCGAAGGGATAAAAGGATTGTTGTATAGTACATTGAAGTCGCAGATATAATAGTAAGCAATTAAATTTCATTGATCAGGTTTACTAAAGTAGCAAGAAATAAAATTACTTGTTAATTAACAGTTATTTATACCAGAGTCCAGTCCAAAAGAAAGATAAGTACAGTCGAACAGGAAAGAAGAACGTTCACTGATGTCAGGGGAAGCCCGACGCAGGTACCGCTGGCAACTATGACACGCCATGCCAGGAACCGCAAGGAAACGAAAACGACCACACCTGAAAAGCAGGGGTGAGCCTCGTGTCACTAGCTCAGTAGGGGTCACGCGGATCCCCACTGAAAAATAATGTAGTAACACGGAACAACAGCTAAAGTAGAAGTAGTAGTAAAGCAGGAAAAGCTAAACTACATGTAGAAAGCTGTAAAAGAAAATCGGAAATGGAAGGAGTAGGAACAGCTAAAAGAAAAGGGGAAAAAAGTTGAACCAAAACAGAACCTCGGCTCGTACGCTACTCCAACAACAACAGAAGGGCGAACCCTGATCTCACAGAGTCAGGAGTTACCAATCTGTCGACACGACACATAGCCTAGGTAAAGACTCACAAAAAGAGGCAAAAGGCCTAGAAGAGACTTAGACAGACACATACACTAACGCATACATGACTAGATCATCATGCACGCAACAGAGCTGACCTCGGGTAAAGTCAAGAACAGACTAACCCGAAAAAGGTCACGACACGAAGAACGAGAAACACGGGAGTCACGGGTCACGTGACGGAAGCACCTCCTTACTAGAAGCACAGCCAGATGTGTCCACTGACGTCTTACACTACGCCGCAAGTATCTCGCTACGAACGCCGAGAACGACGGAGACTTAGATACTCTCTGAACCTGGAAAAGGTTCAAGAACAAGGGACAACAGTAACGAGTGACTAGTCAGGGTCACGCCTGTAGGTGTTCGTCCAAAACGCCCCTGACCACGTGTGCACACACAAGCTCAATGCCATGAGCCAGGCCTCTAGCTAGTTTTCCCCCCCAGCGGACGCTGCTGACAAGCAAGGGAGCCCACGGAAACTAGCTTATGAACGGTCTGTCGGGAACTGCCCCGCCACCACTCCCAGGTGGGTAGACACTGTAGCGTGTCGTCAGGCTACAACTAGTGGAGGCTCACAAGACATAAAGACTCTGCAAACACGAGTGCTGCGGTACAGATAGGCCAAGCAAGCCGTGCCACACGTACTACGAAGCACAAGACACGAGGTAGCATACTAGACTGCCACCGGACTCAAGACAGTCAACTAGACCTGCAACACAACGATCCTTGAGTCAGATGACTCGGGGTCAAGATCATCATACACAGCGGCAACAAGCCGCCAATCGGTCAAATCTTAAGCCACAGGAAACGATAATGGATCATTGGATCAACAAATCCGAATAAAATGACACACGGGGACCTGAGGGTTCACCAAGACCCTCAACGCATCTGGACACGTAGATCGAGGTAGGATAGTACCTCTAGACGTCAAGAACCATGTCTCAATCCATACAGGATTACTAAGACATCCAAGAGTCACCCGCCAACCATTGATCACACCGGGTTGACCAGACTTCAATAATGACTCTGAAACCATCGCGGAACACTACGCGACACAATGGCAATCCTCGGCCACCTACGACATGGTCATCGCCCTCATAGGATGTCCAGGATATTCACGGGACTACGGGCAAATCACACGGCAGGGCCAAGATAATTTGGAGGCCAAACTATTGGAAAAACAACACTATGGGGAATACATTGTCGCCTACTTGACCGCTCAAAGGACTAAGCAGTCATCCAGAAGCTGCTATTCACAACTAGAGGCATAGACACCAAAACGGTCTACATACAGGCCGCTCAATGAAATAAGCGGTCTATATATGGGCCGTCCCACTATGTAAGCGGTCGAAGACAAGGCCGCCTCACTCATAAGACTCCTAGGTTTAAACGGTCTACTTGAGACTGTTACATACTACAAACGATCTACTCAAGGCCGCTTAAAATACTGGAACGGTCACGCACCTGGCCGCTTAGACTAGTTAACCCTCAAACCAACATAAGCTGACCAGATGGCTACGCGGTCTACCATTGAACCGTTTCACTAGCTAAACGGTCACCCTGAGGGCCGTCCCAAGCATGAAATGGTCGGGGATGAACCGCTGAGCACAACCGACTTAAAACAGTAACTCGGTTAAATGGTCAATAGCGGTCTAACAATGGACCGCTCAAGGCATGAAATGGTCTAGGGAAGGACAGCTTCACCAACCTCCATAGAATCGTTGACTATGGTCAACCTCACTAAGCGGTCTAGCAAAGGGCCGCTTACCCGAGCTACACGGTCTATCGTGAGACCGCTCAATTGAACCGGACAACAAAACAACCTGAACGGTCATCCAAAGGGCGTTCACAAGAATGGAACGGTCCTATAATGGACCGTGAAACACATAGGGCGGTCTATCATTAGGCCGCTAAGGCCCAAACCGACCTACTGTTTGAAAACAAGAAACGGTCCTAACTGGACCGCTTACACCATGAAAACAGTCACATGCTGGACCGCGCCAAACACGAAACAGTCACTACTGGACCGCCAAAGCATGAAAACGGTTACTGTTAAACCGTTAAGGCGTCACGGCGAACAAAACAGGGGATCGACCGAATCTCGGCCTTTCCACGCCCCATTCGTGTCTAAACGAAGGGGATACAAGCCTAATGGCCATAGAAGCCTTCCACAAATTGGAAGGGGCCCAAACGACACAAAAATCACAAGAAACGGGCGATTCTAGCGAATCGACCCTAAATGAGTGGCATGGGTTCCCGGGCTTCTACCGGTCCCAAATGTCCACCGATAATGACGAAACTTGCGAAAAAGGAATGTTGACATTCCAGGGGTTCGAATGACACTAACAGATCTAAAAACCATCGTCATTTTTTGGCGAACCCGACGAACACCCCTGAAGCATGAATTTCCTGAACTTGAAAGAAATCCACTTGTTCTCGCACCATTCGAAGTGAAACTGTGAGGGAACGTAGCAGAGGAGTAGGCGATCCGTCTCCCTACCTCCACCGAAGATTTCGAGCACCGTAGTGACTAAACCGCGCCGAAAATCGCATCGCGAGCTTGACCGTCGGCTTTGAATCCACCGTTCGGGATTGCGCCAGAAACGGTCCGATCCTTACCCCATCATGCACCCGATCACTGCCACAGCATCTCCACAACCTGCCCCTACCTCCTCCGTCTGTAGCCGGAGCCGGAAGGGCGAGAGAGGAGAGAAAACGGGAGAGAGGGGGGAACGCGCGCGAATGAGATGGAGGAGAGAGGAAAAGGAAAAGAAAAAGAAAAGAAATTAGGAAATTTTATTAAATTCCAAAAATTTGATTTTTAGCCTAAAATTACACTAATTTAGAAAAATATGAAAAAATAGTCGAAATGATCCTCTCAAAGAGTACATCGCAACTGTAGCATCCTCGAGATGATAAACTGAGAAATAAACTCACCACTGGGTTCCGTAACTAGTATGAGAGAAAAACTCACGCGGATCGTAAAACTCAACTCAGGACCCACAAAAGTGATCCGAAAGCACTCCGATGAGGATCCAAAAGATTCGATAAGAATCCAGGGTATTACAGTCCTCCCCTCCTTCAAGAAATTTCGTCCTCGAAATTTAAGGAGGTAGCAAGAAGAAGCAGGGAAGAACGAACCCAACACATTGGCTACGCTCTCCAAGCATCAGCCAACATCTCATATACAAAACACGATAACACAAATCTTGAGAAACACCGTTCAGAGGGACATTGTCAGACCACAATCATAAGCACACGCTCTGGATCTCAAGGGAGAGCGATCCATCGATGAGTACGGCACACAAGTGAACACAAGTCTGACACCTCCGAAACAAGGCAATGTCGCTTACGTCTCACAAGGAAAGGAGACACGACCTATGCCATAACAATGGGTATTGATAAAACAAAACCACAGACGTGAAAAGCATCAGCTTACACAAGGAGACAAAATCCTCAGCTAACATCTCAACATCATGGGCTCCAGTGCCAAAAGAAACAACGAAACTTGGCACACAGGATGCCAATGACAGCACCGGACCGCAAATACAATCAAGCCAGTCCTCACCCAGACATTATATCTGATTCAAGTCACAAGCTAACTCCATCAGGGAAGAAGAGTATAGCAAAACTAACTGACAAGAATCCGGTCCACACAGTGCCAAGACAGATTCAAGGGAAAACAACAACAAAATGGCAACAACGACAGCGGCAGCCACACTTGCAGAATCCCGGCTCCGTACTGAACACAGGACAACAGGACACACTTGCAAGCTAGGTCACATCAAGGCACAATAACAGCTGGACACATGACTACAAGGGACTAGTCATGCATTAATGCAGCTCACCAAGAAAGACCCACGATAATGAAAATAATAGCGATCTTGGGGAGACGTGTCTCCAGGATCACGATTACGTCCTGAGAGCACAACACCCAAGAAAGCATTGTAGAGCAGAGGGTACTCAACCAGTAGAAATGCCGACCGATTTCCCTAACACTCACCAATGTCGATGCCAACACTCATAATGCCTCCAAGAACAATGGCACGGCAACAGACAAACACCAAGGCACAGGAAGCCAAGACGAAGTCACATCGAGAAAAATAATTCTCTCGACTGGCCAGAATATCACCACACGATCCTCGACCCGTGGGTATCAACCCACATGCTTTTGTTGCGCACTCATACAACACATAATGCACACAGGCAACAGAAAATACCCCGGTATCTGCCTCACAGAACATACTCGGCGCCATGGCAATTCAAGAAATTACGATGTAACATGCCACGAGCACTGATCTTGTGAGCAACCGATCACAAGTTGCCTAAGCGCAAACGAAGGAGAGTACCAGCTTCAGCACAAGGCATAAAGAAGATGCTAATCTCAGCTCACCCTAATGTCCTGAAACAATTACTGAACCTACACAATACGTCAGCCGCCAGACACGACACGGCAAACATGGTGCACCACGGCTCTCAACATAGGATTGCATTCAAAGCCAAGCAACCATAGAACAAAGAGCATATCAGGCTCAGAATTAACACTGTCCACACTTAAGCAAACGCAGGACAAAAGCTCCACCAAGACAGCACTTCTAACGCTTACCTCGGAAAGACTCCACCAAACAGGATGAGAAGCATCAAGCTCACTAATAATAGCTCACCAGGAGGGAAAATCCTAGGTTTGCTCTGTTGACACCCATTTTTAGCCCGCAAGTTGTGTCATTTCTCATATTCCTCATTTTTGGTGTCCCGAATTACCCATTATTTTGGAGCCTTTCTTGGATGGATTTCGAGCCCATTTTCATTGTTTCCTATCCTTTGAGTCTTGGAGATCATGATTTCCTAGAGCCCTGGAGTTTATCTTATCAAATTCTGGCTTCCAAGTCAACTTACGGCCTATTTCGGCCGGCTTCCCTCAAGTAACCAGCTCTCCCTCGCTGCGTAGACCTGAAAGTGGTCCTTTCTCATCTTCATCTGTTCCTCTTTTCAAAACGTTATCTTCACCAAAGTTGTTCATATTTCAAATATCTACAATTTCTTATTCTACTCCGTTGGCCGTTTCTGCCCCATTTGTGAGCTATTTGCATTTTTCCGGCATGCTGTGCTGTTCACCTATGTCCCAAAATTTTCCTCTCTGTTCCAGCCCCATTTTCTCCATCTTCCAATAATTTTCTCAACTTACTCTCTTCACAAAAGTTGTTCCTCTATCAGTTATCTACAATTTCTTCTTCTACCACTTTTGCTAGTTCTGCCCCGTTTGAGAGATGCGCTTCAATTTCTAAAGTCACGGGCAGTCTGTCTAGAATTTTCCTTCATCGGTGTGAAGGTCTAGGGTAGGTGCGTCATAGCACATGTAGCGGTCTATCGTAAGACCGTCAGAGCACATGTGACGGTCTAGCATAGGTGCGTCACACCCAAACTTGCCCGAAATCACCCCGTTCGACCGCTAGAGTGTGGCGGTCCTACCCTAGACCGTCAGAGCACATGTGGCGGTCCTACGATAGACTGTTACACACAGCAGAGAGTCCAATGTATGCTGGACTCTACCCCGAAAACTGTGCGGTGAGCCTATCTTGCAGAGCCCATAACTTTTTCAATTCTTATCCAATTTTATCTCCATTTTTTCCTACTCCTAGCCCTTTGTATTATCTTGAATTTGGTTCATAGAAATCAAATTTTTATTGGCTATATCTCTCGGGATCTGGGTCACAAGATCTGGATTTAAGCATCCTTATACAACTAAAACTTTCTTTTCTAGTGCGACGGGGCTACCTTCCAAGAGCCATAACTTCTAGAATCCTCCTCTAAATTGATCCTTGTTTGTTCCTATCTCTTATCCTTAGTATTATCTCGAGTTTGATCCAGATAACTTGATTTATCTTGGACTATATCTCCGGAAATCGTGATAAGAAGATGGGGCTTTCTTGTAAAACTCTATAAAAAATTGCCCAGTTCACAGTCGCGACGGGGGAGGGGGGGGGGCTCTTTCTTGGTTCGGTGGTTCGGGGCAAAGCCATGTTGCAATTCCAACTCACAACTTTGACCCTGGCTTGAAGAGGGAAGTATTAGCTTTCCATTGCATCCTTTTAGGCTTGATTCCATGATCTATATTCCTAGTTCTCTTCCTCTTAAAATCATAAATCATCATAATTTTCTGCACTTTTCTGCTATATATGCGTTTTCCCCCGTTTTGCATCAACGTTTTCTCTCTATTCTCTCAATCAAATCTCATGCATCGAAGTATGGAAAGGCCTAGGAGATATTGGTATTCAGTGGCTAACTAAATTTTTTAATAAAATTTTAAAGGAACGAAGAATGCCAGAAGTTTGGAGAAAAAGTGTTGTAGTTCCTTTCTATAAAAATAAAGGAGATATTCAAAGTTGTAATAATTATCGTGGAATTAAGCTTATGAGTCATACTATGAAACTTTGGGAAAGAGTAATTGATAAACGCCTCCGTGGTATGACTACTGTGTCGGAAAATCAGTTTGGTTTTATGCCAAATAGATCTACTACAGAAGCTATTTTCTTGCTACGGCAGCTAATGGAGAAGTATAGAGAGATGAGAAAAGATTTGTATATAGTTTTTCTTGATTTAGAGAAGGCGTACGATCGAGTACCGAGAGAATTGATTTGGTGGACATTAAGAAAGAAAGGAATCTCTCAAGGATATGTTGATTTGATTAAGGATATGTACGACGGTGCTATTACTAGTGTTCGAACTATTGCTGGGGAGACTGGTGAATTTCCCGTTTCTATAGGTTTGCATCAAGGTTCTGCACTAAGTCCGTATCTCTTTGCCTTAGTTATGGATGAAGTAACTAAACAATTGCATGATGATATCCCTTGGTGTATGCTATTTGCAGACGATATTATTTTAATTGATGAGAGTATTGATGCTCTAAATGCTAAGTTAGAGCGTTGGAGACTTGCCTTGGAGTCTAAAGGTTTTAAAATTAGTAGGAGCAAGTCAGAATTTATGCACTGTAATTTTAGTAATGGGAGAGTGGTTCAGGAAGACATGGTTCTAATTGACTGACATAACATTCCGAAGAGTAGTAGCTTTCGATACTTAGGGTCTATCATACAAGAGAATGGGGAGATTTATGATGACGTTACACATAGGATTAAGGCAGGCTGGTTAAGATGGAGAAGTGCATCAGGTGTCCTTTGTGATCGTCGTATGCCTGTGAAACTCAAAGGGAGGTTTTATAGAACGGCTGTGAGACCTGCTCTGTTATATGGTACCGAGTGTTGGGCAGTACGAAAGGAACACATCCACAAAATGTGTGTAGCAGAGATGAGGATGTTGAGATGGATGTGTGGCAAGACTAAGAAAGATAAGATTAGGAATGAGCGCATCCGTAAGGACTTAGGGATAGCTCCAATTGATAGTAAAATGAGAGAAAATAGACTCAGGTGGTTTGGACATGTGTTTCGTCGCCCTAACTCAGTGCCGGTTAAAAGATGTGATCAAATCTTAGTGGATGCTAGCAAAAGAGCTCGAGGAAGGCCTAAAATGAGATGGTGCGATGTTATTAGGAAGGACATTAGTTCTTTGAGTTTAAATATGAATATTGCACTTGATAGAAATCTTTGGCGGAACATGATTCATGTAGCCGACCCCAATTAATTGGGATAAGGCTCTGATGATGATGATGATGATGATGATGCATGCACAATACACACACCTATTATTTACACCCTTCCACAAGGGTTAAAAACCTTCCCCCGGTGAGTTTGCCCTCAATTTCTAATCCTATTTTATCACTGCAGGATTGATGCTACACATGCATGTTCTAATGGGTTTTTTGTCCTTGTTTTGGCTTTGTTTTGTAGGAGAGCATGAATAAAACATGAGGCCCTCTTCCTCTAGCCAGCTGGAGGGAGAGGAGGTTTGAATCCACAAAGTTTCCCGCACCTCGTTTGTCAAGTGCGATCAAGTTTTCTTTCCAAGGTACACGACGCCGTTCTTTACACTTCTTCATCCTTTGGCGTTGTTAATCCTTGGTGGCGATCACGGTTAGTATTTCTCATCCTTTCATCCCCCTTGTCTTTGATTCACATGTTTATGCATGTATGTATTTAAAGGGGGCGGGATAGGAATCTAATTAAAATAAATCAAAAGTTTTTTGGCGATCACGGTGGGACCCCAATGCCTATCACGCTTGTTTTCATGCTCTTTTGTTGGTTGGGTGGGTGCATGTTCATGTTTAGGTAGTATTTCCTCCATTCTCCCACTACTTTTGGTATTTTACGGGCTATGGTTGTGTGACGGTCTTATGGTAGACCGTCATGGTCATGTAAGGGTCATTTGATAGACCGTTATAGATTTTGGCAGTCCTGCGCGCATGCTCAGAGGGCCCTATTCATCGGGGCAGAACTTTTGATCCCGATGTCCGATTGTGCTGCTTTTTCTTCCGTGGGATAGTCCTTTGCATTGTCTTTCCATCCATATATCATTTGCATCATTTGGTTAACCTTTGCCTATTCTAATATTGTCCAACTTTTTGAGTTTTGTGCGTAAGTTCTGCAGGCAGGCTCAGGGATAGGTTCACAGCTACAACTTTACTAAGAGATTTGACTACCTTCTATGTATCTGATTGCACTAATTTTTATTCCATTGGATAGTCCTTTGTATTGTATTTCCATCCATAGCTTATTTGCATCATTTGGGTCTCATTTGCTTAGTTAAAAATTATCATCATTTTAGCATGTTGTCCATAAAATCTGCATATGATCTACGCACAGGTTCACGGGGGTAACTTTGCTCAGTGATTTGATTGATGTCCCGAGGTCAGATTGATATGTTCTTGGGTCCGTTGTGCAGACCTTTGTATTGTCTTTCCATCCATATACTATTTGTCTTATTTGGATCATGTTTGCATAGTTTAATCTAGTCTTGATTTTCTAGTTTTAAGCTAGAATTTGCATGCACTCTGGTGCACATAGGGCCATACATTGCATATCATAGTTGCATTTCCTACCTTGGTAAGTGATCCTCTCGCCTCCATATTCCTTGGAGTCGACTAGGTGATCTTATCCGGGACCTCCATAAGTCCCCGTGAGTCGTGGATTCCCACACGGACACCGGGCCGGTTGTACCTTCCCACCCCTTAGGCTTGCATTTGCATAAGTGTGAGGGAGTTAACCTTAGTCAACCGAAAGTTTAGACCATATTCCCATAGGATTCCTATCTTGAGGGAATTATTATTAATTCAAATCATTAAAAGGTCTATTAAAATCTCTAAAATATTTCCCATCATATCAACTTGTTTGACTTGGGTGAAAACTCTCACATTGCATTGTTTGTGTTGTTTGGGTTTGTCCAACCCATTAATGGTGTTTTGTGTTGCATCCACATGTTTCGTCGTTGTTAGGCCCACTTAGGTTACCCCATTTTGTATGTCTATTATCTAGTCCATTGTTCTGTGATCCATTGTCCAGTCATCTTTACATTAGTGGGTCAGCCCCCCTTGTTCTCAAGCCCATTAAGCCCTTGCTTCCCCATTTATATTGTCCTTGATCTCCTTGTATTAAGTCTCCATTTGCCCTCATAGAGTATCATTCTAACCCTTTGTATCATTCTTTTTTCCAATCTTCTTCCCATTCCCGCATGGAATCCTCTTCCCACGCGGGCCCATCTTCCCGTGGTCCCTCTAATCCCTTCGAGCAACAGGCTAATGTCATGGCCCATCTTTCAAGCCTTGTTCACCAAATGGATCTGGCCTAGGCCCAACATCTCATTGCATCTCATCTTCATGGGCCTCCTTCTCTTAATGGACCTTCTTCTCTCATTAATGGGCTTCATCATCTTAACGAGCCCCATTCTCCTAATGGGCCTTATTTTTCTAATGGGACTCATTCTTCTTCTCCTTATGCTGCCAGCCCAATGGGTCCTTATGCTCATGCTTCTTCCAGGCCCACATATCCTTCCCTTCCCGGAATGGGCCCTTCTTCTTCTCAGCCCGGATCCTCTTATCTGGCCCATTATCATCATACTGGTCCGAATTCACATCCTCTTGCTCAAGCTGGCCCATATTCTTCTCGATCTCTCCCTACCCAAGAGATGATTGTTCAAACCCAACGCCAACTTGATGAGCTTCAATGTCGGATCGATCCTAAATCCTATTTAAGTGTTCCGTTCGCTTTCCAAGGTCTTCGGCTCCCACCTCCATCACAAATTCCCACATATCGCTGTTATAGTGGAGTCGGTGACCCGTATGTGCACTTGAAGGAGTTTGTTTATGAGTCGGCCCAATTTCGGCATGACCGATGCTTGATGGCCTATCTATTTGGTATGTCATTGGAAGGCTCGGCTTGGGATTGGTTCTTCTCTCTTCCGCAAGAGCAAGTTGTGAGTTTTCAAGCCGTTCAAGAAAAGTTTATTTAGCAGTATCAAGACCAGGTTGGGCCCAACTATTCTATGGCGGATCTAGCGCATGAGATGATGAAGCCTGAAGAGGAGTTTTCTACCTTTTCTGACCGCTGGCGTCGCTTGGCCGCGTAAGTCTCGGGACACATTCCGGAGGGAGAACAAATCAAGATGCTTATTTCAAATGCAATGCCCGAGTACCACTTTATCTTAACCCTCAACGACATTACCTCTTGGCAACAATTATACAACTAAGCCCGCTTCATTCGCCAACAAATCCAAGATTCCCTTGACCCCGAGTCTCCACCATCCACCTCCACATATCAACCTTCACCCTCCACGTGTCAACTGTACGCTCTCATGAGTCAGTCCGCCATGAGTCAGCCATCCGCCACATATCCCTCCACGAGTCAACCCCCCGCCTCTACATACCTATACGCCTCCGCATACCAACCTTCCATGAGTCAGCCTCCTGCGTCCGCATACCCATCTCCGTCTCCACCCCCGGTCAAGGTCACACCACATCCCGAGCAGGTGGATACCGTCAACATACCTCCCCACTCCGTTCCACATATGCCTTCACCAAATCCCTCCTCCGCCGGCCAAGCACTATTGCCTATGCAACATTCACTTCCATCTCCACAACCTTCTCCACAACCTCATACCCCTCGGCTTCCGCCTTGCCCGAAGCGGGCTCCTTGTCCTCCGTTGCTGGAGTGCTTTACGAACATTTTTACGGCTTTGATGGCCGCTCACACATTGCCACTCTCTTCGGCTGTGCCTTGCCGACCCGCGGTCGGGAAATGCTTCAATATTGTGATTTTCACCGCCAGCAGGGGCATTTGGTTGAGGATTGTCCCGAGTTTTGAGAGTATATTTATGACCTAAAAGATAATAAAAGGATTGATTGGGCCGCCATGCGTAAAGTTGTTTTAGATGTCCGCGGCAAGCAGCAACAACAAGAAGCACCACCCAAGCAACTGTCTATGTTACTTCAAGACTAGGGGCACCCATGTGATTCTTCATCTAGTGTTGCACTCGCTCCATTATCTACTACCTTGCCTACCATGTTACCTTCGCCATCCCTTACCCTGGCTCCATCGCCGCCACAAACCCAAGCCTCTACTCAGGCTAGTGCCTCCCCTTCTTCTCCCGCCGCCACTTCCACTACTTCTATCCCTAACGCCGCTCGGCGCATTGTGTCAAAATTTCGACGATAGGCACCATGACCTCCCTCTTCACCCTCTCCACCTCCATGTCCATTACCCGCATCGCCATCCCCATCACCACCCCCATTGCTTAGCCCATCACCACCGCCTTCACCGCCTCCTCTACCAAAGACCCCTATTCCACTACCTCCACCATCATCTTTGCCTGAGCCTGAGCAAGCAACTCCTTTACCTCCACCTTCGCCTTTACCTTCACTTACACCAGGACTTGCCATCACCTCAACCCCTCTGCCTCCACCTAAACACACCATCCCCATTAAGCCTCTATGCCATCCAAACCTTCTACCTCTACTTTTCCTCCAGCTATTTCCAGCCCACGGAGCGGGTGTGCATTACCCATGGTGCCCCTTGGGTCTAATCCCCAGGGAGACAATAAGCCAAGTAAAGATGATTCAGTGCCGGCCATGCATTTCAGGATTCAAGATTTTATTTGTCGAATGTCGATCCACATCCTGGTCCCTGGTTATTTTGGGGATGTTGAGCCTACACTCCTAGTGAAGACGGTTGACAAGAAGAGCTCCCTTGAGTTGATGCCAGTTTCTTCCCGAGCAAGGCCGGTGACAATCTCTTTGCTCACCGAAGAGTTCACCGTTGATGCTATTATTTCTCCTCTCTCTATTGCCATTCAGATGACAGGCCAAGAAGGGTTCTCTACCCGTGTTGTGCTAACGCATACGGCCGCCAAGTAGATTATGGGTTCTATGTTCAAGGAGCAATTGGCCGTATCTTCTACACTTTCTGGGGATATTCTGCACTTGTTATGCAATCTTCATTTGTTTAATAGCAAGTTGGCTATGTCAACACAGTGTATTACTCTCCCTCAGCTCCACCCGTCTCTTCTAGCAAGGGAGTTATACTTCAAGTCTGATTGCCGAGTGGAGCTGCCAAATCTCATGCTACTTATGCCAAGTAACAAGACTCCATGGTTCCATGATATGCAACATTTTAAGGAATTATCTATCCAAGAATATCTGTCTAATGTTGTTAGCGTCGGGTGTCTAGGGGCAACCGCCCCGATGAAGCTGCATGTCCATAGTTGGGCAAGGCCGTCTGCTGGATGGGCTCGCTATTTGAGAAGATATTACAAGGCAAGGTGCCCAAGGATTCGAGCCCGCGCTAGGCGGGTCCATTTCAAGCCAATTTCAGCTAAGAAGAGGCGGCGGCACAGGTGCAAGAGCCGTCAATTATGCATTCAGGGGTCCACCTCTTCCTCCCCTTCTTTTCATTCATCCTTCCTTCTACTTAGTTCCCACCCTTGGGTGGTGTATCTTCCCACTTCAGATCCTGCTACTATCATCTTCTCCTCTCTTCCTGGGTCTGCAAACCCCCATTCCTCTTCTTCCCATCCAGAGTCTCTGGATTTTCCCTCCTCTCACAATTCTGGGCCTCGGCCTATGCCCTCTTATCATCCCGATCTCGGGACATCTCCTAGTTCTTCTCCTCCGGTATCCCCGGGTTCTCCTTCTTATTCCCCGACCTTGTCGGGTGTCTATGATTCTCCTTCCCCGACTCTATCAGGTGGTCCTCATTCTTCTTCTCCGACCCTATCGGATGTCTACCATTCTCTTTCTCCGATCATGTCAGATGATTCTCTTTCTCATCTTTCTACTCATTCTTCTTCACCCTTTCAGGGTTCTTGCCCTTTTTCATGTTGTTTTCGAGGCTTTAGTCCGCCTTGATCTCAGCTAATCTGGTCTATTCTGTATTTGGTTCCTTGTTATCAGGGCCTCAGTGCCTTAACGAGAGAGCTCTAGCCCTCGTCTCTCTTCCTTTTTATCCCTTCTTCGTCTAGTATGATGTCTGCCACTCCCATGTGTCGAGGAATCCAATCATTTGCTCTCCTTTCATCCTTTATCCTGACAAGCAAGGAATACAAAGCTACTCGAGCTCCTCAAAGCTCGATGATTGAGATCACTTCGGGATGTCGGTTTCCACGCCATGGATTTGCAAAGGTATCTTTATTTTGAGCAAAGAAACATGCTTTCATTTCCATTATTTCTATTATTTCTGCACACGCTTATAATGTTATTCCTCAACATGGTTAAGTGGCTTTTAGAAATTTGCTTAGTTCATTTAGGTCATTTAAAATGAGTTCGCTTCTGCAGCATCCTTAGGCTGGTGATAGCTCCGCGCTGGGAGTCTAGTTCTTTCCCTGGTCGTTTAGGGTGACCATTGAGCATGGGTTTTCACACACCACACGGCGAGCCATAGCCGATTCCTCTGAGGCACACCGTTGCTGCTTTGGCCATACTTTGGGTATGCACAAAGGTCTTTTTCTCTTCTCTGCTCGGCCAAGTGTAGGGGCAAGAGATTGATGGATGAGATGACCAACCTATGCGCTTCCTAATACGAGAGAGGTCTCAAATAGGGGTAGTCTTGACCCACAAAAATGAGCTTTCATGCTTTATCTAGCAAATAAGGGTTGTCAAATGAAAATCATATATGAATGAGAAGATCAATGCAAAATTATAAATCAAAGGCATGGCAAGAGTGGCAGTACAGTTTCCCGCGAGACGTCATGAGCCCAGTCGTATGCATGCCTGATAAATATGGATCTCAAGATCAAAGACACAAAGTCCCGGCGCAACAGGCTATCTCTTTGAGGGGTAGTGCCCAGGAAGGAATTCAAGTCCCGATGTCTCCCATCCTGCATAAAGCTTGTCTCTAATTTTTCTTCTATTTCTCCCTCTTAGGCTGAGTTGTATCCTGGGTATGGCCTTAGTATGGGCACCGTTCTTTAGAGGCAGTTGGTTGTGGTAAGTCACCCTCACATGTACACCCTGCTCAAGGGAAGTCTTTAATGAGAGGGGAGGGACGGCGATCCCTGGCCAGTAGTTCGAGCCTGTCTTTGGGTGTTGCGGATAGCTATTTCAAAATACCAAAAAAATGTGATATTGTCAAAAATCCAAAAAAAATGAGATATTGTCAAAAATCTAAAAAAATTGAGATATTGTTCAAAATAAAAAAAAATAAGATTCTAAAAAAATGAAATATTGTTCAAAAAAACCAAATATTTTAAAAATCCAAAAAAAATCAAGAAAATTGAAAAATCTAAAAATATTTATCTTTTATATTTTATTTTGAGAATAGATACGTAATCTGTTTGTTAAGTGTGCAGGTTGCAGGTACTCAAGCATTCCTTGCTATATCTTTTTGCTCTATCTCCTATCCACATCTTCTGATCTGTTCTCTTCTTCAATCATATCTCTCGATCTATTCTGAATATTGTGTCCTTCTCAACTTTTGTTTGCAATGATTATATCTATATAAGAGGACTTTACCTCACGATTATGAACCTGGTAGTTCTGCTTCATTCTGATCTTGGATTTTTATTGAAGGGCGTATTTGTTTGTATCTTTTGTCCCGCCGTGTCCTTGTCTCGTCGTGTCTATGTCCCACCGTGTTGTCCCACACGTGTTGTTTTGGCCCTCACTGCATGTCGTTAGTTGTCTTGCATATGTTGTTAGTCATCCTTCTATATCTCGTGTGCTGTCCCAACCGTGTGGTCATCCCTCATGTTCTTGTCCCAACCGTGTGTTGTCTCACTACATTGTTGTCTTGTCCCCCACGTTCATCTTGCATACGTGTTATTTGTTCATGCCATTGCATATGTGCTTGTTCGTCTTGTTGTGTTATTTTCCATTCGTTTGATCGTTATGTTATGTCATGTTATTTGTCGTTCAGTTGAGCATTATCTTATCGTCGTTATGATCATGCTTGTTTATCATGTTCATTCATATTGTTGAATCCCTATGGTTTTGGTGATGGTTTTGATGATGTCTCACACTATAAATCAATCCTCTATGTTTAGATTAATGTTGTTTCATCATGTGAGTAAGTACAGTTTATTTGGTTGTCAGATAAGCATGCTATTATGATTTTATCTACACTTTGCTTAGCTAGTTTTGACAGCAGTGGGTCGACCCAACCTTGCTGATGCGTCGACTCATCTGTTCTTTGGGATAACTCCTTCAAGTCTGTACATCGGGCACTTTCTAACTGAAGTCTACACACTGGCATTAGAATTCCAAGTCTGTACTCTGCCCGACCAACTAAGTCTGCACTTTGCAAAAATCAGTTCAGCTCAACCCTATACATCCTTCCAATCCTCAACTCTATACATTGGAGTGTCAAGCTTAATGTCTATACATCGTCTCGTGTTTGCAAAGTCTGAACAGCGTCCATTGTCAAGACTCCTTGAAGTCTGTACATCGGACTGATTCTTTTGAAGTCTACACCTTGGCTTGTTCTCTTCTGCAAAGTATGTTCATTAGACTGTGGCGAAGTCTATACATTCGACTCCTTGGGCAAAGTCTATACATCGCATAGTCTGCACATTGCCTTCAGCCCAAGTGCTCAAAGCCAAGTCTATACAACGCCAACCCAACACATTGAACAGCTCTCCATGTCTATACACTAGACTTCATTTCTCTAAAGTCTATTCATTGTTGTTTGAATTGCAAGTCCATACACTGGAAACTCCTCATTTGATTGAGTCTGTACATTGAGCTCAACGTTAACACTAAGTCTATACACTTCTTTCTTGTTGCTGAAGGGAGCAGGGTCGACGCCTGAAGCTTAAAGCGTCCACGCATCAGTAGACGAAGCTTTCACGTCGTCTTCTATTGCGTCAACGCCACAAGCAAGCAGCGTCGACGCAGCAGTTAAAGAAACAGAGACTCTTACAAGCGATGAAGCCTTCACGAAATCTTCCACTGCGTCAACGCCATCAACAAGCAGCGTCGACGCAGCGGCTTAAGAGATGCCAGTATAGAAATGTACACGTTCGTGCGTCAACGCCACCAACTGGCAGCGTCGACGCAGCAGTCCAAGAAAGGGACGACTTATCTCTGGATGCCTTCAATACGTCAACGCAATATGCTGATAACGTCGACGCAGCTCGCCTATCTGTTGAAGACTTGAACACTGGACTGCCGATACCGTTGCGTCAACGCAATAGGCTGATGGAGTCGACGCAGCGGTTAAGAAGTTTGAAGATTTCTGATGACTGCGTCAACTCTTTGGAGCAAGTGAGTTGACGCCATCTACCTCCAGTTGCTGAGCGTACTGGTGCTGGGCACGTGATCCGAGGATAAGGAAAATGCCCAGATGAGGACACGTGGTCTGACAGCCTGCTGGATGCTGCCACGTAGTCCGAACTCTTAGGGCGGGAACTGTGGAAGCCACACGCGCCCTGCTGCTGCTCCAGGTATAAAATGGAGCCTTCGTCTTAAGATGAAGGTTGATCGAAGAAGAAGCCTGGAGAGCATATACGTCCTTCGATCCAGAAAAGGAAAGAAAAGTGCACAGAGAAAGAAAGAGAGGAAAAGAGCAGAGAGTTCAATATCTGAGAGGAGTTTGGTCGAGAGAGAGAGAGTGTGTGTGCTGATTGATGAATTGCTTCATTTGAAGCTACATTTGTATTGGGTTTCAGAACCGATTCCTTCTCATTGTTTTTCGTTTTCCACTTTGCTTTCGTTTATTTTTCGTCCTTCTATTCTGATCTGAATTGTTGTCCCTCCGGTGTGTGGAGGAAGGGAGTATTACTCCAGTTTCCCTCTGTGTTGCAGAGGAAGAGAGATCGGTGATCTCTGGTGGTGTTAGTGACTGGCTGTCATTAACAGTTTCCCTCCGGTGTGTGGAGGAAGGGAGAGGATTCTCCGGTTGTGTTCTAGCTGGGAGCTAGAACAGGTTTCAGGTTCTGTGGGTAGCAGAACTTGATTGAGGGATTTGTTTCCCTTGGTGTTCAAGCTGTGTGGCAGCACGTTGTTCGCAGACTGAGTCTGCATTGATCTAGCATCGTCTAGTGGAATCCTCACTCTAGTTGGAGTGAGGGGTGGATGTAGATTGCGGACTGCAATCGAACCACCTAAAAAACCGAGTGCCTCCTCTGTGGTTTGCTATTGTTCTCTACGCTCTTCATCTGCTCGGCTCTTTGCTTCCATGTGATTCGCTCTTCATTCTCATTTACATCCCTCTGTGTACGGTTTAAGGAGGTGCGTTAGCAGTAGAAAATATATTCCGCTTAAGTTTCTACAAATTGGGAGTGATCTATTCATCCCCCCCCTTCTATATCACTCTTGCTGCGCTAACACTTGGTATCAGAGCAGGTTTACGCCATGTGGACGAACGGTCAAGGAAATGGTGGTGGTCCTAGAACCTTCATGGCCGAAGGTCAATCCATTAGTCGCCCTCCTTATTTCGATGGTAGTAACTATCTGTTTTGGAAGAACAGGATGGAAGTGTTCATCAGAGCTCAGAGTCATAAATTGTGGAGAGTAATCACGGTGGGGCCATATGAGCTGCCACCAAACGAGGATGCTTGGACAGATGATCATGTGAAGCTCTCGTCACTCAACTGGACGGCGCTGAACATAATCCAGTGTGCTGTTCATCCAGAGGAATATGCTCGTATATCTGCATACAGAACTGCCAAGCGAATGTGGGATGAGCTGCAATTGATCTATGAAGGTACAGCTCAAGTGAAAGCCTCGAAGGTAAACCTCTACACTTCTAAGTATGAAATGTTTAAGATGAATGCAGATGAGAATATAACCGAAATGTATGCCAGGTTATCCTTGATCACTAACACTCTTAAAGGGCTAGGGAAGGATCTTGCTGAGGCAGATATAGTCAGGAAAATCCTTAGATCTTTATCCCCGGCATGGCACACTAAGGCCATTGTGATTGAGGAGTCAAAAGATTTGACTGTCTTAACTGTGAATGAACTCATAGGATCCCTGATGACCTATGAGATGAATTTCCAAGGAGGTGGAGAAGGAAGTGAGAGGAAGGGTAAAAATGTAGCTCTAAGAGCTTCCCGCAACAAGGGTAGTAACAGTGGGAGCAGCAGCAGTAGCCCCGAGTCTGAGTCCGAGCTTGAAGGTTTATCAAATCTCGATCAGGAGGAGCAGGCAATGCTCACTAGACAGTTCAGAAAATTTCTGAAGAAAAAGGGAAAGACCTTTAGGAAGAAGAAGCCACAACCCTTTAACAAGAATGCTGAATTTACCAGTTACAGGGATAGAAATCCTAAGAAACTGACTTGTTTTAACTGTAACAAACAGGGACACATGAGAGGCGAATGCCCAGACCTCCAGAAGAAGGGTCCCTATCTTCAGAAGAAAAACATAAAGGTGCAGAAGAAGAAGAAGCCACAGGCGATGGTCTGCACATGGAGCGAGGAAGAAGAAGATCCCGAAGATGCTTCCTCAGAAGAATATGAAGATGGAATTTGCCTTATGGCAAACAGTGAAGAGGAGGTAATAAACGTTTTTGAAAATTTCTCAATTGATGACTGGGAGGATGCTTATGGTGATTTGTTAGATAAATTTAATTCTCTTAGCAAAGAGCACAGAGTTCTGAAAAGAAAATTTAACACAAATATTGAAGAACAAACTCTGGTCTGTGAGGAAAATGAAAAGCTAAAAGAACAACTAGAAGAAATGACCTCACTAAGGAAAGAGAATGATAAGCTTAAGGGAGAAATTCAAGAAAGTCAAAAACAGCTCAATGAATTCAAAACTAAAATTGAAGAAAGCATGAATGAAATTAGAGTGAATTCAGAGAAATATGAAGCTGTGAAGAAAGTAAATGCTGAACTCCTAAACAATTCTGAGTCTCTTCAAAAGGAGCTGGAAGACAAACAGAAAATCTTAGAAAAGTTTGTCCAAGGAAAGACTAGCCTAGATGCTATACTAGGGACTAGGGTCAATTTCAATAAGGAAGGTCTAGGCTATGACCCAACCAACAAGAGACCCTTGCAATTCAAGACCATCACCTTCTGTCCAGAGAAGGGAAAAGAAAAGCTGGACACACCATCCAGCTCAAACAGCTCTAAGGAAACTCAAAGTCCTAAAGAAAACACAAAAATCAGTATTGGACAACCATTTAAGATTGGAATGAACTTTATGAAGAATAACATTAAGTCCATTCACCAGAACACAAATGGTAGCTGGACCAAGAAAATAAATAAGAATAAGAGCTGGAATTATAACAATCAGATGGGTCTAAACAAGACCTACTGGAGGAATAACTTTCATGGTCAAAGATATGCCAATCAACAAGCCTACAGGAAATTTCTTAGGAATGGGAAGACCAATGAAAGGAATAGAACTCACTTCTCCAGTTCAGCTGGATTAAACTTTAATAAACCAGAAAGGAAGATGCCAGAGAAAACCATGCTGAAACAAATCTGGATACCTAAACACTTGATCAGAGATTTAAACAATGTCCTTGGACCCAACTCATCTTGGGTTCCAAATCACTCTGCTTGATATACTTGTGTAGGTCGGCCTGGCAGCTGAAGACAACAAGTGGTACCTCGATAGTGGCTGCTCCAGGCATATGACAGGAGATCAATCCAAGTTCAGCAAGATAGAGATGAAGCCAGGGGGTATGGTCAAGTTTGGAGGAAAGAACAAAGGTAAAATTATTGGAGTTGGCACAGTAGGTAAGTCTTCCACAAATTCCATTGAAAAAGTATTACTTGTGGAAGGGCTTCAACACAACCTGATTAGCATTAGCCAATTATGTGACAGGGGTCACAGGGTTGTATTTGATGATAGTTCATGTAAAATCCTTGAAACAAATTCTGACATGGTTAAATTTGTAGCCAACAGGATTAATAATGTCTACATTGTAGACTTAGATGAGAATTCTGAATCTACTATTTGCTTATCTGCCAATTCTGAAAATGATGCCTTTGAATGGCATAGACGTCTAGGTCATGCTAGCTTTTCAACTTTAAATAAATTGGTCAAGCATGATTTAGTTAGAGGCATGCCTAGAATTAAATTCAACTCAATATCAAAAGCATGTGATGCCTGTGCTCTAGGCAAACAGACCAGAAATTCTTTTAAATTAAGATCTGAGCCATTGTCTTTTAGACCAATGGAACTTCTTCATATGGACCTTTTCGGTCCAACTAGAACTCAGAGTCTTAATGGAAACAGGTTTGGCTATGTCATCATAGATGTCTTCTCCAGATATTCATGGATATTTTTCTTAGCAAATAAGAGTGATGCATTTCAAAAGTTTAATCTATTTTTCAATAAGGTCAAACAAGAAGGGAAGTACAAGGTTAGTTCTATTCAATCTGATCATGGAGGTGAGTTTGAAAATTCCATGTTTACTGATCTTTGTGACAAAGAAGGACTAACTCACAAGTTTTCCTCTCCCAGGACACCTGAACAGAATGGGATCGTGGAGAGAAGAAATAGAACAGTGGTGGAAATGGCCCGAACCATGTTGATTGAAAGTAAGTTACCTAGAAGGTTTTGGGCAGAAGCGGCCAATACAGCAACCTACATAATCAACAGGGCCATGGTAAGACCCATACATAAGAAAACACCCTATGAGCTTCTAAAAGGTAAGAAACCAAACTTGTTTCATTTCAGAATTTTTGGAGCAAAATGTTTTATTCATAACAATGATAAGAAAGATTTAGACAAGTTTGAAGCCAAGAGTTCACCTGGAATATTCTTGGGTTACTCTGAAGTGTCAAGGGCATATAGGGTATTTAACGTATCAGATCAGAAAGTGGAAGAATCTCCACACATTCTTTTTAGTGAAAAGAAAGATGTTTCTAATGTTGAAAATCTTGACAGGGACTCCAATCATGGTGGAGATTTTCTAGAAAACCAACAAGAAGAAGAGAAGACTCAGCAGAATGGAGAAACAAATTCCCCAAATCAGGAAGGTCCAAGAGAAACAGGTGAGTCTTCAACAAATATTAGATTCCTTAAAGACCATCCTTTAGATAATGTCATAGGCAACCCTGAAGAACCTCTTCGGACTAGGTCTCATTTTAGAAATGTGAATAATGATGACTTAATTGCTTTGGTCTCACAAATTGAACCCAAATCAGTAGAAGAGGCCTTAGCTGATCAAGCTTGGGTCAATGCTATGAGTGAGGAATTAGGTCAGTTTGAAAGGAATAATGTCTGGGAGCTTGTCCCAAGACCAGATGGTATAAATATTATAGGAACCAAGTGGGTGTTCAAAAATAAGATGAATGAAGATGGAATCATCTCGAGAAATAAGGCCAGACTAGTAGCCAAAGGCTACTGTCAGGAATTCGGTGTAGACTTTGATGAATCCTATGCACCAGTTGCTAGGATGGAAGCTATAAGATTGTTGCTTGCCTTTGCATGCTCAAAGAACATTAAACTCCAACAAATGGATGTTAAAAGTGCTTTTTTAAATGGAGTTATTAAAGAAGAAGTGTTCGTTGAACAACCTCCTGGATTTCAATTTTCTCCTCAACCTAACCAAGTTTTCAGGTTAAACAAAGCCTTGTATGGTCTAAAGCAGGCTCCAAGAGCTTGGTATGAAAGATTGTCTGAATTTCTGATCAGCAAGGGCTACAAAAGAGGTAAAGTTGATCAGACTTTATTTACCAAGGGCATGAATAAAGATCTCATCATAGTTCAGGTATATGTAGATGACATTGTATTTGGATCAACTAGGCATGAACTATGTGATGAATTTTCTACCATGATGTCTGCTGAATTTGAAATGAGCTTGGTTGGAGAACTAAAATATTTTCTTGGATTGCAGGTACAGCAGCTAGAAGATGGGTGCTTCATCAACCAAACCAAATACACAATGGAACTGTTCAAAAGGTTTGGCATGGAAAACTTAAAGCACATTACTACACCCATGGGCACCAATACATCATTGGATGCAGATGAGACAGGTAAAGAAGTAAATGCCAAACTTTATAGAGGTATGATTGGATCACTACTTTACTTGACAGCCTCTAGACCTGATATACAATTCAGTGTAGGAATGTGTGCAAGGTATCAGTCTAGACCTACTGAACTACACTTAGCTGCAGTTAAAAGAATCTTCAGATATTTGTCAGCTAGTCACTCTCTTGGTTTATGGTTTCCTGCATCTCACACACTTAACCTAGTAGCATACACAGATGCTGACTATGCAGGCTGTAAACTAGACAGGAAAAGCACAAGTGGCCATTGTGAATTCTTGGGTGGGTGTTTAGTGTCTTGGGGCTCCAAGAAACAACATTCTGTGGCCCTCTCCACTGCAGAAGCTGAATATGTGGCTGCAGGGAGTTGTGGAACACAAGTCATATGGATTAAACACCAGCTTCAGGACTATCAAGTAGACCTGGGGTGCACACCTATTTACTGTGATAATACTAGTGCCATCAATCTTGCTAAAAATCCTGTTTTGCATTCACGAACCAAACACATAGAGATAAGACATCATTTTATAAGAGATGAGGTGTCTAAGAATAATTTTGAACTGATTCATGTAGGCACAGATAATCAGATTGCTGATATATTCACAAAACCTCTGGATAATGAAAAATTTTCCACATTGAGAAGAGAACTAGGCTTATACAAATTGTCTTAATTATGAAGCCTGTTCTGGTTGTGAGGGGGAGTTGTGTCTATCTGATGTTTAGCCTTCTTGCATGCTGGTTTAAGGGGGAGTTCAGAATGCTTACTGGTTAGCATTCAGAATGCTCTAAATAAAGGGGAAGCCTTGAGATTTTGCTGGAATATTTCTTTGAGGAATGCTATGTCTTAGGGGGAGCTGAGTTGTGATGTGAGAAGAGAAGTTCTTTGACAGATTCAAAAGGGCTGTCCAGATGTGTACCTTTGCTGGTCTTGCATGACTGATTTAGTGTGGTTCTCTCAGAAAGTAGAGTGTCACTTATCTCTTAAGTCTATAAGTTAGTGACTCTAATCTCCAAGTTAGAATCTTTCCTTTGGTACTCTCTCAGAGATCTGGACTAATTGCATAAAGTATATCTTCCTACATTGTCATTGATTATGGTTCAGGCCAAAAACTTGTATGTCTTGATATCTGACCCAATCAACTTGAAATCTAGACTTCAAGACTCAATTCAAGAAAAGTTCTTTTTGGTATTGTCTTCAATCATTCTATTTTTAAACTCAAGGGCTTAACTGAACAAACATGTTCTGTTTTTGATCACTGAGAAACTGGGAGCTTCATCAATGAAATGAATAGTTCTCCCAAGTCATGAGGTGTCAAATGCTTAAAATGAATGAAAAGTCATGACAGAGCAATGGTGGCTTGCTGGTGAGTAGCTGGGGACTCTGGCCTCTAATCAAGGTGTTTCCTCATGTCAAAAGCCATAGTTACTAACTCTGTTCCTTAATAAAAAAAAAGGAAGGAAGTAATGAGGTACTCACTCTGAGTAACTGGGGATTCAGGCCTCTAATCAAGGTGTCTCCCTAATGTCAAAGGAAGTGAACTACCAACTTACTCATTGATCTTCTTGAAAATCATCTCCAACAAAAATTCCTTGTTGTTATGCAACTAATGGATTGCTTGTCTTCAATACCTTGAGAACACCTCTCTGATTTTGTCTCTTGCTGTCTTATGGAATAGTTGAATGATCAGCTATATTTGGCCATACTTGTGAACTCCTGCTCTAAATCATCCACTATGTATGCTGATAAACTTGTCCATCATTCCACTTCTCTACTGTGTACTAAAGTCTCAAGAATCCTCTCTTGAGATTAGAAACTCACTTATTCTCTTAAGACCTACTCGTGACTTTCTGCACTAAGAAGTTACTGCCCTCAGTCCTCATGTTTCCAGCACTGTTATACATTCTGCAGTCCTTTTTGCTGATGTCAAAGGGGGAGGAGCTTGCAATATGAGTGAGTATTGAGTATTGGTCAAGGAGCTTGCAATATGAGTGAGTATTGGACTTGTCTGGAGTTGGTTATAAGTTGTGGGGGAGATGAGGATGAGAGTGTGTTGCAGGGAATGTTTAATTCATCTGTATGAGCATGCCTTGAATGTATTTTGCTTGTTGCAGCTGGTATTAACTTTTTGTTGAAACTTGATATTGCTTGATTCATAGTGTTGTCATCATCAAAAAGGGGGAGATTGTTGAATCCCTATGGTTTTGGTGATGGTTTTGATGATGTCTCACACTACAAATCAATCCTCTATGTTTAGATTAATGTTGTTTCATCATGTGAGTAAGTACAGTTTATTTGGTTGTCAGATAAGCATGCTATTACGATTTTATCTACACTTTGCTTAGCTGGTTTTGACAGCAGTGGGTCGACCCAACCTTGCTGATGCGTCGACTCATCTGTTCTTTGGGATAACTCCTTCAAGTCTGTACATCGGGCACTTTCTAACTGAAGTCTACACACTGGCATTAGAATTCCAAGTCTGTACTCTGCCCGACCAACTAAGTCTGCACTTTGCAAAATTCAGTTCAGCTCAACCCTATACATCCTTCCAATCCTCAACTCTATACATTGGAGTGTCAAGCTTAATGACTATACATCGTCTCGTGTTTGCAAAGTCTGAACAGCGTCCGTTGTCAAGACTCCTTGAAGTCTGTACATCGGACTGATTCTTTTGAAGTCTACACCTTGGCTCGTTCTCTTCTGCAAAGTATGTTCATTAGACTGTGGCGAAGTCTATACATTCGACTCCTTGGGCAAAGTCTATACATCGCATAGTCTGCACATTGCCTTCAGCCCAAGTGCTCAAAGCCAAGTCTATACAACGCCAACCCAACACATTGAACAGCTCTCCATGTCTATACACTAGACTTCATTTCTCTAAAGTCTATTCATTGTTGTTTGAATTGCAAGTCCATACACTGGAAACTCCTCATTTGATTGAGTCTGTACATTGAGCTCAACGTTAACACTAAGTCTATACACTTCTTTCTTGTTGCTGAAGGGAGCAGGGTCGACGCCTGAAGCTTAAAGCGTCCACGCATCAGTAGACGAAGCTTTCACGTCGTCTTCTATTGCGTCAACGCCACAAGCAAGCAGCATCGACGCAGCCGTTAAAGAAATAGAGACTCTTACAAGCGATGAAGCCTTCACGAAATCTTCCACTGCGTCAACGCCATCAACAAGCAGCGTCGACGCAGCGGCTTAAGAGATGCCAGTATAGAAATGTATACGTTCGTGCGTCAACGCCACCAACTGGCAGCGTCGACGCAGCAGTCCAAGAAAGGGACGACTTATCTCTGGATGCCTTCAATACGTCAACGCAATATGCTGATAACGTCGACGCAGCTCGCCTATCTGTTGAAGACTTGAACACTGGACTGCCGATACCGTTGCGTCAACACAATAGGCTGATGGAGTCGACGCAGCGGTTAAGAAGTTTGAAGATTTCTGATGACTGCGTCAACTCTTTGGAGCAAGTGAGTTGACGCCATCTACCTCCAGTTGCTGAGCATACTGGTGCTGGGCACGTGATCCGAGGATAAGGAAAATGCCCAGATGAGGACACGTGGTCTGACAGCCTGCTGGATGCTGCCACGTAGTCCGAACTCTTAGGGCGGGAACTGTGGAAGCCACACGCGCCCTGCTGCTGCTCCAGGTATAAAATGGAGCCTTCATCTTAAGATGAAGGTTGATCGAAGAAGAAGCCTGGAGAGCATATACGTCCTTCGATCCAGAAAAGGAAAGAAAAGTGCAGAGAGAAAGAAAGAGAAAGGAAAAGAGCAGAGTGTTCAATATCTGAGAGGAGTTTTGGTCGAGAGAGAGAGAGAGTGTGTGTGCTGATTGATGAATTGCTTCATTTGAAGCTACATTTGTATTGGGTTTCAGAGCCGATTCCTTTTCATTGTTTTTCGTTTTCCACTTTGCTTTCGTTTATTTTTCGTCCTTCTATTCTGATCTGAATTGTTGTCCCTCCGGTGTGTGGAGGAAGGAAGTATTACTCCAGTTTCCCTCTGTGTTGCAGAGGAAGAGAGATCGGTGATCTCTGGTGGTGTTAGTGACTGGCTGTCATTAACAGTTTCCCTCCGGTGTGTGGAGGAAGGGAGAGGATTCTCCGGTTGTGTTCTAGCTGGGAGCTAGAACAGGTTTCAGGTTCTGTGGGTAGCAGAACTTGATTGAGGGATTTGTTTCCCTTGGTGTTCAAGCTGTGTGGCAGCACGTTGTTCGCAGACTGAGTCTGCATTGATCTAGCATCGTCTAGTGGAATCCTCACTCTAGTTGGAGTGAGGGGTGGATGTAGATTGCGGACTGCAATCGAACCACCTAAAAAACCGAGTGCCTCCTCTGTGGTTTGCTATTGTTCTCTACGCTCTTCATCTGCTCGGCTCTTTGCTTCCATGTGATTCGCTCTTCATTCTCATTTACATCCCTCTGTGTACGGTTTAAGGAGGTGCGTTAGTAGTAGAAAATATATTCCGCTTAAGTTTCTACAAATTGGGAGTGATCTATTCATCCCCCCCTTCTATATCACTCTTGCTGCGCTAACAGTCTTGTCCCCCACGTTCATCTTGCATACGTGTTGTCTGTTCATGCCATTGCATATGTGCTTGTTCGTCTTGTTGTGTTATTTTTCATTCGTTTGATCGTTATGTTATGTCATGTTGTTTGTCGTTCAGTTGAGCATTATCTTATCGTCGTTATGATCATGCTTGTTTATCATGTTCATTTATATTGTTGTTGTCTTATTTGAAAATCCATAAAAACAAAAAAAAATTAGAAAATTCAAAAAAATGCCGTTTCGCTTGGCAAGTAAGTCAGGTATAGCTCTCTATCCCATCTCATTGTTACATTACTATATGTTATCTACATTATTATAGCCTCTCAAGGACCAGCTGGTTGGCCGTGTGTTCTGGGATCTGATGTTCCCCTTTTACAAAAACGATGATGATCTAGGAGCATACAGTTAATCGTTGGATAGGCCACTCGATTGAGTCAGGTGGGGGACGATAGACTCTGTCTCGCACGCCGTGGTTTAAGAAGACTCTTGACCCCATCCTAACTCAGTCTAGCAATATTATCCTTGAGTACTTTCTATTTTACCTTTCTTTGCATTCGTTTTGATGATTTCTTTATTTTAGCCCAGCATGCATTATGTCTTTTTTTTAAGCATTCACGTCTCGTGATCCGTTCAAGGTTTCTCCTCAGCAATGGTTAATTGCACTTCAGTTCTCTTGGTGTAAGAGATTCTTCATTCCACTCTGAATTCAAACGATTTCTCTGATCTTGCCGCTTAGTTTGGTTGGCCAGCATGATTCCTGTCTGGATTTTATCTCAATTTTATCTTTCATTTTCCAGCTCTTACGCTGTGTTCCTTCCGACCCACTCATTGTCCGTGGATTGTGTCCCCAATGAGGCTGGTCATGTTTTCTTTCCTTTAGTTTAGTTCTCCAGACATGTCTCATCCTTGTCATCAATTTTAGGTGGTTAGTTTGGCATTTTCAGGAGAATTCCTATCACTTGTTGGTGTGACGGGTGTCTTTTTGCCTTGATGCCCACTTATCAGTTCTCTCTGCTTCATCTCCATTTCACGTCGCTATCGCTTTCGCTCCATCTCCTTTTCATTTTGCCTCCGCGTCGCTTTCGCTCGTTCCCTTGCGAAGCGGACATCAAGGAGTGGCATCTATTGAAACCCGTTTTTAGCCCGCAAGTTGTGTCATTTCTCATATTCATCATTTTTGATGTCCCGAAGTATCCATTATTTTGAAGCCTTTCTTGGATGGATTTCGAGCCCATTTTTATTGTTTCCTATCCTTTGAGTCTTGGAGATCATGATTTCCTAGAGCCCTGGAGCTTATCTTATCAAATTCTGGCTTCCAAGTCAACTTACGGCCCATTTATGCCGACTTCTCTCAAGTAATCGGCTCTCTCCCTCTACGTAGTCCTGAAAGTGGTCCTTTTTCATCTCCTTCTATTCCTCTTTTCAAACAGTTGTCTTCACCAAACTTGTTCATCTTTTTAATATCTACAATTTCTTATTCTACTCTGTTGGCCGTTTCTACTCTGTTTGTGAGCTATTCTCATTTTTCCGGAGTGATGTGCTGTTCACCTATGTCCCAAAATTTTCTTCTCTGTTCCAGCCCCATTTTCTCTATCTTCCAATCATTTTCTCAACTTGCTCTCTTCACAAAAGTTGTTCCTCTCTCAGTTATATACAATTTCTTCTTCTCCCACTTTTACTAGTTTTGCCCCGTTTAAGAGAAACGCTTCTATTTCCAAAGTCACACGCAGTCTGTCCAGAATTTTCCTTCAGGTGTGAAGGTCTAGTGTAAGTGCGTCACAGCACATGTAGCGGTCTATCGTAAGACCGTCAGAGCACATATGACAGTCTAGCATAGGTGCATGACACCCAAACTTGCATGAAATCACCCCGTTCGACCCCTAGAGTGTGGCAGTCCTACCCTAGATCGTCAGAGCACATGTGGCGGTCCTACGATAGACTGTTACACACAGCAGAGAGTCCAATTTATGCTGGACTCTGCCCCGAAAACTACGCGGTGAGCCTATCTTGCAGAGTCCATAACTTTTTCAATTCTTATCCAAATTGATCCCCATTTTTTCCTACTCCTAGCCCTTTGTACTATCTTGAATTTGGTTCATAGAAATCAAATTTTCATTGGCTATATCTCTCGGGATCTGGGTCGATCGGGATTTAAGCATCCTGGTATAACTAAAACTCTGTTTTCTAGTGCGACGGGGCTACCTTCCAAGAGCCATATCTTCTAGAATCCTCCTCCGAATTGATCCTCGTTTGTTCCAATCTCTTGTCCTTATTATTATCTCGAGTTTGATCTAGAGAACTTGATTTATCTTGGACTATATCTTCGGAAATCGTGATAAGAAGATGGGGCTTTCTTATAAAACTCTATAAAAAACTGCCCAGTTCACAGTCGCGACGGGGGGGGGGGGGGGGGCTCTTTCTTGGTTCGGGGTGAAGCCATGCTGCAATTCCAACTCACAACTTCAACCCTGGCTTGAAGAGGGAAGTATTAGCTTTCCATTACATCCTTTTGGGCTTGATTTCATGATCTATATTCTTAGTTCTCTTCCTCTTAAAATCACAAATCATCATAATTTTCTGAACTTTTCTGCTATATATGCGTTTTCCCCTATTTTGCATCAATGTTTTGTCTCTATTCTCTCAATCAAATCTCGTGATTTCAAATCTCATGCATGCACAATACACACACCTATTATTTCCACCCTTCCACAGGTGTTAAAAACCTCCCCCCGGTGAGTTTGCCCTCAATTTCTACACCTATTTTATCACTGTGGGATTGATGCTACACATGCATGTTCTAATGAATTTTTTATCCTTATTTTGGCTTTGTTTTACAGGAGAGCATGAATACAACGTGAGGCCCTCTTCCTCTAGCCGGTTGGAGGGAGAGGAGGTTTGAATTCACAAAGTTCCCCGCACCTCGTTTGTCAAGTGCGATCAAGTTTTCTTTCCAAGGTACGCGGCGCCGTTCTTTACACTTCTTCATCCTTTGGCATTGCTAATCCTTGGTGGCGATCACTGTTAGTATTTCTCATCCTTTCATCCTCCTTGTCTTTGATTCACATGTTTATGCATGTATGTATTTAAAGGGGGCGGGATAGAAATCTAATTAAAATAAATCAACATGCTCGAGCATCTTCTCAATCGAGGCAACCAAACGACCAGTTCAACAGAAGTGAAACACCTCAGGAGCTGCACAGACTTAAGCTGGGATGACCAAAACACATGAGAACATTCATGGCCATCACACCAATGCTAAAAGTCATCAGCCACCTGAACAAGTGAGGGAAAAATCTCAAACAATGTACTATAGATTCAAGCCTACCGGCGAACTCTGCCAAGTACAACATGATCGAGACAAACATCACGAAGAAAAGGAGCATCCTGTCACATCCTGACGAGAGCAAAACTATATCGTACAGTGCCAACACAGGATGCACAAGACAACACACGGAAAACAACGTGATAAGGAATCGTAAAACCTAAGCCAATGAAAGACTGTACTGGACTTTAAGGACTCTGAATACTGTATATCTCGAATTCCCTTGTACTTCACACAACAACGCTCTGATACCACCTATGACGACTCGGACTCCGGATACCGGATATACCCAATAGGACTACCGAGTAGACCTGATATCACTTGGAACCCGTGAAGCCTCCCAAAAGTTGTAAAGCTCCGAAGGGATAAAAGGATTGTTGTGTAGTACATTGAAGTCGCAGATATAACAGTAAGCAATTAAATTTCATTGATCAAGTTTGCTAAAGTAGTAAGAAATAAAATTACTTTTTAATTAACAATTAATTATACCAGAGTCCAGTCCAAAAGAAAGACAAGTACAGTCAAATAGGAAAGAAGAACGTACACTGAGGTCAGGGGAAGCCCGACGCAGGTACCGCTGGCAACTACGACACGTCACGCCAGGAACCGCAAGAAAATGAAGACAACCACACCTGAAAAGCAGGGGTGAGTCTCGTGTCGCTGGCTCAGTAGGGGTCACGCGAATCCCCACTGAAAAATAACGTAGTAACACGGAACAATAGCTAAAGCAGCAGTAGTAGTAAAGTAGGAAAAGCTAAACTACAACCAGAAAGCTGTAAAAGAATCTGGAAACGGAAGGAGTAGGAACAGCTAAAAAAAATGGAAAAGAAGCCGAATCGAAATAGAACCTCAGCTCTTACGCTACTCCAATGACAACAGAAGGGCGAACATTGATCTCACAGAGTTAGGAGTTACCGATTCGTCGACACGAGACCAAGCCTAGGAAAAGACTCACAAAAAGAGGCAAAAGGCCTAGAAGAGACTTAGACAGACACAGACACTAACGCATACATGACTAGATTGTCATGCACGTAATAGAGCTGACCTCGGGTAAAGTCAAGAATAGACTAACCCGGAAAAGGTCACGACACGATGAACGAGAAACACGGGAGTCACGTGTCACGTGACGGAAGTACCTCCGCACTAGAAGCACAGCCAGATGCATCCACTAACATCTTACACTGCGCCGCAAGTATCTCACTACGGATGCCGAGAACGATGGAGACTGAGATACTCTCTGAACCAGGAAAAGGTTCAGGAACAAGGGACAACAGTAACGAGTGACTAGTCAGGGTTACGCTCATCGGCGTTCATCCTAGACGCCCCTGACCACGTGTGCACACACAAGCTCAATGCCATGAGCCAGGCCTCTAGTTAGTTTCCCCCCCCAGCGGACGCTACTGACAAGCAAGGGAGCCCACGGAAACTAGCTTACGAACCGTCTGTCGGGAACTGCCCCGCCACTACTCCCAGGTGGGCCGACACAGGCGCATGTCATCAGGCTACGACTAGTGAAGGCTCACAAGACACAAAGACTCTGCAAACATGAGCGCTATGGTACAGACAGGCCACGCAAGCCCTGCCACACGTGCTACGAAGCACAAGACACGAGGTAGCATACCAAACTACCACCAGACTCAGGATAGTCAACAAGAACTGCAACACAACGATCCTTGAGTCAGATGAATCGGGGTCAACATCGTCGTACACATCGGCAACAAGCCACCAATCAGTTTAATCATAAGCCACAAGAAACAATAATGGATCATTGGATCCACAAACCCGAAGAAAATGACACACGGAGACCTGAAGGTTCACCAAGACCCTCTACGCATCTGGACACGTAGACCGATGTAGGATAGTACCTCTTGGTGTCCAGAACCATGTCTCAATTCATACAAGATTACTGAGACATCCAAGAGTCACCCGCCAACCACTGATCACACCGGGTTGACCAGACATCAATAATGACTCTGAAACCATTGCGAAACAGTACGCGACATAATGCCACTCCTCGGTCACCTACGACTTGGTCATCGCCCTCATAGGATGTCCAAGATATCCACGGGACTACGGGCAAATCACACGGCAGGGCTAAGATAATTTGGTGGCCAAACCATCAGAAAAACAACACGAAATAGCACTCTGGGGAATACACGGTCGCCTACCTGACCGCTCAAAGGACTAGGTGGTCATCTAGAAGCCGCTATTCACAACCAGAGGCACAGACACCAAAATAGTCTACATATAGGCCGCTCAATGAAATAAACGGTACATATATGGGCCGTCCCACTAATTCAGCGGTCAAAGACAAGGTCGCCTTACTCAGAAGACTCCTAGGGTTAAACGGTCTAGTTGAGACTGTTACATACTACAAACGGTCTACTCAAGGCCCCTTAAAAGACTGGAGCGGTCATGCACCTGGCCGCTTAGACCAGTCAACCCTCAAACCAACATAAGCTGACCAGATGGCTATGCGGTCTACCATTGAATCATTTCACTAGCTATACGGTCAGCCTGAGGGCCGTCCCAAGCATGAAACGTTCGGGGCTGAACCGATGAGCACAACCGACTTAAAATAGTAACTCGGTCAAACGGTCAATAGTGATCTAACAATGGACCGCTCAAGGCATGAAACGGTTTAGGGAAGGACTGCTTCACCAACCGCCATAGAATCATTGACTATGGTCAACCTCACTAAGCGGTCTAGCAAATGGCCGCTTACCCAAGCTACACGGTCTGTCGTGAGACCGCTCGATTGAACCGGATGACGAAAGAACCTGAACGGTCATTGAAAGGCCATTCATAGGAAGGAAACAGTCCTATAATGGACCGTGAAACACATAGGGCGGTCTATCATTGGGCCGCTAAGGCCCAAACCGACCTACTGTTTGAAAATAAGAAACGGTCCTAACTGGACCACTTACACCATGAAAACAATCACATGATAGACCGCGCCAAACACAAAACGGTCACTACTGGACCGCCAAAGCATGAAAACGGTTATTGTTAAACCGTTTAGGCGTCGCGGCGAATGAAATAGGAGATCGGCCGAATCTCAGCCTTTCCACGCCCCATTCGTGTCTAAACGAAGGGGATACAAGCCTAATGGCCATACAAGCCTTCCACAAACTAGAAGGGGCCAAAACGACACAAAAATCACAAGAAACGGGCGATTCTAGCGAATCGACCCTAAACGAGTGGCATGGGTTCCCGGGCTTCTACCGGTCCCAAATGACCACCGATCACGATGAAACTTGTGGAAAAGGAATGCTGACATTCCAGGGGTTCAAATGACACTAACTGATCTAAAAATCATAGCTGTTTTCCAGCGAACCCGACGAACACCCCCGAAGCATGAATTTCTCGAACTTGAAAGAAACCCACTCGTTCTCACACCATTCGACGTGAAACTGCGAGGGAACATAGCAGAGGAGTAGGTGATCCGTCTCCCTACCTCCACCGAAGATTCTGAGCACCGTAGTGACTAAACCGCGTCAAAAATCGCATCACAAGCTCGACCGTCGGCTTTGAATCCATCGTTTGGGATCACGTCAGAAACGGTCCGATCCTCACCCCATCGTGCACCCGATCACTACCACAACATCTCCACTGCCTGCCCCTACCTCCTCCGTCTGTAGTCGGGAGGGCGAGAGAGGAGAAAAAATGGGAGAGAGGGGGGGAACACGCGCGAATGAGAGGGAGGAGAGAGGAAAAGAAAAAGAAAAAGAAAAGAAATTAGGAAATTTTCCTAATTTCTAAAAATCTGATTTTTAGACTGAAAAAACACTAATTCAGAAAAATATGGAAAAATAGTCGAAATGATCCTCTCAAAGAGTACATCGCAACTGTAGCATCCTCGAGTCGATAAACTGAGAAATAAACTCACCACTGGGTTCTGTAATTAGTACGAGAGAAAAACCCACGCGGATCATAAAACTCAACTCAGGAACCACAAAAGTGATCCTAAAGCACTCCGATGAGGATCTAAAAGATCCGATAAGAATCTAGGGTATTACAGTAAAGGTGCAATGGAACAAATGCTTAGAGCAAGAAGCCACATGGGAGACAGAAGAATCTATGAAGAGAAGGTTCTCTGACTTATTTTGAAATTGTAAGTACTCTACACCATCTATGTCTATATGAATTGAATTTGGGGACCAAGTTATTTTAAGTGGGGGAGGGTGTAGCACACCGGATCAAATTATAGAAAATAAAATTTTCTAAATCAATTACACATAATAAATAAGCAAGACAAGGGCCCAACTTAAACAAAATATAAAGTCCAACTCACAAACCATCACCATTGGGTCTCAACCCATACACATTCAAAAGCATTAACACTTAACCTACGTGGGCCTCACGTACGTAAGATTAGCTTAAAGCTAATGGGCCATAAGGATGTCAGAGGCCAAGGGATATAAAACATAAATACATGCATAATTAATGGCTTTTTACAAAACACCTAGGCATTTATATTCCCTTTGAACATGCATAGGCTCTAGGGTTTTTAGATGTTAGGATCTCTCCCTATAAATAAAGCCCTCCATCGAATGAGCTAAAGGCTACTGCTGCTGCTCGATATGTTTCCCTACGTCATCATCTTCCTCCTTTGCTGCTTCCTGCATATCGCTACTGCTATTACGGAGGGGTTCTGCATCACTGCCATGAGAAGAAGCCCCTACTTCTTCCTCCGTTTTTTCCTCTGTTACTGTAGTCGTGCATGAAGGAGGAAGGCTATCCTTCTTCTTTTACGTTCCTTGCTAAAGTTGCTTCATCTACTACTATTATTCCTTCGTATTCCTGCTATTGCGGTTGCAGTTGCTGCTGCTAATTATTCTTCTTATCTTCTCACATTTTTGTTGTTTCCAATCAACCCATGAGGTAGATTTTCTCAAGAACTAAAGCACAAACTTATAGTAATAAGTGTTGCATGCATAAACGACCATGATATCATCTTTACATATCGTATTCGAAGTTATGTTCTTGATTTTATATAGGTTTTGTTTAGAGTTTCTGTTACATATGAAAATAGCGACCAGAGCAGTGGCCGCTTAGTAATGAATGATCAGTTAGACGACCGCAAATTTCTGGAATTTACGACAATCTCCTAGCCGCCAATTAATGAGGAACCATCCCCTTGTCGCTATTTCTTTCAGAGCACTTAATAGTTATCCCATGTTTAAAATAAAATAATTATGGAACCATGTATCTAAAAAACATGTGTTGCATATTTCTAGATTTCTTGTATTTTTCTCTACTTGTTCATGTCACTGGTTTCTTAAAAGTCATTATAAACGTCAATATGCTATTGTTCATGCTAAATTGAAAGAAATGAACAGTGAATTGTGTCTAGACAAGTACCTACCGGATGCTTTATGATTTGTATAGGTAAAAGAATGAACGATTGGTTGTACAGTCACCTATTCTTGATATAGCACCTTGGTACAGAGTCGCTTATTCTTGATTCTCTATTTAAAAAGGAAAAGAATGCAGAGAAATGAATTAACGACCATTGCTTGGATGTTATTTAAATATGTGGCACCTTTCTAGAAGGTCGCCTAGTCTTGTGAAAACTATAAAATTGTTGTAAAATATTGACTTGGCAACATTGTGAACAGTCACACATTTATATAGCGCCCTTCTGAGGGGTCGCTATTTCCTGCTTCTCAATTTTTATCAGATTTTGACCCATACCGCAGGTCTATTGGTACTCTTATCTCACATCCGAAGATAGAGTCCCTATTTCACATTGTTTCTCGCTTACACCTCAACTCTTGATGATGATTAGACCCTCCGCAAGATATTCCTTCCTTTCAACTAGTACTTTCCTCATTGAGAGCTCCGTAAGTCTACGCTAGCCTTAGATTCCCTCAAGACAGCCGAGCTGGTTGTACCCTAAAAATTCTAGAACCCTGCTAGTCATGTCACTCTAAAGAAACATGACGTTCTAGCCCTTATAGAGTGATGTTTCTGCCCTCTTTGAGAAGTCTATCTCCGTCTGGAATTAGTGACTATGACGTGGACGCCAAAAGGAATTGGCGGCCAGGCCAGTGGGCACTGATAACTAAATTAGTGGCCATCATATGGACGCTATTTCTTCATGCATGTATTATTCACAGGAATGAGCGACCACCATAGTGGACGCTATTTCTGTAATTGGAGGCTATCTGAGTGGACGCCAATTACCCAGTTTCATGATATGTCAAGGTTTTTATGTGATTTATCGATATGTCATCCTTACTCAAAGTTATGTCCTTGAACTCCTCATTCTGTGAATCTACCTTAAAGTTCCTACAATGGCTTAATCCTTTGGAATTCTACTGGCTATAACTATAGTGGATGTCTAGATATTTTACATGACTCAATGCCTGGCAATTATGGGGCTCAGTCTAGTCCTGGGAGGAGAGCCCGAAAGTACTTGTGCCCATGGGAGCTATATTGACCACGGTGTGGCATTGCACTGGAGTGCATGACTAGCTTCATTAATCGACGACATTCCACACTCTTTCGCTATTATGTGCTTGAAATTACATGACATGACTTCTGTGGCCTGGATTGGGCAAGGTACTTGAACGGATAAAATAGTCAATTTTCATAACTTTACTTGATATTACATGCTTGATATTTCTTTATACCTGTATGATTCCTCTTGAAAAATACTTGTTCGTTCTTGATATCTCTTGATATGTTGACTCTTGACATTATCTCATGACCTTTCATTATTAGTGATACTTGCATTCATGTAACATGTAATTTACTTAAAGCAAACTTGTACTTGTGATATAATTCTTACTAAGCGTTCGCTCATCCTAGTTTTTTCCTCTTTTTCAGGTAATTTTGATGACGAAGATCATTTGGATGAGGATGGACACGAGTGAAGAGAGTAGAGCTATTCTGATCATTGAAGCTACTACCTAGTCATGTCTTTTTCATCTTTCTTGAGTCTATCATTGTAATTTTCCTTTCATTAAGTCTAGAATGTCAATTAGTACTCTTTTCCATTTAAAGGATGATGCAATGGAGATATTTATGGTAATGATGAATAAAGGACTTCGTTATTGACTTTATTTGCGCACTTTGTCTATACATCGAATTTCTTTATGCTATGATTGACATGAATGATATAAACTCGTCACGTATACCGGGTTACTTCCGCTCTCGGGGTGTGATAGTAGGAGTACCTTAAGGACTTCAATTTCTCTATACAATACCACCCGAGGAAGGCAAATGTTGTGGCGGATGCACTCAGTAGAAAACCAATGGCCATTCTATCTAGCCCGCAGAAAGGTATGACCTACCTTGTACAAGACTTTGTTGTACTCCTGGTTTTGATGATGACAACAGTAAGATATTGGATATAGACACTTAACCTCCTAATAAATGTTTAATAGGATCAAAGGGGTTGCAGGGTGCTCAATGCGTCAACGCCACCAAATGGAAGCGTCGACACAGCAGTGCAAAATCAAGAAAGAAGCCCCTGGGTTAATTGGTGCGTCAACGCAACGTTCAAGTGGAGTGGACGCATCAGAGCATTGATAGCTTGGGCACAAAGTCTATACACCAGCTGGATCCATTTAGTCTGTACATTGGCATATCTTCTTCAAGTCTGTACATCGGGCACCTTCTTAATGAAGTCTACACATTGATCCTAATACTCTGGTCTGTACACTGCCCGACCAGTCAAGTCTGCACAATGCCAAAGTCAGTTCAGCTCAACCCTATACATCCTTCCAAGCCTCAACTCTATACATTCGGTTCCTTGGGGAAAGTCTACACATCGCTTAGTCTGCTCATTGCCTTCAGCCCAAGTGCTCAAAGCCAAGTCTATACAATGCCAACCCAACACATTGAACAGTTCTCCAAGTCTATACACTAGACTTCATTTCTCTAAGTCTATACATTGTTGTTTGCACTGCAAAGTCCATACACTGGAAGCTCTTCATTTGATTGAGTCTGTACATTGGGTTCAATGTTAACATGAAGTCTGTACACTGGTTTCTCTGGCACGTTAACACTAAGTCTATACAGTTCATTATTGTTGCTGAAGGGAACAGGGTCGACGCCTGAAGCTTAAAGCGTCCACGCATCAGTAGACGAAGCTTTCACGATGTCTTATATTGCGTTAACGCCACAAGCAAGCAGCGTCGACGCAGCAGTTAAAGAAGCAGAAACTCTTACAAGCGACGAAGCTTTCACGATATCTTCCACTGCGTCAACGCCATCAACAAGCAGCGTCGACGCAGCGGCTTAAGAGACGCCAGTATACAAATGTACATGTCTTCAATGCATCAACGCAACATGCTGATAATGTCGACGCAGCACGCCCATCTATTGAAGACTTGATCACTGGACTGCCGATACCGTTGCGTTAACGTAGCAGGCTGATGGAGTCGACGCAGCGGTTAAAAAGGTTGAAGATCTCTGATGGCTGCATCAACTCTTTGGAGCAAGTGAGTTGACGCCATCTAACTCCAGTTGCTGAGCGTACTGGTGCTGGGCACGTGATCCGAGGATAAGGAGAGTGCCCAGATAAGGACACGTGTTCTGACAGCCTGCTGGATGCTGCCACGTGGTTCGAATTCTTAGGGTGGGAACTGTGGAAGCCACACGCGCCCTGCTGCTGCTGCTGCTGCTATATATATGAGCCTTCTTCCACTAAAGAAGGCTGATCGATAGAAAAAGAGCAAAGTCTATACATCGAGTCTGAGAGCAGCAGAGAGTATTCGATCCAGTGAGAAGAGAAGAAGAAGAAAAAGAAGAGTGGCAGAGTGAGAGAAGCAGCAGAAGTAAAAAGAGAAAGAGAGAGAGCTCGCGAGTGAGAGAAGGAAGCAGAGAAGAAAAGGAAGAGAAAGAAGAAGAGAGAACGAGAGATAGGAAGCTTCATCTGAAGATCTATCTTCACTGGACCGTGGATCAGATCCAGGCCAGTGAGCTCTGTTGAGAGCCATATTGTGCATTTTATCTTTTACAGCTTTCTGATTGCTGTGTTATTTTCCTTTATTGTTTTTCCTTTGTTTTCTGATTATCTTTGTTCTTCCGATCCTCTGGACTGAGGTCGGGTTCCTCCTGTGGACTCAGGAGAAGGGAGATCTGATCTCCGGTTCTGGGCTTGTGGATTGTAAGTCCAGGGGTCCCTCCGGTTGGGAGGAAGAGAGGTCCTCGACCTATGGTTTGCTGGTGACTGGAAGTCACTGGTTGGTTCCCTCCTGGTCTGGAGGAAGAGAGACTTCGGTCTCTAGTTTCCAAGTGGCTGGGAGTCACTTGGGGTGTCCCTCCTGTTTGGAGGAAGAGGGGAGGTTGTTCCCCTGGTCAAGCTGTGTGGCAGCAACTGTTTACAGACTGAGTCTGCTTGGTTCTAGCGTTTGCTAGTGAAGCCTCACTCCGGTTGGGAGTGAGGGGTGGATGTAGGTCTGGAGGACCGAACCACCTTAAAATCTTTGAGCAGTGGTTTGCTTGTAGTGTGTTCTTCCATATCTCCTACCACTCTTCACAGATTGTCTTGAGATTTCTTATTCTCATTTTGTGCTGCTTCCGCTAGTTGGTTATTTGGGGGCCAGTTACATATTTGCTCTTTTGTTTAAAAGGATTTTCAACTGGTTCATCAGATTGCTTGATTTGCTTCCGCTAGATGCTTGGATAGGCTCGCTCCACCTGCTTGTTATTTTGTCTAATCGAATTAGCTTAACTCCGGAACTTGCTTAGCATCTGATTTTTTAAATGGGGCATTATTCGTAGCAGGATACATTCACCCCCCCCCTCTGTATCCGGGCCTAGCACCCTAACAGACTTTGCTAAATTGAATCTAGATGTTGACTTGAAAAATGAAAGGTCTATTGTCGCCAATGTTAGGTCACAACCCACACTAATAGAAGATCTAGTCAATCTTTAAGAGAATGACCCTACACTAGTTGAGATCAAAGCAAATACTGATCAACGTCCAGACTTCTCTATCACGATAGATGGAAGATTACTATTCCGGGGTTGGATTTGTGTGCCTGACCATACTGAAACATAGAAGTTAATTATGGAAGAAGCCCACAAGTCAAGATATGCACTTCACCCTGGTGCTATCAAGATGTATCAAGACTTAAAAAGGAACTTCTGGTGGCCTAATATGAAGAGAGAAGTGGCGGACTTTGTATCTCGCTCCCTCACTTGTCAACAAGTTAAGGCGGAACACTTAAAACCTACTGATAAACTACATCCCTTAGAAATTCTCGAGTGGAAATGAGAGAGTATAGAGATAGATTTCATCATGGGTTTGCCAAAGATAAGAGGTGGACATGATGGCATATGGGTGATAATAGACTGATTGATAAAATATGCACACTTTCTACCTATTAAGAGTCGATGGTTTGTGGATGTCCTGGCGGCATTATATATAAGAGAGATTATTAAATTACATGGAGTCCCTATCACTATTATATCTGATCAAGACCCTAATTTCACAACACAATTCCAGAAGGGTCTACAACACTCATTAGGGACCTGACTAACTTTTAGCACAATATATCACCCTCAAACTGATGGTCAAACTGAAAGAACCAATCAGGTAGTTGAAGATATGCTTAGAGCATGTGAAATTAATTTTGGTGGAAGTTGGCACGACCATTTGCCTCTAGTCGAGTTTGCCTACAATAATAGCTATCAAGCTAGCATACAAATGGCACCGTTCGAGGCATTGTATGGAAGGAGTTTTCGTTCACCAATCTGCTAGAATGAAGTTTGGGAAAAATAACTTCTAGGCCCAGATCTTCTCAGAGATACAACCGAGAAGGTGAAACTTATTAGAGAAAGACTCCAGATGGCTTAATCAAGACAAAAGAGATATGTTGATATCAGAAGAAGAGACCTGGAATTTCAAGTGGGAGACCACGTGTTTCTCAAACTTTCCCCAAGTCATGGAATTCAAAGATTCGACATCAAAGGCAAGCTTACTCCGAGATTTATAGGCCCTTTTGAAATTCTTGAAAGGGTTGGCGAGATCGCGTATCGGATAACATTGCCCCCTCAACTATCTAGAGTTCATGATGTGTTTCATGTATCGATGCTCAAAAGGTATGTATATGACCCATTCCATATTGTAAGTCATGACGATCTAATAATACAGAAGGACCTGACGTATGCGCAAAAGTCACGTAAAATAATTGATCGAGAGGTACAACAACTTCGGAATAAAACCATTCCAATGGTAAAAGTCTAGTGGAGTAAATGCCTAGAACAAGAAGCTACATGGGAGACGGAAGAAGTTATGTGCAAGAGATTTTTGGAGCTATTTAATTGTAAGTAAAATACACTCTCCATAAATCCCATGCAATGAATTTGGTGACTAAATTCTTTTTAAGTGGGGGAGGGTGTAGCTACCTTGGTAATCTTCCCAGAATTATTAAAAGTTTAAAAGGATTTTTTAATCATTTAAGTGCTTAATAGGCTAATTAATTGATTTATAGGTTAAGGCCTTTGATAAATAGGCCCATTTAATAACCAAGTGATTAAGCCCACTTAGAGTGGGCCTTAGACCCTAAAATTTAGCCTCTTAACCGAAGCCCAACCCTAGAAATGTAATAGGGTAATTTTATCTAATTAAAATAAGATAAATAGGGGAATTGGAGTTTGAATTATGTTAAAATTCAAATTTCGGGGAGCTGGGCAAGTGGGGGTCTATCGCGAGACTACTACTTGGTAAAGGCGGTCTAGACCAGACTGCTACCTTCTTTCGAAAATGGAAACTAATAAACAAGGAATAATCTAGATTTTTATCCTCCCAATCGCCAAGGATCGATGTGATCTGGAATGGGGACGTACCTAGGACTCTTAAGGGATCGAATTAACACCCCATAGGACTTCTAATTTGATCTAAAACCTCAGCCCTAGGCCATTCCCTATAAATAGGTCCCAGATCCATCCTACGCGAACCCTAATTTTAGATCGCATGGTTCGAAGGTATAGTATCGTTATTTCAAGTTCATCCTTTAGGGTTATTTGTTTCCTTTAGTATCTTCTAACTTCCCCTATTAGGAGATCAAGAGGTTAAAGAGATAGAGCACTCGGATGTAGCAATTTCTACGCAGGACGCGTAGGAACCAGAGCCCTCATTCGGCGATAATTTTGCACTCTAGGAACAAATTCAGAGGTACATTATCTCATGCTTGGCTAAAACATCAAGCTAGGAACAAAAGCCCTATGATCTCTCGTGATTTCATGCATTGTACACGTCGTATTTCATGTTTTCCCATGACTGTGCAACTAGATAATGACTACATGCATGTCCTTGCAACTAATGGGGAAAATATTAAGTTTGGCCAAATCCATACATTCTCATGCATCATTGACATGTTATCAAGTTTTATCTTATACTATTTACATAGCCCTCATGATTATTTGCCATAGAATCGGCTCTATAACATAAATTCATCTCTGTCTGTTGCAGACAGAAGGCAGTCCTATAGAGACCGCTACTTCCAAGTGGCGGTCCTCAAAAAATAGCTATCTGGTTTCTGTAACCAGATTAAACCCAATTTATGCCCTATTATATGTGATATTAAGCATGTCTTATTTCGTTATTTCTGCCCTTGATCGTGTCATGACTTCATAGTTAGCGTTAGCATGTGCTAAAAGCTTATTTTCATGTATATTATTTTCATGCCCAAATCTTATAGTTTTTGTGTTTAAGGGTTTTAATGTGAGTTCCTCTACTTGGATTAATGCTTTGGTGCACTCCCTTCTCATCTCCATTCTATTTTATTAGTTCACTTACAACGCGTATTCTGATACGTTGCTATTAGATCACTAGCACTTTGATACTAACACCTCTTGGACTTGAGAGCTGATGCGCACAAACACTCGTCGTTAGAATGCCGTGTCATGATTTTAAAAATATACCGCACTCACTCACTAAAAAAGATATTAATTCAAAGTAAAGTGAGAGTACGGGTCGATCCCACAAGGAAGAAATATTTATTATTAAACAAGTTGGAAAACTCTTATATTTTTTAGAGCAAATTTTAAGTGAGATTTTGAAAATAGAAATTAGTGTGAAATGAAATTGCTTGCAATTAAATCTACCTAAAGAATATTAGAGGGTTGAGAAGAGAAGAATGAAAGAGATAGAAAGAGAAATAGAGATTGGAATGCAATGGAAATTTAACCTTTATTGCTAGCAAGTGAACTTACAAGATCCATGAAAATAAAAATTACAACCAACATAAACTAAAGAACAAGGGAAGAAAAGAGAGCCAGAAAAGTGGAAGAGTGACGCCACCCAACCGCCTCGCCGAGCCTTTGAATAGATCACCCCGCCTTGGAGATGAACACCGTGAGAGGAGCAAAGAAGAGAACTTCCGCCTTGGAAATTTATAAGAATATAGAATAGGAGGGAGATAGAGAAGAGGAGGAAGATTAAAAATCTAAGAAAAATAGTAAAATAAAAATAAAAATAGAGCAAGACAAAAATTGAAATAGTTTTAAAATGAAGAGGAATCAAAAGATGACGACGAAGAAGAAGTTGTAAAGATCTTGAGGAGAGGAATAATGATGAGGACATCAAGGGTTTATGGGATGTGTATTAGTGTGTATTGGCTTGTATAGGTGTGTATTATGGGTTGTATTAGCTTGAAAGTGTGTATTTTTTTTATTTCTTTCATTTGGGCTCTCTTTGTAAGGCTTTAAGTAAGCCATTGGGCCACATTTCTAGGAAGAGTCCATTACTAGGTTGACTTAGTAGAGTCCATTAGGAGTTATTGTCATATTGGACCTTAATGCCACCCTTATGGACCTTAATAGCCATTTAAGGCCCAATTGGGCCACTTCCTCTCATGGGCTATCTAGGTGGGAGAATCCATGGACCAAGCATGGATTGTGGGTTGGATTGGCTGGCCTTGGACCAGCCTAGGCCCAAGAGAATCCCATGAAGGGGGAGCCCCATTCTTTGGCCTTATTAGCCTTGGTTGGTGAAAATTAGGTAAGTTTGAATGGAAATGGTCCAAGTTTGATTAGATTAATGGTTAAAGTTTTGACCACATGGGAGAAATATTTAGGAACTCCCTAATATGCCCTTCCAAATCATAGATCTATGGGCATTTAGTGTCTTTTTACATTTATTATATATAGCTTGTATTTTCCAATTGATTGAATTAATGAAAGTGAAAGAAAGCATTGTGCAAGAGCCCCTCTTGTGGGAATTTCGACCTCCCCTCTCTCCCCCCTGGTTTTCTTCATCCCCAACCCCCAATTCTAGAGTGGAACCCTTCTATCTCCTCCCCCTCAATCTCTGAGTTCATCTCCGGTGCCGCCGCCGCCGTTCGTGCCGCCTTCGAGCCGCCGCGAAGTTGACTTCGGTATTCTGTCCATCCTGGACAGAAGCTTCTTCTCGGAATTCCTTCTATCAACTCCGACATCCTCTTGATCTAAAATTTTCAGAGGTTGTTCCTATCTTGTATTTATATCTGCACAAAACATTTCACGTCCAAAATCCTTCTTTTGATATTTTTACATTTTCGGTCTTCAATCTTTCCCAGATCTGTCAGCTGTCTGTCCACTGTAACAGTCTGTCTGAGTTTCCCATCCCCGACCTTCTTTTTGATTTTTTTTTGGGCTCCAAATTTTACTAGGAGTTTTGTCCATCATTCCCTACATCCACTATTTTTCTTGATTTTTGATTCGCCCTCTATCTATTTTTTCAAAATCCGTGTTCTATCTCTGCTACAGTGTTTTCAGCCAAGTTCCAGATCCAACCACCCTCCACTTCAAAAATCAGAACAAATCACCACCACCTCCAAACCCTTCGTAAAAAATAGTCCCAATTTTCTATCTTGATTTCCTACAACTGTTATGAAGACCATAACTTCAGATTCGGACGTTCACATATCGGTCAAAGGTAGTTCTCAGAAAAGTTCTCTGCAGATCTGAGAGTCCTATCACTATACAACAGCAATTCAACAATTCATTAAAGCCTAGATCCGTCCAGATCTAGGCCAGATATTCAGGCCTAGATTGAAGGATTTGAAGTTAGCTTTCCAATGGCACCAGTCTCGTGTCGATCCGACATCGGGACTGATCGCAGCGCCCGTTCTCGCCGGGACGCGCACTGAAAACCAGAAGTTACAGATCCGTGGCCGGTTATTCCGACCGGTGCCGATCGAAGCCGCCCGGCCTCCATCTGGTGAACCAGTGTGCCTCCACTCCAGGGAGTGCTCTCCGTCTGGTGAACCAGTGTGCCTCCACTCCAGGGAGTGCTCATCCAGGCATCCACCACCATAGCGGTGCCACCGGGTCCCACACGGCCCCTCCGGACAGCACGTGGGCCCCACCGTCACAAGTTCGGGTGCTGCCGAATCAACGCGAGAAGCCGCCCGTCAACCCGAATTCGGTCCTCCCGGACCCCAGTTGTGTAGCCCTTTACCTCCCTGCGTGGAGTGGGCGATATTTCATTGCTGTCATCATTGTGTAATATTTATCCCGGGAGTACGAGTTTCGGCCGGGTCCGTCTTCCCCACGCCGAGCGCGTGGAGGTATCGCATTCGCTCCCTTACTTGGCATTTTGCTTACTTCATATATATTTGTTTATGCCGCTGCTAGAGAGCATGTTTTAGGATCTAGCTCGCTATATTTTTCATATCACCGCTGCTGCGAGAGAGAGCGTGACCATCCTGTGACCCGATCCGGGCACAAGTGAGAGCCGACCACCCTAGCTCACTACCGGTTTCTCAACCGGGCACGTCCGACGCTTCCCTCGTTAAGGGACAATCGCGGGCTTGTCGTGTCCGTGGTCTCGTCCCGCATCAAATAACTTTGATGAAGAGAGCAGGGGGAGAAAACGATCAGAAAAGGGAGAAAGGGTAAGAAGAACATAGAAAAATGTAAGTATAGAAAAATGTGAAAATTAAACTTTAAAAACTAAATTATAACTTGAAAACAAAGTAGAATTGGAAGAAGTGGAAGAAGAATAAATCTAGAACTTTGAAACATGAAGAATTATACTGAAAATACTAAGATGAAAGGAAGAACAGAAAAGCATGAAAAAGGCTAGATTACAGAGAAAAACGTAGGTATGGAAAAACGTAAAAACTAAACTTTAAAAATTAAGCTATAACCTGAAAATGAAGCAGAATTAGAGGAAGAGGAAGAAGAAGAAATTGTAGAAATTTTAAACATGAATAACTTTTATGAAGACAACAGAATGAGAAGAAGAACATGAAGAGGACAAAAATGCTAAGATCTCCCAATCAATTCTCATGGGCAACTTTTTATAATGTACAGGGACTTCAATCCTACAAGGCCTTGAAGATCAAGTTCAAATCTAACTTTCCTTCAAGATCCCATTTGAACTGAGTCTCTTGCCATCAAAAAAGTCCATCTTACATGAAATATGGAAGGATAACCATGTTTGGAGCAATTCGGTATCGTTTTAACTTCTGACTGTAAATAGCGTCCACCTCAGTGGCCGTTGTTTCTAAAAATGGTGACTTTCTAAACGGTCGCTATTTTCAATTGGCGTCCAAGTCTCAATTGCTATTTCTTTATTATCTTATTTTGATATTTTTTGTTTTTCCGTGTAAAAGATTTGGCATCTTCTTGAAGTGGCGCTAATTCATTTTTTATATTTTCAGCATTTTCCTTCCATTTCGTACAAAGGAATGGGCGCCCGTCCAAATAGTCGCTTATTCTTCAGTGGACACCCTTCCAAACAGCCGCACATTCTAAATGGCGACAAAGCCTTGGCTGTCAATTCTTTTCTTCTAAAGTGGTCTTCAAATTAGCGTCAGTCAGAACACCGTTGATTCTTTGAATGAGCGCCTTTTCATAAAGGCGTTGTTTAATTAGCGTCTAGCCTCTGGTCGCTCATTCCTGAGTTCTTCAAAGAAATGGCATCGAGTCTTTGGTTGCTAATTCTTGTAATAGTAAAAATTCATTGTAAATGCCAAAAATAGGTTATGCAATTTATCCCTTATGCAAGTTCATATCTCACATAGTCATTATGGCTCAAAAGGATGGTTAATTTAATGTAAACTCAATTTATTTATGAGAATGAAGTTAATTATCTAAATTGTATAACTTTATTCTTTTAATACTCAAAGATGACATATGTGATAAAAAATATGATATGAAATATGATACTCATCACACCCCCAACTTGCTCATTTCTAGTCCCTTAGTACAGTAAATAAATAAATTAAGATTTAGGACCAACAAGAGTTTACAAAGTTCATACCTTCATATCCAACTCTTCTTTCATAGAATCAACCAAAGATTACGAGTTCGGAAGCATTAATGCACACTAGCCTTTAAGTTGGAAATTAAGAACATGACTAAGAATGCATCCAAAAGCACAGTAGCACTTGTACAAGTGTAATACTAAATCCACAACATAGATAATTACATCCCTCATTTGCTATTCTAAATAAGTGTCATTCAATCTCTACACCTCCTAGATAAGAGCATTAAGTATTCTAGCTTTTTGTCTGCCTTATTTCTTTGTCCCTTTTTACATTTTTTTCTTTTCATACACACATGATGTTGCATATCCCTTCACTATTTGACACGAATCTCAACCCTTGCCTTAGGAGAAGCAAGCCCGGTTACTAGAATCAGGGACGTTTTTCATAATATTTTTTTTTCATTGTGCATTTGCACTTATTTGATGGATAACTTGGCAGAAAACTTTTCTAAAAAAAAAATCTCTTCCCTAAGAAGTGTAGAGTATCAGACACCGTACCCAAAACAACAAAAGGCTTCTCTCGCTCATTTCATTATTATGCAAAGTTATTTTTTTTTCTTTTGAAATGCTAAAGGACTTTAGAGAGATTCTTAAATCAATTGTCAACGGCTAAGTCAAAAAAAAATTTTCATCATCCTTCTCCCTAGTCTTTTCTATTGTAGATTCACTTTCAATTCAAGCATGAATCAAGTAAACTTAGTCGGGGGCCATCTTTTCACTTTTATGCAGATTGCAAGATAGAATGATATGCAGGATATTATGCAAGAACTCCTATGAGGTTGTACTATATGCATCATGAAATTATTTTTTCTCCCCCAACTTGAATGACATTGTCCTTAATGACATATATAAGCAACAGAAATAACAGAACAATGTAACAATAAAGATTGCAGAGAAGGAAAGAGACAACCTGATATGTGGGGCGAAACTCCATCATTAATATGAACGATGATAGGTTCATCCCCTTGGCTCTTACCTATTCACTGAAAAACAAACTAGAACAAAACAGTAAATAACAAAAACATTAGGTTGCCTCCCAGAAGCACTAAATTTTTCATCTTCAACCAGACGCATGCAAGCTCCATGACCAACGAGTTACATTCAAAATAATCCACCATGTAATCTTATCCTCTTATAAGTTCGAATGTTTGTGCCATGAGAAGATAACATCATGAAATAATGTATGTGGACTTGAGGTAGGTTGGTTGTTAGCATGATTGATTTTGTCATTAAGTGCATATGTCAACAACTTCTCTTCCGTGGGGGTCATGTAGAAATCAACATTTATTGATTTGGCTAACATTTCAAACCATGGTAAATAAAGTAGACCAAAATGGCATCTCCACTCAGAGGATGGAAGAGGAATTATCATGTCTTCAATTATAAACTTTTCATTTTCAAACTTAAGGTCTTTATAAGTGTTGAAAACATGGATGTAGACCTTATTATCTTTCAAAAAAATTTCTACCACCTCAATTTTAAGAATTACATGAATATTTGTGAGGTGAGAATAGATCGAAGGGTGAGGAGTTTTAATCAAAGGGTCAGTGTCAAGGAGATAATGGAAATCAAAAGTGAAAGAAGCATACTCCTCAACACCATACAGCTTGGAAGGCTCAATAGGATCAGATAAATCGGCTAATTGTAGAATGTCTTCAACAAGATGAGATTCGCCAAAACACGGAGAAGTAAAAGATCAATACCCTCCCCTTGATCAAAATATGCCCAATCAAGATGAAAGTTATGAAGGGAACCCACCTCCTCCTTCACCAAAGAGAGATCATTTATATCCTCACTCAATTCATCATCCACTCGTACATCCTCTTCATCCTTCCCTTAGAACAAGGTCTCCTCAAATTTAAGAAGGGAAGTGAATGGGATTTGATCATGGACTAGTATATTACTTTTCTCTCATTTACCCCCCAACTTGAGATCATAAACTTCTTTAGAACTCTCCGCATAAGGGCAATTAAGCTCCAACTCCTCAAGCTCATCTTTCTGATTATCATCGTAGCTTATAGCTAACTCCCTCAAAAACTTCCTGATAAGACTCCTTCACATGTCCCACATGATCTAAATCGAGAGTGATTTGAGTGTTATGATATTGGGGAATCATAGATTGATCATAGTCAACATCAAGAATTTGATAAGTAGAGTTGGAAGCAGAGTAGCCAAGCAATTGCTCTTCCTCTATCCTCTTGATCTCCTCAGTCATCTTATCAATTCACAGTTAGAGAGTAGCCAAGTAATTATCTTAGAGAGATTAATTTTGAAGCATGATTAATTGATATAATTTATCAAAGCTCTTCTCTTGATTGAGAGTTGGGCATGGAGGAGATAGATGTGAAAACTGAGGAGCAGAGGTCGAAAGATAAGAAGTTAAATGATGATCAGTTTGATAGTAAGATAGTGGAGAGGATGCGGTCTATCCTCCATAGTGGGCTTGATCATGAAAGCTATTTGAAAATGGAGCCCAATTTTGAAATAATTAATTCAGAGAATTTTGGACTGGGCCTTGATAAGAATCCCAAGAAATATTATGTTATCCTTCCCAACAAGAGTCATAGGAGGGGTGGAGAGTCTTTGAACAATTTGGGCTTGTTCTTGGGTGCGGGATGAATCATAGGGCTCATGAAAGAATTGAATGGATTGGATATGATATTGATTAAAGGAATGAAGCTGGGCCCCCATGAGTGATGGGATTTCATTGTAGGCTGACCAAGAGTATGAGCTTTCGTAGTAGGTCGCACCAGGTTGGGTGAAAGGTGGAGCTTGAGTTGGATAATTATCCATATAATGGGCCGGTCTGACCCACATGTGATTATGATCTTGAGAATAAGGTGGCATGAAGGATTTTGGATTTATTGCCCAAGGAATGGATCAAGAAAAATTGGCCAAAAGGTATGCCTTATTGAATATGCAAGCTCAACTCAAAAATAGGAATTTCCACACCCATTTTTTTAATCTCTTTTGGTATTTTTTGTGTTTTTTTTCAATGCAATGCAATCAACAACTATATGAATAATGCATGCAACATGATCAATTTTTTTAACAAAAGAGGAATCGGCACCCACTACCAAGTTGGTCCATCGGCCAGGTAAGAGGTGGGGTTGTGGGAGGCTCCCCCTACTTTCATAAAGACCTAATTAAATAATCACAAACCAACTTAAGGCGTTTGCCATTGGACCTCGTTCCTAGACACATGTTTTGTAAAATAACAATAGGTCCCAAAACTCTTTTTTTCTTTTTGTTATTTTTAACCTTCTTAGGGCAAACTACCTCCTTGGATCTTCTTGGTACAACCTGCTCGGCGTCCGTGAGGGAATCTACGGGTGCGGGAACTTATAGAGGTCTTGGAAAAAGAGATTCCAATCCAATGATATGGAGTGCTCAATTGGAGGGTCCTTACAATTCCAAGAGGCATGTGCCTAATTACTCTTAAGAAGGGAGAAAGAGAAGAAGAGAATGAAACTTGTTTCAAATGATGTAAATGATGAACACAGAATTAACTAAATGCAACTATGCATATAAGCGATGCAACTAGCATGAAAGCATGATATCATGACAATAAAAAAAAATTTGAGTTTTCAATTTTTGATTTTTTTCAGAGATTTTTTCTATTTTTCTATTTTTTTCCAAAGAGAGGTAGATATGAAAGAGAAATAGCAAGTAAAACTACAAACAATATGCAAATCTACTAAGAAATAATGCTTAATATCATGTTTCTTTGATTTTTCTGATTTTCTGAATTAATTTGAAAATTTTGGGAATTTTTTGATTTTTTGTGAATTTTCCAAACTGAACATGTTCCTACGCTTACTGACCTTTAGCGACGCTTAATTTTTCTGGATTTTCTGATTTTCTAATTGTCTGCTTCCTTTGGTGATAGTTTCCAACCCTTCAATGACGATTTCTGGTTTTCTGCGACAATTGATTTTATGTAGTTTTTAGTTATGAATTTCTTTTTTTATGATTTTTTGATTTTTTTCTCTTTTCTGTAAAATAAAAAATAGAAAAATTAGTATACAAATATACATATCAAACACAAGAATATCCAACTATCAAAAATCATTTCTGCCCTAACAACAACGTCAAAAATTTGATGCGTACAAACACTCGTCGTTAAAATGATGTGCCACAATTTCTAAAATATACCGCACTCACTCACTAAAAAGATATTAATTCAAAATAAAGTGAGAGTACATGTCGATCTCACAAGAAAGAAATATTTCTTTTTAAACAAGTTGGAAACCTCTTGTATTTTTTTAGAGCAAATTTTGAGTGAGATTTTAAAAATAGAAATTAAAGTGTGAAATGAAATTGCTTGAGATTAAATCTACCTAAAGAATATTAGAGGGTTGAGAAGAGAATATTGAAAGAGATAGAAAGGGAAAGAGAGATAGAAGTGCAATGGAAATTGAACTTTTATTGCTAGAAAGTGAACTTACAAGATCTATGAAAATAAAAATTACAACCAATATAAACTAAAGAATAAGGGAAGAAAAGAGAGCTAGAAAAGTGGAAGAGTGACGTCGCCCAATCGCCTCGCTGAGTCTTTGAATGGATCACCCTGCCTTGGAGATGAACGACATAAGAGGACCGAAGAAGGGAACTTCCGCCTTGGGAATTTAGAAGAATATAGAAGATGAGGGAGATAGAGAAGAGGAGGAAGATTAAAAATCTAAGAAAAATAGTAAAATAGAAATAAAAATAGAGCAAGAGAAAAATTAAAATATCTTTAAAATGAAGAGGAATTAATAGATGACGAAGAAGAAGAAGTTGAATATCTTGCAGAGAGGAAGAACTTTAATGAAGAGAGTAGATGGAGAAAACGATCAGAAGAAGGAGAAAAACTGAGAAGAATAAAGAAAATGCAAGTATAGAAAAATGTAAAAATTGAACTTTGTAAACTAAATTATAACTTGAAAACTAATTAGAATTGGAAGAACGGGAAGAAGAAGAAAATCTAGAACTTTAAAACACAAAGAACTTTGCTGAAAAGACTAAGATGAAAAGAAGAACAGAAAAGTATGAAAAAAGCTGGAGAATAGAGAAAAACGCAGGTATGGAAAAATGTAAAAATTAAACTTTAAAAACTAAGCTATAACATGAATAGGAGGTAGAATCAGAGGAAGAGGAAGAGGAAGAGGAAGAAGCAGAATAAATTGTAGAACTTTTAAAAATGAACAACTTTTATGAAGATAGTAGGATGAAAATAAGAATAAAAAGTGGAGGAAAAGGCTAAGATCTCTCATTCGGTTCTCATGGGTGACTTTTTATAATGTACAAGGACTTCCAATCCTAGAAGGCCTTCGAGATCAAGTCCAAATCTAACTTTCCTTCAAGATCACATTCGAACTGAGTTTCTTGCCATCAAAAGAGTCCATCTTGCATGAAATATGGAAAGATAACCATGTTTAGAGCGGTTCAGTTCCGTTTTAGCTTCTAACTATAAATAGTGTCCACCTCAGCGGCCGTTGTTTCCAAAAATGGTGACTTTCTAAAAAGTCGCTATTTCCAATTGGCGTCCAAGTTTCAGTCACTATTTCTTTATTTTCTTATTTTGATATTTCTTGTTTTTTTGTACAAAAGATTTGGCGTCTTCTTGAAGTGGTACTAATTCATTTTTTATATTTTCAGCCTTTTCTTTCTATTTCGTACAAAGGAATGGGCGTCCATCCAAACAACCACTTATTCTTCAATGGATGCCCTTCCAAACAGTCACTCATTCTAAATGGCAAAAAAGTCATGGCCGTCAATTCTTTTCTTTTATAGCGATCTTCAAATTAGCGTCAGTCAGAACGCTACTGATTCTTTGAATGAGTGCCTTTTCACAGAGGCATTATTTAATTGGCATCTGGCCTCTGGTCTCTCATTCTTGAGTTCTTCAAAGAAATGGTGTCTAGTTTTTGGTTGCTAATTCCTGCAATAATAAAAATTGATTGTAAATGCCAAAAATAGGTTATGCAATTTATCCCGTATGCAAGTTCATATCTCACATAGTCACCATGGCTCAAAAGAATGGTTAATTTCATGCAAACTCAATTTATTTGTGAGAATGAAGTTAATTATCCAAATTGCATAACTTTATTCTTTTAATGCTCACAGATGTCATATGTGATGCAAATTATGATATGAAATATGATACTCATCAAGAGCCTCTCCGTCTGATATTCCTTCTGCCGGACTAGGTGATCTTGTTTCAAGGCCTCCATAAGTCTTCGCGAGCCTGGGATTTTCACTAGGACGCCGAGCTAGTTGTACCCTAGAAACCCAAAAGTCTAGAGAGCACTTCGTGTTTTCTATATTTTCTGTGGACTGTCATGATCATGGCCTTCACGTGACCGCTACCCGATGAAGGCGGTTTGCCAATGACCGCTACCCATTTTTACACTGGCTGTGTTGACCTATTCCTTGTTCTACGTCGGCTCCGCCTGATAGCGGTCTTGACTGGACTGCTATCTCAAGAAAACGTTCCCTTTGAGACCGCATTCTGTCAAACTTGTTCCAACCCGGGGTTGACCCCGAGGTTGATCGTATCTTGTTCAGATGGCCCTATGACTATCTGATGTCCTAAAACTCTTATTTATTAAGTCATTAATGAATTATGGAAATTGATAAATATGTCGTTATACTGTCGGAATTCCTCTGTGGCATAATATCCTATTAAATCGTTCTTGATCTCCCATGCTCATTTTGGTACGTTCTTAACTTGGTTGTTATCGCCATAAAGCTATTATTTGAACTTGATATTATTGACCTACTTTATTATTATTTCTCGTGGAAGTAGCTTGATTTATAACTTGAAGATGCAAGGGTAGGCACGGATGGTGTCCAAGGGCTCTACGCTAGCCCCCTCAGCAAATGGCTGAAAATGTGCTATAAACCATGGGTAATGATGAACACTAGCGTTGTATTGTGCTGGGAGTACTTTTTTTATAAACTGGTGAAATCTTCGATGTGATCTCATGAAATTATACTTGCTTGATACATGACTTTCTTGTTTATAGCCTTGTTCCAAGGTTATGAAAGTTCATTCTCGTTATTTAAAGACCATATTATAATCTTACTTGATCATGCTCATATTTACTTGAAATCTCACATCTCTACACTTATCTTGATACTTGTTGTTAATTTGGTTTTATTTTGCATGTTTTATCGCATTTTCCTTATTACCCTTTATAGAGCTAAAATGTTAATTACTTTAACATTACCTTCATGTTGATACGAAGATACCTACTAGGCGAGTGTGCTCATTCCCTACTTTCCAATCTTTTCAGGAAACTCTAGCGAGTCAGAATCAGACTACTCAAGTGACGGGTCTGAGAGCAAATGAATAATGAGCGAAGCCTTAGATTGTCATGAGTTGTTTAAGTTAGTTAAAAGTCGTGCCCATGTAATTTTCCTTTTTTATTTGAGTCTAGTGAAATATTATGTTGGAAGAAGTCAAGTGTCATTGTAACTTTTGATTATTATTCAATAAAGTTGGAGTTTTCATTATATGTGGTGTTCACTCTTTCATGTGTGAATAATGCGCTCTAATTGCCTTGCTAGCTTAAGGCTTATTTGCGGGTTGCTCACGTTCCTGACTTAATTCCGTAGCATATCTCGGGGCGTGACAACAATGGCCTCTAGTGATGTTGCCTTTGCCTCTAGCTCCTTCACTCTTGCCTTCATCCCTAGCCAAGACGCCTTCGACGTTCGTAGCTGCTCTTGAGATGTGTCCCGCTCATGCTTGGCAACCTCTAGGGTGTGCCCTTGGGACTCCAGGATGGCTGAAGACCCACCCGCTCATCCTCTAGTGCCTAGACCCATTTGGCCAGGTCCTCCTACTTAGCCATGCGGAAGCACCCCACAAGCAAAGGAATCGACTCATGGACACCAAGTTCTTCATCAACAACTGTGTGAGGACAAAGTCACTCGTGGGGGTAAGGCTCATGGAGAGATCCCTCAGTTCCAGAGCCTTCTTTATCATGGCATATTACATGACGAAGGGGTCCGGGCTTCTCTGGGTCTCCTTCGATGGCAGCAAGCAGATGAAGGTAGAGACTAGTGACACATCATCTCCATGTGCTAGTGCCAGAGCAGATGTGGACGGGGCAGTGGGTGAGGCGGAGGCAACCTAGGCTTAGGTAGGATGCTACACGGTCAGAGGTGGTAGTGACAATGACACCAAAGGCCCCGACGGTCCTACCGTGGCATATGCCATAGCCTTCTTCTTCTTTACCTAGGGACGCTATTAGTCTAGCGTCGCCACGATCTCCATGTCCACGGCCTTGCGCTTCTCCCCAGTCATCGTTGAGGACTCGCTCAGTAGGCTGTATCCTACTGTAGGGGGCACTCAGGGGGCTGTTGGCACCTAAAATATGACATTGTATACAAGGAAAAGACCCCCGGAACGATGACAAAAGTTTTGACACGGCGTCTAAAGAATCACGCTGGATCGATCTTAACCTGCATCCAGGAGGGACGATGAAACCCGATCGCTTGCGGGTGTGCTCGATACACCCGATAATGTGCCTAATTCTCCAACGTTCGGGCCAACGCTTCCTCCTGCTGGTTCGTGCTCGATCCACGTCGCCTCTGTTGATCTCCCTCTGAGCCCTGTGGGGGGGGGAGTCGACTGCTGCGGTAGTGCATGGCTCATTCACCCATGTGGATGCTCTACCCAAGGCCCCTCTCCTCCTAGGGGCTTCGTCCGACTCCTCTGCCACTCTGGCAGCTGATGCTTCTTCTCCTTCCGTCGAGTCCCGACCGCTCTCCTCCCCGACTGGTGGCCTCAACCCGGCGGCCGTATGTTGGTCCCTGGGGCCGCGGTCTGCTAGCCCGGTGGGTGCCTGTGACGCTGCACAAGCCTCGCCCCAGCCTGCGTCTGCTTCCCCTCGCCTATGCTTTGCTGAAGTGTTGAAGAAGAAGATCAAGCGTGTTCCACCTGAGCCCCCTGAGGATCTTCCTCCCCCCCCCCTCCTTGGGTGTCCTGTGGTGGAGTCCACTCCACCACTTGATGGGGATCGCATCTAGTTTCCGCTGATCATCCAGGCACTCACTATTCTCGGTCTCGAACCGCATGCGGAACCGTCCCACTCTTTTGCTGCTCATGTGGCCTTCGTGGGGAACGCTGCCCTCGACGGTTCGAGACTGGCTCTACGACCCAACGTTCCTGGCCCCAGGCATTCTCATCGGTGCTCCAACTCTTCATCCTCTTCGCGGGATTGAGACTTCTGATGTGGCTAGTCTCTTTTCTTTTGGTCTTTTTATGGCCCCTTTCGTCTATTTTAGTATGGGCATCTCTTGTCTTTCTTCTCTCCCTTCTCTTTCATGTACCCTCCTGCTTTTATTTATGAAAACGCTTGCCTGGTGGTCGGGGTGGAACATCCATCTCCTTCAACAATGAAGGGGTGTATGGGAATCCTCGATTTACCTTGCAAGTATTGACTGGATTTAAATAAAAAATAAAAAAAAGAGTCAACACGCTATTCTCGATGGTGATACTCCCCCAGGTTAAACCCGCGTTGCACACCCAATGATATGTCTCGCGAGAAGGAACGACATGTTTCTACTCGATGGCAAAAGGTGAAAAACCAAAGACGTTCGAGAGGGTCCATTGAGCGTGATAGACAAGATGGTCCGGTGTCATTTCGGCACACACTTTGGGCGTGGGCCTCACACCCGCGCCGACTCAAGGCACCTTATGGCGCCGGATGAGCCCGTAAAGCCTATAAAAGGAAGGGGAGTAGCTGAAAACAAAAAAGGGGGATATGAGAGAGAAGACATAGAATAGACACATGAAAGAAGAGAGGAAGTGCGTAGAAGAAGAGAAGAGTAGAAAGAAACTGAAGGAGGAGGCTCGCAGTGGAGAAGAGAGAAAAGAGAGGGAGAGGAAGAAGCTTATTGTAGGTGGGTTTCTTTGGTGTCTCTTTCTTTCTTTTTATGCCCAATGAAGGGATATAGCTGTTGTATATTTTTTCCTTTCAATTAATGAAATGGTTAGCTCTTGGATTTGATCTTGGACCATTATTATATTTCTATTCTTGCTTTCTCTGCCCCGAATGAATGTGATTTCTTCCCCTCTCCCACCGATGGTTTTAAACTGGTCTATGTGTTTGCTCGATGGCATCCTTGCAAGAAGCAATTCATGGGGTTTGCTCAAAAAGATGAGTAGGATCCCATAATCTGCACCGCTTGAAACTCTTCCCATGCCCCCTATGTTTGGAATGACCTTCGTGTTCTCCAACTTAGCATCTCATTCGTTGTAAATCGTACCCGTGGAGGGGTATTGAGCTCTCATCCTCTTTTCTGCAAGTCATTAGAGAAAGGGGAAGGGTAGCCATCGGTTTATCCCGACGTCCTACGTAGTCACTCTTTTCATCGGATTTCTCCCCATGGCGAGAGCATTGCTGTTTATGCACCACCATTATCGTAAGTTAGCGTGGCTTTATTGCGCCAGCTATGGGCTTTAAATCCCGTTTCTCTTCTATCTTTGTGGTCCATCAAAGGAGGGAGAGGTTTGCTAAAGATCAAGCTACACTCGCCCGTGCGACCGTCCCCTCCCCTAAGTCCTCCACAGAGAGGTTTTTGAGTCTTTTTTTGGTACTCTATTTTCACAAAGACTGAACTGGGGCGCGTTAGTTGTCTAGTCCAGCGCAGCTCAAAGGGTGATCCGGCCACACCTCTCATCACCCTATCTCACGCGGGCAAACAGGCGTGACCCAGTGGGCTTTGACTAGCCATGAATCGACGCCCAATGGCGCATGTGATCTGACGTCAGCCTGCGTTCTGGCCAACTCACGATCCGGTGACCCCCATTCGCTGGTTGATATGGTGCTAGCCTACGCTTTGTCTAGGTTGTGATCAGGTGGCCTTTCTCACGGCTGATCGGGTATACACATGCGCATGCCTCCTCTGGCCCGTCCGATGCCCTCGCAAGCCGGTCCAAAAGTTGAACCGGCACATTTCTTCGGGGAACGATCTGATGCACCACCTACATCTAGTCGGGTGCGGCAACGGGCATCCCTTTGGCTTCCTCTTTCGGGTTTACTCCGATACTCTAGCCATGATTGTGTTTTTCATCACACATCTCGGGGTGTTCGGGCAACTTCAATCCCCTCGTAAGTTGGCCCTCGGGGACGTGTCGACACTGATAACTCGGTATGTCGCTATGCTGGGCATGTCCGAACATTTAAGGGACCATCTCGTATTCTCCAGGGATGTGCATCCGCTATCCACCCCCAAATGCTTTTGGGCCTAGGGGAGGTGTTGTCAAAATTTTGGAAAAAATTTGGAGCAACAAAGAAACTAATAGTAAAAAGGGGGGGTGAGTGAAATGCAGTGATAAGGAAAGATGTATGATAAAACAAAATAATAATAATAAATGAAATAAAAAAGATAAGTAATAATAATTATAATAATATAATAGCCAAAAATGAATGAGATAAAAAAAGAGAAACTATGCAGATGAAACAACGAAATAAGGAAATAGATAAATAAGAATAAAATATAAATAATAAGAATAAAATATAAATAATAATAATAAAATATGATAACAAGATAGTAATAATCAAAGGAAGAAAAGAAAATAAATGAAACATATATATATTTATATATATATGAATATAAAAATGAATAACATTTAAAAAAAGGGGGGAAGCCAAGGGGTTCGGTTGACCTACGCAGGGCTTAGGTCGGCCTACCCCTGGTTCAGGTTGACACATCGATGGTGTAAGTCGACCTACCCCAGCCCAGGTCGACACATCCAGGGGCTCAGTCGACCAATATACGTCTTCGGTCGACTGACCCATGGGTAGGTCGACCTACCTATGACCTAGGTCAACCTACCCCAGCCCAAGTTGACACATCCAGGGACTCAGTTGACCGATCTGCGTCTTCAGTTGACTGACCCTTGGATAGGTCGACCTGCCTATGACCCAGGTTGACCTACCTAGTTTCGATGGTCATTTTCACTTCCCGGATATCCTGGCCTTTCCCCTACTAACTCAGACTCGTGATCCTAGGTGTTCGCGAATGGCAAAATAATAACAACAAAAATTATATAACTGATAAAAAAAAGGGAGCAATAGAACTTGAAACGAAAAATGATGTATGATCAAACCAAAAAAAAGAATGATAATAATCAGGAAGCCAATGGTGTCTGCTCCAGAGCCTCCATCTCCTAGACCCTAGGCAAAGGGAACACAAATGATGCCTATTGCAGATCAAGTCTAGATCCCCAGGGCCACCCTACCATGGTCGAAACTTGACTTTGCCTCGGGCCTACAACCCCTTGGATTTGATCCGTCTCTTTCGACCTTTCTTATCACTAACATCGAATCATGTCGTATTCTTGGCAAATATTTACCCAAAGATTATTTACGTCTTTGTTGTGTTATTGACTCGGAATACTTTTCGAATGCAAAAATGGATGATGAATGAAGGAGGTGGTTTATAGTCCTCCTGCCCTAGCATGGAGCATCTTACTATGATTTGTTTTCTCTCTTTTATTTTCAGTAATGTAAATTTTAGGCCAAAAGGCCCCTCTTCCTGGCGATTAATCAAGAGTTATCTCGCCTTCGGGGAGATGTAATTAACGTCGTGGCCTTTGTGGCACGGCGGATTCCAGTCCTGACATGATATCCACTATCGTTTGATTGGTCAGACGGCGCGCATTAGTAATCCCGAGCCATCTCGATCTTTGGAGTCTGAATAAATCCGTCACCTTCTAACTGGCACGCCTGTGCACTAATAGACCGAAATAAAACAAATGAACAAAATAGATAAATTAATTAAGATGAAAAGGTGTGTGTCTGTAGGGGATCACGCTGACGCATAGAGTCACCTCCGATGTCTCCATTCCGAGGCTAGTGATGTCGATGGGCACCTGAGGTTGTGGCGACAACATCCAGTGTTGAGATGCCCCCTCTCTTGCCACCACCTACAGGTGATAGTATAAGAGGCACGTCGAAGAGAGCACAACAGTCGACATGATAGTACAAAGGGCAGTAACCTCCTTTTGGGCGGCCACAAGCGAAGGGACGTGGTCGCACGGGTGAGGTATAGATGATCATAGCATGATCGTCTCGAATTCTAGCTCTGGCATGACTCTCTGAGTTATCAGAGGGGGCTCAGAGGCACCTGCAAGCAACAATGACAATAGATAGATGCTAGTCTAAAGCAAGTTGTATTGACAACATAGGGTTCTACTATAACGACCCAAGATCTGGATACCGAGTTAAACTCGATACAATTTGAATCGCACCCATGAGCTGGGGAGCTCAGAAGTAGGGGTGAGCACGGTTTGATTTGGTTTAGTTTGAAGAGAATTTTTTTCAATGTAAATCGAATCGAATTAAGGCTTTAACCCGAACCAAACCAAACCAAATTAGTTTCAAACCAAACCAAACCAAATCGAATTAATTCGCTTTGGTTTAGTTTTGTTCGATTTGAACCATATTCATCTCTCCTTTTATAAATTAGATTGGATTCAAACAACATAGAGAAAGATAGGGTAAAAGAATTTTTACCAAATGAAGCATATATTAAAAAATAATATAAAAAGTTATAACTTGTAAGAACAAACTTCATAATATTTTTATATAAAAAATTAAGAACTTCATTTACAATAAAATAGAAGGTGATTTGAAACATATTTCATAAAGTCGGAAACCCCATTAGGATGGCGAGAATTGGACATTTTGAATTGGGATTTATAGTTACATATACATTTATATTAATTTGATAAAAATATTCTTAAATTCAGGTTATTCGGTTCGGTTTGGTTTTGTTCGGTTTCTTGAGCTTCAAAACCAAACCAAACCAAATTTTTTAATATGGTTCGGTTTGAAGTCAAACCAAAAATTTTTAAATTTCAACCCAAACCAAACTGAACCAAATCTATCGGTTCGGTTTGGTTTTCGGGTTGAACCCGAATAATGATCACCCCTACTCAGAAGGGTTCAAATTCGTGTCACGAAAATGTATAGAAATCAAACATACATGTAGTAATTAAAGTCCCAAAATTAAAGTTTATAGTTATTAACATATTTATACAATTTTACACAAATTCCAGTCCAGATACACAAGTACCAAAGATACATCTCAATAAAAGAAAGGTACAAAGTCTTACGGCATACACCGACTGTTAGAAGCTGGCGATGCTAGAACTCTCGGGCGTATCTGAAGGCCTCCAAATGAAGAAGAGGCACATTAGACCTGAAAAAAAAGGGGTGGGTCTCATCTCATTGGCTCAGTAGGGGTCCTATGGATCTCCACCACAACAAAACGTAACAAACAGAGCAGCAAATAATAAGGCATAAAGAACAGTAAAGCAGTAAGAACGGTAAGGTTGAGGGAAAGGCACTATAAACATGAAAAACCATGCTAAACAACTAACTACCGAAATCTTGCATAACAATGAGATACCTCAAGTATCGAACATAAACCATGGCGAACCGAATTGGCTACAAAAGGTTGGTTCACGATAACCTATCTCGTAATATCTCTCCTGGAGGATGAATGCTAGAATCTAGGCTACCTGGTAGACCCTCAGTCAGTCAACGAAGGAACACAACTACACAACAAGAATAGGACTCTCAAAAATAGCAAGGAACCATGTCTCGATCACGTGTAACTAGGACATCAAGCTGCCAAAACACTGAACCTCATCAGAAGCAAACCCGAGTTGCTACCTCTCAGGTGACAGGAGCACTACCCCCTAGAAGCAAGGCAAGATGCGTCCACTGACGTCTTAGTCTGCAGTCTCAGGTGTCTCCCTACACGCCGCAGGCGGACACTAAGACATTGTAAGTAAGTACCACAGTACAGAACAAGGACTAGTCGGGGTCACTGGTCAACGTCTGTCTGAAGCCCCCAACCACATGTGCACACACAGACCATCCACTCTAAGTCAGATCCTCTAGATAATTTTCCCCCCAGTCTAGACTTAGGCAGCAAAGGCGAGGGGCCCTACGGTAACTAGCCTAAAAATCATCTCATCAGGAAAGCTCTCCACCACTCCCAAGTGCATCTGCACACGTGTGCACAAGAAAGGTACATCTAGTGGGGAAGGTCACTGAAAATGAGAACTTGTTAAAGAACTAGAAACCACTAGAGTACCACCGGTTTGCACTAATCCATCATGAGGCGGCTTGATATCATGAAAGCCAAGAACGATAGACTAGGTAGCTAATCTATATACTGCCGATGCACATGGCATAGACCAGGACCACTAATTGCACGGAATTACGGAAACCCAGTTGGCGGGCACATTGGGCCTGGGAGGCCAACCCACTGGCAGCCCACCCTTTGGGCGGCAACCACTGATGGGGACATCTCGTGCCATTCCCTTTGTCTCGGGACCCCGATGCACATCGACGGCGCATAGTCTTGTTCATCATCTCGTTTCGAGCCATGTTGTATATATTTTTTCTTTTTTAGGGAGTCATAATCTTGTAATTTTCTTTTTATTTGAGTCATGTAGCTAGGTTAGTAAGTCCTTTACTTATGTTCTAAGTCAAATGGGCCTTTAGTCCAACAATTGGGCCCATAGTTGCCCCCTTGGACAGCAAGGGGTGTTGGGTGCGAGGACAGGATCTAGAGGGGGGGTGAATATATCCCTCTATCAAAATATGGCTCTATTAAAAACTTGCGATCTACTTAGAGCAACACTCGATCACTTAGTATGTAACTATGATTGCAACACTGAATGGATGTGAATGAAACGAGCCTAAGAAGACATCTAGCGAACACAACCGCACAATCAAACCATAGAACACAAAGGATTTTTTAGGTGGTTCGACCAGACACCCAGTCTGCCTGCATCTACCCCTCACTCAACCCTAGTGAGGTTTCCTGCTAACTTATAGCTTGAATCGCTGATCCACAACTTCAGGGATTAGATCCATACAACCTACTGAGCAACACAGCTTGTTGACCAGAGGAACAAATCCTCACACCACTGAGCAACACACCTTGCTTACAAGGCTACTGAGCCTCACAACTTGCTAAACTAGGAACCAATCCTCACGAGGCAAAGCCTCCACTGACTAACAGCTTAAAGGAAGTAGCAAAGAAAAATGAAGAACAAAACAAAAGGAATAGAAATGAAAACTAGAAACAATGTAGCTCTCTAGGAGCAAAGTGGCTTGGATTTGATCCAGAGGCCAACACATAAACATGTCTTCAATGAAGCACTGGCTGCATACTGTTCTTCATGGGCACTCTCTCTCTTTTTCTTCTTCTTCTTCTCACGATCCTCTCTCTCAGATCTTCTCTCTGATTTTCTCTCACATATCTTCTTCCCACTCTTCTCTCTTTTTCCTTTCAAACTTTGTAGCCCTCCTCTTTTTAGTTGTCCCACCTTTTTGTTCCTTCTCTGCATCACACTCTTCTTCAACACTTCTCACGGAGATGAACACCATATTTATGTAGAACAGGGGCTCCGTAATACTTCTTAGCAGGATAATTTGTTTTTCACCTTTTTTCCCATTCGTCCATGTGATAGGAGAGAGAATATTCTCTGTCAGACATTCTTGGATCACGTGCCAATACACTGGCCCTTGAGCTTGGGCTTGTGGTAGACACACTACTTCTGCATTTTAGCCTTCAAGCCCATTTGTCAGCCTTCACAACCTATTATTCACCCTTATCGCACATTTGTCAGAGATATCGGCCATTTGTCACCCTTAGCTATAAGAGCCACTGCCTTAGCCAGTTTGCATTTCAACCTTGAGCCGTCGTGTTAAGCTATTTATCACCACAAGCGCATCATTTGTCTTCCTTAGAGTGTTATTTGTCATCGTTGCAGAGCCATTTGTTACTTATAACAAATCCTTCTGTTCTTTTTTGTAGAACTACTATCAAGTTGACTTGGTCTTGGATTCAGCTTGCCTTCTTTCATTTTCTTCATTGCTCATCTATAGTGAACTTGAATCTTCATTTTACAACCTTGATCGAGCTTAGTCTTCCTTAGTTGCTATTCTTCCCTTTGCTGCATCGACTTAATCGGAGCGATGCGTCAACGTCACTTGGTGTTTCTTCTTCTCATCTCCATTTCTCCCAAGCCAACCTATTTGTCACCACTACTGATCTTTTTGTCACCCTTACTTCACGTTTGTCACCTTTGTAGGTTATTTGTTTCCCCTATTCTCTTGACCTAGAGGGTGCTCTGGGTAGCTTTCGGCGTCGACTCCAAAACTATCTCGAGTCTACTTTTCTTCTTCGCATCTCAAGGGTTTCAGCGCTATTGCTTATTTTTCACCCTTAGTAGGCTCTTTTACACCCTTGTAGCTTATTTTACACCGAAGACCACCTATTTGTCACCACTAATCCGTAGCTATAGGACTCACCTTTTTGCCTTGCGGGCTTGAACCAGAGTCGACTCCAAGGGCCGACTCTTGTTCTTCAAAATCCTTCTTCTTTCAACTATAAGCTTCATTTGATTTATTCTTTACAGTTCTTCATCCATTTTTCAACCCTAGAACATATTCGACACCCAAAAGCTCTCTTTGTCACCCTTGTGTTGAAACACCTTGATATCACTTCACTTTGGTTGAACTTTAAACTTGACTTATTTATGTTGTTGCTACAGAGACACTTGGACAAGCTCATGAATCACTGTTAGCATAAGCTGGATGACAAAACAAAACATGCCAAACTAAAAAGCTTGATGCCAAAACAAAACATGCCAAACTAAGAGTATGAGATTTTATTAATATTAGCCATTATAAACACATGCTCATACATGACTTATAGAAATTGACATCATCAAAGCCATTCATGAAAACTCATAACTGAGTGATAGTTTGTCATCATCAAAACACAAGGACACAACAATCATCCCCTTTTTGATGATGGCAACTATGAGTCATTATGAATAATGTAATCAAGAATCAAGACACAATGATAGCAATCACAGCAATTAATGTTTCATCTCCCCCTTAATGATGCAACTAACTCTCTCCCCTTAGAGTGACTCATCAAACTCTCCCCCTTTGACATCATCAAAAAAATAGTTTGATGCTTAGATGATAATGTGGAGATGAGCAATTTGTCAAGACAAGTTTAGAAATGAAAACAAAGAAAATATCCGTAGACAAGGAATAAAAGACTCAATATAATGAGTGATCAAATAGTCTAAACAAAGAGTTTCAATATGAATTACAGCAGGCAAATAGAATTGTGTGATGACAAATTCAATAGCAGATACTGTCCAAATAGAATCAGTAAGGTGACATGAAGTTCAAGAAAATCATTGGATTAGAAGAATCACAATCTGAAACAACATTCATTAGACAAGCTTTCAATTTCAGATTCTTCTATTATATGAACTCTTATGATACAACCCTAGTTTTCTACTTGGTTTAAGTATAATGAATGCAGAGTTTATCAATTAAACTCTTTGAACCTTTTTGTACATAGACTTAATAAGCATAAATCAAGACAACATGTCTAAATTCCGTTTGACCTCCCTTAACCCTACTCATTCAAAATCAATGACTCCTTTAGGAGTAACTAAAGGCTAGTATTGAGATTAAACATATTGAACATTTCTGGTTTTTGGTTCGTAGGGTTATAGCACCTTTTTCTGAACTTTTGGTCATTCTTTCAGAATTTTCTTGTGGCTCATAATTTTTTTAAGAACAGTCAAGTGTAGTCCACACCTTTTTACATAAGAGTGCATGTTGATTAGATTCCAGCACCCCTAGTTACTCAGTGAGACTAACTATCCTACCTCATTTTGAATAGAGATAGCAAGGGCACCTTATGACATAGTTCACTTCATTTCATTGAAGAAGGATCCAGTTTCTCAGTCAACCCTTAGCCATTGCTCTATCTTGAGCTTGATTCACAATTTTTTATCATGTGTTACCCTTTGAAATTTTTTCAGATTATCTGATGTTTAAGAATAATACGTAATCCAAGTTTCTCAACCAAGGTTGCCTTAACCATAAATTTTTAGATCTTAGGAGAGTGCACAGGACACAACATGTGTGAATTGGTTGTGTAGCAACCCTAATAAATGAATAATTGAAATGAATTAAAACATATATATTACAGAAGTAATATATATAAAAGGAATAGGGTTAATTGGACGAAATAAAACAAATTAAAAATAACGCCTCTTATTAGGGCGTTAATTCAAAAAGAAACGCCTCTATCAAAGGCGTGACTAAAGAAAGGACGCCCACACGTGCGGTCGTCAACTCTCACGACCAAATGGGTAAGTAAAAGAAACGCCTCTATCTTGGGCGTGTTTTAAAACACGAAACGCCCTTTTTCAAGGCGCTTTTTAAGAAACGCCCTTATGCAAGGCGTTAATTCAAGAATACACGCCCTGACCAAAGGCGTTAATTCCATTCGAGTTCCGTTCGACACGGGAGCTTATCCAGGGAAGGATTATGTTAATCCAGTAAGTATTTAATAGGGCAAGGACTCTATATTGGAAGCATTGCTTCTACTAGAACACTAACCTTAACAGGACGTCCAAAATCCTATAAATAGTCTTGATCGAGCAAACCCTAAACCTATTTGATTCAAGCCTCTGCCACGGTAAGTGAAGAACAGAACTGTTCTTCTTATTCCTTTCTTTCTGTTTGGAGTGTATGAAGAACTAACGTTCTTCATCTCCTTCTCTTCTTACAGGTTGAAGAGAGAGCACACGCTGTGAAGAACATAGGTAAGGTTCTTCTAAAACTTTTCCTAACTACGGTTATGTCCCCATCTTCCTCATCTTCTTTTCTTTTCCTTACAGATCGATTGTTGGGTGAAGTTCCTGAAGACAGAAGATCAATATCTTCATCATCCTCATCAAATACAATCACCTTCTCTTCTTACTACTACCAGCGGGATTCTTCGTCCTTTCGATTAAAACCAAATCAACCATTAAAGGTAGGTTTTCTCAAGTTACTGTAGCCCAAATGAAATTCATGCAATATATATATATATATATATATATATATATATATAAGCATGTCATGCATATGATTATTATAGTTTTCACGTGTTTTCTGAAATATTTTGAAAGAAACGCCCTTGATTAGGGCGCTAATTTAAAAGAAACGACCATACTAGTGGTCGTCAATTTAATATTTGACGCCCTCTACGCAGGCGTTAATTTCATAAGAATCGCATGTGATTAATAATTGATCCTGTTTAAAAATTACAATACATATGAAATATTGATTTTTAATATCTTGCATGACTCTGTGAATTCCTGTTAAATTTTACTGCCATGACATGTCTCCTGTCTCTCGAAATATTATTTATTAAAATATCGTAAATCCCTTGAAATTCACGACTTGGACAAAGTCGTTTTCCATATTCTAACGCCCCAGTACAAGGCGTGAATCTGAAAAGTAACGCCCCTTCCTAGGGCGTGTATCTGTTAAAAACCTGAAATTCACATATTCTGTAAAAATGGAATTATAAAGTAACGCCCCTTCCAAGGGCGCGTTTTTGATAAATTTCTGAGAATAATTATATCCTGTCGAATATGTAAATGATGAGACGCCTGCCCCTGCAGTCGTCAACTTTTAAGAAACGCCCCCAGGAAAGGCGTGTTTTTGATAAATTAATGAAATAATGGAAATTCTGCAAATTGGCAATATATATAAACGCCCTTCAGTTAGGCGTTAATTACTTGAGACACGACTTGACCTAAGTCGTTATTTTACTGTAAACTGATTTTTCCTCTGATTTGCTAAACCGATGGTTTATATATTATACATATATATATATATCGGCACTATTCTCCACTCCGTGAGTATAGTCCCACGTTTCATGTTGATTTATCGATCACACTCAACTCTCATTGACATACAAGCTCTCCATTGGACATTCCGTTCCTTTGGACTAGCAAGTTAGTCATAGAGACCTCCGTAAGACTCCTCGTAGCCTTGGATTCCCTCAAGGCCGACTGAGCTGGTTGTACCCTAAAAACCCATTACACAGTTTTTGCCATGTCAATCTAAAGAAACATGGTATACCGGCCCTTATGATTATACAAAGAGTATATCATAAGAAATTCTTGATGGGATGATGATATCATGCCATATCGTGTCATTCTTGTAAACCCCAATTCTATGATAAGAATGAGGGTATCTTGCTTGATCTAATGTTCATGTGGACCTCAATTCTATATAAAGAATGTCCATATTGATTTGTCATGGTACCTAAGTTAAGGGAACCATATTCTACCTAGTTTTATCGAACTCGTGATTATACCGTTATTATCGCCATTCTATGTCCTTTGTCATATTTTGGACTCTATTCTATCAAAGTTGTCATACGTATCTACAAGCTTGATTATTGAAATTCTATATTGGCTATATAAACAAGAGTGGATGTCAAAACACATGATAAATGCCTGCGCATATAGGGCCCGATCTGGTCCTGGGAGGAGCACCCGAAAGTACTTGTGCCCATGGGAGTTAAAATGATAAGGTATCTGGTATTATACCGAGTACTTGACTTGCTTGATTGGACATTCCACACACATCTTGTACTTGAATCGTACTTGACTTTACATGAAATGCGTGGCCCGAAAAAGGGTAATTTACTTGCTTGATACATGATAGCCAAAGTTCTTGACATGACTCGATAATGGTACTTGCTTGAATATCTTGAATAACTTGTATCTTGTTCATGAAAGTTCATCTTATTTCTTTGATATTACATTCTCTCTATCTTGTCGTTTCATGCGAGCATGCATAGCTTTATTGCATCCATGAAAATGTAATTACTTAAACCACTTGCTAGTACTTGAGATATAATTTCCTACTGAGCGTTCGCTCATTCCGTTTGTCCCTTTGTACTTTTCAGGTAAGTCCGACGACGATGGAAGTCAATCGGATGGGAATTGTCAAGAGTGAAGAGATAGAGATTCTCCAAGTGTCATCTAGTCTTTTCTATAGTTTCTTGAGTCAAATATGTATTCTTTTCCTTTTTGTTAAACAGAGTATTGGATTTGTAATAGTCTATCCATTATGAAATAAAGGATTGGGTTATCTTGCTATTTTTGCGCATCTCTGTCTTTGTGTCGAATACACGACCACTCTGATTGACATGATTGATATAGACACGTCGCGCATCTCCGGGTATCTTCCGCGCTCGGGGCGTGACAGTCTTTGTGGTATCAGAGCCTAAGGTATTCAATTCCTAGGAAACCCAAGTCCAAGGATAGGTTTCAAAACCTTTAACCAAGTGAGAGTGGGTAGAACCAAGGGTTAAATGATCAATGAGTCCTTATAAGATCATAGTGACATAATACTAACATAGCTATTGTAATTGTAGGATAATGGCTGCCGAACGTGCTCAATGGCGCAACATGCAGCGTACCCTTCAAGGGATGACCCAAGTGCTACAACAGGTAGCACAAGGTGGTGCTCCACGAGCTGGAAGCTTACACCAAGCATTCAAGAATATGAATCCCCCGAAGTTCATGGGATCGACCGATCCAGACGATGCCGAGCATTGGGTTCGGGAGATTGAACGTATATTCCGTGTCATGCAATGCACGGATCAGGACAAAGTCTTATTAGCTACTTTCCAGTTAGAAAAGGATGCTAGATGCTGGTGGGAGTCGATTGAAGCTACTATTGACCCAACTCAAGTTACATGGGGTGAATTCGTTGAATATTTCAACGCCAAATATTTCTCTGATAGGGTCCAGGAAAGGAAGGCCGCCGAATTTGCCGCATTAAAGCAAAGATCTTTATCGGTGGCTGATTATGAAGCACAGTTCTCTAGACTGTCTAGATATGCTAAGCATTTAATTGGCACGAAAAGATGAAAGCCCGTAGATTTCTTAATGGGCTTAGGCCCCACTACATTACTCAACTGGCGCCTATGGATATTCAAGTTTATACTGAAATAGTGCGCCGAGCTCAGTTGCTTGAAGATGCCACGGAACTATCTGATAGGATCCGTGGGAAAGACAAAAAGGAGCAAGTCACAAGTTCGGGTTCTTTTAAACCCAACTTTAAGAAGAGGCCCAATAATGGAGGTTCTTCCTCTCAAGATCAGAAGTTCAAGAAATCCAAGCCTTTCTCTATCACCACTACCCCTTCAAACGTAGTATGCAAGCATTGTGACAAGGCTGGTCACAAAACAGAAGAATGCTGGAGGAAACTAGGAGCATGTCTCCGTTGTGGGAGTCGTGAACATCGGATTCCCGATTGTCCATTAATGAATGACCAAGATGGTGAGGGTAAACGCCCAGTGACAAGGAACGCGCGTCTTCATGCAATCCAAGAGACCGAACCAGAAGAAGAAGGCAGATTGGTGGAAGGTACATTAAAAATTTGTTCCAAATATGCACATGTCTTATTTGATACGGGTGCATCGCATTCCATTATTTCCAAGAAGTTTGCTGACCCATTACCTCTAGAACCAGAATGGATGAAAATAGTGTTGTCTACTCCTCTCGGAAACGAGACGGATATCACGCATCATTACCAAAACTGTGAGGTGTTGGTTCAAGGAAAGATTTTTCCTATTGATCTTATCTGCTTAGATCTAAAAGAATATGATGTTATACTAGGAGCAGATTGGTTATCTAAGTACCAGGCAACGGTTGATTGCCGTAATAGCAAGATTGTTTTCAAAGAATTTCCAGAACTGACTTATACTAGTCCTAAGAGTCGAAGCAAATCCCCTCTTATTTCGGCTCTTCGAGCAAGCAAGCTCGTCAGGAAAGGATGTGTATCCTTCCTTGCTTTTGTCACTAATAAAGAAGCTAAGGAAACCAAGATAGAAGACGTTCAAGTGGTACGAGAATTCCCAGACGTATTTCCGGAGGAATTGCCGGGATTACCCCCGCAAAGAGATGTGGCCTTTACCATCGACTTAGTCCCTGGTGCTGGTCCGGTTTCAAAGGCACCATATAGAATGTCCCCTGCTGAACTCAAGGAGTTGAAGGAGCAGTTGATGGAACTAATCCGAAAAGGGTTTATTAGACCAAGTACTTCCCCATGGGGAGCACTAGTCTTATTTGTAAAGAAGAAGGATGGATCCATGAGATTGTGTATTGACTATCGACAGTTGAATCATCTTACTATCAAGAACAAGTATCCACTGCCGAGAATCGATGAATTGTTTGATCAGATTTCAGGATCCAAATATTTCTCCAAGATTGATCTCCGGTCGGGATATCATCAATTAAGGATCAAGGATGATGACATTCACAAGACCGCATTCAGAAGCAGGTATGGCCATTACGAATTTGTTGTTATGCCTTTTGGACTAACAAATGCCCCTGCTGCCTTTATGCAGTTAATGAATAGCATATTCAGGCCATACTTGGATCAATTCATAGTAGTCTTCATCGATGATATATTGATATATTCTAAGACTAAGGAAGAACATGAAGAGCATTTGAGGATTGCATTGCAAGTCTTGAGGACAAATCAATTATATGCTAAACTCAGCAAATGCGAGTTCTGGCTTGAAGAAGTGGCTTTTCTCGGACATGTCATATCCAAGGACGGTTTATCTGTGGATCCGTCAAAAGTTGAAGCTGTGAGAAACTGGGAGAGACCCACTAATGCAAGCGAGATCAGAAGTTTCTTAGGTCTTGCAGGCTATTATCGGCGATTTATCAAAGATTTCTCTAAGATCGCCGTACCACTTACAAGATTAACTCGTAAGGAGATCCGATATGAATGGAGTGAGGAATGTGAAAGCAGTTTCCAAACTCTCAAGGATCATCTCACCACAGCTCCAGTCTTAGCCTTACCAATTGAAGGAGAGAAATTCGAGGTCTACACTGATGCTTCTGGCGTTGGCCTCGGATGTGTTCTAATGCAACATGGGAAGGTCATAGCATACTCTTCTCGTCAACTGAAGAAGCATGAGGAGAATTACCCCGTCCATGACTTGGAATTGGCCGCAGTAGTATTTGCCCTAAAGATATGGAGACACTATCTCTATGGGGTACAGTTTACTGTATACTCCGATCACAAAAGTCTCAAATATCTATTTTCACAAAAGGAGCTGAACATGAGACAAAGACGCTGGCTAGAATATCTCAAGGACTTCGACTTCAGTATACAATACCATCCCGGAAAGGGTAATTATGTTGCTGACGCCCTTAGTCGAAAGCCGAGAGCAAAGATAGCAAATTGTATGATACAAGAATGGAGGTTACTTGAACAATTCTCCGAGCTCAATATAAGCTTGGACACGGAATCCAAATTTGTCACACTATCTCATGTAAGCATACAGTCAGATTTGTTATCTGAGATACAAACACTTCAGGATGATGATCCTATGTTAGTAGAAATCAAAGGCAGAGTAGAAGGACAATCTGATTTTCAACTAACTTCTGATGGAAGATTATCGTTCAAAGATAGAACTTGTATACCCGATTGTCCGGAATTAAAGAAGAAGATCTTAGATGAAGCTCACCGATCAAGATACACTATTCATCCTGGATCAACTAAAATGTACCAAGATGTAAAGAGGAACTTTTGGTGGCCCAATATGAAAAGAGAAATAGCGGACTATGTATCACGCTGTCTCACATGCCAACAGGTCAAGGCGGAACACCAAAAGCCTGCGGGAAAACTACATCCTCTAGATATTCCTAAGTGGAAATGGGAGGATATTGGTATGGACTTCATCATGGGTTTGTCTAAATCTAAAGGAGGACATGATGGAATCTGGGTTATCATTGATCGATTGACTAAATCGGCACATTTCTTGCCAATCAAAAGCCGATGGTCGATTGATGTGCTAGCTGCACTATACATTAAAGAAATAGTCAGGATACATGGAATTCCTGTCTCAATCGTGTCTGATAGAGATCCCCGTTTTACTTCTCATTTTTGGAAGGGATTACAACATTCGTTGGGGACAAGGCTCAACTTTAGTACTGCTTTTCACCCACAAACGGATGGTCAGACCGAGCGAACTAATCAAGTTGTTGAAGATATGCTGAGAGCATGCGTTATTGACTTTGGAGGAAGCTGGCATGACCACTTACCTTTAGTTGAATTTGCATATAATAATAGCTACCAAGCTAGTATCCAAATGGCACCTTTCGAAGCCTTATACGGAAGGAGTTGCCGATCTCCCATATGTTGGAACGAAGTTGGAGAAAAACAACTATTAGGTCCAGACATGGTAAGGGATACAACCGAGAAGATACAAGTAATCAGAGAAAGATTACAAGTTGCTCAGACAAGGCAAAAGGCTTATGCTGATACCAGGAGAAGAGATCTTGAATTCCAGGTTGGAGATCATGTATTTCTTAAAATATCCCCTGGACGTGGCAGACGAAAATTTGGTGTTAAGGGCAAGCTTATGCCAAGATTCATCGGACCATTTGAGGTACTCGAAAGAGTTGGCGAGGTTGCTTATCGCATCGCGTTGCCTCCTCAGTTGTCCGAGGTACACAATGTATTTCACATATCTATGTTGAAGAAGTATGTGCACGATCCGTCACATATTATTGAGCATGGAGATCTGGTGATCCAGAAAGATCTCACATATGAACAAAGGCCTTTAAAGATATTAGATCGAGAAATACGAGCTCTAAGGAATAAGGTTATTCCCATGATCAAGGTGCAATGGAATAAGAATCCTGAACGCGAAGCGACATGGGAGACCGAGGAATCTATGAAGAAACGATTTCCCGAGTTATTCTAAGAGGTATATGTCCTACACTCTCCGCGTGTATAATTATATATATATTGAATTTGGGGACCAAATTCTTTTTAAGTGGGGGAGGGTGTAGCAACCCTAATAAATGAATAATTGAAATGAATTAAAACATATATATTACAGAAGTAATATATATAAAAGGAATAGGGTTAATTGGACGAAATAAAACAAATTAAAAATAACGCCTCTTATTAGGGCGTTAATTCAAAAAGAAACGCCTCTATCAAAGGCGTGACTAAAGAAAGGACGCCCACACGTGCGGTCGTCAACTCTCACGACCAAATGGGTAAGTAAAAGAAACGCCTCTATCTTGGGCGTGTTTTAAAACACGAAACGCCCTTTTTCAAGGCGCTTTTTAAGAAACGCCCTTATGCAAGGCGTTAATTCAAGAATACACGCCCTGACCAAAGGCGTTAATTCCATTCGAGTTCCGTTCGACACGGGAGCTTATCCAGGGAAGGATTATGTTAATCCAGTAAGTATTTAATAGGGCAAGGACTCTATATTGGAAGCATTGCTTCTACTAGAACACTAACCTTAACAGGACGTCCAAAATCCTATAAATAGTCTTGATCGAGCAAACCCTAAACCTATTTGATTCAAGCCTCTGCCACGGTAAGTGAAGAACAGAACTGTTCTTCTTATTCCTTTCTTTCTGTTTGGAGTGTATGAAGAACTAACGTTCTTCATCTCCTTCTCTTCTTACAGGTTGAAGAGAGAGCACACGCTGTGAAGAACATAGGTAAGGTTCTTCTAAAACTTTTCCTAACTACGGTTATGTCCCCATCTTCCTCATCTTCTTTTCTTTTCCTTACAGATCGATTGTTGGGTGAAGTTCCTGAAGACAGAAGATCAATATCTTCATCATCCTCATCAAATACAATCACCTTCTCTTCTTACTACTACCAGCGGGATTCTTCGTCCTTTCGATTAAAACCAAATCAACCATTAAAGGTAGGTTTTCTCAAGTTACTGTAGCCCAAATGAAATTAATGCAATATATATATATATATATATATAAGCATGTCATGCATATGATTATTATAGTTTTCACGTGTTTTCTGAAATATTTTGAAAGAAACGCCCTTGATTAGGGCGCTAATTTAAAAGAAACGACCATACTAGTGGTCGTCAATTTAATATTTGACGCCCTCTACGCAGGCGTTAATTTCATAAGAATCGCATGTGATTAATAATTGATCCTGTTTAAAAATTACAATACATATGAAATATTGATTTTTAATATCTTGCATGACTCTGTGAATTCCTGTTAAATTTTACTGTCATGACATGTCTCCTGTCTCTCGAAATATTATTTATTAAAATATCGTAAATCCCTTGAAATTCACGACTTGGACAAAGTCGTTTTCCATATTCTAACGCCCCAGTACAAGGCGTGAATCTGAAAAGTAACGCCCCTTCCTAGGGCGTGTATCTGTTAAAAACATGAAATTCACATATTCTGTAAAAATGGAATTATAAAGTAACGCCCCTTCCAAGGGCGCGTTTTTGATAAATTTCTGAGAATAATTATATCCTGTCGAATATGTAAATGATGAGACGCCTGCCCCTGCAGTCGTCAACTTTTAAGAAACGCCCCCAGGAAAGGCGTGTTTTTGATAAATTAATGAAATAATGGAAATTCTGCAAATTGGCAATATATATAAACGCCCTTCAGTTAGGCGTTAATTACTTGAGACACGACTTGACCTAAGTTGTTATTTTACTGTAAACTGATTTTTCCTCTGATTTGCTAAACCGATGGTTTATATATTATACATATATATATATATCGGCACTATTCTCCACTCCGTGAGTATAGTCCCACGTTTCATGTTGATTTATCGATCACACTCAACTCTCATTGACATACAAGCTCTCCATTGGACATTCCGTTCCTTTGGACTAGCAAGTTAGTCATAGAGACCTCCGTAAGACTCCTCGTAGCCTTGGATTCCCTCAAGGCCGACTGAGCTGGTTGTACCCTAAAAACCCATTACACAGTTTTTGCCATGTCAATCTAAAGAAACATGGTATACCGGCCCTTATGATTATACAAAGAGTATATCATAAGAAATTCTTGATGGGATGATGATATCATGCCATATCGTGTCATTCTTGTAAACCCCAATTCTATGATAAGAATGAGGGTATCTTGCTTGATCTAATGTTCATGTGGACCTCAATTCTATATAAAGAATGTCCATATTGATTTGTCATGGTACCTAAGTTAAGGGAACCATATTCTACCTAGTTTTATCGAACTCGTGATTATACCGTTATTATCGCCATTCTATGTCCTTTGTCATATTTTGGACTCTATTCTATCAAAGTTGTCATACGTATCTACAAGCTTGATTATTGAAATTCTATATTGGCTATATAAACAAGAGTGGATGTCAAAACACATGATAAATGCCTACGCATATAGGGCCCGATCTGGTCCTGGGAGGAGCACCCGAAAGTACTTGTGCCCATGGGAGTTAAAATGATAAGGTATCTGGCATTATACCGAGTACTTGACTTGCTTGATTGGACATTCCACACACATCTTGTACTTGAATCGTACTTGACTTTACATGAAATGCGTGGCCCGAAAAAGGGTAATTTACTTGCTTGATACATGATAGCCAAAGTTCTTGACATGACTCGATAATGGTACTTGCTTGAATATCTTGAATAACTTGTATCTTGTTCATGAAAGTTCATCTTATTTCTTTGATATTACGTTCTCTCTATCTTGTCGTTTCATGCGAGCATGCATAGCTTTATTGCATCCATGAAAATGTAATTACTTAAACCACTTGCTAGTACTTGAGATATAATTTCCTACTGAGCGTTCGCTCATTCCGTTTGTCCCTTTGTACTTTTCAGGTAAGTCCGACGACGATGGAAGTCAATCGGATGGGAATTGTCAAGAGTGAAGAGATAGAGATTCTCCAAGTGTCATCTAGTCTTTTCTATAGTTTCTTGAGTCAAATATGTATTCTTTTCCTTTTTGTTAAACAGAGTATTGGATTTGTAATAGTCTATCCATTATGAAATAAAGGATTGGGTTATCTTGCTATTTTTGCGCATCTCTGTCTTTGTGTCGAATACACGACCACTCTGATTGACATGATTGATATAGACACGTCGCGCATCTCCGGGTATCTTCCGCGCTCGGGGCGTGACAGGTTGAGACCTATTAAGTTCTGAATACAATCTTTTTCACGAAGGTCAATTTTTATACTCTTGAATTCATTAAGCTTAAACCAACAAACTTATTCATGGGACATCATATGGCCTTATAAAAGAAGATTCCTTAGTGTGATTTGCATAAATTAACGAATTGGTGAATCAGATTAGAATCCTTTTAAATTTTAGTTGTATCAAAAGAGTTAAAGTGGTAGTCAGAAAATTCACCAAGAAGTGAGTTCAGAGATTTCATAGCATTGACCAGACAAATGTATTTAGATGAGCAACAGGCAAGGGTGACTTCAGGAATGAGCAAGACAAATGGGTAGTTATCAAACGGACTAAAGCACAAGCAATGCCAAAAATGTGTATACAATTGAGCAGATGGCAGATTTTCAGAGAGTTCAAGATGAAGCAATTGGAAACAATTCTCATGGAAGTGAGAATCATGAAATTTAGTGTATTTCAGATGAGGCTCCCACTCATCCAATACAAGGAATTACTCCCCCTAAGTGTATGCATGCATTTCAAATCCTTTTTGAGAGTTTTTGACTCAAATTGTATCTACGAGCAATCAGATGTATGGAGTGACTCCCCCTAACGAAATGTATTGACACATTAGAATTTACATGAAGACTATGTAGGGGATTTTTGAACAATGCTCATGAATGTCTAGACTGATCTATATGCAATTATGTCCCTGTTGACACCCGTTTTTTGCCGATAAGTTGAGTCGTTCCTCTTACTCCCATTTGTTGATGCCTCGAGTTGTCCATCACTCGCTGGGTTATTTTCTGGCACGTTTTGGGCTTATTTTATGGGTGACCTCCCTCCTTGGCTAGGTCCGAGTTGATTCAGGGCTTAATGGGCCTTGGCTTTGATTAATCGAGCTTTTCTATGAATTTCAAGTGCCCATGTACATGTGCGGTCAACCTCCAGCCGTTCAACCATATGTGCGGTTGATACAGGACTGTTCATATATTTATGGGATATTTAGCTGATTTTCTGAATTATCACTGACAAGCATATATACGGCCTATACGTAGCCGCATAAGACCATTGTGCGGTACATACTAAGCCGTCTATCTATCTAGACTCCTAACGTCGCTGGTTTTCAGATAATTATCTAATTATCTAATTTATCTTGATTTTCCATCGACAGGGATGAGCGGTTGTCTGTTGGCCGCTCTTGTGGATGAAAAGTCTACTATTAGCCGTTCATCTATGTGAGTCCAACGGTGAGGTTTCCAGTCAGTTCGATGGATAGTTGGATAATATTTATGATTTATTTGAATTTCCACTGACAAGGTTGAATGGCCTAGGAGATGGTCGCTCATCCCGTTGGGTGGTCCATCGTACGACCGTTCATCTGCTCGATTCCTGAAAGATTAACAGATTTTCTCTCTCTATCCATGGTTTTATCCCAAACTACTCCTGTCATTTTCTCCGCAGATATTGAGCCATTTCGAGTGCCGTTTCTTTTAGATTAGAGATAATTTGATTATCTACGACTTTCCTTTGATTATCTTGACCTAAAAATGCCTAAAAACCCTAATTTCGGGGTTGGCTCTCTAGGCTCTATAAATAGACCCTAAAGGCTACCTTCGAAAGGGGGGGAAGATGTTTGGTCGATGGCGAAGCCCTGCCAAATCCTTGAGCGACCTAGTACCAGGGAGGGAGGCCTTATACGTCTCCACAGGCCTCCGGTTCAGGGAGTATACCGTTTGTATGAGTCATTATTTCACTAGTCCCACCGTCAGTTTTCTCGTTGCATGCTTCATCTTCTCCACGTTTTTCTTCACTTGCACTGTCATTCATACATCCTCGCACGTTTTTGGTGCCCCTAGGGGTTTAAAACCCCCAGGTATCCCCCACTTCATTTAGTTATATTTATTCCTTTCCGTTCTAGCACTCACTACACTTTGCAATTCTAATTTGGGTTTCTTTTTATGTTCTACACTCTGTTTTGCAGGTCAGCAACACACTAACACGAGGACCATCCTTTCTGGCCGACCGAAAAGGGTGGAGGTTGGACTCTTACAACCTCTAGCGTGGTGATCTTGTGCGGTTGCCATACGTCCGTTCAAGAGGAGGTGCGGTGGATCTTTGACCGTTCTTCTTTCAACTGCGGTTGACTTGGAGCCGTTCATCTGCCAGTAGTTCTGCGTCCCGCGTCCTCTACAGCACTGACGAGCGGTCTGTCGTGCGACCATTCAACATGAAAGGCAGTTCTTCACAGGCCGCGCATCTCTGCAGTGCTGCTCATAAGGTGAGTGTATCCCTCTCTTTCCAAGGTACGGTGTGTCAATCACATTAGGCACCTTGGTGGCTATCACACTTGTTTATCTCCTTCTGTCTCCTTCTACCATCCATCTATTTATATTTTTCATATCGATTTAGTAGAAGGGATAGAAGAGATCTTTTAAGCCAGTATTGAAGAGAAAGTAAAAATATATGAACAGCCCATTTTTTGGCGATCACGGTGGGACACCTAGTGCCCATCGTGTTAGTGTTTGCTGACCCCCTGTTTGGTGTTTGTTAGTCTCCTTTGTGTTGAGCTGTCACAGGTTGTTTGCTGGATTTGAGGTCACGTGTTTCTCATGGTTGTGCGGTTCTGTGGGAGCTGTCTGGGACTTTGTGCGGCTAAGGACCGTCCGTATTTCATTGCTTCCAGCCCTGTTCATCCTGTGAGCCCGCTTCCTTATGCAGTCTCCTACCACCCGTTCATCATCTCAACGGCCTATGTTTGGCCGTCCACCGTGCTGGCACAGCTACGCCTTTATCTTCATACAGTTTATTTGGTTACTGTTGCACGGTTGCTTCAGGTCCGTTCCAACACTTAAACGGTTGTCAATTGACCACTCATCCGGGTACGCTTCTCATTTCTGTCATCTTTCATTCCAGCATTTCCTGATTTTTCTGCTTCATTGTCGTTATTCCTTGGTTTGAACGGTTCATCAAGAACCGTCTGTCTCCCTGAGCGGTCTTCCAGAGGTCATCCTTGTCGTGCTACAGTGCACCCGTGCTCCACTTTGATTGCCACATTATATGATTGTCGTGATATTTGGTGCTAATTATTGATCTCCCCCTGCTCTTATATCATTGTTGCATACTTGTTTTCATTTCTTACATATTTGATTGATCATTGATTGCTAGTTTCTAGGCTAGATTTTGCATGCACTCCGGTGCACATAGGATCATACACTCTTATTAGTAGTTGCATTCCTACCGAGGTAGGGTTTCCTCTCGTCTCCATACTCCTTGGAGCCGACTAGGGGACCTTGCCGAGGACCTCCGTAAGCCCCCGCGAGCCGTGGATTCCCACACAGATGCCGGGCAGGTTGTACCATATCACCCCCCAGTCTAGGGTCTGCATTCATGAGAGAGAGTGTCCCTTAGAGTCTGCCAGTTTCCCATCCCCCACCTTGGTTAGGTACCTGGTGGTTGAGTGAATTCACATCTTAATTAATCCACTAAGGTCCTAAAAGGGAACTTATAAAAAAATTTTGCGCATCATTTGGAATTTGATTTGGTCAATTGGTTGATTCTTTTCTCATCTCTCCCCTCCATTGTATGTTGCAGTGTCATCATTTGCATCTTTTTATCAGATTAGGCTCATCAGGTCTAGGTCATCTTGGTGTGTCTCCATTTAGTTGCATTAGTCCTAGGTTCATTTCCCTCCTTGTACTCATTTGAAGTTCACTGTCTAAAGTCTCCATTCTCCCCATGGAGCATTTTTCCCCTGTACCTTATTCCTATACTTCTCCATTTTCTTATCCCCGCGTGGATTCCTCTTCCCATGCGGGCCCATCTCCTTATTCCTCCATTGGACCCTATTCTTTTAACGGGCCTTCTTATCCTGCCCGCGCTGCTGCTAGCCCAATCAATTCTCATCCCCACATACACGATTCTTCTAGGCCCATGCATTCCTCCATTCCCGGAATGGACTTTCCCTCTTCTCAGGCCGGATCCCCTTATCCGGCCCATCATCATTATCCTAGTTTAAATTCATCATCTCTTGCTTGGGCTGGCCCATATCCTTCTCAGACTCTTCCTACCGAGGAGATGTTCGCTCAAGCCCAACACCAGCTTGATGAATTGCAACGCCAAATCAATCCCCAAACTTCTTTGGATATCCCATTTGCATTCCATGGTCTTCAGCTTCCGCCACGTTCACAGATACCGGCTTATCGTTGCTATGGTGGAATTGGTGACCCCTACGTCCATTTGAAGGATTTCCTATATGAGTCGGCCCAGTTCCAGCATGATCAACGCTTGATGGCTTATTTGTTTGGCCTATCTTTAGAGGGCTCGGCCAAGGATTGGTTCTTCACATTGCCGCAAGATCAGATGATGAATTTTCAGGCCGTCCAAGCAAGATTTATTTAGTAGTACCAAAACTAGGTTGGGCCCAGATATTCTATGGTTTATCTGGCCCAAGAGAATATGAAGGCCGAAGAGGAATTCTCCACGTTTGCCGACCGCTGGCGTCGCTTGGCCACGCAAGTCCCGGGGCATATTCCAGAGGGTGAGCAAATCAAGATGGTTATTTCTAATACAACGCCCGAGCATAGATGCATCTTAGCCCTGAACGATATCACTTCATGGTAACAACTTTACAGCCGAGCCCGCTTCACTAGCCAACAACTCCTAGTTTCCTTTGACCGAGAGTCTCCTTCACCGCCACCTTCTACTCTAACGTACGCCTCCCATCCGTCATCTCCTTTATATCCATCCATGAGTCAGCCCTCCACTACATATCCCTCCACGAGTTGGCCTTCCGCTCCCGTTTACCCACATACCTCCACATATGCCTCCACATGTCCCTTCACTACATCTCCCTTCACGAGTCAGCCCTCCGCTATTTCATCTCCCCACGCCTCTCCACTTCCGGTCAAGGAAACACTATACTCCGAGCGGGTGGATGCCGTCCACTATATTCCCACTCCCTCCACGCCTCCATCTCATTCACTTACTAGCCCTCTGCCTTCGCCTACGCAATCCCTCTTGCCTACGCAACCCCCGCTACCATCTCCATTACCTTTTCATACCCCTCAGCATCCACCTTGCCCGAAGCGGGCTTCTCACTCTTCATTACCAGAATCTTTCACATATGTTTTTAGGGCTTTGATGGCCACCCATGCGTTGTAGCTCCCTCCGGTTATGCCTTGCCAACCCGCGGTCGAGAATTTGCTCCAGTTCTATGAGTTTCATCGTCAATAGGGGCATTTGATTGAGGACTGCTCCTAGTTTCGGGAACTTGTTTACAGCTCAGAAGATAAGAAGATGATTGATTGGGATGTCATACGCAAAGTTATTTCAGATCTCAGCAGCAAGCAGGAGCAGTAGCAGGCCGAGCCACCTAGGCAACCGTCTCCACTTCAAGACCAGGGGCACCCTGGTGTTTCTCCAGTTAGTAAGATACCTGCTCCGTTACCCACTTCTTCCTCCATCCCATCACCTCCATCACCTTTACTTACCCCGGCCTCTGCTCGGGCAATTTCTCTTTCACCCTCCATTTCCACCACCACACCTGTCCCCAACGCCTCTCGACTTGTTGTAAAGATACGCTGAAGAGCGCCACCACCTGCCACTTCCTCCACTACGCCACTACCTTCCTCTCCTCCTTCTTCCCTACCCCTACCTTCACCTCCTTCCTCTTCACTTTCACCATCTCCATCAACCACATCACCCCCTTTGCCACACTCATCACCTTTGCCACCACCGCCACCACTTCTTTCACTCCCCCTCTCGCCATCATCCTTTGAGCCCGAGCAGGCCGAGCCTAAACCAACACCCCCGCCATTGCTTTCATCTCCACCCACGCCACTATCTTCACCTTTGCCCTCTCCTACATCTCCACCTTACAAACCTTTACCCCCACCAAAGCCTGTCATCGCCATTATCTCTCCGCCGCTCGCGTTACCTTTGCCACCCACGCCCTTCAAACCTCCTCCTTCTCCACTCCTCCCTCCACCACCTCCCACTTTGCGGAGTAGGTACACGCTACCTTTGGTGCCCCTCGGGTCTAGTCCCCAGAGAGATAAAGAGCTGAATTAGGTTTTGACTGTGCATTACAAGCTTCAAGATTTCATTTGCCGCATGCCGGTCCAAGTCCTGGTCCCTGGCTATTCTAGGGACAATGGGCTCGCACTTGCTATGAAGACGGTTGCTGAGAAGAGTTCATGTGCACTGGTGCCAGTTTCTTCTAAAGCGAGGCCGGTGGCAATCCCTTTGCTCGCCGGAGAATTCACTGTTGATGTTGTTATCACCTCTCGCCTGATTGCTGTTCAGTTCACTGGCCCCGAAGAGTTTTTTGCCCGGATGGTGCTAACCCACACGGCCACCAAAAGTTTAATGAATTCCGCATTCAAGGGGCAATTGGCCATGTCCTTGAGATTGTCCAGGGGCATTCTACATTTTATGTCTCATCTCCCTCGGTTTACTAGTGAGGCGGCCACGTCAACGCCGCCCATTGCCCTCCCTCAGTTCCGTCCTGTGCTTCTAGCAAGGGAGCTGTACTTCATGCCTGATTATCGAGAGGAGATGCCGAATCTTATGCTGTTGACGCCAAGCAACATAGCTCCATGTTTTTCTAATAAACAACACAAGGAGTTGACTGTTCTGGAATGTCCTTCTATGGTTGGCACCGCACAGCTAGGGGCAACCGTCCCAATGGAGCTGCATATTCATGATCGGGCTAGGCCGTGTGCCAGGTGGGCCCGTTATTTAAGAAAACATTGCAAGAGAAGAAGCCCGAAGGCTCGAGTCCGCGCCAGGCGGAGTTGTTTCAAGAAGAGTTCTGCCAAGAAGAGGCGACGACATAAGTTCAAGGGCCGTCAGTTCTGTACTCGGGGGTCCACTTCCTCCTCCTCCTCTTCCATCCATTCATCTTTTCTTCTACTCGGTTCTTATCCTTGGGTGGTGTACCTTCCACCAACTGACCATATTTCTACCATCTTCTCCTATCCTCACCATTCTAGGCCTCGGCCTATGTCCTCCTCTTCCCCTGATCTAGAGGCATCCTCTTGTAATTTTCTTCCCGGGTACGCCCGGATTTTGCTTCTCGTCCTTTTCCCCCGACCCTGTTGGGGATTCCTTGTGCTCGTTCCCCGACCTTGTCGGGTGGTTTTTCTGATCCTTTCCTGACTTTGTCGGGTTGTTTCCATTTCTTTTCCCTGACCTTGTCGGGTGTTCATGCATTTTCTTCCCCACCTCTGGCGGGTGATCGCTACTCTTCTTCTCCGACCACGTCAGATGATCATTCTCCTTATTCCTTATCTTCACAGCTATCTTTTCATCATCTTTCTAGTCTTTCCTCCTCACCCTTTCAGGGTTCTTACCCTTTTTCTTACTATTTTCGAGGCTTTAGTCTACCTTGATCTCAGTTAATCTCTATTTATTTTGTATTCGGTTCCTTATTATCAAGGCCTCTGTGCCTTAACGAGGGAGTTCTAGCCCTCGTCTCTCTTCCTTTTTATTCTTCTTCGTCCAGTTTGATGTCTGCCACTCTTCTGTGTCAAGGAATCCAATCTTTTACTATCCTTTTTCACCCTTTTATCCTGGCAAGCAAGGAATATAAAGCTCGTGCTAATCAAAGCTCGTTGATCAAGATCGCTTCAGGATGCCGGTTTCCACGCCATGGATTTGCAATGGTATCTTTATTTTGTGCAAGAAATGTGCTTTCATTCCCATTGTTTCTATTGTTTTGACACATGATTATAATGTTGTTTCCTCAACATGATTGAGTGGCTTTAGAAGCTTTTGTTTAAATTAGATCTTAACTTTGTGTCAAATAAAATGTTGCTTCTGCAGCATCCTTAGGCTGGTGATAACTCCGCGCTGGGAGTCTAGTTCCTTTCCCCAATTGCTGAGGGTGACCTTTGAGTATGGATTTTTCACACACTTCACGGCAAGCCATAGCCGATCTCTCTAGTGCAACATCGTTGCTGCTTTGGCCATACTTTTAGTTTGCACGAAGGTCTTTTCTTTTCTCTGCTCGGCCAAATGCAAGGGCAAGAGATTGATGGATAAGATGACTAACCTAGGCGCTCCCTAATATGAGAGATGTCTCAAATAGGGGCAGTCTTGACCCTCAAAAGTGAGCTTTCATGCTATATCTGGCCAATAACGGCTACCAAAATGAGAAAATGAATCAATACAAAATTATGAATCAAAGGCATGGCAAGAGTGGCTGTATAGTTCCACGCGGGACGTCATGAGCCCGGTCGCATGCGTGCCTGATAATAATGGGTCTAAAAATCAAAGATACAAAGCCCCGTCGCAACAGGCTATCTCTTTGAGGGGTAGTGCCCTGGAAGGAATTCAAGCCTTGATATTTCTCATCCTGCATGAAGCTTATCTCCAATTCTTTTTCTGTCTCTCCCTCTTAGGCGGGGTTGTATCCCGGGTATGGCCTTAGTAGGGGCACCGTTCTTTAGAAGCGGTTGGTTGCGGTGAGCCACCCTCACATGCACGCCTTGCTTAAGGGAAGTCTTTAATGAAAGGGGGAGGAACGATGATCCTTGGCCAGTAGTTTGAGATTGTCTTTGGATGCTGCGGATCGCCATTTCAAAAATCCGAAAAAATGAGGTATTGTCAAACATCCAAAAAAATGAGATTAAAAAAAACAAAATATTGTCAACAAAAACACAAAAAAATAAATATTTTTAAAAATCCAAAAAATCAAAAAAATTTAAAAAAATTTATCAAAAGTCTATATTTATCTTTTGTTCCTTTCTATCTGTTTGTTTTGAGGACAGATACGTAATCTGTTTACCAAGTGTGTAGGTTGCAGATACTCAAGCTTTCCTTGCTCCATGTTTTGATTCTATCTGTCTCATGTTCACATGTTTGATCTGTTCTTTCCTTCTTCAATCATCTCTCTCGATCTGTTCTGAAGCTTGTGTCCTTCTCGACTTTTGTTTGCAATGATTATATCCATGTGAGAAGGCTTTGCCTCACGATTATGAACCTGGCAGTTCTACTTCATTCTGATCTTAAGTTTTGATTGAACTACGTATTTTGTTCATGTCTTTTTGTCCCCCCGTGTCCTTGTCTCGTGTCTATGTCCCACCGTATCGTCCCACACTTGTTGTTTTGTTCCTCACCACATGTTGTTAGTTGTCTTGCATATGATGATATTCGTCCCTCTACGTTTCCTGTGTTGTCCTAACCACGTGATCATCTGTCATATTCTTATCCCAACCACGTGATCATCTGTCATGTTCTCGTCCCAACCGTGTGTTATCCCATCGCATTGTTATCTTGTCACACCGTGTTCATGCATGCATGTTGTTGGTTCATGCCCTTGCATATGTGCTTGTTTACCTTTGTTTGATCGTTATGCTATGTCGTATTATTTGTCGTTCAGTTAATCATTATGTTATCTTTGTTATGCTTATCTTATATGTCTTATTCATAAAAATTCATAAAAATCTGAAAATGAAAATCCAAAAAGTATGCCGTTTCACCTGCGCAGGTAAGTCAGGTATGGCTTTCTATCCCTACATCCCTTATTGCATTACTATATGGTACTATGCTATATTATCTCGAGAACCAGTTGGTTATCTACGTGTTCCAGGATCTGATGTTCCCCTTTAACAAAAATGATGATGATCCAGGTTCACGTGTTTAATCTCCGGATAGGTCGTTGGATTGGGAAAGCCTGGAGAGGATGGTTCTATCCTGCACGCTGTGGTTGTGGATAGTGTCTTGACTCTGATTCTCTCAGCTTAGCAATATTATTCTCGAGTATTTTATATTTTAATATTTCTTCACATTTTTTTTAATGATTTATTTTATTTTAGCCCAGCATGCATCATACGCATCTTTTGAGCCTTCATGACCCATGGTTTGCCTGTAAAATGTCCCGTCAGTGATGGTTAGCTGTGCGTTCAGTGTTTGGGTAAGAGGAACTAATTCCACTCTGAGTTGGAAGGTTCTCTTTGGTCAATTCACTTGGTTTGGTTGATTAAGAGGCCCTCGTCTGGAGCTTTACCATGTTTCCTTTACTTTTACTGCCTACTTTTGGCCTCCTCATTGGACCGCGGGATTGTATCCCCCATGAGGTTAGTCTTATAGATTTATTTCATTTCATTTAGTTTAGTTCCTCTAGACTTGTGTCGCTTTTAGTATAATCATTCCTTGCGTTTGGTTCAGAGTTTTCTGGAAAATTCCTGTCACTTGTTGGCAAAAACGGATGTCATTTTACCTTAACGCCCGTTTCTTGGTCCACTCCGCTTCATTTTCGCGTCATCTCCATGTTCCATGACACTTTCGCTTCACCTCCGCTCGCTCCCCTGCAAAGAGGACGTTAAGGAGGGGTATCTGTTGACACCTATTTTTTGCCGATAAGTTGAGTCATTCCTCTTACTCTCATTTGTTGATGCCTCGAGTTGTCCATCACTCGCTGGGTTGTTTTCTGCACGTTTTGGGCTTATTTTATGGGTGACCTCCCTCCCTGGCTAGGTCCAAGTTGATTCAGGGCTTAATAGGCCTTAGCTTTGATTAATCGAGCTTTTCTATGAATTTCAAGCGCCCATGTACATGTGCGGTCAACCTCCAGCCGTTCAACCATATGTGCGGTTGATACAGGGCTGTTCATATATTTATGGGATATTTAGCTGATTTTCTGAATTATCACCGACAAGCATATATACGGCCTATATGTAGCCGCATAAGACCATTGTGCGGTACATACTAAGCCGTCTATCTATCCAGAGTCCTAACTTCGCTGGTTTTCAGATAATTATCAAATTATCTAATTTATCTTGATTTTCCACTGATAGGGATGAGCGGTTGTCTGTTGGCCGCTCTTGAGGATGAAAGGTCTACTATTAGCCGTTCATCTATGAGAGTCCAACGGCAAGGTTTCCGGTCAATTCGATGGATAGTTGGATAATATTTATGATTTATTTGAATTTCCACCGACAGGGTTGAACGGCCTAGGAGATGGCCGCTCATCCCGTTGGGTTGTCCATCGTACGACCTTTCATATGCTCGATTCCTGAAAGATTAACAGATTTTCTCTCTCTATCCGTGGTTTTATCCCAAACTTCTCCTGTCATTTTCTCTGCGGATATTGAGCCATTTCGAGTGTTGTTTCTTTTGGATGAGAGATAATTTGATTATCTACGACTTTCTTTTGATTATCTTGACCTGAAAATGCCTAAAAACCCTAATTTCGGGGTTGGCTCTCTAGGCTCTATAAATAGACCCTAAAGGCTACCTTCGAAAGGGGGGGAAGATTTTTGGTCGACGGCGAAGCCTTGCCGAATCATTGAGTGACCTAGTACCAGGGAGGGAGGCCTTCTACATCCCCACAGGCCTCCGGTTCAGGGAGTATACCGTTTGTTTGAGTCATTATTTCACTAGTCCCACCGCCGGTTTTCTCGTTGCATGCTTCATCTTCTCCACATTTTTCTTCACTTGCACTATCATTCACACATCCTCGCACGTTTTTGGTGCCCCTAGGGGTTTAAAACCCCCCAGGTATCCCCCACTTCAATTAGCTATATTTATTCCTTTCCGTTCTAGAACTCACTACACTTTGCAATTCTAATTTGGGTTTCTTTGTATGTTCTACACTCTATTTCGCAGGTCAGCAACACACTAACATGAAGCCCATCCTTTCTGGCCGACCGGAAAGGGTGGAGGTTGTACTCTTACAACTTGTGGCATGGTGATCTTGCACGGTTCCCATACGTCCGTTCAAGAGGAGGTGCTGTGGATCTTCGACTGTTCTTCTTTCAACTGCGGTTGACTTGGAGCCGTTCATCTGCCAGTAGTTCTGCGTCCCGTGTCCTCTGCAGCATTGACGAGCGGTCTGTCGTGCGGCCTGATGTGACACAACTTCGGACCTAATACAAGCAAGCACATTTACATTCAAAATGGGCCTAGTTGGGCCACCGCTCTATCGTCACTCACCCAAGCCCGGGGTGACTTGGCAATGCCAAGGGGAGGATGTGGGGTTGGGCCCTTGCTGGTAGAGGGCCATCAAGGCCAAGAATTGATTCCCAATGGGTGGGGATGCCCAAGTCAAGGGGGCCGACAAAGTGCCAACGGCACCGGTTACAATATTCCCACGGTGATCACTCAAGTTTATGGGGCTTGAGGATCGGGCTCTCACTCGCATAACCAGCGGAATTAAGAACTAATATTGAAAGACAAGCACTAATTGGAGTGAAGGTTTGAGCACTTACTCGACCGGTTTGAAGAAACCGGTCCCGGTCGGAGACGAGGGCGAGCGGGGAGGCGAGTGGATCCCCACACGCCGCGGCGGTGTCGCTTGACCTGCCCCAAACAAATTACACCACTACACCTCTCGCAGGAGGGGGAACTTGGGGTGGGGGTTAATGATATTACATCCATACTACCTCCACGCAGGGAGGGGCCTTCAGCCGGCCAAGCGGGGTAGGGAAACCAAAGCAAAGAACGAGGAACAAGGGTGGACGCCGAATCTGCCTGCTGTCAGTGAACCAAGATAGAGGGTCGGTGTTGCTGTTGTAGATCTTGCTCAAGAATTGTGATGATGGCGAGACTGGTGGAAAGATCTTCGTAACAGAAAGGGGAATGCCTCAGAATTTTTTTAATTTCTTCTGGTGTCGCTGCTGGACGGGGCAGGAGCTTGAACAGAGCCTCTGTTTCTCGGACTAGCAGGGGCAGGTCACCAACAGTAGGATGCAGAGGCTGTCTTGACCGCTCCCGAACTCCAAATTTTATGCCGTCAGCGCCGTTAGAACCATGGGTGAGTCCTCTTTGCATAAAAAGAAACGGGGATGCCAGAAGAGAACGGAGATGATCTGTGGAGCCATAAGAGTGAGGAGGTGTCGATGCAGACTGGGGAAGGTAGAGCCGCGCGACCGTGGAAGAAAATTGGTAACTTCTGTTCCCGGATGCTGAATGGGCTTCCGCTTATTGATTCTGAAAGTAGACAGGGCGATGAAGAACTTTGAAGCAGGACTTGAAGACTGATTCCTTCGGGGCTGGTCGTGACAGTGCTTCTAAGCTGGATCAGAACTTCAGCCGAGGCAGAACCGCGCAGCTGTGGGAGAATGGAGGTCCCGGACAGCACCGAGCTCCGATGAGGACGAAACCACTTTCATGACGAAGAGGACTGGCAGACGCTTCCGTGGATGCTTCTTATGCCTTCATAATCGCATGTAGTTGACCGTGATGGCTTCTGCAAGCTACTGGTACCTCTGCAACATTTGGACAGCAACCTGCAGGCCTTGTAGAAGCCACCAAAATGACCTAAAGAAGAAGATGGAGGAAGTGTATGTGTGAAAGGGGTGAAGGGGGTGGAAGATGAAGTGTTTGGGAGGGATGGGGATGCTAATGGTGATAGGATAGAGATGGGAGAGGGCAGGGGCGCAGGGTCTCAGCTGGAGGCAAGGGAAGGTGGTGTAAGGGAATGAGAATGGAGGGAGGTGGGAGGGGCGAACCTAACTAGAAGGGAGGGGAGGGGGGCGGCCAAAACATGGGGGGAGTGGTGGATTTCAAATTTCAAATGACCTTGGAAGTTGTGGGGTTGTGTGGGGAAGGGGTTGATTGTGTTGGAATGGGGAAAGTGGTGTTGGAATGGTGAGGGATCTCCTTGGGACTAGGGGGGTGGAGTAATGGAGGCCATGGGGAAGTGGAGGGCTTTAATGATGGTAGGTGGGGGTTGAGGTGGTTGGGAAGGGAGGAGAGAGAAGAAAATTTAAAATTGGGTGTTGAGGAGAGAGAAAGTGGAGTGAAAAAGAGGGATTAAGAGAGGGAAGGGTGGGGAATCTCTCCCCTAGGGTTTCTCACCCAAAAAATGTTGGAATCACTCCACTAAACTAAGCTTTGGACTCTCAAATGGCATTTTTGTCATTGATTGATTCATTAAGTTGAAATGGGGGGAATGTGGTCCTATATATAGGAAACCCACATTTCTACAAAAGTCCCTTACAAAAGACTCAATAACAAATAACCGAAGGGGTAGGGGGGGCTCATGGGCCAAGCCTGAAGAATTGGGCCCAATAGCACATTACACAATCTAATGACACTCAAACTTAGGAAAATAAATGCAAGACCTAGGAACATGACTCAAATAAAAGGGAAAATACATCAAATGACTCAAATAAAATTACATAGGACTCAAAATTAAATGACTAAACCATGTCGGATGCAGCCGGGGTGAGGAGACGAACGGTAAACGTGGGCATGGGAGGTGATGTCCCCATCACAGCCGTTCAACATGAAAGGCGGTTCTTCACAGGCCGCGCATCCCTGTAGTGCTGTTCATAAGGCGAGTGTCTCCCTCTCTTTCCAAGGTACGGTGTGTCAATCACATTTGGCACCTTGGTGGCGATCACACTTGTTTATCTGCTTCTGTCTCCTTCTACCATCCATCTATTTATATTTTTCATATCGATTTAGTAGAAGGGATAGAAGAGATCTTTTAAGCTAGTATTGAAGAGAAAGTAAAAATATATCAACAGTCCCATGGTACTCAACGAAGAACTTAGGTCTAAAGACCACCTCACACATAGAGTGGGTTTTCAGACAGACATAATTTGCCCTTCTCCCAGCACCATTTGATATACCATTGGACATACAAGATGATGCAAAGCAAATGCAGTCTTATATGCATTCCAAATTTTTTCACATTTTTAAACAAGACATTACAGATGTAAAAAAAAAAATGCAGACAGAAGAACCCATGCAATCCCATTTATTTCAACTCCTCCTTAATTATTCAACCAATTGACATAATCAATCTAATCTAACCAGATGTGCAATTATCAAGGGGAAAATGACAATTAACAAGTGTAACAATAAAAATAGAAACTAGGTTTTACTAACAACATGTGCCTTGACTTATTGAATCCCCTTTTTAGTTGGCTTCTTCAAGGCACACCTGCAAAATAAATTTTCATTTTCTAAACATAGGTACCCAAGATCTCTTGGGTCCTTGTGAGTTAGTAGCACCTCTCATTGCTGCTGTCCGAAAGCTGAAAGCATTAAGATCATCATATTCCATCAGTTGGCATTCATTCATTCTATGCCCTAATTTCTCATAATAGTAGCAGCAAATAAAAGCATTCACACTCTTTTTCACAGGATAAGCATGAAACTTCTGTGACTATGCTAACATGTTTCCATTTTTATTATGGAATGTGTGGTTTCTTTTCAAATGCTAATAATGTGCAGCAACATGTCCTAACTTTCCACAATGGAAACACTAAACCTTTTATTTCTGAATAGGATGATATTGTCTAACATTCACTCTACCAACATTCAGATCATCCTTTTTCATTATTCTACAGTCATGCATTAGGTGACCACTCCTTCCACAGTAAAAACACGAAGTTCTAACTTCCTTTCTTTTCACAAGTCTGTGTGACACAGAATTGTGATTAGCATGCAAAGAGGCACCAGCATGATTTATAAATTTTCCGTTCACATTTTTCATTTTATCAGATTTGATTTTTAATGTTTTCAATTGTGGAACCTAAGAAGATTTCTTGGATGTTCCGGAGTCATTTGAAGCATGAACAAATGAAGTTTGCATTTTATACTCAAATAATTTTTTATTCACCGGGCTATAGCCAAACCCTTCCCTTTGAAAGGTAACCTTAACTCCTAAGAGTTTATTCAAGTTTCTTTCCCATGAACAAACCTTGATAGGGAATTATTCAGATCATGGATTTCTGACTGAAGAGATGAGATTGGAAATTCTTAGCTTGCTATGTCTTCATAGGAAACAATTTGTTGATGCAGAACATCATTCAAACTTTTGAGATTTTCATTTTCCTATTTCATCTTCAGTTCATTTTCAGATTCATTTTCATTCAAGGTACATTTTCCTTTTTCAAAAGCCATTAGTCTTTCAGACATAGCTGTATTCAAGGCATTAAGCTTCTCATTCTCAAGTTTAATTAAATTTTCTTTTTCATTTAATTCATCCCCCAATTTTTCAAGTTTAATTTTCTTGTCAAGCAGATTTTTATTCTCTTCTCTCAATGAAGCAATTAAATCTTTTTGCCATTCAATGTTCGAGAGAAGACCTTCATTCAATTCTTTCATAAAAGAACAATCATTGCATGCAGAATTGTTTGAACATGGATTTTCAACTTCTTTAATATGATTTCTGAGTTTCTCATTTTCAAATTTTAATCCTTCTAGTTCAAAACAAACAGCATGAAAATCTTTCAAATATTTTCTCAGATCATCATTTTCAGATTTCAGCATTTCTGAATTTGCATTTTCTGAACTAGAATCAATGACAGCATTCAATTTCTTTTTCATGGCTTTGTTTTATTTTTTTATTTATCATGGGATTCAAACAAAACAGTATAGGCATGTTCCCATTCATCTATGGAAAAGTTTTCAAATAGAGAACCTACCTCTTCATCCTCTTGATTTGTATTTGCCATGAGTCCACAAATTTTCTCTTCTTCTTCTTCACTTGAAATGCTCTCTTCCTCGTCACTCCAAGTTGTAACCATAGCCTTTTGTTTCTTTTCTTTGGCCTTGGAATTCTTCTTTAACAATTCTGGACATTCATCTTGTAGATGTCCCGGCTTCCAGCAATCATAACAAATGAATTTGTGAGTCTTTTTGTGCATTTTATGTTGGTCATGTGACTCTCTATTTACATGATGGCTTTTCATATTCTTTCTATGCATATCTCTCATTCTTAAAAACCTTTTAAAATTCCTGGTGAGAATTGCTTGTTCACTTGCAGATAATTCACTTGATTCCTCACTACTTTCTCCACTGCTTCCTGAACCCATGAGAGCTATCATTTTGGGTTTCTTATCATCATCTTCACTTCTCCTAAAGTTTATTTCACAGGTCATCAATGACCTAATTAATTCATCACTTTAATAGTAGACAGATCCTTAGAATCCTCAATAACAGTGGCTTTGGTATGCCACGTAGGAGGAAGTGACCTTAAAATCTTTCTGACCAACTCACTATCAGAATAGATTTTACCAAGTGAATTCAAACTATTGATTAGTCTAGAAAACCCAGCATACATTTCAGAAATGGACTCACTAGGATTCATTCTAAAGATCTCATATTCAGAAACAAGCAAATTAGCTTTGGTAGCCCTTATCTCAGTTGTACCCTAGTAAATTATCTCCAACCTGTCCCACATTTCCTTAACTGATTTACTTGTAGAGACCCTTGAAAATTCTTCAGGATGGATGGCACACTGCATTGCATTGAGGGTGCTCCAATTTACTATTGACTGGCGGATTTACTCTCTTGTCTAGCCATCTTTATTTTCTGGGAGAGTATATGGTCCTTTCTCAATGACTCTCTACATCTCACGGCTCTGAGCTCGCATGAAGACCTACATCCTATTCTTCCAATAAGGATAGTTATTGCCAGTAAAGAATGGTGGTCTATTAATTGCAAAACCTTCAGCTTGAAAATTATGAGACCACACCTCATTAGATATCCCCTGGTCGTTGGACCACATGTTGGTGAACCGTGCTTTGATACCAATTGTTGGGTGCAAGGATGGGATCTAGACAGGGGGAGGGAGGGTGAATAGATCGCTCTATCAAAATATGGCTCTATTAAAAACTTGTGCTCTACGTAGAGCAACACTCGAACACTTAGCGTGAAACAGAGATTGCAACGCTGAATGGATGTGAATGAAACGAGCCTAACCAGACATCTAGCGAACACAACCGCACAATCAAATCACGAAATGCAAAGGATTTTTTAGGTGGTTCAGCCAGACACTCAGTCTGCCTACATCCACCCCTCACTCAACCTGAGTGAGGTTTCCTGCTGATCCACAGCTTGAATCACTGATACACAACTTCAGGGATTAGATCCCTACAACCTGCTGAGCAACATAGCTTGCTAATCAGGGGAACAAATCCTCACACTACTAAGCAACACATCTTGTTTACAAGATCGCTAAGCCTCACAGCTTTCTAAACGAGGAACCAAATCTTTTGAGGCAAAGCATCCACTGACTAACAGCTTAAAGGAAGTAGCAAATAAAAATGAAGAACAAAACAAAAGGAATGGGAATGAAAATAAGAAATAATGTAGCTCTCCAGGAGCAAAGTGGCTTGGATCCGATCTAGAGGCCAACGCATAAATAGGTCTTCAATGAAGCACTGGCTGCATACTATTCTTCACGGGAACTCTCCCTCTTTTTCTTCTTCTTCCTCTCACGATTCTCTCTCTCAAATCTTCTCTATGATTTTCTCTCACAGATCTTCTTCCCACTCTTCTCTCTTTTTCTCTTCAAACTTTGCATCCCTCTTCTTTTCAGTTCTCCAGCCTTTTTCTTCCTTCTCTGCATCACACTCTTCTTCAATACTTCTCACAGAGATGAACACCATATTTATGTAGAACAGGGGCTCCGTAATACTTCTTAGTAGAATAATTTGTTTTTCACCTTTTTCCCATTCATCCATAGGGCATGAGAGAGAATATTCTCTATTAGACATTCTTAGATCACGTGCCGGTACACTGGCCTTTGAGCTTGGGTGTATGGTAGACACACTTCTTCTGCATTTTAGGCTTTGAGCTCATTTGTCAGTCTTCACAACCTATTATTCACCCTTATCGCTCATTTGTCAGAGATATCGGCCATTTGTCATCCTTAGCTATAAGAGCCGTCGCCTTAGCCAATTCACCTTTCATCCTTGAGCCATCGCGTTAAGCTATTTATCACCACAAGCGCTTCATTTGTCTCCCTTAGAGCGACATTTGTCATCGTTGCGGAGCCATTTGTTACTTCTAACGAATCCTTCTGTTCTGTTATGTAGAATTGCTATCGAGTTGACTTGGTCTTTGATTCAGCTTGCCTTCTTCCATTTTCTTCATTGATCGTCTGTAATGAACTTGAATCTTCATTTTACATCCTTGATCAGTATTAGTCTTCCTTAGTTGTTGTTCTTCCCTTGGCTGCGTCGACTCAATCGCAGTGCTGCGTCAACATCACTTGGTGTTTCTTCTTCTCATCTCCTTTTCTCCCAAGACAACCTAGTTGTCACCACTATTGATCTTTTTGTCACCCTTATTTCACGTTTATCACCTTTGTAGAGTTATTTGTTTTTCCTATTCTCTTGAGCTTGCGGGTGCTCTGTCTAGCTTTTGGTGTTGACTCCAAAACTATCTCAAGTCGACTTTTCTTCTTCACATCTCAAGCGTTTCAGCGCTACTGCTTATTTTTCACCCTTAGTAATCTCTTTTACACCCTTGTAGCCTATTTTACACCGAAGACCACCTATTTGTCACCACTACTCCGTAGCTATAGGACTAGCCTTTCTGCCTTGCGGGCTTGAATTGGAGTCGACTCCAAGTGTCGACTCTTGTTCTTCAAAATCCTTCTTCTTTCAACTACAAGCTTCATTTGATTTATTCTTTACAGTTCTTCATCCATTTTTCCGCCCTGGAACATATTCGACACCTGAAAGCTCTCTTTGTCACCCTTGTGCTGAAACACCTTGAAATCACTTCACTTCGGTTGAACTTTAAACTTGACTTATTTATGCTGTTGCTGCAGAGACACTTGAACAAGCTCATGTATCACTGTTAGCATAAACTAGATGCCAAAACAAAACATGCCAAACTAATAAGCTTGATGCCAAAACAAAACATGTCAAACTAAGAGTATGAGATTTTATTAATATCAGACATTATAAACACATTCTCATACATGACTTATAGAAATTGACATCATCAAAGCCATTCATGAAAACTCATAACTGAGTCATAGTATGTCATCATCAAAACACAGTGTCATGCCCTAAGATATAGATACAACAGAAGATGCTTGGGAATGTGAGTCGTCGGCAATACGCCTCAAGCGAGCAATATAATCGGAGCACAATCTTTCACACATAAGATGAATGGACACAATGTGATGTACTTAGAATTCCACTTTATTGAATAATAATCAAAGTTTTACAATGGAGACTTTGACTTGACTCGTTGACACGCTTGACTCAATAAAAATGGAAATTACAAAATATGACTCAATAACGTAAAAATTACATGATATGACTCTAAACTAACATAAAGACTCGTGACACTCTATGTCTTCTCTCGGGTCTTTAATCATCACTCTCGGATCCATCATCGGAATACTCGGAATCCGATCCACTAGAGTTTCCTAGAAGGATTGGAAAAGTAGGGTAATGAGCACACTTGCCCAGTAGGTATCTTCAAATCAACATGAAGGCAAGTTTAAATAATTAACATTTTTACTCTAGGATGTAAGATAAATGAAATGCGATAAATCATACGATAATAAGCCAAAGTAACATCGCAAGTATCAAGACATAAAAGATACAAGAGTTCATATAGAATGAGAGCAAGATCGAGAACGAATATAACATGAATGTAACTTGGCCTTTCATGAACGAGAATGTGCTTTTCATAACCATAAAGACTATGCACTAGAAAGTCATGTAACAAGAATGTACTAGCAAGCATGTAAATTCACAAGATTGCCTCGTGGTTTTCACCCGTTTATAAAAAAAGTACTCCCGGCACAATGTGACTCCAGTGTTCATCATACCCCATGGTTTATAGTATGTTTCTAGCTATCTGTCGAGGGGGCTAGCATCGAGCCCTTGAACACTGTCCGTGCCCACTCTTGCATCTTCAAGTTATAAATCAAGCTACTTCCATGAGATATAAATAAAGTTTCGAAAAATAATGTACAATTCAAATAATGGTTTTATGACAACAATATCAAGGTAAGAACGTACCAAATATGAAACATGAGATAAAGGATGACTTAATGACAAGGTTATGCCATGGAAGGAAACCGGCAGCATAACGGTGCATTCTTTAAGTTTACATAATTCATTAATAACTTATTGAACAAGGTGTTAAGTTCTATATAATCAATAGACCATCTAGGAACATAATAAATTCAACCCGTGGTTCAAACCTCGGGTTAAGAACACTGGAATAGAAGACGGTCTTGTCTGGGCCGTTTCTTGAATAGACGGTCATGTCCTGGCCGCTACCTAAAGGAGGCGGTCACGTCAAGACTGTTTCTTGACAGAGTCGACACCAGAGAGAAGAAAGAGTCGATGCATTAGAATTCTGGTAGAATGCAGTCCCGGGAGGGCCGCTACTTGATAGTGGCGGTCTCCTGATGGCCGCTATCTATATAGAACAGAGAAAAACTTCGGTCAAGTGAGTGCTTTCTAGATAAATGGGATTTAAGGGTACAGCCAGCTCGACGTCCTAGTGGGAATCCCAGGCTCGCGGAGACTTACAGAAGCCTTGAAACATGATCCCCTAGTCTGACAGAAGGAATATTCGATGGAGAGGTTCACAAGTCCAAGAAAGTGTGCCTATCATGTGTAAACTATAACTATTGACATCGTACAGGAATATGTGTCATGTACTTAAGAGAGACTCAAAGATGAGAGTGAATTGTGTAGAAAATAACGATCAAACCATCAATAAAACAAGTCCACAAGGCAAGCGAAATATAGTTTTAATACAAAATTATATGGTTTTGGCATGAAATTAGCATAAGATTAAAGTAAGTTCTTAAAGTATGTAAGTCAAGAAACCTAGCATGATGGATGCACAATATACCCATTAATATGAATCTGGGGTCATAACTAGGAATAAGACCTAATTACCTGGGCTTAAAATATAATTAATAGGGCTAATCTGCAATGTATTTGGAGTTAACAAAGTGTAGAAACCAGAAAGCAAATAGCGGTCAGATGAGGACCGCATACTGTGTTGGTTATTTATGTCCTCAAGCCAATCATAACATGTACAATCTTGTTCATTAATAACGATAAAGGCTTTTAATATTCAGTATGTGTGATTCGTTTATCGTTTCATAATAAAGTCCATGAATATGTGCAATGGATATTAATTATGATGAGATCATAACAATGAGATTAGTATCCTATAAACACATATTCTTAATTGTTCCTAGTCGGGGATATCTGAGAAGGACATCATATATCCAGTGAGACTAGTACAGGTTGCACCTGCTCATATGATGAGGGTGGATGGTCTCATAGACACTTGTGTGGAGACACTAAGGTGAACCTGTAGGTGCTCATTGATGAATGAATTCACTGAACTGATCCAACATGAATCACTGGATGGTAATATTACCTGACTATCAACCAGTTAGATTCATCGTCACAATGGCGTGATTGATCCTTTGACCTAAGACACCAAGGACATCTTGTCGGTGGACTTCTGGGTTTTGACCTTAGCTTATAGATATTTAGTCATGAGGTCTTAATCAGTTATGTGATCAAATCTAGTGGAATACCTTAGAAGGTGATTGTGTGATCAATACAAGACCATTCGATCTAGATAATTGAGAGAGAATGCCCTAAGGAGTGATGCCTGGGAGTCCCTGGCCAGGGTAAGATGACATATTAGAAAAAGAGTTCTCTGCTAATGCTTTTATGGCATCTAATCCAAGTGAGTGTGTGTTATTGGGTTTGATAATTAACCATACCCTCAAGCATACTTGAGAGCATTGTACGAGTGAAGGACCATAGTCACGTGGTAACTGTTGACGGAAGGGTTCATTGAGTGGGTTGCTGAACCCCATTGCCTTATAGGGTCAAGCGGTGTTGCTTGGCACCCAACTTGATCAGAAGCCCAATCAATTATCATAAGCTGCTAATGAGATGAAGTGTTTATTTAATATGAGATATTAAATAAACTAATTTTACCAATAAGGGGTTATTGGGCTATTGGGCTGAAAACTGGACTTGCACTTGGGCCTAGAGGGTCACACGCATATAGGTTCTTTGGTTAGGGGATATTAAGTTTATATTAATCTGGGGAATTTTATGAAAAGTGGAATGGATTAATATAAATACATGCCAAAGGGAAACCCTGGGCCAAGCTCCAGGGTTTTCCCATGCTGTGGCACCCGCCCCTCCTCCATCTCTTCACTCTGGTCGCCCCTTCTCTCTTCCGTGGGAGCACAAGGTCGCATGCCGCCCTGAGTGCCTGTGACGAGGAGTCGAGTGAAAGAGCAGCCGCTGAGAGATGAAACGAGGATGATCCCTCAACCTGCGAACCACGTGAATACCGCTGGAGGCCAGGCACCTGCGTGGCTAGCAGCGTCGCTCAGTAGGAATCAACCCTCAGTCACAGATCTGACTCTACGCAAGGTGAAGATTTGATCTTATGTCCCTTAGTTTTGTAGAAACGGATAAAGGGCCGCGGGGATTTTAGAGGAGCAAAATTTTAAATTCCGATGCGTTGTCATATCTCTCATCACCTATCTAGTCCCCATGCGGATCCTTACATACTGATGGTAGCGGTCTATCGCAAGGCCGCTATCTGATTATATCGGTCTCAGAGAGACCATTTCTTTTCTGCTATGAGCAGGGATAGAAACTGAGGTATAGGTCTAACCTAGGGCAATATATGCATGGAAAACATGCTAGATAGAAGAATAAACATGCCATGACGAAGTTAAATCATGGAGATTCATGAGTTACATGTATTAAACCACAATTATCATCTTTTTGGTTAAGGGTATAGGGATATGATGCTATGAAAACTATGCATGCATGATCATAGGAAAACATGAAATTCTCCAAGTAGAAAGCATGAAATCTAGCAAGACAAGAGGGATTTTAATTCTAACTTGATGTTTAAGCCGTTCATGAGATAACCTACCTCTGTAATAGGCTCTGGACTTCAAATTTTGGACTTGGAGAACGACCTAGTTTCTGCACGTCCTGTGCCAAACCCGCAACTTCTCGTCCCTCGTTCTCCTTAATCTCTTGACCTATGTTCACGAAATTTGAAGGGTAGTAAGAAGACATAAAGGAGAACAAGTAACCCTAAAGAATCATCCTAAAAATACCTCGTTCAGGGTTCCTAAATTCCAAGTCTTTGCTGGATGGTTGCGTTTGTTCCTGTGCGATTTGCAACAGACCAGCAACTTCCCGACACTCGAACTCTCCAACGGTTGGATCTGCTAGCACGAGATTTTGAGGAGAGTTAGTCAATACTAAAGGGAACAAATTATTCAAAAGTACTGACATGGAATAAAGTCTTCTTACCGTCAAACCTTGCGAGCCAAAACTAGGGCTCGCACAGGTTGGACCTGGGACCTATTTATAGGGTTGCTAGGGTTTGAGAGATTTGATCGAACTTAGAGTCCTTATTTGGGGTAGGGTTGATCCCCAAGAGTGCTAGACATGTTTTCATGTCTACGCACTTCGATTCATGGGGATTTGGATGTCAAAGATCCAAGTTTTCCACGCTTATACAACTCATAAAATTGGAAGGAGATAGCGGTCACGGTGGGACTGCCGCAAGTGGCGGTCTCGCGATAGACCACCATCTGGTATTTAATTTGAAAAATTCAGAATTTTTTATTTATCTCTTATTATTTCCTTAATTGGCCTATTTATCTAATTTAAATCCGTAAATAGCCCAAATTACGTTTCTAGATTGTGGTCCTGGGCCTAAAAGGTTTTAAATTGAGTTCATGGGCCTGATCTAAGTGGGCTAAACCCTTTGGTTAGTATAGGGCCTTTAAATTAATTTAATCAACCAGTAATTCCTTAATAGCCCATTTAATGCTACTAAATGGTTTTTAATTCCTAAAAATTCCTAGAAAATCCTAGAAAATTCCAGGGTGTTACACACAGGGACACAACAAGGGTAATTTTGTGCAAAGTCATGGGCAATTGAGTCATGTAAAATGTTGTGCTCCTATAAATAGGACCCAACCCCCCATGGAGAGGTTAATGAAAAATTGAGCATTTTGAAAAGATCCCCGCCTTGTGTGAGTTTTCCTTGGTGAGAGACCAAGAGTGCGTGAGAGGACCAAGGGAGTGAGAGGCTCCCTGTTGATGCGGGACGGATACGCGAACCTAGGACTCTAGCTCGCGAACATTCTTATGCGAGGGAAACACGTGGATCTGCGCGGTTGAGAAATCGGTAATGAGTCTCGGGTATCGGCCTTTCCGCGTGCTCGGATCGAGTCATGGAACGGGTTCCACTCACTCACTCTCGCAGCGGTGATAAAATTATAATGAGCTACATTCCTATCGCTCATGCAGTGGTATATAAAAATATATACGAGTAAAGCAAATGCCAAAGAGGGGAGCAGAAACGCTATCTCCACACTCTGGGCGTGGGGAAGATGACCCCGGCCGAAACTCGTACTCCCAGTACACAATAAATAAATAATTACAACAGTGAATTTAATTGCCTACTCCATGCAGGGAAGTAAAGGGATACAGTGGCGACTAGAGATTAGCGACTCGGGTTGACGGTCAGCAAGCCGGAATGGCTTTCGGGCCGGAGACGGGCTACTGGTCTGACTCGGTACTATTCCAACTCGGTTCAGCAACTCAGTTCATCCCGCTAGACAGCAAGCGAACTCGGCTGCTGGGATGGCGGCTTTTGATCACCTTCTGGCTGTAGCGATTGGCTGGGATGTCGGTGGAACACTCCTCTTCGATCCCCGATGTCGGCGGCGGCTGAATCGACGGCCAAGTGATTTTGCAAGAATTATCTTGCTGTTGCCTTGGCTGGCCTGTTCTCGGATCAGAAATGCGTGCCTCCACGAAAAGAATTTCTCCACCCAGATCCGGTGTCGGATCGAGGCAAAACTGGTATCGATGGATAGAGGACTCAAAGGGCTACAACATATAATTATTTTAGATCCACCCAGTAGATGGAAGAGAAATAAAAATGACTGTTCCAAAGATTTTTTTTCACTGACTCGGATTACAGATTATCGGGATAGAGTAGGATCTGCTTGAGATTAATTTTTGACCGACACAAAAATGGTAGATCTAGACTCTGAGAAAGTTATGGGTGGAAGAGGGGGATGTGAGGAACATGTATGATTTTTTGGGAATTTTTAGAGAAGGCTGAGGGTTGGGGAAAAATATAACAATCAGACCATGTCCCTCAGATCTGTAGATGGGTAAACTGTCAGGGGTGGAAATAAAATATGGGGAAAAATAACAAACGGTGGCAGATTGACACAAAGTTTATATGGATGGAAAGCTAACACACAGAGGAACAATCCCTTAAAATCTCAACTCAATCAGAGTTGGGATCTGGGAGAACCGACTTGTCCTTTAGCATGCTGTTCTGGATCTCGGAGTACAGGACAGCAGGGTAAGGAGATGGTTGTGGCGGCTCGATGGCGGCTCCGATGGCAGCGGCGGCGGCGGAGCTTCACACTCCAGGGAAGAGGTAAAACTTGGAATCACTCCAAGAAGATGGCTTCACACCATGGATTTTTGTTGCATTCTCTGCTGCAAGGGGGAGGAGAGATAGGGGGCGCCCAAGGCTCAAGTAAGTTTCTCAAATTTCTTCTCATTAATTCACAAAATGTCGAAAATACATAGATTATATAGACCTAGCTAAATGACCATTGTTACCCTCAGATCTAGGGTTAGGGAGGCGCAATTAGGGGATTGGAATATTTTATTCCCATGTGGTCAAATGGCTATAAAATAAAAAATACAACATGAATATAATACTATAAAAGGGGGGGCTTGACTAAGGGGGGAGCATCTTGGACTTTGTTTGGTCTAATTTTGAATGTCTTGGTTTAAGCCCACCTTGGACTTTGAACCAGCCGCACATGGGCGCTAGAGCCAAGTGGCCCAATGAGAGAAAGGGTGGGGGACCCGACTGGACCTATTGGCATTTTACATAGAAACCCATTGACTTGTAAAAACTACCCTTTGGCTTATAAATGCCATTCAATTACAAACCTAATTAGCCAAGGTATAAATATAAATAAAAGGACACAAATGGAAAAATAAAATGTTAGTGCTCGGTGTTGATTCTCATCACCTGTGGACACCTGAAATTGCCAGCAAGAACTCCGAGCCTCGCCAAAACCAAGCAAGGGCAACAGAGAAAAAAAACAAAGGCCGCGTCGACACAGCCCATTGGGTGCGTCGACACACGTATGGAACCACAAGCCACCAGCTAAGGCAAGCAGCTAGGTGCATCGACGCACCCTCACCCCTGCATCGATGCACATGCAGATGCACAAAGAAAAAAATAGAGAGTGAGAAAGCCATTAGATCGTCTAGCTCCCCCCATCCCACTCTCCCTGCTGAACTGGCGCCAAAAGGGGGGCCTAAATAAAACAATAAAAGAAAAAGTAAGTGAACTGGCGGTAGTTGAAGGAACAAAAGAAAAAAGAAAAAATGAGAAGAGAAGAGGGGTGGAGAGGTGAATCGGTGCCAAGGCCCCTCCCCCACCTGATCCAGCAGCCGCCCAACTCCTCCCTTGAATCGGCGGCCCTCAATCCCACTTGAATAGGCGGCTAGCTCCCCCTTCTTGCAACTGATATGATGGCAAATAGAAGCCTACCCATTGATATGGCGGCGATCCCAGAACCTCATATGGCGGCAGAAGAGACAAAAATTAAGAAATGTCACTTCTTTGACACTATTCACTCCGTGCGCGTTGGATCAACAAACAAGAAATGAAACAAACCAGCCCTAGCAAGGCATTCAATGCCAGTCCAGTGGTTAACGGAAGAACCCTCCTTAAAGAAGATCCTCTCCCCCATCAACCTACAAGTAAATTAAGAGGGGTTCCACTGATAAACCAGCAAGGGAAAGCTTCCCGTCTCCTCGAACGCCCAAAAATGGTAATCTTCAAGAACCGCTGCGGAGCGACGAACGACGCGAACACATCAACGTCGCCATTGGCCAATCCTAGGAGGACACTCCTGCTACCTCCTGCCCCACTACACGTAGGCCTTTCAACAGCTTCAAGTATGATAGAGAGAAGATGAAGAATGGGGAGGGGTGAAGGCTCGAAGGCTTTCACGTCCGTTCCTATAAAAGGAGGTAAGCGTCGTTCAAGAAGTGGCTGCCTCTCTGAAGAAAAGGAAGAGAGAAAATAAGGTTGGCTTCTTCATCTCTGGAGGGGTTCAAGTGTACCTATGTCTATAGAGTGAAGAGAAGGGAGAAAAGAGAGTTGTAGAGGTGAGGTCCGGGGGGGAGAAGCCCATGCTCTGTTCCCCCCTTGTCGTTGTATTTTTGTATTTTCCACTATCTTTTCTTTTTGTAGTGTACTTCTCCATCTTGTATTTGTCACTCCTACAATGAATAAAAAGATTCAATTCTGGCATGTGTTATGGCCTCCACTATGTCCCCCTTTTTTTTGGCTCAAGCAGCTCTTCCCGTATTTGTAGATGTATACTACCGTGTTTTATAGATACACAATATGTCTTCTATAGAGACGACTACTTGCTCCCTCACTCACACCTATGAGTTGTGGGGACTTTGCCATCTCTCTCACACCCATTGTTGGGAAGGTGATGGGGACATCACCTCTCGTGCCCACACTCACGGCTCGTCTCCTCATCCCGGAAGCGTCCGACATGGTCTAGTCATTTATCTTGAGTCATATGTTGTATTTCCTCATTTTTATTTGAGTCATATCATTGTAATTTTCCTTTTATTTGAGTCATGTACCTAGGTTAATGAGTCATCTACCTAAGTTAAGTGTCATAGGGTTGATTAGATTAGTTAATGGGCCCAATTCATTGGGCTAGGCCCAGGGGCGCCCCCTACCCCCTTGGTTATTTGTCATTGTAGCAAGAGTCAGGGACTTTTTGTAAAATGTGGGTTGCCTATATATAGGACCCCATTCCCCCCATTTGAAGTTAATGAATGAATGAATATCTGAATTTTCTAGTGTCCAATTTAAATCTTCTTCTTTTGGTGAGAAGCCAATTGAGTGGGTGAGAAGCCCCTATCCCCCCCTCTCTCTACCTCTCTCTCTAGGAAGCCATTTTCTCTCTCCTCCACTTTCTCTCTCTAAAACATGCGCCCCTTTCTCTCTCCTCCCCTCCCAACCACCTTTCTCTCTCTTCCCCCCCTCCAATAACTCATCCCCAACTCCCCACCACCCCACCTTAACTCCACCCCAGCCCCAAGGGAGATTCCACCACTCCCCACTCCACCCTCCAACCACCAACCACCCACTCCCCTTCCCCAAGCACCCTCTCATCTCCCAAGAGAGAATTCTCCACTCCCCAAGCCCCCCCTTTACCTTCCCCACACACCTCTTCCCATCCCCAAGCTAGAAATTAATCCCACCCTTAAACCCAATTTCAAGTACCCTTTCCCTCTCTCCCTCCCAACCCAAATTCGCAGCTCCTCTCTCACCCACTGCAAACACCACCTTCCAGACCCCATTATCCCCCTCCCACACCTTGGAACACCCCCTCCCAGACCCCCTCACAGCCAGGGGTTGCCCCCACACCCATCCACCCCATTTCCCATCTCTTCTACCCCATTCCCCCCACCACCTTTTACCACCTGCAATTCTCAGGTCACAGGCAGTAGAGTACCAGCAGCTTGCAGAGCCGGCCCTGACTTCATCCTGGCGTCCCTGGAAGCTCAAGTGGTACCGTTGGAAGCGTCTCCCTGTCTTCTTCGCGACGGTGGTGGTCTCGTCCCGTTCTGAGTTCGTGGCTGCCCGGGGGAGTCGATCTCCAAGACTGCGCATCTGCTTCCTGACAGTCAACCTGAAGCCAGTTGCAGAGGCTCCCACGGCCAACTTCTTGAAGCTCTGAAGGCGGGCCTTGGCTGAGAGTTTCTAAACCGAGTCTACTTCCAGTATCAAGAAGCGGAACCCCGTTCGACATCCAGAGCTGTGTTTTCTTGTTTTTCTCCCTCAAGTGCGCAGTTCTGTCCCCTCTGAGACTGAACCGATCCCTATCCACTGTTCGGGTTCTTCCAAGCTTCTCTGACATCATCTGGTGTTCCCGCTGATCACGTTTCGAAGAAGACTCAACAACGGTTCCAACGACTCTAGCCACGCTCGATTCAGAGTTCGGGAGCGCTCGTGGCGGCCTCTTCTTCTTACTGCTGAGGTGCTTTTGCTGCCATAACCAGAACTTAGGGGCCTTGTTTGCAGTCTGACCCCGACCAGCACCGACGACCAGAGAAATCAAAAAAATTCAGGCGTCATCCTGATCCAGCTAAGACGATTTTCCAACTGGTCTCATCATCGGAAAAATTCAGGAGTGGCCGTAACAGCGTCATCTTCAACTGTCTGTCCCCTGTTCCAGAGAACAGGCAGAACCGGCGTCGTCCATCCGTTCGGCTTCCATTTCAATTTTTCCCCTCCCCGCCTGGCCGGCTTAAAGCCCCTCCCTGCGGGAGATAGTGTTTGAATGTAAGAGTGACTCCCCCTCCCCTTGTTCCACCCCCTTGCATGGGGAGTAGTGTTGTAACTCTTTAAAACAGGGTCAAGCTACTCCGGCGCAGCGTGTGGGGAACCACGCTTCCCCGCTCGCCCACGTCTCCGAGCGGGACAGTTTCTTCAAGCCGGTCGAGTAAGTGTTCTAACCTTGCTTCCTTAGTGCTTGTCCTTTCAATATTAGCTCATAGCTCCGCTGGCCGTGAGAGTGAGTGCTCGGTCCCTCAAGCTCCGTTGATTCGAGTGACCGCCGTGGGGAAGAGAGTAACCGGTGCCCTCGGCACAACGTCGGCCCCATTGAATTGGGCCTCCATACCCTTGGGAACAAACCTTGGCCTTGCTGGCCCTCTACCAGCAAGGGCCCAGCCCTCACATCCTCCACTTGGCATCGCCAAGTTACCCCGGGTTTTGGGTGAGTGTCGGGTGAGTGGCCGCCGATTTCGGTCCGTTATCATTGTGAATTGTGCTTGCTTATTAAAGTCCAAGGTGCATGGGTCTTGTGACTATCACCCCCAAGGTGGTGTCACATCAATTGGTATCAGAGCAAGTCATTGACTTGTCTCTACAAGTCAAGTCCTAGGGCACGCTTGCATTGGAGTCATCATCGGTCCGACCCTTACATTGTCCACCCACCATTGTCATCATTGAGTCTAGGGTCAAATGGCCCCTCTCCCAATCATATCCCATGCATACCTACCTAATGGAGAGCCCACGGAAATTGATTTCATTGACTTAGAGTCCGATAGTTGGGTATCCCCCGATATCGTTGCCTCTCTTTCTAGGACCGGACAAATTATGAACAATGGAGACCAAGTCTTTGTTGAATTCCATAGATGGTTTGGAGAGACTAAGTATTTTGATGGGGCTTGGTGTCAAGTAGGAACATTGGCGGGTCCATGTATAATCCTAGGTAAGAAATGGTTAGATGAAAGGAATGCCGACATCGACCCGACACGTCGGACTTGCCTAGTGCATCCGCCACACCTTCCGGAGCCTTTAAATTCAACAACCTTGTACTCTCCCATCAGCCAGAGTCCCACCCTTTTTCACCACCCTGGGTGCACCACACACCGGCTATCATCACCCCACCCTCAAAGAACCTTCCCACCCAAATAGCTTTAGAAGAAGTAGCCCACCCACTTTGCCACATGGAGATAAATGCCCCTCCGGATCCTTTCCCCTCCATGGAGGGCACCCATGTCCAAGTTGAAGGGAAAGCCTCGCACAGGGATCTTCACCCTACACCACCCTCTCTAGATAAGGCCGAACTCATCTTAGAAGAACCCCTTGTTAGGTGGCTAAGGGAGAGCTCGATTAGAGATATCACGGCCCATGTTTGCCCTCCCGTGAAGCAAAGCCTTCCCATATTGCCCATCTTCTCCCATCACACCACCATCCAATCCTCTTACCAAGTAGAGAACCTAGGGGAACTTCTCATGGGCTTAACTTGGCAAATGGAGTTGATCGGCATGTTGACCATAATGGACAACCAACCAAGGAGTCTTGACCTCCTACACCTATGTGTCGGGTCCATCACCTCGGTATACACCATTGGTTGCTACACTAGTGACCTCCTTCTATTCCTCCCCACACCCGATGAGCCCAATCTTCTCCTCAATTTGGAGCTTCTTATATCGGGTAGAAAGCCAAACCCTCCCCTCATGGCCGACCCACCCACCAAGAACTTCGGCCCAATTGTTTCATTAGAGGAGGATGACCCACCACCATTTGAGGATCTTGAGGACATAGGGCCCCTCCCCCTTGGTAACCCTTTTCATGATCCCTTTGATCCCTTCCAATGGAAACCGTGGAACCCATGTGACCCAACCACCTTACCCACCACCCACCCTTTCCTACCCTCACCCACCATGTTGGGCCAAGCTCACCTCATCCATAACCCATGTAACACCAAAGGAGCCATGACCTTAGGCAACACCCACCTAGAGATCGAGGAAATGTCCCACCCCATATCCACCTTCCTAGATCCCTTCGACCCTTTCACATGGAAGTTCAAAGGTCGTCCCACATCTATGCACATGGAAGTCACCTTTGGGATAAGCATGCATGTGTCTAGGCTTACCACACCACTTGGCATGAACACTATGTTGGGTCCATTCATTCACATCACCCACATGTCAAGTAGGAAACAAGAGTGGTCCATATTCGGGTGTAATGGTCCTCCTTCATTCATCATGGGTCGTAGGCATGATAGGAGTATTCATGGATGTCCGGGTCCCCCAGCATTTGTCACCCCCATACATGACCGGATCACCTATGGATGCCCCGGTCCTCCCCATTCCATCAAAGTCTTCTTAGCGTCAAAGCATGATTGGTCTACTTTTGGTTGCCCAGGTCCACCCATCACCCCTAGAATGTCAGCATTCACAAAATTGCATGAAAACCTTAGCAAGCACATCAGCATGGAAAATGAGATTTATAAAAGGCAGGCTGACTCCCAACGGCGTCACCAAGAATTCCACGTGGGTGACTTTGTGATGGTGAGGATGGAGAGGCTCTCCCCGGGAGCCATCTCCAAATTGAGGCCTCGTGGGGCTGGTCCCTTTCAGGTTCTGAGGCGCATTGGCACTAGTGCCTATGAGTTAGATCTTCCCGAGGAGTACGGAGTGAGCCCCACATTCAACGTGGCCGACCTAGTGGATAAGGGTCCCACGGTGGTACCTAGTGAGGATATTGAGCCCACTCCCCTCATTGAGAGAGCACCCACCCGTGAGAAGAGTCCACTAGCCAGGAGAGCCCAGCGTGAGCAAATTGAGCGAATATTGGATGAACAGGTCACTGCCACCAGGAGCAAGGTGTATGAGCGCTATCTCGTCAGGTGGATGGATCGGTCTCCTTCGGAAGACTTGTGGGCGGTACCACTTCTACACCCTCCGAGGAGGGAAGGACTCTTACTCGACAGAGTCGAGTTCTCCGCACCCCGGAGTATGATGGGGACATCACCTCCGTGCCCACACTCACGGCTCGTCTCCTCGCCCCGGAAGCGTCCGACATGGTCTAGCCATTTATCTTGAGTCATATGTTGTATTTCCTCATTTTTATTTGAGTCATATCATTGTAATTTTCCTTTTATTTGAGTCATGTACCTAGGTTAATGAGTCATCTACCTAAGTTAAGTGTCATAGGGTTGATTAGATTAGTTAATGGGCCCAATTCATTGGGCTAGGCCCAGGGGCGCCCCCTACCCCCTTGGTTATTTGTCATTGTAGCAAGAGTCAGGGACTTTTTGTAAAATGTGGGTTGCCTATATATAGGACCCCATTCCCCCCATTTGAAGTTAATGAATGAATGAATATCTGAATTTTCTAGTGTCCAATTTAAATCTTCTTCTTTTGGTGAGAAGCCAATTGAGTGGGTGAGAAGCCCCTATCCCCCCCTCTCTCTACCTCTCTCTCTAGGAAGCCATTTTCTCTCTCCTCCACTTTCTCTCTCTAAAACCTGCACCCCTTTCTCTCTCCTCCCCTCCCAACCACCTTTCTCTCTCTTCCCCCCCTCCAATAACTCATCCCCAACTCCCCACCACCCCACCTTAACTCCACCCCAGCCCCAAGGGAGATTCCACCACTCCCCACTCCACCCTCCAACCACCAACCACCCACTCCCCTTCCCCAAGCACCCTCTCATCTCCCAAGAGAGAATTCTCCACTCCCCAAGCCCCCCCTTTACCTTCCCCACACACCTCTTCCCATCCCCAAGGCTAGAAATTAATCCCACCCTTAAACCCAATTTCAAGTACCCTTTCCCTCTCTCCCTCCCAACCCAAATTCGCAGCTCCTCTCTCACCCACTGCAAACACCACCTTCCAGACCCCATTCTCCCCCTCCCACACCTTGGAACACCCCCTCCCAGACCCCCTCACAGCCAGGGGTTGCCCCCACACCCATCCACCCCATTTCCCATCTCTTCTACCCCATTCCCCCCACCACCTTTTACCACCTGCAATTCTCAGGTCGCAGGCAGCAGAGTACCAGTAGCTTGCAGAGCCGGCCCCGACTTCATCCCGGCGTCCCTGGAAGCTCAAGTGGTACCGTTGGAAGCGTCTCCCTGTCTTCTTCGCGACGGTGGTGGTCTCGTCCCGTTCTGAGTTTGTGGCTGCCCTGGGGAGTCGATCTCCCAAGACTGCGCATCTGCTTCCTGATAGTCAACCTGAAGCCAGTTGCAGAGGCTCCCACGGCCAACTTCTTGAAGCTCTGAAGGCGGGCCTTGGCTGAGAGTTTCTAAACCGAGTCTACTTCCAGTATCAAGAAGCGAAACCCGTTCGGCATCCGAGCTGTGTTTTCTTATTTTTCTCCCTCAGGTGCGCAGTTCTGTCCCCTCTGGGACTGAACCGACCCCTGTCCACTGTTCGGGTTCTCCCAAGCTGCTCCGACATCATCTGGCATTCCCGTGGGTCACGTTTCGAAGAAGACTCGACAACGGTTCCAAAGACTCAGCCACGCTCGATTCAGAGTTCGGGAGCGCTTGTGGCGGCCTCTTCTTCCTGCTGCTGAGGTGCTTTTGCTGCCAGAGCCAGAACTTAGGGGCCTTGTTTGCAGTCTGACCCCGACCAGCACCGACGACCAGAGAAATCAAAAAAATTCAGGCGTCATCCTGATCCAGCTAAGACGATTTTCCAACTGGTCTCATCATCGGAAAAATTCAGGAGTGGCCGCAGCAGCGTCGTCTTCAACTGTCTGTCCCTGTTCCAGAGAACAGGCAGAACCGCGTCGTCCATCCGTTCGGCTTCCATTTCAGTTTTTCCCCTCCCCGCCTGGCCGGCTTAAAGCCCCTCCCTGCGGGAGGTAGTGTTTGAATGTAAGAGTGACTCCCCCTCCCCTTGTTCCACCCCCTTGCATGGGGAGTAGTGTTGTAACTCTTTAAAACAGGGTCAAGCTACTCCGGCGCAGCGTGTGGGGAACCACGCTTCCCCGCTCGCCCACGTCTCCGAGCGGGACCGGTTTCTTCAAGCCGGTCGAGTAAGTGTTCTAACCTTGCTTCCCTTAGTGCTTGTCCTTTCAATATTAGCTCATAGCTCCGCTGGCCGTGAGAGTGAGTGCTCGGTCCCTCAAGCTCCGTTGATTCGAGTGACCGCCGTGGGGAAGAGAGTAACCGGTGCCCTCGGCACAACGTCGGCCCCATTGAATTGGGCCTCCATACCCTTGGGAACAAACCTTGGCCTTGCTGGCCCTCTACCAGCAAGGGCCCAGCCCTCACATCCTCCACTTGGCATCGCCAAGTTACCCCGGGTTTTGGGTGAGTGTCGGGTGAGTGGCCGCCGATTTCGGTCCGTTATCATTGTGAATTGTGCTTGCTTATTAAAGTCCAAGGTGCATGGGTCTTGTGACTATCACCCCCAAGGTGGTGTCACATCAGAAGAGATACACTTTGGTTTTAATAATCTCCTGATCAAATGTTTTATACCGTTCAGACCACCCTCGCATCTCTAGGGGTTTGCTTCTTTATGACATGATCCCTGGAAGATTCTCTCGTAGAGGGCTGGACATTAACGGCCTTAGACTCGGCATCAGTAAAATGCGCATTGTAGAGTTAGAGATCGACGACCCACGGGTTGAGGGAAGCCCCTCGAAGGCTGGTCCTTGGGGTTCTCTGCCCAAGTTGGGACGATTGGGTGACCGTTATTGGCTTACCCAAAATTTCAAGTGCCATCTCAGGATTTCTGTGGATGAGCTTCTGATTTTTACCCCATAAGACCTAGGTCCGGGAGAGATGCTGCCTGATTTGTGCCGGAAGCTTAAACTAGCATTGAAGAGAGAAATAATAATGAACAGAGTGGAACGACGGTAAAACATGAAAATGGCAACAATAAAAAAAACTATTGAATGAAGAGTAAATAGAAGGCAGATAAAACTGTTATCAGACTTAGAACCCAACTGCATGCACACATCTGCATAAATATTCCTCTGCTGAACTCTCGTGAATAAAGGTAGGGTTTCTTTGCATTTCTGAATTCAAATGCATATTGAACATCCCCCTTCTGTATACACATTAAGTAACGACATCATCCGCTGCATAAACCTGTGTAAAAAGAACCTCTGCAGAACCCTTTTGATAAAACAATGACCCTTTTCTTGCTTAATAGCTGGGCATGTTCATTTATCTTCTCCCTCACTCATATACAGAACCCTCTGTCGATCTCTCATAAAAAAAAGGGAAGGAAGGAGACAAACAAAAAAACAAAAGAACACTCCCTACCCTTGTTGTAGGTTTAGGCATATCACCCCCTTTGCATGCACGCTTGGTTTTGCATTTGTCATGTATTCCCTTCTACATTGTGTAACATGCACATGAACGTACAATAAACACCCATGCATACTGTGTGTTGTTATGGAAAACACGTGCAGTTTTAAAATAAGAAAAAAAAAGTTGGCCCGCTTGGGTGATGCCACTGTATAAGTCATATTCCCAGTGCACCGCGTCGACCCCAAAGCTCCCTGCATCGACCTCTCTCTTCTCCCAGTTGGCCCCCCGTGTCGACCCCAAAGCTCCCTGTGTCGACCTCATGCATACATCAAACTGGGTATACCTTGTATCTCCTTTCACATTTAGTCACATGTATCATGAATACACAATAGACCCCCCCTCCATGTGTGCCTCGAGTTGCATAAAATACCTCAACCCACATTGCTAAACACGCCGTGCAAAAGAAAAAGAGAGAGAAAAAATAAGGTCTGGACTTATCTGCTGGAGTGGTCGACCGAATGGAGTTTTTGGTCGGTCGATCATCCCCTGCTTCTGTGGGTCAACGCATCCAGCAGGCCTCCCTGCCCCTGGGAGGTTCGGTCAACCGACCATACAGTTTGGTCGATCGAAACCCCCATTTAAAAAAAAAAGAAAATGAGAGAGAGAGGTGATCCGACGACTTGCCGCGTTGGATCACCCCTCTTCACTTCTCGTCTCTCTCATCCCGTCGTAATACCCTTCTACAATAAAAAAAACAACAAACCCCAAAAAAAGAGAATGGGGAGTGGTCCAGCGGCAGTTGGTGCGTCGGATCACCACCCTCCTCTCTCCCTCTCTCTCTCTCTCTCTCCCTCTATTTTTGCCGATTCACCCCCTCACACAAAAAAAGGAATAGAGGTGGGAAGTGATCTGGTGGCAGTGCTGCCCGCCAGATCACCCCCCTCCCTCTCTTGCTTTCAAAACAAAAAAAGGAGAAAATAGGATACAAAACCAAAATAACAAAATAACAAAACAACAAAAAAAACAAATGAATAAATAAATAAAAGATCAAAAGAATAACAAATAATTGTAACAATATTAATAAGTGAACATTAATAATAATTGGGCAACAATATACACATGGTTACATAAAAAATGCACCCATCCATCTAAATAAATAAAAATCAATCAAACAAAGAAATATCAAACAAAAATAATATTAACCAATAGACAAAAAAAATACATCCATGCACTTAAATAAAAGCCCAAATAACCAAACAACAAAAACATAATAATGGACGCTCCGGAGCCCCGCTTCCCCAAGACCCGGTGTGAAGGAAATATGAATGATGCCTCGGTAAATCGGGTTTCGATCACAGGGACCACCTCGATATGGCCATGACCCGATATTTCCCTAGGCCAATAGCTCACTGAACCTGTCCGATTTCCACTGGGATCTAATCCCACTCTCTTATTAAACTTGCCATATACTCGGTAGACATTTGCATGGGTTTTACCTCCGTCTTCGTCACGCTTTCAACACGGACTTTCGTTCGAACACGAAATGTCAATAAGCGACCAACATAATTTGAATGTTTACACCGTATCATGGGGCACTTCAACATAGTTTGTGAATTTCATTATTTCATTTCGTTAATACTAATTTCAGGTCATAGGACCCCTTTTTCTAGCGATCAATCAATGGTTTTCTCTCCTCCGGGGAGATGTAATTAATGCCACGACCTTTGCGGTGCGGTGGATTTTAGTCCCAAAATGACAGTCACTATCGTATGATCAGTCAAATGGCGTGCACCAATGGCTTCTTTAGAGCCCGAATAAATTATCACTTTGTGACTGGCATGCCCACACACTAAATAAACAAAACAAACAAACAAACGAACAGATAAAATAATTCCCCGAAAGTGTGTCCACAAGTCTGGCACACCCAGTGGGACCAGAACTTCCCTTCATCTCCTTACCAGGATTAGGGGCCCTATGGCCTCCTCTTGAGATTCGAACTGTTTAACTTGCAATTGTAGGTCGCACTTTGATGATTATGATGGTCGTCACTTTCAGACCGTTAGTCGTCACAACCCATACCAGGAATGGCTACCTGGCAGTACCAACGTGATTCGGGAGCTTCCCTCCCGTCGTGGGCTTCCCCAACTTCTTGGGGGTAGCCTTCGTCAACTTGCTGGAGTGTCACGCCCCGAGCCTTTATGACAGCGGAAGACTCACTCGAGAAACGTGAACAACCGGCATGGTAAGCCTCTTGCAAGCAAGAACGATTAGAGCGCAAGATAATCACATACATAAATGTAATTGCACAATATTTATTCAAACTCCAACTTTATTTTATATTAATCAAATCCAATACTCAAATACAATCATTAATTCCACTTATTCCAATATACCAGACTCAAGAAAATAGGAAAATTACACAGACTCAATCTAAACAATTTAGACTTCCTAAGTCTTCACTCTCATCTTGACAATACTTTCATTCACTCTCGGACCTGCAATCCGAATTCGAATCACTTCCATCTCCTGAAAAGATTGGAAATAGGTAATGAGCACACTTGCCCAGTAGGTATCTTCGCATCAACATGAAGGCACTATTAAAGTAATTAACAATTTAGCTCTAAAGAATAAGGTAGAATCATGCGAATGCGATCAATCACGCGTTTAAACCAAGTAACAAGACGATCATGTAAGATAGAATGAGAGCAAGTATGAACTAGCAAGAATGAAACAAGAACATGATATGGCCTTTCATGAACAAGAATGTAACGAGAATATACTAGCAAGCCACATAATGATCACTCTAGTATCTTTTGCTTATGAGCAAGTACATCGTGAATTTCTATGTAATATCAAGAAAGTCAAGTATCAATCATGCTGTATTGTGTTGTGGATTTTCACTTATTTATAAAGAAAGTACTCCCAGCGCAATGCGATGCCAGTAGCATCATACCCCATGGTTTATAATAGTATGTTTCGACAATCAGCCAAGGGGACTAGCATAGAGCCCTTGAACACAATCAGTGCTCGATCGCATCTTCAAGTATAAATCAAGTTTTATCCACGCATGTAATAATAAAGTATGGCTAAGAATGTACAATTCCAACAAGCTCTTGATAACGACAATTCAATAAAATGATTGCTTCAATAAGAATCATGAGAAATCAAGAATGACTTAAGCAAGGTTATGCTTATGGAAATAAATCAACAGCATAACGATACATTCTTTATCTTTCATTCATTATATTAGGTTCCTTGATCAATATGATAAATTCTAGATCATCAAGAGTCTATGTAGAACCTTGGAATATCAACCCTTGGTCAATCCTTGGGTTAAAATACTCAAGTAGTGTGACGGTCGTGTACTGGGCCGTTACATGATGTGACGCTCCAGTATTGGGCCGTTACATTAGTCTGATGGTCCAGAACTAAGAAATCGGACTCAGTTGAATGTGACAGTCGTACATTGGGCCGTTAGATGCTCCTGACGGTCCAGTGTAGAGCCGTTACATTACCGATAATCAAAAACATCGATAGTGTAATCTAATCAATGGGGTTTAATGGTACAACCAACTCGGCGTCCTAGTGAGAATCTCAGGCTCGCGGAGAATTACGGAGGCCTTGAAACAAGATTTCTTAGTCTATTGGTAGGAATATCTAATAGAGAGGTCCTCATGTCCAAGAATAGTGTTCCTATAGTGCAAAGTGAACTAAATGGACACCATACCGGAATATGCGCCAAGTACTTAAGGAAATGACTCTATAGATGGAAAAGAATGTGTAACAATGTGAAACCATGAGAAAACTCCGTCAATACAACATTTGAAAAAATCATGATTTAGAATACAAAACTATAGAGTTTTAGCCGATGAAATTAACATAACTTAAAATAATCTAAGATACATTAATCATGCAATTTGATTATGAAACAGTAACTAAACTTAAAGTCATGATAACATGTCCAAACTTAG